>CM057452.1:1838790000-1840040000 GCA_016271365.2 Neoceratodus forsteri | reverse complement strand
TTGTATCTTCTGAAGACTGTTTTCTTTTACCTTACTTTCTTGGCCAGTACCTTCAAGAACCATAATGGCTTTTTATTTCTTTTACTCTTGCTATGCATTTTGACACAGTGACCTGTTACTTCTGTTATGACTCTCTTGAGTCTAGATCACTGTTTTTCCACATCTCCCCCGTACCTTCCACTACTAGGGCTCTTTTGAAATTTCTACCCATCTCCTTAAAGTTAGCCTTCCTTAAATCTAGGACATTTATCCTTGTATGGCTTGTCTCCTCCACCGTGGTTATCATAAAACATACTATCCTGTGGTCACTGGTACTATGGGGACTGCCCACCTCCATATATGTGATCCTGTCCAGGTTGGTCAGAAAATAATCCAGGATAGCCTCCTCATGGGTTGGTTTTGCTACAAGCTGTCTTACATTTGCCCCATTCAGGGCAGTCATGAAGTCCCTGCCCCTAGCTGTACTCGCAGTCTAAGTGCTCCAATCTATCATTCTATTATGTTAAATACATTTGCTGAGATAAGCTAATAATGATTATTAACTTTAGTTCTCAGCAAACTCTTTTAAACATGAAATAATCATTCTACTCTCCATGTCTCAAGTTTCAGAATAAGGTATGTTTCTTCCAGAAAACTCTTTAGGAAAGTTCTCAAAAGCAGAAACTCTTTTTTAAGGGAAATTCTCATTTGTCTGTGTTTAGTGGACCATGTAGTCATGCTTTGTCCTATTGATTAGAGAAGTTTCCAAAGTGATGTAGCTTTACTCTGCTACCATGCACATACACACAAGTCACATTTTTATGTTGGCTTGCATGCATTCACAAGCAACATTGTGGGACAGTGTGGGCCTTGGGGGTGCGGCTGCTGTTGGGCGAATGCAGGGCATGCATCAGTAGGTGCTTCCCTCATTCCCCAGTCAGCCTGCATGCCACCGCCACACCATGCATACATAATGGGGCAAGCACATCAAAGCAAAGGTCCGCTGCAATCATCATACGCAGAGGTCCTTTGCTGGACGTGCTCGCCACCATTATGGCCATGGTCAGCGAACGGGCAGCTGCCTCACCTTTGTGCGACATCGGGTGCCCAATCCCCTGTCGGCAGCCCCCATGTTTGTGTGCCAACGGGAGTTCCCTCGCCGGCATCCCGCCTCCGCAAATGTGGAATGTCAAGGGGTGCCCAATCCCTCGGCTCGCCCCCACTTTCTTTGCATGCTGACAGGGGAGTCCACTCCTTCAGCATCACCCCAACTGTTGGCTTCGAAGGTGCCCAATCCCCTCAGGTCACGCCCCTTTCTTTGTTAGCCAGCGGGGGTGCCCAATCCCGGTGGCATTACCTCAGTTGTGTGCTAACAGGTGCCCAATCCCGTTGGCTACTGACACCCCCCCATCACAAAACCCACTTAGGTGGCATGCTGGGAGCCCACCCCAGCATGCCAAATGCCCTGCAATGGGAAAACTGTCCGCAATGGTTTTCTCTTTTTTTCACCTTGAAAATGAAAACCAACCCTCGTGAGTCTAGATCTCCCTCCCCACCCGCACCCACCCACTGTGCACCTACCTCCCCTCTCCCCCCACCCCATGCTTACCTCCGGACTCTGGCGCGACGATCTTCAGTAGACTGGGAACACGTCTGCACTCTTCAAAGCCGACCACGAACTGAGGAAATGCCGGTAAGCTGTATAATGCAATGAATAGAGTTTTTTCAACTTTGCTGCATATCTCAGGCATTTCTTGGAATTTTGGCACCAAATTTTCAACATGGGGTTTTTGGGGCCACTCCTCATGAATTCTGTCACTGTCATGGCATTAATCCGCCTCGGAAGGTGATTTCACAGTCACTGCACAAAATCACCTTTCGGGACCCATTAACAAAATGACAGTGCCAGTGTTCATGAGGTGGTCTCTCAAAAAGCCTATGTTCCAAATTTGGTGGGAAAAATCCAACAAATGCCTGTTTTATGAGCCTGCATTGTGCAGTTGCTATGCAGGCTTGTAACTTCGCGCGTTCGCAATATATTAATGCCATATTTTCAGCATTGGCATTTTTGTGCACTACCTTGTGAACAGTACAGCTGTCATTTTCCACATCCTGCCCGAAATGTGTTTCTGCACTTCCGGCACACAATTGTGCAGTCGCTGTGGGAAATCAGTGTTTGGGCCAGATTATGAAAATGACAGTGACACGGTTCATGAGCAGAGCTCCTAGAATGCCTATGTTGAAAATTTGGAGCTGATACTCCATCAAATTACTGTGGCAGATTGCACGCATACTCGTACCGTCGTGCATTTGTGATATTTACACTCTGGATTTTCACCATTGCCATTTTTACACACCTCTTGATGAACAGTACAGCTGTCACTTCACATATCCTGCCCAAAATGTGTTTCCGCACTTCTGGTGCAGAATAGTGTGGTCGCTCTGCGAAATCACTTCTTGGGACACTTTCAGGAAATGACAGTGACACTGTACATGAGAAGAGGTGCTAAAATACCTATGTTGAAAATTTGGTGCCTAACGCCCATAAACTGGCAGAAAAGCGTGTTGCCTTGCATATTTCCCATGCACCCTGGCAACTCCGAAATTCAGATATTTGTATGCCACATTTTCAGCACTGGCATTTAATTACACCTCCTTATGAACTGGGCAGCTGTCATTTTTCACATCCTGCCCAGCATGTTTTCCAGCACTGCACTAACAAAGACCCACATGGACACCCTAATGCCTCTCACTCTCTGCAGGGGAGGGGTGGGTTGGCATCAGTTCAATACTTGACTGCCACTCCTATGCTGCATCTCTCTAACTCCTGCACTGCCAATGGCAGCAAGACAACATTTGGCATTGACAAATGCTTGTTAGATTTGTCATGATACCAGCTTTCATTTAACACCAAACACAGGTAGTTCAGTTCTTAGACCTTTAAAACAGGACATATTGTTAAACAACTCAATTTTCCAGCAGTTGCAAGAATCAAATCTGTCCAGTCAATAGGTTGAAATGTTTTTAATTTTTTTATTTTTTTTAATTATCTGTGTAACTTTCATGCAAGCAGCATGCTGCATTTTGTAGTAACAAACTAAAGGTTTTTTTTTTCAATTGTAAAAACACATTATAGACTCTTTTTTCTTCCTGACGATAGCTGCATCCAGGGTAAGGCAGTATCAGGTCATAAATTCTGATTTGACAAGTGGTATGCCATTACCAGGCAACCTTATCAGATTAAGTTTAAGTCCAAGGGAAATCTCTTCTGGTTGATCCCAGTATTATATGGAGCTTGGTCGCAGTGGTGTGTGTTAGATAATCAAAATAAGAACTGTAGCAACCACTCTAGCCATTCAGCCAAAACACATACATATCTTTAGATATTCATTATTTATTCAGTTTCTTTTATATTCAGTGTCCCAACATTTCACCAACAAGTGGCTTCTTCTGGGGAACTGTTAATTAAATACAAAGAATATATAATAAAGTTCTTATACAATACCACGTAATCAGTCTTTTATAAGTTTCATACATTATGCAGTTCATCAGTACATTCAGGCCCTTCGTTCTATGTAAGCTGTACTTTATGTTAACAACAAATTGTAATAAGTCATAAAAAATAAAATGGTATGTTACCGCATAATAGTTCATGCCCTACTAATCTTATTAGAGAAATAAGCCTCTACACTTCTCACTAATCCACCTGCGTCTAACCAGCCTGCAACAGTCTACTGTTCCGCATCATCACTTCTAACCACAAACTTTTATACATTTAACTTCCCTTTCAAATCACTAAAATATCTCATTGTGAGTTTTCAATCATTTTCAAATGAAAAATAACAACAAAATGTTTTTTCAGACTTACTTCTGAATTAATTTGATTTGAAACTACATAAAATCCACCTCATATGTGGTCCAAAACTCCACTTTCTGTAACAATGTACCATAAATACCATTTAGTCTATGTTTACCTGACATAAAATTGTTTAAATAAATCCCTCCATGTCTAAATAATTTTATTTTGAAGGTAAACACCTCTGTTGTAAATTTAATTAATGGTTCATTTTAGCATGAGCAGACTTCGCCCTCATTGTATCGCTGTACACAACTCTGTATAATAACAAGCAAATGCACAAATTATATTCAAACCTTTTTTAAATGTATATTTGTACTTTCTTTTATTGAAATAACAGCCTTTGAACAATTATCTGTTTCACTTTATGTTATAGGCCTGGATTGCCATGCACCTTAAGACTGGTTCAAAGCATGAAAATGCTCTCTCTTTTTAAATAGTATGCAGGGCAGAGATAGTAGGCCACCTGTATTCAAAAACATACTGTAGATATCGGCTTTTAAGCCTGAACACAGTTGAATAGTTAGAAAATTATCCAGTTATACACTGTCGTTGCAAAATAAATTACACTTACTGAGGAAAACTGGTGTCCTACTCTGCTCATCCAAACATCCTGCTTTGGCTGAGTGAGTGCCCGGATCAAGGCATCTTATGTCTGAATTGGAAAGCATGCCTATGCAGATGTCATTGATGTCATTGCTATCCAGTCCACGGATGCAACTGTTTTCTAATGCAGACATATGGAATGAACTACAATCAGCAAATCAAAAAACCAAAATTGCATATGCTGTAACATGATAATGAAGAAAAGAAAAACGTAGAGTGGCAAAAATTCAATGTTAGACTTATATTCTAAGGTGCAAGTGAGAAAATCATCATTAAAATAACTTGCTATGGAAGAACGAACAAGGGGCTGGCAGGGTGATACGGACCAGGATCTCTAGAAGTTAATGTATTACTTTTTTTAAAAAACAAACCTTAAATACTGTAGAGTAGGCAGCAATGGGCTGGCTAGGAGTTTTGCACCTGAGCATCTTAAAAGCTAATTTCTATTACTTTTTTTCAGCAGCCTGTCATTTCATTTCCACATCATTTTTGTGGTCCACTGTATGGAAGAAAGTAAGGGGCTGGGAAGGTAGTGCCAACTGAAATCCCTTAAAAAATACCTAACCATATTGTGCAAAGTATAGCAAGGGGCTGTCAGGGTGTTTCAAACAGAAGAATCTTACAAAATAAAATTTCTAATTTTTACCAGCAGACCTGCCAGTTAATTTCTTCATTTAGACCCCAGCTATTCTCAAATGTGCCAAGATCACATATCCATCTGGTTTCTTTACTGTCTAAAGCTTTTTTAGAGTCCCCACCACTCTCTAGAGTTTGTACAGTTTCTAAACTCCAAATTCATAACTGCACAGGGGTGTGGCCTGTTTCCATGAAATGGCATGCCACAGAGGAGTTTTCATCCTTTAACCTTATTCTGCTTTTGTGTTCTAGTATAGGCTTCTTGAGTTCCCTGGATGTTTGTCCCAGATAAAGATGGTCGCACGGGAATTGTAATACATAAATGACCCCAACAGTGTTGCAATCTAAATGTTGTTTAATAGCATATTCTTTTCCTGTAAAAGGATGCTTAAAACTGTCCTTCTTTGAAGTGTTTCCTCAAGCGACACATCTATTACAGTGTTACATCCCTGGTTTAAGAGATCCTAAGAGCAATTGTCCCATAAATGGTTTAACAAAATGACAATCTTCTCTTACAAAGCGATCCCTTAAATTGGGAGCTCTCTTTGAAGTCACAAATGGAGGGTTTTAAAAAATATTTTGTGTTTCTGTGCTATTCTGTAGAATGCTCCAATTTCTACATATAATTTTCCTGATATGGTCCATCTCTAAACAGTGTACTGTGGTAAATGTTAATTTATTAGGTTGCGGCTGTGCTTGCATCCATTCGTTATACTGTAATGCTCTGGACCTAGAAACTTCAGCAATCTTCTCCTGTGCTTCTGCCAGACCTTTTTTCAGATAACCTATTTTCCTGAACCTATCTATCATTTCTCTCTCTTCTTTTTTATAAGCGTACTGGGTGTTACAGTTCCTTTTCAGTCTGAGCAGTTGGGAGTAGGGAATACTATTTTTAAGGCTCATTAGATGAAAATTCCTTTGATGGTATTACGTTCAGTATCTTTATGGTATAAAGTAGTTCTCAACTCATTTCTACCCATTGTGATTGTCACATCCAAAAAATCCACTGATTCCAAACTGAATTTTCATGTGAAACTCAGATTTGGGTCTCCTTTATTAATGCAGTCCAGAAATTATTCCAAAGCATCAACTCCTCCCTGCCATATCAGTAAAACATCATCTATATATCGCTTCCACAACAAAATATTCTGATTGTAGATATAACCCTGACTATCAGATTGAAAAACAATTCTTGTCTCAAATTCATGCATGTACACATTTGCATAACTGGGTGCCATAGAGCTTCCCATCACGGTACCTTTAATTTGACCATAGAAGGTATCTTCAAACTTAAAATAATTATTATTAAAAACTATACCAGCTAATTCAATAATCAGGTTAGCTGATACTTTTTGTTCCTCCAATCTATTTCTTAATAGTTTGCCTAAGGCTTCTATACCTTCTTCGTGTGGGATCGATGTATAGAGATCCTTAACGTCGATAGTAGCCAAAATGGTTTGTTCATTAATTAATCCCTGTAAATCAAATTCCTGAAGAAGCTGAAGAATATGAGTAGTGTCTCTAACATATGTTGGAATCTGTTGTATTAAAGACTGTAAATGGAAATCTATAAATTTAGAAATCAGTTCTAAAACCAAGCCCACTCCTGAGACTATCGATCTTCTTGGGGATTTTAAGTCTTTATGTATCTTCAGTAAACAGTAAAAAAGCCGGTATCCTAGGTGAATTGTTAATAAGGAGGTCTACCTCCCAAGTGCGTAGCCATCCCATTGCTAATGCTTCTTCTAGAGTTCTTTGTATTCTCATCTGTATCTGTGGAAGGGGGTCCCTGGCAGTTTTTTGTAGTTAGCATCTATCCTCAGAAGATATAAGCAAATCTCCCTGTACTTGTCTAAGTCCATAAGCACTATTGCTTCACCTTTATCTGCTGGTTTTATAACTAATTGTGTGTCTTTCTGCAGATTTTCTATGATCTCATTTTGTCTCTTAGACAAATTATGTCTGAAATTAGATCTTATTTTTTGCTTCAAAAGTTATATTTTTACTTCTTTCTGGACTATATTTATATATGTCTCCACAGCATGATTATTACCTATAGGTGCATGTATGTTTATGTTAAGTATAAACAAATTGTAATAAGTCATAAAAAATAAAATGGTATGTTACCGCATATTAGTTCATGCCCTACTAATCTTGTTAGTGCAATAAGCCTCTACACTTCTTACTAATCACCTGCCATCTAACAAGCTTGCAACAGTCTACTGTTCCACATCATCACTTCTAACCACAAACTTTTATACATTTAACTTCCCGTTTAAATCACAAAAATATCTCATCCTGAGTTTTCAATCATTTTCAAATGAAAAATAACAACAAAATGTTTTTGTCAGACTTACTTCTGAATTAATTCACTTTGAAACTACATATATTCCACCTCGCATGTGGTCCAAAACTCCACTCTCTGTAGTAATGAACCATAAATACCATTTAGTCTATGTTTATCTGACATAAAATTGTTTAAATAAATCCCTCCATGTCTAAATAATTTCATTTTGAAGGTAAACACCTCTGTTGTAAACTTACTTAATTAATGGTTCATTTTAGCATGAGAACACTTCACCCTCATTGTAACACTGTACACAAATCACTATAATAACAAGGAAATGCACAAATTATATTCAAACTTTTTTAAATGTATATTTGTACTTGCTTTTACTGTAAAATAACAGCCTTTGAACATTTATCTCTTCCACTTTATGTTATAAGCCTGGATTGCCAAGCAGCTTAAGATTGGTTCAAAGCATGAAAGCTGTCTCTCTTTTTAAATAGAATGCAGGGCACAGATAGTGGGCCACCTATATTCAAAAACATAGATATCGGCTTTTAAGCCTGAACACAGTTGAATAGTTCAAAAAATGATCCAGTTATGCACTGTTATTGTAAAATAAATTACACTTACTGAGGCAAACTGGCATCCTACTCTGCTCATCCAAATTTCCTGCTTTGGCTGTGCGAGCGCCCGAATCAAGACCTCTTACGTCCACATTGGAAAGCGTTCCTAAGCAGATGTCATTAACATCATTTCCATCCAGTCCGTGGATGGCAACTGCTTTCCAATGCGGACGTATGGACTGAACTATAAGCTGCAAATCAAAAAATTAAAATTGCATTTGCTGTAACATGATAATGAAGAAAAGAAAAACTTAGAGTGGCTAGAATTCAAAGTTAGGCTTATATTCTAAGGTGCAAGTGAGAAACTCATCATTAAAATAACTTGCTACGGAAGAACGAACAAGGGGCTGGTGGGGTGATATGGGCCAGGATCTCTAGAAGTTAATGTATGATTTTTTTAAAAACAAACCTGAAATACTCTAGAGTAACCAGCAGGTGGCTGACTAGGAGTTTTGCACCTGAGCATAGTAAAAGCTAATTTGCTTACATACTAAAATGCCAGCAGAATAGGCCTAATGGTCTTTTGTGTCTGCTCGTTTGGTCAGCCCCCGCCCTATGAACTGACCTTGCTGCCCTCCTCACCCTCTCTGGTTTCTCTCTTCCCAGTCCTAGATAATCTCACTGCACAGGACTTTGCTCCCAGAATCCTTCCCCTGTGCCTGTCCCACCCCCCTCTTAAACCTCTCCACCATCTCTGCCTCCACCAGCCCCCTGGGCAGCGCATTCCATGGCTCCACTATCCTCTCAGTGAAGTAGCACCTCCTCCTTTCTCCCCTGAATCTCCCCCCCTCCAGCTTCCACCCATGCCCTCTCATTGCCCCCACTCCTTCCTTCAGAGCACCCTGACTGCTCCTCCCCTGTTTTCCCCCTTCATATAACTGAAGACCTCTATCATGTCCCCCCAGTCCCTTCTCTCTTCCAATGTGTACATATTTAGCTCTTCGAGCCTCTCCATAAGTCCTGTCCCCCAAGCCCAAGATCATTTTGGTTGCCCTCCTCTGGACCCTCTACAGGAGTTTGATGTCCCTCTTTAAATGTGGCCTTCAAAACTGCACGCAGTACTCGAGGTGCAGCCTCACCATGCAATTATACAGAGGGAGTATCACTTCCATCCTTCTGGAGGTGATCCCCCCTAGCGATGCATTCCAGCATCCTGTTGGCCTTGGCCGCTGCCCTCCTACAAGTCTCAGAGTTGTTCATCTTGACATCCACCACCACCCCCCCCCAGATCCCTCTCAGCCATTAGACTTGTAGCATTCCCCCTTCCCCAGGGTGTACACTTAACCTGGGTTTCTGGCTCCCAGGTGCAGTACCTTGCATTTCCCTGCATTGAACCTCAGCTTCCACTTTCTAGACCACCTTTCCAGAGCCTACAGGTCCCCCTGTAGGGTCACCCTCCCCTCCTCCCATCCACCACCACCCTCAGTTTTGAGTCATCTGCAAAGAGACTCATATCACTCCTGATACCCTTCCTTATGTCAGAGACATAGGCGTTGAACAGGAGGGGCCCAAGGACCGATCCTTGAGGGACCCCAGTAATGACCCTACTTGAGGATGAGACTATCCCACCAACCACAACCCTCCGGGTCCAGTCCTGGAGCCAATTTCCTATCCATCTGATCATCTGGTTCCCAACCCCCATTTCTACCAGCTTATCCAACAGGCCTTCATGAGGAACAGAGTCAAACGCCTTGCTGAAGTCAAGAAATAAGATGTCCACTGGTCTGCCCAGGTCCAAGGCACTTGTCACCAAGTCATAGGACTCCACAAGGTTTGTCTGACATGATTTCCCCAGGACAAATCCATGCTGTCTATCGTCCGGGCACCTTGACTTTTCCAGGTCCCCCCCAGCCTCTCCTTGACAATGCCTTCCATCACCTTGCTCAACACTGATGTCAGGCTGATGGGCTTGCAGTTTCCTGCCACCTCCCTTGATCCCTCCTTGTGGATAGGCACTATATGCACCACCTTGCAGTCCTGGGGCACCCACTCTGTCCTCAGAGAGATGCTGAAAAGCTCTGCCAGGGGTTTTGGCAGGATATCCACCAGTTCCTTCAGCACTCTGGGATGTAATTTATCCAGCCCCAGTGCTTTCTCTGTCTTAAGAGACCTGAGGGCTTCCATCACTCTCGCTGCCATGATTTCCATCTCCGCTACCTTGTCCCCCTGCTTTGTCTTCCCCCCTCCTGCCAGTGATGGCTCCCCTCTCCCCAGACTCACTGATCGGTAAGGTTCCCCCCTCCTCAGTTTCACCATCTCCTCCCGTATATGATGCAGCCCCCCCAATTTCATTCATGAAAACTGATGCAAAGTACTCCTTTAGTACCTCAGCCTGCTCCCCCAGGTCTTGTGCCCATCCATCCCCTGTTTTAATCCTGCTAATCTGCCCCTTCACCCTCCACTTTTCCCCCAATGTATCTAAAGAACCCCTTGTTCCCTCTCCTAATTTCCCTGGCCAGGTTGTGCTACTTCCTTGCCTTAGCCAACCTCACCACCCTAGTGGCCCTTCTGCCATCAGCTCATACTCCTCTCGATCCCTTTCACTCCTTGAGCACTTGAAATGCCTATAAGCTGCCTTCTTTCCCCTCACCACCTCCTGAACCTCCCTGGTCCACCAGCAGGGTTTACAGGCCCTACCGCATTTTCATCCTACTCTTGTACAGGTGCTGGTAGCATCCTGTACCCCCTCCTGATGATTTCCCTCCTACTGTCAGTGTCCATGTCTGGCCCAATCCCATCCAAATGCTTCTTAAGAATCCTTCCCATTTCCTTGAAATCTTCCCCCCTGAAGTCAGTTACCTCTGTCTTTGTGCAGTCTTCTACCCCTCCTAGGTCCAGGCGGAACCAGACCGTGGCACGGTTACTCCCCACCAATGGGTCCCTTACCTCCAGGCCCCCAAACTGGTTACTGTCTGCCAGGACCACATCCAGTATCCGCACCTCCCTGGTCGGTTCCCCTACCTGCTGAGTTAGGAACTCGTCCTGAAAGGCATCCAACAACCTCTGTTCCCTGGCCACTGAGGATGTCATAGTCTCCCAGTCCATTCCTGGCATGTTTAAGTTCCCCAACACCACCACCCTTCCCCTGTCCAAACTGCAGTGTCTCCTCACATCTACCACCAGACTCTCCTCCAGCTCCTCTGCCAGTGTGGGTGGTCTATACACCACTCCAATTTTTACTGTCTTGTCCCCCCATGTTATCAAGGTGACCCAAATTGCCTCCACAGTTCCCTCTTCCTCCTCCACTCCTCCTATGCCAATGCAGTTTTTGACTATTATTGCTACCCCTCCTCCCCTTCCCTCTCCCCTGTCCTTCCTGAACATGGTGTAACCCTCCAGGTTCAGGTCCCAGTCATGCCCTGCAGTGGCCCAGGTCTCAGTGACCACTGCCACATCCACCAAACCCTCCATTAGCATCACCTGGAGCTCAGACATTTTATAGCCCAAGCTCCTGGCATTTAGCAGGACACGTTCCACCCTTTCCGTGTACTTCCATTTCCCCAGCTCACATTCCCATGGGATTCCATCTTCCCTGACAGCACCTACTAGTGGTCTCTCTCCCACATTCCTCCAGCTCTTCGGGGGGTGGAGACAGATTCCCTCCTTTATCGTACCCCTCTCAACAGCCCTTTCTCCCATCCCTCCCCCTTCACAAGTTTAAACCCCACCTCTCACTAATGAACCCCTCTATTTTCAACTTAAGGACTTCCCTCACTTCCAAACTGAGATGGAGCCTGTCTCTAACATATAGCCCCTTTTCCTCCTAGGTCTCCCCGATCCCCCATCAACCCTTACCATCTGGCCCCACACCACTCCCTGAGCCACTGATTTATCTCCCTAATCTTTCTCTTTTGTTCCTCACTAGCCCTTGGCACTGGCAGGATCTCCAAAAAGGAAATCATGCATCCTGTGTCATGGCAGACTCTGGCAAGCTCCCTGAACCTTGTCTGTATCTCTAGCTCACTATTTCCCTCAATGTCATTGGTACCCAGGTGGACCAGTATGTCCGGAGAACCTCCACAATCCTTTGCCAGCTGATATACCTCATGCTTGGCCATGTGCACTGTTAGTCCAGGGAAGCATTTCATTCTAACTGGGCAGGCTTCCCCTTCCCTATCTCATTTGATACCTCTGATCATGGAATCCCCAACAGGAACACTCTGACCACAACTTTTCCTCCATTTCCCCCCCTTCCATGTCCTTCATCCTTTCTACCGGCCTCTCCCCTCAGCCAGCTCCTTGCTTCTCCCCCTATCTGGGTGCCACCTGTCGCTCCCTCCTTATTTACCCTGGCCACCCCCTCCCCTCTGATCCTATGCCTCTCCTCCTCCCAAGTATCCTTCTGTACTCCACTACCCCCCATCACTGCTCATGACTGGTCCTTCACCCCATCTGCTATACTTGCCTGGCTTGTCCTCCCTTCTTTCCCATCTCCGTTCAGCCCCTCCTTGCCTGTTGTGCTCCTCTGGCCTAAACCCTCAGCTCCCTTTGCTGTATCCTCCTTGTACTTCTGGTCCCTCCCCTTGCCCTTCCTCCCAACTGGTCCTTCTCCTTCTCTTTGTGCTTTCCTACCAACTGGTCCTTCTCCTTGTGCTTTCCTCCCTCTACCCCTCCTCCTCCTGCTCTGCTCTCCCGCTCCCCCCATTTTCCTGTGTTCCAAGTTCCCCTGTTCTTCCTGCTATCTGGCCCCTGCCTCTTGCCCCCCACTTCTCTTCCATCTCTAACCACTCCTGTCATGGCTACATCACCCCCCTCATCCTCAAGCAGAAGAGAATTGAAGCGATTACTGAGCTTAAGGTCCATTCCACCTCCCCCCATTGCTTCCTCCCGTCCAGTCCCAGCAATCTACCTACTTCTCTGAGAATGTCCTCCCTTTGCCTCCTCTCTGTGAGGGTTCCCAGATACCTTCCTGCTTGCCTAGGTAGCGTCCTCCTTTTGAGCCCCCCCGTCCAGGTCCCTATGCGACCCTGGAGTACTCTCCTGCACTCCTTTCCCTATGCCCCCACCCTTAGTGCTTTGTGCAACCATGTGGGAGAGTCCCTGCCCTATTCCCCAACCATACCTCCCCTCTCCCTCTAGCTGTCTCCTAATCCCCTAAACCTCCTCCCTAAGCTGTGCCAGCTGGTAGCACACTGGGCAACCACCAAACTTCCAAGCCCAGCCCAGTATCATAGCCGCCCCACACCCTGTGCACCCCAGCACCCTCCCAAAGATGCCGGCCCTAATGACATGTGGTCTCATCCCCCTCCAAGTAGATTTCCTTGTGTGAACCACTAGGTTCCCCACTAGTCCAAGATACACCACTAATCAGGTTAACCACTAATCCTAGATGGATTCCCACAGTAAACAGGTACTCCCATTACTAGGTGCAGTACTACACAGTAAACTTTTAGGGGAAGTGTATAACTCCTTAAGCTCCTCTGTCCCAGCCTTTAAACCCAACCCCCAGTGGCTAGAACTACATGAGCTCCACCTGAAGCCTTTTCCTCCAATTGCAGGGCAGGTGGCCCCTATAAATGAGCCAAGCTCTGGGAAGGGAGGGGTGTTGGAGTGTGGGATTAAGGCCTACACCCGACTCTCTCAAGACTGTATCAGCCCTGTGTCTGCCCCTCACTGCACCTTCAAGCATTACCAGTTAAGAAAATCTTTCAAGTCTACTTACTGTCCCAGCCTCCAGCTAGACGCTTCTTCCCCCTTCACTAACTGAAGACTGACTGAGCTGGCAGTCAAACCTTGCTTTCAACCAGCACTAATCCCCTGTAATATGATACCTGCACTTACAGGCCAGATAGCAGCTTTTAAACACTCACAAACACCAACTTTTCTGTTTGAAACCCCTTCCTCCTGCCCAAACTAAATGCAAAAGCAATAAAAGACTGTGCAAACTAAAGGAGAAACCACAATAAATGGCAGTTAAGACCAGCCCTCAACTACAATTACAAACACACTGAATACCAGCTAAGGAAATCTTTCAAGTCTACTTACTGTCCCAGCCTCCAGTTAGAAGCTTCTTCCCCCTTCACTGACTATTAATTTCTATTACTTCTTGCCAGCAGCCTGTCAGTTCATTTCCACATCATTTTTGTGATAAGCCGTATGAAAGAAAGCAAGGGGCTGGGAAGGTAGTGCCGACAGAAATCCCTTAAAAGTCTATATGTCTTTCTTTAAAAAAAAAAAAAATAAGCATATTCTGCAAAGTATAGCAAGGGGCTGGCAGGGTGTTTTGAACAGAAGACACTTAAAAAATAACATTTCTAATTTTCACCAGCAGACCTGCCAGTTAATTTCTTCATTTAGACCCCAGCTATTCTCAAATGTGCCAAGATCAAATGTCCATCTGGTTTCTTTACTTTCTAAAGCTTTTGTATAGTCCCCATCTCTCTCTAGAGTTTGTACAGTTTCTAAACCCAAAAATTATAACTGCACAGGGGTGTGGTCTCTTTCCATGAAATGGCATTCCACAGAGGAGTTTTCATCCTTTAACCTTATTCTGCTTTTGTGTTCTAGTATATGCTTCTTGAGTTCCCTGGATGTTTGTCCAACACAAAGATGATTGCACGGGCATTGTAACACATAAATGACCCCAACAGTGTTCAGACTATATGTTGCTTAATAGTATATTGCTGAATAATGTATGAAACTTTTAAAAACTGATTACATGGTATTGTATAAGAACTTAAATATATATTCTTTGTATTTAATTAACAGTTCCCCAGAAGAAGCCAATTGTTGGTGAAACGTTGGGACACGGGATATAAAAGAAACTGAATAAATATTGAATATCTAAAGAAATTTACGTGTTTTAGCTGAATGGCCAGAGCGGTCACTACAATTCTGATTTTGATAACCTTATCAGATTGTCTCTTTTACTTCCAAACAAAGATTGGAGGAGTCTCTTAATATTGCTCTGTTAAAGGGGCCCAGTTTAAGGATACCTTCCTATTTTAAATAGAGAGTCATAGATGCCATGTCTCCTAAGTTCCAACAAGGCAGGATTTTTAAACCCCTTTTCAGAGACAATTTTTCTCCTTGCCTAGAGAGCTCATGTAGACAGGAATTTAAACCAGTTGTCTTGTATTAACCAAATTACCTCAATCAATGATTAGGCAGTTATAAAGAATATAACGTTAGCAATTAAAATAATGAAAATTAATAAAATAGTTTTAAAATTTAGGATTTGAATGTAAACAATATGACAGACCATTACTAAGGACTTAATGACTATAGTGTCATAAGGTCTTAGAATGTTTGGTAACCTGACACTGGACACCAATGTAGTTCATTTAAATCATTAGGCCATAAAATATGTGTGTGTGTTATCCTTAGCTCAGGGTAGGAAGGAGCACTGTCCATATCCTATCCTCATAATTACTCAGTTCTAACTCTGTGGCCCATAGCATCATCAACATCATTTTTTTTTGCTAACCATATAGTGTATTTATCTGTTGCTACATTTCCAAATATTCTACTTGAGTTCTTTGTCTGGCCTATGGACTCACCATACTCATTTGTCATGTTCACGTCGTAACGTCTACCACCAACATCATAAAGTTTGGGTTTTCCAGACATGCAGTGTGTTCATCTAATAGTACAGTTCCTCATAATCTTCTACATGGGCAGAATTTTGGGTGTGGCCAGTGGAGCCTACATATTTGTCATGCTCTTGTTACCGCAAGTTGAACAAACATGAATGCCCAAGCCAAACACAGATTATCAATTTAAGCCCCCATCCCACCTACAGACAACTGCCAAAAAAACAGCCTTCCTCAGAGATTTTCCCCTTACCAGCTGATTGAAGAGAACAGTATCACTGTGCCACGTGGCCACTCCATCTTACAAGCTGCCTAGTTAAGTCATCACACTACGCACTAGAAAGATACGAGGCTATTGCAGCAGCCTTCACAGCTTTTCATCATAATTACAGCAAAATAGAAAAATAAAACTGAAGTTTAAATAGAGTACAGAATTTGATATTATTCAGTGTAATACTATTATTTTTTCTCAGCTAATGAAGCAGCAGCAGTATCTCATACACAAATGTACTTTTTCTCTTGGTTTGTTTACTTCTGTCTTGCTGACAACCCCTTGTGATATTTGTATGAAATGCTGACAATGAAACATAATTCCACTGTGCAACACTAACAGTAAGTGGTGAATGTGTTAAACGCAAGAAAAAAAACTGTTTTTACATCTCTAGATGCCTTCTATTTTTTTTTATTTTCTACCCAATACTTTGATATGTTTTATTTATTATTTATTTATTTATTTATTTATTTGTACAAATCAGAATTACAATCCTTTGCGTCAAATACTCGTTTCCAAAGGTTTCTCATCAGACAAAGTACAGGTTACATACAGATAGGGCACCATTTAGTTTCAGAGGAATATAATACCATAGCTTCATAGTTTTTGACCATTTTTGTTAAATTAATAATCTAATTTTGTTGTTTTGGTAACTACCCTGAATCCCTCTCCTCAGTAGTTGCTGCTCTCTCTTTTCATATTGCCTGAATGTTCTAAGACAACAGTAACACCTATTCTGGGCCATTCAGATGAAATGCATTGAATGGGAGTTATTGATGTCAAAGAATGTCTTACACTACAGATATAAAAATTAAGAGCAGTAGCTGGTGAGTAGAGTTGAACTTAATGTAGATCTAAAGGCCCCCCAAAGCTAGATTATTTATTTATCAAAAAATCATCAAAGCCTATCAGAATACATAACTGGCATTGAAAGGAAGACGGTAGGGCAGTTAACAATGTGAAAATAATTTCCTGTCTCCTTTAGGGAGAAGCTTCATTAAAAAAGTATCAAACTGTAGACTATAGACTGTAGATTGCTATATATTTACAATAGTTAAGAGTTATGTAGGTGTGTATGCGTGTGTCAGTGGGGGGTTAATAAGTAGAGCTGTGCAAATGTTAGACTTCATTATAACAAGTTTACCCAAGTAAAAAGGGTATGGCAAGGAAAATGTTTTTGTGTATTTTTTTTTCCTTTACTCCAAGCCATAGGATGGATCTCCACACTTATCCACTCCTCACCTTACCTGGTAATATTTTTTCTGGGTCTTTCTGAGTGATGCAATTAGACATTTAGAGTAATCATTTGTGACCCATGCCATCAGGTATAAAGTGCTACCAGCCATGATGCAACACAGTACTGTTAAGAAATGACACATTGCAAAATACTTCATAGCAAAAGGGCTTAATTGTCATTGAATTACACTGTTCCTGCAGCATACTGCATCACTCTGCAGTTATAGTGCTGCAATACTATAAGGTACTGAATTACATCCTGGCTGACACCACTGTATCAATTGTATGCTGTCTCATCCATTATCATCCATCAAACACCACCCCACCACTTACTGAGTTATATTCATTTTATAAAGAAAAATATAATAATCTTTAGGAGCACAATGGTATACCATACAGCAATGAGTGTCACTCTTCACTGCTAGTCCCATGCTCAGTAATCCCTGTGGATTAGCAGCACATGCAATTGGCAAACACGGTTAACAGAGTGTATTGCCCAATAAAGCTCTGGCTATCATAAGCTGAAGCATGAAAGAAAGACAGGGGTTCATCAAGGTTAGTATAAGATCATACTTTGTGACTGAACATGCTTACACATAGTCTTACCAACCACAATCTTTCATCTACATGATACATAGAAAAACATAAAACATAGAAAAAACATAGTATTTGTTGGCAGATAAGGACAGCTTGGCCCACCTAGTCTGTCCATTTCCCTACCTAATGGATAAGATGCAGATCCTAGTTAACAAATAGCCTACTTCCTCCTACCCCCACTAGAATTGCCTTAGGTCAGTCCCATGCATTCTTGAATTCCCCCACAGTTTTTGACTCCACAACCTCCTCAGAAAGACTATTCCATGCAGCCACAACGCTCTTCATGAAAAAATACTTCCTCACTTTACCTCTGAACCATCCCCCCTTATCTTCAAATTGTGTCTCCTTGTTCTTGCACATCTCTTTTTCTGAAAGATGCTACCCTCTTGGACTTTGTTGATTCTCTTGAAGTACTTGAAAGTTTCTATCATGTCCCCCCTCTCCCTCCTTTCCTCGAGGGTATACATATTAAGCTCCTTCAGTCTCTTTTTATATGTCTTCTGGTGCAGACCCTGCACTATTTTGGTTACCCTCTCCTGGACAACCTTTACCCTGTCTATGTCTTTGCAGAGATGGGGTCTCCAGAACTGCATGCAGTACTCCAGATGGGGTCTCACCAACTGTTTGTACAGAAGGATAACAACTTCTTGTTTTCTACTGGTGATGCCTCTCCCTATGCATCCTAGTATCCCCTCAAACATCCTTACTGCCTTCTTACATTGTTTGCCCACCTTTAGGTCATCTGATATAATTACCACCAGGTCCTTTTCCATTATTGTTGTTGTTAGTACCTCCCCTGCTATTGTGTACTCTTCTCCTGGATTTTTATTTCCCAGGTGCATTACTTTGCACTTCTTTGCATTGAATCTAAGTTGCCATATGTCTGACCATTCATCCAACCTTACCAAGTCCCTTCTTATCCTTTCCACCCCACCTTGTGTATCAACACTGTTGAGATTTTTGTGTAGTCTGTAAAGAGACATACTTTTCCTTCCAGTCCCTTTGAAATGTCACTTATAAAGAAAATAAAAAGGACCGTACCCAGTACTGAACCCTGCAGTACCCCACTAGTAACCCCCCTTTCTTCACTGTGGACTCCGTTTACTATTACCCTCTGTGTCCTGTTGTCCAGCTAATGTATTACCCAGGCTACCACCCTGGGACCCACTTCCAGGCTGGCTAATATGTTTATTAATCTTTTGTGTGGGACTGTGTCAAATGCCTTGCTAAAGTCTTGGTAGGCCATGTCCATAGCCCCTCCCTGGTCTACTACTTTGGTCACCCAGTCAAAGAAACTGATTATATTCATCTGACATGAACTTCCCACTGTGAATCTATGCTGCCTTGGGTCCTGTGCCCCACTGACCTCTAGGAACTCAACAATTCTTTCCTTCAGAAGTGATTCCAATATCTTCCTTCCACAGAGGTCAAACTGACAGGTCTGTAGTTTCCTGCCTTTGTCTTGCTCCCACTTTTGTGAAGGGGAATCACATCTACCCTTTTCCAGTCTTCAGGTACCACACCATCCTCCAATGATTTGTTAAAAAGGGTAGTCAGTTGTGTTACTAGTTCTCCCTTAGTTATTTTAGAACTCTGGGGTGAATCCCATCAGGCCCCATTGCTTTGTCCACCTTCAGTTTTAGGAGTTTTTTTCAGAACCCTTTCTTCTGTGAAAGGACTGATATCAACCCCCTATGTAGAGTGCTTCTATTGAGTGGATTAGGTACCTTCCCCTCCTCTTCTTTTGTGAATACTGAGCAGCAGTATTCATTCAGTATCCCTGCTTTTTCACTGTCCCTCTCTGACCACCCACCCTCCTCTTTATTTAGCCTCATTATCCCTCCCTTTGTCTTTTTTTTCGCTCCCTAAGGTACCTATAAAAGGTTTTCTCCCCCTGCTTAACTTAACTGGCTATCCTTTCCTCGGTTTGGGCCTTTGCTATTCTGACTGCCTTCCCCACGTCCTTCTGCTTTAACTGGTACAGGTCTCTGTCCTGCTCCTTCTGTGTTTCCTTATACTTCCTGTATGCTGTCTTATTCTCCCTAACATTACCAGCCACCTCTTCTGAGAACCATAGTATTTTTTTCTTTCATTTTGATTTGTTTCTTTTCTTCACATAATGGCTTGATGCCTCTGTGATGTCAGTTTTGATGTTACCACTCTATTGCTCCACCCCTCATTCTTGCCTGTTTGCTAGTGCTTTTCTGAGGCATGCTCACATTTTGATAAAATCAGCCCTCCTGAAGTCCAGTAACTTCACTTTTTTAAGGCTTGACTCTACAGCTGAGTTTATTGTGAACCACACTGTTTGGTGGTCACTTGTTCCCAGATGGCTACCGACTTCTAGATCTGAGATCCTGCATCCATCCCCATTTGAGAGTACCATGTCTAAGATTGCTCCCTCCTGAGTGGGTTGCAACACTAGCTGTCTGAGACATGCCACCTGTAGGGCATCAAAAATGGCCCTGCTCTTGGATGTGGCTGCAGCAAAGGTGTTCCAGTTAACATCTGGCATAATCAGGTCCCCCATAAGCAATATCTCCCCTTTTTCTGCCATCCTAAGGATGTCTTCTATCATTTCCTTGTCCATTTCCTCCCCAAGACAGGGGGTCTGTATACAACCCCTTTGTGGATTTTGGTGCCATTTTTATTCTCCAGGGTGAATCACAGTACCTCCTGTCCTCCCTGTTTACCCTTTAGTTCCATTGTTTGATCCCTTTCCTTACATAGAGAGCTACTCCTCCTCCTCTTCTACCCTCCCTGCCCTCCTATAGATTGTGTACCCTGGTATGTTGACATCCCAGTCATGGTTGTCTGTAACATATTTCTGTGACTACCATGATATCCAGCCATCCCTCTTCCATCAAGTCCACCAGTTCAGGGAGCTTGTTACCTAGACTATGGGCATTGGTACTCATTTAACCTCCATTTTTTGATGGCCTTACCCCCTTTTGCCCTATCCCTGTCCTTACAGCCTTTGTCTTTTTCTCCATTTTCCCCTGGCCATCTCCCTATCAACTTCTCTATCTTGGTGTTTACCTCACTAACTACCCTGATTTTTGGGGGGGGGAGCTAGGATTTCCCCTCTCATTTTCAGTGCCGCCCCCCCTTTACTATTTTAAATGCTTGCCAATGAAGCACTTAAGCCTATCACTTAGGATTCTGGTTCCCCTCCTGGACAGATGCAGACCATCACACCAGTATAAGCCTGCATCTCTCCAGGAGGACCCCCAGTCCTCAATGAAGCCAAAACCCTGAGCTTTATACCAGTTTTTCAACTACTGATTGAATCACATGGTGCAGAGCACCCTAGCCTAACCCATGCCATAGACAGGCAGCACTTCTGAGAAGGTCACCATGCATGCTACTTGTCTAAGGCCCCTCCCCAAATCCACAAACCCCTACTTCACTGCTCTGATCCCTTTCCCAGCCAGGTCATTTGTCCCTAGCTGGACAATGATATCAAGCTCCCTCCCCCATGCAGTTGCTCCCGTGATTCTGAGGATTCACTCCCTGTCCCTCCAAGCCATGGCACCAGGCAGGCACCTTACCACCCTCTCCCCTCCTCCCCCCAGTTCTACCCTACTAACAATGAAGTCCCCCACCAGGAGTTGTTTTCTTCCCCTGTGGGGTCCCATGCCACCCTCCTGTAGGTCTCCTTTGTGGAGGTTCACAGCATCCTCCTTGATCTCTACTGTGGGTGCCTCCATAGAGGATCCACACTTTGCCAGAATGGTATATGAATTGTGAAGAGGTACAACTGGAGGGATGCACCTCTGTACCACCACCCTCACCCTTCCTGAGCCCACTTTGGTCCAGCCACTCCTTTTTCTTGGCAACCTCTGAGGCAGCGGCGATAGCCTTGGTGGTCTCTGGGTGGGACAGGAGGTCCCCTAAATCCCGGTCTACTCAGCCTGGAGATGAGCAACCTCCTCCCTCAGCCCAGAGAGGTGCCTGCAGATGGGACAATACCACATCCTCCAGAGCATCTCCTGGAAGACTGCTGCTCCACAGCCACTGTGCTGCACAACTCCTATCATGTCTTATTTGTGGCCCCTTAACTGTTGTTTTGTATATTTACTCTTTCCTGTCTCTGTTTGTTTTTTTTATATATAATTTTTGTTCTCTCTACTTTCCTACTGCCTCCATGCCCTTAATGCTCCTGATCTTCCTGTTCTGGGATAGAAGTACCTATATTCCTCAGTAATCTCCTTCTTACTTGCTCAGAGTCAGACCTCCAGCAGCTAGGGAGGGATGGAGAGCTACTCTTTTCCTTCTAGGATGGTGAGTCTTTTGTGCCTCTGTGATCACTCCCTTCCTGCTCCCCGTCAGGACGTTCCTGTTGTCAGTCAAATCCTGTGCCTATAAAAGTAGAACTGGCTAAGGGTGGGAGGCTAGAGGGGAGGGATGGAGGGCAGAGTCCCACTAAAGTTCTTACAGCAGCTTCTTCCTCTTGCTGTTCTCTGCCAAAATCAATCTAGGTCATTTTTTAAATTCAAACATCTGACTTCCTTCTGCCTAAGCCACTCCCCCTAATTCACACTTTCTTTCTTCACCTAGCTAACTGCACGGATAACAATTCCTTCACCCAACTCAGACAAACACACTGACTTTTTTTTACCCTAAATTGAAGTTCTCAGTAGTAGAGTTCTAGTTCTTTAGTCCAGTAGAGTAGTAAAGTTCCAACAGCAACTCCTTCCTCTTGCTGTTTTCTGCCAAAAGGCTTCTGATGGGTGGAGCTTACCTGAAAAGGTAGCCTTGCAAGATGTGTTTGAATATCTCTCTGCCCCAAGGATTTATGATGACAGTGTGTGGGGACTGACAATGGTTGAAGACACACATTGGTGTATACCTGAGGATTGGAGATTAGCAATATAAAATCAATTGGAGTGTGTGGGGTTGAGAATGAGTTTCACAGATGGGGCAGGAAGTGTTATGAACAATGGAACTGGTTAACAGAATGGACCACTGAAATTTACCCTAGCCTAAATTCCTACCTGCGACTCTCCTCCATTTAGGAACTCAGATTGTAAATGGAACATATCAGTGTTACTTTGAAGAAATCTAACTATGTGTAGGCAAGGAAAAGGTCTGAGGTGTGAAATGCATGTAGGGAAACTGATTTAAGGGCATTGTATGCCATCCAAATGTTGCTTGTCCTAAACTCACAAAATGCTCAATTTTGTAATTCAGTCCTGAATTTCATGAATTCATGGTGAAAACCAACTTTGAGAAGTTTGCCCCACCATATTATCAAGTATTATAATGGTGTGATCACACTACTATAGTTAGAGCTGAGCTGGCACTTTAGTGATAAATTATGATTTTTAGCCACTTAGAACTCAACCATCTTTGAACCTAGGGACCAGAAAATCAGCAAACACACCCTTTGTAGTAGAATCTCAGGACCTGCTACAATTGATAAAAATCAGTTCAGTAGTTTGTATGTTCATGCTTGTGCTTGCTCGTAGTGAACGTGATGCTATGATGGTGGATTTGATAATTGTGTCACTGTTGGTCCAATGCAGAGCAGTCTGCAGTGGCCTGACAGTGTCAGATAAGTCATCAGCCAGGCTGATTGTAACTCTCTTCACTGCTTGCTGGGTGGAAATTTCATGAATTTCAAACAAAAGAGCTTCCTGAATCACAGGCAGCTTTGTTTTGATCTGTATGACACCACCCAGTAAGCCGCTTATCAGCATTATGATCAGCCTGCGTCTAGTGTCTCTCCCCAGTCCAACACAAGCCAATTACTCCAGCTTCATACATTAAACAACAGAATGTGATACCAGTGGCTTAAGATACTTTGCAAATGACTGGCCCGGTGGCACTGAGGGTTGAGGCACTGGACGCTACACCTCACTCCAAGCCGGTGACCCAGGTTCGGGAATGAGCCTGGGTCATCGGGAGTCAGCAAGGGAAGACTAGGATTGAGCATCTGATGACAGCTGTCCTAGTCCTGGGGAAAGTGTGGGATCCACACTGTGCTCTGGTGGTCCCTGGGGATGCCCAGAGGTACTGCAATTGTGCTGCATCTAGCGGGGGGGGGGCACGGCAGACATCAGCACATTTGTGCATAGATATCATTGCATGTGTGCACTCCCATTGGGTGAAAAAGGAAAAAGGGTTGGTCGCGACCGCGCAGCTTGATGGTCATGCCCTGCCTCACTGGAAGGAATGTCATGGAATCATTCTGGAGAGGTTTAGCACTGGTCTGGCTAGCAGGGATGGGGGATCCCTCCAGCCAGTCAGCCATGGCTATGCTGGACCCCCTCATCATGTGAGTGAGCCTGCTGCTCTTTCCGCTGGCAGGGCCAGTGGCTGGATGCCCCGGCCGGTAGGCACCACAGCGAGCTCAAGAAATAAAAATGTGATTAAAAAAAGATACTTTGCAAATCATTTTCTGGAAGAAACAGCCTTGCCTGGACAGCTAATGAATAACTTAAGCCCTGTTCCCCATGTCTTCAATGCTGCTTGATTTTCAAAAGGGTTTTCTTTGCCCAGTAGCATCATAAGTCTCTCTAGAGTGAAAAACAAACTGGTGCATAGAGCTGGGGCTATCAAAAATAATAATTCTAATCTTTATTACTCTACAATATGAAAGCTGAACCAGTTCTTACATACAATATATCACAAGGGCTAGAAGTGAGTCATAACACTTGGGATTATTGATTGTAATGACTTGACTGGTAAGTGTGTGCAACCCTACATCCCACTTTTTTGGTTATTTTCAGGGCACCCTGTTCAGCTTTCACAGTCAGTAAGATTGTTTTTGAGAGAAATTAGGTTATGAAGCTGAAGGCATGATATCAATTTCTATGCAATAAGTATCCCTCCCACCTCCTTATTTGCTTCCTAGTCCTGTGCAAGATCGCACCCTCTGCTAAATATTCATCCTACCTCTCCTGTGCCCTGTAAATATGAACACAGCATTGGGGTGCCCAATTCCCAGTGTCAGTACCTGAAATAAACAAATCTATCCTTTGATGTTTGTTTTTATTTTACACACTGTAATAAAGAAAATGGCCCATCAATGTCTTTTGCCACCACTGCTCCTTGCCACTGTTACCTTCCACCTACCCAACTAACCCACTCTGCACACCCAACCCCACACACCACCACCCTCTACTTATCTAACAGGGCTCTAATGCTATATTCCACTCTGGACTGGAGACATGTCTTCACTCTTTAACAGTGGACAAAGAACTGAGGAGTTCAGGTAAGCTATGGTCAATGTACTTCAATGTGTTTTGGACTTGTACTCATAAAATGTTAATTTTTTAATATGTTTCCCCCAAGTATTCAACATGGCCTTTTTGGGACCCCACCTCATGAACAAGGAAGGTGACATTTTTGAAATCCTACCTGAAAGGTCATTTTACAGTTGCTCCATGAAATCAACCAGTGGGCAGGATCCAAAAAATGTTGCCTAACGGATTCATGAGGTAGGGTCATAGGAAGACTATGTTAAAAATTTGGTGTCAAAGTATTGTAAAACAAGAAAGTTATGAATTTACATTGAACATTTATACTTGCTCATATCTATGGTAATTCTCAATATTTTTGACCCCAAACCATGTACATAGCCATTTTTTAAGACCACCCCATGAACATAACTGGTGTCATTTTTCAAATCCTGACCAAAATGTATTTTCTCATTTGCTTATTGAAGTCATCTTTTGAAAGGGATTTAAAAAATTCCATCTGCTGTGATCATAAGGATGGGTTTTAAAAAAGGCAGTGTTGAAAATCTGGGGTCAAAATTTAAAAAAAAATGATGTCATTAGGAAACATTAAAGTTTTTCAACATTTATTCACAACTTTCTGATTTTGTCAGATTTTGGTCTAAATGCACAGACAGATCTTTGTTACCTGACCTGCTAAACATAACAGATGTCATTTTTCAAATCTTCTTGGAAATATGTCTTCACAGTCCTTGTGTGAAACCATCACTCAGACAAAATTTGAAAAAATCCATCTGTCTTGATCATAAGATGGAATCATAAAAAAAATGTTGAAAATTTGAGGTCAAACTGGGAAAAAACAGCTAAGTTATGAAGAAACATTAAATTGCTCCAAAATTTACTTGTAATTTTTTGGCAGATTTTGTCCCCTAATGCTCAATATATTCCTTGTGTTAACCTACATTATGAACATGACGTGTCCCCTCTGAAACATGTTTTTTCAGACGTACTGCAAAATCACCTTTTGGATGGGATTTAAAAAATTCCACCTGTCTTGATCATAATGTTAGGTCATAAAAATACGATGTTGCAAATTTAGGGTAAAAAATGTGATAGCCCATTGAAAATTAAATATTGCCTCTCAGCTGGCCAATCCTTGGTCAGCTGGCCTATCCTGTCTAAAAACAATCTAAAAATGTGTAAAAGCAGGACACCACTGAAGACAAAATAGTGCATCTCATCTGGTCTAGCCTAAATAAATATACAATAAAAATTTGTAAAAGCAGGACCCTAGTATAGCATAGCCTCCACTGAACTGTGCATCTGTGATACTCTATCATGAGAAAAATACATTGTAAAAACTGGACCCCACAGTAAATGTAACTTGCCTTTCAGCTGGGCCATCCTGTGTAGAGACATTATAAAAATGGGTAAAAACAGGGCCCCATCACAAATGAGGTGTGTAAGGATTAACCCATGACAGAGCATCTAAGTGCCTCCAAACACCCAAGCATAGATTAATTCTTATGTTAACCCCATGCTCTGGAGTGGATTAATCCTCCTGTAACATGCCTCTCACTGAGTTTTTGCTGGCAGGATCTACGTACAACTCGAGTTCTGTTATACAGAGTGGAAAGGTGCAGAGGTAGCTCTCATCCGATAGCTTCTTCCCTCAGAGCCACTGATGTCCTTACCGCAACTCCGATATGAAGACCTGGTGCAGGCCCATAATGAGGGCAGCCATGAAGCAGCAGTAGAAGTGACTCAGACAGTGAGGAGCGAGCAGTCAAGGACCCACAAAAGATGAGGGGTTGCTTAAGGGGGGGACACACAAACAGTAGTGGGACGGAAGATGCAGCCATGAAGCAGGACTGGGAACTGCATGTATGGTGCTCCCACTGGTCACTTATTTTCTGTTGGGTCCATGTCTCTGACTGTGATTGATGGTTCATTTTGTTGCTCTCTCTTCAGAAGACTCTGGCTGTGCTGTGCACAACTCCTTTGCCCTGCTGCCGGCAGTTACTTACTCTCTCTCTCCCTGTTGCTCTGTTCCCCCACTGCACTCACCTTCTCTCCTACTCACTCATGAGCACGCAATCCCTCAATCATGTTTGCTCTTCACTGCTGCCACTGTAGCCAGCCCCATTACTCACTCCATCTCCACAGTAGTGAGCTACACAGTTCGGCAGACCGAGATACGGGAACAGAAGGGAGATTGCACTCTGGGAATGAGAGAAGAACTGGAGCTACTGATGGTGCCATGTGGTTTGCAGTTTTTCCAAAGCTTGCACAAACTAGGTATTAAAATAACATGAGGAAGAAAAAGACAATGGTGGGGGGTGTATGTAAAGAGGGAGGTCTCGCTGAAGAATGGTGCTGATGGCCATGCCCCCTGCACAACGCTCATTGCTGATGACGACCATGGATTAACTGAGAATTAGGAAATGCCCCATTGAAAATGAGATATTGCATCTCAGCTGGGTTATCCTTGGTAAATACATTGAAAACTAGGTAAAAAAACAAGACCCTACAGCAGAAACCCCACTGAAAAAGAAATGGTGCATTTAAGATGATCAGTTCTAGAAAAATACATTATAAAAGAAGGAACACACTAAAAAACTAAATATCACATATCACCTCTACTATCTTGGATAAATGCAATATGAAACTGTGAAATCAGGATCCTATTGCAAATGACATATCTCATCTCATATATCTTTGATAAATATACAGTAAAAATGCATATAAACAGGACATAATATAACAACAATGCAAGTTGTGAACATTCAGCATTGAAAAATGCTTGTCCATATTAGATAGAGGTCAACTAGCAAAATTATGTTTTTTTTTTTTTTACATGCTAGTTTTGTTAGCCTGAAACAAAAACACAGTAAACACATGAAACCTAAAACTTTTGGTTTTAATTCCTGTCACAAAAGAGAGCTTTCTGAGTTTTTGGAAACAAAACTAAAATCAATTTATCATAAGCAATTTGAAGAGTTGCTGGCATTGTCATTGCTTTTTCATTATCTTTTCACGTAGTTGCGTGGTGTGCAAGCAGTTTTGAACCAATGTTACAATTGTGTGCACTTGCAACAACAGTATTGCCACATTTTCTGCTGATCCTGCACCCCCCCCCATAGTAAAGACTTCCATTAGGTGCACCTCACGGGTTGCCAACTTGTAGCCACAACCTCACAAAGTAAAATGGGCTGATTAGACGCTTTCCCCATATAGCCTGGTGGTGGTTTGGTTCTTCCCACCCCTCTAGTGTTGTGTGCAGCAATTCATTTGGGGGTTCATCTCCAGTTGCATGCTTCTGCCACTTTCTTCATATAAAGTTTAATGTGGCCACTGGAAGGTTACCACTGGTGACCCCTTGGTAACATGGCTGTCTCCACTTCCTCCATAGTTTTATGCAGTCAACTGGTGCCCAGCTCTGGTTGCACATGTATGTCACTTGTCCCCTCCCACAAAGTTAATTCTGGCTTTAGGAACCCATCCACTGTTGCCCACTTGAGAGTGTACCCACCCTCCAAAGTTAAATGCAGTCACTGCAAGCCAATCCCAGAGGCCCTCTGATGGCATTACCTCTCCCAGCCAATAGATAAATGCAGTTACTCAGAGAGCTTCCCTGGAGTTGCTCTTCTGTCACTTTGCACCCTTCCAAACATAATGTGCTGCTACAGGGAGCCCAAACCCAGTAGCCCACTTCTAACTTGACCTTACTAACTCCAAAATTTCAGCCAGTAAAAACGTCTGCTCACATTCTTGGCCAGTTTTCATCTGGAATGGCATTTGCAAGTGTGGTTGATAGAATAGACTATAGTCCAGTGACTGAATTGTGTTTTCTATCAATCACAATTTTTGATAATGTCATTATCACAAACCATGACTGATGAAATACATGCAGACTGTGGCGCCTTCTCTAAAATAATTTCTGTGTGAGTTAATTTCCATATATAGAATGACAACGCGAAATTTAGGGTAATGCTATATCAAGTAATCATTCAAGCTTGGAGGAACACCACACCACATATTCAACAATAGTAAAAGAAATTCTGTAACTGTTTTATACTTTCTTTTTACACCACCCTTTACCAGACAAATGAACCTCCTTAAATCACCCTCAATGTCCTTTTCCTGCCAATAGAAATTCCTGTGGACCAACACTCCACTCATGCCTTAACTCACTCGACACTCCTTACTCTGTTCCCCCACAGGTGACCTGTGGCTTGCCCCTGGAGGTGGACCACAAATGAGAACAAGGTCTCTGAAATGAATATGCTGTTCTATCCCCTTATCCTACCGACAAGGTGTACTACTTTGAAGTGACTCACAGTTTTCTTGTTGAGCTTTCTAAGTGAGACTCCTTCACTGTGGCACCACTCATTCTGTGAGCACAGACAATTCCAGTTGGTTTGTGGAGTTTGAAGTGACTCAGCCATCTATTAGGGTCATTGAAGGGAAGAGTGAGGGACTTCCATCCTTCAGAACTTCTGTGCCAGTCTTGTCTAGGCCTCTGACACCTCTGCTTCACATATCAATCATGTGGGTGCATGCTGTCATAAGGCAGTTCTGTATGGAAGTACCATTCTTTCCTACATGACAACCCCCCTCCCAGGCTACCAGGGAGCTATTGTGCAATGTAAGAAGGTGAATTCCTTCCTCCAGTCAAGAAGCATCCAAAGCAGATGCTGGAACTCTGCCTTTCTAACTGACACAAATGTTTGTGTGCCAGGGTGTAAACCTGGGTTGTCTAGATGTCAAGCGATACCACTACCGCTGAAGTAGCAACCGGAAGAAATTTGTAAACTATTTTTGTACTTCCCTGCTTTTGTGATTTGGTGCTTCAACCCTAATGAATAACTGTTTATTATTATTATTTTTTTTTTTTTTGCAGTTCAGCATATTACAGGTGTAAAAAAGACTTTGGTAAAAACAGCCCTAGGTCAGCTTACACAATAGAAGATGTGATTCTGAGAGTTTTTGAGTGCAATAGAAACCTTGGTATTTAGTAACAAACAACCTCAGGTATCCAAAACACTGTATCAACACCATCAAAAAATGCAAAGGAATAACTGGATGCATAAGGAAGAATATTACTACCAGGAGTAGGGGTGTCATCATGTCTATGAACAGGGAACTGGTATGACCACATTTGCAGTACTTTGGCCAGTTCTAAGCACCTCATAACAGAGGGGATATTGAGATAGTATAGGTGGTCCAAAGAAGCACTACCAAAATGGTAACAGCTTTAGAAATGTATTTATGAGAAAAGACTCAGTGCACTGGGACTGTATTCACTGGAAATGAGCAGCTTCAGAGGTGATATGATCACAGTAAATAAATCAATGCACAGTACTGCTCTTAGGGAATGCCTGCATTTACACCTAAAAACAGCAGTGAGGGAAGTAGCATGTCACAAGTATCAGTTGTCAGGTCAGATTTTTAAAACCACAGCCTACCAGTGGATGTGGTTGAAAGTAAAAGCTGAAATATATTTAATGGAACCTTAAATATATTTAAGTACAGGCTTAAAAAAATACCTTGTTGAGGCACAGTCTTTTGAAAACCTCCACTGAAAGGTGACTGGCAACTTAGATGGGCATATGTTTCATCCCTGTCTGTACACTATGTGTTCCTACATTACTATGTTCATATAATATTCAGGTGGAGTGAGGATATTGGAATTAATGAAGGTAGCTAGTGAAGGCTGGAGTAATAGAATCTGAAGTTTCTGTGGTTCAGTATGGGGTGCAGCATACCGTACTGAAATTGTTGAAAGTTTTACAGAGATCATGGGAAAAAGGAGATCTTATCAGAATCGAACAGTATAGGCATGCTGAGTATGACTACTTAGTAAGTAGTCATACATAGGACTCCAAGATATTTAGTATTTGACAGAAAAGAAAAAAAAGTAAAATATACCTAGCTAGCCCTTTCCAATAGTCATGATCTATCCTGTAGCCATGCCTCCCCAATCCTAGTTATCTCCACCCACCATCCCCCCCTTCCCCATCTTTCCTGACAAACAAACAAAAATATAATTGCTGGCACTTGGCCAGAGTGTACCTCATATTTTAAATCTTACTCCAACTTAGCTGCCCTCCCTCACCTCACCTGGAACTTTTATAATAAGTAGACCATGATCCTTGCCCCAACACATGAGTTTAGAGGCAACAGAAAGATAATCCAGGATGACTGTTTTGCCCCCTCTCTACAATGCATTGCACTGTTTGTAGGCTTTGATAGACTCATCAGTGAGCTGTTGTGTGCTGTGTTGTACAGACTAACCAATAATATACAGGTACAGCTGCGTCTAAATCTAGAACTGAAATTAAAATACTCTACCTGTGACATCACAGTTTGTCACTATTAGAGATGTTTGGACAAGTTCTGGTATTTTCAGGAAACACAGGATGATGGCAATTTAAAGCCTGAAATTGTAGTTTGGAGAAGATAATTGGGAATGGGGGTAATTATTCTGATAAATGATGAACCAGATTAATCAATACTATGAGGCAAAGTATCCAGTACCTCAGTTTAGATGGATACTTGAGCTATCCACAGCCAGTGAGCTAAACAATGGATCTATGCACGATGCCAACATACCACACAAACTGGGAGCATTGGCATCGTTGCACGTGAGTGCCATGGAGTGAGTACCACACAGCAGTCACACATGGGGCACAAGTCAGCTATGCACCCAATCCCCCGGCTGTGTGGACAGCAACACGCTGGGGCGGGGGATGTGCCAGCACTATGCACCATGTACCAAGGTGCAGAACAGGTTACAGCAGCTAGGACCCTGCTGTAACCCATTATGCTTCCCCTCGGACAAGGCCCACCAGTCATGGTGGAACAAGAAAACTGATTCCCGTGATGCCTCAGCCCACTGGGCTGCTGGTGGGGACAGGGGCAGCTGATGGTGTGACTGCCCAGACAATGCAGAACTGGGTCCATGCCAGAAGTGCCATTCCATGACCCCCCTTATGGGCCAGCCCAGACCCTGTAGAGCCATGTGCCCCCTTCTCCCCACATGCCCATCCCATCCCTGTGCCTTACATGCCCTCATGTATGCAAGGACCCCTATGTGGTACACAGGCTGTCCCCCCCACAACACCTGCTGGTGCCTGGATTGGCCACAGACGGCAACCCCCAACCCAGCTCCACAGCACCCACATTGGTGGGCGATGGCCAGTGCCCCCTCCATGGCACCAGCTACACCACCCTAGGAGGCCAGCAGCACAGCTCTCCTCACACCTCCATGGCTGCTGGCCACCCAAGTGATGCTGGGACTGTGCCACCTATAAATAGATAGCATGCCCCCAACATCACTCAGTTGGTCAGCAGCCGTGGAGGTTTGTGGAAGGCTGTGCCACTGGCCTTCCTGTGCCACATGCAGACAGGTATGTGGGTGGGGGGATTTGAAGACTGCTGGGACGTGCCAGGGATGTGTGTATGTGGGGGGGGATCAACACCCAATGAAGCAGTGTATGGCTACATACAGCCATACAGACCATGGACGGGGCAGTGGCAACATTGTGTTGGGGTGGCTGGGTGGGATGCGTACAGTATATGGGGCAGGGGCATGTGTGTGTATGTGTGTGTGTGTGGGGGGTGATGTGCCTCCTTGTGCCTGGGGACAGGGCAATGTTGTGTGTGTGGGGGGTGATGTGCCTCCTTGTGTCTGGGGACAGGGCAATGTTGTGTGTGTGTGGGGGTGATGTGCCTCCTTGTGCCTGGGGACAGGGCAATGTTGTGTGTGTGTGTGGGGGGTGATGTGCCTCCTTGTGCCTGGGGACAGGGCAATGTTGTGTGTGTGTGGGAGGTGATGTGCCTCCTTGTGCCTGGGGACAGGGCAATGTTGTGTGTGTGTGTGGGGGGTGATGTGCCTCCTTGTGCCTGGGGACAGGGCAATGTTGTGTGTGTGTGGGAGGTGATGTGCCTCCTTGTGCCTGGGGACAGGGCAATGTTGTGTGTGTGTGGGGGGGGCATCATGGGGATGGTGCTGTGCTGCAGGAGGGTGCAGCCATCCGGGACTGGGGTGGGACTGCCATTGGTGGTGGGGGTGTTCACCATGGGCACTGCCGAGGGTCAGCCTGAGTGACAGGGCCTTGCCATGCAGATCTGGATGTGCATGTGGCTATTCATGCACCCAAGCCCATGCCCTGCAGCATAAGGGATCTACTGTGGCCCTGGGTGGACATCTGACTGGATGTCTGCCTGGGTCTGTGACTCCACCCCTGGCCACCCTGCAGAGTCCTGTGTGCCAGGGGAGCAGTGCTGCAGACAGGGGGTGGCATTAGTGAATTCCAGCCAGTGTGCACCTGTCCGCAGGTGCAAAACTGCTCGGGCAGGTCACATGCTTTTGGCATGTACAGTAACATATGACCAATAGTGCATAGTGGCCATTTACTTTACTTTCCAAACTCCTCTAGTTGCTATGGAAATGGTTTTATTACAAGAATGGCATTATGACTTCACTTCCAGTATCAGACCAGCTGTAGATGAACTGTAAGGGAGAGAAACACATTTTTTTTTATTTTTTTTTATTTATTTCTTTTTTCTTGACCAGGTAAGTGCACTAGATAAATCCTACCTATTTTCAGGCAAGACCCGAGGGAGGAGGGGGGATACAGATGAATGCCAACTGACCTTGAACCAGATTAAGCTGTTGGTGGAATTTTTAATGAATGAGGGAAATTTCCTACTCTTTTCGATAAATGCCATGGGATCTTTAACATCCACCTGAACTACCACCAATCCAGGCAGATGGGACCTCGGTTTAAGGTCTCATCTGAAAGACAGCACCTCAGGAGTGCAGCACCCCTCTCATGCTGCACTACAGTGTCAGTACTGGGATATTAACCCAAGTGCCAGATGTGGGAACTGAACCCACAGCCCTCTGATCTCCAAGTCTCAGAGGTGAGTGTGCTACCTACTGAGCCACTAACAACTGCAAAGAATAAGGCCCCAATGAGATTCGAACTCACAGCCCCTTGTTTCGAGACAAGTGCTCTAACCTCTGAGCTATGGAGCCAATTTCAATTTCATGTTTTCATGAAAATATCCTTATAAATAAAACAGTGGAATAATTTGAAGAACAAGATTTTTTTAGACTGTAGAGCAAATGAACTCTGCTACTGCCATCTGTGTGTTTTTTTTCTCTGTTCATTTTTCTGTTTCAGGAGGTTTATAAAACTGCAAGAGATTGGGGGTCCCTGACATCAAGCAACTGTAGGTCATTGTTTACCCCTGACAGTGTGGTGTGTCCCTATTCCTGTTAATTTCTCAAAATTCAGGAACAATTCAAAAGGGCTCCAAATGCAGTTCATCTTGTTTTTCCTTCTCCACTGTATAAAAAAAAAAGCTTTATAGTTTTGAACAAGCCATCATTAAATTCATCCATTTTTATTATGTCAAAGGATTTTGTTCTGTCCAGTGAATTAAATATAGACTAATGCCTGGCTAGGTGTGCATAAAGTGATTTTTGTACACTCCAGGTGTGTGATGCTACATAAATCCCTATAGCGATGCTTAGGCAGTTTATACAAACATCCCATGCTGAGGGTGTGCATATAATTTGAGTTTTGCACACCTACCCAGGCATTGTTTTATATAATTGCTGTGCTCCATTTTTACACCCACAAGGATTATAAAATAGTAATGCTTTCTGCAACAGTGAAAAATTATTGATATTGAATAGGTTTTGAACAAATTCATGAAATGTTTGTTTTTGCTAACAGGCAACATGCTACTGCATTTAGATTTAACTCATTTCATTCTGAGCTGCAAAACATTTTTAGTTTAAAAGTTTGCATGACTCACAGAACAGCATAATTAACAACTTACAACAAAACTGTTTATCTGAAAAAAATATTTTGAAATTGTTAAAACTGACAGGAACATTAAAGTACAAAAAACTGATTTCATAGAGCCTTTCTTATACTGATTTTATAGAGTCTTTCTTAACTGTTTTGAAGAGGTTTTGAATTTATGTTTAAAGTGGGAGGAACTTGGGTTTCTATGGCAACAGAGTTAGTTGCCAGAAGTTCACGATGTCTTGGGAAGAGAGACAGATTGTGAGATTTGTAAGGGACCAGGAGGTGAGTGCAATTTTGATTTTGTATCTTTCTTTTTTTTCAAATATGGCTCCTGGTTCAGTTACAATAAGGAGAGACTCAACATCTATGAGGGAGAGCTAGAGGGGAGTGAAGAGTGTTTAATGGGGTTCTTACAAAGCCATTGCACAAGGACAACTGTGGCTTGTGCATTTCTGATAGTGAAAGCCAGTGTGTGTTTGTTATTTAACCAACTGGTTATAATGGCAGATTATAACTGTCTTTCACAATAGGAAAAAAGCAGAGTTCTTTCATTATGTATCGGATAAAGTATGGGGTTGCAGTGTGTTTTACTCAAATATAATTACTGGTCTCCATTTTCTTCCATTGGGAAAACTGTGTGTTAAATGCCGTAACACCTGAGTAGGTGTTACGGCATTCACGTGCTCCCTTCCAACAACAAAGCGCTCGAGATAAGTAAAAATAGCGCATTCAAATTGTCCCTCTCACTTCAACTGCCACTGCCAAAAAAAAACCACTTACAGACACCTCCGATTAAGGTATTTTCTTGTATTCAGACCCACAGCATAAACATTTAACTTTTTTTCTCGACCTAACTTATGCAGTTAACACTTAGATGATGATCCCTAACTCTCTCCCTTTCAACCCTAACCTTTCCTCTGCGGGTCAAACGAAAATACTATTCAACCAGGAAATGATACGAAGAATCTCCATACCGGACTTCTAACACTTGTGGCCAGTTTATTTTATTGTTTAATGTTATGTTAATGTTTATGTTTAATGTATTAACCATAGTTCTGTTCTCCTCACACAAATAAAAGCTTTTATCTGCAAGGTAAGCATAAATGTCTTTTTTTTGGAGAAAACGGATCCCTTCAATTATATAAAATAAAATATGGGGAGAAGTGTGTCAAACTCGAATTTAACACACACCCTCGTTGTTGGATGGCATTCATAAACCCCGAGGATGTGCCATCCAACAACTCGGGTGTGTGTTAAATTCTCGTAACACACTTCTCCCCATACTTTATCCTATATTTAATACACACCAAAGTTATTGGATGGCACATAAACCCGAGGGTGAAGCCTGGGGGGTTTGTGATAGTCATCCAACAATGAGGGTGTGTGCTAAATTCGAGTAAAACACACTGCACCCCATACTTTGTTATATATAATTGAAAGGTTTCATTTTTTTTTGGTAGGTTTTGAAATTTAAAAAAAAGAAACTGGAGTCTTACCTCGTGGTGAGTAAACAGTTTAATGAGGAACAGAGAACTGCAGATTTAACACGTAACTGTAAATATTTAAGTATTTAAGAAGAAAACTAAAGACATAAATAACTGTCCTTATCGTTGCTGTCCTTTTCCATGAAGTGACTGTTTTCAAGTGCTGGCATCATTTGACATACAGGGGAAAGCTGAGGGTTGAAAGGGAGAGTGGTTAGGGAGCGTGGTAAAAGTGTGCAGCATAGCATTTTGTTTTTTTATTTTGTTTAGGTTATTGGACCATGACGGAGATAGTTTAGTACTGAGCGAATGGTACTGAGGAGGTGAGTTGTTGTAGACACTGTTTGTGTGAGAAAAAGGACACTGTGAGGCTCGCACTGACATTCTCTTTCTATCTTGAGCATTAGCATTGGAAGAAGCCGCATGAATGCCGTAACACCTACTCAGGTGTTACGGTATTTAGCACACGTTTTTTTTTCCATTGAAAAAAATAGAACCCAGTAATTATAAGCATTTCACAGGTGTTTATCAATATGTATTGGTATTCTCTATATTGGTCACATATTAGGTTCCCTAAAGAGAGAGATCCCGGAGTCAAAAGGAAATTGTAAACCAGTGATTTGCTCTAATCTATTGTATTCATGATTTCTGACCAGAATGACATTAAGTGAAGACATGTAGGAAGGGAGTTAAGCAGGTGAGGTGCATGGTATACAAAGGACCACTGGCCTAGGGAAGTGCAGCAGAAAGGTACCTTAAAGGGATTTGTATGTGTGCGTCTAGTTAGTCTAGATGGTGCAGTGGGTGTTATCAATTTCTGGATCCGGGGGAAGGGGGGTCAAGCCAAGGGTGATCTTTTTGGCAAGGAGACTGAGCTGGTAACTAATTCTGTAGCCAGGTCAAGCCAGCCCATGCAAGAATATAGATTGCAGGTGTGGATTAGTCATGGGACACCCAAGAAGAGACTGCAGGCTTTATTAAGTGTCAGGGTGATTCTTTTTAGGGCCATGTCAGAGGCCGCGCTGTATACAACAAGTCCGTAATCAACAGCAGAGAAAACTGAGCTTGTTAAGGTGAGTTTGAGTTCATCATTGCTTAGGCAGGTCCTATGCCTGCATAATTGCCATGTCTTTCTATTAGCTAACTCTGAGACAAGATTGATATGGAGCAACTGCGATAGAGAGCTGTCTTGTGTAACCCCTAAATATTTGAAATTGTTAACCATGTTGAGAGTTTTATTTTGTTTGTTGCAAAATACTAGTTTGGCCAATCTGTGTCTATTATGCATAGAGGCAAACAATAAGGATTTTTTTTTTTAGTTGAGCATTAGGTGTGAATTTATGAACCGATCCTCAACTAGGGTTAAACCACATTGCATGCTTTGTTCAAGGGATGCAAAGTCCTGGTGCTTGAGAAAATGATGGTGTCATCTGCAAAGAGGAGAACATGGTCTTGGCAGGCTTGCAGGAGGCAATTTAGAAAAAGACTAAACAACCGAGGGCCCAGGATGGACCCCAGCGGCACCCCTGTGATAACATTTAGGCTATTGGAGAGAGTGTGGCCAATTTTCACTTGTTGGACATGACCAGTGAGGTAGCTCCAAAACCAGTGTAGTGTTGTCATGGATATAGAGGCATCACCTAGTTGAGCCAACAGCTTGTGATTCATGGTATCGAAGAGCTTAGTGAGGTCAGTAAAGATGGTGCTCACTAAGTGCCCATGATTGAGGGAGTCATGGATAAACCCTGTAAACTCAACTAGTGCTGTAGAGGTGCTATGGTGTTTTCTAAATCTGTGTTGCTCCCTGCATTGTAGTTGACGTTTATCAAGGTGATCAATTAACTGATCTTATACAATTCTTTCTAAGGCCTTAGAAATTGGAGGCAATATGAAAATTGGCAGGTAGTTTGTATGGAGAATCTTTTTGCTGTTTTTGAAGACTGGGGTGACCACTGCTGATTTCCATATTTTTGGAAACAGACCAGTAGTTAGGGAGAGGTTAAGGATTCTTGTAAGGGGAGCTAGAATAACATCTATGGTGTGAGTAGTGAGCTTCAGGTCGAGGCTTTCCCCGCTGTACCTGGTTTTCCTAGAACTTTCAGCAGGTATTCTTTTGCTTCATCTTTTGTGATGATTCAGAGGTAGAATGGAGGGAAGCAGCGGAAGGGGGAGGGCCTGGTACCCTTTTCCTCTCACAGCTAAGGTGGTTTAGATAGTTGGGGGGACAACCACACTGAGGTCTGTAAAGGCCTTGTTAAACATGTCTGCTATGGTCTTAGGGTCCTGGGGTAACTCCCCGTTTAAGTTTATCATAGTAGGCGGTGATTTGTTAGGGTTACCTGTGAGGTCCTTGATGTTTGCCAAGAATTTGCGACCGTCACCCAAAGAGTTATCAAGCTCAGACTCAAGTGTTGTCTTTTTCCCAGGTGAATGGCCTGGGTACAGTAGTTTTGGGCCACCTTATAATTCTGAATGTCACTATGAGAACATGTGCTTTTTGCCTTCTGTCAGAGAATATCCTGGGCATGCAGTTGGGCAATTAGTGAGGGAGTTATCTAAGATTTTTAGGATCTTTTAATCTTTCTTTTGGTAATCGAGGTGAAGATGTCACATGCTGCATTGAACAACCATTTGAAGGATTCAATAGCAGTATCAGCATTGACTGCGGAGTAGACAGCAGACCAGTTTAGCTGTCTAAGATGTTCTTTTAGTGGCCCCAGTTGTCCCTGTCATATGATACATGATGTGACCTCCTTAGCTGGGAATTTGGGTGATTTACTTGTCCATGTACAGAGGATGGGAGAGTGGTCACTTATAGCATCTGGGAGGACACTTGTACTGGTGATCAGGCCTGGGTAGTTTGTAAGTACCCAGTCTAGTAAGGTGCTGGTCCTGTTTTGATAGTTGGTACACGTGGAGTAGCTACGAGTTGTTCATAATCTATAACTGCAGTGGCATCTCTGTAGGGAGTAGCATCACTGGACAACCAGTTTATATTAAAGTCCCCCAGTACTATAGTTTCTGAATATCTGTGGTGGTCAGATAGGTACTCATGGAGCACTCTAATCCATTCAGCCTGTTCTTTGAGGGAGGATTTAAACTGAGATGATAGTTATGCCCATTCCATGGGCTCCAAGGATGACCTTTATTGGCAATAATTGAATGTTAGTACCCGATTTAATTGGTGGGGCGATGTGACCCTGTAGATGGTGTTCAATATAGATAACACATCCTCCTCCTCTCCTCCTATTTAAAGCCCATCTAAATGATGTGTAGCCATTGAGCTGGATTTCAATGTCAGTAGTCCTTGGGGTGAGCCAGGTCTCAACCACAGAGAGTACATCTGACTTATGTTGAGCTACCCAGGTTTGTAGCGAGTCAAATTTCAATAGCTGGCAGCAGATGTTAATGGATGCAATTGAGGTAAAACCACTTTTCATTGGGGGGTTTGTGTCTGGCACACTGAGACCTGGATTTAGGTGTATATTACCTGACAAGAGCAATAGCAGGCAGATTAACCTTGTTGCCTATATTCTGAGGTGTTTTAGGGACAGGGAGGGGTTATTGTAGTTAATGTGTTGCTCTATATGTTTTCCAGCTAGCATAAGCACATTAATTATGAGTGGGGGGGGGATAGGGTGGACATAGATAGGCAAGTTTGGTGTTTGGTCAAGGTAATAGGGACTGCCAGAGAATAATGAGAGTTTTGGGGTGGAGGTAGAGTTGGGGATGTTGATAATGTGTGAAAATATTGGATTATTACTGTTGTCTCTTAATGAGGAGTGAATAAACATAGGCAGTATCAGGATGAAGACCATAAAGGAATGCAGTAGGAGCTTTAACATGGTCATGTTGCATGGTTAGGCAAAATTACAGCAGATAGTAGTTTAAGCGTAGTGGAAGAGACTTATGGGACAGGGGCAATACAATGAGAAGTCCTAGTAGACAGTCTGGGTAGTTCTAGGGGGAAAATGAATAATATTATGAGGAGCCCTTCAAAAGGGATGGCGAATTGTCACAGTTCAAACAAATCAAATGGGGTAGGGGTGGGACTTCTCTGTAGAAAAGTGGATTTAAAGAGTGTAGGGGCAGGGATGGGTGAGTGGGAAAAAATTCAATCAGCACCAAAACTTTAGCAATTTAAAAAGAGCAGTGCTAATTTAGTAAGTTTGAACAGAGGCTGCACTGTCCAATAAAAAAGTATACTGAGCCAGCCATGGCCAATGGAGTAGTAGCTGCTGGCAGAGGGATCCAATCAAATCAAGGTCTTTCAAGCCAGTCTCCAGTGTGTACCTGAATACAGCTGAGTAGGCAGGCAGGGCAGTAGATAAGCGGTCACGCAAGATGGCTGAAAGAGGAGCTGGGCTGCTGTGGCAAGAAGACCTGGAGGTGATTTCTTCTGCAAAAGAGGGAGAGAAGCACGATGACTAGTGGTTAATTAAAGGCAAGGTGGTGGCAAAGTTAAGCATAGGTCAGGGATCAGAGTGCAGACAATAGCTGGTGGGAGTAGGTGAGAAAGGTGGGCATAGAAAATAGGAGCCAGGGAGGGAGCCCGGGGAAGGGGGTTGCTGGCTTTTTGGCAAATTGTTAAACCTTCTAAATCGTGGCCTAATGTGTTGCAAGCGGTGCAAGTTGTGCATAAAAAATAACATGTGCCTAGATTAAATGACACATGTAATTTCTTTACCATACAGTAAAGAAGATAAACTTTAGCAAATGCATCAAAATGCTGAAAATTGCACTCAAGTAATTCAATGCATTTCTTTTGACAAAGGTGTATCCCAAAAGTGGAACTTGTGTCTACATCAAAGTTTTTAAAAATCCTGCCCTTAATTTTTAAATCCGGACCTCGTGTTGAAGACTATCTGCTCTGAAACATACAGTATATGCAATCAGTCATCAGAATGCTGTGTGAAAGTATTTGGTTATATTAAATTAGGTACTTAGACTTAGTAGTTTGAAAAAAAAAAACATTTAGAAACTTCAAAGAGCCATCCTTCAGAACAATTTAATACTTGTTTTGAATCTTGTGGTACTCATGAATATGAAAGAACATTAATTCAAACAACTTGGAAAGATCACATATTGGATAAGATCTAAAAAGACTCAATTTATTATTATTTTAGAAGAGAACCAAGAACCAATGTCTAGACTTCAGAAACAGTATTTCAATTAAAATGTCTGTCTTTATCATGTGTAAGAATGATCTCAATGAGCGCTTTGCATCAACCAGGCACTCTGGCTTTTCATGTACCAATAATTAAATCATGATTGGGTGACAAAAAAGTTATTTTCCATTTACTATGGAATGAACTTCAATCAAAATCTGAGAAACTGAAGAAATGCAGACATTTAAAAAAAGAGGTATTAGATTTTATTACTGATGAATGTTCTTGCCCTTGCAATATTTAGAAAATTTGAATGTATTCTATTTCTTACTGCAGGTTTTCACTTGTACCCTATTGCCCCTAGACACAGTCAAAATAAGATCAATAGTATCTATTCATTTCTATTGGTTATTAATAAAATAAATATTATTTTTTTTTTATGTGGCAGTGGAAGAATTCATTAATGCACAACAAAATATTGCTGGTCATGAACAACTGAAAAAATGGATAGGAATTTGCAGATAACAAGGTTATATTTTTTTCCAGCTGAGTGGTTCTAAATAAATCATCAACAGTGAGAGCAAAGCTTAAGAGGTCCTGTGATGTCATCAAACCTTGAGATGGAGACAGAATTGTTGTACAAACTTTCCATTTGTCCCTGGTAACATATGTGCGTCCCTGGTCCCTCTGTTACACGCACCTGCTGGCTTAGAACTCTGGCTTTGCCCCCAGTGGCTTAGGCCTCCAATGGGTGGGCAATCCTTATCACAGAGACTGTTGCTTGTGGATGTGGATCCTGTGCTGGCAGACACTAAGATTCAAGGGAATCCATAAGGCCCAGTCTGTCATATGTTAAGTCATGTTTTTTATACCCATTTTTCTGATCCCTCTCACCTCCCGCCAAGGCAAGCACAGCCTATGCCAGCCACACATGTACATAGCACATCTCTTTAGACAGGAGCAAGTTCCCTGGCCCACCCAGTATTTATGGCAATGCCAGCGGTCACCATCAACACTTCCCAGCTGAGGCACACTGTCACGTGACAGCTACCTCAGCCTGGCCTTCCTCCTGATTTGGCATCTGGGAACCACCCATGAAACTTGCTCACTTGCACAGCAGCGAACATGATGCTGCTGAGTCATTGGGGCAGCCTTACTTAAACATAAAAAAACACTCACACCCAACTGATTAATGGACACCAAGCCACAACCCAAAATAATTTTCTTCATTCTAGCCTGTCCACTTTAAACTCTTTGCAACCCCTCCTCACCTCCCCAAACAGAAATGAGGTTGTTGTTTAATTTAAAAAAAACACACCTTGCACCCATCTGCTCAATAGTGTACCTACGCACTGCCTCCAGTTAGCCAAGCAAAGGTAATTATGTTTTTCTTTTATGTACTTTGTAAAAGAGGTTCCATGATGACTCCTCACTTTTTCCCAGTTGAGACACAAACAAGTATCACAGTTTTTTTTTTATTGCAGCAATGCTCATTTGGGCATAAACAAGGAAGTACTGAGTGAGACGTCGTCACTGAACCTGCTTTACAGAGTGAATTAAAAAGCATAATAAGGGGATACCTGATGCTGAGTTGTGTGATAGCTGAGTGGCAAGTAAGCTCGGGTTATCATGAGTGGCTCCGCGCAGTGGAGCCACGAGTGATAGAACCCCAAGCTCAGTTGCCATGAACGGTGATATCTCAGCTATCACACAACTCAGCATCACATATTCATTTTATATAATAGGAGTTTGCTGCTTAGTTTGGGACAGCTGTAGTTTTTTGTTTTATATTTTTACCTTTTCTGTGGTATTCATTTTTGTTCCCATGCTGTTCTGCAGATCAGTTTTCATGGTAGTACTTTGACTGGTTGTTTGATGTTTGCTGCAGTTTTATTGGTTGTGGTGTTTCAGTTCTGTCATCAGTTCTTGTAAATGTCTAAATGCTTTTATTGGATGTTGTTTTGTTTGCTTCTTCTTGATTGGTTCATTATGTTTTGTGGGAGTTTTTCTTTGCTTCTGGGTTTCGAAGGTTTGGGTTTGCTCATCTGGAGTAATACGTTATGTGTTGGAATTGCTGTTTTTTTTTCAGTTTTTATATATGTATTTAGTTTTAGGAGTCTGGAAGAACAACCTGTGGTGTAGAACTTACTTTGCTTTTTTTTTGTGTGTGAAGTTCCGGAGTACACAGTTTTCAGTAATACATTGTTTCGTATTCCTACAGAATTCTTTTTGGGATTTCTTATTATAGTATGATATAATGAGAAAAAAACTGCAAAACTGCTCCGAGGGCTATCGGTGTGTGCTGGATATAAAAATGGTATTAGCTATGACAAATCTCAGCACCACAAATTGCGTTATCAATTTTAGCAAAACCTGTAGAGGTTTGTGTGAGCTGATGCTGGTTGGCATGCTTTTTAAAAAATAAAGCTGCTTTTTGCACTTCTACTTGTGTGGTGCGGAGAGTTGTCATAGCATAATATGATATAATGAGCCCTGCTGTGTTTTTCTTTGAGATGTGGAAAGTTCCATGGACTTTTTTACGTCTTGCTTGATGACGTGTACACAGTAGAGATAACAGCAATTACGTAGAAACTGTTGTGATAACTTCTGTGAATTTCTGCTTTGTGCACATCATGGTGACATGTACAGATTGCTGTGTTGATACAGCCTTTTATCATAGGTGTTATCAGCAAACACCTATTATATAATTATTCTTACCTGGCTAATCATGGGCAGCAGGTAGGTGAGATAGTGATTAGATCAGTGAGGACTTATTTTTTAATTCAACAACAAAGGGCAGCCCAGTTTGTGTGCAGAGGGGCAGGGTTGCAGTGAAGTCAAAGTGACCAGGCTAGAAGTAAGAAAATTAATTTCTGGTAGCAGCTGTGTGGGTGTGGATGCTGTTGCAACATTGATGTGACATTTTAATGATGGAACAAAAACATCACAATGTCACACTGATGGAACAAGATTCTAGAAGTGGTTGTCTCTATTCTGCTTTGAGGCCAAATTATAAATTATGGTCTGTTTCTTTCTTTTTTCTATTTTATGCTTCATCTATACTGGGGGAACAACTCTCCTTCAGTTTTGTTCACATCCCTTAGTCAAGCAGGCAACCCACAAAACGCAAATGGAACAAAGGAGAGTGCACTTAATGTTTAGAGCTTGTGCTATTTACCCAAGAGATGCCATTTTCTTCCAGTCTTGTTTGTGGGAATATGTCAGCTTCCACTGGCCATCCAAGTGCCTGTAGCCACACTGTTTACATGAATAAACCCTAAGCACTGAGCATCAGCTTCTTCATTTTACTTGACTTTATTTGCACACCTCTTCTGTGGTTTGTTGATTATGGTTTTGGATGTGTAGCATTTTTTCTCTGGAGCACCTCGTTGAAGCTTTGAACTTTGTTGTTTACAGGAATGCTGGAAAAATACTTAAAGAGAATATGTTGGCATATTCCTGGGAAAAGTAAAAATGTCTTGTTCAGAGGGGAACTGCCTGCGAGTGATGACATCACGTGCAGGCATGCAGATGATGTTTTGTACCATGCCTTCCTCAATTGAGCTGCTTGATTAAATTAAATTTTGGGGGAGTAGCACCATACTTGCATACTCTGTAGAAGAGGGAGTCTTAGAATTGTGTTTTTTGTGCATGTTCCTGTCTGCTTTCCACAGGAAGCTTTACTCCTGTCTTAGACCCCAGCTCCAAAAAGATAAACCTCCCTACTATTTATACTCCAGAGTTTCCCCTTTCAGTAGGGCCTTTTTTCTATGGTATGGAAGTGTGTCTCTGCTATTTTTCTTCATATGGTGGTAGGAGGAGGACCTGAGAACAGCATCTTTGTAGTCAGATTACTCAGAACTACTTGATAGGAAAAACAGAAATCAGAAGCAGTGTTCAAGTCATCTCACTCAAGTTTTCCTCTCTCTCCCAAGTCCCACCCACCTAAAAAGCAGTGGGGTGATTATGAGTTGAATGACCCAATATACTTAGATCCATTCCCACATGTACTCTGTAGCTGCTCTTCCACCACTGATCATCTAAGTGGAAGTAGTGTAGATGAAAACACTTTCCCCCTCTCCTTATAGAGGCAAAAAGCACCCTTTGGGACTTTTAGTCATCCTGCTGACCCACCTCAGCCTTATGGATTTGAGAATTGAATCTCAGTTGCCAGCCTAATAAGATTTATTTATTATCTAACCTTACATTCTCCTGAAATTTTTGATGGAGTAGCCTGCAAAAGCAAAGCTAGTTTGGGAATATTTGGCTACATAGATATTTTAATAATGCATTTACAATACTTTAATATTCCATTACCATTATGTATCATTACTTATACATGAGTGTATAAATTGGAGGGCCTCCTTTGAAATGAGCTTTGCTCAATGGAGTGCGGTAACAACTATCCTATTCTCAACTCTGAAAAACATTTTATGATTGAATGAATTGTCACTCAAGCTGAGTGTGCTCTACCAAAACAAATGTTGTTTGCTACATTCTGTTAAGAGTGAACTTACCTCTTAAATGATCCTTCCCTCTATTGCCTATGGTGATATAGTTTATAGTGCATAGCTGAACTATCAATTGTCTAGGCTCAACACTATATGCAATGTCTTAAGCAAATTTCTATCAAATTGTCATCCTAGAACATATGAATATCAGTTGAATGACAGACTAGGCTAGATCTCTCTTGGATCCCAGAGAATCTCTCAAAGGGTAACCTTTATGTTCAGGATCTGAACTGACAAACTCCCCATTTACCATGCTATTTAAGCAGCCCCTGCTCAGCAGCCAGCAATTACACAGAGATTCTAGGTCCAGCTGCGTCAACCTCCAAAGATACTGCAGCACAACAGGCTTCAAGCAGCCTTGTCATACCAGCATTCTGTTCTTTGGAATTGCTTCCCTCACTCTATGCTGGGCTGAGGGAATTTAAGTCCATCAGCATATTTAAATGTTTGTTACAACAACATTCATCCTATATCTCTACTGTACATGCTAGCAGCACATACTGAACCCATCTTCAGACATATATGTGTGTTTTTCCAAATAATGTTGCGCCAATCCATTGTCAACTGACTTTTTATGCTGTTTCTGCATACTCCTATGAAGTGCCTAAATTGTGGGCATTTAAGCTGACTGAACCATTATCTCAAACACTTTTTATTCTCCATAATCTTTCTGAGTTTTAGCTGAAATTTGTAAGTTACACTGTATGTTTTTCTTTGCAGCATACGGTTCATGACCACATTCATTTCATTTGTATTTCTCTGTATTGGTACAGATTTTCATGCTGTTCCCTGATCATCAGTACACATCTCAAAATAAGTCAGTTGTAGCTCAGTGTACCTTTCTTTTCAAAATAGTCAAATAATAAAATAAATACTGTAAATAAATGAACCATCTGAAGCTTTGAAAGCAAGGAATATGAGACTACTAAACACATGTTAAATAAAGAATTTTGTAAAATTAATTACATACTTTTTTGTCTTTGCAAATGGGTTATGAGCATTAAAATTGGCTGATTTTGGGGGATTTGACTGAATCAAAAATCAGAAAATCATTATATTAAACAATACCTATTATGTATAATCTTTCTGAGTTTTAGCTGAAATAAATAAGTTGCACTGTATGTTTGCTGATTATAGCTTACTGTTTGTAGCCACATTCATTTCATTTGTATTTTTCTGCAGTTGGTGTAGGATTATCATGCTGTTCCCTGATCATCTGTACACATCTCACAATAAGTCAGTTGTAGCCCACTGTACTATCCGGGTCAAAATGGTTAAATGATAACATTGAATACTGCAAATAAATGAACCTTCTGAAGCTTTGAAAGCAAGAAATATGAGCTTACTAAGCACACTGTAAATAAATAATTTCTCAAACTTCAAGACAATTTTTGTCTTTCAAATAGGTTATGTGCATACAAATTGGAAATTTTTTTTGGGTCCGATTAAACCAAAAATCAGAAAAAAGTTATTTTTTTATAAAATGTGTCAGTCTAAAATATATATCAGTACACTATGAATTTGTAGCAATATACTTTAAAACTGCATTGATATGCTTTGAAACTGTATCAATGTTTTATTGTATCAATACATGAAAACTGAATTGTTATTCAGTTTATTCACCAAATCACTTCAGGTCACTAATACAGATGTGCAAGTTTGCCAGCATTTAATATTGACTAAGGGATGGTAAAGAAAACCCAAAGTAGATCAACTGGCTATGGAAAGAAGTATTAAAGTGCATGGTAACTTCATACTCTCTGCCTGACTTACAGAGCTCATACTACATTCTGGAACATTCACTCCATAATTTGTAATTGGTGGTGAAAAACAGTTATCAGATATGGTCACACTAATAAGACTATACACAGTTGCCTAGCTTATACCTTTATTAATATTCATTAACAAGCTTCTAACATTACTAAAATAATGATGCAGCTTAAATGTCTTAGAAATTTGTTCTAGTTGTATAATGCCTGATACATCTGAACTGGTATAACACTTGGGGTCAGGATTTAAATCCACATCTCCATAATGCAGAATAATTGAGCAAGTTAAAAGTCAAACCTCTAATTAATGATCTATTTTTATAAGCAGGGCTGGTTAACCCTGCATTCACCTGCTATTCAGCAACAGATCCTTGTTTATAATAAAAAAATGGGTAGATTTAGTAAGCAATCTGATGTATTGAAACTAATTAAATGTATAAATTATTATAACGGTGTTATTGGTCTCAACTGATGGGTTCTGATCAAAGAAAAATGTCTCCTGTTTCCTAAATGCTATGTATGCTCCCAGATCGGAAATTAGACTTTCAAGAGTTTTATACAACTTTTAACTTTCCTGTACGTTATTAAATTGTGTGATTTCAGTGCATCTCTTCAAACAGCACTCATACCCACAAAATCTTCCTTCCCAGTACAAGGCATCATGAGTTTGCAATCCTTTCACAAGGTAGGTTGACATGGTTTTGATAGAACAGATTTTGACTTTTAAAGATGCTCATTCATCTGACCCAGTATAGGCTGAGAATAAAAAACTATAGACATGTTTTGTCCTGTTGGGACTCTTCATAGTAGTGTACAGTAGTTATTATCTTAGCCAAGTACCCAGTCATGACCCCTAAAGGCATTAGATATTTATAAGACTCAGAGTTAACATACTGAAGATGTGGTTTGCAGAAAAAGTAGATGAGGGGATCCATAAATAGAAGCTAGGAGATAAGAAATATCACAATTGTTTGGTTTTATTACTTCTCTCCAAACCACACACATTTGTAATTGTTATGGATAAATAGCCTTTACTACTTTTTCACAAGTATGTGTTGATTTAATATAACGTATATCGTAATTTTTTTTGTTCTGTCTTGTCTGTATAATTTGGATGAAATTCTAAATAAGAATACCTTTCTCAATTTGACATCCAATAAAATGAAATGATGATAATTAAAACATGCATGTGAGTGTGTGGTGGTGTGGGCACTATGGTAATATGGTGTGTTTTGTGTGGGTGGGAGTGTTTTTTTTATTTTAGTCTGTAATTTATTTGAAGGGTAGGTTTTTGCAGGGTTTGGGCTGATTTAAAATGCATCATGTGTTTAGTTGTTAGGCTCCCCAGGCTCAGCTGTTGCCCTCATGTCTGCTGAACTTGCATCCCTTCCATGACCACTCCATCAGCTGAGGCATACAAGCACTGCAGGGAGGTGGGTATTGTTTTTTAGGAGGCATAGTATTAGGCAGTCAGAGTCAGAGATGGTGAATGGGGGGCATTATTGGATTAGTGAGAACAAGGAGATACCCAGGAGTAAAATGGGACCTAGAACAAGGCCCATGGTGATTGGTTCCCATACTCAGGGTGCCCTCCAGATGGAGTGGGCAAGAATCCTCCATTCATCTCCCATGGGTGGTGCTTTGCAATGATAGATCAATGAGAAACAAGAATATCATTATGGCAGACTTATTATTGAGTTCCTCGCATGATCTAGCAACATCACAGAAACCTGGCTAAGTGATGAAATTGGTCCAGTCTTGTAGGGACAATCCCAAATGGATTTTCCCTGGTACACTGCCTGCAGAGGGATTAAGGAAGTGGGGTGCCATTCTGCTTTAGATACAAGTTAAACTTCACTGTGCACCAAGTAGGAGAATCTCCATCAATGATGGATAGCATGTCTGCTCATGGGGGTCCAGTTACAGGTTGCAGGATCCCACTCACCTACTGGCCTCCAGGGTATGAGGGGGATTTCCTAAAGGAAATCATAGACTTCATTGCCTACAGGGTATTTATATCTCTGGGATATTTGATTCTGGTTGACTCTAATGTTTGGGTCACTGATGACTCTTGCAGTTTGGACAAGATTTCCTCCTGTTGATGGAATCAATGGGTCTAGCACACGTGGTTACTTCTGCAACCCAACAACTCAAGCATGCCTTGGACTTGTTTTTTTTCTTGGGGGATCAAGACTGATAAATTCAAGACTGATCAAGACAATTGGTCAGATCAGTGCATGGTGACATTCTCTTTTGTGCAGCCCTCTTATAGTCCATTCCCCTTTGAAGATCATGCATTACCATACTTTGAGAGGGTTAACACCTGAAGGACTTCAGGTGGTGATGGATGTCTCGGATATAGCAACATGTGAAATTGGGAGTCGGTGGTGGCTTACAATATGGCTGTTGTCTCAGCCCTTAGTTCAATTGCACTGAATCTTATATAATCCTAGGTTTCATGCCAGAGGTCCCCATAATTTGATGGGGAGTTCTGGGAGTGGAGGTCTAGGGTCAGAGGTTAGAGCATTGTTTGAAGAGATCCAGTGAAAAGGAAGACAATCTGTCTTTGAGCATTCACTATGGTGAAACCCAAAGAGCAATCGCTCATAAGAAGGCAGCATGTATGTTTAAGGAGATTGTTGATGGGAGGAACTGAGCATCACAGCTCTTCAGGACTGTAAACAGGTTACTCCATCCTATCTGTCTGCAACTGGTGAGAGTGTGCTTGGCTGCAAAATGCAAGGAATTTGCCTGGTTCTTTTCAGACAGGGTGTCTTTTGTTAGGACTGGGACATCATCAACAGGACTGTCCCAACCCAGTAGAATTTAGACTGCACTTCACAAATGCACCCCTCTGTTCTTAGGAGATTTTAGGTCAGTTATAATGGATGAGGTTTCAGAATTGATTTCAGAGCTGTTGCCCACCCTCTGCAAACTGGATTAGGACTTGACATGTCTACCAGTGAGCTGCATGTGGTTAATGGGTTCAGTGTTTACTGTGATTGTCCAGTATTCTTTCTCAGAGGGGGGCTTCCCAAGTGCATTGTAAGATGCACTGATGAAGCCTCTTACAAAAAAAAAAAAAAAAAACTTCTTTGGACCAGGACTACATAGTGAATTATAGACCAGCCTCTAATCTTCCCTTTTTTAGCAAGGTTATTGAAAGATTGTGGTACTGCAGTTTGAGGCATGCCTGATATATAATCAAATATATGAACCTCTACAGTCCAGATTTAGGTTCAGGCACAGCACCAAGACTGCATTGGTCAGGGTGCACAATGACCTCCTTAGGGTGAAGGATAGAGGGGAACAGTCAATTCTTGTTCTCCTCACTCTCTCCTCAGTGTTCGATACTGTGGAAAATGGATTGATGTTGAACCATGTTAAGAAGTACCGTGGACTTACTGGCACTGTTGTCTGTTGGTATGAGTCCTTCCTAAAGACAGGAAGTAGAAGGTGGTGATGGGAAGTTGCTCCTTGCTCATATGTTCCTGCTCTGTGGCATGCCCCCGGGATTGGTCATCTCTCCCACACAGTGTATATGATACCCCTAGGGAGGATCTTTAGATGTTACAGGGTGGGTTTCCACTGCTACACAGATGAGACCTAACTGTATCTTTCATTTGAACATAGGATGTATGATGAAGTGGAGGTGGTTATTTTATATCTGAGTGAGATTCAGGATTGGATGACATCTAGCTGGCTGAGACTTAACACAGATAAGATAGAAGTAGTGGTGAGTAAGCCAGGTCTGGGGGTGGTGATATTACTTACTTGGTATTACTTGGTATTTTGGGGCATAAGAAGGCTCATTGGCCATCGAGAATGCCCCCCACAATTTTGTTGATCATTGTTTGGTATTACGTTTTAACTGCATTCAACCAGAGATCTAAATTTCTGTTAAATGTTTTAAAATTAGTGCTATTCACAAGGTTATCTGGTAACTTGTTTCACATCCTTGGAGCCCTTACTGTAAAGAAATGTAATCTCTTGTTAGATTGGTATTACTTGGTATTTTGGGGCATAGGAAGGCTGATGGACAAAGAGGTACTGCAGCTGGTGATCTGGTCCTCCAGACTGGTTGCCTCCATTAAGGTGAATAATTTGGTAGTCATTCTCGGCAAGAGGCTGACATTTGAGGCTCAGGTGTTAGCCATAGTCCAGAGTGGCTTTTACCATTTTTAGAACATCAGCCAGGTTATGTCCCTTATACCCCTGAAGACTTGCCATCACTAGTGCATGCATTTATGATGTTCAGGCTTGATTACTGTAATGTCTTTTATCTCAGGGTAAACAAAGATGCCCTATGACACCTGCAGCTACTGCAGAATGTAGCAGCAAGGTTGCTGATGGGCCTTCCTTGGCCTTGCTGCATAAACCTGGTCCTATGTAATCTAGGCTGCTGGTAATGGTGTATTACCTTCAAGTTAAGATTACTGATCTATATGGCTCTGTATGGATTGGGCCCAGGTTACCAGGTAGAGCTTTTAATTCCACACCACCCTCTCACCCCCTCTGCTCCACTGAAGTGTGCCTCATAACATTTCACAGGGCAAGGTTAAAATCAATGGGGGACCTCTCATTTGAGGCAGCTGGTCCAGTCCTGTTGAACTGTTTACCAAGGGCCTTGATGAAGGTCCACTTGGTGGAAGCCTTTAAAAGGAGCTTAAAGACCTATTTGCTTTGAGAGGCATTTGGTTCTGATAAGGGCCTTTTATTTATGAAATATTGATGTCATGAGCTTAAAATTAATTTATAATTTAATTATTTTGAATATTAATTTGATATTAATATGGTTTCTTTGATGCTGTCTACTGACCACTTGATGAGTTTATCTACATTTTTTATTATAATTGTGATGTTTCTTCTTTATCTAAGATGTCCTGAGACTGAGGGAGAGGACCCAGTGTAAATAAACTTGCTACTACTTTAAAGCATTGTTTATTTATTTATTTATTTATTTAGTGTTGACCGTGTAAGTGCACCAGACAAATTCTGTCTATTTTCAGGCATGACCAAGGGGAAGGGAGATGCAGATGAATGCCAACTGACTTTGAACCAGATTAAGCTGTTGGTATTTTAGTGATAGTTATTTTATTTATTCTCAGTGCAAGGCACTATGGGTATGCAAATCCTTGTGCAAGTTATGCTGACAAGTCTTCACTAGCACAGACTTTGCCTTTTAAATTGGCTCCTATGTCTGATCCAGTATAGTCTGAGAAGGAGAAACTATAAACCCATATTTTGTCCTGTTGAGACTCCTTAGTGTTGTGCAGTCACTTATGTCAGCCAAGTCAGCACCAAGGAGACTGATCATTTAACACGTTTGAAGGTAGCATACTAAGGAGGCTATTTGCAGAAAGAGCAGTGCCTACTTTTACTGAAAGTGATGTAAGGTTTGTTACTGATCTTTCATGATTTGTAAGAACATATAACATAATTTACTTAGTGTCAAAAATTGTTGCAAGTTATTTGCATGACTATGCAAGATTTGTATCATTTCACAAATTTTCATTTTTCTTGCATGGTATAGACGCAGGTATATTGTAAGCACAATAAGGGTTTTGCAAAATCGCAATTTAAGTTTTAACACTAGTCAAGAAATCTGCAAATATAAGTATTTTACATGTTTGTAAGAATTGCACAAAAAAATCATGTGACATTCAAGTATAAGAGTGTTAAAAGATTATGGTACATATTGACAATTTGTAAAAACTGTGTAAGGAAGATTGCTCTGCTCAGTATACATACAAGTACGAATGCATATCTCCATGGTGCTAGTACAAATCATTGGGTATGATATGAGCCATAAGAAAATGTAGGCACCTCAATAACTTCATTAAAAAACACTACTTAGGTACAATTCAGATTATACTACATATATTTTTCTTAAATGTCTTCTGTCATTACTGAAGAATTTTGTATGAAAATAGTGTCATAATATCTTACAGTTTATCTGCTCTTTTTCTTATTTCCAACTTGAACTCATATCCCTTTATAGCAACATAATAATAAGCCATGGTAATGTCTGTGATGTCACAAATATAGTATTTTGATATCATTCAGAGGTACTGTATGTTAATACTGATGTGGAGACAACGCTATGAGTTATGCATGGTCTTGTGCATTTAAATAAAACATATTGGGAGTAGAATGATGACATCGCATTTTAAAAATGCAGGAAATATGTAAGACTTGATAAAAAGTATTGCTTATATGACTACTTGCTACTTTTTTTTTTTGCAATACACATTCTGTAGATAGCACAGTCAGTGACTCAGTAGACAGTAAGCCATCCTTTTGGGCCAGAAATAAGTAAATTCTAACCCCACATCAGGAATGTGAAAAACAATACTGACAGCAGTGCAGCAAACCCTAGATGCAATTTCCTGCATTTCATGGTACTGGCAAGTAATTTCTTTTTGGTTTTTTGGCATACAATTTTCATGTAAGAAATATGACAAAATCTTTGTTTATTTATTTATTTATTTATTTTATTTATTAAGGTTTCGAAATTACAACTTTTGAGTCAGAGACACCTTTGCAAAGGCTCCACACCTGGACAAACATACAGATGTATGTGAGACATCCGTTGTATGTACTTCTTACAAAAATGTGCATATGCCTTGCATATGCCAGTCTTGATCCTTGCAAGTGGTACCAAATCAAGTACAAAGTTCTTGCATTTTTTGAGGTAAGTGTAGGATATGTAAAAAGATGTTAGGAGAGATGAAACACCACACTGAGTACTGTGCATTTCTCCAACCCCCACACATGTATATTCTAAAGCCTCAGTCTCGGTGCAGGCACCATGGGTATGCAAGTCTTTGTTCAAAAGAGACTGTCAAGCCTTCAGCAAAACCAATTTCAAATGGGCTGAGAACAATGAACCGCAGACATGTGTTTCATCCTGTTGGGACTGATCAGTGCATTGCAATTGCTGACTCTGTCAAATACCAAGTCATCCCAAGAAAAGTGAGCATTACGTACATTCAGAAGAAGCAAACCAAAGAGGCAGTTTGTGGGAAAGGAGTGCTCTTAGGATCTGTAAAAGAATGCTATTAGAAAGAACAATAGGGGTAACAAAAATTATAACAAATGCATGATACAAATGAATACATTATCAAGCTTTCAAGAAAAAAGTTTTATGTCTCTCTAGCATGGGTTGAGCAAAGGCACCAATACATGGCTAACCAGATGAGCAATACAAGCAGCCTGACCAGCATCCTAATGTGTTTCCTACTATGTCTGTTCTGTTTACTTGGGTAGACAGCAGATGCACCTACTGCCCTTGCTGAGACTCAAATCTGTTCATGAGTCCCTAAAGCAGATGCTCTAAGCTTTCAGCTCATGGGAACTTTCTCCTATCTGGAAGGCTAGGTAAGCAGTAAACCATGCCAGGATGAATACTGTAGGTGGGGGGGGGAGTCCGAGGTACAGGGAACTGCTGAGTGCCTTTATCCATCTGTGAGTACATTGTTTTCAAGTAATGCTAACCCTGAAGAATATTATTGTTCCTACAAAATCCTCTTTTTCTGTAAGCATAGGAAAAAAAGCAAAGTGCATTTTCAAATTGGTTCAAAAAGTGAGTTGGCATGTGTTTACAATGCTGTGATATGGATGTTTTATCTTTTTTAGGATGTATGGATATTGTTACCATAGAGTTCTTCTAAGTGCATTGATTACTACTGTTTGCATTGCTAAGGTAAAGAAATTCATTTACATAGTTGGTCATGCTGTATGTAGGGAACTGCTGCACAGTTGTGTGACACAGTTGGCCAATCACAGACCACGAGTTCTTAAGCCCATTTTATAAAGTACTACTTTGGTTTTTCTGTACCTACTGTACTGTACTTGCACACTGATAAATTACCACTAGAGGTCTCTTTTACTGTTACAGTTACTCAGCAATGCCTTTAGTTTTTCATAGCACTACTTCACCCTTTTTAAGGGTAAAGCATCCCATATCCTCAAGGAAATTATTCTTTGTCTCCTTTATTTGGGCAGATCAACCTCCAGCACTTGTTGGCAATCCAACATGGGGCCTAGTGTCCTAAAGGCAGCTGTTCTAACTATAAAGAATGGTGGGGAGATTAGAGTGCATCTCTGTCTTTGACGTAATACACTCGCATACTTAACAGACCATTATAAGGGGGGCTTTTATCTATTTCAATTATTTATTCCTAATTTTGACTGTTCAGTTACCTATCACTACGTTTGCTATTATTAACTGATTTCATGATTATTTTATGTATTTATTTGTAACGTTTTACCAGAATAGGTATACTGGTAACAGCTCATTTCCAGGTACACCCTGGGGTGTGGGTTCAGAGATGCAGCACATTTACACTGCACTGAAGTTGGAGCAAAATTAGTTACTTTGCACTTCTCAAACTTTTGTGATGTTCATGATGCCTGCATCATCTTCACTTTTCTTTTACCTAAATTCCCTTCTTAATAAATTTCTAACCTCACACCTACTGTGCCATGATCCCACAAACGCAACCCACTTACCCTTTACAGACTCTATTAATATAGTCCATCCTCACCCCCTCTGCAAAGACAGGTCCCCCTCTCCCCTCCTGGGAATTTTACCTCTAACTTTATTAGATTAATTATGTTTATATATAATCCCTTCCCCCAACCTGCCCACCATAAAACATCCCCCTACCTCCACCCTCCTTACCAGACAACTGTATTAAATTATACCCCCACAACCCAACCCACTTCTATCTCCAGCTCCCTCAACCCCCTGAGCACCCCATAAAAATAATTTCTTAAACACTTGTGGAAGAATAAAACCTTCCCTGCACAAAGCATATGCCCAGTTCAGTGTGTATCAATAATAGCATGAATGAATGGTGACATCTCTGCTTATTAAAAAAAACTGATTGGCTATGCCATAGATAAGGGGTTACCTGCCTTTTTTCATATACAACACCACTTCACCATTTTGTAGGGTGAAGCATCATATATCCTTGTGACCACTGTTATGTATGTATGTATGTATGTATGTATGTATGTATGTATGTATGTATGTATTTATTTATTTATTTATTTATTTATTTATTTATGTCTTTGATAACCGGGTAAGTGGACTGATCCAAATGGACCGATTTCAGCCATGACCTGGGCCTAGGGGGAGGCAACAAATGATGGAAAATACAGCAGTAATACATAGTGCATATCCAAGCAGTAAATGCAAGTACATTGGAGCACATATGAACAACTGGTTACAGAGAAGTAGGCTGGGTAGACAATACATAGTTCTAGCTATACAGCAATGGTTTTGTACAAATATAATAAGGATATATACACGGGCTGAGTAGTAACATCAAGCTATACATTTATATACAGTGATTGAGTTGATGTATAGGATCACATCTGAAAGGCAATTGAAATCTATATAGTAGAAACTGCAATTTTCCGGCCAGGTACTGCCCCAGAAATCCATCAAGGTAAGTGAAAGCCAACAGAAACATACATGAGTGTGGACAGGACTAGTGAGAGGAGGCTGAAAGAGGCAGTGATCAGAGGATAGAGAGAGGCAGTGTGGAAAAGGAGCATACTATGGGGGTTGGGCAGATGCACCTCCAGCCCTTGCTGGGAGTCACACTTGTGACCTTCAGTCCCCAATGATTGCTGCTGTAATCTTTCAGAAAGGATTCCCCAGAGAGGGGATATTAGTGTTCTCTTTGACTTCATGTACTTTCACTCTCACAGACCACCACTATCAGTAGTGTCAATCAATTTTACAATTAGTCCACATTGCTTTTGACTGTATTTTGCAGCTTTCACTTCTACAGTAGGTGACACTGCTGAGAATAGACTATGTCCAACACTACTGAGGAGCAATATTTTGTCTTATAGAAACTTTAGGGGTTACATAAAGATCACTTGAGTTGTGTAGCGAAATGTAAATACAAAAAACAATGTGTTATGTCATCATACAGGCTTTAAAACAAAGTAAAAATGTAATATTAATAGCACACTGAAAATAGAAAAAAGGAGTTTGAATACATTTTTCAATTATAATACTTCTTTTGGAATCATGTATAAAGAGAAAAAAAGCATGCATTATTCCTAAAGAAGGCCTATGGTTGAAATAACAATTCTTACTCTATTTTCAGAATGTTTTTTGAATATTATCTTTTTGTTTTGAATATCAGAATTCTCTGTTATAGCTGAATTAGTTTGGGAACTAAGGTGGATATATTTTTTGCCTGCACAAGCTGATGGGGCACCTGCTTGTCACTCAGAAACTGCAGTCTTTAAGGAATGGTAGTAAAAAGCAACAATTATTTTAAGATGCAGATCCCTGTAACAACTGTCAACTTATAAAAGTAATAAAAGAATCACAAGAGCAACTTTGGATCTTCATACACAACAAACAACTTCTGTCAGCTTGTCCCTTACTATTTATTTTTTATTGCCTTTCTTCTTTTCACTTAATAAATGGGTTACATGTTGTAATATATCTGCTTTTACTGTTAGCATGTTTCTTGTTGCATATACGAACATACAAATATGCCAATACATTAAGGCCACATAGTCTAGCTAGTCTGCTTGAATATACAGTTCCTACTGAGATTAGACACATTTTTAAAAGAGGAAACCACTGGCCCAGTGGTGCTTATGGATGAGGAACCGTGAAGCACCTTACCCGATGGCATGCCAGTGACCTGAGTTTGCATACAAACTCAGGATACTGGGGGTCAGCTGGGGGGGGATGACAAAGAGAGGACTGAGCAGCTACAAGGCAGCTCTTCTCTCCTGGATTTGTGAAGATGAGCCTTCCCAGCTCTTGGTTTCCATAAAGTGTAGCCTTGGTGTTAGTTTTGAGGAATGGAGGGCTGGCACTAGGTTAGGTGGATGAAGTATGTCTACCTTTCCTTTTCTAAACCATTGCAGGTATGCAATCCATGTTTTAAAAGGCAGAACTTCAGTTTTTCTGACTTTCTAAGGGAGCGCACTTTCAGTGCAATTGCACCATGTCTGCAGTCTTGTCTCTCAACACTCAAGCACAACTTTTTATGATTAAACCGATCTCTCTTGAGGAAGTGAGGGTGTGTATCCTTGCTTTGAAGTCAAAGACAGCCCCAGGCAGAGATAGTTTGCTGCCAGAATTTTACAAGGTCTCTGTGGATGTTTTAAATCCTGATTTGGTGGAAATAAAACATTTAATTTATCTTGAATAACAGCATGTACCAAAATCTATGATGGAAGCCCTCCTGATCTTCTTGTTTAAAAAGGGGGCTAGTTGTATGGTATCTAACTGGTATTCTGCTAGCTTTCTAAATAAGGATTTTTAGGATTTTGTCAAACATTCTGCAGAATCAATTGACTAGCTCTGCAAGGCACTTCTTACCCCAGGTTCAAACCTGATCCATTCCAGGATGCTCAATCAGAGATAAAAAAGCAAAAGGAGACTGGATAGAGATAAAGCTCATTGCAGAGTGAAACGCATTAGTGGAAAGTACTGTTCTTGATTTATAAGCTGTTGCATTATTTAGACTAGCACTTTTTGCATACTTGCACTGGAATTGCATTTGGTGCACAGAACTTCATTGTTTTACATTGTTGTTTTCACCTTTATATCCAAATAAAGAAGAGAACGTATTGGAAAGAAAATGACTCAGATCACAGTGCTTGTACTTTTGGGGAGAGAATAGTTTACAGGTGGAAATGCCACAACAACAGGTGCCAGACTCCTTTTGCTTTTTTACTGTTCAGTACCTGACCATGCACTGTTAGGGCTGGATTCACAAAGCTTTCTGAAGGTGCAAAACCTTCCCTAAGTCCCCAAAACTGCAGTAGTTATGGAAACAAAGGGGAATTTGCACTGAGTGCTATTCACAAAACCCTCTGCAGCTGCAGAAAACAACACTAAGGACTGTGGAAAAAAGTGCAGCTGCAGAAGACCCTGAGGAAAAAAGGGTGTGAAATAAGTAAGGCACAGCCCCTGAAAGGCTATTCACAACCATTTTTTTTTGCAGTTGCGGAAACATTTTTACACACAATGGAATGAGGTGTAACTCTCCCTCAGCAAACTGCAGTAGTGCCCCAGCAATTGGAATCAATTAAGGTGAAGGTAAGGCACAGGTAATAGCATCCCAGATAGTATAACTGTAACTGCTGTAACAGCAATGAACACACACATTGCCATGATATGGCGACAGGCAACAACCACCAGACACAGTGCAGCCCATGACAGAGCCCCACAGGCAGTAGAGCCTGGCCATCCTGCAGTGAGTGCTTCCCCTGCAGGCAACAGGAACACCCCAGACAGGGAGGACCAGCAGTGACAGTTGCCCACTGTGGTGCCATGGTATTGCTGGTACCTGTGGTGCTGCAGTGGTGCCAGTTAAGGGACTGGTTGATGGTCTCTTTTAGGGTGCTTTCATTTCATTCTATGGCAGCCCTGTTAAACTCGGCTGTTCCAGCTAATCAAGTTCACTGTTACTGTGCCTCCTAAGCTATTTCTGCAGCTGTGGATCTGCAGTTGTGGATTTATAGCACGTGCACAATTTCTACAGCTGCTGAATTTCTGCAACTGCAGGGATTTTATGAAATTCCATACCTGCTCTAAATTTCTTTATGAATATCACAGAACTGCGTTTCCGCAGTGCTGCAGGCCTTTTTCCCACAGCTGCAGGATTTTTGGCTTTCTTTATGAATCCTGCCCTTAATCTTTAGCTGCAGTCCCTTTTCTTTGTTTGTGTCAATCAGAAATACTTTAACAGCAATAAGGGAAATGATGGAAAGAGGCAACAGAGAAGAATTATTAGGGTTTTTTGTACACTTAGGATTAAGGCAAAACATTTGATAAAGTGGCACATTCTAATTTATTCTCAGTGTGGGATTCCTGAAAGATCTCTGTCTAGGAGTAAAACCTGTGTAGAATGATCATCTGATTCCATTAGTTAATGGGTGGTTGGGGGATTCCTCCTTAGTTGCTTGTTAGTTTAGATAAGGATTACTGCTCAGACTACGTCTCCTTGTGATTAGTCTGGACCCTCTTTTAACAGAATTATATGTCTCTAGAGCCATTGGGGGCTTACATCCCTTGATACACTTCCATCAACTGAAGACACTAGCATGCAGAAACAGAATATGCCTTTGCTTGATCTCAATACAGTCTGGCTGCAATGCTACAGAAATATTGGAAGATTTCGTTAGAACATCTAGATCTACTGTACATTTTGATGTGTGACTATCATTGGGCTATACAGAAGGGGAGTACCCCCAGTGCCCCAGTGTAGTGGTATATCCTGTGATTACTTAAAGCATTAAGATTTTAAGGGTGCTTTTAGGACCATTTGGTCTTGTGCACAAAAATTGGGAAGAATGTTTGGAAGTGGGGGTTCTCAATGGCTGACCACTGAAAACAGTGCAACTTTTGAAAAATGGAGTGTTTTCTTAGTAAATACTCTAGTGTTCCCTATTTTGCTGTATATTAGTTAATGTTACCCACCACCCCCATCAGTGGAAACAAAACTGTGCAGATATTTTACAGCTCTTGTGGGGGAGCTGGCTGAACCCAATTAAAAGAAGTGTTGCCTCCCTCCCGGTAGAAGAGGTGGTGTAAGTATTTGAAATCCAGTGGCTTTTTGTTATTGTACTTGCATTAGTTCTAATTTGGGCAACTAATCTTTGGATCACATAGGTAAGGGAATGGACCATCCCTCTCATTCAGAAAGGGCAACAAATGGCCTTTAGTATTCATTTAATTATTTATTGTAAATGCTGTATTATTTAAACAATTTCATTTCTTGTGGATTTTTAAATGTTTTTAGTTGCTTTATAGTTTATTGCTACTGTTTGATTGTAGTGGTGCCCTGAGACTCTTGGGAAGTGTGCCACATATAAAGACTACTACTAATTTAGTCTTCTGAAAAGAACTCCCTCTGTATATCAAATGTTATCTTTAGTTTGGCTTAGGTGAAGTGAAATGGTGGGGTTAATATGTTTCTCAGGTTTCCACATGTCAGAAGTGATTGCATTTCACTACTTTATCTATGGCTTTTAGTGTGAAAGAAGTCTTTCCACATTGTCCTCCTGTGTCAGAAAAAGTTGTGACAGCTCAGCTTCTCAATAAAATAATTCCAGTCAAAATGTGAGATATTATTTGGCTGAGATGACATGAGCAATTGAGTGTGAGAGCTACCCAGAACCATAAAGGTGTAGGAAAGAGATTTTGCCCCAGGAACACCAGTTATCAGATATTAGAGACCCACTGTCATCTGTTTGTGAAATTACCTTATATCCAGCTATTTGGGGCATGACAAAGGACAGAATGGAAACAAAGAGTCTGTGTTCTTTACAGTGTCTCACAACATCCTGACATTAGGCATTTTCCCATCTCATTAGGAAAAATGTGGTAGTGGCACTTTATAGGTTTTGATGGCAATTATTAAATTTTTCCACTGGGATTCTCAGTGTCATTTGGTTCTTAAGCAAAAAAGCAGTGTAATAAAGTTACTTTCAAGCATTACATTTTCATTGTGTACCATATATTATGAATAAGATAAGGTAATAGCTTGTTCCTAGGTGACCTCACTATAGTTAAACCGTATTTGACTTACACACTGAACCCTGGCTAGAAATATAACCAGGGTATGAGGATATGCATTTATGTATTTCCATTTACTTATTGTAGGAAGAGGGGTTTCAACCACTACTTGATTGTCTGTATTGAAATTCTCATTTTCCCTTTTTCAAGTACTGTAATATTGTGTAGTACTATGAGTCTCTGAACACGTAATATTTGTACTGAGCATTTACTTTCTCTTTTAATAAAAACATACCCTACTCCTACTCTTTGTGTGGGGTCATGATACCACTGCATGAAAGGCCCTTGCAGTTAAAACCTAGGGTTTTTGAGATGTTGTTAAAGCTTTGGCTGCTGTCCTACATCTGGGTTAACTTCTGGCTGTGTTGACATGGTCAGTTTGGGGTAAAGGGTAATAAAAAAGAAACTGTGATTGAGGAATGTGGCTGCAGAAGACAATGTTGTGACGACAAGGAGGAAATTACATAGCATCTTTCATCGAGGGTTCACCCATGCTGCAGGCACAACACAGTTTGCAGGGTGAACTACAGTGCCAGCAATTTACTGACACCAGCTACAGCACTCTGACAATCTGCCATGTAGCAGTAGGAGTGACCCCCATGGTTATGGGGCTATGCCCTTCGCACCCCACAGATATTTTATGACAAACTCTGGGTGGTGCCCCAGTGAACAGTTGGGTGAACAGTGGAACGGCATCACCTGATGGAAAAACATCAAAGTCATAGCAGAAGCAGGTGACATGATTCCATCAGTAATATCGCAGCAGCAATAATCAGTTGGCACATTAATGGGCTATCTTCAGTGAGCGCCCATATATTAAACATTCTGGACAATTTTAGCCATTGAATGGAGAGAACCAACTGTAACCTCTATAAATTATGAGGAAGTAATTTTCTGTTCTTTTTTTTTTTTTTGCTGCAATATTTTGGCCTTTCCTGCCAAGAGCAGTAGCTTGCTGATGGCCTTTTATAGATATTTCTTATGGTTAGCCAGAAATCAGATTTGATTGTATCAGACAGTTGCACCCACACTGAAACAGTTTTCTGGATTAGACTGGATATAGGGACCAGTCTTTGGAAGATGGGAAGGGGTTTCTCACATGCCTTTTTTCAATTAGTATGGGGTCCCTTGATAGTACAGTGGACTTATTCCACATCAGGGTTAGGAGATCTAGCCTAGCTCATGTCTCCCCAATGGAACTTGATATGCACCTACATCATAGAGTTGACCAGATCTGATGAAACCAGAGTTTATTGTTATGGTGTTGGGTGGTTTGGCTGGTCATTCCTTGATGTAATCTATGTGGCATGATATGGACTTTGTAAATCCTTTGTAAACTACATTGTTTTCTATAAGCAAAGCAAGGGGTGATGTACTGTTCATTTGATTGCTATGCATTGCTGTGAGTTCTTATTCCAAAAAAAAAATCTCCTACTCTTGCAAAAAGTGCCTTGGGTGCTTTTACTTCCACTTGGACAACCTTGAGGACAGCACAACAGATGGGTAGAAATAACTTCAGTTTAACATATCACCCAAAGGAGAACACATCCCAGCAGTACAACATACCCCAGTACTGCAATCAGGTGTCAGCATTTATGATGTGAGCACAACTTCTAGTGTGGGAGTGGTGGGAAACAAGAACTAGGAAGGACCCCACATTCTTCTCATTCCACATATTACAACAAGTAGGAAAGCATACTGAACAAACACACTGACAATATTGTTAGAAGACAACACTCCCCATTCTTCCCCCCTTAAAAAGGCCCATGGGGGGACAAAATATCACTAAATAAAAATATTTAATAAGGTAACTTTCATCAATAAAAATGAAAAAGGAGGCAACTTGTGTGCCTAATTAGTTATTCTTAAGGCCAGCTTGCACTCCTGAGTGGCTGTGGTACCAGGTATTAATCTCTTAGGCGTGTCCAGTACTGCTCAAACATAAAACTCCAAGCTTCAGTCAAGTGCATCTTTAAAAAAAAAAATGTAAAAAACTGAAACAAACATCGTTAAACTTGTAATAACAAAAAACGCCCTTGAAGCCAAACATTTCTGTGAACATAATACACTTGCAGAGATGAATGGCCCTTCATTCAATCAATCAATCAGGCAATCAATCAATCAGTTTATTGGTAGGCAAAATTCAGAAGAAACCTCTTCTACAATTGCAACCATGAGAAATAAGTTACACAGATATAAAAGAGATACAAGCAGTGTTTCAGTTAGGTGAATTATCAACAAAGTTATGGAAGTTATCTATAGCATTCACAGTAGCTGTATAATAGCTGATTTATCAAAGTTTTAAATCAGGCCACTAACAGCAAACAAGTTAATTTAGCCCTTTTTGGAGTTGTATCCAGGTTTGAGGAACTGACACAGATAAAGAGAGTGTGCTGAATTTAGTATGACATTTTTGAATGTAGTATATTAATAAATCATTAAACTTCAGAGCATAACCATTGTTGTTTCTCACATATATTAAGTTTGTCAGATATGATGGAACTGTACCAAGAAGAAAATCTAAATGAACACAGACCAATGAATTAACCTTCAAGTTGCCAAAATGACACAACCCAAAGAAGACCACAAAATGCAAGATTAGTTCTCCATCTCAATCTGGTACAAACCTAAGTGAGCTGTGATATAGACTCTAACATTTCTAGTCAATCAGTGGAGGTATTTCAATTAATTGAGCCTCCATAGTCCATCTGAGTAAGAAATACTGAAGTGACCAATTGTTTATGAATGAACAGGTTAAAATGTGCCTTATTTATTTACAAAAAAAGTCAAGCAATTTTTTTAGTTTACTGGACAAAAGCTGTACATGATTTTTAAAATTCAAATTATTGCCAAGAAATATGCATAATACTTATAAGAATCTGGCAACATTAAATAACTAAATTAAATAACTTCAGCATGTGCTTTCATAAATAAGATGTTTCGGCTGCTACCATTTACTAAGAATACAGTTTTTCATTTTCAATGTTCCTTTCCAAGATTTACAGCTCATCTAGGTAGTCCATCTAAGCAGTCTTTGTAGAAAATATTTAAAAACATTTGCTTCTACCCTATTTACCTCGCAGCACCTGTGTTTATGATATCATAGTGCTCACCTTGTCAGCAGACTGTAATGTCCCAAATAGCAATTGTGTAGTTAGCTGGGGAGAGTCAGACACATTTTGAAAGATTCTGTGAAATTATTTTTGCATTATCTACAATATTTAGTAGACCAACAGCAGGGGAAGGTGAAAAAAAACAATAACTAGAAAACAAGGAAGTTAAAACATATTTTGTGAAAATCTAGCGTTTCTAAGCTTTTTATTATAACACAGAGTTGCTCTTTAATGCAGTGCCGTCTTTGGCCTTTATTGTCAGATCAGATAGAACATCACTATTCTTTCTACAGAACATCATTCACTGAGTGTTTTTAACATTCAGTAGTAATCTTATGTCCAGGAAAGCACAGTGGATCTTGTTGAAGTCTTTTTGAACTGTGTCAGTTGCAATTTTAGGAACATTATGCACTGCTAAAGAATAGTGTTGTCAGTGTATAGAAATAATTTAGCCTGCCCAAAACAATGTTTTTGGAGATCATTTATACACAGTAAGAATAAAGATGGTACCAACACTGAGTCTTGAGAAACTGTTTGTGACATTTTAACAAGATCTCAGCATACAGAACGTCTTCATTTCTAACATGTTGAAGATGGATAAGTATGATGAAAACCAAAGTATAGATTTGTAACTGAAGCCAGTAAGAATGAATAAGTCTGACTCCTTGACTGTGCCTTGGCCATCATCAACCTTTAGCTGGGTATTAATCATCAGAAAATGTACAGTTATTTGGGCATTATTGCTTAAAAAGCAGTCCAGACACTTTTCCATTATTTACATAGGCTAAACCATCTTTAAGTGTACTCTGAGTAAATCAGTCATTTTTCTTTCCAGGGAGCTTTTTCTTTGGCCCCTGTCCACTCCTTCCCAATGGTACCCCCATGTCACTGACCTTCTCAGAAACTTACAGCTTAATGTGCACTTACCCATCACTACGTACATGGGGATGTCTTGCCTTATCAATCATGCATGGGTAACTGTCATCCTGGCAGGGAAAGATTTTCTTCTCCATGTTTTACCCTGAAGATATGGGTATGCAATGACATACAGACATGGATGCAACAGCATGCATTTGTGTTAGGTATTTGGTGACTACCCCTCTCCCCTTCCATGCATGCCCAGTGTGCTGAGATCTGACCTCCCTCGGGTAGTAGTCAAGTAGTAGAAGGCAGTGTCCTCCTACCCTGAAGAGAAAAGACATACTGGTATGCTTGATCCATGCCCTTCCAGCTAGCCCACAAGTGACCCATGTCCGCTCCTCAACATAGGTCTCTGGTATAATGAGCTATAGTGCTACTGTTGCACTACGTGGCTGGCTAATCAGAGCCTTTACTTTTATTTTTTTTTTCCCTGGCTCCTTTATCTCCCTGGTACCGGAGGTTCTGGTCTCCCCCTACTGCTCGTCACCCCCCATTCCCAGGCTTACTCCTCTGGGTGGGCACCCCTTCCCCAAGGAGCGTGGTTGTCTAGCCCTGGCTTGCTCCCCAGGGTGGGGCCACAGGAGTGGCCCCCCCATTGGACCGTAGTCTGCAACAGGAGTGGTGGCAGAGACAGGGACCATCATTAGAGGGCTGGCATTTTTTTCAGAAGGTTTCCCTGGGGGTGGGGATGTGCAATGATGCCAGCATCCACCCCACCCCCCCGACATGTTGTGACAGCCATGACGGTACTACCAGCATTCACCAAAGGTCTGCATAGTGCCAAACACTCTTCCCCCTCCCCCAAAGAGGTAGAGCAGTCCCTGGAATACTCAATCCTTCTCCCCCCACCAACCCTCTGACTCCCCAGTCCATTCCCAAACCCAGGATGTTGGCACTGCAAGCAGACATCTTGCCACTGTCCCAGCTGGCCAGCAGTACTTTTAAAAGATCCAAGTTGGAATAATAACCTGGTTGAAGCTGTGTCACATATCCCTAATTTGGTTTAGTGTTATACATACTTACAAATGCCATTAATTTCCAGTACATGTACCAGATGCAAATAATACTATTACTAAAACACGATGATCATACTTCTTGGAAAATGGCCAAAAGACAGATCTTTGGCAATACTGACTGCATCGCCTACATCAGAGTTATCACAAAATGTAACATATGTCTTACTTTTGCAGTTAATGCCAATGTTTCATCTCAATGCAAACTTCACTTCTCTTCCTCTTCAAGCAACAAATCACTAAATTTTGACATTTTATCTATACATGTACTCCTTGGAAAATGAACAGCAAAAAGGCAGACCCTTTTAAATATTGACTGAATCACCTACATCAAAGTTATCACAAAATGCAACATATGTCTTACTTTTGTAGTCAATGCCAATGTTTCATCAGAATGCAAACCTCATTTCCTTTCCTCATCAGGCAACAACTCACCATATTTTGATTTTTAAAAATGTATTTACAACCAATACATTTCTAATGACAGTTACAGCCTTTTAGGTTTGCATTAAGGACAGAATTGCATTTATTTCCTGTTACAAAAACGTCCACTTAAAATAAGAAAGACATTGTGACTGAAAAACAACTCAATGGGTAGATTTGCAGGCCCACAACCTTCCAATCGGAGACATGTTTATTTTTTTTTTATTTTTTGAGGGGGGCAAAGTGCACTTTATGTGGTGTGATAAACTGTAGCACAATTATAACCGCTGTTCTGTGAGCAACCCTAGAGGAGATGCAGTTTGCAGTGCTTTTCCCCATTTATAGACCCAGCCATATTCTCTATCTATGATTGCACTTAGTCCAGACCCTGACCTAAATAATTCACCTTATATTATCTTAGCATTTTGATTACATTCCCTCATTTATTGTGTGCTCTGCATTGTACTTTTCATCTTTGTTATACCTAGTCTTCATGTAATCATGTTGTTATCTTAATCAATAGATATAGCACCTATTGCTACTTTAGTTGTACTTTGCTATTGTCAGTTGTTGCTATTTATCATTGCTTTTGCCTCCAGGAATGATGGTTTTGTAACCATTGCTGCTAATTGTGCATTGTCTTCTATTCTCCTCTTCCAGGTTGTACCTGAATGGGGCATTCATTTGCCTAGTGTACCCTAACTGGTTAACAAAAAACAAATACATTGTAAATAAGCAACCAAAAAAGTACAATGATATTAGATCCTTGCACATGACCTGCACCATAGTACTGGAGCATAAGCCTTCCTGAAATCCAACTCCAGATCTTTTCAAAAATGTAACTGCCAGTGAGCCAGAAGCATTCATCTCATAGCATGCATAATAATTGTATGAAGCAAGAGTGCCTGATGGTGTCTTGGAGTAAGAAATGGGCACACAAACAGTAGATGAAAGTGCACATTTTTAATGTTCTCTGGAGAAAATTTTGTTGGTAGAAATTGCTAGAGTCTGCATAGCTCCCATCACTTAACAAAAAGGTTTAGCAATCCTGAAATTCTTACCTGAGCGCAAGGCATCCTTCTGAATGGTTTCATACTCATGCCAGTCTTTTCTCTTTAGCCCATCAGTCCAAGTATATAGCTGGCCCTCACTCAAGGGGTAGCTCTGGAAAAATTGAGAAAAAAATTTAAACTGTGAAACACATCATTTTGTATTGTATCTCACCAGAAATATTAACGAGGCTGGGAAAATATTTTAGAATATATAAGGAGTTCTCATAAACCAAAGCAAATACATCATGAACTGGATTTTCAAAGCTCATGACACACGTACAATTCCTAGGTTTGGGTGTAGCTTACATCATGGCAAATGCACCAACATATTTGCATGGTACTTTCAATCATTTTGATGCACTTGCAACATCTTCCTCACTTTACAGCACAAACATGATGCATGCATCATTATTTTGAAACATGCTTCATTTTTTATGCACAACTTAGCATTCAACCATAGTTTGTAGTTTGAATAAAGCTAAAAGATATGGAACCCCATATTCAGCCATGGCATTTGCTCAGCCCAAAACAAAGTGCCTTGCAAAACTTAACATGCAACCATCAGGCAGCAATATTTATACAAAGAAGTGGTGCACACACTGCTGCAGGTACAATATTACATATTACAAAACAAGCACCATCACATCTACACCAAACACCCCGACATTGTTCTCCAATGTAAGGATTTATCAGGGGCATTTTAGACAATTAATTGTTATATTTTGTTTTGCCTTTTAGGTGGTGCTGTGTACAGCTTTGTATGGTGTGACCTTTAAGGTATCTGCCCTTAACTAAACCCACCATTAGCAATGTATGTAGTAACACAGTATTTGTCATTATATACAGATCAGGGGCCAGATTTTCAGAGGGTTTGGGGACTAAATACCACGCCACATCTGTTCTTGCAGAAAAAATATCTCCACAGAGGCGGCATGTCATTTTCACACATGGGCAACTGTGCAACTTCCAAAACTCTGACTAGCCTAAGTGGGACTTTTGTATCTCAGTGACACATACAACACACTTGAATCAGCCATTTGGGATAAGTGGGGGCCCTAGCAGGCCGTAATGAGGTCACACTGGTGGTTGGCAGCATCTCTGGAGAGCTCTCTGATCTTGTGGGGGATGCTATGTCCAGTACTACCAGGTGTAGCATTTTGGTGCAGCTGTACCAAACAATGGCCAGAAGCTGCCATAAATTTCAAAGCTGTTCACAAATGGCTCCATGATGGAAAATACTGCACATGTAGAAAAACCGTATGGACCCTGCCAAAAAAGTAGTTATTTTGAAAATCCGGCCCCAGGTGTTTATTGTGTATACTGGTCTGGAGTGACAGTGATGATGACACCTGTGAGGTTACTGTTTTTTTACACACAGTGCAGCTGTTAGGAGAGTGTGCTTGTCAGGAGGAATACATTCACAGCATGTAGGAGGTAACTGATCTTACATGGGTAAGTCTGTGATAGGCGGGGGGAGAGAGAGAGAGAGAGATGTGCTCAGACTGGTTAAGCCCACTGGGAGAGAAATTTGTTAAGTTTGTGAATGGCAAAAAATGTTGTTTGTGTAGAGAAACCAGCAACTGTACATTGAGATATTGTGGTGTGACATGTGACAGGGAACCATTAAGTGTAGTTTTGGTTGGTGACACCATGTTGTAAACAACAGTGGAGTCAGGGGAGCCATGTTGTGCATGGTCAAACTAAGGAAAGTGAGGGTGGATGGATTTCTCAATAGTGAAAAAAAAAACAGAACAACTGTTGGCTAGTACTTTTTCCCACCCATGATTATGTGCACAAATAAAACAAAGTCTTTATTTATTTATTTATTGAATTTATTTAAATCTTGGATTAATACCTTTGAGCAGAAGCTCTTTACATAGGTTCCACATCAGAAGATAACATAGTCAGGATAACAATACACATGTTAAGTTACATGGCAAATGTCTCCAGGCATTCATCATATAAGTGTTACAGAGTGAAGTAAATGGTTAAAGAAAGTATTCACATAAAACATAGGGAATAAATGAATGAATGACACTAATTAAAGACAAGAACTTTCACAGATTACATATGGGTAAACAAGGGCATATTAAAAGGCAAGGTACAAAGTGTGCCAGTGTCAGTTGATTACTAATAACTACCGATATTAGGGAACCCGGGAAGTCTAGGGAAGGAGGTACTAGACAGCCCACAAGGCATAGTCAGGGGGATAGATGGAGGTAGTGGAGGGGGGGAAGGAGGTTAGGTATAGTAAAAGTCAAGAGCAAGGCAAGGAAGAACTTGTGAGGCAATTGGCAGGGGTAAAGAGAGGAGGTATGAGTAGAAGGGTGGTGGGAAGGAGGAGGTGAGTGCAGAGGAGAAGGGGAGGGACAGGAAGCAGAGGGGGCTGAAGAAGGGGGAATGGAAGGGTGAAGGGAAGGCTAAGCAATGAAGAGTAGTGTGAGAAAGTGCTAAACCAAAACAGGTAGAGCCATGGGGAAACAGGGGGCTGGCTTAAGGAACAATTAGTAATCAAAATAGAGGGATCTATAGGTAGCAGTCACAGGTGCCCATGGCAGCTAAATGTTTCCAAAGCTTATATTTAAAAGTGTCCAGCTTTTTTGCATTGGAAATATCAGTTTGCAGAGAGCTGAGCCAGAGTGGGGCTCTTTACATGAATGCTCATTGACCAAGGGGAGTGCGGCACTGGAGAGTACGGAAAATCTGGTTGCCGGAACTTCTGGTATTATGTGGGTTTAGAGGTGGAGTAAAAGGTTTTTGGACTCCAGGGGGTATAAATCCTAGGCTGACTTTTTTTGCAAGCAGGCATGTTTGATATCTAAGTCTGCTGTTGAAGTGCAGCCAGTTAGCCTCAGCGTATAGATCGCATGTGTGAGTCAGTTGCCCAGCACAGGTAAGAAGGTGGCATGCTTTTTTCAAGACTGTTTTGATGCAGCAGAGGGCTGTGTCTGAGGCTGAACCATAGATAATAAGGCCATAGTCAGCAAGTGAGACAACCAAGCTTTGTATAGCCAAATTCAGTGCTTCCGAGGTCAGGTTGTGTTTATGCATGTATAGCATCCCAATACGCATGTTAATTGCTTTAGCAGTGTTGTCTATGTGCCGGAAGTAGGACAGTGTGGAGTCGATAGTGATGCCCAAGTGTTTAAAATGCTGTACGAGTTCCAAGGGGGAGACCACATCAATAGTGATGATTGGGGGAAAGGCCTTATGTTTGCTTTGGGAGTGTGAAAACAACATGGTCTTCATCTTTTTGTAGTTCATTATAAGCTTATGGTCACTGAACCATTTCTTAGTAGTAGCAAAGCCTAATTGAAGCTGGTCCTTTAGAAGCTTGGGATGAGACTTACTAGTAAAGATCACAGTGTCATTGGCATATATGAGGATATGGCCATGGCAGGAAGCCAGGAGCTTATTAAGGCAAATACTAAATAGGAGTGGACCCAGAATGGAGCCTTGTGGGTCTCCCAGATGGATTAGTCTCATAACTGAGAGGACATTTCTGATTTTTACCTGTTGAGAATGGTTGCTGAGGTTTCTAGAAAACCATTTAGTAGTGTCAGTGGAGAGTCCAATGCCAGAAAGCTGGTCGACAAGGAGGACATGATTTACAATATCAAAGGCCTTGGTTAAATCAAAGAATGTCACACCAACCAGAAGACCTTGATCCAGGGAGTTATGGATATATCCAGTGAATTCTAGTAACGCAGTGATGGTACTATGCCCATCCCTGAAACCATGCTGTTGGGGACATTGTAACTGATACTTTGCCAAATACTCCACAAGCTGATCCACCATGATGTGCTCAAGGGCTTTTGAAAGTGTGGGGAAAATGGAAATTGGTTGATAGTTCCCATGCAGTGCCTGGTACCCACTCTCATGTACAGGAGTCACCATCACAGATTTCCATCTTTGTGGGGAATTGTGAGAGGCTAAGTGAAAGGTTGAAGTATTAGCCAATCAGGTTTCAGGATTCTTACCATCCACTGCAAATTTTTTTTTTTACAACAATTTCTACACCAATGCTGTGGTGCATATGCTAGGACTAGCTCTGGCTGGTGCTTGTTGGACTCTGTGAAGTGCATGGGTACCAGACGCATCAGCTGTCTCAGTCTGTTGTTATGGTGAACATAGATAAAGTTGCTTGCTGGTCAACTTTGGTTGTGGGGATAATGCAATTCCCAGACATGGTGCATGGAACCACAGGCATATTTATCAGCTCTGCTATGTGGGCCCTTATGTACTTGAAAGACATTGCAGAGAAGAGAACTCATTGCTCCACAAACCATATCAGTGGTCAAGTGCACTGTGTAAACTGCTGAATGTGACAAAGCATGCAACAAGCAGTACACAACAATATCTTTCAACTCAGGTGCAGACCAGTTTTAGTAATAGTAATGCAAAGGAAACTTCTATTTTGGAAAAGCTTTAGCCATCAGCTTCCTGAAGCCTGAATTCTCTTTGAATAAATAAATGGATAAAGCAAGAGATCAGTTGCAAACATTTTGAGTACAGTGGCAGTCAATTCCCTGGACACAGTGTCATTGTGGAATAACTTTGTAAAACATCATGATGATTGCACTATTGTTGGCTGATAAAAAAACATTGTTGGACCAGAACTGTTTTTACCACTATTTTATTGCCAGAGATATGGGATCAAGAATGGCCAGCATCACACCAAGCCGATTACTGCTGGGACAACATAAAGGATGTCATTTTTTTCTATTTCTCTGACATTCCAGTAGCAATAGTTGCACTGCCAAATTTCTTCTCTTCTTCCATTGCTGCCCATGGCCATGTGCAATGATAAAAAACAGGTGGACATAGGTACCTCATCAGACCTGCTTCGGTGTTTTGCCCAAAATTTAAAAATGACCGTGTTTAAAGTGGGATTGCTGCCCAGCAATGCCGGGATGTGATCCCCTTTATCCTCAGCTGATATAGGCCTGGGATAGTTGGCATATTACAACTGTCATCTGAATGATCATTACTAAAATGGTCCCACACAAATGATTTGGATGTGTGTCAGCAACTCACTGTGGTGGGAGTAGGGGGTGGAGTGTTCTCTGCAGGTATTTTCCTTAGATTGTGTAGAGTGGCTACTTTTTTTTGGTCTGGACATCTAGGCCTGAGGGGGTTGCCCACTGTATTGGTGGCAATGCCATCTTTTACAGTTTGGGGACTTAAGCCCTATGCTGAGTAGCAGGATTAGATATATGTCAACATGGTCGCACTTGCTGACTTTTACCTTTTCTGGAGTGAGGTTCCTAGAGAGTACCCATTACATCATCTTCACCCTCAATCTCCTCCAGTTCTTCTTAACAAATCTCAGTCTCCCCTATCCTTTACCTTTAACACCATTTACATCAACTGCCTCCCCATCCTTACATTAGGTGTTGGAACTAGTGTGCATGTAGGACGGAGTTCAATCTTCCTTTCTTCCTCATCTAATCCTCATAAAAATCGCAGCTACTGTAAGTATGCTGCTGTCACCCTACCTCTTATTTGGAATTCTGAACAGGAGGTGCTGGTACCTACATCTACTGTTGATGATTTCTGCTTTCCCTGAGTCCACCAGGATTCAGTGTAGAGTGTCACAGATTTCCTGCATAACAAATGGATTAATTCTCATTGAAATTTCCTTTTTTCCTGCAGTAACTCTGCTGCCAAATGCTGTAAAATTGAGTTGCATCCTGGTGGGCTCCACCATGCACGTAATAACTGACCATTGTCTCACACAGCCCAGAAGGGTTTTTATTAAATACTTTACTTGACAGAAAATGTGACCTGCCTAAGTATTGAGATGCTATGGACTGTTGCTTCAAAGCCTTACACAAATAACTCTGATGGTTGCCTCGCACAGCCCAAAACAATTTTTCATACAGTTTGTAATGCTGGAAAACAAAATCATGTGCTCCTGAAACAATGAGATGTCCTGGATAGTTGATTCGCTTACACACACACACACTCGCGCGCACATACACACACACACACACACACACACACACACAGACACACACACACACATATATACTGGCTGTTGTCTAAAACAGCACAGATTTTTTTATATTTATTGCTTTAAAACCAAAAAGGTGCACTGCCTAATCATCAAGTAGCACAGCAGTAGTCAAGATTATTGTTTCATCACCCTAAATAAAACAATTGACTTTGACTGTTGTCTTGCACAGACAAAATATATTTGTTGCACAAAATCTCTATCTGAAGAAAAAAAAAGAAATAAAATCACCTTACTTTTAAAACTGCAGATATGATGACCAGATGCTATGCACATTCAGTAGTCAGCAACACAAAACATTACAACAAAAAGTTCCACTGGTTCAAACATTAAGGCCCCCATCTTCAAATGGTTAGTGCAGCACAAAACAGGTTTGTGCCTCACTATCCATGAATAGCGTTAGTTGTCGGGGGCATGTCTGTATTAAAAGAACACATATGTGCCATGCACCACTAAAAGCACTTTCTCACTCAATATTGTGCTGTGTCCATGCAAATGAGGAAGCCCTCATGCATATGTGATGTAGCACAATATTGAAAGATTTCAGAAGCGCTAAATGGCCACCAGTGCAGGTGCATTTTAATGCATCTGAAACCCAGCCCATAACAGTGCGCAGAGGGTGTGTGTGCCCCGCACCCCATCTATGCACTGTCAAGAGCTGCCATCCATGATCCCCATCCACATATATTAAAACAAGACCATTGGTGGTTCAATGTCCTTCCCCAACTCCAGTCCCCAGCCCCATATGTATAAACATAAAAACATTGGTTGTTCAGCATCCCTTCCCAGCCCGGATCCCTGTCCCCATATATAAAAGCATGAACATTGGTGGTTCGGTGTCCCTCTCCAGCCCTGATCCCCTTCCCCATGCAGTAAAATAGTATAATTGGTTGTCCAGTGGTATCTCCCCCATTCCCTGATCAGTACCCCCATTTCATAAAGCTAAATCCCTGATGATCCAGTGGTCTGTCCCCCTCCACCATTACTTGATTGCCACCCTTATTTCATAAAACAAAATCCCTGGTAGTCCAGTGGTCCCTCCCCCACCCCTTTTCCCTGATCACCATCCCAATGACAGTCACACTACCCTGGTAGTCTATTGCCCCCCCACCTTGGCAGGTAGTGACCCATCACCTCGCTTCCCCCTCAACCCAACCCATGTCAGTGACTGGCACAGCCCTCCTCACACCCCCATGGCCAGCATCTGAATTAATTGTCCATGAGCATGTACAGTGGTCAGTACATGCTGATTGGTTGACTCTTCAACCAATGAGTGCTTACTGTCTATTGTACATGTGCTCATTGACAGTTCAGTAGGTGGGTGGCCGTGGCAGTGTGTGGAGAGCTGTGCCAGTCACTGTCATGGGTCGGGTCTGAGGGAAAACGAGGTGGTGGGTCACCACCTGCTGGGGTAGGGGAATGGTGGGTCACTAGACTACCTGGGTAGTGTGGATGTCATTGGGATGGTGATCGGGGAAGAGGTGTGGGGGCTGGGACCACTGGACCACCAAGGATTTAGTTTTATGAAACAGGGGGTGGATATCAGGGAATGAGGAAGGGGAGGGGAAGGGACCACTGGTTCATCAGTTATACCGTTTTGCTATATGTGGACGGGGATTGATCAGGGGAGGGACACTGAACCACCAATGTTCATGTTTTTATATATGGGGATGGGGATCAGGACAGCTGAGGGACCACTGGATCACCAATGTTTCTGAGTGTATCGATGGGGGTGGAGATTGGGGCTGGGGAGGGACACTGAACCCCACCAATGTTCATGTTTTTATATATGGAGACCAGGAATGGGGCAGGGGAGGGACTGCTGAACCACTGATAATATACTTCCAGGGATCGGGGCTTGCTGGGGATTTAGCCTGGTGCACTTGGATGGTGCTCACATGCAGGTCAGCCCATAATGGGCATGCAAATTGTCCCTTGGCATCATGCATGCCCAATGGACTCATTTGCACATTTAGGCTGAATGTTGCCCATGGGTGCAGCATCACTAGTCAGTGTGTGCTGCGCTTTACCCATTTGGGCAGTCTTCTGCCCTGCTGTCTGGTAGCGCTGCGCCAAACATTGCAACTGCTGGCTGTGCCATGCTACCAGGGTCCGATATTTGTACCGATAGCACGGTCAGTTTGGATCACACTATCTGTTTGAATATGGTACAAGAACTGGCCAGCCCTATTTTGCACATGGCGCACTTGTTTGCACATGCTGCTGGCCTAGTCTAAAAATGGGGCTCCTAATGTTTAAAACATTTAGTAAAACAAAACTGAAATCAGGACCTGACTCTCCCCCAACAGATTCTGCTCAGATGCACAGTAAAGCCTATGAAAATATATGCTTGAGACTTCCTGTTTGTACAAAACCATTTTAGATCTGTTCTATGAAGCCCTTGCATTCAAACTAAGCAAAGATTCCTGCAGCAACTATGAATTTTTAAACCTAGTAACACTTATGTTGAACGGCATTTAGAGAAGCTACTTCCTCTACTCTCACACCTTGATTGAACAAGCATGGGGCCCCACGGGGACATCCTGCTGCAGCAAGTACCATGTGATCGTACTTTCTGACAGGAAATATGTCAAATGGACTGTCCTCCGGCAAACACTTTACAAAGTATAATTGCCTTGCTGGCAACATGTCACCATTGCAAGATTAAGCACATTTCAAACCATCTGCTTCTTGGCAAAGGCAACACAAAGCATAGTTTCTTAACATCACCACAGAGACTATGTAGAAATATAGTTGATGGACTTCAACCGTCCCTAACTAGTAATATTTGCAAACATTTTAAAAAAATGATTGATGTGTATATGTTTAAAATTTCTTGTAATATTGTTTGAGGGCACTTACATAAACTAATAAACTATGTAATACACATTTAAGAGATATATTTTATCATCTATATGTGTAGCACACATAAAATATTTAAAAACAACTTTCTGGACCTAAGGGATTCAAATCTAACCCACGTGAAATAAATAAAAAGACAACATTTTGGAACAATTAGGGCTAAAAGCATGCTATAATATTTACATGAAATATTGTACTGTAGTCACATCAGTATGAATGCATTGTCCACATTCTATTATGGAATGGTTCTATACTGTTTCACATGACTTTTCTGGAAATTGTGTATTTTGGTTCAATCTCATACTGTAACAGCGATCACTAAATAGTGGTGCTACAGTGAGTGTATATAGCCAAAAGGCAAAACGGTGATGTACACTTCCCAGCAAGGACAAGAACACCGATAAAAACAGACTAGTATATATGTGCAGAAGGGCTGTGACCCTGCATTCCCCCTTGTAGGGGGCTTCACTACCCACAACCCCCTTAACTGAGATTCTCGACTCTGGTTGGAGGGGTGCAAGTCAGGAAGGGGGAGAAACTCGAAAAAAAAGTTAAACTCTTACACGCACTAAAAAAAAATAATTGTACCCCTTCCCAGCCCCAATCTTTCCTTACTGCAGCCAGCCACCCTCACCACCACATTAGATGGCCAGCTAGACAACATATCACCATACTAGCTTCCACATAATTGTGCCTCACTACCCTTTCAGGGTAGCTCACATAACAGGCACTTAAACTAAAGCTGGCCCAGTGGCTCTGAGGACTGAGGCACTGGACCCCTTACCTCGCATCATGCCGGCGACCCGTGTTCGGGAACGGACATGGGTCGCCAGGGGTTGGCAGGGAGGAGAAGGATTTAGCATCCCCAGGACTGCCCTTCTTTGGGGAGGGGGTTAGTAGGGCCCCGATTGCCTGCCCCCTAGTGGAGGCTGGGAGGTGGCACGTCAGCTCTAAGAATGTGGGAAGGGGATTGAGGCAGACGCTTGGCTAGGGTGTGCACAGGAGCATGCATGCTAATGCTGCTGGCACCATTGCATGCCACAGCCTCTCAGTGGACCTTGTGGGGGGCTTCACCACCCACAACCCCCTTAATTTAGATTCTCAACTCCAGGAGGGGTGCAAGTCAGGGAGGGGAAGAAACTCTTGACATACTAAAAAAAAAAATTGTACCCCTACGCAGCCCCAAACTTTCCTTACTGCAGCCAGCCACCCTCACCACCACATTAGATGGCCAGCCAGGCAATACATCACTACACTAGCTCCCAGATACTTCCTCCATTATCCCTCTTCTTCCATTTGCAATCCTGCATACTCACCGTTCTTCCCCTTAATCTGCACTATAATTGTCGCGAACGGACATGAGTCGCCAGGAGTTGCCAGGGAGTAGAAGGATTGAGTATCCCCAGGACTAATCTCCTTCTCTGTGGAGGGGGGTTGGTAGGGCCTGGAGATTGCCTGCCCCCTAGAGGAGGCTGGGAGGTGGCATATCAGCTCTAAGAATGTGGGGAGGGGACTGAGGTAGGCGCTTGGTGAGGGTGCACATAGGAGCATGAGCGCTAATGCCACTGGCACCATTGTACATCACAGCATCTCAGGGGAAGAATGGGAAAAAAGTGAAAATGGGATTCCTCTGCATGAATGGCAATTGCCCCCCTCTGCGGAAGCTCAGAAGGGCACCTCCCCAATACTACATCTGGACCAGTGGGTCAAGTTGCTCCCCACCCCCTGCCACAAAGGGTAAGTCGTGGGGTTAAGGGGGGGAGGGGGTCTCATACCCAGTGCTGGTGCGGGGAGGGAACATCAGAGGTATAGCAGAGGAATCCATGCTGAGAAAAAGGAATAACTAAAAAAGAAAATAACAGGCACTCAAACTGAGTTGCTCAAAACAGAGTCTCTCAATTTGAGTCACCCATATGATGGGTTACCATATATTCCTAGCTCAGCAATTTCCTTCTGGTTGGAATGTTTTAAGCATCATAAAATAAATAAATAATGACATGAACCTGCCAGTGATACATATTACATGCTGTCTGACTTTATGGGTATGGTCTCATGACCCCCTGAAAAGAGCTGTGGTGAAGTTCTTGCTCTTTCTTGAACTCATTTATGTTATCATTACTTATCGTATTTTTGGAACATAATCATAAAACAGTTTAAGGGGCCTTGCAATAGGATCAAACTCAAAAGATTAAGTTTAATAGATACAGTTCCCATGCATTAGGAAAACTGATATATTTTCTTAAACAATATATAGAATAATGTATGGGTGGGTGTGTGTAACCAGAATTTTACACACACCCTTGGTGTGGGATGCTACATAAACCCCAAGGGCAAAGCCCGAGGGGTTTATAAAAGCATCCTACACTGAGGCTGTGTATAAAATTCTGGTTTTACACACAACCACCCATACATTATTTTATTTAATTAATGCTCATCATTTTTTTTACCACACTTGAGCTAGGTCTGGCAGACACTCACAGAGACACACACAGACACACAGACACACACACACACACACACACGCGCGCACACACACACACACACTCACCATTTCTCACTCACCTGCTCACTCACTCACTCATCAGTTGAGGTCAGTTAGAATGGCAGGATCCACCAGATAGATATTTTGCACTTTGCAGGCAGGATTAACTAGATAGATATTGAAACATTTTTAAAACAATTTCCTGGCATGAAGTAAATTAAAAAGATAAGTTCGGTGTCGGACAAAATTCTATTAGTGAGGAACGGAGCCACCCTGTTGGAAAATACAATCGGCTAACCCAGATGAAGAGTTGCAGCCAATGAGCTGTGTAGCCCTTTTTTGAGTTACAGGAAAAGATTACAACCTCTCAATGGAAAATATCAATGAGAGGATGTAACAGAGAATAAAATTACTGTTATCCATGGATTAAAAATGATGAGCATTAATTAAATGATGGTTATAAGCATATCAGTGCATATCAATATGTCTAAAAGTACATTAATGCATTAAAGCTGTATTGTAGGACAAAGCCATGTTGAGCTGACACAAAACATTCATTTAAAAAAGTTCCTAACCCTAAAGATTCAAATGTTAGCGCTTTTCAAAAATATATTTACAAAGTGCAAACTTTGGAAATATACGTGCAAGGTAATTACAATTAGTTTTGAATGAAAGTCTGTAATCAGGTGGATATCAATTTTTACTGTTAATACTGTTTCTACACCTTGATGCATGGCAATATTAGTACCCCTTTGTTCCTGTTATCATTATATAGACAGTGACTTGGGTGTTTTATTATATAAATGCATTTTATGTTCTTCATTATATTGATATAATGACTCTGGGAGCAAAGTTTATTAATAAAAACTAGCATGCATTGATATGTTAAAACAACTTCATGAGAATTTATCTCAAACTGACATTTATAAAAAATATGTTCATAGCTCAAATGGTTTCAAAATTAGGCCTTTTCAAAGAAATTGACTAGGATTTTCAAAGAATTTTGCCAGTATTTTGATGCAGTTGCACAATTTGTGATATATCTGTTAGACCACAAAAAAGGTGGTGTAACATTATATCACAACTACTGCAATTTGCAAGCAAAAATTGAGGCAAGAATCAAAAGTTTGGGGCATATGTCATTTCTGTGCTATTAAGTGAGAAAAGTATTGCAAATACATTAGAATGTTTGAAAATGTGTCCCAAGCATTCTGACACATTAAAAATGACACAGCTGGAGCAAATATTTATACAAGTGTGTGCCCAGACATTTGAAAATCCAACTCCTTATCTTTAGAAAGTGCTATCTTAAGAACAATTAGAGGTAGGAGTTAAATTTTATTTTATGTGAAATCCTTGAGTTAGGTTACTTAAGATAAGTACTGTCGATATAGTTTCGATATAATTTCAATCTATTGATACATGTCAATCTATACAAATGCCCTTTGTTTCCATTCCATTATCATATTAATATAATGGATTAGGTGTTCTATTATATACTGTGCCTATACTTTTTGTTCTATTTCAGTCAATCTTATCACTACAAACATCACAGAATCTGTATATTGATATTGTGTCATTCTTTAACTACTGTACATTGACACATGAAAATTATCCTTTTAAAACATTCTAAAAACCTTTTAAACATTTTTATTTATATAATAATCAGATAAATAACACAGGCAAATGTTATACTTTCTTCTAATGTATAAACTATTTCAACTGCATCACAAAAAGTAACACATTCTTTATTTTATAATTAGTATTCCAACATCTCTCTTGCTTTTGCATGCTTTCTTAGGAAAGCTTTAGAAGACAATAAAATCATTATTGGCACTTCTTTACTTGGATTGTATAAAAACTAGTGTTCTATGTCCATGTGGCACACAATATTGTGATCAGCATTCAAATATGAGTTGACTAACAGATTTTCTAGATAGGTTATCTGCCCTATTGGTTATCTATTGTGAAACTCCTTAATCTGGATCCACATCCATATCCATTTGTTATTTACAAACTAGGTTTAAATAGCAAGCATCCTGGTCAGGTCACACAATGACCACCTGATGTGATAATTCATTGTTATTGTTCCATATTGACTAGACTGCCATTACCCTGGTTTAACAAAAAATAAATATACAAATAAATGACTATCTTGAAGAGATATTGCAGTGTAATACTTTGCTGTGATTATGTGACAAAATGACAGTCTTGACCATTCATGAAGGATTGGTGGGGTGCTGGCAAACTGTGCATTGTGAATGTGGAGGGAGGAGGGTGGTAGATGGTATGTTTCAATCGTAGGGGAGAGGCTAATTTTCTTTGTTATGTTTTCCTTTTTACAGCTAGGTTGCCCACTATACTTCACATAGCAGATTATGACAGTGAATTGCAGACCTGTAGCTGATCTCTCACCAAGGGTGAATGCCATGGAATTTTTCTTCATGAACTTTGCCCTTCATGAAGGGCCAACTACACAAAGTTTTTTTTTTTTTTACTTTGTAGTGAAGACTACATGAAGCACACATTCCAGACTTTGCCCATCCCTACTATCTGGTCACAGCCTTCTCTCCATTTTTGATATGGCAAGATAATCTGGACAGATAAGAGACAAGAGCTTGTTGTTATCTATAAATACTGGCAGAAGCCATTAAGTATTCATGGGTAGTAGTGAGATTATGGAATGTTAACAAGATCCAAGATGGTCAAGCACAGGGAAAATAAATAGCTTGCTCAAGGATATATAGTAATAAGTGGCAGTGATGTGATTCAAACGTCGGGATTCATCTATATCACCCAGTTCATCCATTTCACTCAATCCATCCATCCATCCATCCAATCTCACATCCTCCCATCCATCTATACTGCAAGGAACATTATCTAAGTTACCCAGGTGAGCCAGTGGATATTATTCTGAGCAGCTCTGAGAGTAAATTCTTCAGATAGTTATCATCTTCCATACCTTTGTTAAACTGCTGAATTCATAATCTTTTTTTGGGGGGGTTTACCAAATGTTTCATATGTTCATTTACATTTGACTGAAATTAAAAGAAATCACAGAGCTGTGGATCAGCAGGTCTTACAGTAAGCCACTATCACCATTTGCTAGCTGTAGTACAGTACTGTATGTATGTCATATGGCAATAATATTGCACAGTAAAATGAATACACTGGAGGGAACATAATAAGATAGAATTATGCATTGTAGCAAGTGCATCAGATAAAATGGGGATAAGTGGATTACTTAGGTTTATGAAAACTAGATTGACCTTTCATTTTGGATGACAATCTTCTGAAACCTAATGCTGCATGAATAATCTGACAAAACGTTTCCATCCAGAAACATATGGCCTGGTTTCATCTTGTATACTGTACATCTATGTGAGGTATGGTTAGCCAACAGCACAAGCCAGCACATTACTTTTAGGATGTTATTGACTGTACCTGAAAATAACACTATAAACAAAGCAAACATAATATATGTCTTTCAACACTCCAGTGACTGCAGTGTAGTCAGCTCTACAGCACCTGCTGACATGGTTCAGACATGGATATTACATGTGGTGACCTCTCTAATTAAGTAGAGACATTAAATGGTAACCCTTCACTTCAACATGTACTTTCATAAACATGACGAGCAAGATTTTTAATCTGGAGATGTCTGCCTGTATTTTCAAAGAAGATATCCATTTGCACTATATAACCATCTTTTACATGGCAGCATTAGTACTGTAGTATAGCCTAACAGAAGTTACCTACAATTAAAGATTACATATTCACATAAAATGCAGTTTACTTTATTTTGTAGCCTAATTATCACTGTTATGCAGAGTTCACTTTATTTTGTAGTTTTATTATCACTATTATGCAGACTAATTTATTTTGCAGTCTGGTTATTTTTACTCCACAGAGTTCAGTTAATTTTATAGTCGGGATATCACTGCTATACCAAATTCACTTTATGCTGTACTCTGGCTTTTGCAGAGTTCACTTTGAAAAGATGTTGTTTCTGGCACCAGCATTATGGGTTCACAGATTTATTCATGAGCCTTTTTCCTGTCATACACTATCATAAATCAGTTCTGTGGGAAAACCTCTAAAAGGAGTATTCTTTTACGGCATAGGAATCACCCTCCCTTTCATAAATGCAGCCTTGTAGAAACTCTGATTTCAGTAACTATTTCTGTCCTTGCCCTATGGGCATGTCAAATGCAGAGGAATTAATCACCTTACCATAATACTGCCCTTGAAATGTAGCTGCTGCCCCACTCTGTGGACATTACCGGGGGGCCACCCTACCCTCTGGCATCACTGCTGAGTCAAGTACTGAATGAAGCAGTTCACATGCCTCTGAAATTATCCATAAATACTAAATGTAATTATTAATCGTGGTAGTCGGCACTGTTGTTGCATGTGTTGCACCACAACTGAACACATAACTGTGACTAAACACCATTGCTTCTGTGGATGCATACCAAGAGGGTTTGATCAAATTTGCTGCTTCTCCTGCAACTGCTACTGCTGCTGTTCCATGAAGTGAGTGAATGCAGGTTTCAAACCGTGACTGGAGGGGGGAGAGAAAACAAGAAAGCACTTACCAACCTGCTCATAGCCCATGGATTGGCCTCACAGTGCCAAACTGCAATTTTGGAACCAGACTGCTGTCACAATTCAGGTGCTGGGTGGAAAGTAGGACCACAGCCAAAATCAACAGGACAACTTCACCTAATCATTTTCCGCTCTGGTCACTATTACTCCTGGAATCCTTCTACTCTCCCAGGCCCAATTAATTGCTACCTGTGCTGCTCTCTAACAAATTCCCAGTCCAAATGCCATCTCCTCTATTCAAGGCGGTTCAGTGACTTGGGATGGAAAACTTGAATTCCATGAGCCTGGGTCCTTGTTTCTAAAGCCATGTGCTGGCCTAATACATGGCACAGCTTCTCACTTTCCCTACTGAGGTGGGAAAGACACTAACACTGCAGCAGGTGTGATAAAATAATAAATAAATAACATGAGGAACACAAATAAAATGCCAGATGCAGGGATGGTTGGTCCATGCCTTGGTGTTGTTGCATATTACATAGCATTCAGAGTTGTTCAGGTGGTTTGGTGACTACTCCCACACTCACACAGCCAATCCCAGTTGTTGGAAATAGAGAAGAGTCTTTTACAAGGTATGCCTCATCCCACATCTCTACTCCTTATCTAGACATCTGTCACTGAAAATGCCTACTCTTTCACTCTCGATTAAGGCCAGGAAAAAGCTAGGGCAATAGGTGCACCTATCGTTGACCTCTATATTTCAAATCCCCCCTCTGACACTTTCCCTAGGTGCAGGTCAGGGGACATACAGTGCATTAGAAGTCATGGAAAGACAAGGGGATCTCTAGAATCTAAGACCTCATTCAGCCTTCCTGGACCCATCTAGATTCTTTTGAAAACAATAAGAATAGATACAGTACACGCTCCCCCAGGAAGATTTTTAGAAATACATTCAAATTTGTAGGACCATTGACTTTGCTGAGAAAAATGCCCCCAGAAGTTCCCTTCACTCCTCCCAAGGTTTAGAAGTCCTGGCTTAATTCCCCAAAACATTTAGCAGGGAAAATATACAAACTTATTGTTAACCTTCTGCTGGATCCCTCTGATAAAGCTAGGCAGAAGTTGGAACATGCTTTAGGTATCTCCATCTCTGAGGAATAGAGGAACCATAAATGGGCTCTTGCCCATAAGGCCATCCCTGACAAACTGCTTCTTCATAACTTTGTTTTCTGATATTTCAACCCCAAATTTTCAACATAGTCTTCTTATGGCCCCTCTTTCTGAACATGAGAGGTGTCATTTGTAAAACACTGTCTAAACTGTGATTTTGCACCATGAGTGTGAAAACAGATTTGGCCAGGATTTGAAAAATGACTTCTTTCATGTTCATGAGGTACTGTAGTGTGAAAAAATTGCTTTGTTGAAAATTTTGGTGCCAAAATATTGAAAGTTACCAAAGTTATGGGTGAGCATTGAAAAATGTCAATGAACCTTCAAAACTTTGTTGTTATTTAATATTTTGACCCCAGATTTTCAACTTGGTGTTCTTATGACTCCTCCTCATGACACTGGAGGTGAACATCTTCAAATCATGCCCAAAAGTTGATTTCTCAGCATGTATGTGAAATCACCTTTCAGGCCAGATCTGAAAAATGTCACCTACCTTGTTCATGAAGCAGTCTCCTAATATGGCCATGTTAAAAACATTGGGGTAAAATATTAAAAAAATGATCAAGTTATGAGTACAAGTTCAAAATGCTTTGAAAGGCATTGACCACAGCTTTTCAGTTCTCAGTCTACTGTTGAACAGTAAAGATGTGTCTCTGGTCCAGAGAAGACTATGGTATTGGGCCTCAGGTAGAGGGTATGGGTTGTAGTTGTGTGATGGGTACTGAGTGGGGAGGTTGGGTGGGGGAAGAGTAATGGCAGCAGTGGTAAGCAGCAGCAACAGACATTGCTGGACCATTTTATTATGGCTGAAGGGCAGAGCTGTGCAAACTATATTACTATTACAGAAAAGGGAGCTGAATGAATTCCAAATGAAGAACACAGACTTTTGGAGTTGAAGCACAATCATTCTGCTACTTGAAGCATTCTGCTGTCTCCATACAGTAGACCAGTGTGTTTCTTTCTTCTCCCTTCCCCCTCCTCCCATTACACTATTTTGTCTCTCTCTCTCTCTCTCTCTCATACTAAAACACATGTAAACGTTGCAGCCATTTTATCTACATTCCAGTTCCTGACTATGTTCAAATTGCATCTCAAATAGCAATCTGGAGGATTTTTTTTCCATGTTTTATTAATGAAGGACTTGTGTTATTAAATATGTCAGCTACAGTGAAAACAAAGGTAATCAGAGTGAGAAACATAGAAACATAGAATTTGACAGCAGATAAGGACCGCTTGGCCCACCTAGTCTGCCCATTTTCTACCTAACAGATAAGCTGCAGATCCTAGTTAACCAACAGCTTACTTCCTCCTACCCCCCACTAGGACTGCCTTATGCCTGTCCCATGCATTCTTGAATTCCCCCACTGTTCTTGACTCCACGACCTCCTCAGGGAGGCTGTTCCATGCATCCACAACCCTCTCTGTGAAAAAATACTTCCTCACATTACTTCTGAGCCATCCCCCCTCTATCTTCAAATTCTGCCCCCTTGTTCTTGCACATCTCTTTTTCTGGAAGATGCTAGCTTCTTGGACTTTGTTGATTCCCTTGAGGTACTTGAAAGTTTCTATCATGTCCCCTGTCTCCCTTCTTTCCTCAAAGGTATACATATTAAGCTCCTTTAGTCTTTCTTCGTATGTCTTCTGGTGCAGACCCTGCACCATTTTGGTTGCCCTCCTCTGGACAGCCTCCACTCTGTTTATTTCTTTGTGGAGATGGGGTCTCCAGAACTGCACACAGTACTCCAGATGGGGTCTCACCAACTGTCTGTACAGAGGGATAACAACTTCCTGTTTTCTACTATTGATGCCTCTTCCTATGCATCCCAGTATCCCCCCAGCCTTCCTTACTGCCTTCTCACATTGCTTGCTCACCTTTAGGTCATCTGATATAATTATCCCAGGTCCCTTTCTATTTTTACTGTTGTCAGTATCTCACCCCCCATTGTGTATGCTTCCCCTGGGTTTTTGTTTCCCATGTGCATTACCTTGCACTTCTTTGCATTGAATCTGAGCTGCCATACATTTGACCATTCCTCCAACCTTGCCAAGTCCCTTCTCATCCTTTCTACTCCATCTTGTGTATCAACCCTGTTGCAGATCTTTGTGTCATCTGCAAAGAGACATACTTTTCCTTCCAGTTCCTCTGAAATGTCACTTATAAAGACATTAAAAAGGACCGGTCCCAGTACTGAACCCTGTGGTACCCCGCTAGTAACCCTCCTTTCTTCACTGTGTACTCCATTTACTACTACCCTTTGTGTCCTGTTATCTAGACAATTTTTTATCCAGGCTACCACCTTGGGACCCACTCCAAGGCTGGCTATCTTGTGTATTAATCTTTTGTGTGGGACTGTATCAAATGCCTTGCTAAAATCTAAGTAGGCCATGTCCACAGCCCCTCCCTGGTCTACTACTTGAGACGTGATGACATCATGCGCAGTGCATTTACTGTACATATGCACATTTGTGTGTATGACGGGATGATTGACAGCATACTCTAAAGTATTCATACTTACAGTTCTGTGCTGTGGTGGGACATGAGTGCTGACAACAAGGAGTCATTTATTTTGTTTTGTTTGGTATGTACCTGGTGTACTACAAAGAAATTTCAAAAAAACAATAAGTATTTGCCTTGACTTAAACATATATAATACTATTTGCAGATTCAAAAGCTGATAGGCTTTCCCAGGCATTAATCGATTATGACTTGCATGTATAGCTTGCAACTGCAAACTAGTAAAAAAGAAAAAGGGTAAGAAAGAGCGAAGAAAAAAAAGTCATTTTTTTAGTCAATAATAGTTTGGTCAGCATTTATAAGTAAATCAAGGCATTGTGATATTTTCTGAGGTACTCTAAGCAAGATGGTTCCCTGAAGCCTGAGCTGAATAGAAGTGTTTTCACTTTGACTTCTGCACTGCTGGTAAAAGCTCTAGTGCTTTGGAAAAAGTACAAAGCTGTATATTCTGTGAGACAGAAAATCTTTCCATAACATTTCCATATGTTTCATACTCAGATAGTTACAGTGATCACATGGAAAATTCCTTGTTTTTATTGATGGGTGCTGATGCTTTAGCATACTGTAGGAGATTTCCTGCTGATCTCATGAAGGCTAGCACAACATATTTGCCTGATGTAGGCTATTGTAAGACCAAGAGAACAAGAAATCTCCACTAGCTGATACATCTACTGTATACTTGAGACCCTCTACTACATTACTTTAAATAATGTGAAAGGGGACAGGCAGCAAGATTTGGATACTATATATCCAGACCAATGTAGCACACCCATCTCAGAGGCAGCAAGGACTCTTATCTCAGACCTCTGGGGACTTGCTATTTTATTTTTTCAGTGATTTCTCCAATTATAACTTACAATCTGCTGATACATAAGTGAAGAGTTATAGTCTGCATCTCCTACTAAGATTGAAACAATTGAACTTATAGGGCTATATACCCTAATGCCATTATCTGCATGATTCACTTTTGTCCATCAATACAATGATGGATGGACAATGAAACATGGCTAAAGCCACACCACACTGAAAACACCTTCAAAATACCTGGCTACTCTCACCTATGCCTTGACAGGCCAGGCAGGAAAAAAGGTGGCGGTGTGGCCCTGCTCCTAAGGGAACCCCTCTCAGCTAGCAGTGTCCTACACTCCGACCCTTCCTCACCTAGTGAATGGCTACTCTCTGAATTGACCCTGGGATCCTGCAAGAAACTCTATATTGGCTGCTGCTACACCCCCCCCATGAACAGAACCATTAGACTCACCAGTCTCCTGCATGGCCTGAGCTCTCTAACTCCCCTTAGAGAATCTATCCTTCTCAGAGAATTTAATCTAAACTGGCTGAGCTGCCACCAGCCTGACTATGTATCCCTGTTAAAGCAGCACAACCTGGTGCAGGTGATCACTCTTCCCACCAGACTTAATCCATGCTCAGCCACCCAGACTGTACTAGACTGGATCCTCATAAACAGGGAGGACCGAGCATTACACACTGGCACCATGGCTGACTCTGTAAGTGATCATTCACTGACCTATCTCCTCTGGTCTTCCAAACTAAAGTGCCCCCCACCCAAATACCTATCTCTAAGAAATTTCAGCTGCCAAGTTTCCACAAATCTCCTCAAGGAGGCCCAGTCCTTGGACTCATCCACGCTTTTTTCCCTTTCCAATGTAGGTATGGCAGTTTCCACATTTACCCAGACTCTATTAACATTCCAGGACAGCTTTTTCCCTGTCACTACCAGATGGGTCAGAGGCAGGTGCTCACGCTGGGTCTCGAAAGACCTCCTAACCCTTATGAAGGCCAGAGACCACGCCTGGTCCACTTTCAAAGCAACCCTTTCTCCTGCCCTCTGGGATGCTTACAGGCACATGAGGAACAAACGTAAACAACAGGCCACATTTTTAAAACAGACCCACTTCTGCAACCTGCAAAAGGACAACCTTGGAGACCCTAGAAAATGCTGGGACTCAATCAGCTCCCTCCTAAACACTACTCCAGCTACACTGCACCACATCTCAACTCCCAGGATGGGTTGCTGACCAACCCTCATGATGTGGCCAGTGTATTCAACTGTAAGTTCACCAACTTATCCATGTACCTAAATAAGCTGCCAACTGTCCAACCTCAAAGCCTGGCCCTAGTATCTGACACACTGCCATCCTCCTCCAGCTCTGGCACTCACTTACAAATACCCCCATTCTATTTTAAAGCCCTCTCCATACATGATACAGTGAAGCTACTCAAACATCTACCTAACCACGGCTCCTCCGGATCTGATAGCCTATCTCCAGTCTTTCGCTGATCTCTTCGGCGATTGCCAAGCCACTCACCTTCATCTTTAACCTTGCCCTTTCCACCTCCTCCATGCCTGACCCATGGAAAAAAGTTAAGGTTATCCCCATTCTTAAATCCAGTGACCCCAAATCCTCCGACAATTACCATCCAATATCCACCCTCCCTCATCTCAGTAAACTACTCGAGAGAGCAGTCCACAATCAGCTCACTGAGTACATTAGCAAATATACCCTCTTATGCAACCAACAGCATGGCTTTCACAAGAATCATTCCACCACCACTGCACTCGCTTTACTGACCGACCACATCCTCTCTAACATGGATAATGGTAAAGTCACCGGGGCTGTCTTCATTGACCTCTCAAAGGCTTTTGACTTGGTTAACCATGCTCTCCTTACCTCCAAGCTTAGCCACCTTGGTTCTTCTCAGAAAGTCACAAGCTGGTTCACTAGCTACCTTACTGATTGCTCACAATTCGTGTGTATTGGTCAAACCTGCTCCCCCACCCTGCCTGTCTCTGTGGGGGTCCCTCAAGGCTCAATCCTGGGTCCCCTCCTTTTCTCCTTATTTGTTAATACACTTCCCTTTGATTGCCTCAACTGTAACTCTATCCTGTATGCCGATGACCTTGTCCTCTTCCACTGTGACAAATCCATGGCTGCAATTTCCTCAGTTCTCTCACACAACTATGCTGCAGCCCACAGCTGGTTCTCAAAAAATCTCCTCTTAGTAAATGCCAAAAAAACTAAATCCATGCTGTTTGGATCTAAACCCTTCCTGGCCAAAACTAAAAGCCACGTTCCCTTATGCATTCTCACCCCAGATGGTACAGCCCTGGAGGACATCAACCCCTACAAATACTTAGGAGTACTGCTTGACCCTTCCCTCACCTTCACTGAGCATGCAAATTCCCTTGTCAGAAGGTTCTATCAAAAGTTAGGTGCCGTCTATAGATTCAGGCAATACCTTACCCCTGAAGCTAGACAAGCCATTGCCCAGAGTAATGTTCTCCCTATTCTTGACTACTGCTCCCCTATTTATGCCAGGATCTCAGCTATTGTTATGGCTAAACTCTCCACTGCCTACAACAGCATCTGCCGCTTTGCTTTATTGGCCCTGTTCTCCACCCACCACTGTACCCTCTATAATACCCTTGGATGGCTACCACTGCAAGGTCACTTTGACCTATCCCTCTGCTGCATGGTGGACAATGTCATCTGCATGACTCTAGAATCCCCCCTAACTGCTATTCTGAAAACCCGAACACTTCTCTGCAACCTCCAATCAAATGGTACTCCCCCTCTAGCTGTTCCTAGGGTATCCACCAACATGGGTAGCAGAGCTTGATCTGCAGCTGCCCCCTTGCAGTGGAACAAACTACTGGCTGAATGCCTTTCCATTGACACACACTCCAGTTTCAAGTCCCACCTTAAAGTCTGGTTCCTGGAAAACTCATCCTGCCAATGCTCCCAGGGGTCTCACACCAACCCACATTAGCCAACTCCCCAGCCCAGGGGTTACCCACCTACCCACACTAGTCAACTCTCTTGCCTACAACTGTTATATTGCATTTTTCATAGTAATATTTGACTTCCTTGCCTGTACATATTGTATATAATTTTTTTTACTGAGTACTCTGTGTATTGCTTGCTCACTGGACGATGCAGTCTCACATTGTACACTGTGCCTATGATTTGTTTGTTTGTACCAAGTCTTCTCATGTCTGATACTGAAACCTTGTATTCACTGTTCTCAAATGGACCTATGCATCAAACCTGTATATTGTGACTACTATTGTTGCTTGTATCAAATCTGTTTCATGTATATTACTGTTACCTTGTACTCCACTGTTACCCTGCGCCATGTGTTATGGCCCGGGTCGTGCCTGAAGACGGTCCCTGGGATCAGTGCACTCACCCGGATTATCCAAGTCATAAATAAATAAGTAAATAAAATAAAAATTAAAAATTTCAATTGAAAATGTTGTAATAAGAACCCTGCTGTGTTAAAGCTATGCATGCACCTACTGTTACATACTGTCTATGTTTTGTTGCTCAAACTACAATGGAGCACCAGGCCCCTGGTTACTTTCTTATGATTGTATGATGTGCTATATTGCATGGATTACACTGAAATGGGGGCTGGCCTTAGGGAGACTCTGAATGTGACTCTTGGGGGGGTAGTTGCAGGCCACCTAGCATATGCTCTGTCTATAGAATATCATGTTGCTTGCAGAATTTGCAAGTAACTACTACAAGGTTCATGGCTAATTATGGGTTTGAAAGTTATTATTGGTTAGCTGACAATCCAGGGTTTTAAATAAGCTGAAAGAATAGATTAGCAGCTTTATGGGTTAAATTGCTAGTCAACTGTGAAAACACATAGTACTTGGCATACATTGATTAGCAAAATTAAAAAGAAAATTCAGTTTTATTCATGTAGTCTCTGATGCCATAGACTCACTCAGATAAAATAGCAGCTTGCTGCTATGCATTTCTGGAAATGATTGGCATCATCTCTCATTTTGAGTAGAATTTAGCTGTGCCACACCAGATATTTGATGCCTTGCAATTGGTTAGAGGCTCTGTTACATCTATTTTATACAAAGAAAGCCATGCTACAATGGGTATATATGTCCACTGCACCCGTTCAGGGCACTGGCACCAGTGCGCCCATCATTAGGGCACCAAATAGTGAAATTTGCCAACCCCTCCCCAAGGTCCACCCCCGCAGTTGGTATATTTAGAAAGAGGGGTGTGGGGGGGGTGCAGCCCCCAGCAAAGAGAGGGGTTGGCAACTTTGTAACTTGGCACCCTATTGACTGGGCACACTGCCATGGGTGTCCTGAATGGGTGGAACCTGATATGACGTCAGACCCCTCCATTTACTATTTGAACTTCCTGTCTCCTGTGGGGTGGTTCAGATCATTTGATCTATATCAGTGGTCCCCTCTCACTCAGTATGGCTTTCACCCCCCTGACTGGGCACTACCCTAATTAGTTCAAAGCTCCTACTCAGAAAGAGGATCTGTAGATGTACCCTCCTTTTTTGGAAGTTTTGTCTTTTCTTGGTTATCTTACGGGAAGAAGGAAAACTTTCTTTCCTTTGTTTCATGGGTGTTAGGGTTCTGGGTTATATATCTGTCCTGTGGTAGCTTTGTATCTTCTATTATTACTGTTGTTTGTATGTACCACCTATATTTGGGAATTTACCACCCATCTGCAGCGCTACCAGGGTAATAAACTAAACTTGCATGAAAGCACCATGGAGACTCTCTGTTGGGGCCAGTATAGTCACAGAGGAGCTTCACATTAGATCTCTAAATTATACCTAAAAGTTAAATGGTTAGATGTACAAAGATACTGATTCAATCTATAAATGGGCTCAACATCCCCATAAAGAGATCCAAAGCACTGGCATCCATCAGCAGGCACAAGCCTGGCTTCATTTTATTACAGGAAACCCATTTATCCATGGCAGAGCATAACAACTGTCTCCTTTTGGCTTTTCAGTAGTGGCATCTCCTCATTTCAGAATGGAAAAAAGAGTGGCATGGCACTGTTGGTTCCACAGACTACTCCATTCCATTTGACTGCCTCTGTCACTGACACCTGTAGTTGGCTATCCATGATCAAAGGCACATATTTGGGTCAGTTGTTTACATTAGTCAGCCTATACATAGAAGAGAACTTCAATATGACATTGGATCAAAGGGCTACAACTAACCCATAACTCCCTCACTTAATCTCTCTGGAATGACTCCTTAAATCTTACCTTGAGGACATGAGCTGGATACATTTATGGCAGCATTTAATTCCCTCAGAGAGGCTTTCCACCTATTATTGTGCACCTCATACCATATATAAACAGAGTGACTGTTTTTTTAGTCACAAAGGAACATGCCCACCTGGTCCAGAAGTGTAATATCAACCCTATCCTGCTATCAGATCAGCTACACCGCTTATGGAGATATGACTCAATCAGTATAAGGGCCCCTCCCTGTGGAGGTTTAATAACTCCCTGTTGAACATTAAAGACTTTGAACACTGGGCAACAGATCATCTAGAGCAGATAATCAGAGAAAACTCACACACAGAGGTGTCCCCAGCTTTACTGTGGGACATGATCAAGGTTGTCTTCCCTAATCTGACACTTTACTGTGAGGCAGCGCAACTCCGTACTGCAATATACTGGCTTACAACTGACTACAAAGAACACTGGAAAACCATGGAATTAATATAAGCAGACCTTATCTACCCCACGGATCACCTGTTAACATTATCCTCCCCTTCCTGTACCCAAATGGACAACTTTTATATGGCCAATACACTCCAGGCTTGGTAAAAGCTACTACATAAAAAGGAATTGCACCTGTACAAGCATCATTTTTTAACTATCACTGGTGCCTCAGACCTCCCCCCCAATATGGACCATAATTTCAAATGATCACACCTAGGCCTCCATTACTGGTTCCAGCTCATACAAGGCTCCACCATTCAACTATTTGCAGAGCTGATGGCCGATTACCAGCTACCATCCACACACTTTTATTGGTATCTGCAAGCTCAGGACTTCCTACATTTACCATTACAATTAGAACCAACAACTAGGGAAGCTCCTTCTCTGGTGACATTACTTAGTCGCATGCAAATGGTTGAAGATCTCACTAAATATTTAATCTCTTTCAACTATACCAAGCCCTTCAGACTCTTCGGTACCAATCTATCAATCATGTTAAGCTGGCCTGGGAAAAAAGATCTCAATATTGTCCTCACAGAACACAAATGGCAGGCAACCCTGCATTGTACCCATAAGGTGACCTCCTCAAATATTTGGTGTGAATTCACATGGAAAACTATGATAAGATATTTTATTTCACCAGCCAGTCAAGTGAAATATCTGCCCCACGGTGGGGAAGGGGGAGGGGCGCACAGACTGTTAGAGAAAATGCAGAACATCTCCTGCTACATTTGGCAATATAATGTAGTTGTGCCCAGTCTTGGTACCTTTTTCCTAACAATTAAAGCAGGCCCATAAGGAGATATGAAACTTGAACTTGAAACTTGGTCCCCTACTCTTTCTCTTCCTGAACCCCCCTGTAGGGTATCAGACCATGGATACCCACAAACTCCTAATTATAGTATCTTAATTGTAGCCACTCAGAAGTCAATTAGTAAAGCCTGGCTGGCCTCTCTGGTCCCATCTATAGACACTTGGCATAACTTAACTTGCAGTATTTACCAAATGGAGAAGGTTACAGACAACCTTAATAATCTATACACAGCCTTTGAAATTCTCTGGTGCAGATTGGTGGTATGTATTACGAGTAAGAAATCTGATTTTGTTCCTTAATACAAGATTAAATATGAATATCATAACCTTGATTCATTGAGTTTTGCAAATTTTAATGAGATAAAATTACTGATCTAGATCTCTTGCTGCAGTGCAATGGCTTTTATCTTTACATACTGTATGTTACGTGCATTAATTTTCCCAAAACACTAGGTTGCTCTATTATCACTGTTTATTGTTTACCTTCATGTCTCTTGTTTATGTTGATTGTCGGCTAAACATTTTAATAAAGATATAAAAAAAACTTTACAGCCAGTTTCATTGATCAAAATAGCAGAATAAAACAAGCCATGAAACGAGAAGAACATCAGAACTGATGCATATGCAATACTTAAAACTGTTCTATTGAAATGATCAGTACCCTGCAAATCCACTTTTAACAACTCTATTACAGTTGTTTAGTGCTAGTCCCAAAACCTGAAGAGACACTCAGAGGAAGTCTGCTACAATTCCACTTTTACTGCCCAGAGACATCCATCACTGCAGCTCTGGCCTCAGGAATGTAGTTTTTGTACCTCTACATGACAGTATTACTAATGTTGTTTTAGGCAAATTTTACAAGTTTACTGTTTATAACAAACAGGAATGCCTTACCTTTCTAAGAGCTGCTCCCATGTGATAATTAAAGGGTCGCTCCAATGCCATAGTATCTTGATAACAGCTCTGACAGTTGGGAATTCTACCAGTGCAGACGTAATAAGCAACTAGGGTGTCATGAGACAGTAAAATGAAATGTATTCATTCTGAATGTTAAAGGGACACTGTCAGCTGAATTATGGCTTATTTTTATTGCAATAATGTGTGTACTTACTTAAAATGTGTCTGTGTGTGATTTATTTATAGTAAACGATTTATTTTCTTAATAAATCTGTCAATAAGTCTTTTTTCTTAAGGCAAACTTGTTCACAGTGGGTCATCAGTAAACTCACCCTTCCTACTTCGTACAAGTCCATTCCCATCACAGTCACACTGACAGAGATGGTGGCAGTTAGTATCATGAATGAGCAAGCCAAGTACGGGCTTTCTCAAGATGGCATTCATCAATGCAGTCTCTCTCCCTATGTAGTGCGAGCCACCATATTACTGACAGCTGTCTGTCAATGACAACTTTTTCTGCCAGTCAAAAACAGACATTTATTAGCCATTTTATGTAGGTGAGGTTTCTTAGATGACATAAAGCTGTCATGTTGCTGCTCCATATGTGAATGTTCTTGGTCAGTTTTTTATATTTTACTGTCATATATTGGTGTACTCTCTGTACAATGTACATCAGGTATGCATCGACACACACATTAATTTCATATCCCATATCAAGTTAATGCATTACCAGCCATAGTGGCTCTGACTAGAGTTTGTTTTTTACAGGGTGTAGAAAAAATAAAAAGACAAAGAAGGATGCTTTTCTTTGTTTCAGGCACCAACATGGGGGTTTGGGCACTCCAGTGCTGGTTTAATATTTACAGGGTAATGGAAAGCAACTTGGATGTAGGAAAGATACTTGGTAGGGGGCGGGAGCATCCATGGGCATGGGAAGCAAATGGGAAAGAGGGAGGGATACTGGAAGAGGGTGGGATTATTTCAAAGAAGCACAGGCAGAGGAAATGATGGGGAAATGGTAGGGATACTTGGCAGAGGGCAAGATTTCAGTTGCATTGTGGAGGAAGGACGAGGCACAGGCCGACTGTGATACTGCTGTACTGTTTCCAAGGCAGCATCAAGCAGATCTTAAAAACAGCTGCACTGTGATTCAGACGGCTCTTTTCTTTGAACTTCACAAAGTTTGTGCCCTGCAAGCACTAAGGAGTGTCATGATCAGTCTGGCTGATTATTGGTCTGACACTGTCAAGCCCAATGCAGACTGCCCTGCATTGCACTGACAGTGACACACCTCTTAAATCCATCATCATAACAATATGTTAGCTTTGTGCAAGCACAAACATAAAAATTGCTTGATTTTTCTTCTTTCCTTTTAAATACAAATTAAAAGCATCTATAATGCACTTCCACTTGCTTCCTGACCACTGCACAAGCTTCCCCTGTCACTCCATTTGATCTAACACAAGGTTTCAGGGTTATGCACAATTCAGCCTGAAACATGAAGCAATCAGCAGTCTGCATTAGTGAAAAGAAAAATATTGTTTTATTTCCTTCTTTACTTTTATTTGTTTGCAGTTGATACCTCAGAAATTTCCACTTGCTGTACCCAGATAAAGGCAGGTTGCTAGCTCACACCCACTTATTGCCCACTGCCCAGCTCACACTACCCTAGCATACTGTAGCTCAGCAGTTTCAGAGCAAGACTGCAAAACTACAGAGTGGAACAGGTGCCGGTAAAGTGGGCAGCCAGCCTGACAGCAAACTGCACAAATGGGAAGTACCTACACTTGTAGGGAAACATACAGAGCATTTTGTATCAAATGGTAGTGAATACTGTTATCGAACAATAACAAAGTGAACGAGCTGAAGGAGCTGCTATACAAAAACTTGTCCCAGCACTTCAAGTAAAAGCTCTTCATCAGAGGGCACTAGTTTGACTGACGAACCATGAAAAATAGTAATGGACATTTCTGTGAACTAGCCTAACTTCTTGCAATATGCCAACTAACCACTAGAACTCTCTGACTTACTGACTTGTGGAAGCACATGCATATGCAGCACTGTTTCTGGACAATTCCACATGCTGAGTCTTTAACAACTCTGGAGATAACAATGTATATTTTTACTGTTTGGAAGCAGTTGCACCAAGTGACACCAAGCCTTACAACTAGTTGTGACTTAGGCCATTGTGACAGAAGTATCTGGATATCTTTAGTCATGATAGAGCATGATGGTGGGCATCACTGTTGGAGTGTTGGAACGGTATTGCAGGGCCTTGATGCTAGTTCAAGTGAGGTAATTCAGTGATAGTAAGTACTTTGTGAAAGTTAAATTTCACATGTGGAATTCTAGTGGCATTGCCTGTCATATGTCCATAATTTTTTGTGCACGTTTTGCCAATTAATAATTTCTAAAGTATCCACAATACATTTTAACCTCCTAAACCACAATTATCCAGCTTAATTACATGTTAGGATACTGTATATTTACTTTGGTACACATGTCAAATCTTGAGTGTATACCTGCAATAACAGTGGAGATATGAGCATCCAAATATTTTGAACATTTTCACACAATTTGTTAAATAAGTAAATAGTGAAAGTTTGAACTCCTGTAACTTACAATTTACATAACCAGTTATCTCTCTATTTAGCAGTGTCTATGACCTTTCCAAGAAAGTATGCAAATACATTTTCAATTATCTAGTGCCAAAGTTGGCTAAGTTGCAAGCATATAAATATTTTCAAAGATTTTCAAATGAATAATAAATTGCCAGACTCTGAGCCCCTATAACTTTTCAACTCATCATCCAAATGTCATGAAACTTGAAAATTTTGGGGGCCTCTTCCAAACAGTAGGCAGGCCAGCTGTCAGATCTTTAGCTGTAATACTGACAGAGGTCTGACCAGTTACAGCATCTTAGAAAATTCCCCAACATTTCATGTAATTTCACAAAATTGGAATGTGCTAATTTCACCCAGCGCTATTCACAACTGACAGCATAGAGCCATTACTGGCACCACAGGGTTACAATGTCAACTGACTGTGATGTCACACACAGCAATTGTGAAAGCAGTTGGAAGTAGTCAGATGTGTTTTGAAGGATGCAGCCAGATGATAATTCATTATTTGAAATATGTAGTCCACTGATATTCGGAGAAAGTAACAACAAATCAGTAAATGCTGAAGTTAAATATAATATGTTAAATAAAATTTAACTGTTGTAAATATATTCAAATAATACATGGATTGGTGTGTGTAACCAGAATTTTATACACAGCAGAAGTACTACATAAATTCCAAGACTGAAGCTTGAGGCATTGCAAAAGTATCACACACATCAAGGGTGTGTGTAAATTCTGAGTTACACACTCCAAATTATGTTTACTTTTTTTATAATTACTGAGTAGCATTTGTAATTACATTGTGAAACTATATGCAGTTAGAACTGTGCATTGATTGACAGATCTAGATTGTACATGACCAGTTGTAACTCATAATTAAAACAGGGTTACACGTGTATTAAAAATGCTAACAAATAATAATAATGGTTTTAAAACCATTTATTTTAGTAGCCAACTGCTATTTAATAGAGAGTCAGAGGCTAGATGTGTGAATATTGATTAGTGCCTTGGCATTCCTGAGAGGAACAAAACAACGCGATCTCGAAAGTCAGATTCATCAGGGTAGAATAACTCTGTTTGACTAAACTCTGTTAACATATGCAGAGAATTAGATTGAACACCACCAACAGATCCTATCACCACACCCCATAGGCCTATTAGGGCTTTTATTTTTAACTGAGTTTGGTGTTTTAATATAGTGATAGTACTGAGTCTTCAGGTACTTGGCATTCAGTAAATGTTTCCTGCTTATGAATAAATGAATAATGTATTGATTTATTACCTGCTGCACATCAGAATAAAGAAAGTTTACTGCAGGATAATAATCTTTAGAAAAGTTTTTTCTTTATTTGAGGGCTGTAATGATCATGCTCACTTGTTGACATATAAAGACTGCCAGTTAACTAATTTATATACCCAGCAAGATTTCCCTCCCCCATTTTCTTGGAGAATATCACAGACATTCTGGCTCGGATGGCAAGTAACAGCCTTCCTTTGCAGATGCTACCAATGGTATTCTAAGCTTTTTGTTGGGGGACGGTGGACTTGAGTAGTCAGTGGCCATTGCCTCTTGCTCATAGGAAACATGTGCATGATTTGTTCTTCCTTTGCTGACCCAGGTTGTGAGAGCCTTATTTATTTATTTATTTATTTAAAATGTGTTACTCAGAAAAGGCACACTGAGCCAGGGGTCATTTCAACTTGTGACCCAGGGCCTTACTCTAACTAAGCCTGACTCTTCCAGACAGAAACCCTGTTGCTACCACACCACCATGCCAATCAGAGCTGTGTGAAATTGTAATTGTTCCTGCAAAATGACAATTCTACTACTACAATAGTTTTCAAAATATCTTCTAAAGATTCAGAAAATATTTCTGAAATGTAATTTTCTGATTCTTCCCTGTACTTTTTAATATCACTTATCCAAAAAGTATTCCAGGCATTATGTAAACCATAGAATAATATTCAACAATTTATGTAAGCTGTGGAAAACTATTCTGCAGTGCCTATGGAACTGCAGAAAAATTGGGATAGAAACATAGAAGTTGATGGCAGATAAGGACCTCAAGGCCCATCAGTCTGCCCATTTCTTTTTCTACCTTATAAATGTGCCATCAGCCTTTGCTCTGTAAGTGGCCTATATATTCATACTCATCTGTATTTCTCCCTTATGCCTATCCCATGCCTGTTTGAAGCCCTGCACTGTATTCATAGCCACCACTTCCTGAGGTAGGCCGTTCCATGCATCCACCACCCTTTCTGTGAAAAAGAATTTCCTCACATTCCCCCTTAATGGGCCTCCCTCTAATCTCATGCTGTGTCCTCTTGTCCTGCTATTTTTCTTATATTTAAACATGTTAGACTCTCACCTTGTTAATGCCCTTAAGGTGTTTGAATGTCTTGATCATATCACCTCTTTCCCACCTTTGCTCAAGGGTCTACATTTTGAGCTCCATTAATCTCTCCTCATATGTCTTCTGATGCAGTCCCTGCACCATTTTGGTTGCCCTCTCTGGACTGCCTCAATTTGGTTAATGTCCTTGTGAAGGTGTGGCCTCCAGTACTGCACGCAGTACTCCAGATGGGGCCTAACCAGTGTCTTGTAAAGAGGGATTATTACCTCCCTCTTACGACTTGTGATACCCCTACTAATACACCCTAACATCCCCCTAGCCTTACCTACTGCTTTAGAGGTCTGCTTGGATGATTTCAGGTCATCAGTGATGATGATGCCCAAGTCTCTTTCTTCCTTTGTGACTGCCAGCAACTCCCCTCCCAGCCTATAGGTGGCTTCAGGGTTTCTCTTCCCTATGTGCATGATCTTGCACTTCTTTGCATTAAATCCCAGTTGCCACTCTTCTGACCATTTTGCTAGTTTATCCAGATCTCTTCTCATTCTTCCCACCCCATCTGAATCATCTACTCTGTTGCAGATCTTGGTGTCATCTGCAAAAATACAAGCCTTACCCACCAGTCCATCTGCATGTCACTAATGAAGATATTGAAGAGGACTGGCCCCAGGACTGATCCCTGAGGTACCCCACTTGTGACTTGCATCTCTTCTAACTGTATACCATTTACCACCACTCTCTGTTTTCGGCCTGATAACCAGTTTACCACCCAGTTGACCAACTTCTGACCCACCCAAGCCTACCCAGCTTATTTATCAATCTTCTATGTGGAACAGTGTTGAAAGCTTTGCTGAAGTCAAGGTAGGCGACATCAACTGCTCCCCTTTGGTCCACTACTCTGGATACCCAGTCAAAGAAATCTATGAAACTAGTTTGACAGGACCTTCCTTTTGTAAACCCATGCTGTCTTGGATCCTGTGTCCCTATGGATTCCAGGTGTTGCACTATCCTTTTCTTAAGGAGTGCCTCCATAATCTTGCCCACTATTGAGGTAAGACTGACTGGTCTGTAGTTCCCTGCCTCCTTCCTGTTACCACTCTTGTGGAGCAGGATCACGTGAGCCCTTCTCCAGTCTTCTGAGACCTCTCCTGTGCTCAGAGACTCACTAAACAGTTCTGCTAATGGCTCTGCTAGTTCCACCCTTAGCTCCTTAATTACCCTTGGATGTATTCCATCAGGTCCCATTGCCTTGTCCACCCTGAGCTTAGCAAGCTCCTGTAGGACCCTTTCTTTTGTGAAGGGAGTAGTGCTCCCCTACCTCCCCCCTGTGTCCATGGTGCTGAGCTGTGGGCCCTGCACTACCTTCTTTTCAGTAAATACTGAGCAAAAATATCTATTTTGGATAGATGCTTTTACAGGGTCCTCCTCCTCACAGGCCCCCTTTTCTCCTTTGAGCTTAGCAATACCCCCTCTGGACTTTTTACTTTCACTAATGTATCTATTGAAAGTCTTGTCACCTTCTTTTACTGTTCATGTTAGTGTTTCCTCAGTTTGGGAATTTGCCTGCCTTACTGCCTTCCCTGCTTCCCTTAGGGCAGTTTGGTATGCCTCCCTATCTTCATCCCACTGTGTTGACTTATATTTCTTGAAGGCCATCCTTTTGGCTCTGACCTTTTCTGCTACTGTATTTGAGAACCAAAGTGGTTTCCTTCTTCTTTTGCACTTCCTTTTCTGTCTAACACAATGGGATTTTGCTTCAAGTATTGCATCATTAATGCTTGCCCACTTTGCCTGTACCCCCTCACCTGTGTTTATTTTTGCCAGGGCTAGCTTAACTCTGTTGGCCATCTTATCAAAGTCAGATCCTCTGAAGTCCCATATTTTTGCCTTGGAATGGGATGATTTAGATGTAGTGGCCAAATTGAACCATATCATGTGATGGTCACTGGCCCCGGGTGACCTTCTACCTGGAGATCTGTGATCCCTTCCCTGTTAGTCAGTACTAGATCTAGGATAGCCCTGTCTTTTGTGGGTTGTTGTACCAGTTGTTTGAGGTCCTCCCCTGCAGGGACTCCACCATGTGTCTAGTTCTGGCAGATCTTCCTGCTGGTATTGACCAATCTGTATCCAGCATGTTGAAGTCTCCCATTATCAGAACCTCCCCTTTAGCTGTGATATTTTGTTTATCTTCTAACAGTAATGTGTCTATGTCCTCCCCCTGGTCTGGGGGCCTGTAGACAACCCCAGTTCTTATGGCTGCCCATTTCCTGTTTCCAGGGTGACCCACAGTTCTTCTGGCTCCTTATGTGTATTCTGAATTTCTTAGCTTTGATATTTTCATTGAAATACAGGGCCACTCTCCCCCCACCTCCTTTTTGCACCTTGGTCTCTTGGTTATAAGGAATATAGTGCTGAACTTCAAGGTTCAGGAAGCTGCATTGATAATAACATTAAATTAAATTGATAAAAACAGAAATGCTTAGATTCATTATAATATTAACTCAGATGGGATGGTACATTTAAACCATAAAACCCTCAGCAACTAAAGTTGACTTCATGGGGGTATGAGCCCTGAGTATCATTAAATGCCCACTCAAACAGATGAAATTTTAGCTCCTTTTTGAATGCCTTCATTAACGGATCAATCTGCAATTCAGCAGGGAGGTCATCTCAAATTACAGGTGCTGCAACAAAAAATGCCCTATCCCCTTAACTGCTGTGGATCACCAGTGGCAGGAGTTAAATAGATGGGTTCACCAAGGTAAGAACAGCAGAGCTGTGTGACACAAGAGGAGCAGATCCCTATTTGGGAAAATGAAGCACAGAGGGGTAACATTTTTCACTTGAATGTAGTCCATAAGGGACTCACACCCTGCAAAACAAAATATCCTGAGTGCTCTTGCAAGACCAGGACTTAAAGGGATAGACAGAGACCTGATGTCAGATGAACATAAATACGACACCATGTACCAAGAGGCAGGAATTCTGTATATTCTGTAGGGGTAGGTCTGACAGGAAAAAAGGAACAAGTGGCTCTCTGATTTGTATAATTCTGTGCTTTTTCCCTCAGTCACTAGACTCCACCCCCCCACTTTAGCTGTGGTACCTCACAGCCCCATCTGATGCCTCTCCAGTACTTATCCCTCCTTACTACCTGAGTTTTCCCCAATGATGGAACCACTGGCAGAGAACTACAGGCCAGTCAGCCTCACTTCAGTGGTGGGATACTATCATGGAGACACTGCTGAAAGAAAGAATAGTGGCACATACAGAATCCAGCAGTGCTCAGGATCTGAGGCAACACAGATTCACAGCAAGAAGATCATATCAAACAAATCTAATAGATTTTTTTGATTGGGTGACTAAGAAAATATATCAAGGAGGGATGGGAGACATCGCCTACCTAGATTTCAGCAAAGCCTTCGACACCGTCCCACATAGAAGGCTGATTAACAAGATGGGTAGTCTGGGAACGGGAGACAAAATGGAAAACTGGGTTAGGAACTGGTTAACAGACAGGAGACAGAGGGTGGTGGTAAATGGGGTACATTCTGGTGAGAGGGTCTAACCAGTGAGGTACCACAGGGATCAGTACTAGGACCATTCCTGCTCAAGGTCTTCATTAGTGACATTGCAGAAAAAGAAAAATCTGCCTGTTTGCAGATGACACCAAGATCTGCAACAGGATGGATGCTCCAGAAGGGGGTGCAGAAACTGAAGAGGGAACTGGAGAAGCTTGAAAGATGGTCAGAGATGTGACAACTGAGGATCAATGCAAAGAAGTGCAAAATAATGCACCTGGGTAGAGGGAACCCTGGGGAGAGCTACAGATTGGGGGCAGGAGCTGACTGTCACCAAAGAGGATAGGGACATAGAGGTTATCAAAGCTGTGAACAAAGGGGGCAGGGAGGATCAGTGGCATGCTGGGTTGCATAGGCAGGGGAATCACTAGCAGGAGGTGGTAGGTGGTGATGCCATTGTATAAAACATTGATAAGGCCTCACCTGGAGTACTGCATGCAGTTCTGGAGGCCACACCTTTGCAAGGACATAGATAAGGTGGAGACTATCCAGAGAAGGGCAACAAAGATGGTGCAGGGCTTGCACCACAAAACATATGAGGAGAGACTACGGGACCTCAATATGTAGTCACTGGAGGAGAGGAGACAGCGGAGGGACATGATTGATATTTTCAAGTATCTCAAGGGCATAAACAAGGTGCAGGTGGGGGACCTTTTCCAATGTAGAAAAAGTACTAGAAAAAGGGGGCACAATATGAAATCAGAAGGGGGTAGATTAAGAGGTAATGTGAGGAAGTTTTTCTACACAGAAAAGGTAGTCGATGTTTGGAATAGTCTGCCACAGGAGGTATTGGGGGTAAGCACAGTGTAGGAGTTTAAGCATACCTTGGAGAGGTACAGGGGAAGGAGAGGGGAGGAAGGGAGTGATGAAAAGCCATTGATCATATAGGGTCAGCAGCCACATACAGTACAATGTATAGAGCCTACAGGCAGACTGGATGGGCCTAGTGGTCCTTATCTGCCGACAATTTCTATGTTTCTATGTTTCACTCAGGCTGGCTAGGACAATTGGGAGATGTCTACCTGATGGGAACTCCTGTGGTGGAGGGCAGCTGGTTGGAGTAGTTGGGCCCAAGAGTGCTTATGCATCCTCCTGGCATCTGGTATTTTCCAGTTGTTGCTCTCTGACCCTAGAATGTTGGCAAGTAAGGGGCTCCCAGTATGTGTGTGTGTCCTTCCTCACCTGCAGTATTTATGCTGCTCTACCACATTTACTCTCCCAGATGTAAATATTGCAGTAGATACATCACTTTCTCGCACTGAAGATGGCGCATATCCACTTGAATGCTTGTTCCTTCCTCCAGGCCAGTCCTCCATCATTCTGGGCATCCTAGGTGACCATTTTTTTTAATGGAGGCTGTCACTGTGAAAAAGAAGGAGGATACCCGGGGACAAACAGTTACAGTTAGTTCTTCTGTTCAAGCTTAGCAAAAAGAAAAAGGGTGCTTAAAATAGTGACTGAGGGGTGTGCTATAGGACTATAAACAGCTCAGCTTGGGAACTTAGGAGAGCAGCCACCCTGGCTTCAGTGGTAATAAATGTAGTATGAAATCAAAATCCAACAGGTGGAATCATATGGGCATTAATTATTCTGCTTCCATGAATTTTTGAGCAAAGTGTGTTAATCAGTAATCTGCAGTATTTCCACTTTAAATTGAAAACTGTTAAACCAGATTTCTCCAGCATTGGTACAGTATATTCCAGGACCCACTGGCACTGGATATGTAAGCTGAGTGTCAGGTCTATGCCTGCATTGCTACCAGTGTGATAAGCATTCACTTTTTTATAAGCTTTGCAACATTTTACCAAGAATTAAATTGAGAAATTATATGCCTCTGTGACTTCAAAATTACTTAAATTTTGACAAATAAGCACTTAAGGCCCTTCAGAAAGGTTATGAATGCTAAATATTCAGGTACCTAGCTCCAAATGTGGCCAAGGTCTAGGCAGCAAAATAATTTAACAGCATTTTACAATGAAATGAAATGCTTGACTTTGAGCCCTGGTATGTTTAAAACGGTCTAAGTGGATGTAATAGTATTTCACAGACCTTTGGCGATCCTAATAATAAGGAGGTATGCAGGAAGACCCAATTAAAGAAATTCACAAAAGTTCACAAAAGTTCATGAAAATCTCAGCAAATTTTAGTCTGCTAATTCCATCCAGCTCAAACTTCAACCAATTCATACTTTGTAAAGACTGATAAATCATTTGTACTACAACTCTGACCAAATTGAATTAGAATGAATTGATATAGTGTCAATCAAATACAAAGTACAATATCTCAAAGTACAATAAAATTAATGAATTGTACTGTATATTGGGGTAAGAGTGACTGCATGCAGGTAAATGGACCCATCTTTAGGTGTTTAACAACATCCTAGCCACTGCTGTGGAGAAGTGCTTTAGAAAGCATTTTTAAATTTGTGAAAGTTTGTTAAACAAGGTACTGGGGGATATCCCAAACTCTTTTTAAATAGTGTCTTGGGAGTTTAAATTGTCAGAACTAGTATTGCACTCATACTCTTTGTCATCAAAGTGTTGTAACTCTTTACATTAATAATAATAATAATAATAAACTTTATTTGTATGGCGCTTTTCAAAAAACCAAGGTGCCTTAACAATAATTAAAATCACAGTATCAACAAAAATATCTCAACAAAAAGAAATAATCAGGCTGATATCATCCTTTAGTTAATCACCAAAAGCTTGGTTCCACAAGTATGTTTTCAGTGCTTGTTTAAAGCCCTCTATGGTCATGCACTCATGTAACTGACGGGGTAGAGAATTCCAAAGGGTGGGGGCAGCATACCCAAATGCTCTCACTCCAGAAGATTTCAAACATACCCTTGGAATCTTTAGCAACCCCTCTTCGACTGAGCGGAGCAATTTCCAAGGGCAGTGAGGAATCAGGAGCTCTTTCAGGTAGTCCGGGCCCAGTCTGTGCAGTGCTTTAAAAGTCCGAAGACCAACATTCCTATCAATATTTTAAGATTTAGTGAAACAGCAGTTTTTATGATCCACCCTTACTCCAGAACAGTCCCATCATTCTCAAAATTGTGACAAACTTTGTACATCAACTTTTAAAAAAGAATTATTTTTTATTTGTTTCTGTTGAATGTTTTTATGTTGGACTTTTATAATGGGAAGGATTTATCCTGTGGTTCAGGGGGTGGAGGTAGTGGGTGACTGATACACTGCCCCTCTGAAAATAATGAAGGAGGATCCCTCTCGTTTACACCATGGAAGCTCAATTTCCTTTACAGACTAGATGCTTGTTCTTTTGTAGGCTGTCCTGCCATTTATGTTGCTTCCCACTACTGTGCTTTCTGTCTGTTGCTCAGGCTGTAGGTACAATCCACATCTATATGTGGCCTTTCCTGCTATCCTCTATTTCACTCCAGGCTCCACCTGTCAAGCATGATCATCACTGCAGTGCATCTTGAGCTCTGTGCCTACCATTTGGATAGCCTTAACCACCACATGACTTTGAGCTCAGCATCCCAGTACCATTATGGCTGATACCATAAACCTCAGACAACCAGTGCTATCAGATTATCAGCCAGCACTGCCATTCTGTTGAGGATTCACCCTTTCAATTTGGCAGCCTGCATCCCTTTGATGTCCAGGCACTGTGCCCAGTTTTCAAATGTACCTGCACCATTACTGTTCATCAACTTGTAACTGCTGCATGTCACAACCTCCGTCTGTGCTGGGCTTGTCGCTTGACACGTGTCTCTGCTATCTGGATTGCTGACTTCCTAATCTGTAGACCATGACTACTGACACTTCCCATAGGATCTCTGCTACCTTGTATAGGACCTATGAACATTTAATTGCCTTACTTGCACAATCTTCCCATCTGTTTGTAATTGTTTTTGCTCTGTGTGCAACACCATCATTCTTTTGGGGGGTCAACTGTTTTTTTTCTTATCTATGCTCCTCCTGCCAAAGGGCCTAAAAAGTCAAGGGCTGCATGGTTATCACCAGCACTACATTATCTATATAGACCGGCTCCATAAAGGATCCCTGGTGCCCTAAGGCCAGCCCATGTTGGCCTCCTACCCCTACATTAGCTAGACTTAGCCCCTGCAAGGTCAAAAAGCTGCCTGCCCAGTCCAGTGATGAGTTATCCCTGAAAATTATCAAGCTGCAATCAAACACTGTGTTTTTCAAATCCAGTTTGAGAACTATCTGAAACAGCTCTGCCAAGTCCCTAGTAATACACTGTCACCCAATGCATGACATGCAGATGAGTGCAGTGTCATCAGACAAGATGGAAACATTTGTAAGTTTACTTTGTACAGTACTGCATAACTGTTTTCTTGTATTTTGCAAATGAAAGGACATTCAAGAAATAAGACGTGCTTCTCATAGTATTTATACTTTATTTAATCTATCAATATTAAATAACTAAATAATTAAATATTCAAATAAATAAATACATACATGCATAAATACCTGTAAGTAATAATGAATGAATAAAACCTTTGTCCAATACATAGGGTGGGATAGTCAAAGGGGTTGCACATGGCGCAACAGTGTTGAGCCATGCACAATCCACTGATGCGTCTCAGCATGATATTCAAAGGGGGATGTTGCACTGCACAAATCTCAAAGCACCGGCGTGCACCAGTAATGTATGCAGTGCAAGGGTGGGGGGGCGTGCCCATGCATATGTGGCACATCTTGATATTCAGCACAGGATGTGCGGCTCATATGTAGGCACAAACCCACCTTGCGCCGCACAGGGGGGTGCAATGATCCACCCCTGAAAAGCAGGAACAAGTCCTGGCCACCCACAGGTGAGCTGCTGTATTGCAGGGTGCAACATGGCAGCCACCAGTTATGGATGGCCACCCAACTTCCCCAGGCACAGGCCAGGTGTCATGCCCCCCCTCGCCCAATCACAAGCATTAGTTGAAATTACATTCCCTGGTGGTCCAGTGAACCTGCTCCCCTGCCCGATCGTGGGTAATTGATGACAATAACTCCCCAGTGGTCCAGTGGTACCCCTCCCCACCCGCCCACTCTGACCTGCCAGCCCACTCCCCACAGGTCAGCGGCAGGCAGCAGCTCCCCATCTGCAAGCCACCCGGCCACCAGCCAACTGACAGTGTACAGTACAGCTGTATGCTTATTGGTCCACTGCATGGGCCAATGGGTGTGCAGACCGTAAGTCCCAAAATGTGAATGGTTCATTCACATTTTGGGACTGTGTAGTACAGTATGGTCTGCACGCACATTGGCTCATGCAGCAGACCAATAGGTGTACAGCCATACTGTATGCTGTCAGTTGGCTGGCGGCCAGGTGGCTTGTGGGTGGGGAGCTGCCCCCCACTGCTGACTGGGGGGAAATGGGGTGGCGGGTCAGAGTGGGCAGGTGGGGGGGGTACCGCTGCACCACCGGGGAGTTATTGTCATAATTTGCTCGAGATTGGGCAGGGGATCGGGTCCACTGGACCACCAGGGAATATGTTTTCACTACAGTCCATGATTGGGCAGAGGATCAGGTCCACTGGACCACCAGGGACTATGTTATTCAATACAGTCAGTGATCAGGTAGGGGAGCAGGTCCACTGTTCCAGCAGGGAATATTATGATAACTACAGCCCACGAATGGGCAGGGGAGCAGGTCCACTGGAACACCAGGGTAGTTGTTTATTCATTTGCCCGTGATCAGGTTGGGGTTTGGGTCCACTGGACCACCAGGGATTACATTATGTCATGCCCGCTATCGGGCAATGGGTCACATTGCCTGCTGAGGGGCATTGGGGTGTCAGTCCCTGTCAGCTGCAGCCTGGCAGGATGCCAGGTGCAAGTCACTGGGTATCAGTGCACCTGCATGCAAATGGGGCCATAATAACATGCAAATGCCCCCATTTGCACCCTGTATGAATAATGGCCTCATTTTCATGCCCAGTGCTGAATATCATGGATGATGCACCTAGCGCACCCACACTTGTGCTGGCGCATTCCCCTGCTCCTCACTTGACACTTGCACTGGCACAGTGCCACTGAGCCGTGTGCAGTGTTGGTGGCCCCAGTGCCATATTCAATGGTACTGAGCCATGGCGCAGCACTGTTGAATATCACCCAGTCCATGCCCTGGTGCATCCCAGTTGCGCTGCATCCAGGCTTGCACCCCTGCCTGGCGCATTCTGAATATGCCACCCATAGTGTTGAGTGGTGGGTAGTGAGCCCAGCTACTACAATATCATCTGGTTTCCTGGTTCACAGGCTGTGAACAGCATCAAACTAGAGCTGGAGAAATGTATTTTTTCACACAAGAAAATTAGGGGGCAACCTCATTTCCCCACAAATTGCATTTTTGAAAATATAGGAATGGTGTGGCAATTTTAGAAAGTGTGCATAAATTGCACAAAAGCAGCTATTTTCAAGTGAACTAACCATGTTTGTGCAAACATAGCATTTTACACTCCATTTCAGTGACATATTTGTGCATGTTAACTGCAATTTTTGCACAATATTTTTACACTTGTGCAATCTGTTTTTATTTCGATTTAGGCACTGTTGCAAAACAAGATACAGAGAAATGCATGATTCAGTTTTGCACAGCTGTACCTCAAGTCAAAAGCCACAATTACAGCTCAGATTATAATTTGGTTAGTGAGAGGCTGAATTGGCCAGCTTTAATACAGTTAATTATTTCAGGATACCAGACTTGTACAATTACCCATGAGCAAGGCCACTGATTTATGGTGATTAAAACAATGAAATTCCATTTTCAAGACTTCAGATTCCAGAATTACACCACTGATTGTTACTCTAAATTCCAGATTTTATCGGAATTCTGCTATCATTGTTTTAGCATGTGCATAAGTAATCAGAATAAAGGCTTATTATAGAGAGTATTAAATAAAGCAAATTGAAAATAGTACAGGAAGGAATTATAAGAAAAATACAAGTTTTGTAGATTTACTAATCTGATATAAAATGTCAGATTCCATGAAATCTTTGTTTTTATCAGTGTTCAGGCAGCCCTAATTCCAGAATTTTACCGGGTTTTCCAGTAAAAATTAAAACTAGTGGCCTTGCCCATGAGTGGGCTAGCAGGCTCAGAAAAATGCAGTCCTCGCCCATTATTTTACCTGAGGTAATGCAAACTTCAGATTTTAAATGAAAAATGCATACAGGACCTGAAAAGAAGTAATGCTATACATGTCAACACAAACTATGGAATGTGAGAAAAGTAATGACATCACTTAGCCTAAAGCACCTAAGACATGCAGACTTTACCTCTCTGAGACAGTTATTTTTAATTTCTCTTGATTATATGGACTCTTATCCGTCCTCGTGATCAGCTTGTTAAGGTTTTCTGAAACGGACCCTAGTCTTTAACACGATTTCTATGCATTTTCTTTGCTGATGTAATTATTAAGACATGAAGTCCGACAGATATGGTACACAGTGTGAAATCAATCCATTATCGATTTGTACTGCAGAAATGAAATTCAGTGATATTTAAAATAATGGGTAACAGATTCCTTGTACATTACTGTAAGTGCACTGTAGTTACACAAAAATATATTTAATTATGATGTGTTTTGCTGCAAAATTGTAACTACATTGTAAAACCTGGATAAATTGTAAATAAAAATATCTATCTGTTCCCAACTGCATTCTGCAAAATGAAATATTTAATACCACTATAGCTAGGGTGAAGTATGCATTTTAACGATAAATCACAATTACCTGTTTATAACTCAGCCATGTATTACAATAGGGACCTGAACATTGAAAAAACACTTTCTGTGGTACACTACTCTATTTAAGCTTGTTAAACCTTGGTACAGTAATTTTAAATGCAGTGAAGATTGGAAACATTAAAATGCTCAAGTTTTAGATGATTTTTTTCTCTGCAAAAATAATAAACAATAGTTGAAATCTGAACATTTCAGGTTGATTAGACCATGTTCCAAAGGTGGAGCTTTTGTTGTTGTGAAAACAAAAACATTTGAAAAACTGCATGTCGTTCATTTCCAGTTCACTTTTCCTGTGTTTTTATAAGTTATTTTCATACTCCTGTCATAGCCTATATCATGACAGACCACTGTGCACCACGTGTCTGGCAGTCCGGGATCTTTACTGTGACACTGGGAGTGTCTTCCCAGTGCTGCTTCACTATTAGAACATTTTAATTTGACACAAATCTATGACAATGGTGGAGTGCGTCATATTCATATGTGGCCAGTCTGGGTTCACTGTCCACATACCCCAAGCTAGTCAAGCCCTGGGCACACTCTCTCTGAAGACAACGATCTTTGACAGTGCTTCAGGACTTGAAATTCGGAGTAATCCTGCTCATGCTGAATCCACAAAATTCTGCAGTTTGCACTGATGTCTATTCTACATGTGAAAAACAAACTGTGGGGAAAAAAACCACACATTGCATTAATTTTAGTTAAAAAATGTTGCAGTTTACATTGTTGTACAGTTACAGTCTGACAGTTTACTTACTGATATTCACAGAATTTGTAAAAAGGAAATTTTGCAGTAAATGTCCCAAGCAGAATGGAAATTCTATCAAGATTCTGCCTCTGGAATTCACAGTTCCATTCTGCCTTAGTACAGCATGCATAACATTTTATGTTTTAGATTCCTCTTGCTAAGTCAGCTTAGTAAAAACGAATATTAAGGGTCTTATGCTTAATTGATTCTAAACACTCAGATTAAAGGGACACTGTCAGTCTTTTTGTCATGTTATTTCTAGGCGAAATCAGACATTTTATGATTGCTTATGTTCTCTAAAATTCATTGATGTTGCTAACTAGTTATTTTATCTACTGCCTTTCTTTGTAGAAATGAACTGCATGGTAATGATATACTTATAACCAACTGGGTTTTATTTCAAATCCTTGATCTCCGCTGATTACTTACTTCCAGAACATTGGGAAAACCCAAGAGCAGTGCAACCACTCAGGATTCAATAGGCTCCTCTCCTCCCACTGCATCATGAGTGGCTAGACTATATTGGGGTGTTCCCAAGTCCAAGAAAGATGCAGTGGGAGTTGATCAAGGGAATGTAAACAAACAAGTTTTTGTGTGGTAACACAAGTCTGTTTTTCACTTTTTTAGAAAGAAAGATTCAAAATCAACTACCATTTATAAAAACAATCTCTACATAATATAACCAATCATAGCATGTGTTTGTTAAACTAGTGACATTTTGAGGCCTAAGGGGGTCGATGGTGTCCCTTTAAACAAATACTAATATCTGTATTTTTTAGTTTCATTTTCCAAATTTCTGGGCTCATGTACTCCATCTCCACCCCCCCAACCCACTTCGTTATGGTCACAGTGACAGTTGTACACATTGGCTACATGAGGCATAACAGAATGACAGAACACCTAGATGTCCAATAGGTGTTGGGGTTAAACATTTGAACAAAAAAGCATGAGCAAATTTAATCAAAAAAAATTGGAACACTTTAAATGAAAAACCATTTCTGATTAGCAAACAGCATTCTCTGACATGAGTTCTCACAGTGGAATCAGCAATAAATATGGCAAAGTACGCTTCATTGGGGACAGACGTATGTCTTTGATGCTTGTTCCTTTGACACACACACACACACACACACACACACACACACACACAAAGAAAGTTCCAAACTAAGAGTCTCTTAGAAGGGGAGGAATCAGGCTTCCATGGTAAAGTCACAGCCTTGGGGATGTGTCAAAACAAAGAAGGAATGCTTGTGTTACCCAGCAGTAAATAGATCACCTCCGGACAACATGAAACAACACCAAAAAATACAGTCTTGTTTAAAAATCAGGTCAAGAGACTCTGTTTTTTGATGTGATCCATACTCTCATCACATAGATGTAATGAATCACGTCAACAATACATCAGCTCCCAACCAGTCCAGGGATAGAGGGATCTAAAATTGATACTGAAGATGTTGATACTGGGATGTTCACTATCTCTGATGAAGCCAGAGAGGTCAGGCAAAACTTAAACCTACCTGTTTAACATTATCTTTCATGCTATTCGAAGGCATAAAAGTAGTGAAACCAGGTTTTGAGCAAGTCTGCTTTTTAATGAGTGTTTTAATGAGCTACTGCAGCAGGGGTGAGTGCACTTCACTAACTGTTCGGAATTATACTAAAGAAATCAGTTCCCATCTTGTTGGGTTTATTTAATATTGCTTAAATGCAGTCAAAACCTAGTTTATGTGCTCCATATATATCTTTTTACATAGTGTATATCATAACAGGGACTGCAGCTGTAGGTTACTGCATCTTGGTGTTTGGGTAGTGGGTACTACAATGTGCTATGGTTTTATAAAATATTTCCTTTGTGGTGTTACCTGGGACTTTCTAAGAAATCTCAGATTTCCAGTTACAGTGTTTCCTTACTTTTATATCATGTACAGTAATATACCAAGGCACTAGATGTCTAAAAATAAATTCATACTTGGTTTATATTATATTTCCAGTGGAAGTGTTTTAATATGTGCTCTTTGTGAAGGGAAAAAACATATTATTAGATGCATCATGAATGAACCTTCTTGCTCTGAAGGTCTCCTATGCAAGTGCGGCACTGAGATTAGCAAGTTCATTGCTCTTGCATTTGTCATGAAAGGTTGCATTTTGTCTACAGAGCCATTTGGCATGTTATCTGCTTTAATGAGGAAAACCTGCCTTGTTGTGGGCCCTTGAAGCTGATCACTACTGCTTTTAGAGGGGGACCTAGGGAACGAGGCAGGAGTCTTCCCTTCCACATCAGGCCAGTTGGTCCTGCTTCTGCTCATGCTTCTGTGGAACACCACAGACACAGAAGGATCTGCCCAAAGTTGCACACATTTTTTTTAAGTCAAATCATTTTAAACTATACAAGGACTGACAGTAAAAGGCATTACACCTTTGAAAAAGGAGTTTGGCCCCATTTCTCATAGCAAGCACAGCCATGCTGTACCCATGACCTAGACCAGTCGAACAGGTTGTGCCAAGGTACTAGCTTTAAAGGGAAAGGGAAAGGGGAAATTGTTTAACCAGGAAAGGCACACTAAGCTGGAGCTTGTTTCCAGGCAACCTGAGAGCACAAGGAAGGTAAGTGATTTGCTCAGGGTCACACCTCAGGATCACACAGTATACAAGTGGGGCTGATGGGCTTCAAACCCAGGTCTCCAGGTCTGCAGCTCAGTGTCCTTAACTGCTACACTGCTTAGCCTGGTTAATTTCTCCAGTTTAGCCAGTCAAGTCCTCATAGAAAATCTTTCTTTATAAAGGTGAATCATTTTAAAGAGGGACTCTGGCCAAAAGTGCTACATTGCAGAATTAGAATAAGCATACCCCCAATAAATCTCATACCAAACATTAGGTTTCTGTGTTACTTCATTTTAAAATTATGGGCTATTTTGTAACCCTGATTTCACTGCCTGTTCAAAAAAGTCAGTTTCAGTGAAGAGGTGCTGATGATGTCATCTCCTGAACTCACAGTCTAGCCTTCCTGGTCAGCAAGCTTATAGGACATGTTTCTTCAAAGTTAAAAGATCATGCTGCAATGGTTTTAACAAGTAAAACAGGCAGCACCATACCTCTCAACTGTCCCTGATTTTCAGGGATGTCCCTGATTTTGCCTCATAATTTTACTCTGTCCCTCCTAAAAATTGTGTTTCCTGTGACCAATCAGTAGGGGTTGTAAGCACAAAATGATGTCAAACATTAAAGTTACAGACTTGTTCTTCCTTAGAAAATGCATTTTACACTAAGCCCCTTATTCTACCAGCTTCCTGAGTGGATATCACCGATTTTGAAGATGTGTCCCTGATTTTGATCCTTTGTCCCTGACATTTTTAAGCCTTGTCCCTGATTTATGAGGCAGGAGGTTGAGAGGTATGGGCAGCACCATTCTGAAACATTCTGCTATATAATCTATGGGTTTCAGGTTTTGTAACAAAGTTGACAAATTTGTATGTTAATGCTTTCTTGGTGTTGTTCATTTTTCCAGAGTTGCAGGATGCTGAATCAACATGCCTCCAGGCTGCTGACACCATTTGTGGTGTTACTCTACAATACTTGTTAGGAAGTTGTATTGCTACAAGTGTTGCAATGTTGGTAACTACATTGCTGTTTGTCAGTGTCTGCTTTACAGTAAGTTTTAATAGGGGTCTTATATGTATTAATTCCTACTAGGGGTAAAAGTGATAGCCCTGGTAAAACAATCATTGTAATGTGAAGCACAACGCAGGTGAGCCTGAATGTAGCTCAAGTAACAGCCTGTCAATGAGAAAACAGAAAATGAGCTCTGCTCAACTGAGCATCCCATTCATACATACTTTGATGATGAATAAAACATTGACTGATTGATTGAGTGAGTGATTAAGCATTGAGCTGGTTACAGCATAGCAACTCTTAGTAGGGTTTCAAAACAGCACTACCTCTCCCATCCCCATTTACAAGGTGATGGAATAATTGATTTAAAGTGCCATCCTGAGAAATCACATCAATTGAATGATAGCTGTGAATGATCACAACCTTTTACCACATCAGAGATATCCAGTCTGCAAATTTCACATTAGTGTGCTGTGACTTAGCATCCAGCAACCCACGAGAAAAGGACCACAACAAAAAAAGTCACCAAAAGCCAAAAATATGAATTTGTCAACTTTTTTACAAAACCTGAAACACGTAGGCAAGGCTACTGGAAAATTACAGAAAAAGTTACACAAAAATGAGGAGCTTCTTGCAAAAATTGTAGGAAAATTGTGGGAGTTCTACTATACACCCCGAGTGCTTTGCAATAAATCTTTTAAAGCATGTAGTAGTCAGTATAAACTGCTAAAGGAGTACATTGACACTTGAATATACTTACAACATAAAGAAAAGTTTATGTTCCTAAAATGAATACTAAACTAATACCCTATCGTATGCGTAGCCTATCTTCCAAAATTTAAAAACATCTATCTCATACAGAGCTAAATAGATTCCATAAAGTGAGCCACAACAAACCAATATTAAATAAATCTGGAAGAAATACATTTTTTTGTTTCTTAATGAAGAATAATGAAGCCTAATCAGCAGCTGTTTGCAGTGCTCTGCCAGCTATTCACACACTTTGGTGTAAAAAAAAATAAGCAGATAGAGAGGTGAGTAACTGAGTTTTAGTAAAATGTTGTTAAAGTGCTTAATGTTCATTATTTGCACTGTAGGTACTGTACACTGTTTTTAAAATCACATATTTAAACATTAAATCTGGGGGTTATTGGGGCTGGCAGTATAGACTAGAGGTTAGAGTAACAAACTGTGAATGAGCTTGGAACATCTAGCAGACCTGGGTTTGATTCCCATAGCCTCCACTTGCATGCTGTGTGACTCTGAGCAAGCCACTTAACCTTCTCAGTGCTCCTGGGTTTACCCTGAAAACAGGCACTTGTGCCTAATGGGCCTTACCCGCTTACCCAAAAAATACCAAATATTTTTACTGCATCATACAGTACTCAGGGTACCCTATAATGGAAACAGGGGAGGTACCCAAAGAATGAAGGACAGCAGATATAGTCCCCTTATACAGAAGTGGAAACAAAGAGTAAGCGGGGAACTACAGACCAGTCAGCCTCACCTCAGTAGTGGGGAAGATCATGGAAGCACTACTGAAGGAGAGATTGATGGAACATCTGGTTGTCAATAGACTACAGGACCCATGGCAGCATGGTTTCACCAGGGGGAGGTCATGTCAGACCAACCTCATTGAATTTTGACTGGGTGACTAGTGAGGTGGATCAGGGAGGGCAGTGGACATGGCCTATCTGGACTTCAGCAAGGCCTTTGACACTGACATAGAAGACTATTACACAAACTGGGAATATGGGTGTGGGAAGGACAGTAGTGTGGTGCGTGGGTAACTGGCTGGGCAGCAGGATACAGAGGGTGGTGGTAAATGGCTGTCACTCCACAGAGGGAAGAGTGACCAGTGGGGTACTACGGGGATCAGTGTTGGGATCAGTCCTATTCAACATCTTTATCAGTGACATTGCGTAGGACCTAGAAGGCAGAATTTCACTGTTTGCTGATGACTCAAAGCTCTGTAACAGAGTAGACACACCAGAGGGTGTAGACAGAATGAGACGGGACCTACAGAAACTTGAAGAATGGTCAGGGGTTTTGCAATTGAAATTCAATGCAAAGAAGTGCAAGATAATGCATATGGGGCACAAAAACCCTGGCACAATATATCATTTGGGGTTGAGGATATAGCATGCACCAAGCAGGAAAGGGATCTTGGGGTTATCATCTTTGATGACCTCAAGGTAGGAAAACAATGTGACAAGGCAGCAGGTAAAGCAAATAGGATGCTGGGATGCCTCGGCAGGGGCATAACCAGCAGGAAAAGGGAGGTCATAATTCCACTATACAAGACACTAGTGAGGCCCCACCTGGAGTACAATGTACAGTTCTGGAGACCTTACCTACATAAGGACAAAGACAGGGTGCAAAAGGTTCAGAGGAGGGCAACAAAGATGGTGCATGGATTGCATCACAAGTCCTATGAGGACAGGTTGAAGGAACTGAACATGTACTCCCTGGAGGAGAGAAGGGAGAGAAGGGATATGATAGAGACATACAAGTATCTTTCAGGGAGGAACAGGGTGCAGGAATACACTATTTTTAAGTGAAAAAGATGTTCCAGGACCAGAGGGCATGGGATGAAGTTGGAGGGAGGATGATTCAGAGAAAACATGAGGAAGAATTTCTTCACAGAATGGGTGGTGGATAAGTGGAACACCCTGCCAGAGGAAGTGGTGGGGGCTGATACAATCACGGGATTTAAGAATGCATGGGATAGACATAAAGGAATTCTGGAGGTCAGGGTTAAGGGGCAACAGACTTTTAGGAAAACATAAACTGAACTTACAAGCTCAAATGAGCCGACTGGGTGGGCCATAGGCCCTTATCTGCCGACACTGTCTATGTATCTATGTATCCGTGTAATTTACCTTCATATTACTATTGCTGCAATTATTTTGTTTAGTTAAAGATATATGTATAGATGTATTTTATGTGTTTTATAAGCTTTTTTTAGACTTTAGCCAGGTTTTTATTGTAGTCTTTGCATGTGAGCATCTAGGAGGTAGATTGCTTGGAGCAAGATCACTGTTAGCAATTAGCTTACTAAAGTTTAAAATCAGCAGGGCCATCCAAAATTCCTCAGCTGTTTGAATGAAAACTACTCTGAATGAAAGTATGCTCACAAGTAAAAACCTGTCTTCCCACTTGCAAAAATGCTTCATAATGTAGTTAGCACCCAATTTAGGTCAATGGGATAGTTTGCACCTTTTCTCCCATCTTTTGTTTCAGTCTCCATGGTAACAACTACATTTCTGACAGACTGCTTCAACACAAAACAAATGTTAAAGCAGCAGTGCAACGAAAATGGGTTAAAATTTGATCATGCCGATTTTTCTTCCTAATTGATGCCAGATGTCTTCCAGATTATTTTGGTGGTGAAATTTTCAGTTTTCATTATCATTTAAAAATTTTATGAACATTTTAAAGTAATTGTTTCTCAAGAAAAAAAGATGGCCACCTAATTTTTGCATAGAAATAATACTGAGGACCCGAGGAGGATAAGAGTCCAGACAAAAATGAAAATGTGCAGCAAACAGCATAGGAAGCATCTAGGAAACCCAAATCAGTAGTTCTTCCAATATCTTTTATAACTACAGCAGAAAATGTGCTTTTTGGAATAACTTTTTTCATTACACTGCTGCTTTAAGTGTTTAAGAGTACTTATGCTTGGCCAGTGGAATTTGAAACCAAACAAGACAAGGATTCAAAAGAAAGCAGTGTCATATAAAACCCTTGCCCTACCTTGCCCTGCATTGTTTCAGCCAAACCCAAGTCTGCATGCAAAACTGTCAATATTTGAGAGTATTTTATTTAAAATGTCAATACTTTTTACACCGTTCAATGTAAAAACTCAAGAATTGCAAGAAATTGCGGAACATGTCAGTTTTTGCAGAGAATGGTGAAAATTGCAGATTCTGCAAAACAATTGTGGGTGCAATTTTACAGTGGTCCTGCACATAGGTTTTAAAGCAGTGTTTATTGAATGCTGCTGCCTATTTTACTGGAGAAAACCATTTACGCATAGTTTTTAAACTTTGGAGAAGCAGGTCCTGTAAGCTTGCTGACAGGGAGGGCTAGACTGTGAGTTCAGGAGATGACATCATCAGCACCTCTTCACTGAAACTGGCTTTTATTGAACTGGCAGAGAATTTGGGGTTGTAAAATGATTTGTAACTTTTAAACAAATTAACTTACGACTCTCAATTTTGGCATGGGGCTATGTTGATGCATATTCAATTTATTTATGTCAGTAATTTGTGACCATAGTCCCTCTTTAAATTATGAAATGCCTCCTTGTACTTAAAAAAAGGCATTACGCATTTGAAAAAAAAAAATGGTGCAATTTCTCAGTATCATTGGAGCAGGAGATGCTGCCTCTCAAGTGAGATACTGTTTAAAGAGGTGTCTCATATGAACCATTCCTGATACATCTGTAAATAAGCATAAGTACTGGTACAACAATTACAAGTCTATTTCTTTAACAGTGCTTTGCTGCTTCAACCTTTCCACTTATGAAACAAGGAGTGTGGAGACTGGTTTAAGTATTTATTTATTGTGCATACTGTAGTTTCTGCTTCCAACCACTATCCTTACATATAACCAAAGGGGTATGGAGTTGGTCTATATTTTTTTTTATTAGCAATCCACCTTGTAGCTTAGCTCCCGCCAGCCCTAAGCCCCCTCCTCGCACTCCAGGACTTAGCTTCCTGTACCTGATACCCCCTGGATTGCCCCTAGGGTGGGGCCACTTCACCAGTATGACCCCCATGACGACAAGACAAGGGTGCCGGCAGAGGTGCCCACTGGCAGTGCCTTCTTGGCTTGCCCTCACCAAGGTGGGGCATGGAGTCAACTGGCCATAGTAGACAATGAGATCGGTCGGGTCCCAGAAGTGCCATGGCATGTGATTAGGGCCAGGGTGAGTGGGGCATCATAGATGGTGGCTGCTATTTTTATGCTAGTTTTTCCCCTGAGGGCGGGGACATGCAATGATGTCCTACATCTGCCTCACAAGTATTGGCACTGGCACAGAGGTACCCCAAGCCTCCACCAGGGGTCTACATTGTGCTGGACATTCTAACCCCTTGCCTCCTATAGAAGGAGAGCAGTCCCTAGGATGCTCAATCATTCTCCCCCCCCCACCATCCCTCTGATGTCCCAGGTCCATTCCCAAACCTGGCCTGTTGGTGTCGCAGATGGGCACCCTGCCCCTGCGCCAGTGGGCTGGCTGTATGGAGTTGGTCTAAATATTACTCTGACTGGTTGCTGCTTACACAGTCCCACCTTATAACCAGAGAGGAATGGGCTGGTATAAATATTTACTGTGGTTAGTTAGGGTAGATTAGGAATTTTGGTTAATGGGTAGAATACAAGGCCTAATACTTTAACTCAGGAATCCCTGATAAATACTTTAGTTGGTACACAGGACTCTGCAGGTAGTATCATGCACAGACTGGGTGACTTAAATTTGGCTGGTCAGTTTCAAGAGGTGTGGTTTGGCAACATTGTGCAGAGTGCTCTGAATCTATGCAGCTTACCACTATGTTGGAGGATGGATTCATTGATTGTCTAAATAGTGACCACAATGTTTAAAATGTCTCTTGGGGAATCATTCAGAGTAAAATGTAATGATTCCTTATACTCCACTTCAACAGTGGGTACCAAAGAACCAAACTGGAAGCTGGATGAAGGTATATGGACCAGTGAAAGGAAGGCCTACAATCTGTTTCAAGCTCCTAGATGAGGTAGCTCAAGCTGCACCATCATGTGAGGAACTAATCACTGGTACTACTGGTGATGCAGGCAGCACCCATTGTAGATGGCCCAGTTGAGTGGTGGACTCAAATAAAAGCGAACATAGGAGGAGAGTGCTGATAATTTGGATTTGATATTCTGAAGGACAGAGAGGGTGGCTTACATCACTTACCTGAGATGAGACTGGTGTGCTGTATCCCTGGTACTGACTGCAGGCAGGGTCATACCCAGGGTGGAAAAGCTTACTATGGGATATTTGGGGAAATCAGGCATGTACATACTGTACACCTAAGGACCAACCATACTGGGTCATGATGTTGCATGCATAATAGCATACAACATTATGGTAAACCTGGACCTGTGTGCTCTCCGAGTTGCCCCCCTGGAGTTGAGACTCCTTAGTGGGGGTCCGGGGGTGCAGCCCCTTCTAATGGGGGTGTAGGGGGCAGAGTCCCCACAGAACAAAAACAGGCAGAAATTGTGCAACGCACTTGTGCCTTCCGGGATTCTGCCATGCAACATAATGACCCCATGCTGGGACCAACAGCCTTCTTAGGATTAGTGTAGAAAGTGTTAAGAATAGTTTCTAAATGTTAGGCAAGAAGTAAAAGGCAATATCAGGTGTGGTAACCTTTTCAGAGGTTCTACCAATGCCAATTAGAAAGGACAAAGGTGAAATTGCTTAACCAGCCTGTTTCCAGGTGTGACCTGGGAGCACAAGGAAGCTAAGTGATTTGCTCAGGGGCACACAGTATGCAAATGGCAGCTGTTGGGATTAAAACCAGGGGCCCAATTCTAGAAGGTGAACATATGGCTTGTGCCAAGCCTTGCATCCAATGCAAAGTTTGTCACAGCTGCGTCAAAGCCCTCAGACGCAACTGGTTCCTATTCCAGAAGGGCTAGTGCAGTTGCAACAGTTTTCCCACTTTCCGGCAGCTTGCACCAAAGGTTTGGCACAAGCTCTGTACAAAGGGTACCCCATTGGATGAAAAGTTAGACCGGGGGTAGCTGGTCTAACTTTGCTGCATCGGGCACTTTCGGCAACCGGCTTCCAGAACAGCAGTTCTGAAGCAAATCAGCACTTGCGTCAAATGCCCTGCCACAAGTCCCCTTTGATGATTACAGCTGCTTCCAGAATTGGGCCCCAGGTCTCCAGGTCTGCAACTCAATGCCCTTAACCACTAGGCTATACTGCCTCCTTTTTTGAAAATAATGAATAATATTAAATTAAATGTATAATTAAATTTAATAATAAAAAAAAATTAGAAAAGAAGGTAGACATATTAAGATCCCATAGTTTAACAGTAAAGAAGAGGGCTTCCACCTTGCTGGGGACAGGGGACCTTTCTGTAAGGACAGATGGTTGTTCAAGAGGAATGGTATGCATCCTAGCAGACAGGGTACCAGTACTTTGTGACAAAAGATGGGTGCATTTATTGAAAGGCATTTAAACTATGAGTGAGGAGGATAGTGCTAGGGTACAGTATAGTACTAACATACTGTATATAGCTGACTCTACTCAACCTCACAAGGGTAGTGATGGAACAAATCTGGGAAGGGGACACACCAGGGTGAGAACACAAGGGGAGGAGAAAGTTGAGTGGCTCTGGAAGTGGGGGGATGGGGTAGCTGAAAGTTACCTGGAAAGTGCTCTGCATGAACACTAGGAAATAATATGGAAGAGATGAAGGCTTTGGTTAGTGCAGAAGAACTGGACATTCTGGCAATTACTGAAACATGGGCAATGTAAAACCACATTTGGGACCTCACAGACAGAGCGGTGGCTGGGGAAGGAGTAGGATTATACTATACAAAAAGGATTCAAGTGGGATAACAGATGACAGAACTACTGGAGGAAGAGGGGTTGATTCACTGTGGGTACAGCTGAGAGAAAGTGGGGATAATTGCCTGAGTATTGATGTGGTCTATGGACTGCCATGGTAATCTGTGCAGATGGATGAGAAACTGGAAAGTGAAATCAAAAAAAGGCAGCAGCTTCAGCAATACTGTCCTTTTGGGGATATTAAAGAGCAAGTACCTAGAAAGGAAGTTTCTATGTGTGGTACATAGCTCAGTGCTTGAGATACACAAGAGCTGAATGAGATATGGTTGGTGCTTCAATACATTTGAACTGGATTGGTACATAGGTCAGTGTTTGTAGTATGTAGGAACTGAATGATTTGGTTGGTGCTTAGATATGTTGAGCTGGTTGAATATAGTTGATGACAGAGTTTTAATCTGTAGCCTTTCTCTATATCCCCGGCTTTGGTGGGATACTGAGTAAGTGTAGGTTTGAAGGCCCAGCACAAGGTGAGATATGAGTGCAGGAGAAGGAGGAAGAGGCAGGGGAGGATGGAGGGAGTGCGACTCACTAAGCAGAGGGGGTTAGTAGGATGCTGATCCAGAGGATGGGAGGATCTATCCCCCCCCCCATAGAACCTCAGGCTACAGCCTTCCAATTCTATGCGTGGTACATAGCTCAGTGCTTGAGATATGCAAGAGCTGAATGAGATATGGTTGGTGCTTAGATACATTTGAACTGGACTGGTACATAGGTCAGTGTTTGTAGTACTTAGGAATTGAATGATGTGGTTGGTGTTTAGATATTTTGAGCTGGATGAATATAGTTAATGATAAAGTTTTGATCTGTGGCCTTTCTCTATATCCCACCTTTGGCTGGATGCTAGGTAAGTATGGGTTTGAAGGCTGAAAGAAATTAATTACCATTGTGATTACCTCCTCCAGCTCTGGGGAGAGTGGCCAGTAGCATGCAGGAGAGGAAAACCCCCCTTTGCGGGAACCTCCAAGGACCCATGGCTACTGACCTGCCTGTCCTCTGGGCATACTAAAAGGAGAGTAATCCTAATTGCTAAGCACTGACTTGTTATCTTGGTACGAGATCCAGGTTGTTGGTAGTAGAGGTATATCCTGATTCGATGGTGAGCAGGGTAATCCTGGAGAACGAGGTACTGGTGGATGAATTGGGTAGAGTCTTGTAGAGACTGAGATCCCCATGAAGGTCAGCCAGATGAGATAAATGGAGCTATAGTGGATCAATCTGTAATGAGCCCAGCTGGTTGATGATAATTCCCAAGAGGTCAAAAGTGAAAGTCCATACAGATCATCAGTGAAGAGATTCAAGCAGTGAGCAGGGAGTGCCCCCCTCGCAGGGTGAGTGTGAGGATGGTGGGAGCCAAGATGTCTGCTAGTGCGTGGTGGCCCAGCATAAGTGTGCATGACCCTCACACGGGTCAGCCAAAGAGGTAGAATGTGTTGAGCGGCAGCTAGGCCCCCTATTGGGGGTGAAGCAGGACTGTGGTGAGCAGGCAGTCAGGCCTTTTTACTGAGTGAAGTGGTGAGAAGGAGCCAGGCCCCTATACTGAGCACAGCTGGAATGCAGTAAGCAAGCAGCCAGGCCTCTTGCAGGGTGAAGTAGGATTACGTTGAGCATAGCTAGTTGTAGTCAGGTTACAGGGTCAGACATTGTGGCAGAAACACCTGTTTGGGTGTCCGAAAGTCTATGACAAATGGACAGCAGAAGCTAGAAGTTCTGGGAAGCAAATCCAAGGAAGGCTAATTACTGACTGGTTGGAATAGAACTAGATTCAAGGTGTAGGCTGAAGAGCTTATCCATAGGTAAATGGCAGACAGAAATAATCCTGGAATATGAGGTACAGGCAAAGGAAGAGTCCATCATATTGAATGATAGAACAAGAGACAATTTAATCTAATCCATAATATCCATGGAGAAGAAGGTGAGGAATGTACATATGCAGGTAGCTCAGCTAGTGGCTGTGAAACAAATCATATGGAGAAGCGACAATATAGATGTTGATGACTTGGTTGAGAGAGAGAGAGAGAGAGACTAGATTGGCTGGACAGGGTGTCTGAAGGTGTCTTGAAATTCGTGGTGAGTGTCACTATAATGACCATGGAACTCAGCAGAAACTGGACGAGGTGGGTACAGTTGTAGTAATAAGAGTTGAAGTGTCCAGAATTATGAGCTTCCCATGTTCATGGCTAGCTGTATCACGGGACCCCAATGGAGATCCAGTGTATGAAGAGAGCGAAGATCAAGCAGTAGTGCCAGTCTCAACATCAGAGTCAAAGGCAAGATCCCCACATGGGTCAGAAGAGGTGAGATGGGATGCAATTATGCAGGCAACCAGGGCCCCTCTTTTTTCTGGGCAAAGCAGGAGACAATGGTGGGACCCCAAGTGGTCCACCATGCAAGGTTTCAGAGAGGTGAGACCTCCACATAGGTCTGCTAAGGTTAGATGAAATGTGATACAGCAAGCAGTCAGGCCATCTTGGGGGACAAAACAAGAAACAAGGTGGACCCCACACAGTCCGCAAGTCTATAGGCTAAAATAGAGAGGGCAAGACCTTCACGTAGGTTGGCCAAGATGAGATGGAATGTGGCTGAGCAAGCAGCCAGACCCCCCTTGAGGGGCGAAGCGAGAGACATGGTGGTTCCCCATGTGATCCGCTAGTCAATAGAGTCCAGTAGAGAAGGAGAGACCCCAATGTAGGTCAGCCTAGGATATAGGGAATGCAGTTGGACAGCTTCCAGGCCCTGTTGCAGGGCGAAGTAGGAGACAATGGTTAGACCCATGTAGTCCACCAATGCATAGATCCAGTAAAGAAGGTGAGAATGGAGAACTGGTAAATGGTAGATCCCTGAGTGCAATGAAGGAGGAGTCAGTCAGAAAGATTTAAAGAATTATGGAGCACAAACAGTCAGGCCCCTCAATGGAATGCAGTGATAAAGCAGCCATGCCCTTCCTGCGGGGCAAAGTGGAAACCAACCTCCAGGCCCCCTTGTGGGGTGAAGCAGAAATATGATGAGCAGATAGCCAGGCCCCCTTCTAGGACAAAGAAGGAATGCATTGAGCAGGCAGCCAGGCCCCCATGTGGGGTGAAGCGAGATAAAACCACCAGGCCCCCTTGCGGGGTGAAGCAGGAAGACGTTGAGCAGGTAGCCAGACCCTGTGCAGGGCAAAGCAGGAATGGATCGAGCAAGCAGCCATGCCCCAGCGGGGTGAATCAGGAATGCAATGAGCATGCAGCTAGGCCCCCATTGCAGGGTGAAGCAGGAGTGCATAAGCAGGCAGCCAGCCCCCTTGCAGGGCAAAGCAGGAGACAATGGCAGAAACACCATGTGGTCCACCATTGCAAAGTTCCAGGCACGGAGGGCGAGACCACTGCAGGGCTCTGTGTGGTACTAATAAATGCATTAAAGATGAATCCAGTAAACATCATAAGGCTGATACAGGTAGGCCAGAGCACAGAAGAATGAAGCTAGTGAGCAGAGCATCCTTGATGGACAGAAGCAGAAGGCAGAAGTCCAAGTGTCAAGCAGCGTTCACAATATGCACATCCAAGATGTGGAACATGGCAGAGATGGCAAGGATCAGACCTTGAAGCAGGTGTCACAGTGCTGCAGTAGTCAGAGTTGGGAGGGAAGTCCCAGGAAATAACAAGCCGGTTCATGGCGTTGTCAAGCCCAGCCAATGGAGTTCAGCAGAGACGTGGATTGCAGTTTTTTGCTGTTATGGGATGCTATGGGTTCCATGGGATTTGTATCGACTGGATCAAAAGTGTTATAAGCAAGCAGTACAGTAGTATACCAAAATGTGAATAGCTGGAAGGGTGAATGGATTCCAGTTAAAAGGAGTTTTTACCAGGGAAGCCCATGTAAGTCCAGTCTTATATCTTTTGTATATAGATCCTTCAATATGGAATTGAACAACAGGGGAACAAATTCTAGTGTTACACATTTAATATACAGGTGATGGCATATGCAGATGATCAGTGTTTACTGATGAAAAATGACAGGAAAGGAATCAGGAATTATAAATCCTGATTGTGTGTCCCAGAATTGCTGGTGTTTCTATGTGTGGCCCAGACCCACGTCACAAGGGAAGGGTCCAACCAAGCGAGACATGAATCCATGAGGCAGGGGGTGGAAGTCTGGAAGTGCACCACAAGGAGCATTAGGAACTCGGAGAACGGCGTTCCTTGTAAACAGCCAGAGAAGGCCAGCTGGTGTGTGCTGGTACTGGAGACAGTGGAGCTCGGGGAGTGAGCAGAACCAGATGCAGGTTCCCCAGCAGAAGCAGAAGCCAGGCAGTGGCCCAGAGCCAAAGTTCTAATGACGAAATGGTGGAAGCGGAGTGGACGGAGCATACAGCTGCATGGCTGGGTGACTGCTCAGAAGAGGAATGGAGGTAAACCCTAAAAGGAGACAGGACAGCCAAAGCATTGGGAAAAATCTGTAAGCAAAGAGAAAAGGGGGGGGGTGAGCAAACATGCAAGGGAGACGGGGGGAAGCGGAGCAAACAACACAGAAAAAAAGATGAAGCAGGGAAACAGGCAGGGAGCGACTGCAAGGACAACTCAGCACAGACCATGAGAAGAGAGTGCAACTCACTAAGCAGAGGGGCTGTTAGCAGGATGCTGATATAGAGGATGGGGGAGGAGCTAGTACCCCTCCCATAGAACCACAGGCTACGTTCTTCCAGATATCATAAAGAATGAAGGTTTGGAGCATTTAGATCCCTCTGTAAACATTTTGTTAGCTTTTACAGTATTTATTCCTTTAAATACCTTTTCCTCATTTTATTTATATTTTGCAAACTACTAGAAAAACAATCCAAAGGAATTCTTAAATTATAATATCAGAAAAGTTTTACCTGCAAGGCTGGCAGTGTATTTCAATAGGAAACTTCAAACCGTTTTTTCAGATTTTTATTAAGAATTGTCAATTTCTACCACCAAAATATTATATCTTTAATAGAAATAAGAGATTGTTGATAACTTATGATCTTTTGTTATAGTCTAACATATGACATTTTTTTCATAACCAGATTTTAATTGGGAAGAAGAAACGAGAAGTCAGTTACAGTTTTACAAACTGTGAAATCATATAGATGGTACACAATAGTACAAACATATAAAAGGCAATGTTTGTTATTGAAATAAGTATCTATTTCTTTTGAAAAAGATGAAAACGTTATTTAGTTTCTTAGTGAAACACATTGGGTTCATAAGTAGTTGGCAGTTTCTGACAACACAGTACCAAAATTCTACTGAATTCTCCTTACTAGCAGTGTGAAAGGCAAAGGTGATAGTGTTCCTAGCCCCTGTCCTCTGTAATCTCTAGGCATTTGTACATGAAGGTCCTTGCATCTGTGTCTTTGTAAACCTGCTAAGTCTGTCTGTACCTTTAAGCTTTGCCATTGACCCCCTCCCTTGCTTCTTCTACTGATAGTCAAGAACCATTCTATTTATTCTGTTGCTTAATTAATTGTCTTGCACAGTGTTGTTTTTATGAGATTATCATGTACTCCAATGCTGAAGTCATTTTATTGCATTGTATTGTTTTAATAGTTTGTACCCTCCTGGGTCATGCCACAAAATGGGTAAATGTTTGTCTACCACACCTTACCCAGTAAACAAAAACTAAATAAATAAATGAATAAATAAATAAATAACCTGCCTGTTTCACTACACTAACATATATTTTATTATAAAAATAGAAAGTAATTACTTACACATAAAAATACAACACATAAATAGTCAGTTGTCTATTTACTAGGAAGTAAACAGCTGGGTCCAGATATTCAAAACTTTGCCCTGGCACAAAGCACAGTTTGCACATACAAATCAGGATTTGTGCTGAGGTTCCATATTCAAAAGCCCATTTTGCACAGGCACACTGGGATTGTGCCAGGACAATCGGTGGAGGGGCAAGCAAGGCAAAATTATGCAAAGCTGGGGGTGGGACCTGAATGGTTCCAGGTGTTAATATGGCCCGCAAAATAAAGCGGGACACAATATCATGGTCAGGACATCGCGGACATAGAAATCGCATGGCAAAAACATTGCAGACAATAATACTATGAGTCATCAGCCCATGGTGTTGTGCCAGACCCCATGATGTCCCCACAGACATGAGAGGTGGGAAGTGGATATGCAGGTGCAAAGCATGGGGAGGGCACAGCAGGAACACCGCAAGGGATAGCAGCAGCACAGCTCCTGGTGCCTGCTACCAGTGACTGGAAGTGCCAAATATTCAATATATTAAAAGGAAACCCTCCTCTTTAGCTGTAGACTGCTTGTTTATGGTGACAAAAAATGCATATAAAATGAACACATATTACTCTCCCTTGGGTCACTCTTGGTTGCTTTGCTTCAGTAACAGAATGAATAATCTACATTTGATATTAAATATTTAATATTTTTTAAATATAGAAACTAAATGTATAGCCCATAATCGTTCATTGATGCACTATATGGATATTTTTGTATTATAACTATGACCGATTAGATATGTATTTATATATATGAACTTTTTCTATGTGTAATAGCATTTGTTGCTGAACAATAAACCTAAACTTGAAACTTGAGTATTTGCTGCATGCAAGGGTGCTTTGCGAAGTCTCTTTCATGGAGGAAATACCAATGACTGAAAGCAGGTATTAATCTGGAGCAGTCCTAGCAGTTGCCAGAGGTAGTGCATCGGTGTCCCATCATCACCCCAACACAGTACTCCCTGGTGTCTAGCGGTACCCCCCCACCCTCCAATCCCAGTCCTGTTGTATCAGTAAAATGCCCCTGGTGTCTAGCAGTGCCTCCCGCCCTCTGATACTGGTCCTGTTATATCAGTTAAATATCCCTTGGGTACTGTGGCCCCTCCCCACCCAATCCACATTAGAGATGCAGTGAAATTTAATTTTGTTCAGAAATTCTGGCAAAATTGGGATTTTGCCTCACAAAATATTTCACAAATGCTCTCATTTTGCTTAATATTTATGGATATGAAATTTTGCTGGAGAAATGTGGAATTTCACTGGCGAATAGTAGAATTTTAACCACAGGTGGCAAAATTCTGCATTTCACTGGTGAAATTTCACATTTCACAGGCAAAATTCTGCATTTTGCAGGCAGAAATTTGCATTTCACACCTGCAAAATACAGTATTTCATGAAATGCATGAATTTTGTGAAATATTTTGCAGAACGAAATTTGCCAATTTTGACCATCTCTAATCTCCATCCTGGTACCGGGACAGTCACTCCAGTGACAGCCAGGTCACCATTCCCCATGCAAGTCATAAGTGCAGAAGTCATTCTGCCCACCAAAATAAATCCTCATAACTGAACCACAAAGTGTACAGGTTCCCCCTATTTGGCCATACCCCACTGGTGGATCGAGGCCCCCACCCACCTGTGGCACTGACTCCCAACACGAGGTCCCACTATCTGTCCATTGGTGCCCTGGATAAAGGACGTTGAGTGGCGCAGCCCGCGACACACCTCCCCCCATCATCTCTCATTAGCAGAGAGTGTGTCATATTTGTAGGGCAAGGTGTGTCACCCATGACCTATAGATAAGAAATGTTTCTTGCTAATGAGAGATGCGGGCAGCTGAGACGTATGTGGTGAGCTGTGCCACTCAGCATCCTTTACACATGGTACCGATAGGTTGGGGGACCAGGGGTTGGGAGTTGGTGCCGTGGGTGATGGAGGCATGCTATCCACCAATGGGGTATGGGTGGGGGAACCTGTACACTGTGTGGCTTGGGAATGGGGATTTGTCTTAGGGGAACAACTTCTGTGCTTATTGGTTGCATGGGAAGTGGTTATCCAGCTGTCATGGTGAGTGCTGTCCTGGTACAGGGATGGGGATCAGGTGGAGGGAGGGGCCACAGGACACCAAAGGCATTTTACTGATATAATGGGACTGGGTTTGGAGGGCAGGGGGCACTGCTAGACACCAGGGACATTTTACTGATATAATGGGACTGGTATCAGAGGGTAGGGTGCACAATACACAACAGGGACATTTTACTGATATCCCCGGACTGGGATCAGAGGGTGGGGGGATTCCCTGAACACCAGGGACAGCTCACAGGAAGAGTAGTATTCAGTGTTAAAGGGCCTCCAACTCCATGTAAATGGGCCAATAATGGGCATGCAAATGGCTCCTTAGCACCTTGCATGCCTCATGGGCTCATTTGCATTGGGATTTTTGAATATTGCAAATTTTGCCCAGCATTAGTCATTGCCATGGCCATATTTCAGGGACGCTATTAGGTGGGGCTAAGTGGCTTAGCCCTGGGCAAAACAGCACCTATATTCAGATAAATAGCTCCTTGTGCTATTCATCTGAATATAGCATATTTGTCCACTGGCACTATTGCAAGATGGAAGTGCAAATGTTTGCACTCCATTTTGCACTTTTTTGAATATCTTGTCCCAACTCTTTTATCTCCTAGATGTAGATTGGGATAGGCCCATTGGCAAGCAGTAGAAGTCAAGGATTCATAGAAGAGCTGCAGGACTGCGTTTTACACCAGTGGGAGCTAGAGGCTACCAGGAAGTGCTCAGTCATAGACCATTTAGTGTCCAACCAGGGCATTATAAGTATTATGACACTTGAGGACCCCCTATGGCAGAGGGAGTACAAGAAAGTGAAGTTTAATATTTTGCTGTGGTCCAGAGATTAATTTCAATATTGGTGGTCCAAGATGTTAGCAGTGGATGCTTTGTCTTAATGAGGAAAATGCTTCTGGACTGGCTAAAGTGTCTAGAGGCAGAGGTGAAGATGGAGGAAAAGTTTCAGCTATCAAAAGTGCTACGCATGGCACAGGTGTGCACTAAGCTTGTTAGAAATGGATGAAAAAATCAAAGGCCACTGTAGTTCAATAGGCGGGTAAGGGAAGTGACCAGTGCAAAGAAAAGTCCATCTAAGAGATATAATGGGGACAAAATAAAAGAGAATAGTGTGGGGTACCTGGTCAAGCAATATACAGCCATAAAAATGGTCAGGGCAACCAAGGCAGATACGAACAGAAATTGTTGAGGCAAGCAAGGAAATTGATAAGGCATTTTTAGGTGCAGTACAAAATAGAAAAAAGGAGGAAAAGGAAGAAGGTTAAAGAAGTATGTATACATTATAGAGAACGATTTCAGGAACAAAAAGGTCAGCCTGTTGATATCCTTTGTCTGGAATTCAGCCAGACCTTTGATTCTGTGCCACACTGAAAGGTATTCAGGAAGGTGGGAGACTTGGGATGGAGGTAAAATCACAAGGTGGAGTGGTAACTAAATGGAGGTGAGGATTCAGAAGTTGGTCCTGAATGGAAAATTCCCTGGAGTTAAAAGGGTTATGTGAGGGGCACCAAAGGATCAGTATTTGGAACAGTGCTTTTCAACAGGTTCATTACTGATATTGGGGAGGGAGTTCAGTACAGAAACATAGACTTTGTTGGCAGAAATGTGATGGTAGAACTAGACCCATCTAGTCTGCCCCTTCACCTGCCTATTCCAACACCTCTGACCCCATTTGGTCACTGGCATCAATCCAGCCTCACCTTTCCTCTACATAATTTCACCTTGTGCCTATTCCATGCATGCTTGAAGCTCCACACAGTCTTTGCCCCCACTATCTATTCTGGCAGGCTGTTCTAGTTGTCAAAGGTAAAGCATTTCTTCACGTCTCCTAAATGTCCCCCAACCCCCTTCAGCTTCTTTGCATGATCTTGTGTTCTAGTGCCTTCCTTCCTATGAAAGAGACACCCCACCTCACCTAGTTCATTCCTGTGAGTTACTTGTAGGTAGCAATCATGTCCCATCTTGCTCTCCTCTTCTCCAAGGAGTATATGTTAAGATCCCACAGCCTTTCTTCATTTTGCTTTTCATGGAACCCTTGCAGCATTTCAGTTGCCCTTCTCTGTATCACCTCCATGCTGTCAATGTCCTTGTGGAGGTGCCACCTCCAGAACTGTACACAGTACTCCAGGGGGGTTCTCACTAGAGAGCAAAGCAGCGGCAGCACCATTTCCCTCCTCCTGCTATGAATCCCCCTCATCCCAGCATCCCACTAGCCTTTCCTACTGGCTTGTCACACTGATCAGCTACCTTGAGGTCATCAGATATGATGACCCTGCCTGAGGTCTCATTCTTGCTGGTGATTGTGAGTACCTCTCCTCCCATCTTATACACAGCTTCTGAGTTTTTTCACCCAAGGTGCATGGACTTGTACATTTTGGCATTAAATCCCAGCTGCTATACCATAGACCAGTCCTCTAGTTTTCCCAGATCCATTTGCACTCACTCCACCCCTTCCTCAGTATCCACCCTTGTGAAGATTTTTGTATCATCTTCTCTTCCAGCTCCTCAGCAATGTTGCTTATGAAGACACTGAAGAGGATCAGTCCCAGCACCTATCCCAGTGGCACCCCACGAGTCATTGTTCCATTCCCTGAGTGTCTGTCATTTACCACAACACTTTTCCTCCTATCTTTTAACCAGTTTGATGCCAAACTTACTACTTTCTCCTCCACTCCAGCATGCTTAGTTTCTTAACTAGCCTCCTCTGTAGCACAGTGTCAAATGCTTTACTGAAGTCCAGATAGGCCACACCACCTGCTCTCCCTTAATCTACCTCCCTAGTAACACAGTCAAAGAAATCTATGAAATCTATTTGACAAGAACACCCACCATGAAACCATGCTGCTGATGGTCCTGCAGCCCTTTTGCCTGCAGGTACTCCATGAGCCTCTCCCTCAGTAGGGTCTCCATTAATGTCCCCACCACTGATGTGAGACTGACTGGTCTGTAGTTACTAGCTTCTTCCCTGTTGCTGCTTTTGTGCAGAAAGACCACACTGGCTCTCCTCCAGTCCTCTAGAACTAACCACCTTTCCAAAAAGGTGCTCAATAGTGTTGCCATGTGGTCAACCAGTGTAGTGCCCCAGAGATGGGGGCACTAAAAAAGAAACTGTGATCCAAGCCTGGGATTTGGATTTTTTGTTCCCTGTTCTCCCCCCCTCTGCCTGACATGCCTCCCAGAACCCTCACCAGCCTCTGTCTGCATTCCACACCTTTGGTGCTGCAGAAGGCCATGGGCAGGTTTCAGCCTTGGCCAGAGACCTTCCCTCCAGGGCTTGAAAGGCCCAATCCCCAGGATTGCCAGACATGACCTCCCCTGCTCTACAAAAGGGCTGGGGGAGTGGCTTGAGGGGTAATTTCAGGTCAGCTGGCAGGATGGAGGACGCGGAGCCATGGATGTGTAAACATACCTGTGGTGGGCCTGTGGCTCTTCCGACATTGCTCCCCTCCAGTGTGATTCCAGCAGCAGCAGCAAAAGCAATTGGTTGGGAGTGCAGCTCCCCAACATGAGCAGTCCTCCGTTCTCTCCTCCTAAGTCCTGATCAGTGGTGGTGGGAGCAGTTTAAGGGGCAGATGGAGGCACGCCACACCAATTTTAGTCCAGGCAAAAACACATGCCCTGAATCTTTTAGTTCCACCTTCCCCAGCCATTGGAGCAGCAGAGAAGCTTGGTAGAAGCGCAACTCCTTGGCCACCTCTCCGGACCCACCCCCAGCAGCAGTAGCAGTCTCGGGCTGCAGTGGTGAGTGTGCCATTAGCCCAGTTTTTAAGTATTTCACATTGCAGGCACCAAAAGGGAAAAAATACAGCAACAGGAGTGGGCTGAGCCCACAGACAAAGACAGGAGAGGGGAGCCGCAGATTAAAAGCCCCGAGGAGGAAAAGGTTTCATCTTGAATCAGTGCCAGGAGCAGGATGGAGGTATAGTGGGCTGAGGGGGGTATGCTTTGGGATGCAGCCCACTGGAAAATTTGCACCACATGCACTGGGCAGGGCCAGGGAACACAGGCCTCATAGAGGATACTGAGGAGGTAGGAACTAACGTTGAGGGTCCCAGTCCTCTTACATATTAATTGGAGGGTGGAACCAATCTAGGCACTACACAAGGGCAAGGTAGATGCCCCTATTAATATGCATAAGGGAGGCAGGGCAAGGGTATAGATACCCTATTAATATTCATGAGGGAGGCCAGTCAGTACATAAAGGCCCAATGGAATGGAAGCTCGGTTAGCCACACATGCTATGAATATTAGTTAAGAGGCGGCACTGCCCCTATTGGATGCTCTAGGGAAGTAGCTGGAGTGGAGAGGAAGATACTTAAAGGCACAGCACACACTTGGGAGGGCAGGGGAATTCTCTGATTGCCCGAGGTTGCCCACATAGTTATGTTTATGTGTCCTGAGCCCGATCTGAACCGAACTGTGCTGTAGCATGCCTGGTGTTCCCCTAGAGACTAAACCCACTGGCATAAGAACTGAACTGCATTGTTTGCAACCTGAACTGTGTTATTGGACTGCATCCTCTGAGCACTCACTTTCCAGCTTCTCGTCTGTTGCCAGGACCAGTTTCTTCTGCACTCAATGCCGACTAAGGGAGGCCCCTGGTCACTCCTCCATCTTCAGCAAACCTGCCTCCATAAACTTCGAACTGATTAGAATCTCCACCACTTTGTTCCAGCATCAGTCCCACAACAGTAAGTTGTAGAGAGCCCCTATTTAGGTACCTAGAAGTGAGTCAGCTTAGGAACCACCCTGGTTTAAGAGTGAGGGACCACACTTGACATGCATGACCATTTTCTTATTTTGTTGCCTGTCCATAAGTCATGCTTGTAGCAGTGCCACACCACAGAGGCTGATCAGAGGATCACACCACCAGTAGTCTCCTTATTGGGAGATGGCCTGGGTGCCAGGGACCAACCAGTAGTCATTGCTACAGACTGTCCTGAGAACCATCTGCTCAACCAGGAGACTTCAGTTTCTCACCAAGAGTTGCAGAGGACTGTGAAGTTCTCATCATGCAGCTACCAGTGTTCCTCTTTGTTTTCTGTTCATCCAGGGGACACCCCATTGTGGCCCATTTATAAAAGGTGCTTTGAGAGGTCAAGTCCCACTTGCTGATCAGCTAACACATAGCAAAGCCCAAGCTTGATTAGCCAGTATCTCATCATCTCAGCAAACAGCACACAGGACTTTGACCGAAAGGGGTTAACCCCCTGTTATTTGTTCTACAAATTGCTGGTCCTGATTGTATTGTTTTGTTTCTTGTTCTGTTATCTTGTATCCTGATAGAACAATAGTTGTCACGTTGTTTCTTCTGCACCTTGTAAATAGACCTTTTGCATCTTGCTCCCTGAGTAAGCTTCTTGCTTCTCCTTCCATATTCCTCTGGCCAATCCTGAATTTTTAGGGAGACACAAACCACATTCTACTGGAGCTTCAATCCCCTACACTAGCACCATGCTCAGTTCTTTTAGAACCCTTGTATGAATCCTGTCTGGCCACACTTCCTTAGTCTCCTTTAAGGCATCCAGTCCCTTCCAGACTATCTCTACTGAAAATGGACATGTGTCCACTCCCCCTCCACATGGTGCTTGCTGTTACATGCCGATCCATCCCCCCTTTCTTCTTCTTTGAAGACTTAGCAGAAGTCATAATTTAAAATGTCTTCTTTATCTGATTCTTCTTCTGCACAGTCCCCCCCACCCTCTTGATTCTCACTATCCCTCCCTTGTCTTCCTCGTTTCACTCACATACCTGAAGAAGGTCTTGTCCCTTTTTTGACATCTTTCACTATCTTCTGCTCTGTTTGCACTTCAGCTGCCCTCATCTGCCTTCTTGTCTCCCTTTGCTTTACTAGATATACCTCCCTGTCTTCTTCTATCTGGATCTCCCTGTAGTTCTTAAATGCTAATTACTTTTCCTTTACTTCCTTTGATGCCTCCTTCAAGGCCATTTCCTCTTCTTCTTCTTCTTCCTTCCCTTGCTCACTTCCTTCAAACAGCATGTTGTTGCTTTGCATATTACCTCCATAATCATTTTCCACTGGGACTCAACACACACACTTCCCAGCCATCCCCCCTTTGAGGTATTTACTGAGGCAGTTCCCGTTTCTTTAAAATCTGCACTCCTGAAGTCTACAACTCTTGCTTTACTGTGTTTTTCCTTTTGCCAAACCACATAGTATGGAGATCACTTGTACACAGGGGACTACCCACTGTGATGTCAGCAGTGCTGTCCCTCTTTCTAAAGACAAGTCAAGCACTGCCCTGTCTCTAGGGGGTTCCATAACCAGCTGGCTAAGAAATGCCCCTTGTAGGAAGTTAAGGATGACCCTGCTTCTTCTTGTAGATGCTTCCAGAATGCCTCAGTTTATATCAAGCAGTGTTAAGTCCCCCAAAATCAATAATTCCCCCTTGCTTGCCATTTTGCTAATAGCCTCGCCCAAAGCTCTGTCTAATTCCTCCCCCAGTTTCAGTGGTCTGTACACCACCCCCATGCAAATAAAGGCTTGTGATCCTCTCTCTAGGCTGACCCATAGTACCTACAGCCCTTACTTAGCCCCCCGGTATCCTTGAATTTCATTGGCCTTTATACCTTCCCTCACATATAAAACAACTCTCCCCAACTTTCCTTCCTGTCCTACACTTTCAGAAAATGGTGCAGCCTGGGATGGTCACTTCCCAGCTGTGGTTGGTGGTGCACCATGATTCCATTATGACCACCAGATGTAGGGCTGTCTCCACAATGATTTGGAAAGATAAGATAAGCTGCAGCTTTTCACGTATAGAAAAAACTATGGGGGTGGGATAGTGCAGAGGGGATATAATAAATTGATAATGATAAAGACTGAAAAAAGATCAAGCATACTGTATGGCAACTAAAGTTCAATGCCAAGAGATGCTAGTTCATTAAAATAGGTAAAATTAATCCTGAAATGAATAACTAAATTCTTCAGTGAAGGTGGGGCAAAATACAGAGCAAATGGACTCTGGAGGGGTGTTATCATCAGTGACAGCCTTAAGTCTTCTCAGTGCAACAAGGTCTATGGGAATGCCAGTGTAATATTGGCCAACAGAAATCTAAGAAAGATGGAGTGCTGATGCTGGCGGCGCCTGATCCTCATGGTCAGTAATGACCAGCATATTGCCAACTGCTCATCTTTAAGTGGACATTTTACTGAAAGCTGCATATGGAGTTAAAAATAATGGGGTCAATGTGGACTGCAGGCTGTCACTAAAACATCAGATGATAGCCGTGGAGGTTCACAATGGATTTTTCCAATTGATTAACAGCTTCCAGATCAAGCACACAAGGATATGGTGGCACTAGTGCATGTCTTTAAAACATCTAGGCTGAACTACTGGAATACTCTTTACCTAGGGCTATCGGGAAAGTTGTTGAATAACCTGCAAGTGGTGCAGAATGTTGGAGCCAGACTGATAGCCATAGTTAAAACCTTTAGACACATAATTCCCATGCTGTGGGGACTGCACTGATGGTTAGGTTGGGAGCAAGCCACTTTCAAGAATGCTTAGTTAATATACAATGTCATGCATGGTCTGTGTCCAGGTTACCTAAAATATCACTTTGGCTTATATACAGGGCTCTCTCCCCACTCCATTGAGGCTAATTTTCTGGCTGTCAGTAGGTCCTGTTTGGCTGTTACTAATTCAGCCCCCTTAATAATCCCTCATTTCTATCTCCCATACTTTCCACCTTTACCCAGTATCCCTCTCTGCAAAAGTCAACTTAAATATTTCCCTGTGACTGAATGCCAGTATGTGGCATATAATGTTTGTTTGATAATTAAGACTAATATTATTATCAAACCTAGCTGGTCCTAGAACAAAATAATTTTTGCCTCCATGTGAGTATCCCAAGGTACATGACCACTGAAAATTGAATGCTCAGGTGATGCTGTCTGAAAACAAATGACTTTTATGTGATGTAGCATTAAAGAAGAACATGTATGGTAAGAAAAAGTTAATTATAGTGACAGTTATCTTCCCAGTCGGCATTCCTGCCATGCACTGTAATTGACCATAACAACAGATGTTAACCTCAGCACTGGCTCTGGCAATGTTACAGACAGGGCAGTCAATTATCTAGTAGTGATGCTCACTATGAAGGGAATAGCCCCTTAATTTTGCTTTTTTCATTTGTTTTCAAATCTATGTTGAGAGTGCTGTCCTTTATATATAACTGAGGTCTATGAAAAGAAGGGTATTGTAGGATGTGTTGTGCTACTGTACATCAACTTAACTGTCCAGGAATAAATAACAGATTTTACTGCTGCAGGTCAGAAAGAAAATTGAAAAAGCTAGCTCATGCTAGAACTACAGTACTGTACTCTCAATTCACTAAATTGCTACAGCTAATCTTTAAGCAATCTTTTAGCTGGCCTCTCATAGCATCAGAGTTGAAAAAGATATATCTGTAGTAATGATGATAGAGAAATTGAGGCTGGGCAATAACTGGGCATTCAGAACCTATAGCACCGCAGGGGCTAATAATGAGTTTGCTGATGTTCCAAAATGGGGTAATCATCTTCTCATAGAATCTTGTAACTATTTCTTTGTCATGAGCTTAACCTGAGGAGACAAAATGCCCAAATGTGAAAAACACATCCTAGTTGTAGTCTTCACGCTGGAAATGAAATGAACTTCAATAACAGAGATGCCTACACTTACAAGACTAAAGCAGTCGAGTGCTACAATTCCATAACCTCATATTGGTAGGAACTAGAAAGAGTTGCATTTTAAAATCTGACAAGACTACAGTCTCCTAGGTAAATCTCATTGTTAAACTCAATGATTTTTTCTCTCTCTCACAAGCCTAATAAAAAAGATACCATTCTTCACTGAAGTCATGGGAAATCCCAAGCCCAGCAGGTTCTTTGAACTATTACATCTCCAGATGCAAACAATTAAACTTTTTTTTTAATTTAACGTGTGCAGAGCATTACGGCCTTTGCTGACAAACTGCATTTATGCATTTGTGATGTCTATCATTTTTGTGATTTGTACCATGCTGTAACAGTTAAAGGAGATAAGCTCTGTTGAGAATGACCTACCAACCTGAAGTTCATTCATCCATAGTGTCCATCAGGTATTGGGCTCACATGTAGTTGGCAACAGTTCTGAGTTGTAGATGACTGAACCTGTTCGATAGTAGTACCATTTTGCCACCAATTTATAAAACCCTGTGATATCATAGAAGAAAAAGTTATGCATTAATGCATATAGTTAGGCACAGCTTGTTTCTCTAGGACAAGCCAATGTTTCATAAAATGGTGGCAATGGAGTATCAATATTGAGCATATGTAGTCTGATCACCAAGGATGTGGGCTCATTCTATAAACAGAGGCACCCAAGTTCAGTGCTAGAGAGATACTGTGCAACCTGGCTGAGCCTCTGGAGGCTAGATGCCAGCTGGGGTTCTGTATCAGGATGGTAATGTCTAAAATGTGAACATTAACAAATATAACATGAACCCTGCAACTGCGTCAGTAAACTGTGAACTGTTCCTGGCCATGCCAGAGAGAGAGGAATCTCCCAGCTGGCTTATATCAAGTAGGCTGCTTCCTTCTTCATTGTTGAGCTCTGAGGACAGGGTGAGTGTCAGTACCACTGTTGGGGGTGCAGCATGGGAGAGCTGTATAGTGGCAAGGTGGCATCCCCAGGTCTACCTACAGTGCCATTTTAATTGCAGTCTAGATATAGGATTCACCTCTCCAAAATGCCACTGCGTGTTCCCCAAAGTCAGTAATAAAGCTTCCTTTCCCCATCAGACTCTGTCATACCATATGCCTCATAGGTAATAAAAACAATCAAGCACTCACCCCACTCCACTTTTTTCACTCATGGGTTCCCAGAACACTCTCCCAATAACACTAAAGGATGTTTAGTCCCAATAAGCAGAGACTTTTAACACTCAGCTAATTTCCTCACACTAAACCCTCCAGTATTGAAACCACATGGCTGCATGACTGAATTTCAAATCTTCATTGGCCAAGCCCTGCTCCAGTTCTCAATGCAGTGTAAAGGTTTGGGAATGAAGTAGGGAGCTATTTTTTGGCTTGTTTATCAGACAGGCATTATTATTGTCATGCATTGGTAATACTACCAGCTTAGCAGGGCACTTCATTGTTTAATATGATATTTGCCTCAGACAGCCTGCATTTGATGTTTCAAGTACACTGCTTGCTTTTAATGTAGCTAGGAACTTAAGACTTATAATATAAAAGCCATCTCCCTTCCCACAAGATTTCCTTGGCTTTTGTAACCTTTATCTGGATATGGGCTATGTCTAGGAAATTAAGTAAGCAAAAAATTATGGGTTGAGGGTTTTCACATGTGGGAGACAGAGGCTGCAGAACCTTGTGTGCCCTCTTGATGATGTAAGTGGTGTTGTGTCGTGAGGGACCTGCAATTTTTAAAAAGAGCTTCAGAACAAACTGTATGTTTATAGGTCCCTCGGAGTACTCTGTAAGGCCACCATGACCAGATTGTTTCTTCTACTATGGTCCTTCAGGTCTTCTGTCTGATCTTCAAGCTTACTCACATTGCATCTGAGGGCCACCACCTTTAGCTTGATCCTTTCATAGCATCTCCCCACTGAGCTTAATCTCACCTCCGAGTCCTCCATGCACCTGTTCAAATCCACAATCATCAGCCTCAGAGTTTTATCACTGGTTAATTCAAGGATGGCCTCCTTTATGTTACCCATTTCCTTAAATAAATATTGTAGCATCAGTGCCTCAAACTGTAAGCTCAGGGGAGAACGGTTACTCATCTGGCTTATGTAGCTAGGGGCCTAGCTGTTGCATTATCAGACATGCACTTAAAGATGGTGGCAGTGTTGAGACAGCTGTTGCACCAGTTTTTGTAGTGTTTTTATACTTTTTCCTATTATTCTTTTAATTTTGTTTTTATGTCTAGTTGTGTGTTTATATAGTTTTGTTTTCAATATTTTTTTGAGGCTGGTTGTGATTATTTCCCTGTGCTTACAGCGGGATTGCATTATCTGGATTGACAATCAGCCTTAATGTTATTTTTCTTGGACTGGCCTCTGGATATCGGTATTGACGATGGTGGATGGTACAAAGTCGCGAAGTGAAACTGGCCCGCAAAATCGTTGGGGAGGCTAGTGCTTTGGCTAATTCTGGGAGGTTGCAGTGGGACTATGTGATCTGGAGTGTAATTGGCAATTCAGTCTTGATTTCATCCCTCCTTGGATTGGCGTGGAGCACTGGCATTGGTGAAAGGTGGAAGATCGTTGGAATGGAACTGTTTGTAGAATCCGGCTAGTGCCTACAGTGGGGAGACTGTGAGTAAGAGCACTGTTGTGATTAGCAGTTGCCTGCCACTGAGACTAACTTTAAATGCCAGTGGACATTGTTGGGATTTTGCAGATTCTGTGGAGCTCTGTGAGTGTTGAACTTTGGATTGCCAAAGACTGAGGGCAGTGCTGGGGTGAAGGGGTTCCCTGTCTTCCACCGACCCTAGAGCTATTCCTGGTCTCGGCTTCTACGACCAAGCAGGTATTGTCCAGGTCTGCCCTAGGAAGCTGGGGGTGTTACCCAGAGCTTTTCTAAGGGGCCTCGTGGCTGGTTGTGTTGGCCTGCTTTGAGGACACTATAGCTGCGAGTCATGGGTAGTTTGATCGGGGCTTGTTTGTGGTGGTGAGAGGGGGTCCCCTTTCTCTTCAGCCTGTTACAGCTTGCATTCTGGCCTTTTCATCTGGGATATAAACACCAAGAATGAACTGGTTCTCCTCTTTTTGCTGGACTGAATTGTGACTCCCCGGTGGTGAGAGGACCTGGGGTCCACAAACTTTACTATGACTCTGTTATGGCACAGTATGCTGACCTGAACCAGGAGAAAACTGAAAAGGCAATTTTTAAAGCCAAAGTAAGATACCTGGATCAGGGAGAGAAAGTGGAGTTGCTTATGGCCCTGTGATTATGACTTCAAGAGGCCATAAGGGTTATAAAGGGTATCAGAAAGGATGGAGAAACGACACTCACTATGAACCCTAGTGGTATTGCAGCAGTGTTCTTGAAAGCCTGATAGTGGAGGTGCAGGCTGTGATTATGGATCTCAGTTTTGACAAGGCTCCCCAGCTGGATGTTTTTTCCTCTAAAATTTATCAACATTTTATGGCAGAGCTGGTACCATTATTGGCCAGTGTCTTTAACCACTTATAATCGGAAGGCCTGACCAATACCACTCTCACAGAGGCCAGAATATCTTTGATTTTCAAACTAAGGAAAAATGATACTAAAGCTCGCAGCTACATACTGATTTGAACTTACAGATACTGGCTAAGGTACAACACTGAGACTGAACAAAGTGTGAGGCAACCAGATTGGCCAGCAGCAAGTTGGATTCATGGCAGGGAGGCTGTCAAGAGATCACCTCAGTAAACTTTGTACCTAATTTCTGTATTCCGGGGGGGGCAACACCCCTGTGATGCTGGTCTCCCTGGATGCAGAAAAAGCATTCAATATGGTGTCATGGAGATACCTGTTCACAGTAATGCAAAGGCACAGCATATCACACATATTTACTAAATGGCTTCAAGTGTTATACCAACATTCATCAGCCATGGTTCATTGAAATGGGGCTTATTGGAGAAAATCGAGCTGGCATGGGATACCAGGCAAGGGTGTCCCCATCACCCATTTTATTTAATTTGCACTTAGAATCACTAGCCCTTAATTTGCACTTAGAATCCCAGGCCCACCAAATAAAGAACAATGCCTGGATCAAGGGTATTACAGTGTGACATCAGGAATTTAAGCTTTACACATATACACATGATATCCTTTTGCATGTCAGAGAGCCTGGCAATTTTATTACAGGTGTCTTATAGGAAATTGAAATGTCAGTAAGATCTATGTTTATAAACTAAACATTAACAAAAGGAATGCACTGTCACTTTATTCAAAAGTATAGAAACAAGATATTTTAGGCATAGTACTGCAGTGGGAACCCAATCATCTATAGTATTTGGGTATTAAAATTTCTAGAACCTTGAGTCTAGATCCCCTGCTCTAGAACATCAAACAAGATCTTTAAAGGGGGAAGCTCTTCCTCTCTCCTTGTGGGGTAGAATAAATATTATTAAAATGGATATTCTACCATATTAATTTACCTACTGGGAATGCTTAACATTGACTCATCACTGATCTAGTTCAAACTCATGTATAGTTTAATATTAATCTTTTATTTAACAAGGAAAAATGGCCAGCAGAGCACATGGTAAATTGACTTGTCCCAAATTTGTAGGAGGGTTGCATGTCCTTACCTTCTCCTCTACTATTTTTACCTGCACGGGAATGGATACTTGAAGTGGGCAACACTGGTTGTATATAGAAGAGGAACTGTAAAATGCAACTGGTTGTAACCTTAAAGCACCTCTATTTATGCCACCATCAAAAATATTTTAAGTCCCTAAGAACTGCATCTACATATTGGTCTGAAAGAACACATCAACAATTATGTAGATTCTTTAAGTTTGCATCAGACAAAGTTTTCTCCCAATCTCCTGTTGATAGCAATATAAAATAGGAGGTCACCCTTCCCACTCAAGGTTTTGGAAAGATCTGGCCATACCCTCAGTGGAGTACCTCACCCTGGGAGATCGGTGTGTCTCATTTGTGACATTCCAGAAGAGATGTAAGATTCCTAACTTCACCATCTTCAAATTTCTACAATTGAAACATTGCCTGTCTCAAATATTAGGACCACAGCTGGTCCAAAGAAGGTAGCTTATACCTACAGTACATTGCTGGTAACAATGGCACAGTTACCAAATGCCATATCTAACCTATATCCTGTACTCCAAGATCTTGAGCCCAACAAATTCATTGGGATCTGCCATTACTGGGGACAGGAACTTATTTTATCCATGGCAGACACAGACTGGAAGAAAGTTTTGCAAGACTTATATAAATTTATAAAGCGTGATCATTTGAGTTCAATGCAATTCAAAATATTACAGAAGTGTACCAATCACTTAGCAAACTTTTTAAAATGGGCAAATTGGCTAATGCAACTTGTTCCACATATGGCAAAGAGGTGGGATCACTCCACCATGTTTTATGTATGTATGAGAAGGTGATGCCCTTATAAGAAGACATCAGGACCATTTGGACCCACTGCTAGGGCTCCAGGATGCTTTCACCCCAGATATTTGAATGGTGGGAAAGTGCACAGATAAGGTTTTTGGTCCAATAATAGGGCAGATTGCTTTCACTGCAGCCATAGCCAAACTAATCACCCTCAATAATCAGATGGATAGTGAGGTACCGAGTAAAATAGAGTGGCATAAGGAGGTCTTGTTTGCCCTAAATGCAGAAAAAATGACTGCAAATATTAATTATAGATATTAAATGTATTGCCGCAGATGGGAGACATTACATGCTGTACTCCTTATCATATCATAATCCTCATGTGTGTCGGTAAGCTGTACAAAAGTAGGGCTCAAGTGTGGAGTCATGTATGTGTGGTTGTGTGAAATAGAATGCAGGTCTACCATCTCAACCTGAGATTATTATATGTAGTATATGGGCTCTGGATATCTCATGCCAAAGGTTACATTGAAGTTGCTCTTGTATTTTTTTTTTTTGGGGGTGATAATGTTCTTATACCATTGTAATGTCTTTACTTTGTTGTATTGCATTGTGTCATAGAAACATAGAAACATAGACTTTGACGGCAGATAAGGACTGCTTGGCCCACCTAGTCTCCCCATTTCCCTACCTACAGGAAGAGCTGCAGATCCTATTTAAACATTCTGTTGTACATTTGGAAAACTGCAATAAAGTTCATTAAATTGAAAAAATGATGGTGATGGCCTGTTAGTATTTCCCCCTTAAGGAGTATGGTATGATGGCTTTCATTGGTAGGTCCCAGGCAGGCAGAGTACTAGACTAAAAGGTTCTTGAGGAGAAATGATCTCAGAACAGCAAGTGCTCATCAAACCTGCAGACCAGGGATGTGTGGGGAGAGGCAGAGACATTGAGGCCTCAGAAGGGGTATGGTGTACCACAAACCAGGTTCTACCTAATTGTTTCATGCCAACATCGGGTACTCCTAGGGCATAGAGTAGGAGTATATATCCCTTAGAACTGCTGCAGGAAAGGTGAGAGTAACTACTGATGCAGCTATGGCAGGAGTCCATCTTTGGGTTTATACAGTAGGTAAATCCTACAGGAACACCTAGTTTCCTTGCAGCTGCAAAAGGGACTGAATTTTTGTAAATGTCTGATTTATTATGGTCCTACTGCCATGGGGCACAATGAACTTAAGTGATCTGTGGCCTGATTGGGAAGGCCATTTAACTGTGCACATGCCAGTGTAAATAAATTATTCTTGTTCTTCCACCATTAAATGGTGACTGCTTTGCATTCCTGAAGTTTGGGTTTAAAAAAGGGAAAGGGATATCAAGTGTTGGACATATTCTGCCTGCTAGCAGTTAACAGAAAGGGAATCTAGTTACCCTGTGTAATTGTAAAGTTATGATGATTTCTTTTGGTGTTTGTTTTAGCACAATAGCTCAATTAATTGTTCAGGTGTGATAGAGTAGTTAGAGCCAGGATAATTCAAATTTATTTTTTTAGTAATTAATCAAAATTGTTTCCATTTTTGTGAGCACTTGAAGAATAAGCACATTTTCAAGAAACCATTTTGTACATGTTTTTTTTTTTATTCATATTTTAGGTCTTGGAAGAGTTAGGCAGTTTAATGTTTGCCCCCAAATTTGCACATTAATAACTTGTCCATTAATCAACTGATTCACCTTCAATTTGGAATCTGCAGAGTCAGTACCAGAATCTCTAGATCCTGAAATTTTAGATCATGGGTTTAGTTGGTGCAAAATTGTAGGAGGTATACAGCAATTACATTTATCCAAATTAATACAGTGTTTGTTTTTATCATCAATAGCTCCAACATGGTTTGGTTTCAAATCTGAAACTTTCAGTTTTGATTGGATTTGGTCCAAGGATATTCCTTTGCTAATTAGTGTTTTATTAACTTTTTCTGATTTGGAGTTCTTTACAAAAAAGAGTTCTGTTTTCTGTGCATGTGAAGGACCAAAAATTAACATTATGAGGATAAGATCATTTTTACAAAACCATTTTTTATGGTTTTGTCAGTTTAAAAAAGTTTTCTGGAGGTTAAAACTTAGATTTTATGAGAGTTAGCAGTCACAAAACACCATGCAAAACAAAAACTATTTCTGCACTGAAAACAGAAAATTAGGTAGAGGGTGATCTGAGGTTTGAGGGGTTGATATATTAGTTTGAAAAGAAGATTATCTAGTACTTTCCATCAGCAATACTGTTATTTTTGTATAAATATTAATTTAAGAAAAATCACGAGTGATCAATCGTAATAATATTTACAGCTTTGCAAGTTATATTTCGTCCCTCACGTACATGATTTGGTCAAAACCAGTGTGCCAAAATGGGATGTAGCTCATAATAATATTTGCCATTATACCCTATCTGCTGCCTACTTACTCAACATTGTGAGTTGTATGACAAACTGGAGTGGCTGTCTCATGGTGACCATTGTATGTTTGTGCTGGGCTGCTTCACTGACGGAGTTGTCAGAACTGCCACCCCACCATTCCTAGCAGATCTACTTAAGCCTGTTAACTCAGCTTACCTACTTGGGTCAACTGTCTTATCTCTCTTCCTTGTCCCAAAAACCAGAACACTCATGGGTGATTGGGCCTTTGCTGCTGCTGTACCTCAGATCTGGAATTCCCTTCATGTGCTTGTTCATAGTGCCACCTCTCACAATAGCTTTAACAACACCATTGGGAATCATTTAAGGCTCACCATGGCCTGTAACTGCACCTAAATGCAATGTGTCCTCCATAGTAGTACTTTACTGTTCTTATAGGGTGGCTGGCTGTGGCTCCCCTGAGTTTTTTAGTTTTTACATAAATCCTGAATTTGACTGCTACACTATTATGTTGAGACAATCTCTAATTATTTTACTTCATGCTGTCTAAGCTTGCTCTATTGTTGTACCCTGCATTGTTGTATAACCCTTGAAATCTTGCTTAATTCTCTGTAAACCTTGTCTTTTGCCTGCATATTCCATGTCATTCTCCCAAGTAGCACCTGGAAATAGGCATATGTTTGTCTAATGTGCTTACCTGACAACAAAAGCTAAATAAATAAATTGTTTTTGAATTTGTTACAGTAAGAAATGCAGGTAATGTGCAGTAACAGTTTAAAAATGAGGTAGATTCCATGGCTGTAAATCGTGTGTTTGAGAGTTTAAGTTGTGTAGGTGATGCTTTTTGATGTGTTTTGTCAAAAATGAAATTTTTTCAGCACAAAAGGGAAATTTGCAGACTTGAGTGACAAAACCAAAAACAGGTCTATGATTTCATGAGATAGGTTTCATGACATGTGGAAATGGTTTTGTCATTTATTTATTTTTTGGGTTTACTGAGTGTTTTTGAAAGGAATTGTTTGATTTTTATTTTGATTGACTCAGTAATATACTATATGTTTATTATGGTTTGGTTGTTTAGGTTAGTCTGTTTTTATTTAATGTACACAGGGCTCTATGTGAAGACACTGACCACCAGACACTTTGTTGGCTACAGCACATTCTGGCCATGATATCAGTTACTATACTGTGTGCCTGCAAGCAGCTAGGTAGAGTGTTATGCTGGTATTGGGCCTAAAAGGCCCTGTGCATCCTGGCATGAAGGTGGTTGGTGTATGGTTGTGCACAGGGCCTGCAGAGCCCTGTGTGCAGCCATACACACCATTGTGCTGCAGCAAAGTCCAAAGGGCCCTGCACATTCTGGCATGCCAGTATATAAGTTATGCCTGCATACAGAACCCTAGGTGTATCCAGACAGACTGTTGTATTGTCACAGGGCCCAAAGGAACCTTTGCATCCTGGAATGAAGGTGGTTGGTGTCTGGTTGCATGCTGATCTCACATGGTCCTTCACACAGCTAGACAGACCATGCAGCAAGAGCAGTGCCTGAAGTTGGTTAGTGCCTGTCTATGTGCAGGGCCTACAGGGCCCTTTGCTCAGTCAGGGGTCTAGGTCAATATAGTGCATGCAAAAATGCATTGTTAACCACAAAGACAAGGCAGCAAGAGTAAAAACCGTGCATCAGCAATACAGTGCAAAGTGTTGACCATACGCCCGTGGGGGAGTTAGGGGTGGAATTTATTATTACAGTCTCTGGGGGGCACTCAGGACAGAGAAAGTTGGTGGAGGGGTGATTTACTATTAGTAACCCTGGGGAGGGTGACATTTGAGGGGGGCACAATAACATCCCAACACTGTTTTATCCCGTTAATTTTTCTCCAACACTATTTTCAATGTGTAGTTTTTATGGCACAATTATTGCCACACTATACTGACCAGATACCCTCAGTCAGAAATAAAAAATAAATTAATTAAAAATAAATAATTAGATGTAAATTGCATACTAAATTATTCCCAAATATTAAAACTTACACAGTTTTCCCAGATTATGTCTTTAAGGTTAGAGACCAATCTACACATTTACAGAGAAAGTACAGTTTAAAACAATAGAATTTTCAGCAGTTTCCATTCTTAGTGATTCTCCAGGATCTTTCACAGTGACTAGTGGTGGTACAGTTTGATTTGCTGCTTGCAGATTTTGAAAGTTATATATATATAATACAGATCAGGCACTCTAAGTATCTCTGTGAGGTCAGTAAAATGTTGGAGCTCATGTTCTGATAATTAAAAACATGAAGAGTGTGTTGATTGCTAAAAGCTACTGTTCTAGGATTTCTTGGGATTAGGGTCTGGATTTTGAAAATGTGGCACAGGACTTGCATCAAGACTTGTGTCACAACACTTTGAATGTATTGCTATGCCAATATGTTTTGCACAACTAAGCCTAGTGCAATTGCAACAGTTTCCTTGCTTTACAGCAGCTTTGCGCAAAATCTCAGGTGCAAGCTCCATGAAAATGGTCCAGAGGACTGATGCAAGCCAGACCACAAAAAGATGGTTTCGCTTGTGTCACTTGCAGCACAAGATAAAAAATCCCGCTAGATGGCTGCAAGCCCAGTGCGCCATATCATTCAGGCACCCAGGGCTTGCAGCAATCACACCACTGTGAAAATGCAGCCCTAGAGTTTAGAAGCCCCAGTCTCCAGACCTGTGGCCTGCAAACTGCATGACTGCAAAAGCATATATTTTATTTCTGGTTCACCCATGCTGGTGTGCCTGCAAAAAGAGTGACCATCGCTAGAGCACACGCACAATGCTGCCACTCAGCGTCACATCAGATCATTGTGTCGCCTGATCCTGACAGCATGAAATTCGCCGGGGCAAGTATATGCCATTTGTGGGGGGCTATGTCCCTCCACATTCCCCAAACTTAAGTATCATCACCTCCAAGTCTGGGGCGTTTCGAGAGGTGGGGCAACACCCTTGAACCACTTCAAATCTAGAGCACTGCAACATCCAGTTCACCCCTATGACACGCAAACTGGTTCCATTGCCCACATAACGATGCCCTTATGACAGTGCCCTAACAACAGTATATGTTTATTTCCCATACAAGATTTGTGTGGTCCACGAAAACAGATTTGCATAGCTGTTGATGTGTTTTCTTGAAATTAACACACAGCACCTAATGCCACCAAGGCAGATCATTCTTTAAAGATTAATGTCTCACTCTTTCCAAACCTTGCAAACATAACACATACAGTACCATGGGGGAAACATCTTGGGCCAGATATTCAAAAGTTTGCACCAGGGCTAAATTAGCACTGCCCAGCATGCTAAATTAGCCCTGGACCAACAGCCCACTATATTCAAAAGGGATAGCCCTGGTGCTAAACCTGTTGAAAATGGCATGCTAAAGAAGCTGGCAAACTGGGTTGGGAGTGCAATGCAAAAATAGCCTAGGAAATAAGGCAGCTATGAAAATAGCAACCAGGAAGTGAAACCTACTACAGCAGCCCAGTGCACAGCTACGTGAAGGAAGGCAGAGGTGAACTACGTGACCAGTGTGTGTACTAGCAAAGGAGTGGATTCATTAAAGCTGCAAGCACCAGTGCACGTGAAATTCTGCAGAAATGTACCATGTTTCCGAAACATTTGCATGACACAGAAACATTTATGCAAGTTTTGCATGGAGCTAAGCCATTTGCCCTGTGCTATCACATTTGCCCTGGGCAAAAATTTGCTATATTCGAAAGTGACATCCAAATGTGCCTACTTAGGCAGTCTGTGGGCAAGCATCCAGAATAGCATCTTATTATGTCCTGATTTGCATGCAGTTTGCCCAGCGCTATTGCAGGGTCCTACAGTTCCACCTTTAGGTCAGTCTGGAAGTACAGGGGCTGGCTGGATCTGCCCACTGCTCCACCTGTATGTCAGTCTGGAAGTGCATGGTGGTAGCTGCAGGCTACATTTGTACAGAGCCACATAGAATATTGTGCCCCAGGGGACTACACAGCACAGGCACAGGTGGTGGTGCTGCATGCAATTGTCAAACTGCAGTTCCTGCTACAGTGCATAGCAGACACTACAGTAACGAGGGGGCCAGTAGTGTCAGGGACACAGAAATGCCTATGGTGTGTAAGGCATCAATGCCTGCTGCACTTTACACAGTGTCAGGCTCATCCTGCAGGTGTGTACTGACAGTGGACATTACGGTTATGCTGTTGCATGACCTACAGATGCTGCACCACTGGCATGGGATGCTCACAGTGCTATATACATGGCTGGTTGTGTGTACTGTGGTGTCTGTATAGATATGCGGTATGTGGATGGGGGGGCACATACCATCAGACAGGCACACTAGTGTTGGGGTATTCCTTACACTGGACCATGTGCACTGCTTGGATTGTCCCAGCCTTGTGGCAGCACCCAGTATGTGGTGCAGACTGGCCACCTGTACACCCTCCCTTCAACACCCTCCATGCCCCTAGTGCTGCACGTGTGTGCTGGATTCTGTTGGTGTCTACCGAAGGGTGGTCTGCAGGTGTGTGCTGTATGGACACACTGCATTGGTGTCCACTGGGTGCCGGGTCACCACTTAATGCCTGGCATGGCTGGGACTGGTGGCAGATGATGGCAACATAGGAGGTGCCATCTATGTGCAGCATGTTTCTTCTATTTCTGGTTTCTTTCTTTGTTTAATATTTACAGGTTAGGATCAATAAACCACTACTGGCAGACCCTCGCAAACTCCATAATTCACACTTGTGAATTATAGAGTTCAATAAATCATGGTTCTATGTCACACAAAGCTGCACAAAGCCACAAAGGCACTCAAAGCTGGTTTGCCCAGAGTTAAGACTACCTTTTCCTGTGTGATAATTTACACCGCACAATGTATCATGCTAAATCACGCAAAAACACTTTACCTGGTGTTAATGCACTGAATATGGAATTGCACCAGTATTCATGTACATGCCCCCTCTTTTTGCCTCTGGCATACATTATACTTTTGCCCAGCGCTAATGCAGTTTGCCTGTGCTATTTGGCCTTTTGAATACAGTGGACCCACACAAACCAAGTGCAAACGGTTTGCGCACAGTGTAAAGTTTTGAATATCTGGCCCCTTATCTCCTAATGCATATAGTGTTACATTTATAAATATAGTACCATTGTAAAGAACCCAGATTCTAGACAATGGTAAACAAAAACTTCTACCATTGGAATAGGGATGGTTTTCCACACTCCACCAGTGCAAGATGAAACTGACTAAAACACAGACACATAAAATTTGATTGCAGAAGGAGACAAAAGGTCCACCAGGTCTGGCCTTACTATATTACCTCACCCCACCAACCTACTGGCCTGGTGGTCTGTTATGCTGCTCTCCACTCCCTCATGCCTCAAACCCATGTTGCCACCCTTCCATTAAATGTAGCTGCCCACACCATGTCCACCGATAGTCTGTTCCTTGGTTCCACTACCCTCTCAGTGAAATAGCACTTCCTTACATTTCTCTTCAACTTGCTCCCCACCAATCTCCAGTAATGTCCCCTAGTGACTGCATCACTATTTCTTACAAATAGGCCCTCACTATTCATCTTATTTATATTCCTGAGCAATGTGTATGTTTTAATGATGTCCCCTGCTCCCACCTGGCTTCCAGCATGTACACATTTAGGGCCTCCAACTGATCTATGTAAGATCTGCCCTGCCGGCATTGGATCATCCTTGTGACCTTTTGCTGTTGCCACTCTAGTGTATCAATGTCTTTTCTCGGATGAGTATCCCAGGGCTGGGAAGAATAATATAACTGAGGCTGGACCATGGATCTGTACAGAGGCAGAATGGCCTTGCTTCTCTTCTCCTATTATCAAAATCTCTCCCTAACTGCACTCATAACTTATAATGCCTTATAATGTTTTGTAAGGAGTACATCTTCAAGACTTATTAAAATTATGAATGTCTAGTCCTTAGCCCCAGTATTTGAAATATTAATGATCATAAGAAAATGGAAAATCCTAAAGGCTGTTTGCTCATGATGCAGTTCCAGCCATGATGTTTTGTCAGTACAATATCATGATCTGAAACGAATCTAAAGAAAATCTATCTTGCAATACCCTTGACCCTTCTAAACTCTGGAAAACAGTCAATAGCCTAATTAAGCCCTACCACAGTGGGCACAGACCCCATCTGGTTCACCCTTAATCACCAATACTCTCAACCAATACTTCACAGAAGGCCCTAAGGCTCTTTTAGAAACATAGAAACATAGAATTTGATGGCAGATAAGGACCGCTTGGCCCACCCAGTCTGCCCATTTCCCTACCTACTGGATAAGCTGCAGATCCTAGTTAACCAGCAGCCTACTTCTTTCTACCCCCACCCCTCAGAATTGCCTTATGACTATCCCATGCATGCTTGAATTCCACCACTGATTTTGACTCCCAACCTTCCTCCGGAAGGCCATTCCATGCATCCACAACCTCTCTGTGAAAAAATACTCTTAAATTACCTCTGAGCCGCCCCCCATCTTCAAATTGTGCCTCTTGTTCTTGCACACCTCTTTTGAAAGATGCTACCCTCTTGACTTTGTTGATTCCCTTGAGGTACTTGAAAGTTTCTATCATGTCCCCCCTCTCCCTCCTTTCCTCGAGGCTATACATATTAAGCTCCTTAAGTCTCTCTTCATATGTCCTCCGGCGCAGACCCTGCACCATTTTAGTTGCCCTCCTCTGGACTGCTTCCATCCTGTCTATGTCTTTGCGGAGATTGGGTCTCTGCACACAGTACTTCAGATGGGGTCTCACCACCTTTCCCCTAACCTACCCCACCCCCACTCGCACTATCCAATCCACCCACTAGTGGCAACTTCCATCTTCAGGCAATCTTGATGGCCTATTTTCACAAATAGATTTTGGCACTAAATGCAATACTCAGCTGTGTAGCTGATGGCATCACACCCAAATTCTTCAAAATCAGTGCTCCAGCATAGCTGTCCCTACTGCCTACCTACTTCATTGATCACTAGGTACCAGCTCCTTTCCTCGCAGCTGGAAGCATACACTGGTAGTTCCAATCCACAAAGGTGGCCCAGCTGACTTACCCTTCCATCTACTGGCCAGTCTCTCTGCTCCCATCCTCTCCAAAACCCTTTAGTGGATTATCAGTAGGCAGCTGTCTAACTACTATGCCCAAACTGACTTCCTAATTCTGTACCAATCTGACTTTTGCTCTAACCACTGAACCCCCTCCTCACTTCTTAGAGTCATGAACCACATACACACCAACATGGACAAAGGCCTGGGCACAGGGACCATATTTATAGACCTAACAAAGGCCTTTGACGCCATGGATCACCACCGGCTACTACTCAAGTTAGTCAACTCTAGTGTCTCTCCCTCAGTCCTAGCATGGTTCCAGCCACACCTGACAACCAGAGCCAATCTGTCAAGACTTTTCCATGCTCCTCCCCCACCCTACCAGTCATCCTTAGGGTCCCACAAGGTTCAGTCCTGGGGCCCCTGATCTTCATTACCTACTTAATGACCGACTCAGCTTCCTCACTACCAGTAACATACACATGTATGAGATGATACCGTTATCTATGTATCCTGCATCTCTACTCCCTCCATTGAGGATTACCTCCCAAAGGACTTCACCAAAGTACAAAAATGGTTTCTGAATAACTGCCTCATCATGAACCAAAAAGAAAATGGTATCCATGTTGTTGGGCAAAAGGATTTGGCTCAGGTCTACCACCCCCACTCTAATTTTACGCACCCCATATGGGTCCTGCCTTGGCTTAGTTTTCTCCTACAAATACCTCAGTCTCCACCTCGATCTGCACCTTGACTACTTGAGGCATATCTCCCAGGAAGCAAACAAGTCATACACCAAGCTAGGTGCCCTATACAGAGTAAAGAGTTACATGTCATAATAGCAATCGCAAATCAGCGATCACTATTATGGTGAGTGTGTATCATCGAAAAGCAAATCAGCGATATACACTCACAGGAGACCTGACATCCAGAAAACAAAAAAGTGTTTTTGCGGGAGGGCTGTACCCCCCCACACACCCTGACTACAGATTCTCAACTCCAGGGGGATTCATGTCAGGAAGGGGGCAAAATACAGGATTCTACTAAATTTACATGCTTCTGGACCCAGCCCTGAACCCAGTACCTGCTGCGCCAGAGCTAGCCACTCACACCACCACACCACATGACTAGCTCAGAGGCAGCAGGCACACCAGTCCCCTAAAATCCCTTCCCTATCCCTCCCCTTCCCCTTCCTCTTGCTATTCACCCCTTCCAGTCTGCCTTTCCTATGTTGCCTTTCTCGTAGGGTCACTACTCTTGCAGGGCAGCCCATGGGGAAAGTGCTGAATATGGCTTGCTGTTTTGATGGTCACCCATATTCAGTCGCTATCCTCACTGGATACCAGAGTAAAGGGATGCCTCCATTGAATCATCAGAAAACAGACTGTGGAACAATCAATCCTTCCCCTTATAGGCGATGGGGACACATTCTACTCAAGTGCTACCTCCACTTCCCTTGATAAAATCAACACTCTTTTCAACACACTGTGTAGATTTGACCTGAGCCACCACCCCCCACTCCCAACAATGCAGTATGTAAAACAAACTAGAGTAATCCCTGCCACCTGAGACAAATGATGCATTCTTCTTTCCTGGGTATTATGCATTGGCCCAGCAAACTGTATGGATATCTGTCCAGTCTCTTCTCCACTGCAGTGAACCATTCCTATCTGCTCAGATCTGAGGCAGGATGCCACCTACATGTCCCCCATACAAGGGCAACCTAGTCCAAGCCTCCAACAGATACAGGCTCCTTATCACCTGAAAAAACATCCCAGTCAGTGTCATTGCCCTCTCCCCCATATCAAGCAAGGCTGTGATCAAGTCCCACTACAAATCCCCGACATCCACATCTCCAGTACTAAGCACTCCCACCCTGAGCCTATCTAACTCATCTATCTAATGCATCTCATATTAACCCAATGATGTACATTGTGCTAAGTGCTGTGATCCTCTGCGGGACAGACGTGGTACTATTATTTTCTGTCTCTGGGGTTACCCTATCATGTTGTTATAATTTAGTGCACCAGGATATGCTGCTTACCATGTACTTGTTTCAGATGTGATTGGAATGTGTACTGCATGTACTGTATGAATGATGTAGGATTCCTCAATGTCGTGTTCCTCCCTTCCTCCTCTAGGTCACAACTGGAAGTGAGCCCTGGGCTCTGGGTGCTTATCTGGTAAAACATGTTTAAAGTAAAATAAATAAAAATAAAATCCTACTTTAAAAGCCTTTTGTTTTTATTCTGCAGCATTTATTTTGTAATAACAGTAAGGGACACCAAAGTTACTTGTTATGCTTGTTAACATCACTTTTTGTGTGGGTGAAGGCCCTCAGCTAAGATTCATGCCTCTCAGCATACCTAGGGCATGATGTTATCCCAGAATAACAACCACCATGCGATGCTTTATTGCTTAAGTACAGTATACAGTGCTAAACAGTGTCAGGTTTTAACATGACTAAAGATATTCTAAACTACTGCCATAATTTCCATAGCTGCAGCTAGTTTCAGTGCTTGGTGTCACTGTTTTTAAATGCTAAAAATATTCAGTGTCATCTGCAAGGCTGCTGAAGAGTCAACAGGCGGTATTGTACAGAAGCAGTGCTGCACCTGTGTGTGTGTGTGTGTGTGTGTGTGTGTGTGTGCCTACATAAGCCTCTTTTGCCTCCAGGCTCTAGTGGTCAGCTAACAAATTGCAAGAAGACAGGCAAATTCAAAGTGATGGCCAGACTGCTCAATGTTTCTTCATTCAAGATACTGATTGGAGTGACTAGACATGGAGGGAATCTGACACTAGATGCCACTGAAAAACATGGATTTGTTTTTCTTTTTTAGTCATTTATTGACATATTAGAGGAGAACTGCGCTGAACCCTTAAGCCATTTTCCCTGGTAGAATCTGTTTTTAAGTACTGATTCCAATTCTGTTATTGTTCACTCTGTATGGGCCTTTTAGTAAACACAGTTGCTGTTACTTATTGACACTCTGATGTAAAGAATAATTTTGGAACCGCATGATGTACTTTATGTCCCTCTCAGCTACAGTGTTCTGTAATAGAACATGGATGCATTGTGCCGGCAATGAAAAAACTGAGCAAGGGACACAAACTACATCATACAGTTCTAAAGTTGTACTTATTACTTGTGTATTGGTTAGATACACCTACTAGGATAATTAAAAAGCCTGTAGAGCTGGAACAGCAACAAAACTGAAACCAGTATTTAAAAATCGTCTTTTATATGGGAAAATGAAACACAGATTTGAAACGCAGTTCTCCTTTAAAGACTGAAAATAATTCCTAGTACTATTGTGCATTGATTTGCTTTCATGGCTTCCTTATATGCAGTTAATTAGAGTCCCTCAGTTAACATCCATTCTGCTAATGCAGTTATTATATTGAATGAAGAAGAAGAGAAAAGACAATGTAAATTGAGCTGGGCCAAGACAGCAAAGAAAGAATCACTACAATGTATTATGAAATCATTTTTTAACAGCTGGCAGGGATCCACAAGCTGCATGTTTAACGTGGTTGGTCCCAGACGGGATTGCTAAGGTACAGCAGCATTACATGCAATGCCTGCCTCACTGTTTGATTTTTACATTAACCTCAAACCCTGGGGACGCCCTGCCTGATAAAGTACAACACAGATTCGGAAGATCCATCTCCTCTAGAGAAGATTTAACATCTGGTTCAATTACGGCAAATATGATGAGCAAAATGTGCAATTTTCAAGGAGGCTCAGTCACAATGTTTTGTACAATTTTCCACAAGCTTCATGAAAGCAGAGCATTCCGTGCTTTTCTGGAGAGTTTGTAAATTCCACACATCAGCTTTATTTTGATGCCCTTTGTTGATTATTTTCATTAGCAGACACAGCAAAGTTTCTTACCATCAGCAACAGAGTATACATTCACATTCTAAATGGCAATAGACTGCCAAATTTTATTTTGTGGTAAATAGTCACATTTTACAACACCTGCAGCTAGCATAAGTACTGTTTGAAAAAAAAAAAACACTGTAAATACAGGGCAGCTACTGACGAAGCTATGCATTGTGGACCTACCTTTATAATAAATAACCAGTGGCTAAGAAGGTAAAATATTGATCACAGCTAATGCTATTGTTTTTCCGTTATTTGAAACTAGCATAGTTTAGCTGCCATATTTTTATTGAGGGGATAGAAATAAACTTTTTCAAGCAAATGACATTTGTTAAGTCTGTTACCTGTGGCTTTAAGATTATTTTACATGTTTCAGTCCATGGATTTTAAAGATTTAGAGTTGGTTTATAGTCTGGAATATCCACTGCATTAAATGCTATGTCCGCTCGGTATTGCCCTGATTGGGATGTATCCCTACTCCATTTTACACAAACAATTACTATTCTAGGTTGAAAATGAATTATGTGATCCAACTGTCCATTTCCTTTTGATTGAATCATCACTATCCTGATTAACCAACATGAAAACCAACTGAAATTATCTCTTTAAACTGGATAGTCACTAGCTAAGCATCAAAATGATCTGTCCTGTTTGGATCACAGCGGTGAATAGAACAACACAGTTTAGAAACACAAAAACATAAGACTTTGATGGCAGAAGGAGAATGAAGGTCCATTGAGTCTGTTCAAACTATATAACAGTACCACACCAACCTACTGTACTGGTGGGTTGTTTCCCACCCCGGTTTTCCCCTACCCCTAAAAAGCCTTGTTGCACCCACTTGGGTATTGTGAATCTCCTTGTTCTGTCAAAAAATTTTTTTGTGCTCTTCCCTGCATTCCCCAACCGGCCACTCCTTCAGGCTGCCAAGGGACTTGTCAATCCACCAATTCATGCCCTTCACTGCCATCATGATTTCTTCCCACTGTACCATGCCCTGGGTGACCTGATGTATCCTTTTACAGAGTGGCCCCCTCCCCGGGGCTCATGAGATGTGAGATGTGGTCCAAATCTGTGCTGGGTGCATGGTGGGGGATCAACTCTGTAGGCTGCTCACCAGGGCTGCATAGCACCAGGGGACCTGTGTGACCATCATCCAGTCAGTCAAGTGGGGAATTTTCCATTTTCTCCTCACCCACCTGACCCCTACCACTACGCAGCTGCATGTATGTGGCATCCTGGGAAGGATGCACTGTGGCAAATGGTCACCCAAACTGCCAAGTGCACCTCAACTGAGGACCACCAAGAGTGGCTCCAGAAGTGGCACATGCTTGTGCCCTCCCTCTCAGTGAGGAGAGCATCTGAGCAGATGCACCTAACCCTCTCAGCAACTCTCTGCTCCTGTCATCTCGGCCATGAGCATGAACCTGGGTTGCCAGCATGCCAAGCGATACCCTATCATTCGGTGCCATGGAGCCACCTATTGGCAAAACTGTTTAAACCCATTAAGGGTAGCTGCTCCAGCCACTTTTGCTGGCAGTTTGTTTCACAGATCCACAACCCTCTCAGTGAAGTAGAACTTTCTTAGGTTTCTCCTAAATTTGCCCACCCCCACCAACCTCTGGTAATGCCCCCTACTGTCTGCTGCCATATTTCCTACAAATAAGTCCTTACTGTTTACCCTGTTTATAACCCTAAAAAATTATGCACTTCAGTCATGTCCCCTGATCTGACCTGCCCTCCAACGAATACATGTTTAGGGTCTCAACTGTTCATCATAGGATCTGCCCTGATGGGCCTGAATCATCTTTGTGAACGTTTGTAGTGACCCTAGCCTGCCAATATCGTCCTAAGGTAAGTATTCCAGAAACTAGCACAGTACACCAGGTGAAGCTTCACGAGGGATCTGTACAGTAGCAGAATCACCTTGCATCTCTTACTGTCAAATCCCTTCCATGTACACCTCAGCATTACTGATGTTTTGCAGTACACTTTGTTGCATTGACTTGTTTGCTTGAAGGAGTCACTGATTATGACACTCAGATCCCTCCACTCTATTGAACGGACCAGTGGAAACCCTGCCATCCACTATCTTGTGCATGGGTTCTGTCTATCTAAGTGCATTACCTTTCACTTCTTGACATTGAATCTCAACTGCCACACCTTAGACCATCTCTTTAATTTCTTCAGGTCCTTCTTTCAATCCTTTCTCATAATCTACCCTCTCACATAGCTTTTTGTCATCAGCAACATGACACAGCTTTCCCTGGATACCTTCCCATATGTCACTTATGAACATATTAAATAAGAGTGTTACCCGGACCGATCCCGAGAGCACTCCACTTGTGACCTCCCTGTCCCTCGATTTTTCTCTGTTCACCTCTACTCTCTGTTGCCTCCCACAAAGCCAGTTTCCTACACCACATCCAACGAAACACCACTCTACTCCCAAGTCCACCAATTTCTACAGCAGCTTCTCGTGTGGTACTAAGTCAAAGGCCTAACTGAAGTTGAAGCACAGCAAATCTGCCAACTGTCCTGTCAATTGCTTTAGGAACCCAATCAAAAAACAGTATCAAGATGGTCTGGCATGACCTCCCTGATACAAGCCATGCTACTTACTGTCCTGTAGGCAGGCCACTAAACATTCCCTGATCATGATCTTCATCAGCCCATATATAACTGAGATAAGGCTGACAAGCCTGTAGTTGCAATGATCCTCTCTGTTCCCCCCCTTTTTGAGTGGTACTATGTCAGTGAATCTCCACTCTTCTGGCACCATTTTTTACTTCAGTGAGTTGTTAATGACAGGTTATAGCACTACCAATTATGTGGCTAATTCCTTAAGTACCTCTGTGTGCAAGCCATCTGGAACTGGTGCCTTGGCTACCCTGTGAGCTTCTCAATCCCCTTTTACTCTGTTCACTAAGATCTGTACTCCACCGATTTCCTGAACCACGCAGGTAGTCGGAGAGCCACAGCCGTGGTTCTCTTATGAACCCGACCTGCCAGACTGCCACCCGAAGTCCAGGTCTGAAGCCACCAGCCCTCACAGAAACGCAGGTACGGACTTGCCCTCAGGGATTAATTACCTCGAGGAAGGGAGCCCTAGCTGCCAATTTTTGCTTTCTTTACATGAGGACAGTTGTCTCTAGATTTAAATCCAGAGTCTTTTACTGCTGTAGCCCACTGGCTGCAGTCAGCCCCAGGAGCACTCCAATTGGATCCATATAGCTCTGCACTGTTAATGTTTGATTATATTGTGCTAGATTAAGCTTTCTGTTAAAACTGTCTTGTTTGTATTTTATAGCTGAAGTTTTCTGATTTAATGTAAATGCCTGTATTGTGTTCCTCATAAGACCAGTAGCGATCTCAGCTCAGGCCTTTGAAACCCCTCCTTCACCTTTTTACACTAGTATTGTGTTTTAAATAGCCCTGTTATTGCTCACTCAGACTTGGAGGCACCTTGCCTAACATCTTGGTCTGCAACACCACCACCCCCCCATTTAAGCCAGTCTGCATTTCTTTTTAGCTCCACAAGCAGCCTCACCCCCTCTGACTTTCTTATTTAATTCTCCTCTGCCTTCTCCTTCCTGGTGGTCTGAGAGCCACAGCCATGGTTCTCTGACAAACCCGACCTGCCAGACTGCCACCTGCAGTCCAGGTCTGAAGCCACCAGCCACTCACAGAAACTCAGGTACGTACTTGCCCTCAGGGACTGATTACCTCCAGGAAGGGAGCCCTAGCTGCCAATTATTTCACCCACCCACTGACCCCCCAGTCCTAATTAAATACACATAAACTCTGCCCTGGCTTTCTAGCTCATTCCTCTCTACCTCCCCCCCATGCTTATTCCACTATGTGTGTCAAATTGTGGATCCTCTTCTGGTCCTTCTTCTATCTCATATTGCATGCCCAATATATGCCACCTCAAGCCTTTATTACTGTGGATACTAATCTGATCTGCTCTGTAACTAGTTCCTGTCCCTATGTGGATATATGCCTTTTCAACTCCCCAGTTCTTCAACACTGTTTTCATATTACCTTTAATGCTGGTACACAAAATGAATTATCACCACAGCTTATGACTTCTGCAAACATCATAGAGGCATCACCTCTACAGATAGAAGTCAGAGTACTCGTCTCTGCCACCCTTAGTGGGAAGGGCAAAAAATGTTGGGGCACGCCCCTCCAAGACGATGGCCCACAACGACGTAAAGGGGTTAATAGCATGAAGCTTACTATTGCCACTCTAAGAAAACTTTTACTCCTTCTTCTCCTGTGCTCAGGAAATGTGGAGCTTAATCCGGGGCCACCAGCTGCAGTCACATCACCCTCTGACCTTGCCACACTGAAAGGCATGAGTTTCCTTCACATTAATGTATGCAGTCTGTTAAAAAAGTTCTCCATGATCCAGGCCTGGGTCCTCCATACCCGACCAGACATCTTAGTGGTTTCAGAAACCTGGCTTAGACCAGCCACCTCTGACAGGGAAGTCAATATCCCCAACTGTTTCCTATTTAGAGCAGACAGACACTCCAGGGGTGGAGGGTTGCCATCTATGTCAAGGATAGCTATACGGCATCCTGTCTGAGTGCTTTATCTGTTGCAAATGCTTATGAATGTCTGTCTCTTAAAGTCACCATCTCGCACACTTCAACATTATGTATCATAGGGTGCTATACACCTCCTTCTGCCAATCTACAATTGTTACCTCATCTGAGTAATATCATCGAACAACAATCCTCAGAAATAATTATTCTTGGAGATCTTAATTTAGACTGGCTATCTAAAACTGCCGCTCCTCTCATAGCTTTCTATGACACCCATGGATTATCGTAACTCATTGTTGAACCTACACGAGTAAATAAAAAGAACGTGGATAACAGCTCCCTGCTAGATGTTATCCTAGTGAATAAACCACATCTCTTCTCCTTTGCCGGCACCTTCTTCAGTGATATCAGTGATCACTCATTTATTGCTTGCATAAGAGCAAGCAACAAACCTACTACTTCGCTGAAGTTTGCTGCCAAGAGATCTAAATGGAACTTTGATCTCACTGCCTACATAAATTAACTGAAACACTCCTTGTATTGGCAAGAGTTCTATTTGGCAAAAAACACGCAATCAGTATGCGACATATTCAGCAAAATTATCCTAGATGCTCTAAATAAATATGCCCCTATAGTTAAGGTGTGAATAGCAAAAAATGCATGTAGATGGTTCACACCATTATTAAAATCTGCATTGACTGAAAGAGATAACCTATGGAAAAAAAGCATGCAAAACCCAGTCTGCTGCAGACTAGTGCAAGTTCAAAAGGGCACGAAACTGATGTACTAGAATGGTTAGAGATACAAAAGCTGCAAATTATTATTCTGAATTCCTCTCTGCCTCCAAAAATCCTACAAAATTTTGGAAAACTGTCAAGGACTTGTCTGGTCACACATCTGGTGGCTCACTACCTGATGAAATCTCCTTAAACAATACCACCATTAGTGACAGACTGGAAGTTCTGGATGCCTTCAATAATCACTTTGCGACTGCAGGCTTAGCCTTCAACAATTCCCCTGTGAATTTGATACTCTCTCAGGTGGATAATCAAGTTGCAGATCCTAGCATCACTGATTCAGTCTTCTCCGTGCGTCCTACTGCTCTGAAAGAAGTTGAAGACCTATTGCTAAAACTGGAAATAAAAAAATATGCTGGTGCGGATACCCTCAACCCATATTTTTTAAAGGTGGCCATCCATGTGTTAGCCGTGTCCATAACCCATTTATTTAACCTATCATTAACTCAAGGATACATTCCTTCAATATGGAAAACAGTGTACATCATACCCCTGTTCAAGTCCGGAAATCCCTGTGATCTAAATAATTACAGACCAATTTCGATTCTCCCAGTCTTGTCAAAATTACTGGAAAAAGTTGTAAGTAACCAGCTGAGACAGTATCTAGAAGCTAATAACCTGCTTAATCCAGTCCAATCAGGGTTGAGAGCTAAACATAGCACCATCACAGCACTTGCCAAAGTGACTAATGACTGGCAAAGAGAGCTAGACAACAGGAATTACACCTGCGCTGTATTCTTGGACCTGGGCAAGGCCTTTGACAGTGTCAACCATTCTCTGCTACTCTCTTCCCTGACCTCACTAGATGCTGACCCATTATCTTTACAGTGGTTCAACAACTACCTCTCTGATCGTTTCCATCAGGTGAAAGTGGAAGGAGATCTCTTAACTCTCAAACCTCTCCTAAGAGGTGTTCCCCAGGGTTCTATCTTAGGACCGATCTTATTTGCAATATACATCAACAATATTGATGAAAGCATAACTAAGGCCAACATTCATCTGTTTTCAGATGACACAGTTCTTTACATAAGCCGCCTGTTATTACAATCTGCATTTAATGACCTTCAATCTGAGTTCAACCTGCTGCAACACCAACTCCTAAACAAAAAACTATTACTTAATGCCAAGAAAACAAAAGCAATGCTTTTTTCTCCCTCTGCCCAAATGGTAAATTCAGCCCTATCAGATCCTGTGATGCAGATAACTACAATTCTTGGCAAGAAGTTGGAATTTGTCCCTAAATTCAAATACCTGGGTGTATGGCTGGACCATAGGCTCTCCTTTATAAAGCACGTTGAAGAATTACTCAAAAAATTACGACAGAGACTTGGCCTGTTCTTTAGGATAGCCCGCTTCTTAACTAGAGTTGCCAAACTACATCTGGTACAATCAACCTTTCTATCCTTGATAGATTATGCTGACATCCTCTACAGTCACTGTCCCATTTCCTACCTCATCAAACCTGACACATTATATCATAGAGCTTTGAGGTTCATCACAGGCCTGCCTTATTCCACTCGCCACTGCTCCCTATATCAATCAGTGTGGTGGAGTTCTCTTCAATTCAGGCATGATAAAAATGCAGCCTTATGGACCCTGAGAGGCATCTCCAAAAAACTGCCCCAATACATTGCACACTGTCTTCCTATAAAACCAATAGGCAATTACGCCCTGAGAAGTTGCAAATCTCTCCTACTGATGGTTCCCAATGTTAACTCTCACTTTGGCAGGGCTGCTATAAGCTTTACACTGTCCTCCTTGTGAAATAAATTGCAAAAAAAACTGCAACTGAGGTCACCCATCGGCATCTCATCTTTCAAGCTCTTATATTCACGTCTCAGAAATGATCAGTGCAATTGTTTCCCATGACCATGAATTGTCATCATGCTAACCTGTACCATTTAACCATGAACGAATTACTTCTAGTGCTTGTCTCCTCCTTGGCCCTGGTCTGTCATCATGCTTTCATGTAACACCTTGATGCCTCTGTCCTCCATTTGATACTGGTCTATCTTCTCACTTTCTCCAGCCTTCTTTTCATAACTATACTGCACTCATCCACAATCTACATGCAATCATACTATAAAAGTCCTAACTCCCCTTTCCCTCTCCCCGTAGGCCCCCACTGCTGCATCAGTTCTACCGACCTATCCTTGGGACTTCACTTCTCACAATGTTTATTCTTCACTTACTTATTACATACCGCTCCTGGTACCCCATCTGCCATTAGTTGGTGGTTCTACAAGCCATTTTCATCACTAGTACTAGTGACTGCCCCTGGTAAATGAGCTAACTGGTACTTCTATACAGAGAACATGGTTTATATACAGTTACATGGTTCCATGGAGGACCAGCCCCCTTGTATTTGAATCCTCCTCTGTTATGGCTTGCCTTGTCGTCCCTTTATCATTTGACTCCCCATTACTGCACTATTGTGTTTGTGTTTATATACTTATTTACATGTATTTATATGTTTTTATGATGGATGTTACCTGACCCTGTTCTAACCAGGTCCATCTTGTAAAAGAGCTCTGCTCAATGATGTTCACCTGGATAAATAAAAATTTTAATTGACTGATTGATTGATTGACCTTGATACCCCTCTCTGGCAGAGGGCCATTGTCATCTACCATGAATACTGAGAAGAAATAATTGTTTAGCACATTTGACTCTTGTTTGTCATCTTCCACTACCCTCCCCCTCAGCTAGCCTAACAATCATCACCTGTTTTCCTTTTTTCTTTTTATAAATATTATTTTATGAACCTTTCCATCATCTATTTGCAGCTATGTGTCTATCTTTGCCCTCCAGACCTCTACTCTTGCACCTTTGAATTTAGCCTGATAATCCTGTCAGGCTTACTCTCCCTTGCTCCTCTTGTTCTCAGTTAAAGCCCTTTAATTTTACCCTCACAACCTTGCTCACTCCTTCAAAAACCAGATCAGCGTTTTGTGCTAATTCATTTTGGTAATCTTCCTTGCACAATATTTAGTTACCTCCAGGAGTGTCCCCTTTATCCTACTTCACTGTTCTTCCACCTCTTGATCTGGTCTACACTGGCCAATCTGTCCATTACTAGTAGTTCTAACCTTTTCCTGCAATCCACATTTTTGAGGTTCAAAACCACTGTATTCAAAGGGGTTCTATCATTCTCCCAATCAGTTCCACCCAGTGTTGGGATCACTGCACCTCAATGATTATCTGACAGTCACCTCCCCAGCATTTCCAAATCAGTGAGTACCAAGCTGACTATGGCATCCTGATGTGTCGGATCCTTGACCAGATACACCAGCAGACAGTCCTGTAGTGTATATAGCAGCAGCAGTGCTTGATTTCTGATGCTCTTAGCCATCAGAATATTCCAGTCTATGTCTGGCAGGTTCAGATCCCCTTCTAACACCAAATCCCCTTTTACTGATCCCCTTCTGATGTCTTCCTCCAACTCTGTCTCCCTCCTCATTCTGCTCTGGCAGTCTGTAGACCATCCATAATCTAACACCTAACACACACTCTATGATAAAGAAGATTAGCTGGATTACATTGCTTTTGCAAGTTGAGTCTGGAAATGTGGAAAACAGTGGCATCCCAGACATGCATTATACATGTTTACTTTTTGCATGGATTAAAAAATAATTTACTTGCATAAATGTAACAGCAGAAATACTTCAGTTTGTATAAACATATACCTGTGCATGATAATGCTTTTGCCACTTTTCCCCTAAAGTGGATGTACTTGAAAATGAGATTGAATCTGCCTAGTTGAGCCTTTTCCTTGGTGTACATATTAAACTCTGCCCCTGAGGATTGGCACAGCCTCGCAAATGTCAATGAACTCCCAGTACCTTTATGCCTAAGGTAGACAGAACTGGATCATGGCAAGTGTCTGGATCTTGAAATGTTGACTCAACAGCGCAGTGCCTCCACACAGTGGAGTCCTTTCTGCACACAGGATGATGTCTACCAGGAAATGACCAATAATACAACCCACCCTTATCGTTGACAGAATACAATGCAGAATGTAGCAAGCTACAAACAATATAAAATATACCAAAGAATGCAAGATGACACAAAATAGTTCAGACACAACTGCATTTATTTATGGGAACAGGAACACAGAGATAGGGATCGGGGACAGAAATCAGGCAGAAAATGCATGTGATACTCAGGAAAACAACAGAGTTGAATACCACAACTCTTCAAAGCAACAATCTCCAAATACAACCCACAAAACAATTCCAGACAACCACTCCCCCACACTCTGGGGTGCCCACAGTCTATTTGTGCTCATGCATAAGAGCAGGGTGCAGGTCTGTTTGTTGAGAACAGTGTTGTACCGATGGAGACAATTACAGGAAAATGAACAACAGGTGAATGCCCAAACAACAGTTCAAAACATTTAGCAGAGAGATCAAAACAACAACAACAAAACAAGACAGATGCAATAGGACTGAAAATATATGGCAAATAATATACATGCCACTCTGGAGGTAACTGGGCTGATGCTATTACATAAACAAATTTATTTGACCTCAATAAAATGACAAAAATGCAGGTGCTCTGGATTCACAATGTACAGAATATGTCAGATGATCCTGATCCACACAATGTACTGAACTGCTTCTCACCACCCAAATCTCCAGCACTTCCCTCACTAGAGCTTCATTGGGGGGGGGCCTGTAAGTGAACTGCAAAGTCTTTGGGTGGTAGTGGGATTGGAAAGCAGAATGTGACTTGCATGGGAGTGGGGGAGGTTGCCACAGGAGTAGCCCTGGCCACAAGACAATTTATTTTATTGCCATTTTTTTTTACAACTGTAATCTTAGTGAAAGGACTAGTGTGTGAATTTGAAATTATTGTAATTGTAATTATATACAAACATACGACTCTGCCAGCAAAAACAGGCCTTAGGGTCTATCAGCTTAGTGTGCTTGAATGCGCAGCTAGCACCCTTATATTGCAGCTGCCCCCCTTATCTCCCCCCTCACCTTTACCCCCTTGTACCCTGTCCCATGTACTTTTAAAACCACCCATTGTGCTATAGGATATCATCTCCTCGGGTAGAGTGTTCCATTTCTCCACCACCCTCTCTGTGAAAAAATGCCTCCTCATCTCTCTCTCTCTCTGATATCTTCCACGTTCCAACCTGAGACCATGCCCTCTTGTGTCCCTTCCTCGCCTCAGCTTAAATATCCCATCTGTATCCATTTTGTTAATCCCCTTCAAATATTTGAAGGTCCCAATGATATTCCACAGATCCCTCCTCTTCCAGGGTGTACATATTCCATTAGGTGAGCCTGTCCTCAAAATTTTGTTCTCCAGCCCCTGAATCATCTTAGTTGCCCTACGCTGCACTTCCTCCAGCAATCTGATATCCTTCAGAAAGAGATGCCAGAACTGCATGCAGTACTTCAAATGTGGTCTGACTAGTGATCTGTACAGTGGCAGGATAACATGCCTATTTCTGGATGAGAGTCCTCTTTCAATACACCCCAGCATCCTATTGGCCTTAGCTGCCACCTTCCTGCACTGAGCTGAGTTGTTCATGTTACCTGTTATGATTACCCCAAGGTCCTTCTCCTCCTCTGTGACCTCTATCTGAACTCCTCCCCACTGGTAGCGCCACCCTGGGTTCCTTGCTCTGAAGTGCAAAACCTTGCACTTCTTCACATTGAAGCTCAATTGCCACTTTTCTGATCACTCCTCCAGTTTGATCAGTTCCTCCTGTAGCCCCTGCCACCACTCTATGTCGTCCACCACTGCCCCTATCTTGGTATAATCTGAGAACAGACTGATCTTGGTCCTAATGCCATGTGAGATATCTGATATGAATAACCCAAACAACACTGGACTCAGGACTGAGCCCTGCGGCACCCCACTTGTCACCACCCTTGGGGAGGAGAGTGCGCCCCTACCACCGCCTGTTGCTGTCTCCCCTTCAGCCAGTTCACAGTCCAGTTTACCATCTTTGTCTCTGCCCCTACATATTGCAACTTACCCCCCAGCCTCCCATGAGCACTGAATCAAAAGCCTTGCTGAAGTCTAAATACAGTACATCCACTGCATGGCCTTTATCCAGTTCCCTTATTACTCAATCGTAGTATTCAATTAGGTTGATCTGGCAGGATCTTCCAGAGACAGATCCATGCTGCTGACTGTCCTGGAGTCCATTTTCTTCCAAAAAGGTCACCAGTCTATCTTTCAGGATTGCTTCCATAAGTTTTCCTACAATGGATGTGAGGCTTACAGGTCTGTAATTGCCTGGTTCATCCTGTGGGCCACTCTTGAGGAAGGGCACCACATGAGCCATCTTCCAATCCTGTGGTATGCAACCTGTGTCCAGGGAGTTATTGAATACAGTAGGTCTGCCAGCAGCCCCGCCAACACCCCCACCAGTTCTTTCAGCACCCTGTGATGAATGCCATATGGACCTGATGCCTTATCCACCCTTAGTTCCTTCAGACCCTCCAGCACCCTGCCCTCTATAATTACCCCATCTGTCACCCTTCCCCCCCTTGCTCACGTTCCCCATCCCCTGAGGTAGCTGTTCACCCTTCTCCTTCATGGACACAGAACAGAAGTACTCATTTAGTGCTTCTGCCTGTTCAGCCACCTTCTCCATCCACTCCTCGTCCTTCCTAATCCTCATTATCTGGTCCCTGCAGCTTCTTCTCTCCCTTATGTATCTGTAAAAGTCTTCCTCCCCTTCCCTGATGCCCTGTGCCAGCCTCAGCTCTCTGAAAGCCTTGGCTGCCCTGACCAATCTAGTTACCTCCTTGAACTTCTTCATATACAATTCCCTGTCCTCCCCCCCTGGACTTCTTGAACCTCCAAAAAGCTGCTTTTTCCCCCTTCCAAAACCTCCTTGTTCAGCCAGCTTGGCTTCTTAGGCATACTCTTCTTGCTCAGCGTCTTGGTACATGACCCAGTAGCCTCAATCAACATAAGTTTGATAATATCCCACTTCTGATTTGCATCCATATCAGGCCTAATTCCTACCAGGTGCCTTCCCAGAATTTCCCCCATCTTGATAAAGTCTGCCCGCTTGAAGTCAACCACCCTGGTTCCTGTACCTACAGTCTCCTTGCCCATGCTGAGCATGAACCACACTGATTGATGGTCACTGCCAGCTAGCAGGTCCTCCACCCTCAGATCCCTCACAGCCTCCCTGTTAGTTAGCACTTGGCCCAGAGTGTTTTCCAACTGAGTTGGCCCACTGACCATCTACACCAGGAAGCTATCCTGGAATGCATCCAGTAACACCTGCTCCCTTGCGCTTGAGGTGGCTGGGGTTTCCCAATCCACTCCTGGTAGATTGAAGTCTCCCATGATCACCATGTTCCCTTTCCTGCATACCCTTCTAATCTGCCCTGCTAACTCCTTGTCCAAGTCATCTGTCTGAGCTGATGGTCTGTACACCACCCCTATCTGCAGTATCCTACTTTTATAATCAAGGAACTGCATCCGTAATGCCTCTGTTTTACCCCCCCCTCATACCTTGCACACCATATCCCTTCTCTAATGTAAATTGCCACTCCTACCCCTCTCCCCATTCCTCTGTCTTTTTTATATATCCTATACCCTGGTATCTTCAGATCCCAGTTCTGGTATTGTGTGGCCCAAATCTTCATGATGGTAGCAATGTCCACCATCCCAACAGCCAAGAGAGCCTGTGACTCAGCTGTTTTGTTCCCCAGGCTCGTTGCATTCAGGGTGACCACCCTCCATCCAGTTCCCTTCTTTACCTTAACCCATTCCCCCTCATCCTGATTCTCCCTCGTGGCCTTACCCTGGTAAAATCCCTGTTAGCATAGGGGGTTAGATGGTTCAGCTCCCCTGTCCTGTGGCCCTGCATACCTGCTGCACACTCGCTTCCCCCATACCTTGTTTACATACACCCTGGATGCTATGTATTCCCCCAGTCTTTGTTTCAACACTCCCTGACCCACCTTACTTAAATGCAATCTGTCCTTCGTGTACAGATCACTGTTGTCCCAGGTGTTTCCCCAACCTCCCACCAGCCCATATCCTTGGGTTTGACACCACTCTCTCTCAGTCAAGAGTTAAATTCCTCTATTCTTTCTTTCCACACCATGCTTGCTCTGGGTACTGGGAATACTTCTGAGAAGGCCACTGAACTCCCTACCTCCAAATACTCTCCCTTACCAATTCAACCATACTGTCCCCCAAGTCATTTGGGCCTATGTGCACCACCACATGCGGTTTATCTTTTCCCCTCCTAACACACTTGAGCAAGGACTGTCCTGCCCTACCTGCTTCCAATCCAGGTACTGATTCCAACCATATCTGACTAGGCCGTTCTACCTTTCCTCCCTATCTGACCTCTTTTAGGATTGAGACCCCTAGCACTAAGACCCCGCCTCCTTCTCCACACTATTCTCCTGTACTGTCATACTATCCCTACCCCCAACTTGAACATTCACCCTGTCCTGCACACTTGTGACTTGATCTGCCCCCAGCCAAGCCCCCCGCCCTATCCCGCTGAACTGACCCTTCTGCTATACTCACTGTCCCTCCCCTATTGTCCTTCTCACCCCCATGACTCTCCCTGCCTCATAAACCTCCTTCCCATCATCTCTGGATCCCTTCTTCCCTTTGACTCCTCTGCCCTGCCCCCCTTGCCCTTCTGTGTACCCCAATCCATTTTTACCTTTCTCTCCATGCCCCCTCCTCTGCCCGACAGTTGCCCCCCTACATTTTCTCTACCCTCTTTCCCTCCCGCCCATTTGTGGAGAGCCCTTCCCTCATCATCCACCATTGAAGTCAGTACAGCAAACCCATTTCCTGTACAACTATTGAATGCATCTCCCCTAGTGCCACCCAATGTTCCCCCTTATTGGTCCTAACATTTTTCACCCCATGCACTATCCTACATGATACCATTGGCTCAGTACCCCTGGTCCCCTGAGGAGGTGACCATCCTACTCCAATGTTCTCTCTCCCTCCTATAATTCTCATTAACTCCCTCCCTAGCCATTGGAACTCTTCCTTCAGTCCCCTTAGCCTGAAGCAAATGGGACACTCCCTAGCTTCCACAGTATGTCCATCCAGATAGCCACCCCAAAACCATTGCAATTAACTATCCTGTCTACCCTGGTATATCTGCTGTCCTGCTCCCTGTACCAGTCCCACAATCACTGCTGCCATACCCACCTCTACTTCCTATACCAGTCCCCCATTCCCTGCATCCAGCTCCTCCCTTGCAGCCCTATTTCAATCCAACATCCACCTACACCAGGTTGCCACATTGACATGTTATTATAAAAGTACCCTCCAACATGTAGAACTATAAAAAAAAACAGAAATAAAGAAGGCACTTTGAGATAGAGACCAAATTAGCAGTTCTAATAAAAATAAACACAGGCTAGGAGGCATTGTGCTCTTGGGAATCATGTTCTTTTACTTATTACAAGGTATGGTATTTCTACTGAGAATAGTACTTAGTTTCAGTGTAACTAAATGCCAAGAACTCAGATCCAAACATTGTCACTGTATATCATAAATATATTTTGAGTCATATTTAGCCTTATAAAGAAAGCCTGTATAGTATCTCTGAGTAGGGATGGCTGTAGAGAAAATTATGTATAAAATCCCATGTCTTCTAGGCCAGCCCAGTAGAACAGATGACAGTGGCAGTGGATGCCTTACTTCACATGATGTTAATGGGTTGAGTTTGAGGGCAGACTTTGGGGGGATTGAGCATGTGATTGACTTCTTCCATGTTTGTGTGTTGGGGGGGGGATAAGCCACACCACTCTAATACTGACACTGCATGGAGGTACAGTGGCAGGGCAGTGGGAGTGATTCTGAGGGGATTGCTAGTGGCAGGTGTGTTGTACATACTGTATGTGCCTGTTTGCACACATATGGCTACATCACTGTACAGTATCTGGCCAAGGGGAGAAAAAAGAAAAAATGCAACAGCTACATAATGATTCCTTGGTCGCAGCAACCCCTGCAACACCTACATGTACCAGGGAGGTTATCTAGATTGTGTTTCTGGGGGAACGCATCCCTTTCCCCCATGCCACCATGGGGTGAATAGCCAAGGGGATCTCTCTCCCAGGTAATTCCCTGAGATGGGGTAATGAGATGGGTGACCAAGGAGAAAGGGATGCCAGCACAAGGAAGAAAAACCTGTGTGTGTGTGTGTATATGTGTGTGTGTGTGTGTGTGTGTGTGTATGTCTGTAAGTCTGTTTGTTTAACTGTGTGTGTGTGTGTGTATATCTGTCTGTATGTGTGTGTCTGTCTGTCTGTGTGTGTGCATGTCTGTGTGTGTGACTCAGTATGTCTGTGTGTGTCTCTGCCTGTGTGTGTGTGTGTGTGTGTGTGTGTGTGTGTGTGTGTGTGCATATGCGCGTGTATGAAAACAAGAGCCAGGAACCACTGCTGCACCATTGGTTTGATGTATGATGTTTTAATTTTTGTTCTGCTCTTGTGATGTACAGTAAGTGTTGGATTATTTCATCACAATAATACAAATAAGTTACAATCCATGATATTAATTAGTTCTACATCCCTTATCAAATTAAAGAATTAGCAGCCATTTTGATTCTGACCAGAATTTGTTTATAACTGGGTCAATAGGCATGTTGAATACTTCTTAATTGATCAGATGTAATGTGAACAGAAACTGTACTATATAGGAAATTCCCTAATGCTAGTATTATGATGACAGGAAACTTGGAGCAATGAGTCAAAGCAAATCATACTGGGGCCCTAAGCCCTTTAAAACGTTCCCATGTTTTAGTCAATTAGATATTATATATAAACTGATTCTGTAGAGACTTTCTGCTCTCTTGAAGTTTCTCCCTTTTCCTGCCCCTTCTCCAGCCCTTCTGCTTTGTCACCACAACCATGAGGGAGCTTACTAGCTTTAAAAAAAATAAATAAATAACACTGACTACGGTACGCAAAGATTAAATTCCAATTTAAAAATGTAGATTTAAACATTGTCTTAGCTGCCAGGGTAGTCCAGCATCCCAGCTCAGAATCTAAAATCACATTTTCATTTTAAGTGGTATGTCACAATCTAACTCAGCTCTTCATCAAAACAGCTCAGTCACATGACCTACTCTGTGGGACACTGATGTACCAATTTATTTGTCATTACTGGATCCCTTGGTGCATTCTGCTCTCACCTTTTACATCAGGCAGTAATTTCCATCCACTAATAGGACTCTGTTTAAGACACCTTAAGCCAGCAAGGAAACCATATAAATGAAATAAATTGACAGATTTACACCATTGTTCCTGCTCGTTAAAGCTTCAGGAAGAACAGCATGATAAGACAAGACCTTTTCTGGTTTCAATTTTTATGCAGGTATTAACTGTCACTACCGTGCTTTATGGTGGCCTGCCTATCTTTCTGAAAGGCATCACTGTAGTGTTTTAATTTAATTAAAATTGGAAATCCAGCAATTTGGATTCTCTAGCATTATGAAGAAACACTACAGAAGGGCACATGTGAATTAGAAGTATTGGCATTTCCTATAACATGTGCAAGTCCTCTTGATGGCTGGTCAGTCCAGGGAACTGAACTTTTTTTAAAGGGCAATACTGTCTAACATAATGAAACTTGGCAAAAAAAGTCACTTTGTTTTATTTTCTGAATAACATCATGTTTCATAATGAAACTTGTCAAAAAATACATGCCACTTTGTTTTGTTTTCTAAATAAAATCCTGTTTCTTCTTAAAATTGTACTGTACATGAGGCTTGAAAATGATGATAAGGTAATACCATGGTTTCTGCTTAAGAACCATAGAAAAACAGACTGTATCTAGCTGTTAATATATGCAAGTCTGCACAATATAAGCATGTCATCAGTTATCATTTGTGTCAAGAAATTGTTTTTGCTAGAATACATTTAGCAAAGGACTTAAGTAAAACAATATATGGGCATCCACTCTGGTGACAGGAAGGGTGCTGTGATGATGTCACTGCTTCACTAGTCGTAACAGTGTTCATTGCGGCAGGTAAGAAAAATTCAACTGTGCTGACAGGGCCCTATTAAAAAGTGAAGAAAACCATAGAGTTTATTTTTGACACAGTTCAGAAAGATAATCTAATGCTTTTCTCCACAATTTGATATAATCTATGTCTGTCGGAGCAGTTTGTTTTAATCTGTTTCACTGCACACTATTAGGGCTGGTAAGGCAGTGACATCATCACAATACCATTACTCTCTATAAAATGGATGTTTGCACATCACAATTTTAAATGTGTTGCTTTCTGTTTTACTGAATACATTTGCTAAATGTAACCCAGCAGTTTAAATACTGGATCTTTACAGTAACCATTACAATAATCCTGTTGGGAATGGGACGCATTCCCTTTAATGTAGTTCAGCCTGTCCTGTTGTGCTATTGGTAGACACAAAAATAGGTTTGTTGAGTATGAGCTATACACCTAATTTTATTTCATTTAATTAATTTTATTCTATTTCATTTCATTTATTGTTAGGGGTATGTCATAGAACATCTTTCATTAACAATGATGTTCTGCATACTGCACAGCAGTAATTACTATATAATGAAAGATATTTAAACAGAAATAGCAAAGCTTGTTACTAAACTAAACCTGCATTCAATTAACATGAATTACATATGATATCTTGCAAAAGAGTTTACAGGGAGGCAAATAACTGATATACCAATCTGTTACTTTTTTAAAGGGGAGTTCCTGACTGGACTGCTGTGAGGATGTTCTGGAGAAGGGGACCGGTATAGTTATTTAGTACAGTACAGATCACACCAAATTTACTGTACAGTCAGTTAGCAACAAAAAAGACAAACCAATTATGAATGTGTCCCATTTCTGTGACTGCAATGATCTGCCAACATGCTGATTTGTTTTTCCTCAGTTAACAATCAAAAATACATACAGTAAGAGATTGCCTAATCAGAGCCTTAACAACTCAGGCACTAACTAGATGTTAACTAGTTGCAAGATACATGTAATGTGAACTCGCATGCCATTTGAACAGCAACAATTTTGCAACAAACGACATTACAATGGCAATTCGATGTCGCTGTAATCATACCTCTCAAGTGTCCCTGATTTTCAGGGATGTCCCTAATTTCACCTCAAAATTTTACTCTGTCCCTCCTAAAATCTGTGCTGCCCTGACTAAATGGTGATGATTGTAAGAATAAAATTATGTCAAACAATACAGTTGCAGACTTCTTATTCTTCAGTAAATGTATTGTACACTGAGTCCCTTATTCTGCCAGCTTCCTGAGTGGATAGCACCAATTTTAAAAATGTGTCCCTGATTTTGGGCCTTTGTCCTTGATTTTTTTAAGCCTTGTCCCTGATTTATGAGGCAGGAGGTTGAGAGGTATGGCTGTAATGTACCTGTGGGACCCAGGCATTGCTTTTTCCAGGTATTGCACCCCCACCTTGAATCAACTCTGACTTAGAGTTGATAATCCTAAAGTGGGTGTGGGGACAGAGCTCTCCTGCATGGGGAGTTTGGGGTAAAGTCCCCCCCCCCAAAAAAACAGACAGTTTACCTGAGGAATTTATGCAGACACAACTTGCAATCTGCATACCTCCATCACTATAACATAGGTCGGCAAAATATTTGTTGAACCAGTGTCATAGACCCATGTGAACTGTACCATAGCCTGCCTGCAATGCAATAAATCACCAATGTGATTTCAGCCAATTGGGACATAGAGCTACTGTACCTCTTATCCAGTATGCAGTGTGCTCTTCTGCAGGAGCACTAGAAGGAAGCATTCCACTTCAATGCCAGGGAGGAGGATGGCACAAGAAAATTGAAGACTAAACATATTATAAATCACTCCAACTAAACTCAAGTGATTTCTAATAAGCTAACAGGTCCTGTGAGGGATGTCTCTTATCATATAAGAGACTTCACTAATGATGTTTGGGAAGGAAGAAAGAAACACTCAGCTTCACTTTGCAGTCCTCTCACCAAAACCTCAGGTTCAGAGTCTCTTATACAATAAGGGAAATCCATCAGAGATCCTATTAAATTGTAGCATTTGCATAGCATACAGGCTTAGATGATGAACACATCTGGAGGTCCTATCAGTAACATATTTTTGGATATCACCTTGCAATCAGAAGAGCAAAATGACAGACAGGCAGGGTGGAGGACACACATGAGTAGATAGGGGAGCATTAATCGATGATGGGGAGCAGATTACCTTGGATGATAGCTAGGTGGGCCTCAGGGGTCAGGTAATGTTTTAGACAATAGGCAGCCTGAGAGTTTGATGAACCCTGCATACTAACAGGCTGATGTGTTCTGTGTAGGAGAGGGAAGGGTTAAGGGTTTCACCCAGGTATTTAAAGGTGGTAACATTCTACATGGCAGGACCATTGGGAGAGAGCACAGAGAAGGAGGAGTCAGATTTCAGAACTTTAGCAAGATATGGTTTAGACACGAGAAACATGGCTTTGGTATTCTTTTCAGAAGCAAGTTAGAGATAAACCAGTGGTGGGCCGATCCAAGTTTTGGGTACGCACAGAGGATATGTTGGACAAAGACTTAACAGACCAGTGACTCGACAGGCTATGTTTTTGTATCAGGAGTCAGCGCAAGTCAAGCTTTGAAAAGCTGATGTCACAGACTCCCAATACAGCATTCAGTTAGTTGTAGTGCTTACATTAGGGTCATCGACTGCTTCAAGCAGTAAACACTGTTGACATCCTGCTTTTCTAAAAAGGACATCAGACTAACAACAAGTTATCATTTGGTGACTGGCACATCCCCCCCCTCCCCATCCTTAGCCAGTCGCCATACAAATAATTGAAAACACTTACGTCTGCATTAAAAAAAATATGTATTTATTTATTCTCTTCTTATTGTACCATGGGTACACAACATCTCCTCTTGTTTCAATGTACAGTATATGCTCCACCCCTTCTTTTCCCAAGAAATCGTCTTATCCTATCCTTCATGTCCTGTGGGGCTCAACAGCACCAACAGCCTCTGAAGTGCCAAGATCCATTCTTTTGTAGCTGACAGCTGCTTCTGTTTACTCCCTGACCATGTCTTGGACTGCATCTGGGACAGGGGACACTGGAAAAATCTGCAGATGCTCAATAGCACCTATTTTGTATATGGTGAGCGAGTCAGTGAAACAATCCTTTCTCAGAGTACCCCCCTCCCAAACTCAACAAGTTTGGTTCCAGGAATAAACAGCATACTGTCAGTTGGTAGCCAGCATAGTTGCATGTTTTCTCACTCCTGGCTTCCTCTGCACCCATAGATAGCACAGTGGGAAAAACAAGGATTTCTGCACTCCAGACGCTGCTGAGCCCCACTGGATATGAAGGTAACATAAGGAGCTTTCTTGGGAGGAGAGAGGGTGGCATGTTTACACTAACTCAAGAGGATAGTTTGGGCACCCACGGGACACTGGGCAGGGAATAAATAATTTTTTTCTTCTTCTGCAGAAATAAGTATTTTCCATTATTTGTATGGCCATCGACTGAGGATTTGGGGGGGTGCATTGCGCCAGTTGCCCAATGATAACGATGCTAGTCAGGTTTCCTTTTCAGAAAAGTAGTGCGGCGACAGCCTTTACTGGTTGAAGTAGTTGATGTTCCTAGTGTGAGCACTACAACTAGCTGAATGCTGTATTGGGCGTCTGTGATGTGAACTTTTGAAAGCTTGACATACACTTACTCCCAATACAAAAACACAGCCTGTCAAGTCAGTGGTCTGTCAAGAGAAAGATGGCATAATGAAATGTGCATTCTAAATTTTTAAAATACAAAAAAACACACACAGAAGCCACTGTTTAGTATTTATCATTTTTTTTAAAAGTTCAAAATAACTAGAAATCATTTCCTATCTCTTTTACGATGATAAATAATTCGTCTTTATAGAATCCTGGACACTACAGTCAATAATGGGATCATTAGCCAGGCCTTTGCAGTAATTACTCAGGGTGCTAGAAGTACTCTCTTTGTGTACTGGAATTACTTTAGCCCTTTTTGGGATTACTCTAGCCCTTTTTTCTTTGTGGAGGAAATTTCAGAAACTGTTTACATACGTAAGCTATAGGGTGGTAAATTTTGAAGGCTACAGGATTTGTCAGTATTCACATTTAGAAACATATCAAGTACTGTACTTTTGCAATTTGAGTCAACATTCTCAAATTTAAAAACTGTAGTCGATAATGTAGTCAAATGTTTTTTTTTTTATTTATTTATTGAAAAGTTTCACCAGGAAAAGGCACAGTGAGGCATCAAGTTGCTCATTTCCAGGTGTGTCCAGGGGGAAAAGGGTGTGGGAGTAATAAACATACATAACATTTTCCTTAGCATGCAGACAAACATTATATAACCAGTGATTACAGATTACATAAACAGAAATATACATTACATAAACATAACATATGAAGATTAAGATCTGAAGTGCCTAAGAATGAACAGATATACAGTAAGTAGAGAAACTTTACTGCATTAGGGAAAGGGAGGAGGAGTAACAAACATAATTGACATTGTGCTTAATATATATATATACTTCACTGACCTATGCAGCCAATACAGTGTTATGCATGTGCAACTGTGTTAGTTTAGTTTTGGCCATTCGCACTCCCTATTCCAGAGGAATTACCACCCTGTAGGGGTACGAAGGCAAGGAAACCTCGGAGAGGGTTCCAGCCCTAGAGGTGCAACGGGACAGTTCCCAAGGCTAAAGGTACCTTAGGAATCCCCCCAAAAATGTAGTATCATCCTCAAAAAGGAGGCAACATGAAGCATATGGGCAAGCAGTATCTGTGACATAGGAACTGTAACTGTAACGTAGTAATAGAGAAGCATAGGCAGCTTGATAATGCAATGAGATGTTCAGTTGGATAACATAAGGACTTCCCAGGTTTGTGTAGCATGATACTGATGTTTTGCTTTGAGATTAGGGGCTCCCCTAAGGAGAGAGGGAATGGCAGGACATCTTCCACCTCTATCTAACAGCAAAACCTACCTAAGCAACTATGGGAAACAACTATGCTAACTAAGTGTTATGACCTGAGGCAACGGAGGAGAGAAAAACAACTTTATGAGGAGGAAATCTCTGGGGATCCAAGGCCTAGGTCGCCTTCCCTCCAGGCTTGGGATAGTTTAATTAGTGATGACTCTGCAGCTGCAATTTGGAAAACCCAATTAAAGGGAGGTGGAAAATATTCCAATTTGGAGGAAGGCTCTCGCTCAAACCCTGTAGCGGGAATGCTGTGGAAGACTGTGAGAAAACTCTGCAACAATAGGTGCATCCAAGGTGCAGGAGGAGAGCAACAACTGCTGAGGCACTCACCTGGCCTACCCACCCTAAATCAAACCAGGTGAACCAGAGGTAGTCATAGGGAGAATGCGGTGAAGGTGCCTTGCTAGGGAAACCATTAAAGTCAATGGCTAACCATTATAGTGGAACACTAGGGCCAAAGGAGATCATCGTAACCACCTTTCACCACTAGTCTTAATTTCTGCACCAGGAGCTGCTGTCGCATAGCAGGCAGCTAAAGCCAAGCCAAGGGAGGGAACATTCCCAGCTATGGGCCAGGTGAGAAGGATCCCACCCCAAGCTGGACATGGTCGAGATGCAGAATAAATGTGGATCGAGACCATGGGCTGCAGAAACCCTGCACCAGAGTAGAATGGCTGGCATACCCCAGAATTGACTGAGAGCTGAAAGCTGGTGAGCTGAATGAGCATGACATGCTGAGATCATAATGAGCACTGAGTGCTGAGACCTGCAAGATTGAATGCAGATTGAGTGCAGCAGAATCCCAGATGCTGAAGCTGAGGCGATCACAGTAGGCATGAAGCAATGGGTTGCGTAAGCAAGAAGCAATGGTAGCATAAGCAAGTGCGGACCAGCATAGAGGTCAGTAAGCAGTAGTAGTGACAGGTGGACCTGCATAAATACTGTGTAGCAATTAAACAGCACTGAATTGGGGGCAAGTCAGTCAGACATGAATAGTCAAATCAAGGTGACAAACTCTGAGGATTTTTGGCAGCGAAGACAGGATTTAGAACAGAATTAATTAGCCACATAGGCCACGACCCCCCAAACATCTCCCAGTCCCCACCATAGGAAAAACAAGGAAGCGATAGAAAGGCCGAGAACCACATGCAGATATAAAGCTACTTTAATAGCCTCAGCAGGAGCTTCGGCTAACCTCAGAGTAAAACAAGGTGCAATAGCAATGGGAGTAAACAAAGCAGCAGCAGGAATCAAGTAGGCTTGTGCAGCAGTAGTAAAAACAAATGAGTACACTGAGTTGTGACTGCAAAATAAAAGGAGGCATAATGCTCTTAAGCACTGCCAACAGGCAGTGCAATGAGACTGCAGCAATGAGTTAATTAGAACAAGCATGAGTAAGCTGTACAGCTAGGTTCAAGTAACTCTGAGTCAGGTGAGCGTAATAGAATATGCCACATGGACCAGCTATAGTTGAGCTGAAACACACATATTGGGTTTGCAGTTGCAGTGCAAGTAATTTGAGAGTTGTGAGTAACTGAAAGCAAGCAGTATGAGCTCTGCAGTAGCAGTATGCTAGGAGCTTAGAAGAGCTCCCCCTCCCCCCCCAAAAAAAGGAAGGAAGCACACACAGCTGAAGGCAAAATACAAACCACAAGCAGGAAAATAAACACAGAAGCCCAGCAGAGACAAGCAGGAGCAGCAAGGGGGTGGCAGGCCCCAGCCAGCCAGGGAGGCCTAACCAGCTCAGAGGACCAACTGACAGAGCCTTCAGCTGCAAAGAAAAGATGCTTCACAGTGAGGCTTAGAGGAACTGCTTATATAGCTCAGGAAATGGAAGTGGCTGGATGATTGGCCACCGAACTACAGGCAAGCCTTTCAATTAAATTATAACATTACATAAACATACATACAAGCTTAACATTTGTAGTGCATAAACATTTACAGTTATATGCAGAGATAACCCAATTGCATTAGGGAATGCAAGAACAGGTTGTGAGTCAGCAAACAATGGTGTGGTCAATAGTATATACTAGTGTGGAGAGATTGAGGGAGTTACTTAGATGCAATTGCAAGTAGGAGAATAAAAGTTATGTAGAGAAGAAGTGATGGACAGAGGGGAAGAAGAGTGTCTAGTTTGATGAATGAGGGAGTTTCATAGGTTAGGGAAGTGATGACAGAAAGCCGCCTGTCCAACAGAGGCTGGTTGGCAAGGGACTGCCATGATCCAAGTGACATAGCACCTAAGGGAGTAAGAGGGTGGGGAGGAGGAGGAGGAGGGATATAGAGAAGGAGAGGTAAGAGGGAGAGAAGCAAACCAAAATTTGGATATAAATTTAGCACAATGGGAAAGACACCTGTTTTCAAGACAGGGAAATGTGAGAGTGATAGAGATCACAGTGGTGAGTGGGGGGGGGGGAGTCTATGGCAAAGTGGCAGAAGGAGTGGAACAGAAAGTCCAATCTGGTTAAGGAAGTCTTGGGAGCAGTACTATAGGCTACATCGCCATAGTCGAATATTGGGAGTATCATTTTCTGGACAAGTACATGCCTGGCTGAAAGTGGTATGCAACTGCAGTTCCTGTACAGGGCACCTAACTTGGGGTACACTTTTTTTCAGGATGGCATCAACAAGTCCAGAACAGCAGAGGTGTTGGTAAAGCCATACCCCTAGGTATCTGAAGGAGGAGGTGTCCTCCAGAGTTGTCCTGTCAAGGTAGTGGAAGGAGTAAAGGGATGGGAGCCGAGAGAGTCTCTGCCTTGTGCCAAAAGGCATGGAGACAGTCTTCTTGGCATTTAGAAAGAGTTTATGTGAGCATAGCCAATGTTGTACCTTATCAAAGTCATGCTGGAGTGTGGCTGCTACATCAGTGGGAGAATGGGCGGAGACATATAGGACAGTCTCATCTCCACACATGTGGATGGAGGTTGAAGTACAGACTTATGGAAGGTCATTTAGGAATATAGAGAATAGGAGAGGACCTAGCACTGAGCCCTGGGGCACCCCAGTGTTAATGGGTAGAGGAGTAGATATAGAGTCTGCAATTCTAACTGATTGTGTCCTACCTACAAGGTAGGCCCTGAACCAGTAAATGTCTGAGTCTGATAGCTCTACTGAGGAGAGATTGTTTAGAAGGAGGGGGTGGAAGACCATGTTGAAAGCTTTAGCAAGGTCAACAAAAATAGCAGATGTGATTAGACCATGATCCATCACTGAGAAGATGGAGTCAGTGAGCCTAATTAGGGAAGTAGTGGTAGAGTGATACTTTCGTAAACCAGGTTGGAAAGGTGTGAAGAAGCAGGAGTAAGTGAGGTAAGATGAGACTTTTAAGAGTACCATATGCTCCTGTAGCTTAGCAAGTATAGGGAGAAGTGATATAGGTCTGTAGTTACCAGGAGAGGAGGGGTCACCACCCTTTGGGGGAGGAAGAACAATAGCATGCTTCTAGGCAGTTGGGATGGCAGCTGCAGAGAATAAGAGATTTAGAAGGAAAGACAGGGGAAGGATATTGAAGGGACAAATAGGTAGAGGAGCTTGGGATCTAGCCCATCAGGTGAGCTGCCTTTGGAGGGGGGTAGAGTAAGGAGAGCATCCAAAGTGGCTGAATGGGAATACTGAGGAGAAAGAGAAGGAGGTTTGTTTAGAAGAAGCATTTTTATTTGAGTTGGGGGCTAGTGTATAAGGATAGGGAGGAGATGGGAGTGAGGATAGAAGGGCAGAGGCACAGTAGGTAAAATAGGAATTAAATTCAGAGGTGACTGCTGGGGGGAGTCAGACATTAAAGAGTTGTTTGATTTGAGGAGAGGAGTTGGAGGTCTTGCAGGGATGGAGAACAGAGCATGCACTGCCTTCCAGAATTTGTTCTGATATATGGACTAGTACAGCCTGAAAACGTGTCCACTGCTGAGGCAAATACTTGTTTAAATCCCTATTACCATTAGTAATGTAATTATTAAACCTATCAGCCAAATTCAGGTACTCTCTGACCTCTTTCTTCCTTGGCTCTACTCTATCCCTCCCTGGTCTCCTGATGTTGCCACCGTTGGTAGTAAAACATTATTTCACATGTCCTCTTCCCGATCCCCTGATGTTGCCACTGTTAATAATAAACAATTAATTCACATGCCCCCCCCTTTCCTATCCTCTGATGTTGCCACCATTAACATTCAAACCTTCTTTTACATGCCCCTCTCTTGATCCCCTGATGTTGCCAAATTTAATAATACAAATCCCCTCCCAGAACCCCGACATTGCCATTGCCAATAAAAATAATTAGTTCCCATGCCCCCCCCCGACCCCAATAGTGCCAGAAGTAATATCATTAATCAGGGCCGGCAACCAGCACAGCCCACCTTACACCTCCATGACTGGCTGCTGACTGAACTGTCAATGAGCCTACTGTGAAATCTCAAACATTTAATCAAAATTTAATTTTCAGTTATTTCCATCTAATTTTAAAACTTCTTATCCAATTTTCTCCACAGTGTTAGGATTTATACAAATGTGCCACATAGGTATGTGCACCAAGCTTTAAAGGGGGGCCATACTATAGGTGCCTAAGTTATATGCAGATAAAAATGTTCATAAAATTTCCCACCAAAAATAAAATAACTGATTTTGAGCACCTATAATTTTGAGATGATATATTCTAATGTCATGATATTTGGCACACCATTTGAGCACCTATCAGTAAGTAACCCTAACAACCTTCAGATCTCTAGCACAGTTGACAGCTGTGTTATGACCATATTAACAAATTACCAAAATTCTCCAAAATTCTAACAACATTTCACAACATTTCACAGAATTTCATGGAATTCCACTGAAATTCCATGAATTCAGAATTTCCACAATCTGCATAGCTCTAATTGTGATATATGTAAAATATAGCCTTTTTATCTCTTGTACAATGTAAGCATAATTGTTCCTTATTTCTCATTAGCTCTGCCAACCAGAAATGTTGAAGCTTCAAGCCTTGTGCCAGGTCCTGCTGTTGTCTGTGCACAGTTTATGGGCATCAGAGGTAAAGTGAGTACCTTTTGTAATATGACTGATATACAGTATGCCACAGATTGACAGAAACTGAGTAAGAAAACCTTCATGGATGGTCAGGAAATAACTCCACTATGCCTCACGTTACTAATTCTAGATTATTAATAAAATGAAAAACATTCAAATATTTTGAAAGATCTTATTTAATACATTTTGGCTAATCAGTTACCCTGGATTTACCCCTAATGCAGTATACTATTCTATTATCACTAAACAGGTCTTGCAACAGTCCAGAGGCCACATACTGTACAACAGTTTTTTTGTTGATAGTAAAGATCAAGTCAAACAGGCTAGAAGAATCAATATATTTGATGTTTGTTCTAGTCATGAACTGAATTCACTGTTCAAGGTTGAGGTTCATTGCAAGGGTAGAGATCCACTAAATAGTCCATACCTAGATTACCCAATAGTAAGAATTGGTGAGAAGTTAAAGTGGTAATACTGGACAGCATTTCATACTGTACTGTTGCTAGGCACTAACTTAGGGTGTTGGAAACAGCCTGTCTGAATAACTTCTTTGCTATTGGGGAATGTAGATTTTAAGGTCACTGTTTTACAATAAGTATTAGGAGTATAAGAGGGCACTAGACAGTACGCTTGCTGTGAAGACACACTCAATCACAGCTCTGTTCCCCCAAGGAACTAATTTGACTCAAATCATAATATACAGTGCTTCACTTTTATTTTAAGCATTATAGTTTTCTTCAGCTTTTTATTTCACAGAGATTGATGTAACTTTTGTGATGAGGTACCCCAAAGGAATGGGAGGTGGACCAAAGAAGCAGCTGCAGCCCACTATGCAACATATCGAGTCCTCCATCGCTCTACCTGCCAGCTCTGCAGCAGAATGGCCCTGGCAATCCTTGGTGGCTTCCATGTGGGCCATTGATGGCAAGGTTGAAACTACTGTATACTTAAGACACTGGGGGAGCAGGATGCCATGATTGAAGCTGCCATGAAAACAGCATCTTTAGTGGATTCCTCAGCAGAAAAACTCTTGCAGAGACCAACAAGCCAACACAAGAAAATGCCCAGCTGAGGTATAATGGAAGTACTTGAAAACTGTCATAGGGAAGTGAATGTGGGACTCCTTGGCCTTTTAGAAGGGAATAAGGGTGAGCATGTCCTTTCATTTCTTCAGTCTTGGCTACCAGGTGCATTGGCACTTGATGGGGGCAGTACAGAACCCAATTTCATTAAAGACTATTGTATTTCCCCTTGTTCTGCTGATCAGCAAGGGGACAAGCTGAGCACTGTGATGTTGGTAATGATCTCATTGATGGAAAGAAATGCCTTATTACAAGCTTCACGTGAAGCTTTGAATTTTAACTTTAATGGAGCTACCCCTCACAAATTCTCTGACCTCTCATTTGTGACCTATTCCAGGAGGAGAACATTTGATGCTGTCAGTGCACTGCTAAAGAGTCCGGGAATCATGCACTCCCTCCTTACACATGCACATCTTTACATTCACCATGCTGGGCATTCCACCAATTTACAGATCCCATGGAAGCCAACAAGAGAGAGTGGATCATATTCAGCATAAATTTGAGACTGCTGAGACCTGAAGAAGGTGCTCAGTCACAGGAAGACAATGAAACATGATTTTTAGACAACAGTTAAGTTGTTTTTATGTCATTTAAAAACAGAGTCTGCACTTGTTCTCTTTTTCTGCCCCTCCATTTGCAATCTTTAATTCAGTACTTGGTGTTTCACAATAGTTACTTGAGGGGAGATGGTAAAATGTATTTTATATTGAAACCTGTCTAGTTAAATATGCATTTCCATTCACTGCTTAGAGGAGTGCTTGCTTTGGGAATTTTATTATTTTATGGTTGGAATGTTATAAAACACAAATTAAAATGACACCTGCCTAGTGGCTGCTTTGGTCTGTGTATGCTAATTTGACAGTCTGTGTTTGGCTGGTCCAGGAATCTCAGCTCCATCTCCGGCATGCATCCACAGCTTGTGAATACTCTACTCAAGGACTTGATTTTCTGTTGCTTATTACTAGATCAATCTCTTTGCCATGGACATATGAACACTTCACTACATTAGCACTGTTATCTGCTTATTTTTTGGGAATATCTGCTATACTTGGGAAGGATTTGTTCCTGGGAGGGCAAGATGTGCGGAAGTTGCTTTAAATGTTGGGTGCATTTATATGTTTGGGCGGAAAGCATATCCTGGTCCTATATGGGATTCTAACAGTTAATGGTTTCTATTTTATACACATAGATAGCTCTCTCACAGTTGTGAGGTGTAGCATTATGGATTGTTAGCTGTATTATTATTACCAACTGTTTGGTATATACCCCCACATTAATTAACAAGATTGTTTACACTGATGATACTAATATACATTGAGTGTCTCCAGTATATTCAGTTGGATATCTGGCCTGAGCTGTATCATTTTGTGTTTTAATCACAAAAAAAAACAAAAAAAACATTAATAATATCAAGAAAAACTATTACACACAAACATGTCCTGGTATAGATATTATAATAATCCACCACCTCTTTAATCTAACTAACTGATATCCAACAAGAAGGATGTCATCACCATCCTAAAAACTCATATGTAGCCAGGATTCTGTCAGGACAAGAAAATCAGGCCTATTTCTAAATATTAACTAGATCCCATTTGAAACAGGAGACTCCAACTGTGGATCCTGCCACAATGTAGTGCAGTAACTTAAAGTAAGTGCAGTGTCACAAAATACTGCATGACAAAAGGGCTTAATTGGCATTGAATTATATTGTTTCCTTCAGTATTCTGCAGCATTTTGTGATACGCTGCAGCATTATGTATTGCATCCTGGCTGGAGCTGCTTTATGTTGGCATGAACAGAAGGGATACCACCTAACCTGGGAAGCCTCTTGCTGTGAGATTACTCAAGAGAAAATGGACTGGCTATCCCCACACTGCAGTAACTACAGTCTGATCATTCATTTAAGGACGTGTTTTAACTCCTATCAAATTAGGTTTTGACTAACATAATTAGTTTAACTTGGTAATCATCAAAGTTAAAAGAGACTCCAAGCATTTACAATACATCTAGGGATTTGTGCATTTAAAATTGAATTCATCTGTGCTTTGTTACTAAAATAAGATGTGAGGGCAGTATCAAAACCTCTTACTAGCACTAGATCCCAATTAATTTGAGAATACAAAAAAATGGGATGGAATAAGGCTTCTTGACCAATCCCTCCCCCACACCCACACACACTCACCACTCACACATTTTAATGGTAATACGCACCTTATTCTATTTGTTTCTTTTAAATTTACATCCAGACCTTTCTTGAATGCTTCTGGCCTTTCTGAATTTATTACATCACTTAGTAGTAGTAAGTAGTACTATAATTTGAGGGGGGTTGGGTGGAAGCAGGGTATGATAAGGCGGAAGCACTAAATGAGTACTTCTGCTCAGTATTTACTAAAGAGAAGAGGGGGGTGACACCCAAGATGGGTGAAATGGCAGACACAGGGGGGGAAGTGGTGACAGATGGGGAAATCATGGAGGACAGAGTTCAGAGGGTTTGAAGGCACTGAGGGTGGACAAGGCACCAGGCCCAGATGGCATCCACCCCAGGGTACTGAAGGAGCTGGCAGAGGTCCTTGCAGGACTCTGGCGAACCTATTTAATGCCTCACTACATTCGGGTGTGTACCTCAGGACTGGAGGATGGCTCATGTGGTGCCCCTCCACAAGAGTGGCCCCAAGGATGAACCAGGAAACTACAGACTAGTGAGCCTCACATCCATCGTGGGTAAGCTAATGGAGACTATCCTGAAGGAGGCTGGTGGCCCTCTTAGAGGCCAAAGGACTACAGGACAGCAGACAGCATGGCTTCATACGTGGCGATCCTGCCAAACCAACCTGGTCGGGTTCTATGACTGGGTAACTGTAACTGGACGGGGACATGCAGTGGATGTCCTGTATCTGGACTTCAGTAAGGCATTCGACTCAGTGCCACATGGAAGGCTGGGAAGGAAGTAGGCACAGGGCAGTGCAATGCTGGTGAGATGGGTAGGAAACTGGCTGCAGGGAAGGCAACAGAGGGTGGTGGTGGGTGGGAGCTCTCACACCCAAGGGCAGTGACAGTGGTGTCCCACAGGGCTGGTGTTGGGACCAGTGTTGTTTGGGATATTCATTGCAGACATATCATGGGACATCAAGAGCAAGATCAGTCTGTTTGCTGATGATACCAAGGTTGGCGCGGTGGTGGATGACCTAGGGGATGGCAGGGTTGCAGGATGATCTGGCAAAGCTTGAAACCTGGTCAGACACCTGGCAACTGGGCTTTAATGCCAAAAGTGCAAGGTGATGCATTTTGGGATGAAGAACCCAAGGAGGACTTACCAGCTAGGGGAGTGCAGCTAGCCCAGACAGAGGAGGAGAAGGATCTGGGTGTGCTCATCACAGGGTCAATGAACAACTCGGCACAGTGTAGGAAGGCAGCTGCAAAGGCCAACAAAATGCTGGGTTGTATTGCAAGGTATATCCTCAAGGAGGGAGGAGGTGATTCTGCCACTGTATAGGTCATTAGTTAGACCACACCTGGAGTACTCGTGCAGTTCTGGCGTCCGATATCTGAAAAGGGACATTAAGTTACTGGAGGGAGTGCAGCAGGGCGACAAAGATGATCAAGGGTCTGGGGGACTTATCATATGAGAGGAGGTTGAAGGAGTTGAACATGTACTCACTGGAGGAGAGGAGAGACAGGGGGGACATGATTGAAACCTTTAAATACATGAAAGGAATAAACAAGACAGGTACAGAGGGGCTGTTCAAAGTAAAGGAGGGGAGGGCCACCAGGGGCCATGATATGAGACTGGAGCGAGGAAGGTTCAGGAGGGAGATGAGGAGACACTTTTTTACAGAGAGGGTGGTGGCTGGGTGGAATGCGTTACCTGCAGAAGTGGTATGCAGTAGAACAGTGGACTGCTTCAAACGAGGATGGGACAGGACAAGGGGGAGGGTTAATGAAGGGGAAGGGTGGAAGGAAGGGGCAGCTGCAGAATAAGGGGTGCTAGCTGCACATTCGAGCAGACTTGATAGACCTCTAGGCCTTTATCTGCTGGCAAATTTCGTATGTTCGTATGTAATTTATTTATACAGTATAACACCATTAGGACAATTTACACCCTATTTGCAAGGTGTACCTGTGCAGTAAACATTTTGTACAAATTTCAAGTTTCCACAGATAACATTGAGCTTAAGAACATACCTTAGTAAATCATTCAATCAATAGTTCAAACACACAGACATGACATTGATGTAATACATTATTACAACAATAAGCGAGGAGGGCTATACTAAACATTCAATTACACTGGCATCTGAGACTAATGTGCTGTCCAATCTTTGTTTTAAAACTAAGTTTCAAAAGTTCTAAATTTCTTAAATCAGGGGGCAATGCATTCCATGTACTAGCTACACTGCGTCATTTTACCAGAATTATTTGTTATCCTAGGCTGTATCAAGTCCCTAGCCCCATTTTTCCTTAAATTTAAACTGTGTTTGGGTCTTTGAATCTTCTCTACCAAGTGCTTTGGTGTTTTATTTCTAAGCATGCTCCAAACACGATTGGCCCAAATATAATTATGTTTCAGGTCAAGTGATTTCCACCCCAACATGTTGTACATTGTACAATGGTGGGTGTTGTAGCTACACCTCAAAACAAATCTTGCCAATCTGTTATAGAGATAATAATGTTTTTCTAGCTACTGCTTACTGGAATGTCTGTAAATATGATTCCCATAATCAGTTATTGGCAAGATAAGCTGGTTAGCAATTTTTAAATGTACAGATTTAGTTGTACTCATCGAGAACCTTCTGGTTGCCCCAATATGACCATTTTTTTTAACCAAATCTAAAATACGATAGTCAAAACTCAAATGCTGATCTATGTGAACCGTTAAATATTTATAGTTTGCAGTTTGAGTCAAACATTTCCCTTCCAAAGTCAATATTTGTAAGCCCAGTTTTTCTGATCTGAATTGCTTAGTTCCAAATAACATAGTTTGTGTGTTTTTATGATTTGTGATCAAACCCAGAGATGTGAAGCACTCCTACACTGCCAAGAAATCCTGCTGCAGTTTAAGTTCCACTTCACTAGGACTACCCCCCTCAGCCACCAGCACTGTGTCATCCGCATAAAGGTGGATACAGGAGTACCTCACAAAATCTGGGAGATTGTTTATATAAATAATAAACAATGGTGGCCCCAGGATCAAACCCTGGGGCACACGTTGGGTAACTGTTAAAATGTTTGACTCAAATTTGTTTCCTGCTACTACCTGTGTTCTTCCGTTTAAATACAAACTAAACAACTGCCAAGATTTGTTTGGTAAACCTATATTTTTTAACTTTACTATCAAAATTTTGTGGTTCACCAGATCAAAAGCTTTTGACAGGTACATGTACACTGTGCCAGCGGACCTCTCCAACCCCAAAGGGGTAGCCACTGTGTCTAAGAAGTCCACTAGTGTGGTGGCCGTGGACCTGCCTCTCCTCAAACTGTACTGATAGGGTGTTAACTTTTCATACTTTTCCAAGTATCCCATCAACTGACTGTGCACTATTCTCTCCAAAACCTTTGAGACTGTTGATAACAGAACTATTGGTCGATAGTTAGTAGGATCTGTAGGATCACCACCTTTTGCAATTGGTATGACTTTGGCTGTTTTCCAACTTTGGGGGAAAGTTCCCTCACACGGACTCCAATTTACTGTACTCTGAATTACTGGGGAAATTTCTAATGCTGATTCCCACAATAACCTATTTTCAATGCCATCGATACAAATGACCTTTTTTATCTGCAAGTTCTTTAAGATCTTAAAAATTTCAGTAGCTGTAGCCTTACGAAACCTAAACTCAGGGTGGTTTTTGTTCTGCTTTCCTTCTGTTATTACCTTTATTTCTTCTTTTTCAACTTTAATTTGTGGAATTGTTAAATCGGCCAAGTTAACAAAATAATTGTTCAATAAATTTGCAGAAACATCTGTTTGTTGTTTCCTTAATCTGAATTTTCGGATATTGTTTAATTGGATTAATGAGACTTTTTATCAAAGATCAATAGTTTCTAGGATCCACTGTATCTCTTTTTTTTTGTTTGTAATAGTAAGCCTTTGAATTCCTAATCACTGTACTAACTTTATTTCTTATTGTTTTAAATGTTATCCATATTTCTGGATCCACGGTCTATATCCCCATAACACTTCCTGAGAAAAAAAGTGCTGTACCTCCTCCAAACCATTCCCCTTGCAATTGTTCATTAAGGGCACTATTCATTGTTTCCTGCACTCTTAGATTTAGACCTCAACCTTTGTGCAATTCTGCTTCTTTTTAGAATCTGTGTGGAGCAATCAGGTCTCCCCCTACTTTCTTCACTAAAATACCACCAACAGCTAATCTGTCTCATCTTAATTGGTTTCATCTGTAACCCCCGTTGATGCTGAAAATAAGTTGAATTGCCTAGTCCTCCTTTCCCAGTCAGTAAACACTAAACAAATAAATACAATTTTGTTCCAGGCTAAACATGTTAAGATTACTCAGTCTCTAAGAGATTAGGTAGCACTGTGTGAAAATAAAATTTTCCTGGTGGAATTACCACAAAAGTCAGAATTTCACTTCCATGAAACTTCGGAATGCATCAGCCAACTTTCAAAAAATTCCAGTTTAGAATGATTAAATAAATAAATGAGTTGAGGATTACTATATTACACTGCAAAAAGAAATTCTGCAGAACTGATCACAGAACTGTAGAATGATTGTATGTATTGAAGATTGATGTATCAAACGGTGGAACTGAATTTCGCAGAACTGTCATTCTGCAGTTCATGTGTATCATTCATTACACAGTTCACCCAGAAAATTTCACAGAATGAGATAAATATTCACCAAACACATTTGGAAGAGTTGAATTTCACCAAAGTCAGTATTTGTAAAAATGTTGCAAAATTTTCAGAATGCTGTGAAATTTCTGCAATTCGCTTTTTACATTAAGCACAAATGTCACGTCTCTAATCATCATTTTTGTTACTCTTTTATAAGCTCTTTCCAGTCTGTCAACACCTTTCCTACACTACAGGGTCCAGAACTGGCAAAACTCTACAATATCCCAGGATGCTCCTGATAAATTATCTACAATAAAATTGATAGGATCCTTACGGAGATCAAAACTACAACAAAGAAAATGAGGATCCATTCCTAAATCTTTTAAATTTGATTAAAGTGATTTATTGTCCAGCAATTCAAAATTAAGTTGATGTTTTTTTTGGCCAAAAAACACGTCTTTAGAACATGTGGGGGTTTATAAAAATTAAAGTAAAAAAAATCTTAATTACTTTTATAATGTTAATGATCTAGTATATACACTGCTCACGCACTAAAAGTAACATTTTGTTCAAGTAAGTGGAAAGACAATGGGCCTGTTTCTCAAAACTTAGCACAAGCCATGGCAAAGGTGACTTGTGCCAATTGCCAGTGCACCAAGGACCCTTCATCAGATTCTTTACTGGGTAGGGTCCCAGAGGCAAAGGCCCACAGTTTGCAGCAACAGTGGCAGTGCACCAAAGAGTTGGTTCGTATGGATAGTGTGCCACAAGCTGCAGGGTGGCTGTGTGCCCCACTAGCAGATCCCTGGTGGGTAGTGGCCACCCCAGCCCCGATCCCCTCTGTCTAACAATTAATTACATCCAAGGTGGCTAGCAGTTCTCCCCCAGCCCTAATCCCCTATTAATAACTTAGACACATCCCCGGTGGTCTAGCAGACCCCCCCAACCCTGATCCCCTTTTATTAACATACAACACATCCCTGGTGGTCTAGCAGACCCCCCACCCCAATCTACCAGTAGTAATATAATAGTCCCATTCTCTGGTGGTCTAGTGGACACTCTTCCTATCACTGATCTGTCTTTAGCAATATAATAATCTCTTTCCCTGGTTGTTTAGTGAACTCCTCTCCCTATCCCTGATCTGTCTGTATTAATATAATAATCCCATTCTCTGGTGGTCTAGTGACCCCCCCACCCAGATATATCTGTATTAATATAATAGTCCCATCCTCTGGTGGTCTAGTGTACCCCCACCCCCCCAACCTGGCAGGAAGTGCCCCACCACCCCACTCCCCCGATCCCTTCCCCAAGCTGGGGACCAGAACAGCCCTCCATTCACCAACACGTCTGGCAGCCAACTGAGCTATCACTGAGCACATACTGTATACAGTACATGCTCATTGATTGATAGCTCAGTGATTGCACAGTCAATCAATGAGTGCATGCTGTATACAGTATGCGCTCAGTGATAACTCAGTCGGTGGCTAGCCATGGTGGTGAGTGGAGGGCTGTGCTGGTTGTTGGCTTGGGAATGAGATGGGGGGAGTGGTGTGTTGGGGCACTGACTGCCAGGAGTGAGGAGTGAGATCCCACTTAGACCACCGAAATCGAGCTATTATATTGTATGAACTCATTGGGGTGGGGGTTCATTTAGACCACCAGGGAATGGGATTAATATATTAATAAAGACAGCTCAAGGATGGGGGTGGGGTCATCTAGACTACCAAGGAATGAGAGTATTATATTAATACAGCCAGATCAGGATGAGGGGTCTACTAGATCAGCAGGGATGCATGTAAATGTAGTAAATGGGGATCAGGGCTGGAGGGGATGGTAGCCCACCACATGTTTAATTGTACTACATGAGGATTGGGAATGGGGGGGACTGTGGCACATGTTCCTTCTCAGCCCGGGAGGGCTCAGAATGTACAAGTGCTCTAACCCTCCCAGAGGGCAACATTCTAAGTCACCTTAGACCAGCCCTGGTTGGTCTAAGGGGACTTAGGATTTCACCATCTGGGAGTGTTTAGAGAATGCAGAATTAGAGGTTATGGCAGCTTGCATTTGCTGAATGCCCCCTAGCACCATGCCATAGCCAATTTTGTCCTACAAGGACAAAGTGATGCCCCCTTTGGTACACACAGCCTGAGGCTGATGCAAGCTGCATTTGAGAATTGCTCCTTGCACTTCTTTTGATGCAAGGGGGCACTTCACACTATTCCTTGTGTCACAAGCCCCTTATGCCATTCTGGGATCTTTGAGAATTGGGCCCACTATATTAAAACTTGTTATTGTTAACTGTATGAGATGTGCCCTTATGAACTTACATCAACTGTATTTGATGAAAAGTTCAAAAGGGTCTGGGTGGTGAGACGGGGTTAAAACAGCATGTCACAGTGAATGAGGGTGGGTTGTTTATTTTAAAAGGCTTCTTTGGTTCCAAAAAAATACTGTATAGTAGTTTAAATTCAGGCCCTCTATATTTAGCGCTCCAAGCACACACCCACATGTTCACTTCCTCTTATTTTCACTGGTGGAACACTGTTACTGCTGTTTATAGTGATCTATGTAATATTCACGGTCTTTTTATTTTCACGCTAATATGGAACCAACAAATATAGTGAAAATAAAAAGATAATGAATATTTCCCACTATACAGTAATGCTTTGTGTATGTTTTGCCCCCCACCCAAGCCCCAATCCCCTGTGTATAACAATTAATCACATCCCAGGTGGCTAGCAGTTCCCCCTGGCCCTGATCTCCTATTATTTTCTTAGACACATCCCTTGTGGTCTAGCAGACCCCCCAGCCCTGATCCTTTTTCATTAACACTAAATGCATCACTGGTGATCTACCAGCCCCCCCCCAATTTACTCATAATAATATAATAGTCTTATACTCTAGTGGTCTAGCGGACACCCCTTCCTATCCCCGATCTGTCCATAGAAATATAATAATCTCATTCCCTGGTTGTCTAGTGAACCCCCTCCCTAGCCCTGATCTGTCTGTAGTAATATAATAATCCCATTTTCTGGTGGCCTATAACCCCCCCACCGTGATATGTCTGTGTTAATATAATAATCCCATTTCCTGGTGGTATAGTGAACCCCACCCCTAGCCTTGCAGGCAATGCCCTCCACCCCACTCCCCCCATCCCATCCCTAAGCCAGGGACCAGCACAGATCTCCACTCACCAGCATGCCTGGCCACCCACTGAGCTATCACTGACTGTGCACTATATACAGTATGCGCTCATTGATTGACAGCTCTGTGATTGCTGTCAATAAGTACATACTGTATACAGTACGCACTCAGTGATAGCTCAGTCGTCAGCCAGCATGGTGGTCCATTCCCGACCCTGGGCCACTGGTGTGGCAGGAGGTAAGGTGCCCAGCACCTCAGACCTTCATGCCACTGCTGTCTGCAGTTCTGTAGCCCACATTCACGGAGGAAATGGGACTGGTTGGAGACAGTCCAGAAAGGATGCCTAACATGATACAAGGCCAGCAAGGAGATTCTAGTAAGCAATGGTTGTGAAATCTGAAGACATATTCCTTAAAGTCCAGAAGGGAAAGGGAGTATAGGCTAGAAACCTTTATGTTTCTTTATGGGACTTACAGCTTAGATTCCCATGAGCAATTAATATGAGATAAAAGCTTGTACACCAGGGCCCACAACTACAAGTTTGTGGGGGACAGCTTCAGGAGGGATATGAGGAAGCTGTCTAATGGGAGCATCCTCAGGATGCTTCACCAAGATAGGCATGTCACTCTTCTTAACATAGAAACATAGAAGGTGACGGCAGATAAGGACCGCATGACCCATCCAGTCTGCCCATTTCTTTTTCTACCTTATGAATGTGCCATCAGCATTTGCTTTGTCAATAGCCTATCTATTAATACTTATCTGTATTCTCCCTTATGCCTATCACATGCCTGTTTGAAGCCCTGCACTGTATTCATGTCCACCACTTCCTAAAGTAGGCCATTCCATGCATCTACCACCCTTTCTGTGAAAAAGAACTTCCTCACATTATGCTTTAATCAGGCTCCCTCTAATCTCATGCTGTGTCCTCTTGTCCGGCTATTTTTCTTATATTGAAACATGTTAGACTCTTTCACATTGTTAATGCCCTTAAGGTGTTTGAATGTTTCAATCATATCACCTCTTTCCCTCCTTTGCTCTAGGGTATACATATTGAGTTCCGTTAATCTGTCCTCATATGTTTTCTGATGCAGTCCCTGCACCATTTTGATTGCCCTTCTCTGGACTGCCTCAATTTGGTTAATGTCCTTGTGAAGGTGTGGCCTCTAGTACTGCACACAGTACTCCAGATGGGGCCTAACCAGTGTCTTGTAAAGAAGGATTATTACCTCCCTCTTATGACTTGTAATACCCCTACTAATACACCCCAACATCCCCCTAGCCTTACCTGCTGCTTTAGTGGTCTGCTTGGAAGATTTCTGGTCATCTGTGATGATGATGCCCAAGTCTCTTTCTTCCCTTGTGACTGCCAGCAACTCCCATCCCAACCTATAGATGGCTTCTGGGTTTCTCTTCCCTATGTGCATGATCTTGCACTTCTTTGTGTTAAACCCCAGTTGCCACTCTTCTGACCATTTTGCTAGTTTATCACAATCTCTTCTCATTCTGCCCACCCCATCTGGATCATCTACTCTATTGCAGATCTTGGTGTCATCTGCAAACAGACAAACCTTACTCTCCAGTCCATCTGCATGTCACTGATTAAGATATTGAAGAGGACTGGCCCCTGGACTGATTCCTGAGGTACCCCACTTGTGACTTGCATCTCTTCTGACTGTATACCGCTTACCACCACTCTCTGTTTTCTCCCCGTCAACCACTTTGCCACCCAGTTGACAAACTTCTGACCCACCATGAGCCTATCTAGCTTATTAATCAATCTTCTATGTGGAACAGTATCGAAAGCTTTGCTGAAGTCAAGGTAGGTGACATCAACTGCTCCCCCTTGGTCCACCACTCTGGCTACCCAGTCAAAGAAATCTATGAGATTAGTTTGACAGGACCTTCCTGCTGTAAACCCATGCTGTCTTGGATCCTGTGCTCTTATGGATTCCAGGTGTTGCACTATCCTTTCCTTAAGGAGTGCCTCCATAATCTTGACCACTACTAAGGTAAGACTGACTGGTCTGTGGTTCCCTGCCTCCTCTCTGCTACCACTCTTGTGGAGTGGGATCACATGAGCCCTTCTCCAGTCTTCTGGTACCTCTCCTGTGCTCAGAGACTCACAAAAAGTTCTGATAATGGCTCTGTTAGTTCCACCCTTAGCTCCTTTAGTACCCTGGGATGTATGCCATCGGGTCCCATTGCCTTGTCCACCCTGAGCTTATTGAGCTCTTGTAGGACCCTTTATTTTGTGAAGGGACTAGTGCACACCTCCTTCCCCCCTGTGTCCATGGTGCTGAGCTGTGGGCCCTGCCCTACCTTCGCCTCAGTAAATACTGAACAGAAGTATTTATTTAGGATAGATGCTTTTACATGGTTCTCCTCCTCATATGCTCTCTTATCCCCTTTGATCTTAGCAATACCCCTTCTGGACATTCTCCTTTCACTAATGTATCTATAGAAAGTCTTGTCACCGTCTTTTACTGTCTGTGCTAGTGTTTCTTCGGTTTGGGCCTTTCCCTGCCTAACTGCCTTCCCTGCTTCCCTTAGGGAAGTTTGGTATGTCTCCCTATCTTCATCCCGCTGGATTCCCTTATATTTCCTGAAGGACAGCCTTTTGGCTCTAACATTCTCTGCTACTGTTTTTGAGAACCAAAGTGGTTTCCTTCTTCTTTTGCACTTCCTTGTCTCTCTAACACAATGGGATGTTGCTTCAAGTATTGCATCCTTAATACTTGCCCACTTTGCCTGTACCCCCACACCTGTATTTCTTCTTGTCAGGGCAAGCTTAACTCTGTTGGCCATCTTATCAAAGTCAGCTCCTCTGAAGTCCCATATTTTTGCCTTGGAATGGGATGATTTATTTCTAGTGGCCAATTGAACCATACCATGTGATGATCACTGGCCTCCAGGTGACCTTCTACCTGGAGATCTGTGATCCTTTCACTGTTAGTCAGTGCTACATCTAGGATAGCCCTATATCTTGTGGGTTGTTGTAGCAGTTGTTTGAGCCCCCCCCCCCCGCATGGAATCCACTATGTGTCTAATTCTGGCAGATGTTCCTGCTGGTATTGATCAATCTGTATCTGGCATGTTGAAGTCTCCCATTATCAGAACCTCCCCTTAGCTGTCATGTTTTGTATATCTTCTAACAGTAATGTGTCTATTTCCTCCCCTTGGTCTGGAGGCCTGTAGACAACCCCAGTTCGTATGGCTGTCCCATTTCCTGTTTCCAGGGTGACCCACAGTTCTTCTAGCTCCTTATGTGTATTCTGAATTTCTGTAGTTTTTATATTTTCATTGACATAAAGGGCCACTCCACCCCCCCCCCTTTTTGCACGTCGGTCTCTTCTGAACAGTACATAGCTGGGTACTGAAGTCTCCCAAGTGTGGTTACTGGTGAACCAAGTCTGGCTAATATCTACTATGTCCAGTTTAGCCTCTGTAATTATTGCCTGCAGGTGTGGGATCTTGCTTCCCAGACTGCGAGCATTTGTGTACATGAATTTCCACTGGCCAGATTTTGGTGTGTTGGTTGTTGGGCGAGGTCTGATGTTTCCCCTGTGCATCATATGGGGAGCCAGACCTTTTTCCTTACCTGGTGATGCAAATGAACTAAAAACATGCTGAACTCCTATTTGATCACTAGCTGAGGGGGGAGGGGTGTTCTTCCCATTCGACGTATCAGGTGCTGAACCCTTCTCCCCATTTGCTAGTTTACTTCTTGGCTAGGATCCTTGGGCTGACCGGATGAACCCCAGTGGCAGGAGTTTCAAAGAATGACACAGTGCCTGCAGCAGTCCTTGTGTTAATCCCACGCATTGTCACAGCTCTGCCAAATAAAGATTCTAAAACTGCACTCTATTTTACAATCTTGGACACAGTTATAGCTCTTTGTCATCCTATATGGTAGTATGTGTCAAAAACTGGCCACAAGCTGCTTGCAAGAGGCCCCAGCAGAGACACACACAACACAACAGAAAAGTGGTCTAGCAAGTGTCTAAATGACAAACTAGTTAGTAAATCACACTTTTTTGCCACAAGTCCAGTGCACTACATCTTTGATGCAGCCAGGGTTTGCTTCAAAATACACCTTAAAAATCCAGCCACAAATCTTTTTCTGTCTGTAAAATTCCATGATTTGATGTGACCAGAAAGCATGAAGCCAGACTCATTGAACTGCATTTCCATTTGATAGATGTATAAATACCTCTTAGATGTGTCTGCATCCATCTTCCTCCAGCCACATCAATCACCTGCATGGACTCAGAGGGTGCAATTATCCAAGCAATGTCTATTTGTGACAATCAGATGTGGTTTATGGCATCATGTTTCCAAGCTTGGATACATTTGTAGTGCAGAATTGCAGAACCTAAGTCAGATAAATCATTAAATCATAAGCTATAATGATTTAAGGTAGGGATATTTGTAACTGGGCCCATGCTGGTGAGAGGAGAGGAGAGAAGAGGCTGATCATAACACCCACAGTTCCCTGAGTGCCCCTTACTATCACTGAAGAATGACTATTGCAGCACAGGATTGCCCCGTCCCATGGACCAAGGCAGTGACAGTGGCAGCAACAGAGGTGATTGATGACACTCTATGGGGCGGGGAGGTATATGACAGCCAAGTCACTTCCCTCACTATCTTGCAATGCCAGGGGGGAATTTGATATCTACCAAACAAAATGCCACCTGGATGCATTACTGCTGGTGCTTTATATTTGAAAATATCCCAGATGATTCAGTAGATGCAGGGCTTTGAAAATCTGGTCTATTATGTCAAGAGATGAATATCTTAACTTGGTGATTTATTTATTTCTTCATATTTAATTCCTTGGTATAGCCCAATTGAAATAAGATATGCAGTTTGTAAGGAAATCCCAAGAAAAATGGCAGAAACAGTTACAGAATTCAAACAGTGATAGTAATACATCTGTAGTGCTAACAAGGGTCATGAAAATCTTTGTGATATGATGGATATCAAATACAGAAGTTAATGTTTATCATTTTATTGATGTAATTCTCAAGTGACAGAATTTTCCAGAATAATATTTTTTACAACTGCTTGTGTGTCCTTTAAATGGAGATTTTGCCCCCTTTCAAATTTAATGCAAGCACCCATTTCTCTCCAGTATTTCTTTTTTTTACAAGATATTTCAACTGTCAATACCATGTTAATTTTTGACTATGCACAGATTGACTTTTAAATGGATTTTATGTAATTATTTGGCATTTTCTTCTGAGAATGCTGCAGTGTGAATGAGAAGAGGTGCTCTTGTGATCCTAAATCCCGCTGAAGCATAAAGGTCATACATCAAATACACTGAATATGTTGCCTGTATAAACACATTATGAATATTTACACAGTAGCTTAAACAACTTATTAAGTACAAATAAATCCTGATGTTCTGTACATTCTAAGGAAAACAGAAAGAGCTCCAAACTCAGAGACAAACGGATGCTCAGTGCAAATGAAAGTGCCACACAAAAAATGGGGCGGCCAGCTCTGACAGGATATTCAACAGAATGCGTGATCAGAACAGATCATGCGTTTTGTTTAAGTATTGGACCCTGGATGCGCAGCACAAAGTGGACAGACACCATGTTGTGTGCAGTGTATCCAGAGTATGGGGCTGAAGACTGCCAATGGGGAATGCGTGGTGCAGACCTGAATGTGTCATTTCCCCCAAGGGTGATATTCAGTCAAAATACACCACTGAGCTTTTTGGGCATGCATGGCACAAAGGGGCCTCATGCATGTCCATCATGGGTTCATTAGCATGGCTGTGCTGAGCTATATGCGGTGGGCCAGCTCTCCCCCCCTCCCCATCCCAAATCCCCAATGACATCAAAATAAGCATTTTCCACATTACCATAGTGTAATGGACCCTCCACCCCCAATCCCTGATGAACACGTAAATAAACATTATCCCATTTCCATACTGTATTGGACCCCTTCCAGCCCCAATCCCTGATGTAATAAATCAAAATCATATTCCCCTATTCCATAGTGTGGTGATCCCCCCCCTGGCCCCAATCCCAGGTGTAATAAAGTACAATCTTATTCCCCTTTTCCATCATGTAGTGGACCCCCTCACTAGCCCCAATTCCCGATGTAATAAATGAAAAACATATACCCCATTTCCATAGCATAGTGTCCCCACACCCCCCATCCTCAGTAGGCAGTATCCCCCAGTTCCCCCCCAACCCGACCTGTGCTAGTGACTGGCCAAGCCCTCCTCACCCTGCCATGGCCAGCCTCCAACTGATAGGTACCGAGTGCATTCAGTAATAGTATGTGCTTATTGGCTGTCACCACCCAATGAGCACATAGTATTTACATTATGTGCTCCACCTCCCAACTGCCTGCAGTGTTCTTAATGACTAACCTGTCTCTTTGTATTCTTCCTCCTCCTCCCCCAATATAAATGATTGTTTTTTACATCCCTTCCCACTCCATTCCCTATTGCTCTGTCCAGTGTAAATGCATTATCCTTTCTTCTCACAGGACGGTGGCATTTCCACCACAATCTGCCTCATAAGAATGATTGCTTTTTCCTTCCTCATTTCAATGTAAAAAACTGTATTTGCTTAAACTTTGCACTTACTATGTACTTACCAGGTTGCTGTAACTGTTACCTAACTCTCCCTATATGTTAGATAGCTGGTTTTATGGTTTTATATGCTTACTCTGCCCTACATGTACTCTTGTCTTCACCATGTATACTTTCTCAGCCAATTTGTAATTTGCTTTTCATGTATTTCTCCAATCTTGTCTATACAGTACTTGTAATGTTGTTGTGTTTTCTTTCTCATGTTGTAATTCTCCTGGGTCATGACTGAAAATAATAATTCTATGGCTAGCTCACCTACCCGGTTAACAAAAATCAAATAAATAAAAAAATAAATTACTGATCAGTCAGTGGCTGGCCATGGCAGGGTGAGGAGGGCTGTGCCAGTCGCTGGCACAGGTTGAATTGGGGCTGTGTGGGTGGATTACTGCCTACCAGAGTGGGAGGGTGGGGGGACACTACATTATGGAAATAGGGTACATGTTTTTCATATATTATATTGGGGATTGGGGCTGGGAGGGGGGCCACTACACTATGGAAAAGGGGAACATAATTGTGATTTATTACACTGGGGATTGGGGCGGGAGGGTCCACTACACTAAGGAAAAGAGGAATATGATTATAATTTCTCACATCAGGGATTGGGGCTGGGAAGGGGGGTCCACTGCATTATGGAAATGGGGAATGGATGTCTTGTATATCAATTGGGGATCAAGACTGGGAAGGGAGGTCCACTGCACTATGGAAAATATGGGATTGGGCATGCTATTATGTTATAGATATTGGGTATGGGGTGAGGGGACCCTACATTATGGAAATGGTGAGATGTTAGCATGTGTGTGCACACTGTGATTGGGGCAGGGAGAGGGCTCATTTGATCATCCCTGGGCTTTTCGTGGGGCACCACTCTGCCTGGCAAAACGTTAGGACAGGGTTTTTATTCTTAACTTAGTGAGACCACATCCAGTCTTGTCTTTGTAAGGGGATTATGAATATTGCAATCTGCTGAATATACATGACAGACCCATCATTTGCATGCCCATATCGCAATATTCTGTACCATGGAGAAGTTGGGTTTGCATGGCACATCAGGGGCTTCTGAATATTGCCACACCCCCGATGGCCATCGCAAATCTGGAGATGCGCCACACATCTCCTTTGAATATGTGGGCCAAAGTCTCAAGCAAAACCCATATTGGGCACAAATTCAGACATACTTTTTCTGGTGAAGCTCCAGCTCATTTGCATTTTCTTCCAATAGCACTTTTAGAAGTCTAAATATTCAGTTGCTTAACCCTGATACATAATTGCCACCGTAGCTAAACTGAATTAATGTTTCCATCACAAAGCAATCATTAGGAATAGAAGAACCTGTGGTTGTTTGGTTTGGTGGTTGTAGCTTAAACCCTCTGAATATTAGCATGCCAAATAATTTTTCACAAGCATTGCACTGGTGCACAACATTTTTCATTATAATGTTTCAAACAACCAGTGGGAGATAAAGATTGGTGTCATTGTTATTAGGGCTGTGTGAATACTATTCCCCAAATATTCAGCCAAACATTTGGTATTAGGCGGCCAAATATTCGATATTCGTTATTCGGTCAATAAAAATACAATAAAGAACCTGCTCCCTCCCTCCTCCCCAGCCCATGTAAGCAGCTAAAACCCCATCCCTCCACCCTCTGTCATACAAGAATAATACCCCTCCACCAGCACCCACAAGTTGTTTTTTTTAAAGATGAGTCCCCATAAAAATATTAATACTTGCTGGTGTCAGGTGACTGGCTCAGTCCACCTTCCTCCACTGCCGGTCAGTAAACTTTGTAAACCGCGTTATGCATTTGCGAAAAAGAATACATTATGACCCTCCCCCCAGCATCTGACCCTTGCACCCACCCAGTCCAGTACCCAGTTATTCAGATTTAAGGTGAGAAGGTGACCAGAACTACACTCCCTCCTCCACGGCCGGCTGCCTTCTCATGAATAAAAGCGAGCGCTTGCTGTAGTAAAACTCCACCACACCGCCAGTCTCTAGGATTCTAATTCCGAATCGGAGTTGGACCCGGGGTGGGGACACCAAGCGAGGCTGTCCCAATCACTGTACAGACCACCACAGCGACAGATGGATTTTGCCTGATTTCTGGCGCTATGGTGGTCTTCATGGTCAGGGATTCGCTGCAGTGATAGTATACGGTGGAAAACATGTCCTCCTTTCTATTTGCAGCCTCTTTACAAATTTCAGTTTGCTGTGCTATGTTAGGCAGAACAGTCTACTCAGCAATTTGATCAGTGCTGGGGCCACCTCATAGCATAGTTCAAAACCCAATAGGACAACTTCAAGGGAGTTATTAGGAACAAAAGTGTGTGTGTGTGTGTGGGGGGTTGGGGGAGAGCTCTACAAAGGCAGAATAAAGCAACATAGGAACACCCAAGCACTCTTGGTGGACTCGTAGTCTACTTTATATATTTATACTAGTCTGAAAATGTAAAATTGAAATCGTTTTCTCTCATTTAAGTCTCTATGGCATGTGTCTGTCATTTTCTAGGGCTCTCGTTTTTGAGAACGACGAGGAAGGATTCAAATTCTACAAAATGGATTTGGGATCATATCCAGTAATAACACTACTGTGTAGCACCAGGGCTTGATAACCTCTTTAGATGCAACATTGAACCCCTGCCCTTTCTAGCCATCTGAAATGGCTGTCCACTAAAAGTAAAAGATCATACAGTATGGCTCATTTACAGGAGCTGGTGTTTCTTGTCCACCCTGATTAACATTCTCCCATCAATAAAGGAAGCTCTAATGTAGTTTTAAGTGCCTTTGTGTAGATGGCAAGTGCCAAAGCACTTTAAAAGGGAACTGCATTTAATTTGCAAGCCAATATTTTCTATTGAAGCTATTTCTCAGATGTGGATTCACATTTTGTTGCTGTTTCACCTTTACTTGCCTTTTAGTAAAACTAGAGGGTATTTCTGATCTATCAATGAGTTACAAAGCCTTTTAAAACTGTATGATTTAGTCTATGTCTTTGTTCAATCCTTACATTGCTCTACAATAGAACTCTGCAAGTAAATAGTACATACAGTAAACTACATAATCAAGTTCTAAAATGACCTTTAGCAGTGGCGTGTACTTTACATCAGGAATCCCAAGACAGAGTACTATATACTAATAGGCCAGTGAACATGGAGCAGTAACAAAATAGGACTCTTAGAGTGTTTAAAAACAGCATTTACAGGAAAATTGTCATAGAGGTAGTGATGTGCAAAGCTAGCAAACTTTGCTTCAAGAAATTTTTTGGGAAGGTTGCCAGATTTGCAAAGTGCCAATTTTGTGACATTTTTGGCTGGCACAGTGGCACTTTTTTAAGCATTCATGCAAATTCACTGACAAAGTTGCAACTTCAGGAACACAACTCCAGCCCAGTCAGTCTCAAACAAAAAGAGATATACTTTTCAGAGAGTAGTCTGTTCAAAGTAAGACAAATAAAAGCACCCTAAACAGGTTAAAAATATAACATTATCATCTGGTTTATTTCATAATTCAAGCAACAGCAGGTACAAAATCATCTCCACCAACATTTCAGAGCCATATTGCTCCTTCTTTAGGGTACACTGATGGTTGTCTAAACAACATATAGGGGATATGACATGGCCTGACTGAAGTTATATTTATTTTCACGAGAGACCAATGATATCATGATATCTCACTTGTGGTGAAGCCACGAGTGAGATATCTTGATGTCAGTGGCCCCTAGTGAAGATAAATATGATAACTTCAGTCAGGCCATGTCATGTTCTGTTTATACAACATGTGTTTTGGGCAACATGTGATAGAACCTCCTCAAACACAGTCTCCAAAACCCCCCTTCAACACAAGAGATAAGATACAGTATGTTTTTGGGATCAGAATTATTTGGTGGATTCTTCCAGTTTTAAAGAAAGTTATCTGATTCAGTATGCCATTATTTGTACATAAATAACGATTTAAATAAGTATTTAAAATGTATATGGTTGATCCTGGCACTCTGAGAGGTTTGATAGACTACTAGTTAGTAATAGTAGCCATATTGGTAATTTTACTGTTTTTCTGAATTATCCCCCTCCAACAGAAGTGATGACATGTTTTATTAAAAAAAATCAGTTGATCCTGCCATATTGTTTTTAGGTATATAATCATTTAAAACACTTATCCGGTTGATCCTGCCACTCTGCGCTTTGGTAAACCTAATAATACATTCATTTTCCTCATGAAATATAGCGACCAAGCAGTAGTAACAGACTCCATAATGCTCCCAGACCAATTCATAAGCCATCTGCATGAGTAAGTTAGAAAAAATCTGTCCGTTATGGTAATGTTCAAGTAAATTTCTACTGGAAGCTGCCAACTGTACTAGAAAATAGAGAGTGAGTCAACAGCTTCAGAACAGCCGAAGGAAGCATGAGCGTCTGTTGCTATAGCAATGCTTGCTCACGCTACCTTTGGCTGTTCTGAAGCTGCTGACTCGCTCTATTTTCAGTAGTCGGCAGCTTCTTGTGCAGAAATTCACTGAACATTATCAAAGGGACAGATTTTTTCTAACTTACCTCATGCAGATGGCTTTAGTGAGATGGTCTGGGAGCACATTATGGGAGTCTGTTACTACTGCTTGGTCACGCTACATTTCTGGGGGAAAGTGAAAGTATTATTATACTTACCAAAGTGCAGAGTGGCAGGATCAACCAGAGAAGTGTTTTCAATGATTATATACCTAAAATAAAAATACGGCAGGATCAACCAGATAAGTGTTTTAAATGATTATATACATAAATAAAAAATGACATGATCAACCAGATAAAGGCATATTTGTGTGTGTGTGTGTGTGTGTGTGTGTGTGTACAGGGGGTGGTGCATGTACTGTAGACAGCATCTCACAATGGAAAGTGAAATACTTTCATTTTCCTTTGTATGACGTCTAGGAAAATAGAGATATCACCATGACGTATAGGAACATGGAGATATCACTATGACATATAGGAACATGGAGATATCATTGATATCTTCTTGGCCTGACTGGGATATTAATTTTATCAGTACATTTATCCCAGAACACATGCTGTATCAACATATATATATATATATATATATATATATATATATTTATATATATATATATATATATATATATATATATATATATATATATATATAAACATATATATATATATATATATATATATATTACATTCCTAAAACACATATGTTATTGGAAACTTAAGGGTGAAAGAAATTAAATATCCAATAACCCACTTCCAAAACTTTCATACAGTTCCCAATATAAATAGTCCCAAATGAGTCAGTCCTATAGTAAATAATAAGGAATGTAATGATATTCTCTATTAGCAACAATATAAACATTAAAATTGAACATATCTTCCAAAACAGTTCACGTAATATAGAAATGTTATCTAGCATGACAAAGCACAGTCCTTTGAATATGGCTTCAATCAAATTATGGGATATTTCAAATGCGGTGAAAGCAAGGAGTCTGGAATGTTGATATTGTTGCACAATGTTTTAGAATTATATGAGGTTGTTGGGGAAATGGCTTTGAAATTGTCTGTTTAATTTATACAATGGGTTATTTTATGCATTATTACTGGAATAAGAGAAATTCACAAGTGCTCCTGAAGGTACAGGAATTATGAAATATTAAATGTATATATTCACATTTAAATTCTATAAAGTTACAAATAGAGATAATTACATACAAAATTATTTACCATAGGACTGAAGCATAGAACATAGAAACATAGAAACATAGAAGTTGATGGCAGATAAGGACCGCAAGGCCCATCCAGTCTGCCCATTTCTTTTTCTACCTTATAAATGTGCATTTGGGACTATTTATTTTGGGAACAATCTGCAAGTTTTGCAAGTGAATTATTGAATATTTAATTTATTTTACACTTAAAGTTCTATTATACAATGGCAAGAAATAATGCTGGCCTCTGATTGGACAGTCTGCGACTGAACCTGTGATGTTACCCCAGTACAACATCACGGGTCTAGTCTCAGCACTGTGAGCCTCCTGACTGATTGCATTGCATTGCATTGGATTTGTTGGATTTGTCACTTCTTCTCTTAAGGAACAAAAATATTTTTCCACGCTAACAAACTTATTTTAAATGATCTATTTTATTCTGTATAACAAGAACCCATTGTGTAATAGCAATGATGCCCTCCAGGGTGTGTGTTGTGCTGGAATAACATCACACCTCTGGTATTGGATGCACTCAGCCTGCGGCCTCATGCCCAACCACCTGAGGTGTGACGTTATCCCAGCACAACACATACCCTGTCAGGCAATATTGCTTAAATAACATATGTGTTTGTTTAAGAATGTAGCATATATATATATATATATATATATATATATATATGATAATACATGGAGAAGTATAGTTTATGGGCATTTTATGCACCCCCGAGGTGTGTGATGCCCCATAAAACCCCAAAGAGTTTATATGGGCATCATACACCAAGGGGGTACATAAAATCTCCATAGAATCACACTTCTCCATGTTTCATTTTTTATATTTACTGTTTTTTTATTGTTTTTTGGTTTAAATTGTCTTTTTTGCTACTTTACGAGGGTAACTGTTACTGCCAATGAGAAACTTGTCTCACGTTGAGTGACCAATTCTGTAACACTTGTGAACATCCAGCACAAGGACAACTTGTCTAGCAGTTTTTCTGGTGATGCTGCGGTACTGTTCTGCCCGTGGTTTATGGAGCTCCAAAAGCCACATATGTGGATTACAGAGCTGTTGGGCACTGACTGGAGGGGAAGGTGGCCACAACACCAAAGGGTATTAATGAAGCTATGAAAGTATTTTATCAGGATCTATATCAATCTAAGAACTCTCTTTCAGCCACAGAGTTATCCCAGCGGCTGTAAAGCTTCTGCCAAGGGTCGCAGCTTCCTAGGCTCTCGGAAGAGCAGGTTCTAATGCTGGATGCTCCTATTACCCAGGATAAGCTACGGTCTGCACTATTCCATATGGCCAAAGGGAAGGCTCCTGGGCTGGATGGGCTATCTGCCGAACTGTACCAAGTCCTACAGGATGAGATCACTTCCCCTTTATTACAGGCTCTCCAAGAAGCCCAATTAAGTGGTACTCTTCCCCCTACTATGCGCAAGGCCCTTATATCACTAATCCCCAAGAAAGCTTCAGATAGCTTATCATGTGCAAGCTATAGACCTATCTCACTCCTCTCGGTCGACACTAAGATATTAGCTAACATTTTGGAAACTGGACTGTCCTCAGTGCTCCAAAAACTGATCCATCCCTCCCAAACAGGATTCTTAAAAGGGAAATCGAGTGCAGACAACCTACACCTTATATTTAACCTAAAATGGTTGGCCCTGCACTCCGAAGTCCCTATGGCAGCCTTGGCGGTCGACTTTGCCAAGGCTTTCAACTCGCTGGAGTGGCAGTATCTACACCAGACTCTACAGCTCTATGGATTTGGACCCCAATTCTGTTCGTGGGTATGCACGCTGTACAACCTGCCTTTGGCCAGAATTCTTACCAACAAAGATACCTCCTCCTCCTTTACCCTCCAAAGAGGTACAAGGCAGGGGTGTCCACTCTCACCACTCCTGTTCTTGATAGCTCTGGACCCCTTAATTAGAACCCTGACCAATACCCCAGCTGTAACAGGTATTCCCGTGGGAAGCACCTCACATTTAGACAATACATATGCAGACGATATGCTTCTGACCCTAGCGGACCTGCAGTCCCCACTCCCACCTGGCCTATCTCTGCTGCAAGAGTTCGCTGAGATATCTGGCCTCACGGTAAATCAGAAAAAAAACCTTTTATCTCCCCTAAATAAGAAATGTGGCAGACAGTGTTTAGCAGGTACAGATATTTCTTGGGCGCTGCAGGGCTAACCCTACTTGGGCATCAACATCACAGCAGCCTGGAAGGATCTTGAAATTGTCAACTTCTCTCCCCACCTAACAGCCCTAACAGCGGAGGTCCATTGCTGGAGGAAAATGCGGCTAACTTTAAAGGGTAAAGTGGAGGCGATTAGAATGTTTATCTTCTTATGGTTCTCTTGGCTGTTAAACAATCTCCCAATTCCATTTTCCCAGAAACCATTCCAAGTCCTAGATAGGCTGGTGGCACTTCTACTCTGGGAAGGTGGCCTCCCCAGGTGGGGTAGAATGAAACTACGGGCACATTGGACTAAGGGAGGGCTCAGTCTGCCCTGGTTTTTGGGATACCACCTGGCCTTTAATATGGCCCAGACCCTGACGTGGTTTACTCCTCACCATGCTCCCCCTCCAAAGTGGGCAGTGCTGGAAGCTACATTGGCAGAAGGAACCCCCCCTTTACTCTCTGTTATCCAATAAGAAGCTGACTAACTCCCAACTCATGCTGGTTATGGCAAACTGATGTGCTCTGTGGAGACACTCAACGGGTCTAACTGGAGTTCCTAGTTCTGATTATCCTCCCCTTTTAAGCAATGCACCGATTTGGAATAACCTGCTTGTAAAAGTGGATCACAAGCCACTTCACTGGGCTTCCTGGGCTTCTAAAGGTATGCAGACGATAGCTTACCATCTAATACCAAATACGTGTATGGTGATGTCCTTCGAGCAGCTTAAAACTAAATACAAATTACCAAATCAAGTCTTCTGGAAATTTCTCCAACTGCATAGCACTGTGACCCTCCTACTCAAAAACTGGCCTCCTCAGTACCCTTGGAGTTGTTTGAACAACATATCCCTGCCTAATAGAGGCAAGGGCCTCATAGGTGCTATATACAGAACACTCAGAGACTCCCAGCCAGATGTCACCCTACCCAGCAAAGCCACATGGGAGCAAGATATCTAGCACAATTTATCTCTACAGCAGTGGTCAGAATGTCTCAGACTGGCCCATACAGCCTATGTAGACTTAAGGAGCTAGTTGGTTCAATTAAAAATTCTTCTCAGATGGTACCAAACTCCTGCAGTTCTACACAGGCGTAAGATAATCCCACAGGACAGCTGTTGGAGATGTCACTCTTCCCCGGCCCACCTATATCATATACCGTGGCTGTGCCCAACAATTTGTACCTTTTGGACTTTAGTCCTGAAGGATTGCTCCACAATAGTGGGTACCCCGTTATCTCTGCAACACTACTCTCTGCTGTTAGGAGATACGTTCTCATTTAATGCAGTTACCCCTTCTAATAAGGCCTGGCTCCTGGTCGCTATCATGGAAGCAAAGAGAGCACTGCTAGTGAAATGGAGGCAGCCTATGCCACCCACACTTTCTCAATAGAGGGCAGCCATGGTCAGACTGGCCACATTTGAAAGACTGACGGCAGTAGCTAGAGGCAAACTGACCGATTACTATGTAAAATGGGATGCCTATCTTCACTCACATATTTGCAGAGTGCCCCCTCCTCCATTACAGAATCTTCCTATTACTTAATAGCAAAGGTGAGTCAAGGATGGTATGCTTTACGCCACGCATTCTCCTCTGTGGTGTGTAGACCCTGTAATACTCTCTTCTTTCCCTCTTTCTGTTTAAGTCAATGTTCTCCCTATACTGTTTGCCTGTTGTCTCCCTCTTAACCCTAGTCCTATCTGTAGTTTAAGCACTAGTTCGTGGATCTGTTGGATATAAGTTGATTAGAAGCACATAGCTAGTGTTCACCTAATGTTTAAATTGAGAGGTCTGCACTGGAAGGGAATGCTTTATTGGATCTTATGTTCTAATATTTACATACATCCATTTAAAGGCTGCAGTAGCTAGTATATTGTTTATACAGGCCAGGCCTCCTACTAAGGTTAATGGAGACATAGATTTTACACAATAGAAACTCAGTATGGCTCTAACCTGGTAACTAGGATAAGTTCTGTAAAATGGTAGTGACATTAAATATCCTGTAGTGTGGTGTCAGCAACTGAAACCTATTGTGAATACTCTGCCATGTGTTAAGTGAACTAAATGGAAAACTGAAAACTTCAATAAAACATTGTATGTTAAAAAAAAGATAACGTTTGTTTTGCCGACAGGGTTGCCAATGTCTCTTTGAATGCTTCCTGATTGCCATGGAAGATGGCATGCCCATGTTTGTTTTTGATGAGGTATCTATCTAGGCTGCCAATTATTCCTCTAATTGTATTTGGCTCATATTGTGCCCCGTGTTGTCACTCCATTTTGAATATGAAGTTTGCGATCAGTTCATCAAGCTTGGACAGCCCAATGTCGCAAATATTTCTAGCCTCCCCTCGATCGGCTAAATAACTTTTGAAAAAACAAACATAATTTTCAGTTTTTTTAATTGTTCTTTTATTCTCTTGGTCGGCCATGAATTTAGCCCTTTCAGCAGACGTGTCTGCGTCTAATGTGTTATCTATGGCTGTTTACTTGGACTTTTGCCCTGCTGTGAAACATGCTGTCACAGACTTTCAGGTGTGGTGCAAAATGACAGCTGTGACAGTGCTGACAACGGTTGAAATTTGTGCGAGGTGAATTCAGCGCGACAGCAGGTTCCATTCTGTTGTGCTGCAGTACTGACATATCTAGTGCAGCACAACAGATATTTGACATCGCTAGTGAAGCGCAACAAGCCTGTTCTAGTCATCGATTTCCATACACAACAACACTCACTCATACACTATAATTTCCTACTGTCCATCTGGTTTATCCTACAAGGTACTTGAACATCTGTATTATGCCCCCTCTCTTTCTTCTATCTTCCAACATGTACATATTGAGGGCTGCCATCCTCTCCCTGTATAACCCCCTCCCCAATGTCCCTGTATCATTTTGGTTGCTCCCCTCTACATTACCTCCAGCCTCTGTGCTATTTCAAGTATGGGGTCTAAAACTGGACACAGTATTCAAGTGTGATCTAATGAAAGATCTATATAAGGGAAGTCTTGCCACTCTTATTCTGGTGCTAATCTTCCTCCCTATGCACCCCAGCATCCCATTTGCTCTGCCCACATACCTCATATATTATGCCAGTGGTTTCAAGTTCTCCATTAATGCCACCTCTAATTCTAATTTTTCCATTGTGCTCTCCCAGTCTGCCAAACTGACATACTCCATTCTGTTCCTGGGCAAGAGTGTAGTCAGTAATTTCCATTTTGTATACACTCTGTCTCCAACTGCTGCCCCACCATGCCTTGTTATGTGCAATCAGTATCGTTGTGTACTAGTCTAAAAATTTCCAGCCACTCAGATGAGTGTACCACTGTATAACTTCCAGGGGCTCAGATATATCCAAATGAATATTTATTTGGTAAATCAAAAGTAGCACAGCAAGCAAAACATGGGCAACTACTAGTCACAAAACACCCAGCACTTCAACTGTAGTCTTCACTAGGAGTGTAGTTTTGATGGCTAAAAGTGCCCTTTTTGCAACTTATTAATAAGGATAAAATGTTTACACTTGGGTGCAGTGAGAACAAATCATAAGGCTGAATTGCTTATTGGAATTCAACTGCACTCCATCTTTATGGTAATCATGGACTTCACTAGAGGGAGATGTAGGTGCAAATTAAGTACAACAATATACCATTCATGAGAATTTAAGCACCAACTGAATTACAATGTGAGTGAGGTGCATTATAAAGTACAGATCAGCAAATATCAGCATGACAAATACAGTTTTATATTAAAAAAACCTCTAGAAATGCAGTATCCTAGCTGAATGCAGATACATATAAACTAACTCACAGCATCAAATGAATTGTTAATAAGGCATACAATTTAAAACATAAAGTTTGAAGATAAGAAGCTGCATCACAGTAGACCTGCAGTCATCCCAAAATTGTATAGGAGTATTCCAAAATGGTTTGCAGGATCAGTCAGCCTAAGGTCATGATGTGCCAAAGAGTTTTCTGATAATAGAGAGAAACAGAAAATAGAAGAGTACCCTTCACCGTCCCCTCCCCCACCAAGCCCTGGACCCTCTACAGGACATCACTGCATGCAGCCTAGGCCTCTGAATGGATTTTATCCACACAAGAGAAGGAGGAAGGAACCAATGTAGATAAAGCTGGGACAAAAACCCATGTTCATCTATAAGATGTCCTGCATTCCCTGGACTACCCCTGGGTCCTGAGGCCCAATGACACTGGATCCTATTCTGCACAGTGGACTACCTCAGGGAAGAGGTTGGCCATTCCCCTGGAGCCACTGCCATTAAGGGTAGACCCATGGGGGATGTCAGTTGTGGACAGGACCCTAGAAATAGGAGTCAATGGTCCGGAACAGGATATATCCCTGGGAAGAGAGCATATCTGTGATGAAGGGATATTGGAACCTCGAGGTGCAGGGACGGTTAGGTCCACTGTGGCCACCTAATTTTGGCATCCTGGATATTGTTCATTTTCAAAGCCCTTTGAACACTGTGATGCACATGTTAATGGGAAGCCATCATTAAAACAATTTAAGGAAGTGTGACATTCTCCTATTTCAAGTCTTTGAATGCAGCACTGCATTTTGTTGGTGTATCCCTGACAAACGTAGCCAAGGGAAAAAGCACCAAAAGAAAATGTTATAGGGTAAGGGACGTGTACTTAATCAAACTGTACATACAATAGTACAGTGAGTATGCCTGCCTACACCCTAAGTCTAAGATTTCTGACTCCAGTGTGCATTACCTGTACTTTTGAGCACTACAATTTATCTGCCACACCCTTTCCAGGTCTTCCAGCTTGGCCCTTGTTATCTTTTTGCTGTCTATGCATCCACAGAACTTAGTAGCATCTGCAAAGAAGCATGTCCTTACTCAGAATCTTTCCCTATGTCACATATGAATATCTTAAAGAGGCCCTGTCCCAAAACTGATGCTTGGAACAATCTGCTTTTGATGTCCTTCTTTTCTGAATGCTCCTTATTCAGGACCACCCTCTGGGTCCTCTTATTCAGCTGGTTTCTTAGCCATCCAATTATTTTGTATCCCACCCCAAAGTTAACCAGTTATTTGCCCAAAAATGTGCATTGGACAGAGTTAAAGACCTTACTGAAATCCAGATACAATACATCCACTATCTGGCCCTTTATCCATAGCACTTTTAAACCAATCCAACAAATCTGATCAGGTATGTTTGGCATGAACTCCGACTGGTAAATCCATGCTGCCTGGTGTCTTGTAGACCACTAGCCTGCCGATACAATACTGGCCTCTGTGTATTATTGATTCCAATAGTTTTTTCATGATTGTCTTCTCTGTAGTTGCCTAGCTTCTCCCACCTCCCAGTTTTGATCAGTGTGTACCACATTGGCTGTCCTCCAGTCCCCTGGCTCTTTTCTGGTTTACAAAAAGCAGTTAATGAGATCTGCCAGTGGTCCTACCTGGACATTCTTCATCTCCCTCAGTGCCAACTGGTGCATCACATTAGTGAACATAGATTTAGCCTCCTTTAGTACCAGTAGGCCCTTTAATAACCTCACCTAGTGATGTGCTTGATGATGGTGCCTACAACTGACTCCTTAATAGCCTTAATTCAGCATTCAGGCAACAGACCCTTGTCTTCCACTGTTAACATGGCACAGAAGTATTTGTTCAGTAAATTTTCCTTCTTCTTCTCATCCTTCTCCCATCCCTCTCCTTAATTTTATTGATCACCCTTCTCTGGTTTTTCACTGTTCTTATACATATCAGAAAATGCTTAAAACCCCAAATTCGTTTATTCATTCATTCATTTCTTCAATCATATTCATTCATTAATTTATAAATATACTTCTGAGGAAAGTTACAGTCCCTTTTGGATCCCAATACTAGCCTTATATGAAGGGGCATCTGTTACTTAGAACTTTCATTTGTTTCTAATTAATCTGAGTCCTATATATCTGGGAAGGGTGTCATTCTGTTCAGAATGGTTTACCAACTCTAGCATATGTTCACTGCAAAAGCAATAAGAACTACTGCATGAAAGGAAAACTTTTGCATTTTTTACTATTTTGTTCCTATAACCTGCTTAGATGTGCTCTCAAGTGTTTAAAAATCTGTTTTTGCAAATCTGCTATATACAGTACATTATTACCACTAAAAGAACCTGTGCCACTGCTGAAAATATGTCATGAAATTATTTCTTTAAAATCAGAAAAATAAGTGAAAAACATAATTCAAATTGTATACACTTGCTTAATAAATTATTTTCCAACACTGATAATGGCAATTTTATTATTTAGAAATAATAACAAATATAGCCTCTCCTTGACTCTACAAAGCATAAAACCCCTTCCTCACAAAATTATCCATTTCACTTGCTGTATTTGTTTCAAAGAGAAGTTCAGAAGGTTATGTGGCAGACATATTATTTTTAAAAAGGGCACTGAACCTAGAGGGAGCTTTTCTCAGGCAGCTAGTAAAAGAACCTACTAGGGATGGGGTAGTGTAGGACCTAGTGCTAACAAACAGGGACATCATTGCAGATGTCATGGTTAATAGTCCCTTGGGTATCAGCGAACACCATACAGTGTGGTTCAGTATAAGGAAAGGAGCAAAGGCAAGCCAAATGAGGTACTATGTGATAACAGTGAGGAGATAATAGTGATTGGAACATCGGCGATTACAAATCACCAACTACAAAATAAGTGATCTGTAATACAGCGGATCCAAAAACAACATTGATAAGCACCATTAAATACATACAAATAACTCATTATTTTTTATGTGGTGGTCTTCGACCCCCACCTCCCAGACTAATTATAATCAACTCTGGGGGAGGGGCCTGCATCTGGTCTATGGGGTGAGGTATGGAAGAGGGCGTTTTGGAGCCAGCAACCTGTAGAAGGGGTGAGCGTACACCACATAATCTGTTTACCAGGAACCCCAAAAAAACACAAAATAAAATTCTAACTATAGGAACCAAAACCCCCCACAAAATAACCACACCATAGCCAAGCTCTGAACCTGGCACCTTCTGCACTTGGGTAAACTACTACAATCACCAGACCAGATGGCCAGCTGGAAACTGCCTGGCCAATCTACTGCCTATATCATCTTTCACTACTATGCCCACACGCAGTCACCCTCTCTATTCTTGTTCCTTTATTCTCATTATGTCCACATCTAGCTATTCTTTCATGTTCACTATTTTCAAATGCAGTCAAACTAAGTCACTCAATTTGACTCACCCATATCATGGGTTACCATCAAATGGGGACAAGGGTCTTGCACTTCCAGAGGATGGATTTTAAAGAAATGAGACTGATTGCCTCAGAAAATGCCTTGATGAGTTGCCAGAAAGGAGTAGAAGCAGGCTGTAGAAGAATACGGTTGGGTATAATTAGGGAAATAAGGCTCTGCTTCAAAGAGGTAAGCAAAAGCTGAAGGAAAATGAGACAGTTATGGTTCTCCAAAGAAGTGGCAAGGTTGGTGAAAGAAAAAAAAGAGTAGCATTCAAGAGGTACAAAGAAATGCAGTTGGAGGAGGACAGGGAGGTGTACCATGGTTGGCAAAAAGAAGCAGGTAGGGTGGTTAGAGGAGCAAAGGCACTGACAGAGGAAAGGGTTTCTTAAGGGATGTTTATAGAGGATAAGACTTTTTTCAGGTACATATGTGAGAAGAGACATGCAAGGGGAGGGACAGTTAGGATCAGAAGGGCAAAGGGGTAGACTGTGCAAAAGTGGACCAAGAAACAGCTAACATTTTAAACAGATACTTCTGCTTATTCTTCTTGATGAAGGAGGGGGCCAGGCCACCAAGAAGAAGCAAGAACAGGGCTGTGGGTGAGATAGACACAAGTTCATTTTCAGATGAGACAGTCCTGAAAGGACTCTCATCCTTGATGGTGGGGACTGGAGGAGCTGCATCCTAGGGTACTGAAAGAACCCAGAGAAGTCCCAGCTGCCTTGCTGAATGCATTGATCAACAGCTCTGTGGAAACAGTGTGGTTCCAGAGGACTCGAGAAGGACTGACTTGGTCTCTATACATAACAGTGGCAGCAGAGAGGAAGCTAGCAAATACATGTCAGTCAGACTAACTTGAGTGGTGGGAAACTAATGGAAACCCTACTGAAACAGAGGCTGGCTTAGCATCTAGAATACAGTGGGCTGCAGGACAACAAGCAGCATGGATTCATGGGTGTGGGACGTCATGCCAAAAGAATCTAATGGATTTCTTTAACTGGGTGATCGGGGAAAAAGATCAGGGGAGGGCAGTGGAAATAGCCTATCTGGACTTCAGCAAAGCCTTCAACATTGTGCCACACAGAAAGCTGATTAGAAAGTTGACCACCTTAAGAGTGGGGTCTAAACTGGTAGATTTGGTTCTGGGAGAGGACTTCTCTTTTGACCCTCGAATTTATGGAGACCACACCTTAAAAGGACATAGACAGGATCGAGGTGGTCCAAAGGAAGGGTAGCCAAAATGGCAAAGGGGTTGCAAGGGAAGCCCTATGAGGAGAGACTGAGGGATCTCAACATGTACAATCTGAAAGAGATGAGAGAGAGAGATGGAGAGAGAGAGAGAGAGAGGTGACATGAATGAGACCTACAAGTAACTCACAGTAGTGTGCAGGAGGTATGAGAGGAGCATTGTCCAAATGAGGACAAGCTCCATGACTAATGAGCATGCAATGAATATGGAAGGGGGGGTGTTCAGGAGGGATGTAAGATAATATTTTTTTCACAGAAAGGGTGGTTAACGCATGGAACTGACTGAGGACTAAATTTCTGGAGTCTAGAACATGAGAGGGCTTCAAGCATATGTGGGATAAACACAGGGCTATAGCAGAACAGAGGTAGAGAGGGTTGCTGGAGACCATTTAGGGTTTTTGGTGGCAGAATAGGCAGGGAACATGTAGGCAGACTGGGTGGGCCAAGCAGTCATTTTCTGCAAACAGATTTTATATTTCTATGAACCCTTTACTTTACTGGAATTTTAAGACAGGCAGTTATTAAGTATACCTATTTTTTTTTATTTCTGAATGCTTTTCTGCCACATCAGAAATGCTGATATGAATGGATTTATTTAGTAGATTCACAGTGAGTTTACACAATATTATTTTAATCAGCACTGGGAAGCTAGAACTGGCAAAAGACAATGCCAGTTGCAGTTTAAGTAAAGAAGAAATACGTGTACAGTACGACTAAATTGATTGAACATGTACAGCAAAGAATAACATCAACTTTTAGAGGGAAATAGCATACTGGTAAAGTCAGTTAAGTGAATATTATCATAAAGTAGTATTATGTTTACAAACAACAAGTAAGAAACATACCAATTGATAAAGGTCATGTTGGTGCTTTTCAGAAATCAACTGTTTTTCTTTCTCCTTCCTGACTGCGAAAGGTAAGGGCAATAAGATACGGTACACTTTGTATTAATCAGTGGAGAATAGGAAAGGGATTTTTCCCTCCAGCATGTCCCTGAGAGGGCAATATTCAATTAAATATTATATGACAAGAAACACATGCTATGATGGATTCCTGAGCAACTAGGAGTGAAGTAGAAGTCTTGGATTAACATGGATGGACATTAATTAACACAGGTACTATATTTAGAAAAGTGATGTAAGATTTATCTTGAGGCAAAATAGTAATAGCTATTTTGCTAGCGGTACAGTTTTGACAGAAACCAGAATGATCGCAGATATGACCGCTTGGCCCACCTAGTCTGCCCATTTCCTACCTGACAGATAAGCTGAAGATCCTAGTTAACCAACAGCTTACTTCCTCCCACCCTCACTAGGACTGGCTTATGTCTGTCCCATGCATTCTTGAATTCCCCCACTGTTCTTGACTCCACGACCTCCTCAGGGAGGCTGTTCCATGCATCCACAACCCTCTCTGTGAAAAAATACTTCCTCACATTACATCTGAGCTGTCCCCCCTCTATCTTCAAATTGTGCTCCCTTGTTCTTGCACATCTCTTTTTCTGAAAGATGCTACCCTCTTGGACTTTGTTGATTCCCTTGAGATACTTGAAAGTTTCTATCATGTCCCCTCTCTACCTTCTTTCCTCAAGGGTATACATATTAAGCTCCTTTAGTCTTTCTTCGTATGTCTTCTGGTGCAGACCCTGCACCATTTTGGTTGCCCTCCTCTGATTTTTATGATTATCCTTTATTCTATTTGTTTATACTGTATGTGCAGTTATGGCATCTGCTATACGTGGTTCCTGGTACTCACTTAAAGGGTAATGTTGCAGACATCAAGGTACTGTAGGAGGCCACCTGGGGAACAGCAATCACCATATAATGTGGCTCAATATAACGAAGGCTGTGGAATTGAACCATGCAAGGGCAATGGTCCTGGACTTCAGGATGGCAGATTTTAAATTGATGGGTGAATGCCTCAAGGAGGAAATGACCGTGGGGGATGGCCTGGGTGATGGGAAAGAATAGTGGGTGAAGCTAAAAAGGGCCATATAGGGAAGGCAACAAACCTCTGCATCAAGTAAGTTAGCAAAAGCAAGAATAAAAAGAGACTGCTATGATTCCTGAAAGATTTGGCTAAAAAGGTAAAGGCTAAAAGATAGCTTTGGGAAGATATCAGGAGATGCAGAGGGAGTAGGATAGGGAGGTGCATCAGGGGAAATAGAGGGAAGCAGGAAGAGTGGAAAGGAGCGTGAAGGTGCAAATTGAAGAGAATAGCCCAGGTGGTGATGAAAGGGGACAAGACACTTTTTAGTTACATAAGCAAAAGGAGGAAGACCAGGGGTAGGTTTGAAAGACTAAAAAGGGAAAGGGGGATGGTGCAGAGGGAGATCAGGAAATCGCAGACATCCTGAACAAATTCTTTTGTTCAATGTTCACTGTGGAAAGAGAAGGGGAAGGGTCACAAAAATGTAACAAGAGCATTGGAAGGAGGGAGAGAGGTGGACACTTTTCAATTGTCAGAGGTCAGTGTCCTGAAGGACTCACTTATCTGAAAGTGGACAAAGCAATGATGTCAGATAGGGTGCATCCAAGGATATTGAGGGAGCACAGGGAGGTACTGGCTGCTCCCCAGACAGTCCCATTTAACAGTTCATTGGAAATAGGACTGGCTCTGGAGGATTTAAGGAGTGCACATGTAGTCCCACTTTATAAAAGTGGTAGCAGGGAAGAGTCTGACAATTATAGGCCAGTTAGCCTGACCTTGGTTGTGGTAAAATTGATGGAGTCACTGCTGAAGGAAAGGATTGTGGAATGTCTGGAATCCAATGGGTTACAAGACAAGATAAGGCAGCATGGATTCCCGGGTGGTGTCATCAAATGAATCTGGTAGATTTTTTTTATTGAGTGACCATGGAATAAGATCATGGTAGAGCAAGCGGTGGACAGGTCTTACCTAGATTTCAGTAAGGCTTTCAACACCATTCCACAGAGGAGGTATTAAGCAAGCTGGTTAGCTTAGGAGCATGTCCAAAGGTGGTAAACTGGGTAGGAAATTGGTTATAGATAGGCATCAGAGGGTGGCAGTGAATGGAGTTCACTCCAAAGAAAGGAGGTTGACCAGCAGGGTGACTCAGGGATCAGTGTAGGGACCATTCCTCTTTAATGTCTTTTTAAGAGACATTGCCGAGGAGCTGGAAGGGAAGATCAGCCTCTTTACAGATGATACCAAAATCTGCAATACGGTGGGCACTCCAGGCTGTGTGGAAGAGATGACAAAAACCTGAGAAAACTCAAGGATTAGTCATGGGTAGGGCAGCTGGGTTTCAATGTGAAAAAGAGCAAAAGTAATGTATTTGGACCACAGAAAACCAGGGGCACAGTACAAAATGGGAGGAGTGATACTGATGACAACTAAGCAGGAAAGAGACCTGGGGTGATCATTTGGATAACACAGGATGGTCAGGCAGTGCAACAAGGCAGCTGAGAAGGCTAGTGGAATGCTAGGGTGCACAGGGAGGGGTATCAGCAGCAGAAAAATGGAGGTGGTATTGCCTCTTCATAGATTGCTGGTGAGACCCCACCTAGAGTACAAGTCCAGTTTTGGAGACAATGGGCTTGATTCTCAAATGTCAGGTAGGGTCATGATACCATTTCCCCCATTCCGACCCCCTGCTTTCAACCAAAACAGCCCTCTGCTCCTGTCTATGACCCCAAAAGAGCTCAATGATTGAGCATGAGATAGGGATGAGTGAGTGTTTGCTTGTACAAGCATGCACGATTCATTCCAGCTAAGTAGTGTGAGACAGCCATGGTGGACAGTGGAGGGCTGTGCTGGTTACCCACTTGGGGCGGGGTCAGGGGGGAGTGGGGTGGTGGGACAGTACCTGCTGGGGTGAGACTAGACACCAGGGAATACTTTGGTACACTACAGGGCATGGGTTCAGGTGGGGGGAGGGACTGCTAGCCACCAGAGACCAGAAACATACAATTTCTATCGTGATGGCGGTCAGTGGGGTGGGGGCCACTAGACACCAAGGCATACTTTTGTACACTAAAGGGCATGGGTTTGGGTGGGGGTGGAGGGACCGCTAGCCACCACAGCTTGGGAAAATTTTTATTTAATATAGAGCGGCGATCAGCTGTGGGTAGGGGGGAACCACTAGACAAAAGATAATACTTTTTTTACACTATGGGGCATAGGTTCAGGTTGGAGGAGAGACCACTAGCCACCAGGGCTTGGGAACATTTATTTAATATCAGGCAGTGATCAGCAGTGGTGGCAGGGGGACCTCTGGACACCAGGAAATTTACCTTTATATAATTAGGGCAGCAATCGGTGGTGGTGGGGGCACCACTAGACACTAGAAAAAAAGAATCTACAAAATGTGGAGTTGCCAAACTCTGCTGTTGGAGTTCAAACTCTGCATTTTGTGGAGTTTTTAATTTTTTTGTGGGATAGTGCAAATTTGGTCTTCACATGGTGGATTAACTCCATGAAGTTAGGAAAATATGCAAAATATTTTGTAGAGTGGATTTTCCCAAATTCGCACTTCTAAATACTTGTGTTAGCCACATAGACCCAGACAGAAGAATATGGACCGGGCTTCTAACAGATGGTTACTGCACAAGAGAAGGGGTGATAGCTTTAAACATTGTATGACCATTCCGCCAGCAGAATTTCCACCAGAATTTAATTTGTTCACCTGCGGAATTCTGCCTACTATAATCCACGGAATAATATTCTGCGGAACAGTATTTTTTCCATGTAAAATTATTCTGCAACAATTTCCATGGAAAATATTGAGATGAGTGGAATAATATCCCAAGGAACAGTGATCTTTCCACAGAAAATCATTCCACAACAATTTTATGCTGCATAATTCTGCCATTCCGTTTCTGGCAGAATTTGGCAGAATTTCATCAGAATTTTGAATATTCCATGGAATTTCATTCTGCCAGAATTTAAAAATTCCGCACAGCACTATGCAGCAATTAAGCTGGTGAAAACCTCATTTAAGAAACACAGTAGAGTCAGTATAGCACAGTGGTTTAAGGCTCTGAGCTTTAATTCTAGAGACCTGGGTTTGAATCCCACAGCCCCCACTTGTATACTGTGTGACCTTGAACAAGTCACTTAACTTCCCTGTGCTCCCAGGTTGCACCTGTAAACAAGCTTTCAGCTTAGTGTGTCTCACCTGATTAAACAATTAAAAAAAAATCTGTTTTTATTTATCATACTACTGCTAGCAATTAGAGCCATTAAAATACCCTTTTCATTGATTTCTCATAAAAATTAGGTAAACTCATTAATTCTGATCCTTTTACAAGTTGTTTAATGGCTTTTGATTTGTCTATAAATTGCCATTAATTTATAAAGTATGTTTTGCTTACTGCAATAAATGCCTAGGATATAGTTAGTCAACATCCCCCATTCCAGATGTGTGAAGAGGGGCCTCTGTGTTGTGAAGACTGACCTTTTTGTTTTGGGCCATGCAAATCCCCTTATCATATTTAGTGCTACAAATGTGTTTCTCCATGACTGTTATGGCTTACTTACTTTCCCTTTGACAGTCTGTTTGGAGCATATACACTATGGCCATGCTCAGCACTCTTTGTATTGAGTAGGGTCTTGGAAGCATGCAACATACCTCACATTTTGCCATTGAAATGGGGGACATGGACACTCAAAATGAGGGACAGTGAGGGACCCTAACCCTCATGATTATCAGGACACATCCTGAAACATGGAGATACAGTACCTCAAAACCCAGTGAAAACCATTGCATTTACATGTACTAATATTAGCCCCTGAGAATTAATTTCTACCGTAAAGCAGGGGTGCCATTTAGGTGGGGCATTTGTGCCTAGGTTGTTCTTATGATGTGACAATAAAGGCATTAAGTTTAGATTAAATCTTTTGCACAATAAGAGCTTCTCCTGGCCTGTGTTGCATTCACACTGCAGGTGCACTCCTGACTCGACTATGTCTGTATTGTGTTGTCCACTCTCTCCACCTATTAGTAACGTCACCATCACACATGATGTAGAGGAGCTATAGCTAAGCAAGAGCACATGAGTCATGTGAGTGGGACACTGTCTTTCCCACCACAGACTAGACAGGCTTTACACTACAGCTTGGAGGAGCTGATGAGCACTGAAGTCTCAAAAGCAGTGTTGTGACAGCATATTTTTGTTAGTCTACTCTTAGTGAGTCTCCATCTCCCTTGATGGCTGAAGGGACTGGGGGTGAACTAGAAGCTAACTTGAGACTAGGCTGCCTACTTACTCTACTAGTCTGACCTTGCAAAGAAAAAAAAAGCACAGTTCCCCCCCGGCAGCAAGCTAGGCCTCATAGCAGCAAGCTATGCCTCACAGCAGCAGTGACAGCTGTGTGGGTGGCCTTCATAGGCTTTGATCAGTGCTATGCAGCAGCAGCTAAGCAAAAAAGCAAGCAACATACACTAGGTTGGATGAATTGGATGAGTTCAATTGGTGAGGTGACTTGGTTGCAGACCACGTTGGGAATCTGGGATGGCTGGTTCTAGCATCCAGCTTTTGAAAGAAGGATGGAGGAAGAGAAGCCGATTGAAAACTGGTCTGGTAGCACACTGGGCTAGGCTGCAGGTTCTGGCCAAATGGCTGGGTAAGTAAAATTAATTTATTTTTTTTACAGGGGGATTGGAGAATGATGAAGGACTGAAATACTGATGTGTTTTTCACATTTTTGCACCTTTGGGTGGCTTCATGACCCATATGGGATTGGTATTGAATGGAATGGAGTTGTGGAGAGAAATTGGGACAGAGTTTTTTTTTTGGGGGGTGGTCAGAACTTCAGCCAGGAAAAAATTTGGTTAGTAACTGAGTGGGGTTAAACCCAAATTTTATACACTGCTCTGGGTTATAGAGAGATGTGCATATCACTTTTCAGTCATAACAAATAAGTTTTACCTTTTAGAGATGTTCCAGACTTTCCAGAGCTTGCCACCTAGGGGCTAATTAGCACCTGGCTTCCACTGGTTGTTGGCTCCCCCTTCTAAAATCTGAAATGGCACTGCTGCCATAAAGTCTAAATTTACAGGATATCCACTATGTGAGCAGCATGTTTTCCATGAGGGATGGATGGATGAGGGACAGAGCAGTTTTCAGGGGGAAAAAATGAGGGCTGTCCCATGCATTCAGGGACAGTTGAGCAGTATGGTATGCACAGACTATTGGAGCCACACTATAGTCAGGCTTATGCCCCCCCATGAAGCTAGCCTCCACATCCCCATGCTCAGGCACATTATGACATAGGGCAAGGAAGAGTGCAGGGGCGTGCCCCATTAAAATGAATGAGGATATTTTTTTTATTACTATTTTATACATTATTGATGGAGAGTTGGAGATTAATGAAGGTCACTGCTCGACTAACAAGGGCCTTGTTTGTAGAACAGTGGCCTTCATTATTCTCCAACTCACCATTATAATGTAGAAAATAGTAATAAAAAATGACTCTATTCATTTGAAGAGGGTACACCCAGCACTCTGAGCCATGGACATAATCTCTTAAAGATTCCTACCTCTGGCTCTCTAGTACTCCGGTAAAAGACTCTCAGCTTATATCTATACTTGGTGGGTTGTGTGTAACAGCATGACTGCACCCATTACAATGAGTGTGTATGAGTGGGGGGGGACTAACTGTGTGGGTGAGTCTTGAGTTCTTACTACTTTTGTGTTTGCCCCTTAAAATCTGTTTGAATGAGCAACAAGTGCGTGACTTGGCCTCAGCAGTAACTGGAAACAGATACCCCAGACCCCGCACTCTGGTTACTTGGTATACCTCTACTCAGACTCGAAGTTAGATATTTAGAGACCGGGGGTTGTGGGGGCAGAGCCCCCCATATGGGGGGTTCAGGGGTGCAGCCTCCCTATAGAAAAGCACTGACATCCCTGATGGTACAATGCCGACAGTTGACATTGTGGATGACGCTGTGGGGATGTTGGTGCTAGTGCTGTTGAAGCACTATAGTAAAACTGTGTGCAGGTAGTATAGCTTTATTGTTAAAGGCACTGAACCGCAAACCAGGAGACCTGGAGCCTTGAAGACCTGGGTCTGAATCTCATCAACTCCCGCTTGTATACTGTGTGATCCTGAGCAAGTCACTTAACTTTTATGTGTGCAGTTATCAATGACCACTTGCTTTTTGCACAAATGCCACATGCATGCAGTCTGTTCCAATTTAACATAAAAAGCATGCCTTCCACACTTGCTTACTGCATGCATGTTACATGCATGCAATTGGTTCCAATTTAACATTTAAATCATGCTTGCAGTACGCATATCACATGGTTAGTTACATAGATACAAAGATACATAGACAGTGTCAGCAGATAAGGGCCTATGGCCCACCCAGTCTGCCCATTTGAGCTTGTAAGTTCAGTTTATATTTTCCTAGAAGTCTGTTGCCCCTTACCCCTGACCTCCAGAATTCCTTTATGTCTATCCCATGCATTCTTAAATCCTGTGATTGTTTCAGTCCCCACCACTTCCTCTGACAGGGTGTTCCACTTGTCCACCACCTGTTCTGTGAAGAAATTCTTCCTCACGTTTCCTCTGAATTGTCCTCCCTCCAACTCCATCCCATGCCCTCTAGTCCTGGAACATCTTTTTCACTTAAAAATAGTGTATTCCTACATCATGTTCCTCCCTGTAAGATACTTGTATGTCTCTATCATATCCCCTCTCTCCCTCCTCTCCTCCAGGGAGTACATGTTCAGTTCCTTCAACCTGTCATCACAGGACTTGTGATGCAATCCATGCACCATCTTTGTTGCCTTCCACTGAACCTTCTCTACCCTGTCTACATCCTTACATAGGTAGGGTCTCCAGAACTGTACACTGTACTCCAGGTGGGGCCTCACTAGTGTCTTGTACAGTGGAATTATGACCTCCCTTTTCCTGCTGGTGATGCCCCAGCCTATGCATCCCAGCATCCTATTTGCTTTACCTGCTGCCTTGTCACACTGTTTCCCTACCTTGAGGTCTTCAGAGATGATGACACCAAGATCCCTTTCCTGCTTGGTGCATGCTATATCCTCACCCCTCAACTGATATACTATGCCAGGTTTTTTGTGCCCCATATGCATTATCTTGCACTTCTTTGCATTGAATTTCAACTGCCAAACCCCTGTTCAAGTTTCTGCTGGTCCTTCTCATTCTGTCTTCACCCTCTGGTGTGTCTACTCTGTTACAGAGCTTTGTGTCATCAGCGAACAGTGAAATTCTGCCTTCTAGGTCCTCGCAATGTCACTGATGAAGATGTTGAATAGGACTGGTCCCAGCACTGATCCCTGTGGTACCCCACTGGTCACTCTTCCCTCTGTGGAGTGACAGCCATTTACCATCACCCTCTGTGTCCTGCTACCCAGCCAGTTACCTACCCACCACACTACTGTCCTGCCCACACCCATATTCCTCAGTTTGTGTAATAGTTTTCTATGTGGCACAGTGTCAAGGGCCTTGCTGAAGTCCAGATAGGCCATGTCCACTGCCCTCCCCTGATCCACCTCCCTAGTCACCCAGTCAAAAGATTCTATGAGGTTGATCTGACTTGACCTCCCCCTGGTGAAACCATGCTGCCTTGGGTCCTGTAGTCCATTGACAAAAAGATGTTCCACCAATCTCTCCTTCAGTAGTGCTTCCATGATCTTCCCCACTACCGAGGTGAGGCTGACTGGTCTGTAGTTCCCCGCTTCCTCTTTGTTGTAAAAATTGGTAAAAAAAGTGGTAAAAATTATTGTTGACCAAATCAAGTACAGGATAAATGGATGACATGTGACCCATGGACCTGATGAGAAGTTTTAATGCTGTTGCTGGAGTAGATGGGACTCAGTTTAGCATTACGTTCTCCTGTCAGTGTACTATTCTGGTTTATAACAATGTAAGCCCCCTTAATATTTTTACGCTACTAGGCAAGTGCAATATAAAACCAACTGCACTTCATATATTGACAGACAAAATTTAACCTCCTAACCAGTAAGGCCTTGTGGGTTTTAATATTCAGAAAGTAATAAAGGTGTTATTGAATACTTCCTTTGCAAGACATTACATTTACTGGTGGAAGATAAGAATAAGGAGGCAGTGTGTTGCACTTAAATTCCGTCAGTGACACTTATTTCTCTTGGCCTTTTTATGCTTCTAGGCCCAGTGCTGTAGAACTGGACAGAATCCTAACTCCACTAATAATGAGATGCTGCTTCATAGCTAGGCTGTGCAGAGTATAGAAATTGTAAAATAAAATACATAAGGGATAGGCAACAAGGACCTGTGGAATAAATTATTTATTTTCACAAGAGTTATTTGACCTTGGTAACCTCATGAGTAGTGTAAGCCATGAGTTATGTGCTCAAAGTCAGACAGCTTAAGTGGAAATAAATCTTGTATACCACAAGTTTGCTGTTGCATGCTTTATTTATGCAATAGGGTTCCTTTAAGATAGTGCAGGTTGCTTTGTTTTAAATAATTTTTTATTATAGATTTGAATGGACTTTTGGTTTTTTCCAGTGTAACTCTGCTTAGCATAATGGTTGCTAGGTGGTAACCAAGGACACTTTGATATCCTAACAGCCTGATACTTCTAACATGCATTTCTACTAGTGGAGTCTAGTGAGCCAAGTGAAATTTCAAGTACAAGATGACAACTGCTGGAGTGAGCAGAGAAGTAGTAGGTGGCTGGGAAAGAAGAGTTCTATTTAGGGGTTTGTTTAAAAAAAAGCAGTTATTTTTTGTTGTTGTTCTTTGTCTTAAGCAGGCTTCATTCATGCAAGCTGAAGTGGTAACAAAGAATGGCTGACAGTCTGGAAAAAGAGGGGCATGGTTAAAACTAGCAAGCTATGTGGGTGTGAAGGTTTGTGAGATAAATGATGGACACACAGGCAGTGATGACAGCAACAAAAAGTAAAATTTATTGAAGCAGAAGAAAATAAAGTGAACTGGTTTGGCAAAAATCAAACAGGATACAACAGAAACAAAATTAAGTATAACTGGTTTCAAAACATCAGCCTAGTAGGTGCTAGGTGTTGGCAGGGTCCTGTAACTCCAGCACCCTACCCCACACTGAGCTACTACTGGAATGAGCAACATATATATATATATATATATATATATATATATATATATATATATATATATATATATATATATATATATATATATGTATAGTGATAATCAGTCATGTGATATCCCCTGCTCCACCCAGAGAGACAGACATGCTTAAACAGTGCACACAAGAATTATTCATGATCAACAACACATTGTTGCCTTCATTTAACATATATTTCATTCAGTTGTCACCCATTCAATTTCATTGCCAAGATAAAGTTTTAGCTACGAGGTTCATCTGGAAGATCTGCCCTCAGAAGTCCCGTACCATAAATATAGTAAAAGAGAGACCGGCCAGCTCTACAGCAATGGGAACCAGAGGTGGTAGCAAGCAGACAAACGTGTGAGCAGAGAAACAAAACACAGGAGTAAAACCAATTATATGCTGCAGCATAAAAAGAAATAAACAGTAAGTAACCATAAATGCTATTTTATGGGATGGTTGCCCCTCATGCTTTTATTCTGCTGGCTAGCTTCCCAGACTGAAAACAAACAGTGGTTCCCAGGGTTTCCACTGTGAATCTGTGCACATTCACAAAGTAGCAGTGGGGAACCCGGTTCTCAAAGGTTGCACTGCCGAGAAGAAATAGAGCTTTTCTTCTACGGAGTGGATACGTTTAAACAGTAGGTGGCTAATTTCACCCACCTAGGGCAGACTCAGCAACAACAGAACACTGCTTGAACACAAAAGTGTTGCCTGTACATTCACACTATACAGGCATAGCCAAACTCTATAGTTCGTGAGCAGCCCAATTACTGGATATTTTCATTTCAACAAAAAAAAAATACAATCAAATACTATGCACACCCACTGCACACTCTAATACAGTAAAAAGCATAACTGGGGTGGGTGTTTTGAGCTCAGGAGTGACAGTAAGGATCTGAGAACAGAAAAGGATGATTATGAACTGGATATCGTAAATGGAGGAAGCTGACTGGCTGAGCCCTCTTCTTACCCATGATATCCACCTACATCATCACGGGTAAGAAAAGGTGCCAACCAACAGCTCATTTCACCTACATGAAATCCATTCACCTGTACATTTCGGCGCCAGCAAGGCTGTACTCTAGTTCACTGACAGCAGCAGGTAGGGCAGTGGTTTTCACTTAGGCTGCCATACATTTAACTTAGGCTTAAACGGTCTCCCACTGAGGAAAAAAAAGAAAACACAAACCCTCAGTCACGCACAGCAACAGCACTGACTACCATGTTCCACCCATACATGTCAGTCAAGGCAGCTCTAGCGTGGTCACAGTGATTTCTCACTTTTGCAAACGTGACGCCACTCCCTTTCGGCTCTTTAAAAAAAATGAAAAACCACAGCAAAACAGCCTCAGAGTCTCTCCCAAACCTCCTCATCCATGGCTGTTTATAAAAAAGGCAAAAGTCATAAAAGCAATTGTCACCCTCATTTTAGAGCCCACCACCAACTGGAACAACATAATGGTCACTTGCAGGAAATTCCCATACTAGCAGCTGTCTCACACTTACTGGTAAAAAAAGAGACTGTCACACGTGGCAACCACTCCTGATCGCCTTACTACCTTTACACCGACCAGCCCACTCTACTCCCAGATGACAACGGAGCAGCGCTCCTGCCTTCTTGTGGCAAATGCCAGCGACTTCCTTTCACTCAGTTCATAAATTCTGCTTCCTTCAACCTGCTGAAATTAACGGGGATATGCCAACCTCACAGAAGACTTTAGCTCTTCCTGTGCAAATATTAGAACTTCACCAAAGTTACTCACAACTCACTGAAAATCCTTCCAACATCATACAGTGAAGAAAGGTGTAAGACTCCAGACTGTTATGCCAGGCAGTGCCAACTGCTTCTGGCACAGGACTAATAGGACAAGGTATAAATTTAAAAAAAAAATGCTTCTCTCTTCTTAGATGACATTTCTGAATGGTGCTGCTACAGAGATCTTTTGAAACACAATACAAAGCAGATACACTCTGCTTGCTTTCTCAGCAGATTTCATATGCAGTACTGTGCAACATCACCACCTGCTGTTATAAGTAATAGAACTATTTTCTTTATATGTATTCCTACACCATAATTCAATAGTAAAACATTTTAAAAGTCAATTTTAAAGCATTTGTTTTTACTAATAAAACTATAAATCCAAGAATCCAGTTCATAATAGCATAATAGGCTGCAGGATTCTCCTCGTCTACCGTCCACCAGGAGACGGCAGAGAATTCCTGCAGGAGATAGCAGACTTCATCATCGATATGGTGTTGAGGTCCCCCAGATTGATAGTTCTGGGGGACTTCAATGCCTGGGTCGACGATGAACTCTTGCACTTTGGTCAAAATCTCCTCCAGCTGATGACGATGCTGGGCCTAACACAGGTGGTTACCTCCTCGACCCATGTAGGAGGTCATTCATTGGACCTGATCTTTCTTTTGGGTATGGAGATTGCTGATTTGGGGGTGGAACCAGTCAGCTGGTCTGACCATCACACCATAAGGTTCAGCTTCAGGGCTCCCCCTAATAGGTCTGCCCCTACGGAGATGGTTCAATACCGCCCTTTAAGGGGTATTAACCCCAGTGACCTAATGGTGGTTCTGGATCTATCGGGCTTGTCGGGTGAATGCATGAGTCCAGATGATCTCGTACTAGCTTATAATAAGGCTGTTGGAGATGCTCTGGACAAGATTGCTCTTGTTCGAGTTAGGCCTCTCACCCTTCGTTCAAGGAGCCCTTGGTTTGATGGCTCCTTGAAGTAGTTAAGGCGAGTTGGCCAAAGGTTGGAGAGAGTCTGGCGGAAGTCCGGACGCGATGCTGACAGGCTTAGGCTGATGGCACTTTATGATAGCCATCAATCAGAAATCACCCGTAAGAAGGCAGAATTCCTGTCCAGGGAGATTTCTGCTGCACAGAATCGACCGGCTCAGCTTTTCTGGACTGTTGACAGATTGTGCAATCCAATCTGTCTCCAGCCCAGAGAAGCTTTTTCTCAGCTGAGATGCGAGGAGTTCGCTCGGTTTTTTGCAGATAAGGTTGCCAGCATCAGGTCTGGCATCGGTCGGACCTCTCCTATGAGGGATTGCATTGGTCAACAGGAAATGGCACGCACTCAGTCTCTCTGGTCAGATTTTCGCCGGCTGGAGTTCACTGACATTGTGAAGATCATCCAAACATTGTGATCAACCAGTTGTAGTTTGGATCCGGGTCCTACACCCCTTTTAGTGGGATGTGTAGAAGTTATCTGCCCTGTCCTTGCTGAAATTGTCTGGAAGTCTTTGGAGAGGGGGGTCTTTTCTGACCCCCTCAAGGAGGCGGTCGTTTGACCACTCCTTAAAAAATCCTCCTTGGATCCAGATAGTCTAGCTAACTACCGGCATATCTCTAACCTGCCATTCATTGGTAAGGTTATTAAAAAGGCGGTTGCGCTGCAATTGGATGATCATCTTACAACTCACAATGTCTATGATACTCTCCAGTCTGGTTTTAGGAAGAAGCACAGCATGGAGACTGCTCTTGTCTGGGTATTGAATAACCTCCTAATGGCTAGAGATCGAAAGTGGTCCTTCTCGATCTCTCTGCTGCATTTCACACTGTAGACCATGGGGTGCTGTTGGAGCACCTGCGGTTCTTTTGTGGGCTGTGTGATACAGTCCTCAGTCCTCAAATGGTTCCATTCTTACCTCACAGACAGGTCTCAGAGAGTTGCCACTGGAATTTATTCCTCTGGCGCTCACTCTCTGCCTTGTAGGGTACCGCAGGGTTTCATTCTAGCCCCATGTTGTTTGAAGTGTATATGCTGCCATTGGGAGATATCATCAGGCGATGCAGTCTGGGTTTTCACTGCTATGCAGATGATACTCAGCTGTATCTGTCCATTCTGCCCGGACAAGATGACGCACTCTCATTGCTAAATAACTGCCTTGCTGAGATCAGACTTTGGATGAGTTCCAGCTGGCTGAGACTGAATCTGGATAAGACTGAGGTGCTGGTAGTGAACCCAGGTTGTCCGGGGGCGGGTTTGTGGGGCTGAACAATCATCAGATTTATTACTTGGTGGTATGTAGCTCACTACCTCCAATCAGGTGCATAACCTGGGCGTTATTTTTGATGATGGCTTGACCCTAAAATCTCAGGTGTCAGCTGTCGTCTAATCCTCTTTTTACCATCTGAGGAATATCGCTTGGGTGAAACACCTGGTTCCTCCGGATGATCTTCCTACATTGGTCCATGCCTTTGTCACTAACCGTCTTGACTACTGAAATTCCCTCTACCTAGGACTACTTAGGGTTGATATCTGCCGCCTGCAGCTGGTGCAGAATGCGGTGGCCAGGCTTTTGACTGGGACTCCTAGAACCAGTCATATTATACCTGTGCTCCGTGAACTGCACTGGCTGCCTGTTTGGTGGTGGATCACCTTTAAGGTTGGTTTACTAACCTTTAAAGCCCTACATGATCAGGGACCCAGTTACCTGAAAGATCTCCTTGTACCCTTCTGCCCCCTCCGTCATCTTTGTTCCGTCAACGAGGGATTGCTAGAGATTCCCAGGGTTCGATTAAAGACATCAAGATCTCGTGCGTTCACTTTTTCAGCACCAACCCTGTAGAACTCTCTACCTCGTTGTCATTGCCCAACTGTCGATAGATTTAAAAAAGGAGTTAAAAACATATTTATTTAGTCTAGCTTTTCCTGGCTATGGTTGATTTGTTTTAATGTTCATTTTAAAAATTTGATCTTTATGTATATGGTTTTTATGTACAGCACCTTGGTTTTGAAAGGCGCTATAAAAAAAAAAAATTAAGATGATTCAATAATGCACTCCAGGGTGTGGTATATCATGGGATATCGTCACTTCTCTGGCGGTTGGATGCACTCGGCCTGCGGCCTCATACCCAACCACCCAAGGAGTGATGATATCCCATGATATACCACACCCTGTCATTCATTATTGTTTAATTATACAATGGCAAGAAAAAATCCTGGACTCTGATTGGTCAGTCTTGGGCTGGACCCATGATGTTATCCCAGTACAACATCACGGGGTCTAGTCTCAGCCTCACTGTGAACCTGTAGATGAGCTATGTGATGAGCTAGATATGCTTGACTATTTGCTTGATTGTTTCATCTTCTCTTAAAAAACTAAAATATTTTTCCACACCAAAACATCTTTAAAATTATATTTTTATTATGTATAACAATGAGCCATTGTATAATAGCAATAATGCCTTCCAGGGTGTGTGTCATTTGGGATAACGTCATGCCTCAGTTGTTGGATGCACTCAGCCTGCGGCCTCATGCCCAACCACCTGAGGCGTGACGTTATCCCAACACGACACACACCCTGTTGGGCATTACTGTTTAAGTAAACAACAACAAGGGTGGGTGTCCTGCCCGCAGAGAGGTAGACATTTTCAGACATAGCAAGGACATTACAAAAGGGAAAATAACTCTGTTGCAAGAGATTTTACAGACAGAAAGAGAAAGGAAGAACAGGGATTGCAACCCCCAGTACTCCCGTACTCTAGCCCTTTCACAGTGGGCAGCTAAAGAATGCAAAGCTATATGTACTTAAAAAAAAAGGATCAATTTCTTGGGCCAGATTTTCAAAGGGGTCCGATTGCCACAAGCCTCGAGTGCACCAAAGATATGGTGCACCAGATTTTCAGCAATCTAATGGGATTTTACATATCACATGGCAACTGCTGCAAGTTTGTCCAACTTTTTGTGGTCTAGTGTGTGTCAGTCCCAGGGACTCTTTTTATGGTGCTTGTCCCAAATATTTGGTGCAAGCTGCAGTAAACTGGGTAAACTGTCACAACTGTGTCTGAACTACCAAAATCAATCCCAGCTGTGGCAAACCCATTTGGTACACCGCTATAAGTTAAGTGTGGTGGTGCAGGGCTTGACAGAAGCCCTGCACCACCCTTTGAAAATATGTCCTCTTATGTTTAACATATGAGAGGGCATGAGAAGAAAGCAATGCTTGCCTGAAAGAGAGAGCTGAGGGATTTCTGGGTGGATAGGGAGAAGGAAACGAGCAGCATGTGGTTTCAATTTATGACAAAAATTACTGGTAAAAGAAGAAAAGGAATGTGATTTGTTTACTCTGCCTCTATAGTTAGTTGTTTTTGGTTTAGTGGTGAGTGAGGTAAATGGGGTTTGTATTAAAGACGTGGCAGAACTGTAAGTGAGCGGTAGCATCTGTTGTGAGCTTCTCTGGTAACTGAAAGGTGGAGAAGTACTGCCAGCTGGGCTGGGGGAGATGACATGTCTACTGCACACATAATGGTGACATGGCTACTGTGCACATACATGCTGATGACGTGTCTACTATGAACATTAACACAATTTATGTACACAGTAGTTCAGATATCAGGATTTATGTAATGACTTTTGTGTGCATGTCTATTGTATGTACTATATGTAAAAGTGAACAATCTCCCTTTCTGACATCAACAAAAATTAGCTATCGCTGTGTAACATATAGTATGCATTACATCTTTAACTCAAACTATTCATAGGTGAATGCTGGTGCTATTGAAGTGAGATTTTCATGTTGGTAAGAACTAATGAATGAGTTATTTTGCCTAAGCTGATTACCCTCATACTGTAGCTGCACTGCATGTTTAAAAAAACAAAAAAGAAATACAGAAACACTTCCAGCTGATATGAAAACCTTCCGTACACAATTCATAGACAATACACCCCTTTTCATAAGGGCACTTTGGATGGCAGGGAGGTAGAGTAGATTCTGTACAAACACAGACACATATAATCCTTGACTCAGAAGACATTCTATAGGTAGTTTATTCAGTTCTTCCACCTTTTATTTTATGTTTCCATTTAAACCAGCATCCACATATTTTGCTTTGTTATGCATGAAGTATAGGGAAGTTCATTGACACACCACAATGGTGCAATGGGATAATGGCCATGTCAAAGAAAACCAGCACACAGGTACCACCCATGGCAGTGTGGTACCAGTTTGGCTTTGTTTTGACAGCAAATTTTGTTTCACCCTGAATGAATGTAAAAGCCCTATTGGTTTTATGCAATCTCAAAAAGCATAGCTCTGCCAATGATAAGACTGGAGGATGTAATGGAGGAATCGGGTAGCTTTTCTTCATTCAACTTTTCCTTTGCTGCTGTTTCTTTCTTTTTTTCTGCATTGTATTACTATATATTTTACCAATATCATTAAGGTATTTTATGTTTCAAAAGTCAAAGGCACATTGTGGCCCTATTTGCATCTCCAGCCAGGGTCAGGCAGATAATTATTTGTTTCAAGGTTATTTTTTGCTCATTTGATGAAAATAAACAGAGCCCACACTGGCATTCTTCAATCTGTGTAGCTTACTTCACAATAAGCTGAAAACCAATATTCATATACTGTACTCACTACTTGATAGTGACATAACTATTGCTATATACTGTATAAAACACAATCGGGTGAATGTCTATTTGTTTAATATGGGTATACTGTGAATATGGAAATATCAATAATAGGACTGTGCAACATATATGACTTTGCTTCATGAAAATCTTTCTGATAAATAAAAAGTTGGCGTGTTTTCCCCTCCTATCTAATAAAATAAATTATCTAATTTTGAATATTACAAAGATGATATATTAATGCCTGTGTTAAAAATTACTGCTGCACTTAGTTCTGAGCTCAGTATTACCTCATATTGGGACTGACTGCAGCAGTAATTTCTGACACAAGAATTTAAGTAGTTTTATAATAATAATACAATAATAATAATAATAATGATTAGAAACTGTGTTCTTTGATGGGAGGGGTAACCTATGGTGTATTAAGAAATCCTCAACTGCAGTCAGATAACTGAGTTTTGGGAGTTACATTCCAATTAGCATACAGTATGTCAGAAAATATTGACAGTAACATTTTTCTGTTTACAGGTGAACTGAGAAAGGGAAACTAGGGCAGCCTCAACTCAGTCTCGAACAGCAGAATCATCCACGACATGCTGTCTCTGTTGTGGGCTCCTACAATTCTATAATAAAGCATCATAACATCCGCACTACGCAATGAAATAAGAAATGTATACAAATGAATCAGTATAGCAAAAACAATGTTCATATCCCTGACTCTAAAATTCGCTAGTTAATGCTGTATATGTGTAGAAATCAGTTTCTCTAGATTTTGACAGGAATAGATCCTAGACACAGAAAAAAACTGCTTCACTAGGAAACTGGGTGAAATAAGAACAATATTTGAACATAAAACCAGATTTCTCAAAGTCCCAATTAATCAGACAAAAGAAAAGAATCACACCTCAAACTGCAATTCAAGTATTTTATGCCTTTCCTGCCTTAATACATTATTTTTGCACTATACATAATTAACTACCCATCTCAGTGGCAATGAGAGGAGTTAAACAGGTTTGTGGATATTTTAGAACTTAAATTAATTAACTTATAGTACATATTATATAATAACTGTGGTGTTTGACTGGACTTTTTTGACTGGTTATTTGGGCAGATTTTAAATAGTTTAAGTTTGTATTGGATGAGTTGGGTCAGTGATTGATTAGGAATACCGGTACTTGTATTTATAGACTGATTGTGGTGTGTGTATGGGTTAGAGAGGAGGGTCTTCAGCTGATTAGGATTTATTGTTAATTATAGGTGTATACTTTGTTTAGTTAGTGAGGTACAATATGTATTTTGGCCAATTAGCCCCGGTGTGCTCCCACTCCTCAGAACTGCTCCATCTGTTCCATCCATTTTCAAAGCTCAGCCCCTTCAAAGTGAGTCTTGATCCATTTCTGGAAACTCAGGATTCTGAAAAGGTGCACCACCTTGAAGATGCATGACCTGGGGATAGTGGTCTGGGAGAATAGGATTAAGAATGTCAGGTTGAGCAGGCACCATGAGTTTAGGAGGGTCAGAGACTGGGGTCTTTCCTGACATGTCGTGATCCCCAGGGAGCCCCCCATGGGGGGCAGGTAGCAGAAGGGCTGACTGCTACAGCTTCTCCACTTCATGGCATGCTGTGCAATCACAGGTTCCTGAGGATTAAAACAGCTGTGATGTTGGATTTCATCACAGATTCTTCTGGCAGCATTGTTTGTTTAACAGGGACCTGACTTCGTGATGACTATGGAACAGTCCTAGAGGGGAAAATCCCAGCTGAGTTCTCTTTAATACACTATATGGGGTGAGAGTGCAGTAATAGTAGGGTGGCCATCTGTTTTAGATCCTGCTTAAAGCTTACAGTGTACCCATTGAGGGAATCAGGGTCATTTGAATGTGTGGCTATGAAGGATGATGTGGGTATGAGGAGTACGATTCTCCTAGTGTACTGCCCTCTGGATCAGGAACAGGAGTTCCAATGGAAATTTTCAGATTTCATCATTGATCTTCTGCTGAATACCCCTAACCTTATTGTACTGAGGGAATTCAATGTATGGGTCAATGATGAAACCTCACAGTTTGCTCAGCAATTCCCCAGTTGAAGGAATCATTGGGCTTCACTTAGGATGTTTCCTCTACAACCCAAGAACATGGCCACAACTTCGACCTCATCTTCTCTTTGGGGCTGCATATTTCTTATGTCATGGTGAATCCAGTAGGGTGATCAGATTATCATGCTTTTAGGAATCATACAAGGGTCCCCAAAATTCATCCCACCCCTCGTGAAGGTGATCCAATACCATTCCAGATGTGCTTTGACACAGGAAAATCTCCTGGAAGTCTTCTGGCAGTTTTGGACAGCAAAGCCATGAAAGCAACATGTAATGGGGGTGCAGAGGTAGCAGTTGATGGCTATAATTCAACCATTACAGTGGCACATGACTTCATTGCACTAATACATGTCTTCCCACTAACCTCCTGCCAAAGTCTGCTACTGTATAATGATGAGGTGAGGTGGTTGAAGGCATCTGCATAGAGGTTGGAACATTTCTGGAAAAGATCTGGATCAGTGGATGACAGGACGGCTATGAAGTTCATTATAAGGAGTATCAGAGGGCAATAACTCTGAGAAAGACAGTATTCCTATCATGGATTATTACCTCAGGATGAAATAGGCCCACTCAACTTTTCTGCACTTTGGTTAGGCTGTTTAATCATCACTGTCTAGAGTCCAGAAGAGTTTTGTCTCTTAAACTGAATATACTTTATTGAAAGCATTATTACAATAACATACAATAATGTGAAAAGCAATGAACACTTAAACCATGAAATGCCCACCCCTATCTTTCCCCGACTCCCCAGACCCTCCCCATAGAGGTCTGAGGTGACAGGAATGAAAAATTACAGTCAAGAAGGCAGGTACAACCACATTGCCTCTTATGATGTATATATTACCCTAGGATGGACAGCCAGGCATCCAAGGCACCCCAGCACTGAATATATGATTGATAGCAATGCAATATGGTGGCCAGCATGCATTCCACTCATAAAATTTCTAGCATTTCCTTGTGCCATTCCACAAAGGATGAGATAGTCTGATCCATCCAATTCTGTATTATAATGTTTTGAGTGCCATGGTTATTAACACAAAGTAATAATGCCTGGCACCAATTAATGCCCAGATGTCCAACCCCAGAATACATATTTCCTTGGTAAAAGCTGAAGTCAAACTGAAATCAGGATCCAAAGCCTCCTTTATTCACTGTCAAAAAGGTTGGGCCCTGGGGCAGTCCCAGAAGATATGTAAAAGGATGCCTTCCCCAGTGTTACATCTTGTGCATATCAATTAATTTAGAAGCCCCCACTTGTGAAACTTCCTTGGAGTTTTGTAAATAGCATGGATGGCTTTAAGTTTGGTAAATCAACACCTATCTTGCCTGAGATATTGATAAATGTTTTGCCAGACATGTTTCCATTGGTGTTCATCTAGGCTCCAGACTAAGGCGTCTGGCCAATATGTAGGAGGTAAGCCATATCTGTGAGACCAGATCTGTTGAAGCACCCAGTAGAGTGCAGAAATGGCATGTGTATTCATGCTCAAGTCTCCCAGTTCAACCAGGGTAATTGGGGGTTGTCTGCTGGAACTACATTTCCCAGTTTTTGTTGAAGTAGATGATGGACTTGGTAATAAAAAAAGTTATCTTTGGGGTCCAATGCATAAGTTTGCTGAATGTTTGTCAAGGATGCATAGTCATGTCCCTGACATAAATGGGAGACCTGGGTTATGCCCTTATGTTGCCAACTGTCCTTGCAGAGTGGCTTGCCTTGAATTGTGAGATTAGGATTCAACCAAAAAGGTTATTCTAGTTAGTTAAGCAGGGAAAAATTATAGAATTCATTTTAATTGGTTATAAATCATAACTGAAGTACCTATCGGAGCTTCCCTGAGAGGTGAAGGTAGAGAGGTACATATGACATAAAAAAATGCCTGCATACTATTTCCTTCTTGACAGCATAGGTCTTTCTCTATGGTCCACCACTGCAGGACATGGGAGGGAGATTGCCCTTCCTTTGAATGTGTCCGCCAAACATATATAGCCCCTTGTGCAGAGTGAAAATAGCCTAGGAAGTCTGGTACCCTCCCCCAAAGTTGGGCACTGACAATTTAAGATATCGTAGGCTGGTATTATGTCCCTTCCATAAAAAGGCAGAAAACATAGCATGGAGTTCCTGAAAACATTGCATCTGAAGACAAAATGTTAATATATTCATGGGATGAAGCAAGCGGGGTAGGATATTCATTTTGAGCATGCTAACTCAAGCACATAATGATAGGGGTAGCCTTTTCCAGCAGATTTAACTGTGTGGAAGAGATCGATGAAATTCTTTTGTACCAACTTTTTCGGGAGGTGGTAGAATAGTTTTGCTTCAAGAAATGGCTGAGGAGTTTGGGCTTTACTTTCTGGACAGAGTGTCCTCTGTTTGAGTTGGGATCTCAATAGATGGCCTACCAGTGCCAACAGTTGTCCAGGGGTGAGGCACAAGAGCAGGTTATTGGCTGAGGTATGAGATAGAGATTATATTACACCTGTGCTACAGCAGTTGCACTGACTTCCAATTAGTTGGTGCACCAACCTTAAGATTGCTGTCATAACATATTACCACTGCATACCTGAAAGACATCTTGGCCTGGTATGCTCCCAGCTGCTCTCTCTGCTCCACCAAGGAGTTGTTGCTAGCTGTCCTGAGATTCTGTCAGGTACAATCTGGAGATATGGTGTTCTTGGTGGCATTGCCTGCAATTTGGAACTACTTACCATACCATCATGCCATCTTAGGAGTTCCCCTTGGTGGAGTTTTTTTAAACAAGGTTTGAACAGTTATCAGTATCTCAGGTGTGATTGAAAAGCCATCTACTTAAATTAGCATTAGTATTTATTTAAATATGTTATTGTCAGTGTCAGCACGAGGAGGGTACTGCACTCTTGAGGTGCTGTCTTTCAGGGATGAGATGTTAAACCAAGACCCTGTTTGCCTGTTCTGGTGGTTGTTCACATGGACATTAAAGATTCCAGGACAGCTGTCAATAAGAATAGGGGAATTTCCCCACTGCCTTGGTCAAATTTCCCCCATTCACTAGAAATACCACCAACAACTTAATCTGGTTTAATGCCAGTTGATTTCCATCTGTATGTACCCCTCCTCAGGGACAAGGCTAAAAAAAGGCAGAATTGTCTAGCCCTCTTTTTCAATCAACAAAAAAACTAAATAAATAAATAAAAAATGAAAATACATTGTATTTGAGTTCATGGTTGTGTTACTTTATGACTTTATGTTAAGCATCCTGCACCTCTGGGAAAGGGCACTATATAATTAAAAATTGCCTTGCCTTGCCTTTCCTAATGATCATAAGTAATACATATTGGAAACACAATTCAATAGAATACAGTACCAAAATATGCAAATACTTCCTTTAAAAAAAAAGAATAATTAATAGCCTTCTAATCGCTTCATTGGAAATTGGAAGAACTTCTGGGGGATGGAGTTCTTTAAGTTTATTGCCTTACACATAACAAAGGAGGGGGTTAGGGCACTTGACCAGAAATTTGATGTATGTGTGGGACTCTTAAACCAGTGAATGGGGAGGTGGTGACAATACCCGAAACAACCTAAGGAGGAATTGGTCACCTCTCCCCCATCAGCTAGCTGTACATCTGAAGGGCAGCACAATGAGGGCAACATTGAGGACGGGAAACACAAATAGCATGTTGGGTCAGAAAAAGAAAGCAAGAAAGGTAAAAAGGGTAAACACATGAGGAAAGGTAACCAAACAGATGGGGGAGAAAACTGGACATGGAAGGCAATATGTATCAATATGAGCAGTCTGGAAAATAAAATACTGGACTTCACTACCATGCTAACAGAGGCAGATCTGGACTGGGTTGCTGTGACTGAAACTTGGTTCAGTGATGGTCACAATTGGGATATACTGTAGCTATCCCATGGTACATCTTATTCAAGAAAGCCTGGAAGGGGATAAGGGGGGGGGTGCGATTTATGTAAGAGAAGAAATAAAGGCAACAGAGACTCAGGGGATACAGGAGAGGCTGAGGTTCTGTGGATCACACCTGGGACTGGCACCAAGACACCCGTCTGGGGTAGGAGTGATCCAGAGACCCTCACCAAAGGAAGAAGAGAAGGATAAGGAAATCCTAGAAGTCATACTAAGGTTAATGGCAAAGGGGAATTATTGGTAATAGGAGCCTTAAATCTGCTTGATGTGAATTGGAGCTCCTACACAGCTGCATAGGAAAGGAGCAGAGAATTCCTAATGGCACTACAGGGGGATGGGCCTAAACCAGCTGGTGAACACACCCATGAGAGAGGAGGTGATCCTGGACCTGGTGCTTACAAATAGTAACAGGGTCTCGGACGTCAAAGTAGGGTGCCATCTGGGATCTAGTGACCATCACATGGTATAATTCAAAGTAAAAAATGTGAGGATTCCAGTCACTCTAAACTAAAGGTCATTAAATTTAGGAAAGCAGATATTGCTCATATGAGAAACTGTCTGAAGAATTGCCTAGACTATAGGTCATACGGGGGTGTGGAGGAGTGCTGGGACAAGATAAAAGAAGCAATTATCCTAGTCACATTGCAGTACGGCAGGCAAGTTAACAAGACTAAAAAGAAAAGAAAACCACTTTTGCTCTTGAAGAAGGTAGCAGCCAAAGTGAAGGAGAAGAGAGGAGCCTTCAAGAAGTACAAGGAGTCAATCAATCAATAATCAATAAATCAAAATTTTATTTAACTGATTGTCTCCTAGCAAACATCTGTAGTTGGTGGTAAATTAGCAATTAGTGAGACTTGGTTTACCAGTAACCACACTTGGGAGACTTCAGTACCTGGCTATGTATTGTTCAGAAGAGACCGAGGTGCAAAAAGGGGGGGAGGAGTGGCCCTGTATGTTAATGAAAATATCAAAGCTACAGAAATTCAGAATACACATAAGGAGCCAGAAGAACTGTGGGTCACCCTGGAAACAGGAAATGGGAGAGCCATAAGAGGGGTTGTCTACAGGCCCCAGACCAGAGGAGGACATAGACACATTACTGTTAGAAGATATACAAAACATGACAGCTAAAGGGAGGTTCTGATAATGGGAGACTTCAACATGCCAGATACAGATTGGTCAATACCAGCAGGAACATCTGCCAGAACTAGACTCATAGTGGATTCCTGCAGGAGGGCCTCAAACAACTGGTACAGCAACCCACAAGAGACAGGGCTATCCTAGATCTAGTACTGACTAACAAGAAGGATCACAGATCTCCAGGTAGAAGGTCACCAGGGCCAGTGACCATCCATGGTATGGTTCAATTTGGCTACTACATCTAAATCATCCCATTCCAAGGCAAAAATATGGGACTTCAGAAGAGCTGACTTTGATAAGATGGCCAACAGAGTTAAGCTAGCCCTGGCAAAAGAAACACAGGTGAGGGGGTACAGGCAAGGGCAGCATTAAGGATGCAATACTTGAAGCAACATCCCATTGTGTTGAGAAAAGGAAGTGCAAAGAAGAAGGAAACCACTTTGGTTCTCAAATACAGTAGCAGAAAAGGTCAGAGCCAAAGGCTGGCTTTCAGGAAATATAGGAACACAGCGGATGAAGATAGGGAGGCATACCAAACTGCCCTAAGGGAAGCAGGGAAGGCAGTAAGGCAGGCAAAGTCCCAAACTGAGGAAACACTAGCACAAACAGTAAAAGAAGGTGACAAGACTTTCTATAGATACATTAGTGAAAGGAGAAAGTCCAGAGGGTATAGCTAAGCTTAATGGAGAAAAGGGAGCATGTGAGGAGGAGCACCTGTAAAGGCATCTATCCTAAATAGATACTTTGCTCAGTATTTACTGAAGAGAAGGTAGGGCAGGGCCCACAGCTCAGCATCATGGACACAGGGGGAGGGAGGTGAGCACTACTCCTTCAAAGAAAGGGTCCTACAAGAGCTTGCTAAGCTCAGGGTGGATAAGGCAATGGGACCTGATGGCATACATCCCAGGGTACTTAAGGAGCTAAAGGAGGAACTAGCAGAGCCATTAGCAGAATTGTTTAGTGAGTCTCTGAGCACAGGAGAGGTCCCAGAAGACTGGAGAAGGGCTCATGTGATCCCGCCCCACAAAAGTGGTAGCAGGGAGGAGGCAGGGAACTACAGACCGTCAGTCTTACCTCAGTAGTGGGCAAGATTATGGAGGCACCCTTAAGGAAAGGATAATGCAACACTTGGAATCATAGGGGCACAGGATCCAAGACAGCATGGGTTTACAAAGGAAGGTCCTGTCAAACTAATCTCATAGATTTCTTTGACTGGGTAACCAGAGTGGTGGACCAAGGGGAGCAGTTGATGTCCCTACCTTGACTTCAGCAAAGCTTTTGACACTGTTCCACATAGAAGATTGATAAATAAGTTCGGTAGGCCCGGGTGGTCAGGAAGTTGGTCAACTGGGTGGGCAAAACTGGGTTGACGGGCAGAAAACAGAGAGTGGTGGTAAATGGCATACAGTCAGAAGAGATGCAAGTCACAAGTGGGTACCTCGGGATCAGTCCTGGGGCCAGTCCTCTTCAACATCTTCATTAGTGACCTTGCAGATGGACTAGAGGAGTAAGGCTTGTCTGTTTGCAGATGACACAAGATCTGCAACAGAGTAGATGATCCAGATGGGGTGGGCAGAATGAGAAGAGATCTGGATAAACCAGCAGAATGGTCAGAAGAGTGGCAACTGAGATTTAATGCAAAGAAGTGCAAAATCATGCACATAGGGAAGAGAAACCCTGAAGCCACCTATAGGCTGGGAGGAGTTGCTAGCAGTCACAAAGGAAGAAAGAGACTTGGGCATCATCATCACTGATGACCTGAAATCATCAACAGACCCCAAAGCAGTAGGTAAGGCTAGGGGGGTGTTAGTGTATTAGTAGGGTATCACAAGTCATAAGAGGGAGGTAATAATCCCTCTGTACAAGACACTGGTTAGGTCCCATCTGGAGTACTGCATGCAGTATTGAGGCCACACCTTCACAAGGACATTAACCAAATTGAGGCAGTCCAGAGAAGGGCAACCAAAATGGTGCAGGGACTGCATCAGAAGACATATGAGGACAGATTAACGGAGCTCAATATGTATCCCTTGAGCAAGGAGGAGACAGGTGATATGATTGAGGCATTCAAACACCTTAAGGGCATAAACAAGGTGAAAGAGTCTAACATGTTTAAATATAAGAAAAATAGCAGGACAAGAGGACACAGCATGAGATTAGAGGGAGGCCGATTAAGGGGGGAATGTGAGGAAATTATTTTTCACAGAAAGGGTGGTGGATGCATGGAATGGATTACCACAAGAAGTGGTGGCTATGAATACAGTGCAGGGCTTCAAACAGGCATGGGATAGGCATAAGGGAGCAATACAAATGACTATGAATAGATAGGTCACTGACAGAGCAAAGGCCAATGGCACATTTATAAGGTAGAAAAAGAAATGGACAGACTGGATGGGCCTTGCGGTCCTTATCTGCCGTCAACTTTTATGTTTCTATATGTTTCTATGTAAAATACACTGGTGTGTCTTGAGGATGACTACAGAAGTCAGCTATTGAGTTCCAGTGTGCCTTTGCAACATCTGGAGAAGTCACTTATATATTTTAATATATAACACAATAGAATAAAATATATATATTTGATTGCATACCACCATTGGAAAGATAATTTTGTCCTTTCCACTGATATTTTGTGTATATCGGGTATACTTCAGGAGTTATTCACATGTGTTTATGGTATGGTGTGTATGGCTTATGTTGCCTTTTTCAATGAAAACAATTATTTTGTTTGCTGTTTCGCACAGCATAGAAAAAAAACAAAATTACTTATTATTACTTGCATACCACCATTGGAAAGGTATTGTTGTGCTGAACAACTTTGCCACTCAAACTTTGTGTCTAGCACTTACAGTTCTTGAGCTATTAGGATTTGTTTGTGCCATGCTGACTGTGACTGGATTTTGCGTAGAAAGGCCCAGGATTCACTATTAAAAGTATACAGGAGACAAATGATGCAACTTCAGAGAGCTTCTGTGGAGGCAATGAGTTAACCAGGAGTAACACCATTGAGCAAGCTCATTCACAGAGTGGTCCTGGACAGAAAGTACAAATACACAGTAAAACAAGGGATAATACACAACAGTCAGAGACATAACTTAAGTGCATCAACTGTAATGACATTCTTAAACAATAATCTAGAAACAAGGCTATATCTGGTGCAATTGCTCACATGGAAATTAAGTCTGAGCATGACTGTGATAAAGAAACATATAAGGAAAAGCTGAAGGAGAAGGGAAAACAATAAGGATAGCAAAGTCCCTAATAGAAGAGCGGATAGCGCAGAGAGTCAGGAAGGGAGACAAAACTTTCTATAGCTACATCAGGGAAAAGAGAAAAAGCAGAGAAGAAATTGTAAGGATAGCTATAGGAAATGGAAATCATGCTGAGGAAGACAGGGAAAAAGCTGAAGTCCTAAACAATTACTTCTGCTCAGTTTTTATGCAGGAAGAAAATGGTAATGGGCCAACACTAGGCCAGAAAATAAGCCCTATTAAAGAGGCAGAGTTCCTTCATAGACAAAAGAGTCCTGATGCAGCTAAATAAATTAAAAGTGGACAAGGCAATGGGCCCAGATGGCATACATCCAAGAATACCAAAGGAGCTTAGGAAGGTCCTGGCAGAGCTCTTCAACAAGTTGCTAAAGAGTGGGGAAGTTCCGGAGGATTGGAAAAGGGCTACAGTGGTACTACTCCACAAGAGTGGGAGTAGGGAGGAGGTGGCCAGTTAACCTCGCCTCAGTAGTGGAAAAACCTATGGAATCCCTATTAAAGAAGAGAATAGTGGCATTCCTTGAAGAAAGTGGTCAGCTGGATCCAAAGCAGAATGACTTCATAATGGTGAGGTCCTGCCAGACAAACCTGGTTGAGTTTTTCGACTGGGTTACTAAAACAGTAGATCAGGGGGTGTGGTGGTTATGGTCTACCTAGATTTCAGCAAGGCCTCTGACTTTATCCTACACAGAAGGCTGATAAATAAACTACAGCACATGGGGGTTGGGCATAAGGTAACAACCTGGGTTGAAAACTGGTTAAAAAGGGGGATGCAGAGGGTGCTAGTCAATGGTTCATTGTCAAATGATGAAAAGGTAACTAGTGTCATACCACAGGGATCAGTGCTGGGGTGATTTTGTTCAGTGTATTCATCAGTGATATTGCTGATGGGATGGAGGGAAAGGTGTGCCTATTTGTGGACGACACCAAGCTTTGCAACAGATTATATACACTTGAAGGGGCTCAGAAAATGGAGACCTACCTGAGAAAATTGGAGAAATGGTCATGACACTGGCAGCTGAAAATTAATGCTAAGAAATGCAAAGTCCATCTTGGAAGACAGAACCCAGAGAAAGAATATTTTCTGGTAGGGGAATAGTTGATAACTACAAAACTTGAGCGCAATTTAGGAGTCATCATGTCAGATGACTTAAAGGTGAGCAGGCACTGCAAAAAGACAGCACTGAAGGCTAGTGGCATCCTGGGATGCCTAAGGTGGGGCATCGCCAGCAGGACACTGGAGGTAATTTTGCCACTGTATAGGTCCCTGGTAAGACCCCAGATGGATAATTGTGTCCAGTTCTGGAGGCCACAACTCAGGAGGAACAAGGACTGGTTCAAAACAGTACAAAGAAGGGCATCAAAGATGGTGCAGGATTTGCATCATGAGCCGTATGAGACAAGGTTGAAGGAGCTGAATGTGTACTCCCTAGAGCAATATAGGGATAGGGGGCACATGATAGAGACCTTCAAATACCTTAAAGGTATTAACAATGTTCAGGTACAAGACCATTTCAATGTCAATAACGGAAGTAGGACTAGGGGACATGACGTGCGCTTAAAGGGAGGTTGGTTCAGGAGCAATGTAAGGAAGTTCCTCTTCATGGAGAGGGCGGTGGATCCATGGAACAGCCTACCACTGGAGGTCATGGGGGTAAAGAAGATCAGGGAATTTAAACAAGCCTGGGACAGCCATATTGAATCACTCAAGAGTGTGGCCTAATAAGGAGGGGGGGGTCTGTATAAATAGGCAGACTAGATGGATCATACGGTCCCAATCTGCCATCACATTCTATGTTTCTATGATACTACTGGTTATTTCATTTATGAAGGACACACCTCCTATAAGTGGTTCTGAGAGGACACAACACTTCTTTCACATTGAGTGGATAACAAAAATTGGACTTGAAAGAGGAGAGACAGTGAATGTATGAGATTCATATGATGTAATCCAGAAAGGAGTGGAGCCTAATGTGCATACATTAATTGTTAATTCCTGATTGTATAGGAGCTACTTTTGCTCCATAAAGAACATTTTTAATTAAATGTCTTCCCATAAAAAGTTCTGATCCTTGTACCAAAGGTACTGAAAGTCATCTCACTGAATTTTGTAAACTATTATTTGATGACATACATAGGTGAGGATCTCCTTTCCCAATCCAGATAAGGTAGCTAGTTAGCTATACAGCACTGACAACACCACACCAGTAGACTACCCTCACCACAGCACTGTCCACCACCCTACCAAAGTAATGTCCCTCACCCCCACCATAGCATGTCCTCTCAAACATGGCAGGATAGTAATACTTTAATCAGTGCAAAAGTATAGTGATGAAAGTTGGTTCCCATGCACTTGTGTACAGGATAAACACTGAGTTTTTCTGCCCACACTTTACTAATTTCCCAGATGGACATAAACCTCTATACTGAGAAGAGAAATCATCAGTTTTGTAATTAGACCTGATAGCTAAGAAATGAATGGAGTAAAGTAGTAAGGGTGGACAGCAAAGCTCCATTGTTATTCAGCACACAGGTGAATAGGAGTTAATATTCATTTATATACTTTGAACTGCAAAACCCTTATCTGCCCATAGTGGGGAGGAAGTGTTGTTATGACATGAGAGGCAGTGCTGTGGTGAAGCAGTGTACTGCTGGGGGTGGCAACATTGCCATATGACTGACCAGCTATTGGGTAAATGAACCTCTTCTCCCCATTCATGTTACCAACTAACACTTTACAAAATTCAGTTTGTTGCCTTTCAGTACCTTTAGTTTTTCTCATTATTTGAATTGAAGTATCATCCTTATCTGCATTTCAAAAAGAACATCTACAATAAATGCTTCCATTCTTCAAAAATGAATCATTTAATAAGTACAGATCATTTTCCATATCTTAAAATGTAATGTTTTGTAGATGTATTACTATGATCAATGATACTTTGTTAATACTACATCCTAACAACATGAATAAATTGCTTGACTATAAGCATTAAGGATAATTATGTTCTGCCCACTGGGCTGATTTTTCAAACATTGATATCAATCAGTCCCACCATTATTTAACTTAAGGGAAAATCACTCAAAATCAAAGAAAATGACACTCCCTCTGCATCCATGGCAACATTTATTTTCTATATTGATACCCATCGTTTGAAGGCTGTATAGTGTCATATACCCTCTTGTTATAATTATTGCCTGTATAGTTATGCTTTTGGAATATTTACACAAATTTATGCCTTTTAACACTTTTAGCATCTTGATATGTGGTATCCTCTATTAACATATATGGTCCACAGTAGAATCTGAATAATTTAGGCTCAAATAATATTATTAATGTTTCTTAGCTCAACCAGCATAAGGACCCAGGCATACTGTATAGGCATTCTTTATAAAATGTTTGTTTAATGGATTAAAAGAAATATAATTATCTGGCTACTCAGGTAATATCTATAAGTAAAACATGATCTGAGGTAAAACATGCTTCTGAGCATCTACACATAGTTGCACATGTTGTGCTTCCTCTGGCATGTGTGGTATCAATCTCTTCCTACGCACTGCACTCTATACAAGAGTATACTGCCTTCCTCAGTCCCCAGGAATTGGAAGAGCTGAGTATGAGGAAAGACTTAGAAGGCAAGGATTGTTTTATTTAGAGAGAGAAATTTTGTGGTAATCACCATCTTATGTTATGATTAGCAAAAGCCAATAAGCTATTGGTTGGCATGGTTCTGGAACAATGCATGACTTGACAGTGAATAGTGGGGTATAATTCACAACTTACGATGCAATTGATTATAAATACGAAGAAGAAATGATATTATACACAAAAACTTAGAGGAATTGTATCTGGAATGAACTGCTGAATAATGCGGTGATGGCTAAGAGCATATACAGTTTTAAAGCAGAAGGGCAATGATTTTTTTCCTTAAAAATTAGTTTCAGATACAATTAAGGAAACTATTAGCATATCTTCTATGCTGTTCACTGTAAGTTTTTTTTTTTGTATTTTCTTAATCCTTATCCTTGTCAGGTGTGCATTGCTGTTTTCAAGCCCAATATGGCAGCCACCTTTCTTCTTGAGGAAAAAAAGTGAAACATTTATAAAATACTCAAATGTTGGTGGAACTAGAACATTTTAGTACCAAAACTTTTAATACCTAAGCAAATAGATCCTTTGGGCAGCAAGAGAATGGAATAGGTTACCTTTTCAGGTAGTAAGTACACCTACCATAAATTCCTTTAAAAACTCACTGTCCAAATATATGGACATACTCTACGATAACAAATCCTGCTATATTTGCAAGGAGGCATTCTCAATAGACAAATATATCTTCTTATGTCTCAAATACCATAGTACTGTGTGCAGCTTAGTATGAACAAATGAAACAAGAAGATGTCTGGGATAGTTTTTTAGTGGCAAAAGGTGGGGTCAGATTTTTCACCAAATTTCATTGCACGGGTGCTTTTTAGGAGTTAATGTGCAGTACAGATGTGGGCCAATAATGAGCTATCAACACTGTGTAGTGAGTGGATGGTCTCAATGGGCAACTGGCTTCTATACAATACCCATCTGCTTAGTATGAACATAGCAGTTGACTTCCCCTGGTCACTGCACAGCAGCACGGTATGCATTGGGGCCCTGGCACAGACTGCAAGGCATGCAGATTGGCAGCTATATCAGGAAGATAATTTGGATCAAGAAGATAGGCAGAATGGTTGTGGAACTGAAAATATGGGGTAGGTAGTGTATTAAACAGTGAAGAGCATGAAGAAAGATAGGGTAGAGTTGTAGAATAGAACAACGTCTCTATAAAGTGGCATATACAGAGCCACCATTGGAATGCATTTTCATTTAATTGTTTCCTGTTACAACATCCAAATAAGTTGGAACTCCCTATTAACCATGTCCTGACTAAATTACTTTTCCTGTAGTGGATATAATGCCGTTACTAGTACCAATAAAGTAGGAAGTGGCGTTCCACAAAAACCCAAATGAAATATGTTAAACACTGAAACAAAACCCACAGTTTAGATACTACCACTATCAATAAATGTGCAAAACAAGTGATAGCACCAAGAAATTCTAACCATGAGTTGTTACAATTTTTGTGCAATCCATAATCTGGAAGATGATCTAGGAGGCATTGTTGTCCAGTGATGTGAGCACCAAACTGTAAACTAGAAAATATCAAGCTTAAAACCCAGTTACTATTTCACAGTTTGATCTTGAGCAACACACTTGACCTCTTTGCACTTCAGCTTTCCCATTTATAAAACTGGCTAGGAGTAAAACCCCAGTGTACTCATGAGGTGGAATCTGAGATGTGTTACTAATCTTTATTTAATTAGAGCATTTGAAACAGTAGAATACTGTATTCCTTTTTTTATTTTCTTATACTATGCTTTGTTTTTTTTCTCTCCACATCCAGACTTAGGAGTCTTGTGTCCACATGCTAACACCAGACTGACTTGCATTCAGATTTTGAACATATAGTACAGCATATCTGGATGCATCAGTCTATAATCCAAAATGGAAAATACTGAAGATGTAAGTACATGGATATAGGGGGAAACATGTTAAGCTCCACTATGACACACAGCTTAAAGCAGTTTGGTTTTGTGCATTTCTCCAAACTATACACCTACACTCAAGCCTCATCCCATGAGCAGGCTATCATAGGAATGGAAATCTGACCATAGAAGCTCAAGGCAGATTACTAGTTCACAGTGAAAAATCAAGTCCACTGTCATTAATATCCAGGACAAAACACACCCATATTGTGACATTTTTCCCTTAAGAAAACCCTTCAGTAATTTGGGAATTGCTATATAAACTGTAGGATATTATAACTCAAAAATAAAACATTTATTCTAAACTCATCCCAAACAGTATTTTAAATAAAACACAAGCTTTCCTTCTAAATCACCAAAAGAAGTATTTCAAATAGAAAAATTGGGCACTGGCCTGTACTGTAGGTGCAGCAGTAGTGCTTCCACTCATGTTGCCAGTGACCTGGGTGAGGAAACAACCCAGGGTAATTTGGGACCAGCCCGAGGGAGGAGGATCAAGCATCCCAGTATACACTCTCCTCCTCCTTCTCCTCCTCTTCCTCTGGGGAGTGCTGGTGTCAGATGATCCAGTGCGAGATCCACCTGGGTGACCACAGATTGAGATACATGGTGGTGCTGTGGGGCAGAAGAGATGGAAGCTGTTGATGTATGCTGCATGCTTGCATACCCTCACTGCTGGCATCCCAGGGAAGGGGAAAGAAAAACAAGAGTAGGCCTGACCACAACAGGATGACTTTGGGCTCCAGCAGGCTGTAAAGTATTGACTTTGCTCCCCCTTCACTTCAATGCAGTCTTTTCAGGGGGTTTCCCCAGCAGCCCTAACCTGTAAGGCAACCAGTTGAAGAAGGGCGGGTAAGTCTGGTGAGAAGGTAGGTGATGGGGCTGGTAGCCAGCAGAAGGGGTCTGGTTGGAGCATGAGGGGGTAGAAAACAAATTCAAGAACTAAAACTAATAAAAACAGGTTTTGCTAGCTGGCCCTCTGGTGCTGCAGTAGTGCTACTGCTCACAACGCTGATGACCAGAGTTCAGGAATGAACTCCAGATGTTAAAGGGCAAGCCATGAGTACACAGACTATGAGTTTGCAGATCCTGGTGTTTATCTGGTCCCTAGTGGAAGTTGAGGGAAGGCAGTTGGGACTTCTAGAGCATGGGGGCATGGGAAATGCTGACGCATGTCATACAGGAATGCATGGCATGTGTCATGATGTCATTGCATGCCTCACCTTTCTGGGTAAAAATAAGAAGATGGGAAAACTTCCTGGCTGGTAGCATGACCACTTACCCCTCACAGTTCCTGCACTGGTGACCTGGTGCTGTCTAAACTACATCCATGTCCAGCAGGTCAAGGAGGATTCCCTGCCATGGGGGTAGGAGGGCAAGCTGTGGAGGTACTGGGCAGTTAAGTCTGATAGAAGCTGGGTGACAGGGTTTGGGGCTTTGTGAAAAGGGTGCCAGCTATGGAGTTGAGAAAAAAAAAAGAAAAAAAAAAACAGGTTTTGTTAATACAGTAACTGGATGGGAATATTTAATACCACAGGTTTATAGTTTGAACTACTGTAATCATACAGTACCTTGTCTTAACCATTATCCCATAAAGAAACTTTCAAAACTAGCAACATAGCCTTAGACCTTTCATTCTCTGGTTTTAAACTCAGAACTCTCAAGTTCATAGAAGCTTGCTTAACATGTTGTGGTCTCTGTTTTTCAATACCCATTACAATTCCTGATTCCCCCTAAACTGACATTCTCTAAAGCTCTTTTTGAATTGAGCTGGCTGGGGTTAAAACCTGATCCCCAGCTTGCCTTCTTGGGTTTACTCTGTGTACATGGGATGGCCTTTTGACCTCACCAAGACCGTCGGGAGCAACCACCCCATTCAGAAATTTTGCTTCAATAGGGAAGTATAACCGGGTATGCATGTTAGTATGCACTTGGCTGCATGTTCAGTTAAAACAACACAACCTCAATCATGGTCTAGTCTATTTGTCTGATTAAAATTACCTTATCCTAAACCTTTATAGTTATTTTTCTTTTCATTTTCTTGTACAACTTATATATACCAATAGTCACAATTAAGCTTTACCCCTGTATTGTAAGTCAACAACTTTATAAGTAAAAATATTTAACTGAAAAAAAATACCAGGAAATGTCATATTGTCTTAATTCTTTACTTGAAACTGGTATGCAGAATTAACATCATTTGGATCAGTAGTGCAAGCAAACAATGTATGATTAACTGGAGAGGAAGTCTCTCCAATGGTTAGATACAATCATACAATAAAGTAAAAATAAAATAACATAAAATGCAAGTATCATCCTTCCCTGCTCCATATCAGAGATAATAGCAATTCATAACACAGAGTTAGTCAATCCTTGATGGAAGTCCACCAAGCTGAACAGGAGGTTGGCCACCTCTTGGGCAGTAAGGTATTCTCAAAACTTGTACTGTAGGAATGGAAGTTGGAAGGCCTAATGCAAAAACTAACAAGATATATTTATTTGGTAAACAATTTTTCCTGCATGCAAAAGTTAATCCATTTGGCATATACAGGCATTCAATATGTACATCTAGGTATCAAAACAACTACAATTGGCCTTCTATGATGTCAAACATTACTAATTATGTCACCAGTTGTGTAACCTGCTAACATACGAGCAGGCCCAACCAGTTACCACTCCTATCCTGCAAGTAAGTTTTCATGTGTCCTGGGGGTTACATGAGTATTTAGTGGGGCCATTATCCCTCAGTGAAGATAAAAAAATGTACATTTTTTTGTTTTTATTATTACAGATCATTTTCACCAATTTGTGAAGGCATTCCCTGCAGTGGTGGCCACAGCCAAATTTCCTCTGGACACATTGACAAAGAGATTTTTCCTCATTGGGGAATCCCCTCTCACATCCATTCACTTCAAGGTTTACATTTTAGAAATGTTCATGTTTTTAATTGAAAGACCAATATGGTATTATTTGGCACTACGATACTCAGTACCACCCTCAATTCCAAGGTCTAGTTAAAATGTTAACAAGCACTTACAGCAGACCTTGAACATGGGGTACAATAAATTTTAAACTAAAAGCATATTAATGGCATTTATGTATCTCAAAAGTATTTCAAAAGTAAACCACTTACAGAATATGGTCTTGCGCTTCGTAAAATGCAAACACAAACGGTTCTGGATACTAATACCAGGCACAACTGTCTTTAAATAGGGCAATAAGTACAGTCTCTAAGTAAACCCTTTTAACATTAGAAAATGGGTTTGCTTAAAAAATCCTAAACGCCCATAGGTCTTACATATACCAAGCCCATGTGATTCAACTTCTAACAATAACACCTTTTAAGATCATAATCTCATTAATTACTGTTTGTTTTGCTTTTTTATTTTTCATTTTTCCCAGCCATTTGTTTGGTGTTTACACTAGCCAAATTATTTATTTATATGTTTAAAAGGTTTAAAGTGTGTTATAGAGTGGAAAATCCCTAGGTAAAAACTACTGTTCCACCAATGATAGTAGACAGAAAGATGCAATAAAACCTTTTATGACTATTATTTTACCAACTAATCTAATGCTTGTTCTATTATTTTTATTTTAATTCTTTTCAGTCCTTCCTCTGGCTACTCTGCTTGGTTTTGGGTACAAACAGCACATGCTTACCAATTCCTACCTTTATTAATATATATAGTGTTTTTATTTCAATATGGCACAACACAGTGAGTCCAAAACCTTTCTTAAAGAAGACAAATACTGCTTATTCCATGTTGGATACATCTGCTATGTCTCATGCAGCATCATGAAAGGTTAAGAACAAACTTCAGCAATTCTCCACATGTAAACTGTTGCAAAAAGTTATTATTACAGTATTCTTCATTACCATGTTTGCCGTCTTCATTTATGCCTAGCTCTCATAGAAACACTGATACTTTATCTACTCAGTACCATTCATAACACCAACAATCCTACCAGGCTAATACCAGTGGTTAGTAACTGTGTTTACATGGTCTTAATTGTGTGGTTGTCTCTGTGGACCAAGTTTATTTCCATGTGTCAGCTGCAAAATGTTCTCTTTTTTAGTGGGGCCAGTGCACTTCAAATATCACCATCTGATCTTAATTGGTGGCACAGGGATTGCCAGATAGGCTGTACTGGGTTTCCTGACAGTCAATCATATTAGTAGATATCACTTGGGTCACCAGTTTTGCTATACAAAAACAAGTGTGGAGTTAACAGACGCAGAGATCATCAACCAGGCTTGGGATCCTCTGCCACAAAATATCACTTTAGCTAGATGTCTGTGGAGTCTTTCCTTTATAACTTGTTGGACTAAATGTATTACAACTGCACTGCAAAAAAGTTAAAAGTCCCACTCATATTATGAACTCCAATAGTCACTACCACACAACAAGGCCTCATTCGAGACTCTATCTCCAAATTCAGCACTATTCTAGGCACTATGCTAATTTTCAAGCTTACCTTGAAAAACAAAAACATGCAGTTTCAACAAGCACTCAACTACACACAATACACAATACAAAGCATACATAATACACAAAATCTCATTTTACCACATGTAACCATTTTATAGCAGCACATATTAAAGCTTCGGTTCCCTAATTACAGTTAAAATCCACTACATTATATTCTTGGTTGTTATCGCCCTTACATACAATACTGGTGGTACTTGGTCTTGCTATTGTTGTCTTACTGTTCTGTAATTGCCAAAGATAGTGTGCACCTCTGCTGTCATGCTGTTTCTGTTGCCTTTCAGGGAAGGGCCATCAGCACTATGTTCCACTTGTCATTTTTTATATAGCCATTGCTATGTTGAGACATCACAGAGGGTAGGCTAACCCCATTGGCAGAAGGAGAAAAATGATCTCTGCCACTGCTCTGTTTCATCAACCATTCACCAGCCCTCATGTCAGACGTACTGTATCCTGTGTCCTGACATCAACTGAGTGACAGCATCAAAGTTCCTATGATACCACAACATCCTGACTATAACCACTGCTTATCACTCCAATGTAATGGACAAACTTGTCTCATGGTTAATATTATCAAAACGTATGCTCTCCATCAACCAGCAAATCCAGAATTTTATTTTCCAATATATATTTTGAGACAGGGATGGAAATCATAGAACCTGCAATCCCCTTGCATCCTTATTTGGACTGCCTAATCCAAATATCCCAGAGAAGCAGTTTTTCCTAGAACTAGAGGACATGATGGAGCAAGAACCCACTAATTCCCAGAGACAAATCAACAAATAGATCTGACTTATTGACTTGTCTCTAAATTAAATAATGATAATTAAAAAATGCTTTACTTCTGCTTTTCCTGAATTGAATTAAATACAACCTTATGGCCAAGCATAATTCTGTTTAGCCATTAAATTATGTGTATCTTACTGTAAAATAGTTTAAAGATACATTTAAAACAAGAATGATTATAGCTTATTTGCAATATTTAGTTGTAACATTAATATTTTACAGTTTAAAGAAAATATCTTGTTTTAAAACTAGCTGTAGAATGGGGAAAATTTATTTGAGGAAGTGAAAAAGAACACACTTCAAGAAAGCTCCATGTTTAACAGTGCAGGCTAAACCACAGTTTCTTCTGTAGCAAATAAATTGTATTATTAGCATTTTTAAGTGGCAAATGTAATTTAGCCTTAATTTTCTGTTTATCTTATAATAAATTGAGTGTGCATTACTTATAAGCAGTTTAAAGATATGTTATAGCTTTTTTTGTAATATTAACAGTTTAGAGTTTAAAAGAAAAATATATCTGCATGTCTTGTTTGAAACTAACTGTAGAATAAGGAGATTTTATTTGAGGAAGTGAAAAAGAAAACATTTCAAGAAGGCTTCATGCTTGACAGAGTGTAGGCTAAACCACACTTGGGGTGTTGCTTCAATGTTTAAATAATTTATGTTCTGTGATTGGCTGTGAGAACACTTGTGACACCTTGTGCACTTAATAAATTAATTGCTGTATTATACTCTTCAGTCTCTGATGAAGCTCACATGGGTGAGTGAAACATAAGTCAGTGGTCCTTCTGACCACTTCACTCATCTGTACCACTGGTCACTACTATGGAGTGAATAAAACTTTGGCAAAGCACTGAACTTGTGAAGTGCCTGTTATTTTCAAGCTCAACTAGCAGGGGTTAGTGCTCATTTCACTAACTTTCATACCTGGCAACTTTATTTGAGGCACCGCCACTCCCAGTACTCGTCCTTAATTGCTGCAATCAATTATTTTTTGAATGATGCAAAGGGTTTCTTAAAACCTGCGAGAGTTATTCATTGCTTTATTTATCCACAGAAGAAAATGGTGGAGAAAAATGCCGAGGTGGCCAGTGAAACAGATGGGAGATGAAGGGATTTCTCTCTTCTCTGATCTTTTCCTGGTTGAGCCGGACATTAACCTCATTCTCCTGAATCCTGGTGACCCAGGTAGCTTACCGCCAGTACATTCATCACACACAGATGTGGCACCTACGGTCGATACAATCCAGGTCACTTTCTTTATTTTAGAAAAACTGGCAACATGGAACTGCAGATTCTTCTTGCAGAAACAAGCCATGACTGCATATCTTGCAGCGCAATGGGCTACCTGAGGACTGAGAATACTAAAGTGACCAGCGCCTGGAAATGAAGACCTGAACCTAGTCAAAAAATGGGATGCAGTACTACATGCAGCATCACAAGAGCTCATAAAATTGATTATTGAAGATGTGGATGAAATTGTGTCTGAACTTGCACAAGGCATTGCGCAACAAGAACAAGTAGTACTAGGATTCAGAGGCCACCCAGATTTTGATAGATGTCACAAAAAATTTACGGACTGCCTCAAACAATACAACCAGAGGATAAGGGCTCAGAAAGAACAAAAGTTTTTACAGGACACTAATGACTACCTCAGAAACCATTTTTTTTGCTGGAAAAAGACCACTGCAATGGTAACCGAGAGTACACCTTTTTCAACTGGTATTGCCAACAACATGGGCATAACAGGAACTGGGGACCCCGGGACTAATATGCAGGAGGAATTAGATACTAGTACAAGACCAAAATATATTTTATGATGCACTGAACATGTTTCCATGGATTATTGAACTGGGGACAGCAATTCGGAGGTAGAAAGTGAACCTGATAGGGGTCTTTTTTAGGATAGCCCGTCCTGGGTACCCCGAACCCAGGAGGAGTGTGAGAAAGACACATTTCCAACTACAAGAAAGCACACCAATAAGGGGAAGATGCAGAGGAGCAAGAGAAAAAGCAAGGGAAAGAGGCAGGGGCAAGGCACCAAAGAACCATTATTAATAGTAATAAACATTTCTGATTATCAAATGACTGATATTGAAAAGCAAGTACGAAGGGACTTTCTTTTGTACCTGCACACATTGTTGATGACTTTGATGCATATATTGATATACAGAAATTTGCTAAAAAAAAATTAATTTACAAGTGCTTTTTTTCTCAGCAGGGTGATATCAGTTTGACATCAAACATTGAAAATGTGACAGATATGGAAAGGGTAGCAAATGAAATTACAGGAACCCCCACCCCTGCCCCTATCCCCACACACTAACATATGCAAGGTTCAAACCTCTCTCTACTTTTTGCCCCCCTCTACCTCCCAGTATTGAGAGCTTTCTGGAGTGCTGTACTCAGGACCTAGGAAGAACCTTTTCTAATTCACCAAGGTTACCCTATTGCAACTTCTCAAATGAGGAGAAGGCAGCAGTAACTTCACTAGCTAACAATCATCACATTACAATTAAGCCGGCTGATAAGGGTGGCAGTATTGTGGTCCAGAATACGGTCCAGTATATAGCAGAAATCAGTGGACAATTGCAGGACACTGATTTCTACAAATTACTGACCTTTGACCCCACTACACAAATCAGACAAGAAGTTGAACTGTTCTTTTTTGGATTTATTTCAAAATGGTCTTATTAGCTCAGATGAACTTTACTTTCTGACCATCCAAAACCCCAAGAAACCAGCCTTTTACACTTTACCTAAAATTCATAAACATCCCACAGCCCCCCTAGACTCCCCATTGTATTGGGTATTGGGTGGATCACAGAACCTATTTCACGTTATGTGGATAGCTTTTTAAGCCCACTTGTCCAATTAACATGCAGTTTTGTTCAGGACTGTACTAGTATTTTAACAGCCATACAGGAGATAGTGGTAGAACAAGAATGGTGGTTGGTAACATTGGATGTAGAATCACTGTATACCAACATCCCACAGGATGGGGTTTTGGAAGCAATTGAACATGGTTTGGTGCACTATACAGAACTCTCACAAGTTAAAATTAATATGCTTGTTGAGATGACAGATTTAGTGTTAAAAAAATGACATATTCATGTTCCAAGATAAAATCTACAAGCAGGTAAAAGACACAGTCATGGGTGCCACTTTGGCACCTAACCTAGCAAATCTGTACTTAGCCAAATGGGAGGACAAGTATGTGTATAACCCCACTACCAACCCTTATTTTGAAAAAAATGACTGGTATAAGCGCTTCATTGATGACATTATACTTATCTGGAAGGGTTCTAGGGATGAATTAAATGACTTTATTAGTTACCTACTGTAGAAAGTACAAAAAGGAACCTCAGGTTCAAGGCTACAGCCAGTCAGACACAGATAAACTACTTAGAATGTCATATAGAAGGGGACCTAATCTGAGGAACAAATTGGTGCACAGCTATCAACTAGATGCAAACTAAATATCTCCAGAGCCAAATGGGGCTATAAACAATGTGGGCTTTGTACTACTTGCCATATAATGGAACCTATCACAAAGTTTGTGAATCCCCATATTGGTGTTTTAGAACAGGTTAAGGGCAGTGTCAACTGCCATACTGAGGCAGTAGTATACCTACTGAAATGCACCTGTGGTAAATACTATGTGGGGAGGATGAAATGCAAATTGAGACTCAGGATGAATGAGCATCTATTAGCTATTAGGAATCAGAACTGTGAGTATGCTATGGCACTACACATTAAACAGTCCCAGGGCGGTAGGAACCACAAGATCAGGGCTTATCGTATAGACGAAACTGTGCCTAAAGATGTTGGGGGGGGGAGATCTCAAGTCTATCCTGAATGAAAAGGAACAAAGATGGATTTATACACTGGGGGCAATGAATAACCCTGGTCTAAATGAAAAGATTGAGATTAAACATTTTCTCAAAAATAAGAGACCCTAGGTCAGATATTCAAAGGGGTTGCACCTGGTGCAATGGAGTTGCACCAGGTGCAACCCTGCATAGCTCCACGGTGGGATATTGAGAAGGCTGCCTGGTGCAGCACAAATCCTGATGTGCAGGGGTGCAATGATCATGTATGTGACACAGATGCAGGGGGCATGCCCATGCATATGTGGCACATCCCAATATTCAGCCCAGGATGTGCAGCGCATATGCTGGCACACCCCTGTACTGTGCCATATAGGGGGGTTCAAAGTTGAGCCCGTGCAGAGTAGGAACAAATCCTGGCCACCCACAGGTGGGCTGCTATATTGCAGGGTGCAACACAGCAGCCCAGCCATGGGTGGCCACCCACCTGCCCAGAACACCATCCTCAAGCACTCACAACCCTGGTGGTCTACCGGAACCTCCCCCGCAGGTAGCCATGATCATGCGGTATATGGTTATAAAGATATCCCTGGTAGTCTAGTGGCCCTCCCAGTCCCTTATTCCCCAATAAGCATGAAACATGACCATCTCTGGTCATCTAGTGGTCCCTTCTCCCACCTGAGTCCTGGATAAATGACAATAAGACATCCCTGGTGGTCTAGAGGACCCCCCGCCCATTGCTGTGATCATGGTAAATTCCCATATTGAAATGCCCTGGTGATCCAGTGGCACCCCAACCCCACCAACACAGAACCCCTTGCCCACCCCACTCCATCCCATCCTCGGTGGGTGGCTGCATCCACCCACACCGCCTGGTCACCCGCCCAGACTAACCAGGTACAGTATGGGCTGTAAGCCCATTGGTCCCCATGTGGACCAATGGGTTTTGCAAGGGCATACTGATACTAGACAGATTCAAATATGTCAATGGAGTCATTCACAGATTTGGGACTGTCTAGTACAGTATGCCCTGCAAGCCCATTGGTCCACACTGGGGACCAATGGGCTTACAGCCCATTCTGTACCTGTCATTCAGTGGGTGGCCGGGTGGTGTGCAGATGGGATGCAGCCACCTTCCAATGCCTGGGAGGAGCATGGTGGGTATGGGGTTCTGTGTGGGTGGGGGGCTGCCACTGGATCACCAGGGTGTTTCAACACAGGTATTTACCGCAATCCGCAAATGGGGGGGGTTCCACTAGACCACCAGGGACATCTTATTGTCATTTATTGGGGAATCAGGGATTCAGGGGACCACTAGACCACCAGGGATGGTCATATTTCATGCTTATGGGGAATCAGGGACTGGGGGGGCCACTAGACTATGAGGGCTTTCTTTAGTAACATATGCCACATGATCACAGCTATGGGGTGGGGGATGCCCCGGGATCCCCATAGTACACATCATGCTGTGCAGGGCACCAGGTGCAAGTCACCACCTGCCATGCACAAGGCATGCAAATGGGCCATAATGACATGCAAATGGACCCATTTGCACCTTACATATATTATGGCCTCATTTGCATGCCCCCTGCAGAATATTGTGGGTGATGCACCTAGCGCAACTGCACTTGCACTGGTGCATCCCTGTGCTCTCTATCTGTGGCTTGCACCAGTACAGTGCCACTGTGCCATGCACAGTTTGTGTGCTGTCTGTGCCATATTCAATGGTGCTGCACCATTGAATATCATCTGGACCTGGCTCCAGCGCATCACAGTTGCACTGCGCCCAAGCTTGCGCCACTGCCTGGTACAGTCTGAATATCCTGGCCCCTGAATTTTTCATATGAAAAAACAGAGATCCATCTCCAAGATTATCATTTTTATTGACGTATGTTTAGAACAAGACAATAATCTACCCCTTGTTCCTTTCCCTCCTCACCCTTTTTTCTCCCCCCAGGTTTGATTGGATAATGAGACTGTGTTTAGAGATACTGTGGTGTTGTATATATATGGAAATTGTTATATCAAAAGACAAGTATTTTTTACTGACATGTAAAATGGATATTTTTTACTGACATGTAAAATGGTCATTTAATATAGGTATTCCGGAGAGCAAAATAACCAACAGCTAGAATAATATAAATGTGCATAAGAAACACTATTGAAAATAAAAGACAAGAAAAGAAAGAATTATTTGAAGTAGCTAATATGTGCCTATACAGAAATATTTACAGGACACTTGATGTATTTTGATATATGTGTACAATCAAGAGAACTGATTTCTGAGTTTTATTTTCCTTATTTTCCTTTTTTCTTATCACTTGGGGTGTTGCTTTAATGTTTAAATCATTTATGTTCTGTGATTGGCTGTGAGAACACTTGTGACACCTTGTGTACTATATAAATTAATTGGTGTATTATACTTTTCAGTCTCTGATGAAGCTCACATCGGTGAGTGAAATGTAAGGCAGTGGTCCTTATAACCACCTCACTCATCTGTACCACTGGTCACTACTATGGAGTGAATGAAACTTTGGCAAAGCACTGAACTTGTAAAGTGCCTGTTATTTTCAAGCTCAGCTAGCAGGGGTGAGTGCTCATTTCACTGACTTTCGGAAACCACAGTTTCCTCTGTAGCAAAAATGAATTTTAAATTAAGATATTTTTGTTGCCACTTTGCATAATTTTGCAAAATTGTGTCACGAGTTGCCACCTTGCATAATTTTGCAAAACTGCATCATGTGTTGCCACCTTGCATAATTTTGCAAAATTGTAACATGAGGTACATCATGTGCCTTCCATCCAAAAAATATGTAAATTTAGCCCCATTTAAGCAAAAGGAGGGCAGAAGAGAGAGAGAGGAGTTGTGACAGCATATCCTTCTGCCTAGGACTTCATTTGAGACATCAAGGTATGGCACTGTGTGTTATGAATTGCTAATTTCTCTGATATGGAGCAGGGAAGGATGATACTTGCATTTTATGTTATTTTATTTTAGTTTTACTTTATTGCATGATTGTATCTAAAAGTAGGAGAGACTTCCTTTCCAGTTAATCACACATTGTTTGCTTGCACTGCTGATCCAAATGATGTTAACTCTGCATACCAATTTTAAGTAAAGAATTAAGACAATATGACATTTCCTGATATTTCTTTTCAGTTAAATATTTTTACTTATCAAGTTGTTGACTTGCAATACAGGGGTAAAACTTAATTGTGACTATTGGTATATACAAGTTGTACAAGAATATTAAAAGAAAAATAACTATAAAGGTTTAGGATAAGGTAATTTTAATCAGACAAATAGACTAGACCATGATTGAGGTTGTGTGGTTTTAACTGAACATGCAGCTAAGTGCATGCTAACATGCACACCTGGTTAGACTTCCCCATTCAAGCAAAATTTCTGAATGGGGTGGTTTTTCCCCGACGGTCTTTGTGAGGTCAAAAGGCCATCCCATGTACACGAGTAAACCCAAGAAGGCAAGCTGGGAGTCAGGTTTGAACCCCAGCCAGCTCAGAATGCACAACTACAGTACATATTATAAACATGTATTTGGGGGAATAGCAGGAGAAAAGGAATGCATTGCATTTCAAATAAATAAGAAAAGCTTCTTTTGTATAAGAATAGTGCTTCTGGAGAATTCAAAATGTGGTAAAAGTAATGAATACTTTGAATACCAATTTCTAATCAGCAATGTAAGAAATATGTTGAAGGATAGATCTGTTCTGAAAAACAAGAGATGTGCTATTGCTACCTATCTTGTAACAATTGTACACCACAGCACATTCACAATGGCGGTGGGACAGGCTGATATGCAGGTAGACTCATACAGAGTGATGTGGAGAGGTAAGGGTTTCTATCTGAGGCATGTCCAACACTCATACGGACAGACCCTTGACCCTGCCATATAGGAAAGTGGAACACCCAGTCAGATCTACAAATGTCACATAAGTATGGGCAGCAGTAGGTGCAGAGGGGGGCACTGTCATACAGCCATTGTCTGGAAAATGTGAACCTGTGCCTGTGGAAACTGCGAAGTCAACCACACAGCTGAAGTACCAGGGAGACAGCACAATAGTGCTTGCCTTCAGAAATACCCTTCCTCAACAAAAAAAAACAACAGCACCACACTGTAGGGCAAATACTTGTTCATCCAATCACACCAGCACATCCTCTCTGACAGTGGCTGTAGCACACCTGTGTATGCATATTACACCTGCATATATATATCATACACAGCACACACGCCACAGGATGTTCAGTCCAATACTGTGCCACCATCACTTGCTAAAATATGCATCCAAAGATCTGTGCCACTGCTGTCTGCTATGCTGCAACCCCTCTGATGGCACATCCTGACACCATTTTGGGGAAGGGGCAGGAGTAGAAAAGCTAAACAGTCTAGGGAGGTCAAATCATGGAAAGCCATGTGTGCCAATGCCAGGAGCTTTAGCAACAAGATGGAGGATCTGGAGGCTGTCATGGTGCAGTCAGACCTGGACATTGTAACCATCACAGAAACCTGGTGTAATGATAACCATGACTTGGAGATGGCCATGCCTGGTTACAACATATTCAGAAGAGATAGGGAAGATAGGAAGGGAGGAAAAGTGGCACTTTATGTGAAAAATGACATAAGGGCCACAGAAATTCAGGAGGAACAAAATGAGGAAGAGATACTGTGGGTTAAGTTGGAAAGGAGAATGGAGCCAGCCATCCGCACAGGTGTGGTCTATAGACCACCAGCCCAGGAGGAAGAAACAGATAGGGAGCTCATGCTAGCCATCCAAAGGATGGCAGACAAGGGTGAGGTAGTGCTGGTTGGAGACCTCAGTATTCCAGATGTGAACTGGAGCATCCCAGAAGCAGCATCAACTAGGAGCAGATTTATCCTGGAATCCCTTCAAGGTGCCTTCGTCAAGCAATTGGTCATGGAACCAACTCAGCAGAAGGCAATACTGGACCTTGTGCTCACAAACAGGGACAGTGTGATGGGGGTAACAGTGGGGGAGCACCTGGGGAGCAGTGACCACCAATCATTGTGATTTGAAATCACAGAAGGAGCAGAACCAAACCACACAAAAAACACATATCCTGGATTTTATGGGGGCAGAATTTGGGAAAATAAGGAGATGCTTGAAAGAGGCATTAAGGGGAATGGGGTAGGAATCAGGGGTTGAGGAACAGTGGGCAGTATTTAAAATGGGGATTACAAGAGCAACAGAATTATGCATTAAGAAGGTTAGCAAGGGGAAAAGGAGGAGGAGGAGGTCATTATGGTTTTCCAAGGAGGTAGCGGAGAAAGTGAAAGCCAAAAAGGATGCATTCAGACAATACAAAAAGACACAGGCATTAGTTTAAAGGGAGAAGTACCAGGAGAAGCAAAGGGTGGCAGGGAGGTCAGTAAGGGAAGCCAAAGCTCAGACAGAAGAGCACATTGCAAAATCAGTGGGTAGAGGGGACAAAACCTTTTACAGGCACATAAGTGAAAAAGAAAGGCAAAGGGAGGGATAGTGAGACTGAAGAGGGAGGATGGGGCTGTGTGGAGGATGACAACAGTAAAGCTGACATATAGAACAGGTATTTCTGCTCAGTCTTTACTGAGGAAGAGGAGGGTAATGGGTTTGAAGGGAGTACAAGGGGTGGGAATGGTGCAGAAATGGACACAAGTCCCTTTACACAAGAAAGGGTCCTGAAGGAACTGGAAGTAATAAGAGTTGATAAAACAATGGAACCAGATGGGGTGCACCCCAGGGTCCTTAAAGAACTAAGAGAGGTGGTGGCTGAACCTCTGGCAATCCTGTTTAGCCGATCACTGGAAACAGGGGAGGTACCCAAAGACTGGATGACAGCAGATGTAGTCCCCTTATACAAAAGTGGGAACAAAGAGGAAGCAAGGAACTACAGACCAGTCAGCCTCACCTCGGTAGTGGGGAAGATCATGGAAGCACTACTGAAGGAGAGATTGGTGGAACATCTGGTTGTCAATGGACAACAGGACCAAAGGCAGCATGGTTTCACCAGGAGGAGGTCATGTCAGACCAACATCATTGAATCTTTTGACTGGGTGACTAGGGAGATGGATCAGGGGACGGCAGTGGACATGGCCTATCTGGACTTCAGCAAGGCCTTTGGCACTGTGCCACATAGAAGACTATTACACAAACTGGGGAATATGGGTGTGGGTAGGACAGTAGTGTGGTGGGTAGGTAACTGGCTGGGTGGCAGGACACAGAGGGTGGTGGTAAATGGCTGTACCTCCACAGAGGGAACAGTGACCAGTGGGGTACCACAGAGATCAGTGCTGGGACAGGTCCTAATCAACATCTTTGTCAGTGACATTGCACAGGACCTAGAAGGCAGAATGTCCCTGTTTGCTGATGACACAAAGCTCTGTAATGGAGTAGACACACCAGAGGGTGTAGACAGAATGAGAAGGGACCTGCAGAAACTTGAAGAATGGTCAGGGGGTTGGCAGCTGAATTTCAATGCAAAGAAGTGCAAGGTAATGCATATGGAGCACAAAAACCCTGGCACAATATATCAGTTGGGGGGGTGAGGATATAGCATGCACCAAGCAGGAAAGGGATCTTGGGGTTATCATCTCAAATGACCTCAAGGTAGGGAAACAGTGCGACAAGGCAGCAGGTAAAGCAAATAGGATGCTGGGATGCATAGGTAGGGACATCACCAGCAGGAAAAGAGAGGTCATAATTTCACTATACAAGACACTAGTGAGGCCCCACCTGGAGTACAGTGTACAGTTCTGGAGACCTTATCTATGTAAGGACATAGACAGGGTAGAGATGGTTCAGAGGAGGGCAACAAAGATGGTGCATGGATTGCATCACAAGTCCTATGAGGACAGGTTGAAGGACTTGAATATGTACTCCCTGGAGGAGAGGAGGGAGAGAGGGGATATGATAGAGACATACAGGTATCTTACATGGAGGAATAGGGTGCAGGAATACACTATTTTTAAGCAAAAAATATGTTCCAGGACTGGAGCGCATGGGATGAAGTTGGAGGGAGGACGATTCAGAGGAAACGTGAGGAAGAATTTCTTCACAGAACGGGTGGTGAACAAGTGGAACACTCTACCAGAGGAAGTGATGGGAGCTGAAACAATCACAGGATTTAAGAATGCAGGGGACAGACATACAGGAATTCTGAAGGTCAGGAGTAAGGGGCAACAGACTTCTAGGAAAACATAAAGTGAACTTACAAGCTCAAACGGCCAGACTGGGTGGGCCATAGACCCTTATCTGCCGACACTGTCTATGTATCATTTATAGTAGCATTTGGAAGGATGGTTACATCTTCTAATATTGGAGATCTTTTATGCAGAATCATGTAGTGTAACATTTTTTTAAATGTGGTACACCACAGACAACAGCCAAGCATGTCACTGATCCTGGCCAGGCATGTAATATGTATTAAAATGTGGCCAGATGCACATCCCATGACAACCATAGTCCGTTAATTTACTGCAGTTTATCTAACCTGTATTGCAGTGGTAGGGGAAGAATTATACAGATATGCAAGGTATACAGCATGGTGATCAATCTAGTCTCACATACCGTAAACATCACTGCCAGAGTACTGTAACAATGGAAAAATCATCCTGGTTTGGTGCTAGTTCACACAATTTTTGTCACAAGCAATAATGACCACACAAGGATACAGGCAACATGTGTTGACCTACAGAAAGTGGCAAACACTTCATCAATGCTGGAACAATTGACATGGCTCAGTAGGTGATTTGAAATGCAGTATTGTATTTACTCACATGGATGCTGTTGACATTGCCTCTCCATCTCAAACTCATTAGTGACTGCAGTCATCATGAATCGGGGTGTGACATATTCCACTATAGTGCTGCTCATAGCTGGCAGGCTACAGCCTTGGTAAATGTACTGTATTATCTTACTGGCACACACTTCATAGTGACTAGCCCACATTACACACAGACAGATTACAGGAGAATGAGTGGCACTTTAAGGCAGGTTAAAATGGCTGCATGGACAACATGTATGGGGGGGATGTCAGGGACTGCGACTGGGGCCACATGTATCTCTGGGCTGCAATAGTTCTGAACTATATTCCTTATGAAGACAAGACAACCAAATCCTATGTCACTGTTAACAAAATGATTTATTCTAGACTCTCTTACTCCTGTAGACAATGAATATTGAGATGAGCTGGGGGTCCATTTTATTTATTTAGCTTTTGTTTACCAGGTAAGCACACTAGACAGTCAAGTGCCTATTTTCAGGTGCGACCCGGGAGAGTTACAGAGATACAGGCAATAACAGTACAGAGGCTAGCAACAAATTACATAGGGTACAGTCAAAATACAAGCAAGAAGGACCAGCAGAAACAAAGTACAGAGGCTTGGGTCCAACTGTCAGGCATGGTACAGACAGGTATAAGCAAACAACTACAGTCAGGTAACAGGCAGTGAACAATTTTAATGCAGTTTAGTATGAGGCATGACAACCCAGGGAGGGCAGCCAGGGAAAAATTAGAACCAGTGTCAGCAGCAACAATATTTGTGATATTAGTTTATTTGTTATTTTTGGAATAAGTGCATGCCCGCAGCCAGGATTTTTATTGCAAGCACTTCACAGAGGGTAGGACTATGGGGGACAGAGGCAGCTTGCTGCTTGTTTTAGGTAACCCCAGAGGGAGGACCTGAAGCAGCTGTGGGTGGGGGCAGTTCTTACATGAGGAGGTAGGAGGTTCCAGGTTTTAGGGCCAAGGTCACAAAGGCTCGCTCTCCCACAAGGGAGTAAGTCTTAGGGACCATAAGTGCCTGGGATTCAGTGGACCTCAGCTGATAGCCAGAGGGGGCAGACTGGAGGAGGTCAGCAGGTGCTGGAGGAGTAGATGATCGGATGATGTTATCCGTAAAGTTGCCAATAACGAATGGTCGATGGTTGCTAGGGGAGAGCCAACCCAGTCTAGAGTAAAGTAGACACCGATGGGTGAGACAAGGGGCTGATAGGGCAAAACGACATATGTTGTTATACGAGGTGTCCCATTTGGAGAACCAGGCTTTGGGGGCATTCATGAAGGAGGTAAGCCCATAACAAAGCGAGGGGAGGAAGACCCTTTTGCCAGGGCAAGTCTGGCAGCTGGGGTGAGGCAAATTTTTGCTTTATACGCAAGTCCCTGTTTGCAATTTGTGGCCTTACAGGAGTTAAGTATGTGCAGGGAGAGATCCAGTTTTGGGTCAAGAGTCACCCCCAGGTACTTGAATGATTCCACCACCTTCACAGGGGTGCCATCAGTGCCAATGACTCTGAGCTCAGCTGGGCATGCTCTCACCTTGGGAAGGGACCCGAATAACATTGCCTGCATCTTCTGAAAGTTGATGACAAGCTTACTTGCCTTGAGTCAGGATTGGATGCGACCAAAATCTGAGTTGAGTCTAGAGTTTATGTCATCAATACTTTGTGAACTGGTGAGGAGCACCATATCATCAGCATATAGAGCAACATGTCCGAAGGTCAGGATTGAAGGCAGCTGGTTTATAAAGAGGGAGAACAATAGGGGGCCAAGGACCGACTCCTGGGGTACCCCACAGGCTACTGGTCATAGGCCGGATTTGGCATTTTGGAACCTCGTATATTGTTTCCTACCTGAGAGATAATTAGAAAACCAGGTTAGGACGGGGGGGGGGAGGCCAAAAGACTGGAGAGCAGAGCCCAGGAGGGTGTGATCAACCAAATCGAAGGCCTTGGACAGGTCGATGAAGACAGCCCCCATGAGTTTGCCTTGATCAGTCGCAATTCTGATTTTGGAGGTGACCTGTGCGAGGGCAGTGGAGGTGCTGTGTCCTTTTTGGAACCAGTGCTGCTCAAGGGAGAGAAGGCCATAGGTTTGGAGGAAGAGGGCAATCTGGGAGGCCACTACTTTTTCATGCAGCTTATTAACTGCAGATAGAATTGCTATGGGTCGATAGTTCTTAAGTAATTTGGGATTGCCATGCTTGAGGACAGGGATCACACAGGCCACCTTCCAAATGGCAGAGACAGACCCCGATGTGAGCGAGGAGTTAAGAATATGGGAGATTGGACGGGCCAAGAAGGGGGCCCCCAGGTTTAGCAGTTTGGGCACAAGGTTGTTGTGTTAGAGCTGTTCAGGTTATGTCCATATGGATGTGATCCTCTGGAATATGTACATTGTGCTGGTATTGATGTACATCACTGACTTGAGATGGCTTGAACTACAGTATGTTTTTTGTCCACAGTGGACAGGCAGTGCAAAACAAATTCCAGATGGCCCAGACATTGTTGAGTTTTGTAGGCCGTTTGGTCAAAATGTGGCTTAAAGTTTAAGGAATAATTAAAAGTGAGGTTGAGCTATTTAAATTTGGTCTCATTTTCCTATGGGTGACTGTTCAAATTAATGGAACAAGGAGATTCCAGAGAGGACAGAGAGTATCAGGAACCAAACCAGAAGTCTGAGTCTTTTTGCTATTTAAAATCAAAAGGTTGTTCGAAAACCATTTAATGATTTTTTTTCAAAGTCACCCTGAAGTACTGAAGAAAGAAAGGAAACAGATTTGCGAACACAGAAAAGGACAGTGTTATCAACATAAAGTATAGCAGAACAGAAGTCAACAACAAAAGATAGAGGGTAAATGAACTAAATAAAATAGGACCAAGTATAAAACTAGCGGAACACCAGTGAAGACAGGTAAGGACAAAGAAAGGTAGCCATTCCAAAGAACAGATTGTAATCTACCATGCCAATAGGAGAAAAAACAATTAGCAACATCTGCAGAAAAAACATAAAAAGACAAGCAGGACAGTAGCAGTAAGTGGTTGATCAAATTGAAAGCCTTCAATAGATCAATAAAGACGATGCCCACAAAACATCCCAATCCTAAAATAGAAGAGGATGAGTCATGAAAGCTATCTAACACTGAGCTGAAAACTTGTATCTAAATCCAGATTGGTGATTAGATGAGATATGGTAATTTAACAAAAAGGCATTGATCTGGAACAGCACAATTGCCTCCATCATTTTTGAGAAGACTGACATGAGGGTGATTGGACAAAAGTTATCGGCTACCAGTTTGTTCCCTCCTTTCATGCAAGGATATTACTACATAATGCTTCCATGCTGCCAGGAATGTTTGTGTGTACAAAGATAAATTAAATGAGTGAGTGAGGGGTGGGGCCAAGATGTAAGCATGGAGGTTTTATACAGTGGTTCCATAAGGAATTGTCTAAATTATCGATGCCTTTAGCTGAGTCATTTCTCAAAGAATGAAATAATTCGGCCACTTTATCAATCTTAACTGAAAAAAAAATAAAACTAAGGTCTTTGGAAAGGACATTTGGCAAAGGCATTACTGGATGAAGGAGCAGGCAGTAAGCCATCATTTGTTAGCAGGACCATAGTGGCCTCAGTGAAGAAGAAGCTGAGAAGCGTACAAATTCCCTTAGTAGACTGAGATGTGGTCCTGCCATGCAAAAAATTAGTACAGTAGTGAAAGAATCAGAAGGCACCTTCCAAACTGAATCCACAAACACCAATATTTCTTCCGGTTGTTTCTTCCATTCACTAAGTTTGTTTTAAAAAAGTAGCCATAGAATGCCTAATAAGAGAAACACAATAATTATGAAATATGTGAACATAATGCCAAGAATTGGGAGTGTTCAACTTTTTTGGCCTTTTTTGTACAATGTATCCCTAGTATTCAGTTGGAGATAATAAAGGGTGTTACCCATGATATCTATTTGGATTTTACCCTTTTTTCTACTAAATTAAGATGTAAGTCAGAAATTCAAAAGAACCATTCAAAAAAGAAATCACAGGCCTCATATACATCTGAACAAGAAAACTATCCTCCCAATGATCCCTATACATATCTGAATGGAAGGCATCCCAATTGAAGTTTCTGAAACTGTCAATCATAACAAATTTAGGGACATGTTTTGGGAAAGAAAGATTCAATGTAGAAAAATTGTCTGCATGATCACTAAATAATTACCAAGATAACCTGAATCTGAAATAGAGAGGTCGGGGTGACAAAAACTAAGTCAAGAACAGTAGAGACCATGCAAACTGAGTCAAAACAATGGGATATTGAAAAAGGTGTTGGAGACTCAGTGTGGGGGGGGGGTGCTTCAATTTCAGTAATCAACTAGCTGGCCAGTTAGCATTAAAATCACCTAGTAAAGTAGAACTGGAAAAATCTCCCAGAGAGTTTATTAAAGACAACATATGGTAAAATTTGGATGCCATCAGTTTGGGAGGGCAGAATAAACTGCACAGCAAAACTTCCTTCCCAGATAACTTCAGTGAAGCAATAACAAAGTCCCCCAAGGGTATCCAAATGGACAAGTGAACACAAAACAGAATAATATACTAACAGGGTAGCTCCATCCTCATGTCTATTTCTGTCTTGCCTATAGTTCAAAAGGTTAATATCTGAATCTGTGATAACTGGATTAAGCCAAGATTTGGATAACATGAGAAGATAGGGCAGAGCTGCACAGGACTAGGCCATAAGAAGCTCTTGCTTAGGGAGGAAACGTTTGGCATTATAATGGTAAAAGTTGATTCCACTGTGTAAAGTTCCTGGATTAGCCTCAATATCCCTTGCAACTAATAAAAATAAAAAGGTAAAGCAAAAGAAAAAAGAAAAACAGGGTATTTACAGCCTCTGTGGGACCAGAATAACCCTCTTGAGTTTTTAAAACCTGTTCTTATAAAGCAGCACCACACACTATCCAGTGCAGTGTTGTTCTTTTATAAGGCTGTATCACAAACCATCCAGGCCAGTGTTGATTTTTCAGTACTGCTGCTGAAATATCAGATCAAGGGCGAGAAGAGGTAAAAATACCAGTATATACCCCAAACTGGATTTTGAGAGTAATGTGTGTGATTGATGGTCTTAATAAAAAAATGGAATAAAAAAAATAAATAAAAAGCCACACATTTCCAAAAAAGAGCTAGGACCACCCTAAATAAGCTAAATTTTAATACTGAACCCAAATAACCAAAAAAATAGAATACTTGTTAACACCTGAGATAAAACATTAGTGCCAGTTAACTATAACATTACTAAAAAGTAACAGAAATAATGTTGATGCTGAGTGTATAAGACCCTAAGCCAATAGGATTACACCAAAAACTGGGTTAAAAAGGAATAAGGACTGATAGAATGAAAGGCTCTAGTTTACCCAGCTGACTCCAGCAGGCTCACCACTTATCCAACCCACTTCAGCATCACTGGTGAGATGCCACTGTTATCTGCACACAGCTGATGTTAAGCTTTTTGACTCCATCTAGACTGCACTGCCACTAGAGTTTTGGGTGAATAAGCTGTCAAGGGGCAGGTCTCAAGCAGACAGCAAGAGGTGCTGGATAGCAGCTGAGGAGTCAGTCACCATAATTATATGACAAAATGTCAGTGGTCAGCCCAGTAATACAGGCAGTCCATAGTGGACTGTACAGCAGTAGAAGCAGTTCACTAAAGCAGCGGTTCAATGAGTCAGTTGCAGATTCAGTATAGGGAGTTTTGATGACAGGAAAGGCAGGCTGGATTTTTTGACTTCACATCACAAAACAAGTACCACACTCTGGAGTAGGCTGGAAAAAAGCGGAAGGAAGGGGAGCCAGAGGAATTTAGCACACTCCAGCAGACTAATCACTTATTAGCCCTACTTCAACATTACCGCTGAGATGGCTTGCATCTGTATCTGCACTGTATACTTTGGCATATGGATAGGGCACAAAGAAAACATACTGAGATGAGGGTCCTGGACTTCAGGAGGCAGTTTTAAAGAAATTAGAAACTGCCTTAGAGAAAGCCTTAGGTGGGGGGAGGAAGAAAGGGATTAGAGACTCAATAAAGAACAATTAAGGAGAGTATAATCAAGGCAACGGTATACTGTTTGAAGGAAGTGAGCAAGGGAAACCAGAAGAACAGGCTGCTATGATTCTGTAAGGAGGTGGTAAAGGAAAAGTCAGAAAAGAAAACAGCATTTAAAAAGTAGAATGAGACCCAGAAGGAAGTATATATGTCAAAACAAAGAGAGGCAGGAAGGAGGGTGAAGGCAGCTAAAGCACTAACAGTGGAAAGCATAGCTAAGGAGGTCAAAAAAAGGGACAAGACCTTCTTTAGGTATGTGGGGGAAAACAGGAAGACAAGGGAAGGGATAATGAGAATCAGGAGTGGGGGAATGCACAGAGGAAGGTCAAGAAAAGTGGAAATACTAAATAATTTATTCTGCTCAGTTTTCATAGTAGAGGGTGGTGTGGGGGGGCAGACCAGCAGCAGTCTGCTGCAGTAAGCAACAGGGAGGAGGGGGGAGTGGACACAAGTCCATTCTCAGTGAAAAGGGTTGATCTGGTCTATCTGCACAAAAGCAATTGTAGGGAGGATACTAGCAACTACAGACCAGTCAGTTTCACATCAGTGCTGTGGAAGTTGATGGAGACACAACTGAAGGAGAGGTTCGTGGAGAATCTGGAAGTGAAAGGGTTCCAGGACCACCAACAGCATGGTTTCACAGAGGGAGGAGGGGGGATGGTCATGTCAACCTAATCTCATAGAGTTCTTTGACTGGTTTACCAGGGAAGGGGATCAAGGGAGAGCAGTGGGTGTGCCCTATCTGGACTTCAATAAGGCTTTTAACACTGTGCCGCAGAGGAGGCTAATTAAGAATCTAAGCAACCTATGAGTGGGGGAAAGTGTCAAGCAGGATATCAAACTGGTTAGGGGATAGGAGGCAAAGGGTGGTGGTAAATGGTAGTCACTCAGGCAATAAGAGAGTGAGTAGTGGGGAACCACAAGGTTCGGTGCTGGGATGGCTCCTGTTAAATGTCTTCATTAGCGACATTGCCAAGGAGCTTGAAGATAAGATGAGTCTCTTTGCAGATGATACAAAACTCTGCAACAGGGTTGACACTCAGGAAGGGGTGGATAGAATACAAAGGGATCTGAAGGAACTAGAGGAATGGTCTAGTGCTGGCAGCTGGGTTTCAGTGCAAAAAGTTCAAGGTTATGCATTTAGGGCTGTGGAACTCAGAGGCTGTGTATTAGATGGAGGGAGTGGAGCTTACACTCACCAAGCAAGAACGGAATCCAAGGGCCATCATATCTGATGACCTCAATGTAGCTGGGCAGTGTGACAAAGTGATGGGAAAGGCTAGCAGGATGCTGGGATGCATTGGGAAAAGGATTTCTAGCAGGAGGAAGGAGGTGGTGCTGCTATTGTTTCACTCTCTGGTGAGGATCCATTTGGAGTAGTGTGTCATGTTCTGGAGGCCGCACCTCTGCAATGACATTGAATGGGTGGAGGTGGTACAGAGGAGGGTAACCAAAATGGTGAGCAGGTTGCACGAGAAACCATAAGAGGAATGCTGCAGGAACTTAACATGTACTCCATGGAAGAGAATAGAGTGAGAGGGGACATGACTAAATCCTACAAGTACCTCACAGGAGTGAACAAATTGCAAGTAATGGATCTATTTCAGAGAAAGAAAGGCACTAGAACAAGGGAGAATGAAATGAAGCTAAGAGGGGGAAAGTTTGGAGAGATGTGTGGAAATATTTCTTCACAGAAAGGGTGGTGGATGACTGGTACAGCCTGTCAGATAATATAGTAGGGGCAAAGACTGTGGGACACTTCAAGATTGTGTGGGTTAGGCACAGGGGCATATTAGGTAGAGGAATGGGGAAGGGATTGACACCCATGACCAACTAGAGTTAATGGTGATGGAACAGCAGGGATAAGGGACAAACTGAATGGACATAAAGGTCCATTTCTGCCAACTATATCTATGTTACTATGTTTCTAGGTATCCCCTTCCTGTAGAAGAAGACCAAATATGCTGCAGAAGTACTGTATTTCATAGCCTTCATTTCCTGGTCAACAAAAACAAAATAACTGAAACCATTGTTGCTCCTGGCCTGGGAGGGGGGGTAACACTGGGTCTGGCCTCTGTACAGAGTTGAACTGTGCCATAGGTAGCATGGTTGGGTTGTTAGGATTGAGTTGCACACATGGAAGATAACTGGAGGTGCCTGGGGTGGCACACAAATCAGCATTTCACAGTTTGTTTACTGACATCTGTGTGCTACACAATAGAACTGTACAGGCATGCAGATTACCATAGGTCATACAGTAACCTTTGATACCCAGTTGTCAAGGCACAATTCGTGAGTCATGACTCCATGCCCTTTATGGATGGATAGTGCAGCAGAAGTGTGACAACAGGCCCTTTTTGACTATGACAACAATGGCCAAGCATGCTACTGCCAGATTAGGTCCCCCAGAACACTTATCCCTGAGCCACTATGGGCCACTGGACAGTTGCGTGTATGTAGAAAATGCACCCATAGGTTGGCATGCCACCACCTTTATCATGTGTGTGTTCACTGTTACTATTCTCTCAGAGTTACATTACTATATGAACTTTGCAGATATTGGGGCTAACAGTGCACCCTCAATTGCATGATTTGGGTAAGAACGTAGGACTGATGCTGACACTGTGATCAGTGGAGAGGGGTGGCCAGGTCATATTAAGGAACCACTACCACCCAGTCATGGACAGCAACTTACCCATTCTGCACATCCCCATCCTTGAAGATGATGGAGAAGGGAACACAGATGTGCACAATGGCATGTGGCCTGTTAGTGGCTATTTTTTGTGAGAGAAATCCCAATCATTGATAGAGCACATGTGCATGTTTGCCATGTATAATAATGTGCCACCCAGTAGGAGTTACTTGCATCATCTTGATGCACAATTTTACTTTGTGTTTTCTAGATTGATAACAACGGACACTTGTGTAGACCCTATCCCTGCAGGTTGCAGAGGATTCATTTATTTCACACTTTTTTATATACCTGTCATCCCTTACTACCCCATCTCTACCCCCACCCCATCCCTATTCTGAATAAGCATTTCATTAACGTATCTTTCTTTAGTTGTTCATTCCATATGTCCATACTACAGTTAGCAATACTGAGAAGGGACAGTGTCTTTTTGTGGATCTTGTAGTGTGGCCAGTTGTGTCTTGGGTGGGTGGTGGAACCCAAGCATGTGTGTTGGCCACGGTCAGGTGTACATATTGGTGGCATGGTTTAGTGTTATTGTTTTGGTACAGTTGTGTCTTGAGAGGTGGGGTGGGTATTGTGTTGGCAGAAACATTAGTGCTGGAGGTCAACATTAGTGTGGGAGGTCACAAAAGCCAACAGTACGCATTAACAATTGCACTCTCATCATGCCATCAGTAGGTGTGCGGGACACTATCCAATATTATACAATGCATTCCTGTCACTCCTTCATATGTGCAAGTGGCACAGCTGAAACTCCTGTCTTGCATGTATGGGTGACAATAGTTGAAGATTTGAAACAGGAATATGTCCAGAATTGGAACAATTTCAATGGACCAATAACCACTAGCCAGTGAGCCAGAATGTCATCCTCACCTCGAGACTGCCCACACTAAATCCCAGAATGCCCACTCCAACCTATCACACATTTTTCAGCAGTATGGCATGGAGCTTCATTGCCATATGGATTTTATCCAGTTGTACCTCTCTTGTACTCCTAATGAGTCATTTGCTGTCTCACTGCTGAGAAGTTGTCTAGAAGAAACCAATGACTGGATAGCCTCCAGCTGGCTGAGCCTCAACCCAGACAAGACTAAGGTGCTTTGGGTCAACTCAGATTTCCATGGGGTTCCAATGGGGTGGCAAAGAAGGGTGTTGCAAAAGCAGTTCCATCCTTATGTGGAAGCACACTCAGATCTGTGGATGGGGTGCAAAATCTGGGGGTCATTGTGGACTGTAATCTGACTCTTAAACATTATATGTCAGTAATAGTCTGCAGTGGCTTTTTGTGTCTTCAAAACATCACCCTGCATAAACCCTGTTTGGAGGCAAAGGACTGATCATGATTGTGCATGCTTTTGTTGCATTGCAGTTAGATTATTGCAATGCCTTGTACCTAGGGTTATCTGCAAGTGTGATACATTGCCTGCAGCAAGTCCAGAATGCAATGGTCAAGCTGATTTTTGGCCCCTCTCAGAACAAGCATGTTTTATCAGTCATTGGTCTCTGTGAAGTACACTGGTTGCCAGTCGAGTGGTGTGTCAGCCTCAAGATTCTCTTATTGGTTTACAAGGCCCTGCATGGTCTGGGCCCTAGCTATCTGAAAGATCTCCTGATTATCTATGCACCTTCCTGTCTGCTCTGGTGTGCCAAGGTGGGGCTGCTGGCCATGCCTTATTCAGGATTGAAGCTCTTTGGTGATAGAACTTGCAAGGTGGCTGGCCCCTTGCTATTGAAAGGTCTGCCAGTGGGGGGGGGAGTCTGGAGAATGTCCTTTCGATGGACTCCTTTAAAATTGCTCTTAAAACATACACCTGTTTACCTCTGCCTGTCTTGAAAATGCTTGAATATAGTTGATGTCTGTATAGTTTTATGCTACTTCATTAATTTATATTACATTCTGACATTGTGAGGCACAAAGAGCCATATGGATTGAACAACACGTAATTAAGCAGGCCTTGCATTTCCTATTGGAAGAGAATGTAGTCATTCAAGCAGGTCACCGTAGGAGTTCCTGGGATCTGGGTGGACATTCCAGAGAACCAGGGATATTCTGGCTGGCAGTCCTTCTGGTGGTAATTGGTACATCAGAATCATTCTGGTTCTAGGTGCATTCCAGTTTCAGTTCAATACTGGTTAGTAGTATAGGAAGAATTACTACCAGGCTATCCCTAGTACACATGTCTGCAAAGTCCCACTTGGCTGTTTCTGGCCCCATGTATGGTGGGGCTAAGGGCCATTCTACAGGTGTCCCTGTTTCTACAGAGCCAAAAAATATTCGACACACACTTCTTCACACACCATCGTGCATCTGTTGGTTCAGCCTTCTACAAATGTAATTCTGAGGATGTGCCTAGGATTTTCTCAGCCCACAGCTCCATGCCCTTATGCAACTTTTTTGCATGTATTAGAGTCTTTGTTGATCAGGACCTTTGTCACTGCTTCAAATTTCTGAACAGAAGATACATGGGAAAGTATATATTTTTGTCATTATTCAACATGGAATCCCTGTGTTGTAAAGGATCATGTTTTTGCAAGGAAACCTGAAGTGGGTCAAATAATCATGATTGATGTGGCTCAAATGAAATGGTCTGTATGCAGAAAGAAAAACATTGCCAGCGAATGCAATTATTTCCACCTGGCTATAGGATGTGGGGCTTTGTCGAGTGGCTGAAAATCCTGTCCCTAAAAATGCATCTTTGCAGAATCCGCCACCATGTCACAACTGTGTCTCCTGGGAAGATACATATTACTTTCTTCTCCCACAGACACCCATCTCTGAAAGTATCTCCACTCTCTCCCTCCACTTGTCACCCTCCTGCTATGCCCTGATGGCAAGTCAAGGCAATTTTATTTTTTTTTGTATTTTCTATCTATGCTCCACCCCATTCAGCACCCCCCATCCAGCCACTCCTTCAGAGTGCCTAAGTTCCAGCCCCAATCTGACCCCAACCGCCAGCCGACAACTCCTATTGCAACCCCCAAGGGAACACGATGTATCCATTTGTTGGACAGGTCCCTCTTTTTCAAGGGGGAAGGGACTTACTGGCCAAATGGCATAGCCTGGGTGCTGTAGAGCTGGTTGGGTTGTCTCCAGGGCTTCGTGGTTGCAGGGGTCAGCGCTCATCTTCCAGCCAGGTGGAAAGCTCCTGATTTTCCATTTTTGACCCTACCCAGAGCAGTTCTCAGCCAGGCATGAGCACGGCAACCCTGGGTGGGGATGTATGGGGGGCATATCAAGGCACCACATCAACCAAGCACATCGCCCAATCCACCCAAGTGTGCCAAGGCCCGACCCCACCAGGAGGGAAGCATCCAACGGATGCTCTGAATCCCCTCCCTGCTGGCCTCCGCTCCAGTACCTGGGCTCGGGATAAAAACCCGGATCGCCAGCTTGCTGTGCGAACCCCTTCTCTTGGTGCCATGGGGACGGCACCAATTTTAAATATATGGCAGCCAATCCCAGAGATTCGGGACACCTAACAATAAATGAAACAAATAAATACAGCAAGAATTAAATAAAAACTCAAAATATTTAAGATCAAGAGTCCAGGCCAAAACATAAGTTAAAGAAATATGTTTTTAAGGATCTTTTAAAAGCAGCCAGTGAGGGATCATCTCTCATTTACTGGGGAAGGGCATTCCAGAGATTCAGAGCAGCAACACCAAATGCCCTGTCAAAGGAGGACTTCAGCCACGATTGAGTAATGGACAAGAGGTCTGCCTTCACTGACTGGAGGGTGCACCAGGAGGTCTTTCAGGTAGCCCAGATTCAGACTGTACAGGGCCTTGTGTGTCAACTAGCACACCTTGAGCTAATGCACCATTGAACTGGCAGCCAGTGGAGCCCACAGGAAATGTTGTGATACACTCAAACCAGGAGGTCTGATCTGATGGCACAGCTCTGTTAGCTCATAAGCCATTCCTGCTTCCACACATAGTCCTCTACCCTCTGATACCCTAAACTGCATCTTGCTGCTACTTTTTGAAGTTTCCTGTTCACTCACTTCAACATATTTTCCTGCAACTGATTTAAGCATTTCTTTCCTGCATAGCCCTGCACTTTGAATATGCAGTTCCTGCTGCTTATGGAAAGAAGCACCATGTATGCATGTTGTTGTATATTACACAATCTGTTCATGCACCAAATTGCTATCCAGATTGTACTGTATGATATGTTTATTTGGTATTCAAACATCCTTACTAAGCATACCCCTTTCCACTGTTTATCTGTGTCTCCTCTTACAGGTCACTCTTTGAAATGTGCTTTTACTTGGTGTGCCTGCCTTGTCAAAACTTCTCTGAATAAACTTTAAAATATTGTCCTTATGTAGTTGTAAACAATGCAGACAAAGTGCTCTAGTCTTGTTTTTACTGGCTTAACAAAAAGCTGCTGTTACATGGTAAGCAACCTTTTGCCATCAATTTTGTCTTTGAATCTACTAACTTGCTCACAGAAAATTAAACTATTTGCTTTGCTAGAGATCTGTTTGGCTCTTGCTATGGACATTGGACTGGAGCTGTGTTTATGTAATAAGTTATTACAACTGTAACCACCACCATATGGGCTCTCAGCATTGCCTGTTGTGAATTTCAGATGTACTCATCTTTCTAATGTAAACCCTGGGCAGGAAGTGGCACATTGTAATTATCCGGTGTTACTGGGAATAAACTAGCCATGGATAACAGTGTCATACATGAGGTTGTGTTGAACTTTTCTTCTTGCTCAGTCACCTGTAGTTTTCAAAATCTTTCCAGTTACAGACATTCATATCTTTTATGCGCAGCTGTCAGACCAAGGGAATCTATGTTCTAATCAGCAAGGTAAAATAATGTGAAAGTTAAAGTTATTTTATGATGCATTTATGTTGAATTCAGGACAGTGTTAAATTACAGTATAAAGGCTTTTGTGATATGCATAAATACTGCACTTGCAGTTTTTCAATACTAATGCAGTGATGTTGAATATATTCTACAAAACCCAGAACTGTGGTGTGTATGGCTGTATGTCCCTCTAGATTAGCATTTCTTTCATGCTCATGCATAGGCCTGTTACTCAAGGAACCTTTTATCAAACACTGCAAAGAAAATAGCATACTCTAGCAGCAGTTTTGGGCTCAGGTGAAATGGGTTCCAGTGAACTCATCTATTTGTTTCTAGCAAAAAGAAGCATACAACCTGGGAACAACAGTGTAGACTCAACTATTAATCTCTTCAGTCCACTATCAAATGTGTATTTTTACATCACACCTAGGTCCTCCCTTCAGCGAGAAATGTTCAGTCTTAAATCTTGCCATACTTTTTTGTCAGAGATACACTGAATTAAAATGTTGCTGGCAAAGTCGGTGTCAAGTCAGAAACTTAGCATTATGTGTAGTGGGGCAAAGTTTCCTGACTTTACCCAGCTTCATGCTGTGAAGTTCTTTTGTACTAAAGAAGAAACTTTTACAACAACATAGAACACATCACCCACATACTATTTACTCACCCCTCTCACCAGACGCAAGTGTTTTTAGTAACTGATCCGCTACCTATATCTTTATAGCACCCATTCTTCACTCCTCTCTGTGTCCCAGTAAACTTTATGATAAACACCCTTCCCCCACCCAAGTTGTGTATTTGTGTTCCACCTATCACCCCCATTCACCTGATCCAGTAAAAATACAGGAATATTTTCATGGCACCACCCTCTCCACGCACTCACTCACTCACTCACTCATTCACTCACTTACTGACTCACTCACAGAGAATACAAAAAGTCAAGGTGCACTAGTAACTTCAAGAGCTGCTGATACCTCTGGGAAAACTTTGGGAAGCATTATATTTAGGAACAATTAGCTTGTATTTAATATTATGTTCAACAGATGTCCTCTTCCCATTATTTATTACTAAGGTAATTTGCACGAAAACATGGGGCCAGATTTTCAAAAACATAATGTTGCTGCAAGCCCCTGCAGCATACCAAAGATATGGCTCACTGGGATTGTGGCAATCTAATGGGCTTTTCAATCACATGTGCAATTGCTGCAAGTCAGACAAACGTTTTGTGGTCTACCTTGTGTCAATCCTGGAGTCCCTTTTGACAGCGGTTGCAGCAAAGATTTGGCACAAGTTGTCATAAATCACCTAAACTGTTGCAACTCTGTCTGATCTACTACAATTGGATGCAGCTGCAGCACAAGCATTTGGTGCCCTGCCAATTTCAAAGTCTTGAGGTGCAGGGCTTGGTACAGCCTGTGCTAGCCTTAGAAAATCCAGCCCATGATCTTTAGGATTCCTCTTCTCCAACAGCTATGTCCCCATTTAAAGTCAGAATCCTGTTGTGAAGTCACAGTTAGTTGCCATGGGAATACCTGTGGTGCCACAAGCAGAGTTATGACATCAGCTAGGGAATAAGTTGTAGGAGCTGGTAAACTCTCGAGGAGCACAGATTCTGTTTTCATGCAAATGACCACAGTAATAAATAATGTGGATAAGGAATTTAGAATTAATGTGAAATAGAATCTGAACTGTGTCCAAATATTAGGGGTTTCAAAGTTCTAGTAAATACCTTGGCTGCTCTTTATGTTTAAACTGCAAAGAAGAAAAACATCCCTCATAGCAGTGACCAGCTATCTGGTTTACTGACTCTAACATCTACCAAAAGCAAAGAAAGTAGACACACTCACCAGAGGCTAAATTAACTGCTTTTATTAAGCAAGTGCATGCAAAGGTGAACATAGAGTGATAACACCCTTAGATATATTGCACCCTGATAAGGCCTTTACATATGATACATAAAGGTATTATCACTCTGTGTCCATCTATGCCTATAGTTGCTTAATAAAAGAAATTAATTTAGTGTCTGGTGAGCAGGTCTACTTTTATGCCCTTGCTGTTCATTTATTATAGTAGATTGTCCCTTTAGGGGACACAGGGCTATGTGCCACATTTTCCTTGTTTCTTTTTAGTCCTCTGTAATAACACCTGATTGGTCACTGTGATCAGCCAATCAGAATTTACTATAGAGGATGTCACCATTTCATTTATTGACAGGGGAGCAAATAGCAGGATTGCAGGATGCTGCAGTGAGCGATGCTTTTCTCTTATACAGGTTAAAACTTAGGTTTCCAGTGCACCTTAACTTTTTGTATCCTTTACAGAATGAGTGGGGTTGGGGGTATTGGTTGAAATTACAAGGGGCCTTGCCAGGGCTTGATTCTCATATCTCTGAAGTGAGCCCCTGTTGATTATGTATCACTGCCATTAACTTAAAATGGAAAGGGAGCTCTTTCAAAAGACAGAGAATCCACAGGCTCTTGTGGCTCCCAAATCTCATAACCTGTAAATACAACACTGGTTAGGTGGCAGAGGGTTGTGTGCTAGGGGTACTGTTGTACTTTTCCTGGGTAAGGTGGGTTGGGGAGGTGAGTGACACTGGAATATGTAACCTGTGGTGTGGGGAAAGGGGGTTTAATCATAAGCTCTGTAGGGAATGGAAGGAGAGGAGTGAAATAATGGTGCCCAGAGAGTTGGAGGTGGTTGGGTTACTAAAAATACTTGTGTCTAGTGGAAGGCAGAAGGGACAGTAGTGCTACATTGCAGTTTTTTATTTAAACTTTAAATAAAACCACTATGCATTGTCTTCATCTAATTTTACCAAAACTAAATCCCAAATCATATTAATCAATCAATCAATCAAATCTTTCTTTATCCAGGCGATCATCGTTGAGCAAGCTCATTTACAAGATGGACCTGCTGTTGGCAAAGACAGTTATACATACATAGATTAAGGTACAAAATACAGAGTGTGTGTAAAGATACAAGCAAAATTATAGAACAGTGGTAGACGCAAGGTAAACATTCCAGCTGTTCTTTGTGAGAACACATATCTATTACACAACATTATTATGGTATATACAGCCTTTATGGATGCAGAAGTTGAGGTTGCATATTTATTAATTCTCAATCAAGCCACTATCAGAGGATACACTTCTTTGTATTTCAGCCCTCAGTGACTGTTTGACATGCTTGGGTGAGGCTCCTAAGCTGCAGAGGGGCCCCTTGTGGAGTATATTATTTTATCTCATATAAGTGCTAGTCCTGAACTAAGTGCATTTTTTTGGAAGATGCTAATATGGACAACTAAAATGTTGTGTATCAAACTGCCATTAGTAGCACAAAAGCTTGATATTATGTTCAGTAAAATATATAGGCTTTTTCCTGAATTCAACATTCACAGCTATGGGCTGGCCCAGTGACACTGAGGATTGAGGCACTGGTTGACACACCCCTCACCACACGGACGACCCGAGTTCGGGAGCGGACTTGGGCTGTCAGGGGTTGGCAGGGGAAGGAGAGGATCAAGCATCCAGAGGAGTGCTATCCTGGGTAGGGACCCAGGAATTTCCAAGTCTTGCAGCAGCTCTCAATGGAGTCTGGGGGCACTGCATTGGGTGGGGACACAAGTTGGGGGAGAAGGCAGATGGGATTGGATTCATTCCCCTGCCATGCTGATGTCATTGCATGCTCTCCGCCTCAGGGATAACCTACTAAGGAGGAAAAACCCTGGCCATCAGGAGGCAGATGGCAGTTCCCAGTGGCAAGCACACATGCCCATTGCTGGTCCCCTCCCAGTTGACTCTCTAGCGTCCTCCCATCATGTCCCAGGCTCCAGAGAGGAGGACTCTTTCCCCGATTCCTCACTGGGTGGGGGGATTCAGGTGGGTGGTAGTGCTGGCTGCGCAGGTCTTTCCTGAATGGCCCCTTGTGCTGGCGACCAGCATAAAAGAAACTTTGAATAAAAAAAACATTCACAGCAATGTTCAGTACTACAAATTTAGCTGGATGAGGTGAGTGTCAGTGAACACAATGAACACAGAAAGCATAGCTGGTTTCTACTGCTGTACAAATGTATTGCCTGACCAGCTCCAGACTTCAAACTTCAGATTCTATCACTGAACACTAGCATGGTCTCCCTCCTCTGTTAATGAAATCATCTGAGTCCCAAGGACAATAAAAGGGTTTGGAAGGTGTGCATTACATTGTTGAGCCTCAGACAGAATTTAAAGCAAGTACCTGTGTCTGGTGGTTTCACAAAATAACTTATCCAGCATCTTAGTTAGCTCTAGTGATACATCTTAAGATGGCAAACCATGCAAATATACCCAATCTGTTATCACTTAATTGTATTTACATAACTACTGTAAGTCATTTGTCTTGTAACCCATCTCAGTTACTGTATGGTTTTCATGTCTGCTGTTCGCAGGACCCTTAAAATAAACAGGGTGGTACATGTCATGAGACTTCATATAACACACTTTGGGCATGCTGGTTTGGAGCCTTCTTTCAGTCAATCCAGTACTTAGTCTTTCATCAGTCTCTGGGCTCCTGGACAAGAGATATAACAGTAGTGCCTCAAGGTGCATAATAGAGTAGCCTTGTGCTTAGTTAAGCATATACCTGGAACCAGGTCCCTTTGTCAGGCATTGCTCAGGACACCAGACGTCATCTGTCCTTAGCAGAGAGGCTCAACAACTCAAGCTTCCAGTTTATCTTCTTTCTCTCTTTTTAATTTTTACTTTTTTCTTTATACGGCCATCATGTTTTTACCTAAGTATGGAACTACTGGTCCTTTCAACTAAGAGGTTTCTGACTCTCCTCAGGTCATTCATAGAAAGGTCACTGCCAAATCTAGGTGTAAGATTAAAAAGTGGCCCATTCCTATGCTACCATCTGCTGAACCCTGTCATTTAGAAAGTACTAAAACCAATATAATGCTGCCCCAGCAAGTCTTCCCAACCACCTCAAGTGGTACTACAAAACCTGATGGTAAAAAGTGTCAAATGCTATAGAAAGCAAGGAGAAGATAATAATTATAATGTATTTCCCTCAGTCTCTTGCTTAGAAGTGGTCATTCAGCACCTTAATAAGAGTAATCTCCATGCTATGTGGTGGTCTGAAACCTAAACAGCTTGTATATGTCATATCCTTTTAGAGCTGCAGCAATAATCATGGTCAGATATTTCCAGATATTTAGCAATACTTTTAAAGAGATTCTCTCAAGAGGGCCTGAAGTAGTACTCCAGGCAGCCAGGGAATTCCCCTAGAGATATCACAGAAATGTCAGAGATTATTCCCAAGTTCCTAAAACCCAACATAAATATAACATGGCACTAATCACACCTGTCACTAAATTACTAATCTTGCACCACTGGAGAGACACTTGGTGCCCCTCCTTCTCAGAATGGTACCAAGAAATACTTACAGCCTTTGCAGTGGAAAGAGCTGTAGAATGGGCAACAGGAGCTTGGAACAAATTCCATAAATATTGGGCCTCATTTTATTCCCAGCTCCAACAATTGTAAACTCCTAAACACTTCCCTGGATCTATGTGATATAAATATAAAATACGTCTTGCAAGGTGAACTTGAAAATTGCCATGCAGCTCTTTACTTGGGCCAGTGACTCTCAAATCAACTCCTTGAAGTTTACTTTGGAACATGTCCCAGATTGGGGGTTAGGGAGGGATGGTAAGGAGGGAGTTAATGGGGGGGAGGTTATTATTATTTCAAAAATGATTGATTTACTTTGTATTAATTTTACCTGTATGTTTGTCTAAATTCTAACTGCCAACCATACATCGACAAAAAGTTTGTATGTTTGTTGATTGTATCAAGTCACTTTCTGTATGAATATGCAAAACCAAATACACTAATTGAAAAAAAAAATCTGCCAACCAAGCCAACACCTTTACTAATGGTAGGAGTAAAACAGCAGTGGTGTACTAAAGAAGCAAAGCAAATTCTTGGAGTAAGCAACAGCCTTTCTCCTCAGCTGGCTTGAGGCAGGTTACCAGAGAGCAATCAAAGGATTAAGCCAGACACAGAAAGCACATGGTTAAAAAAAAGGACTTCTCAGCAGTAAAGAGTCTGGAACCTAGATCAAGGGGCATTTGGAACATAGGTATTTCAGTTAGCTCCCTACAGTCAGAACTGATCTTCCACCACAAACATGGCTGCTACCTTTACACTGTAAAAAAAAAGTCAATGGGCCCTGAAAATAAAACTACCTTAAATAAAAAATAAAACAAATTAATTAAATGTTGTTTCCCTGATAATCACACTCTACTTACATGCGTAAACAAATTAGAAACAATAAGTATTGTTTATAGTTTTCACTACAACTGTTTCTTTGCTGACAGTGAAAATTCCCTCTTCTATCTTTACCTGCTCATCAGTGAACTCTCTTCTTCTTGCCCTGACAGTGAGATAATTTAGTCTCTGGCTGTAACAAAGGCCTTTGTTGTCTGCGTGTACAGTGTGTTAGCAGAGAAACATTCTGCCAGTGGAACTGAGCAGAATTTTGAATCCATGTATTCCATGGTAAACATTCCATATCTTGAATGTGGAGAAAAACAGAAAAAAAAAAACAGGAAGAAACAAGCAGGCAATAGTACAATGACATCATCAATGACATCACTTGCAGTGGACGGAAGGACTGTCTTATCACAAATGCACACAAATAAATCTATTGTTTCTACACATAAACATGCTTTTCCCAATAGTAAAAAGTAAAAAAATAAAGAAGCCAATTTTATAAGTGCAATAAGGCACTCAGGGATGTAGGTAAAATATATTTTACAGCACGTCCAGCTGCTCAAGTCAACCAGCCTTCAGCCTCGTTCCTTATATGCCCCTGGCCATGCAGTAAAATATGTTTTATACAAACCTCTTTGTGCCTTATTGCTTACATATACTTCTGCCCTTCCCGTGATACCTCATGCAAGGAGATGGCATTAGGGCAATCTGAGCCTGGTCAGCATGGGGCTAGAGAGAGAGAGAGAAAGCGAGTCAGAGGAGCAGTCCTGCCTATCTGACTTTGACTGGGTTTTGGAGGCATGTGGTCCCAGGGATGGTGACAGGTCCTCTGGGATTGGGTGGCACTTGTTCCCTTGTACCTGTTCTCTACAGAAGAAGAACATTGAGAACAGCTGTTGGGATGGAGGCTCCTGGGACTTACCTCAAGGTGAGTAGAGACATGAACCTCAAAAAGCATATCAGGGAGAATGGTTGGCCACCCTTTGAGGGAGGCTGCTGGAACCCTTGTGGGTTCACTGGTGGCCCACTTTAGCATGACACCGCAATAGTGAAACCCGAAAACAGACCATTACAGTGACAGTTGCTATAATGGTCTGTTTTCACTGACGTGGCTTCTTCTGGTGTTCTTCCACCTACCCAGAACAACTCTGACCTGGACTTGATTATAATGAAATGCGAGGGGTACAGGGAGCTCTGGGTGCATAGGGCAGAGCCCCCACATGGGGAATGTTGGGGGCATTGCCCCCTTAAGAAACACTGTCTTTTGGGATGACACAATCCCAGTGTCAGTATTGTGTCATTGCTGTGCAGGACACTGGGGTATTGTGTGTCAAGCAAAAATGGTGCTTCCCAGGTTCATGACTAGTAGCAACAGTGATAGAGAGAAAGAGAGAGAAATGGAAAAAGTCTATGTTTGGAGAAACTGTAAGCTAACCTAGCTAAACAGTAATGCTAATTGTGTAAAGTTTTAGGCAGTTTGTATTGAAACCCCTGGCAGTTAGCCAAAAGAATAGGAGTTAGGTAGGAGGGGGCCTGGCAAGGATTTAGGTCAGTAAGTCACTGTGTGAGGGGTCAGATATTAGAGTCTGCTTTTTGGGCCAATAGGGTTATCAGTGTGTAGTGTTAATGGGAGGCACACATGGCCAGACCAACCATGCTTTATACACTTTGAAATGATATTATATGCTGATACACTTTATATATTTGTTGTCCTACTGGGTACATTGAGACATGTGCCTGCACTGCTTGCCCCACAGGTAAATGATTTCTCTGCCTGGGGAGAGTGCTAACACACAAATGGTCTTGCTAGCACCAGGGCTCCAGGAATAATGCAAGGGAGGTTAGGGATTTGTAGGTATGAAAGAGACCCAGGGCCAGATTTTTAAACACTGTGGGAACTAAGTCCCACACTGCAGCCACAGCAGCAGGTGAAATCTTGTATTTTCAGCCAGTGCAACTGCAGGTGATGTTATCCCATCAGGCATAACTTTTTCCAACAGCTGCACTGAAAAATAAAAAGGTCACAAGCTTCCGTAAACCGTGGAGCTGGCTGTAATTTGCAGACTGATTCCACTTTTGAAAATAACTCAGCTGCAGGAGACCCACTTGCACCAGTTTTTTTCCCCACAGCTGCCAGAGTTACGAGGGCTTTGAAAATCTAGCCCCCAATACATAGTGCAGATTGTAATTATACCCCTTTAATTCAGGGGTAAACCAGCAACAATTGTAGTCATAGGCAGAGCAAAGGCCCCAAAAGTAGCTGGATACCATCAGACAGCATATAGTAGTAGCAGTAGTAGAACTAGAGGCACACTATAAATGATGGAGTTACTGTATGTGAAAGCCCCAGGAATCTGTGATATGTGATAGACTTTCTCCATGACTGCTGCACAATATAAGGACTAAGAAATGGGATGGGAGCAAGTGTAGAGTTGTTAGTCACTTTTTTTGAGATTCAGATGAGCACTGTACAGCAGGAAATATGGGGCCAGTGATCACAGGGTGGGGGTGCACTACACACCAGGGAAACATTAATGGTATGGGGCCAGTGATCAGAGGGTGGAGATACTACTACACACTAGGGAAATATTAAATATATGGGGTGGCCAGTGATCAGAATGTGGACGGTGCCACTAGACACCAGGGAAACATTAATGGTATGGGGTGGCCAGTGACTGGAGGGTGCAGGTGTCACTAGACACCAGAGAAACATTAAATGTATAGGGTGGCTGGCAATCAGAGGGTGGGATGTGTCATTAGATGCCAGGGAAACATTAAATGTACAGGGTGGCTGGTAATCAGAGGGTGGAAGGTGCCACTAGACACCAACAGAATATTAATGGTATGGGGCTGGTGATCAGAGGATGGGGGTGCCACTAGACACCAAGGAAATATTTACTGTGTGGAGCATCTTTCAGTTGGAGGATGGAGGGTGCCACAAGACACCAGGGGAATATTAAGGATATGCTTCTGGTGATCACAGGATGGAAGGATGCCACTAGATGCCAGGGAAATTTTAACTATATGGGACAGCTGGCAATCAGAGGGTGGGGTACCACTGGACACCAGAGAAAGTTTTTTTCTTGTATTACAGGATGGCGCAGAACTGAACTGTGGATAAACTACATGAATTGTGGATAAAAGAATAAGTTCCGCAGTTCATGTGTATTATTCTGCAGTTCAGTGAGAAAGCTTTGGAAGATTTCTGATTTTTACAAAGGTGGAAATTCTGAAAATTTAGCAAAAGTTGGAGAACTTTCACAAAAGTTCTACTAAAGCAGAATTTACAACTTTCACCCAGCTCTAGAACTTGGCATCATGAAAGTCAAACAATGACTGAGGAGTGTTTAGGGTCATTATTTCAATTTACTGTTCAATCCAGAGCTATCTCTCAAATCTGCAAATTCTTATTCGACAAACTTTGGTGGAGTATTCCTTCAATAGCATTTTATTGGGAACATGCAGCGGATATTTCATATGAATAAGACGTATGGGAACAAATCTGGAAAAACAATTATAGATTCTTAAAACAGGATAGATTGCAACTTATAAGATTTAATATACTGCATAACATGTATTATACACCATTAAAACTTAAATTATTGGGTAAAGTACAAAATGGTCTCTGTCCAAGGTGTCATCAAGATCTTGTACTTTAAAACATATGATATGGTCTTGCCACATAATATGTAATTTTTGGCAACAGGTTTTAAAATTCTCGGAACCTCTGTTTCAAGGCTCATGTAATTTTAATATAGAAACCTGTGTATTGGGTAACCTTTCAGCCATACCGTCCTTAAGATATAAATATTATTTTGCTCTTATCTCTACAGTTACACTATTCTTATTATGAGATATTGGATTAAAGACATATCACCACCTGTTAGAGAATGGGTTCAAGAGATCCATACAACCCTTTATGCAGAAAGGTTGATAGCTTCACAATTTCAACCTCAATGTTTGTATTTGGCACAATCGTTTGCGAGGGTCATTATGAATCACACACACACAACATTTGACCAGTTCCATTTTCTAGTAGAACTGAACTTGCAGCTCTAACCTTTAACTTTTTGGTCGGTCCTATCCAGACATAAGTCCTATTTCTAATGGTCAGGTGCCAACAGGGGAGCATGACATAAAATATTGGAGTCTTATATAGTTAGATGGCCATATATAAAAATAAAATTCAATGACAATATATGTAGGGGTGAATGGCATCTTAATTTGTAAGTACATGTTAAAGCATTTGAAGATTATAATTATGTTTTTGCTTGAGTTTATCAATAATACAGCAGCTTAGATACAGCATTCTTTTTTTTTATTATTATGCTTTTTGCTGCCACCAGCCACCCAGTGCCTTCACCCAGTCACAGACCCCCATTTCCACTTCCATATTGGCCTCAACCCCTCAATACCCCCTGGCTTACCCCCCAGGGTGGGGTTGCAGCACCAGACCCCTACAGTGCCGCAGACGGTGGGATAGGTCAAAGAGGCCGGCCTGTGAGCTGATAGAAGCTGAGGTGGGCTTTATTTAGGGTGGCCAGCAGCATTTTATTCCTCTGGTATGTGGGGGCAGAGACATGCAATGACATCCAGCATCTGCCTCGACCCTCTGAGCTATGTTGCTGTCAGCATAATAGGTACACCCAGCCTCTGCTAGGTGTCTGTATCATGCCAAGCACTCCATCTCCTCCCCCCCCCATAGAAGGAAAGCAGTCAAGGGACACTGGATCCTTCTCCCCTGGCTGACCCTCAGGTGTCCCTGGTCCGTTCCTGAACCCAGGTTGCTGGCGTCACAGGTAGGCAACCTGCCCCTACACCAGCAGGCCAGCCAGTAGATACAGCATTCATTTTATAGGGGAGCACTTCTTTTATACAATTTTACAGGAGGAGGGAGTGCTGCACAGGGAGATAAGTGGAACTTCAAAGGAGGACTCTAAGGTTCATAGCTCTGGCCTCTAACCATTGAACAATATCGGTCCTGCAACAAAGTATCACACTTTGAAACAAGCCTTAACTCACTGATATGCCTTTCTGAGGCACAACTTTGTAACTAAAGAAATTCAACTTTCATGCTTCTCCATTTCAAAGATTTTAAGAAATTAAACACATGGAAATAAAACCTAGTACCTTTGTGTTAGCACTAAATATGAAACCTCAATGCAGATGACCAGAATATTACAGCAGATTCTGGTAGAAAAAATTGGGAGACAGGCTAGACTGCAGGCAGCTGGTGCTGAGGGCTGGCAGTGGGTTTGGTGTCCAGTGACCCCCGATGGTGTGGCAGGGATCTTGGTTCTTCTGCAGGGTCCTCTCACCCAAACCTCATGCTTGGAGTCTCTTATACCATTAGAGATATCCCTCAGAGGCCCTATTAACTTATATTAAACATCTTTAAAATTTGGCATAAAGTAGGTCAGGATATTCAAATCCTTTTCAGACCAACTAAATGACAAAACGGACCAGACAGTGAAGCTGTTCGGCACATAGTGCAGTTCTTGTATTGAGAAGATCCTACAAGAGGTCTCTGATAATAAATCATTTATTTACATTTTATTAAATAATTTTTTCTGACCACTGCAGGGACAGCATGTAGAGGTACAATAAAGAAGCAATAAGTGGGTTTATTGTCATTTGTATTCAGTAGGAGTATGTTTTATGCTTCTCTAAGAATGTTTTTGGCTGGGGGCCAGCCCAGTGGCACAGCAAACATGTTACTGCTTGTTCCAATGGTGACCAGGGTTTGACAACAAGCCTTGGGACTCTAGAGTGTGGGGGAGGAAGGTTTAGCCATCCAAGAGAATGCTGTTCTCCTCAGGTGGGTTATTGTCTTTTCTCCACTGCATATACACATCCTGGGGACCCACAGGTGCATTAGACAATGTGGTGACTGCAGTTGGAGAGGAGATGCAGGGCACTCTGATGTATGTGTTCGTGATGCACGTGTATCATATGTTAAAGATGGCATCTCTGGGAGGATGCACTCCAGGGAAATCTTCAGCCCAATTAAGATGATGCACCATCAGAATGCTCATGCTCTGTAGTGAACATTTACCCAGCACAGAAGAACTACTGGATGGTATTGGATTCTGACTTTGAAAGGGGTGCTGCCCTGAAGGCCTACCACGGGAGGTGAGACACAGGGAGAGGATGAGCAGGACTCTGGGGTGCACTTTAAGGGATGGGTCGTGTAGTAGCTAGCCCAAGAAACCCATGAAATGGAGCTCTGTTGACAGAAGCCATATGAAAATGTAACTGAAAAATAAAATGTTTTGAAATAAAAGAAGGGATGAAAAGAATACAATTACATTTGAAATAGTGCATTGGAAATGGACTGTATCTTAAAGCATTTTACAATCAAGTAGAGGGAAAATAAGTGAGAGATGCTGCAGTTTGGATGCACAGGGAGATTTACAAAAGAGGGACAGAGATTTAGAAAAAAGAGATGAATGCAAAAAGACAGGGCGTTTATTAAGCACGGGAAGGATAAAGAACTTGTTTGGGTTGAGACAGTAAGTAGCTATTGTCAGATTCAAGCCACAACCTCTGCGTTCAAAGATCTGTGCTATGCCCAATAGACCAAATTGCCACCCCCCCCAATCGAAGGCAAACTAAAAATTAAAAATAGTTCAAAATAATGCTGAAAAGAGGGAATTAAGTTTTGCTCAAATTATTGGAATAGTAATTAATTTAAAGCTCTCCATCTATAGCACATGAATTATTGGCCTCATCAGCCTCTATATGCAGGCAAAGCCTTTGTTCTTGAGTGTCCCCTAAAATGGTATCATACTTAAGTTATCAAGCTCTCTCATTAACATTATCCTAATCAGCTCTACTGTATATAGACACTGCATTTCTGCTGCATCCTGGAGGACAAATTCTCTGAATTAAGCCAGGCATATGAAGTTCCTATGCCTTCAGATTGGGTAGAGGGCATAGGCATGCAGTGCCACCAAATATGTCTACCAGTACGGCATCTGATCCTATGCTAATTAACCTAATTATTTTTTTCTTACAAACGTATTTTTGTTCAAATAAAATAACCTACATCTTTAATGATTTTGCTCAGTTGGAAAAGAAAACTTCAGGCTCCAGCAACAATCAAAATGTTTCCAAATTTCAAAAATCATGTCCTTTGTAATGTGATCTGGGACTTTTCATAGATTAAATCTTTCAGGTTTAAACTGTGATAGACATGACTATTGTTTGATAATCATGTTTTTTTTTTTTTTGTTCATGTAGCCTTTTTTTTTTCTGACTAGAAATGGGGCATTTTGGATAACAGTTTGCAATACAAAAGTAATTTAATTATTTAGTTTTGGTTCCGAGATTATATTGGACTGATCTTTTGACACACATAGTGCTGTTAACTTTAAGTAAATCCTTTTAATGGGATATTCTTAAGTCATGATGATCATTGCACAGAATTTGCCTTTTGACATATTTCAGAACTCAATTGGTTAGAGGAGCATTTCAGCTCTTCAGAAAACATGTTGTTAATGTAGTGAACTTGAGTTGCATCATGTTTCAATAAAATACATTTTAGAATACCATTCCTACATGATATCTTACTAGCCTCTTACATGAAAGAAAAAAGAAATGAAAGCTTTATGTTGGATAACTGCTGTACTACAGCAAAAAACATTTGTTTTTACTGCATACTATGGTTTCATTAGTGGTACTGGTTGATTAAAAATATTTGGGTTTCAACAGGTCAGCAGGAGAGATACTAGAGACCCTGTGGATGCTTTTCTCCTTTTGTATGAGGGGAAGCAATATGTTCTCTGTGCACCACCTAGTGGACATTAATATTGATTGCAGGGAGGCTGAGCAGTATACATGGGGTGGGAGATAGGGGATGGTGCAGTGAACTGTTTAGAGGATTGGACTATTTTTTCTAAGGCACAGGGAAATGTAGAGGGATTACAATTTAGAAAAATGGAAAAAAGCTCCAGACATTAGAAAGATGAAGTTCACTCACAAATGATCACATGGGACTATCTAGCAATACTTTGTACCACTCCCTCCAGACACCACAACTGGATATTGGATGCTAATGGCTGTGTGGTGGGAGGCTTGGCCTCATCTCATGGGATACATTAGGAGGATGAAGACAGTATGGGGTTGGGTGATTGTGACTCCTTCAAGGAAGTTTCCCAAAATAGGAATGGAGGTTGAAGGTGGTTACAAGAGCCCCAGCCAGGGTATATAAGGAAGCAAATGAAAAAAAAAATCTATCAGACATAGCCTCATTTTGTTTTCTGTTGGTTAAAACATTGTTGGTTAACTAGGATCTGTGGCCTATCCTGTAGGTAGGGAAATGGGCAGACTAGATGGGCCAAGCGGTCCTTATCTGCCGTCAAAGTCTATGTTTCTATGTTTCTATTGTCAATTGGATCTTTATTTATGTATGCAATAAGACAAGGAAGGGTGCATGATAAGGGTGATGCTGCCTGGTTGCACTTTTAAAATGTGTCAAACAGAATCTGCTTAACAAAATAAGTAAAGCCAAAACTTAAACATAAACTACCTGTTTTTCCTCATTTTATTTGAAAGCAGTCCCCTTGTTGCTGTCTACATACCCACCTCTTCCGTTTCTGTGACACATGCTATGGTGCATACTCTACCCAATGCTGACACCTCTCGTATTCTTGCACTGCCACCCTCTGTGATGTTTGGAACATGAGTTGCATACAGAGCATCAACAACATGACACTTTCAAGGTAGGAATGCAGCGAGACAAAGATGAAGCAAAACTTTTTATTAGTTTTGAAGAAATCAGCACAGATTAGGATAATTTCTGACCAGAGGGATGTACAGTATGAATATTATAACGAGCCACTGATTTGAGATGGCTGGCTGCCTATCTGGTATTACCACCCATGCAATTATGGACTAATATTTACACAGGCTGGAATGCTTCTCAACCAATCAGATGGCAATATTTTATTACACATTTTATAATGCTGGTTAACACGTCTTCCAACTAGGGCACATACAAGCACATACATACACACACACACACACACACACGTGACATCACCATGGGATACTGCCTGCCTCCCAAGCATTCTATGTAGTATTTAATACTTAGAAGTCTCCAGTTCCAAATCTTTCATTGCTGTTGAATACTCAGTCATTAGAGCTTAACATGTCTTGTTGTTTAAAACCAGAGTGAAAAAAAAACCCTGTTTCCTTTGTTAGGCAAATATCACACATTTACAAATACAGTAATCTCAGACTTGTGCTTCATCCATTAATCTCAAGAATTACCACTAGAGATGCAGCAAATTTAAATTTCACTGGTGAAGTGCCCCCCAAAGTGAGCACTTTGTGCTGTCAATCCGCTATGTGGAGTGGCCAATACAAAAGGCTCACTTTGCCTTGTAATTATTACTTCACGTTGTCATTCCACCTTAACATGAAGTAAGGCACAGTGACAAAAATATTGGCAGCCCCTCACACACACAGTCACCAGAATTAATGTGCATCCCCAAAATGCTACTGTCTTGTGTCCAGAAAACTCCCCAGTGCTGACGAAGTGAAATGAGAGCACAACAAGAAATGCAAAGTCTCCAAGAATTAATGGTGCACTTAGTCATGCATGCAGTGGTCACTCACAGTCACCAGAATTAATGTGCATCCCGAAAATGGTACTGTCTTGTGTCCAGAAAATTCCCCAGTGCTGACGAAGTGAAATGAGAGTGTAACAAGAAAAGCAAAGTCTCCCAGAATTAATGGCACACTCAGTCATGCTTGCAATGGTCACACACAGTCCCCAGAATTAATGTGCATCACCAAAATGTTGTCTTGTGTCCAGAAAATTCCCAGTGCTGATGAAGTGAAATGAGAGGGTTTCAAAAAATGCAAAGTCTCCCAGAATTAATGGTGCTCTCAGTCATGCATGCAGTGGTCACACACAGTGGCCAGAATTAATTTGCATCCCAAAATGCTACTGTCTTGTGTCCAGAAAATTCCCAGTGCTGACAAAGTGAAGTGAGAGCGTAACATGAAATGCAAAGTCTCCCAGAATTAATGGTGTTCTGCAAATGCACATACAGATTAGGATTGCCCTGTGCATTCAAGAGATGCAGACGCAAAGGCACAACACCAGCTAACCAGTGCTCAAAAGTCACAAATCCAAATCTGGAAAAGAATACCTTTTCCTGATTGGGGGGGGGGGGCAGTGCACAGCAGTAACAGTCCACTACCAGTAAAGATACCACAAAGCACTATAAAAAATTCATGCAGGTGTGGTGGACAGCAGGTTCACATTGCTGCAATTACTCTATGGCACAATAAAAGGTGTCTGACGTAATGGCACACATCACACACACACTCACACACACTCACTACAAGTAATACATAGCATATTGAAAACCCTTAGTAATATAACCAAATGTTTTAAACAAACTAAAATTATACACTGCTGCACCACAACAATCAGCAAAAAAATTTCAAGAATTACTGAAAATATTACTGTATGTACATTAACACAGTTATACAAGAAAAATATTACCAAAACAGAACGATTGCCTTTTTCTTCCAGTTAATCTACCTACATCACAAATATGCCCCTCCCTCGAAGCACACTTCACAGTACACAGACTGACTGTTCTAAATTAACATTCAAAATCCACACACAAACAATAAACACTCAATGATATGAGCACAGGAGGGTTTCCTACAATCGATGTACTAAATTTTGAGTGAAACAAATGTCTCAAAAAGATTTTTAACAGCTTTTAAAGGATTTGAATCACAGAGCTGTGAGAGGAAACTGTCTCCATCTTTCACTACACACACTACACAGAACTGAGGCTGTGCAGAACAATCTAAAGCCCATGTGACTTGCAATCCCATGAAGCACTGCAAAATTCACCTTGGAGCTCAATAACAACAAAGTGATGTGAAGTACATTGATTTCAATGTATGTTGCCTTAAAATTGGTGGAGAAGTGGTTTGGGGAAAGCGGAATAACATGAAGTCATTGGTTTCAATGCACTTCACATTCCTCATCATGACGTGAAATACCTGCTTTGCGCTGCAGAGCAGTTTGCGGATTTCACATTACTATACGAATCACTTCGCGAGCAAATTTCATCACTTCGTCCACCACTAATTACCACCAGACTATTTTTGCAATACTTCTACCATGAGAAGTTGATGTAACTCTGTAAATAGCACAGTTATGTTACTGACCTGCATACAGGAAACTCCCTGTATGATCAAACCATGGCCAGATTAAATCCTGGTCTTGAATTGCTACTCTTATATAACCATTTCATAAAGACTGCTGTTACAATTTCAGTCCACTTCAATAATTCATATTTCACTGTTTTGTAGTCACGGTTTCTACTGAAGATTCAGCTGTAAACTGCAACTTCTAATTGAGGGTGGCTACAAAACGGGGGCAGCTGCAATTTAGAATGGCTGATTTTGGCAACAAAATGATCAGTTCTGAAACCAGTAGAGACTACCAATGCAATAAATATGTGGTTAGATGAAAAGCTTACAATCTGGATTTTAAGTTGATTATGGTTAGAAGAGCAAAGAACAAAGCTAACTGACCAGTTACACTTGCACTTAAAACAGATGAGATGCAAGTGAAGAACTGGAGAAAACAAAAAAAAAGAAAAGAACAACATGCACAGCTGGAGGAAAAATTGTCAGAAATCAGTTCTTTACAGCAAAATCACAAATGGGGCCATTTAGTTGAAGCTCACTGTGACATCTTCAAAGAACACGGCAGCAGCAGCAGCATTCTGATGGGGAGAGGCAAGAGCTGAGCTGAGCTTCAGCTGTTTCCTATGACTACTGGCTTGACAGTATTTTACTTCTTGTATGCATTTTACAATTATTGGTTATGAATGCCCTGATAGTTTTTAAGCCATTGTGTGTGTTTAGTTGTTGCACTTGGGCAGATGTGTTTTTTAATTTTAGTTTACCTTTAAACTTAAGCAGTATGTGGAGTGTGTAGCGTAAACATGGAGTGAGCTCACAAGGAGAAGGAAGAAGAAGCAGGAGAAGCTAGGATGTTGAGGCCACCACAGCCAAGTGGTGAAGCTAGACATAGAAGGAACCGAAAAACACGGAGTACAGGTTTGCCCCATGCCAGCTGCCTGGAGTATGGAGCAAGCGTGACATAAAAAGCATGTCTTGGGAAGTGTGGGAGAACAGACAAGCTGTCTGTACTAATCTTGAGTCAAGAATAGTAACCATATCATTGATGAGTGTCGAGTTTAACTCATACCTGCCAAGTGGTGCTCTCAATCCTATAAAAGAGGCATTTAGAACCAAAATATAGTTTGTTAGCTTAAGCTAAGGCTCCTGTTTCTGCTCAGTTGTGTGTGGCTGTTCACAAATGCTGGGGTTTCTACAGAAAGGAAACTTGGAAACTCATGACTGGTGACTGCTTTGCTGAGTTACTCTAGTGGACTGTGAATCTTACTATGTCATTTTATCAGTTACATTTCTGTAAGCACCTACATATCTGATACAAAGTTGTTTTAAAACATGTAACTGAATTTCTGGTAGCTTTGTAAAGCATTCATTTGGCCAGTATCCAACTGTTGTTAGGCTACTAAAAGAGTTTTTGGAATTCTAGTTACTCAGGGGAATAAGATTTTTCAGTTTTTTTTTTTATTTTGTTTTCATTTTATTTTTATTGTTAACTATTATATGTATTTATTTTATTCTTTTTTTCTTTGGAATAAAGAGTAATTTGTTTTTCCCACCAGACTGTTTGATTGGTTATGTTAGTGATGTTAGTGACGTTTTTAACATAATACAGACTGTGTCATAAAGGGAGTCCTCTGTCCATGAGCATTCAGATACATTTGAGGGGTGAAGGGTTGGTAGCCCTTTGTGGATCGGATCAACTATCAAGGCTTTAATGAAGCTTTTAGCAAAAGAAGAAGTTAACATTTTAAAGTCATAATCAATAGAAGCTGTTATCACTTTTTACAGCTGATCATGTGATTAGACGTCCTTAGAGCACACTAGTGGCTAAAACTTTGGTTTGCAATGACAGCATTATAACAGCAATATACAATCATTACAGATAATCTCTATTCTCACATGAGCACGTGTATAAATCATAGAATGTAAGTTATACACCTGATTTTTTTTTCTTATATATGCACACACTGAATTGGTAGTGTAAGGATTCCGCTAGTTTATGTTAGATTATTTTGTGCAGTTTTAGTTTGATTAATTAATTAAGTGATAATATTTAGTGAGTTGGACTATACAAAGCAATAACTAGCTTCTGAGGATGATTAAATGTCAAGGTGAAGCCAAAGCATTTAATCCCCACAAAAGTGATTATTGCAAGTATACTCCAACTCATTAAATGTTATTACTATTATATGAGTTGGAATATTTTTTATGGAAAATGTATTACATTGGTTCCAACCTCCTGGCTGCTGCCTGCAGCTCCAGCTCTTGCATCAGTGAATATGCTGCTGAAACACCGGTACACTCCTACATCAGTGAGTTTCATTTTTTGAAAGCACTGTGAGTTGAACATTTTTCAAACACTATGAGTTAAACACATAATGGATTGTATGTGTTTCTCTGAAATGGGCAAAGTAAGTTTCATGCAAAAATGAGTGGTATATTGTAGGGACTTGGTGATTTTAAAAGTTTAATTAACCAACAGTGGGCAGAGTTTATTTGAATAACTGACTCTATGGGCAGAATTTAGTTGAATAACTGACTCTGTGGGAGGGGTTTAGGTGAATAACCGACTCTGGGGCTTTTTGGAGATAGTTTGTGGGAGAATAACTGGCAGGAGTTCTTCATTCTAATTGATTTAGAGCAGGCACCTCTCGTATAATTTATATTAATCACCATTTTTCTTTTACACTTAAATTGTTTCACAAAGGAATATTGGTGTAACTGAACTTTTGCACTGGTGTTTGTAAGCATTCAAATACCATGGAGGCAATATAACTGCACATTGACTCTGGGCCAGAAGCCAGCTGCAGAGCAAGACTACTCCATACCAACCAACAGTCAAACAGATTTTTATTTCAGAACTTCAGCAAACATTGTCAGTTTTCAAACATTTCCAACTCACCTTAAAGAAAGATAATTTTATGAGACTCAATACCTTTTTATACTATTTTAAGAAAGTGATTCTGATTCTGATTTATTCTATTATGCCTTTGAGCAATTTTTAAGTAACCCATATTTAGGAAATGTTCCTGTAACCTGTGCATTATTCTATTTGTACCTTCAGTAGATATAAGCAAATGCGTGGGAACAAAACAATTAAAAATAAGGTTATAAAAGTGGACAATGTAAAAAAAAATATTGCACCTACATTAGGGAATAGTGGAGGGGGGGAGTGGGCTCAATTTGCTCTGCGAAGTGATTCGCGGACTGAAGGAGAATTCGCAGAGTAATTTGCGTTACGATGGGTAACATGAAGTCCATTAAAAACAATGACTTCACATTACTCTGCCTTTCCAGACCACTACTCCACCAATTTTAAAGGTGAAGTGCATTGAAAACAATGTACTTCACCTCACTCCCCCTTGTTTTTAAGCTCCAAAAGGCAAATTTTGCAGTGATTCAGTGGATTTCAGGTCACATGGGCTCTATGTTGTTCTGCACAGCATCAGTTTGGTGTTGTGTGTGTAGGAAGCTGTAGGAGACAGTCTGCTCTGAGAGCTCTCTGTGATTCAAACCTTCTAAAAGTTGTTAAAAAAGCCTTTTTGGGTAATTTTTTTTGCTCAAACCTAAGTTCATCGATTGTTGGAAAACCTCCAGTGCTCATATCATTGAGCGTTTAATATTTTGTGTGGATTTTGAATGTTAATGTACAGTATTGAGTCTGTGTAGTAAGAGACAGTGTGCTTTGGGGAAGGGGCGCATCTGTGGTGTAGGTAGATTTAAGTTGGAGAAATAGGGAGTTCTTTGATTTTTTTTATATTTTCATTATATAACTGACTGTGTTAATGTACACATAGCAATATTGTCAGTAATTGTTGACATTTTTTTGCTGATTGTGTGTTGTGTAGATCTGATGCAGCAGTTCTTAATTTCAGGTTGTTTAAAATATGTGGTATATTACTGAAGTTTTCAATTTACTATGCATTACTTGTAGACAAAGTGTGTGTATGTGTGCGTGTGTGTGTGACTGTGTGTGCGGTGTGTGACATCAAATAATACACCTTTTATTGTGCCACAGTGTAATTGCAGGCGCAGCAGTGTGAACCTGCTATCCACTGCAGCAGTGTGATTTTGTACTGCCATTGTGGTAACTTTTCTTTGTTTTGCTGCTTGCACTGCTGTAAAAATCTGCAGTATGTGCCCCTCCCCCACGGGCAAAAGGAATTATTTTCCAGATTGGATTGTTTGTGACTTCAGCACCACTGGTTAGTGAAGGTGTTGTTGAACTTGTGACTTTCTGTCTGTATCCATTGCTGAAGCCACAGTTGTTTTTTTGGCTTCACATCCAGCATCCCCCCACCCAGAATGAACAATCCAAAATCTAAATTTGTTTAGAATATTATTGTTGATCCTCCAAAATGCCCTCAAAGAGACATGCAAGCAAAGCTGTTTCTCGCCATGGCACTGCTGCCAGTGGTAAGATTGTTTGTGGGCATGATAGTACACAGACGCAGAAGTGCATTGCTGATGTGAGTAAAGGTATTTCTCCTGCAATATATTTTACAGCTCAATCAGTAGCTTCACTCATAGTTGGAGGAGATGATGTTGTCCCAGATGGTGGTGTTAGCGCAGTTGCTGGTGGTGGTATGAGTATTGCTGCCTCAAGTTTCACTTCTGACCACTTTACTGTGTCCAAAAATATAGTGGAGTGTGAAGCAGTGCAAGTGAGTGGCAGTGTAGATGATGTCATACATCCCAGTAACATCCCAGTAACTGATCATGAGGATTCTGATCATCATGTCAACGATAGCATACAATGTGACATTTCTTCCACTGTGGTTCAGGTCATGCATTTACATAGAAACATAGAATTGGACAGCAGATAAGGACTGCTTGACCCACCCAGTCTGCCCATTTCCCTGCCTACTGGATAAGCTGCAGATCCTAGTTAACCAGCAGCCTACTTCTTCCTACCCCCACCCCCTAGAATTGCCTTATGGCTGTCCCATGCATGCTTGAATTCCACCACTGTTTTTGACTCCATGACCTCCTCCGGAAGGCTGTTCCAGCCATCCACAACCCTCTCTGTGAAAAATACTTCCTTAAATTACCTCTGAGCCCCTCCATCTTCAAATTGAGCCCCTTGTTCTTGCACACCTCTTTTTTTGAAAGATGCTACCCTCTTGGACTTTGTTGATTCCCTTTAGGTACTTGAAAGTTTCTATCATGTCCCCCTCTCCTCCTTTCCTCGAGGGCTATACATATTAAGCTCCTTAAGTCTCTCTTCATATGTCTTCTGGTGCAGACCCTGCACCATTTTAGTGTCCTCCTCTGGACAGCTTCCATCCTGTCTGTGTCTTTAAGACTGGGTCTCCAGAACTGCCGCAGTACTCCAGATGGGGTCTCACCAGCTGTCTGTACAGAGAGATAATAACTTCCTGTTTTCTACTGGTGATGCCTCTCCCTATGCATCCCAGTATCCCCCCAGCCCTCCTTGCTGCCCTCTCACATTGCTTGCCCACCTTTAGGTCATCTGATATGACTACCCCCAGGTCCCTTTCCATTTTTGTTGTTGTTAGTATCTCACCACCCATTGTGTACTCTTCCCCTGGGTTTTTGTTTCCCAGGTGCATTACCTTGCACTTCTTAGCATTGAATCTAAGCTGCCATACATTTGACCATTCCTCTAACCTTGCCAAGTCCTTTTCATCCTTTCCACCCCACCTTGTGCATCAACTCTGTTGCAGATCTTTGTGTCATCTGCAAAGAGACATACTTTTCCTTCCAGTCCCTCAGCAATGCCACTTATAAAGACATTGAAGAGGACCGGTCCTAATACTGAACCCTGCGGTACCCCACTAGTAACCCCCCTTTCTTCAGAGTGGACTCCATTTGCTATTACTCTCTGTGCCGTATTCTCCAACCAATTTTTACCCAGGCTGTCATCCTGGGACCCACTCCCAGGCTAGCTAACTTGTATATTAATCTTTTGTGGGGACTGTGTCAAATGCCTTGCTAAAGTCTAGGTATGCCATGTCCACAGCCCTCCCTGATCTACTTTGGTCACCCAGTCAAAGAAATCTATCAGATTTGTCTGGCATGACCTTCCTGCTGTGAATCCATGCTGCCTTGGGTCCTGTGCCCTCTGGCCTCTAGATACTCGACAATTCTTTCCTTCAGAAGTGATTCCATCATTTTCCCTACCACTGAGGTTAAACTAACAGGTCTGTAGTTTCTGCTTCTGCCTTGCTCCCACTTTGTGAAGGAACACATTTGCCCTCCTCCAGTCCTCGGTACCACCCCATCCTCCAATGATTTGTTAAACAGGGTAGTCAGTGGTGTCACTAGTTCTGCCCTTGTTCTTTTAGAATTCTGGATGAATCCCATCAGGCCCCATTGCTTTGTCCACCTTCAGTTTTAAGAGTTCTTTCAGAACCCTTTCTTCTGTAAATGGGCTGGTATCAACTTCTGTATCCAGAGTGTTTCTACTGTTTGTTTTAGGTATCTCCCCTCTTCCTTTGTAAATACTGAGCAAAAATATTTGTTTAGTATCTCTGCCTTTTCACAGTCACCTCTGCCCACCCTCCCCCTTTATTAAGCCTCACTATCCCTCCCTTGGTCTTCCTTCGCTCCTTGATGTACCTATAAAAGCTTTTATCCCCCTTCTTAACTGAGTTGGCTATCTTCTCCTCGGTTTGGGCCTTTGCTGTTCTGACTGCCTTCCCAGCTTCCTTTTGCTTTAGCTGATACAGTTCTCTGTCCTGCTCCTTCTGTGATTCCTTGTACTTCCTGAAAGCTTTCTTTTTCTCTTGAACCTTCACTGCTACTTCCTTTGAGAACCATAGTGGTTTCTTACATCATTTAGTTTTGTTTATTTGCTTCACACAAAGCTTGTTACCTCTGTGATGGCAGTTTTATTATTCCCATTGTTCTTCCACCCTCCTTCCTGCCCATTTGCTGGTGCATTCCTTAGGCACTCACCCATTTTGCAAAGTCAGCCTCCTAAAGTACAATACCTCTGCCTTTGTATGGCTTGACTCTATTGCTGTGTTTATTGTGAACCATACTGTTCGATGGTCACTAGTTCCCAGATGGCTACCCACTTCTACATCTGTGATCCTCTCTTCATGTCCATTTGAGAGAACCAGGTCTAAGATTGCTCCCGCTCGAGTGGGCTCCAATACTAGTTGTCTAAGGCATGCCCCCTGTAGGGCATCTAGAATAACCCCACTCTTCGAAGTGGCTGCTGGAACTGCACTCCAGTTAACATCTGGCATATTCAGATCGCCCATCAGCAATATCTCCCCTTTTTCTGCCATACTAAGTATACTTTCTATCATTTCCTTGTCCATTTCCATTTGCCATGCAGTGATTCACACTGTGGAGAAAAAATATCAGGTGGTGTTGGTGATGATGAATCTGATGATGATGATATTGCTGTGGTTGCAACATGCAGTCCACATGCCAGCATCCAAGCAGAAGATGCGGATGTGGGTGATGTTGATGAATATGATGATGATGTAAGTGACCCCAGTTGGGAACCGGAGAAAAATAAATTCAAGATGACTGTGTCTGGGTCTGTTTGCATTAATCCCCCCCCCCCAAAAAAGTTGTGATTTACCAGTTTCAGTTGATGGTGATGATGATGATGATGACCCAGTAATAATGATAGGTAGTCGTCATGGTCATTTGCAGTCCAAGTGTGTCCTGCCCCAAAAATCACATAGCACCCCCCTCTTTCATGGCTTAAAAAACAGAGTCCAATAAGCAGCATCAGGGACATGTTAAAACTGGAGCATCACAATCCCTTGTTTGGGATTTTTTTGTGCAAGATGCAAATGATGAGTCAGTTGCAATCAGCCAGGTTTGTCATGCGTGCATGAGTCACGGTAAAAAGGGAAGCCATCTGGGCACAGGAGGACAGCATATGCATCTTAAAAACAGGCACATGGCACTGTGGACCCAGCACAAGATTGCAGCTAATACCACAGTGGGGCGCTCACCCTCGTCATCAACCATAATGAGAATGTTATCCCCTTCTATGACTGTTAAATCAAGTAGGAACTTAAATGTGTGCAGTAGAGATGAAATAAGAGCAGATGATTACTACAGGCATGATGAGGTGAGGGAGCATAATGATTTCAAAACGTTGTCCATTTCTGGTGAGAGTAGCAGTTTTGGTGGTGGTGGTGGTGAATGCAGGATGTCTAGTGCAAGTGGTACATCAGCCCCAGTTAGTAAATCTGGCAAAATAACTACATTTGTGGGTTTGTCATCATCACCTGTGCAACCATCTTCATCAAACGTCCACACTCCACCCCCTGCCATTCGCAGAGCAGAACTATTTGTCATCACACCCGGTGTAAAATATTTAAGTCAGCCCATGTTACAGAGTGTTTTTGCACATAAGCTGAAGTACCCACCCAATCACACAGTGTCACGTGAACTTAATGCTGCTGTAGCTGAAATGCTGGCAATTGATATTTTGCTCTTCTCCTTTGTGGAGAATTCTGGGTTCCGGTGTTTTGCTGCACGTGCCTGTCCAAAATGGAAAGTCCCATCCTGGACATACTTTTTGACCTGTGCTGTCCTCGAGTTGTACCGTACTGTGTCCTACTCTGTAAGACATGCCCTTCAACATTCCTCCTCTCCATTCATCCATTTAAGTATGGATATGTGGACAAGTGGCAAAACAGTGGGGAGTTCATATCTGTGTATAACTGCACATTGGGCGCAGGTGCCGGGTGTTGTTTGTGCTGTTGGTAGCATGAATAATCAGTGCAGTAAGGTGGAGTGTCATGGAAGCAATCTTCCAGGAATTCGACAGCATGCAACGATTGCTATGCACAACGTGACCTGTTCACACACTGGTGAAAACATGTTATATTTGGTACTGATGGAAACTGACAAGTGGCTGAACCCCTGTCCCTGAGAGCTGGGTACATAGCAAGTGACAATGGGTCAAATGTGGTGAAATGCATCACAAATGGTGGCTTTGTTCATTTTCCATGCATGGCCCACAGTTTAAAACTTGTGGTGCAGGAGTTTCTGCAACACCCTGCTATAAAGGAAATGCTGACAGTTGCATGCCTTATCTGTTCTTACTTTTCACGATCTGTAAAGGCCCGTGACAAACTTCAGTAGTTGCAGATCTGAAACAGCCTCCCTCAGCACCGCTTGAAGTTTTAAGTTGTCACCTGGTGGAACTCCACTTTATACATGGCAGAGAGGTTGTATGAACAATACAAAGCCATCTCAGAATATCTTGTTATGCACACTAACCATGATAGTTCCGGGGCCTCTATGTCTATGACAACCGAACAGTGGTGTATCGTGTACTCTGTAATAACAATCTTGCGGCCTTTTGAACATGCCACACAGGCAGTGAGTGGTGAGTCTGCCTCCATTAGCCAATCAATTCCACTGCTGCGGGTGCTGAGTCAGACATTGGTGAATGTACAGCATAGCCTTGATGTTGCCGGAGACAGTGCTAGCAGTATGTTGCTGAAACACATGCTGACAGTATTCGACCAGAATCGTCACATCCTAAGCATTCAGTGTAGTGACAACTTTGCAAAAGCAGCAATGCTGGACCCATGATACAAACATGGAATTGCCTCAGTAATGGAGGGAGGGCCTGAACAGGTAGAAAATTTCAGTGGGCAACTGGTGCGCTTGGTTCATGGGGCACAGAAGTCACGTGCCAAGGTCAGCAAACCTCAGCAGCATAATCAGGCTGAAGGTGAACCTGGAGGAGTATCAAGCATATTCTTTAAGAGTAAAGGGACTGCAGTTCCAGGTGGTCTGTCATCCAAAGCGGTTAATGTTAACCCACTTTGGGATGCTTTGTCCCAAGTGGGGATTTGTGACATAAATGATTCCAGAGAACAGGATGATGCATCAGCCACTGGACTTAGTGCAGCACAGAGAATGGTTGAGTCATATTTGTCTGAAAACAGGCATCTGTCAATAACTGATGATCCTCTTTTATACTGGAGTGGAAAGGTCAGTGAATGGCCAGAGCTGACTGCAGTGGCACTGAAGTTCCTGCCATGCCCACTCTCCAGTGTAAGTGTAGAGAGAGTATTCAGCTCAGCAGGTGCAATAGTTCAGGATCATTGTACAAACCTCTCTCCTGCAAATGTCAGTTTGCTAACATTCATAAAAATAAATGAAAGGCACATACAAGCTCAGACAGCAACTTCAATATTCATACCCCGACCTAGTCATGATTTTGGTGATGTAGAAATGGACCATCCTAGTGGCACTGGCAGTGGCAGCATGAAATGGCCCACTACTGACGTAGATGATGACACAATGGAGGAAGAATTTCACAGTAATCAGACTCCAGACAAAGATGACTGTGAGGGCAGCTTTCTTTATGAGGATGATGAGGAGGTTAATGTTGGCAGGTTTTAACTTAAGTTGTTAAAAAGCTGTCACATTTGTTGTATGATACATGTTTTCTTTTTCATAAGGTTAAATGAGTGACTCAAATTCCATATGTCAAGTCACATTTGCAATAGAGAGCACGATACATCCTGGCCCCTGCACCACCACCAAAATACCTCTGTTAGCCAATGCAACCAGAGGGAATGACTTTCTGTGCCCTCCTGGACCACCACCATAAGACCGCTGTTAGCCACTGAAACCACAGGGAATAACTTTGTGTGCCCCCCCGACCAAGTTCTGCACCCATGGTCAGCAACGTTATGACGTGATGCCAGGGAGAGCTCGGGGGCGCGGTCCATTATACTGAATGGCTGGCAGCTTTCTGAATGTTTTTACATCTTAATGGTCATTTTGTGGTGAAATGAGGGCATGTTTTGACTAACAAGAGCTTGACAAAAATGCCTCAACATACTTAAAAGGCTTAACCAGAGGGTAAGCCTTGCAGGGGGCAGGACATCCTGTTGCTGTCTGCTTCCCTTTAAACTAGTACTGTGTGGCCTTCCCTCTGTCTGTTATTAAACATAAACAAAACATTAAACACAACAAAACACTACAGCAGTTTGGGGGGGGGGTGTGCAGGCAAAAAAGCTAATGAGGGATCCATCCAATTATGTTCCAGCAGCAGATGGAGCATCAACACTGTCTGTAGCTGGTCTTGCTCAATCTGCTTCACCTGCTATTGGACAGCACCCACCCTCTCACTACTTTCCTCCACTGCAGCCCACAAAAGTGCTAAGGCATTGTGGCGGGGTCCACTGGTGTGGGGGGGGGACCAGGTAGTGGTGGTGGTGAGTGAGGGCGGTTGTTGGTGGCAGTGGTGGGGGTAGTGGTGGAGCAGCTGCTACTGTGGCCCTCCTCCTGCTGCAGCAACACACAACAGCAGCACCCTCTGCCACTGCCACAGAAAGGCCAGCAGGTGGAGGCCTGGTGCGTTCGGTGGCAGCCTGCCACTCCACCTTGTGGTGGTTAGCATATGTGTGCCCCTAGGGGACACATCTGGGGAGTGGGGGTCACGGCGCACCTGCACACCACAAAGCAGACACACCACAATGCTGTTGTCCCCCCTGACACAGTTGAAAAACTGCCAAACTGCAGAGCTGCAAGTGGGACCAAGCACAGGAAGGGCAGATGTAGTGCCGGCAGCACTGTCATGCACCTGGGGTGCCACCTGTTGCTGTGGATGTGGTGCTGCTGGAGCTCCTCCAGCTGCTACTGGTGGTGGTGGTGGACTTGGTGGATGTGGAGGTGGCACTGGTGGTGCTGCTGCTTCCGGGGGGGAGGCAGAACCAAACAGTCTGGAGTGGTGGAGTGGCCCAATGACACCCTGATATGACCCCCACACATGCACACTACCCTCTGGCCACGGGACACAGACTGTCCCTGGGCCATCGCTGAAAACACTCCTTCCCTCTCCGGTGTGTCACGTGAAGAGTGACTTCACCCACACTGACAGTCACACACACACACACACAAAAAAAAACTTATAAAAGAAAGAAATTGGTCACCAAAAAGAACTGTCAAAACAATACAAAAAAAACTATAGAATTAGTTTTTAAAAAAGCTTTTGGGTTTTCTGAAATTTGTTCAAGAAGTAAACTAACAATGAAATCTCTCCTCTCCTACACAAAATGCTGCCTCCTTCTACCTCTGCAAAGGAGAAAGTGAAAGTATCTGCTTGTATGACTCACTTCCTTCCTGCCTGGCTAAAGCATGTGACTTACAGTACTGTAAACCATGTGATGTGTGGGAGGGGGCTCCCTAAAGTGCCTATATTGCTGTTATTACACCTTACTTCGAGTTAAGGCAGAATAACAATGCAAAGTCATAATAACAAGGTGAAGTGAGCACTTTTCAATGGTCACGTCATGTAGCGTTATGATAACGCTAAGTGGCCACTTCGTGTTCAGTTCATCTGCGGATTTTTAATTCCCTGCATCTCTGTTAGGGAATGATAAAAATCACAACCTATTTCCCTGTCATTTCTTATGGAACCTGGCTGAGGTAGTGAGGGGAGGACTCTGCCAGTCGCCATACAGGCTCCCCACTTTCTGACCGAATGACTTTGTATGGAAGGGGGGGTTGGTAGGTTGGTGTACCCAGCCTGGTGTGGGCAGTGTTGATTGTGGGCCACTAGGTGCCATGAAAATATTAATTATGGATGGGGTGAGCAATTGGAGGGTGGGGGGGATGCCATTAGACACTAGGGAAACAATGTCAATTATTACCACCAGAGCGAGCGATCAGAGGGTATTGTGTGCCACTAGACAACAGGGAAACAATATTAATTAAGGCTGGGGTGAGTGATTGGAGGGTGGGTGGGTGCCACTAGACACCAGGGAAACAATATATATGTATATTTTTAAATTTTAATCTTTGGTAAATAAGGATCACTAGGCACAAGTGCTTGTTTTCAGGGGTGACCTGAGAGCAGTAGGTGGTTAAGGAATTGCTCAGAGTCACACAGTATGCAAGTGGAGATAATGGGAATCCATCCCAAGTCTGCTGGATGTACCAAGCTCATTAACAGCTCATTACTCTAACTTCTAGGCTATACTGCCAGCCCGATATTTATTGTGGGGTGAGCGATCAGAGGATGGGGATGCTACTAGACTCTAGGGAAACAATAATTATGGTGTGGTGAGTGATCAGAAGGTGGGGGGGGTGCCACTGGACACCAGGTATGATTTTTTTTCCTGTGGGGGTGGCACAAAACTGATCACTCAACTGAGGAATAATCACATGAATTGCATATGAATGTATTAGTTCCACAGTTCTTTTGTTTTATTCCACAGTTCAGTAAAAAATTCTGCAGAACAGGGTGAAAATTGACTAAAGACTTTCTGAAGATTTCCAATTTTGCCAGAGGTGGAAGTTTCAGAAAATTTCCCAAAAGTTGTGAAATTTTGCAAATGTTCCGCTAAAGCAGAATTCACATGCACCAAGCCCTATTAGCTATGATAACATTACTGAAGATAAGGTCTTTGACTGCAACTGTATAATATGTGGTCATTGGAATACCCCGGCAAAGTAGTTTTGAGAGTTTTGTCATGACCAGGATAGGAAGACCCATAGCCTACAATAAGAGTCTAAAATGGGTTAGCTTTCCTAGACACTGAGACTACCTTGAGACCATGTAGGGTACCATTCGAGTCTTTCCATTAATGGTGCACATGTCAACATAAAGTGATCTCCTGCTAATATTCTCTGTGGAGTTAAAGTTGGAAAGGGAATAGCCATTAACACAGACACACGTATTGGTAAACTTCTTTCACTCAACTAGCATATATTCTGCTCAAAGTAACTTCTGTCATACTACACAAACTAAGAAGCCCATTACGCTTAACCTGGGTCTTTAAGTATCAATTTACTGGACTTGCTTGTGCTGCAAAAGGAATAGCATTGTTAGAGGCACCATGAAGACTGTGAACTGATGACCCAAAAAGTGCACATTCTAGTCATTCTAAATGACAAAATTCTAGGACCAAGAATACCCTTGTTGAAAAGAGACACTAGTTCATGAACTGTACCTTCATAAGATAGTCTTCTGACCATAATGCTAGACATATTTAGAGCTGCCTATATCTTTGGCTTGAAGAGCATAAAGTCACTAAGCAAACAAGCCTTCTTTGGTAGCATGCTGGACAAACCTTTATTTAGGGATCATCTGACCCAAAGGAAATTTGCACTTTTATGAAACTTCTATATTTTGTATTTTATTAAGGATAATTCTGATATATGATAAGCTGAGACTCAACTAAAAGGGCCTCCTGGTCCAAAGAACACTGCCAAATTAAACTTTGTGAGCCTTCTCAGGTAGATTGCTTACCAAACCTCAATTAAGGGGTCCTTCTGGCCTGATGGAGGCTGTCAAATTGCACCTTTGTAAAACTTCTATGGTATATGGCTAGCCAAGCCTCAACTAAAAGGACATTCTGATACAAAAGAGACTGTCAGATTGTACTCTTTCTGGTAAAACCCAGATCAAGCTCCAACTAGATGAAACCACCTGGTGCAAAAGAGGTTATTAATGTCTTACAGTGATTTAGAGACATCAAGCTGCCCATACCCTAATATGTTCACAGTGATACAGTGAGCAAGGAACCTGACTGCAAAAGTGAGTACAGTCTTATTTCTTAGGATAATCACATGCATCCCATACATTCCCCTTTCAAGAAAATGTTATTCTGTAACTTCATAAAGAAGGCGGTCACTCATATGACAGTCCTTCATGTTTTGATCACTTTAGATTCTCAGATTATCAGTGCAAATCATACCACATCAGTAACACAAATTGGGGCACTTCCTAATGGACCTCAGTTTGGTTCATATATGGCATAGCAGTGGACAATGCCTCCAGTAAACACACAATCAACAAACTGACGTTGTCTGTTGATAAGCATGGTACTGGTGACACTTACGGTTCTCTTGATGAATGCGTTGCTTAAGTGATAACCTCAAAACCTTGGTAATCTGTAAGATATTAGGATTAGTTGTATTAACATGCCTTGAAAGACATCCAGTTCCTCTGGCTAAATGGGAAGATCCCAGCACAGATACATACTAAAAAAAGTAAGGTAAAATTGTATTTGTCTTAGTGCCCATTCACTGGGACTCATTGTGTGGTGTATAGGTCAAGAAATCAGGTTAAAATATAAGAAAATAAACCATATTTCATAAACACATCATAATAAAATAAATTAATAGATAGCAAAATTCAGTACATAAGACAATAGCCAGTGTGGTGGAGGCCCTTTAACTATACTCCAAAAGCCTTGCTAAATGGGTGAGACTTCAGGCCCCTCTTAAAGGTCTCCAATGAGGGGCCTTACTCAAGGATCTTAGAAGTGAGTTCCACAGGGCTGAGCTGGCAACCTCAAAATCCCTCTCACCTGATGATTTAGGCCTAGCTCTGGGAACTCCACTGTGGCTCATGTTGGAGGAGCACAGATGCTGATGAGTAAATTAGGGAGCCAGGAGGTCCTGCAAGATAACCAGGGTCCAGTCCACATAGCTCTTTATAGGTCAGTAAACTGACCTTGAACATTTTGCCACATCACTGTCAGCCAGTGCAGGTCTTGCAGCAATGGGATCACATGACAAGGCCATCAGCAACCCAGCCGCTGCGTTCTACAACAGCTGAGTGTTACAGTAGTCTTGTCTGGAAGTCACAAAAGTGTGCCCTAGTAAGGGCAACCCATCAGGTGGGAACAAGGCTTTAATCTGTGTGATGCTTCAGAGATGGTGAAAGCCATTCCAGACTAAAAAATGAAACCACTATGCCAATCACCTCTCCAGCTGCCTCTGCCCCTTGCCGGTGACCAAGGTCAGTCATCAGTACCTCAGTCTTGTCCTGGTTGAGTCTTTGTCAGCTAGAGGACATCCAGTCCTGGATCTCAGCCAGGCACAAATTTATTACCCAAATCCCATCAAGTGTCCGGGTGCAAATGATAAATACAACAGGGTGTCATCTGCATAACAGTGAAAACTCAGACTTTAGCATCTAATGATCTCCTCAGGGGCAGCATGTACACTGCAAACAACATAAGTGAGAGGTGCAGTACCTGAGGAACTCCATGGAGCAGGGGCTTTGTGAGTGAAGAGAAATTCCCCATCAGTATCCTTTTGCTCCCAGCCTGTAAGAATGGACTCATACCAGCTGATGACAGTGCCAGCAAGTCCACAGAATTCCTTTTGGTGATCCAGCAACTCTCCGTGGTCCAAGATTCTATGTGCTGAGGCGAGTTATTATTGAGTGGAAGAACTGACTGTTCCCCTCTATCTCTGGCCCTGAGGAGATCATTTTGCTTCTTGACTAATGCAGTCTCTGTACTGTGCCTCGACCTGAATATGAATTAGAGAGGCTCATAAATGTTAAACGTTGTGAGATGTGCCTGGAGCTGCAGTGCCACTTTTTTCTCAACAATCTTTCATGAAAAGGGAAGGTTAGAGACAGGTCTAAAATTCTCCAAGTAGTTTGGGTCCAGAAATGGTTTCTTCAGTAGGGGCCTCACCAGTGCCTCTTTCAAAATGCTAGGGAAAGACCCTTCCAAGAGGAAGCACTGGACTATCTCAGTGAACACTGGACCCAGAGACCCCACACACCCAACTAGGAGACATGTTGGGACTGGGTCCAGTTTACAAGAAGTGAATCACAACTTTGAAATTACCTCACAAACCTCTACCACCCCCACCGGCCTAAACTCACCACAAACAGGAGGAGTGCTTCTATTAACAACCAGTTCACCTCTGCTTGGCCCCAACAGTCAGCTGAAGTAATCCCAGACCTGATAGAAGACATTCTGTCTGAGAAGAACTGAGCAAACTCTTCACAGCTGACAGATGAAACTGCCCTTATTGGTTGTATGAAATCCAAGAACAGTTCTGCACTCCTAGTGCAATCATGAACTATAGACAAAGAGTACATTCAAATCAATTTGATTCTGTCTGGTTGAAGTAGTTTTGTGCAGCTCTATACAAAATGAGGTGTGTCCAAAACTCACTCCCAGCGCTTCGACCATGGCCGTGGTCTTCCTCAGGGCATGGAGATTATCTGAATCCCCCTCCATTTTATTGCCAGTAATTACAGGGGTTTGCCCCCAGTGTTTAAAATGGGAATAGACAAGCTGTTATATTTTTACTCTGTCAGTGGCTTTGGAGGGGTTAGAACCTTTGACCACATTTTTAAGTTATTCTTAAATTGTTTTAATTTTCCAATAAAGCCAAAATATGTTATTAAATTCATCCAGAAAACATTTTTTATATATCTAAATAATATAAATGTTATTAAACAACAGAAACAAAAAATAATCATAGAAAATGTTTCTTAATAACATCACCAGCTTTTATAATCTACAGTCTACAAAAACTTATTTTTTTTGTATAATCAGATCTAAGACATTTATGGACATTTATTACTCATGAGTATGTATTATTTAGGAATATAATACTATAATACATTTAGAGTATATCCACTGGCTAAAGATCTGAAATGCATAGTCGGTAGTGCTTAATTATGGTTCTGGGAAGTTCCATCTCAGTATAGGGGGTTCAGTTTTTTTTAATTATTTAAATAGTCCAAATTGAAGTATTAATTAATTATTAAAGGAAGTGATCGGCCCCATTTAATTGTCATTGTTTCTTGTAGAGGTGGAGGGGGGGAGTCCACTAGCTTCAAAAACAGTCTCCTTCAAAACAGTCTCCTTCATATGGAACTAAAGGGAAGAAAAAGAAAGAAAAAACAAACATCAGTAGCCATTGCATCTCTTTAAGCTGAATTATTTCTTATTCTTTAAGAAAGGTTTAAGATCCCACTCTGTATTTAATCCTCTTGGCTGAATACTATTTAGTGTGAAAATCCAGTAGCTTTCTTGTTGGAGTAGTTTGTTTAGTCTGTCTTTTCCTCTTGGCTTATTAGTGGCTTGCTTTACTTTTATTTTATTCATTTAGTTTTTGTTGACTGGGTAAGTGCACTAGACAAATCCTGCCTATTTTCAGACATGACCCGGGGGAGGGGTATACAGATGGATGCCAACTGACCTTGAACCAGATTAAGCTGCTGGTGGTATTTTTAGTGAATGAGGAAAATTTGGCCAGAACACCAGGGAAATTCCCCTACTCTCCGTTGGGGGGCTTGCTGGCCATCTGGTTGCGATGGCCACTTTGTCAGGAGCTGTGGAGAGGGAGGATGCTACTAGGTCAGGAGCTTTGGCCTCTACTCCTGTCCTTTCAACTCAGTAGGCCGTAGATGTGGCGATGGTGGTCGAGGATTTTTCTCAAGAGTTAAGCATTGATGCTGCTATAGATTTCATGTCTGTTTCTGCGGACTTACCTGCCTCTGGATCTGTCACGGCTTCTGATGATCCCCCCTGTGATGTCTGCTTTCACTCGCCGTCAGGCGATCCTTAGTTGCAAACAAGCCTTGCTTAGAAGAGGGGAGGAACTTGAGGCGGAACTACTGTCTTTGCCGATTGATTCTCCGGGGGAAGAGGACTCCTTGGACCGGATAGAGCTTGTAGTCCAGTCAGATGATACTCCGCTTGTTGACGTTCCTCCTCCTCCTGCACAGCTTATGGATTTTCGAGTGGCTGGCAGTGAATACGGTGTTCCTGCTGTGTGCCTACAGCCATCTGGTTCTCATACAGCCCCTATTCCTTTGGATACTACAACTAAGAAAGCGAGACTTGGAATGATTTGGAAGGTCCCGGAGGCACCGGCGTGTTCGGCAGCTGCTCCGGTGGTTACAGAGCGTACTTTTTCCTTTTTGGACTGTCAGAAATCATCGAAATGGGGTGATTTAACCCCTGAACCTCCTGCAGTTCCCTTTGCAGTACAGGATGCCTCCTGGTCCCCTGAAAGAGCCCTAACTGAGGCGGGCTGGATCCCTAGGGCTTCAGGTCAGTGGACTCCTGACACAACAGAGCCCTCTTTTCAAAAGCTGTGTTCCTCCACTTTTTCTGTGGCCACCAATGACGGTCCTTCGAAGAGCTCCATCACACCCCGGGTTAACACTTCTGTTTTATTAACTGATGCTTCTGTTTCTAATCCTTCTGTTGTTGTGTCTACCCCCCAAGTTATTGTTGATAATTCCTTGCCTTTTGAGGTTAGGATGCAGCCTAGCTCGGCTGCCTTTGCAGAGTACCAGGAATCGTCTTCTTTGGCCCCCATGTTTTGCCTGGCTGATTTGTTTCACTCTACTGAGGAACCTGCCTCTAGGAGGAACGCGGTCCGGTTGTTATACAAGGGGGGCTTAGAACACACTCCTGATAGATTGTTTATAGCCAGAAACGTGCTAAAACAATCCATGAAATACTTTTCTTCAGAAATATTTGCCGTAATTTCATTAGGGAATGGTAATTATGACATTAGTTTTAAAAATGTATCTAACCTTGACAGGTTCTGGGCACAATATACGTCTCTTAAGAACGACCCTTTATGGGTTCCATTTCAAGCCATTCCGCTCACCAAACCTTTGATTAAAACCATCACTGTTTTATTTAAGAATGAAGGTATCAATATTGAAGATATTCTGTTTTGGTTAAGGAAGTGTTGTGAGATTTTGGGGAGGCCTACACCCACTCTGGATAGTGAGAAAATCTGAGATGGAGGTTGGAAGGTGAAGGTGAAGCTTTTCTCCACTAATTCTGGCCCTGTACATCTACCTAGCATGTTCTTCCTAGGGAAAGATAGGGGGTCTATCTTTTATATTGGACAACCTAGATCCTGCTTTAAATGTGGGTCTCGTTTGCATCTAAGTTCGGCCTGTGACACTTCTAAATATAGTCATTGTCTGGAGTACGGGCATTTGGCTTTGGCTTGCCTGAATCTCTTTAAATGTAATCTATGTGAACAGACAGGTCATGCCTATGGGCACTGTCCATGGGTTTCACACAATAGAGCTGATTGTCCCTCTCATGAAGGACTTATTACTCAGGCTCAGCATGCAGTTGTCCAAAAGACAGACATTGTTTTGCACAAATCCTCAGACTCTGTTCAGGCTCCTGCCCCCGTAGTCACACTTAGTGTTGGCCCTATTAACACCATGAGTGCTGCTCCCCCTCTTGCACACCCGGAGGCAGACTTTGCTCCTGTTAGTGTTGATAATCATGCTGTTATTCCTTTGGAGGACACTGAGGCACACATGCCTCTCCCCTCCCCGAAGCCCCCTTCAAGATTGTTCAACCTAGGAAAAGGAACAGACTTGGTAAAGCCATGATGGAACCCAAGTCCCTCATTAAAACCATTGCTCAAAGGGAACCTGTAAAGGTAGGGAATGTTCCCCCCCCCCCGAGGAGGATATCGGTGGGGATTCTGGGGATGAAACTGATACCTCCTCTGTTGTTTCCAACACAGATACAGAAAGTAGACCTGACGATTCTATTGCCGAATGGACCAGATGTAGACAAGTGGGTAAACCCCCTTGAGGTTATCTCTTCATTTTTTTTTTTTTTATATTTCCCTTCTTTTTTTCCTGATATGTCTTCTTTAACGATTTCCACATTAAATGTCAATGGGTTAAAGGGTGTGAAGAAGCGTATTGTTTTTTTTTCACTTCTTAAAACTTTTAATTTGGATATTGTTTGTTTACAAGACATCCGTTTGCAGACATCTCAGGAACTCCAACATGCCTCTAACTGTTGGACTTTGGGCCCTTCATTTTGGTCCATTGGGGAGGACCCTTGTGATGGTTTGGGTATTCTTTTTTTAGTTATGCTTTTTCTGTCTATAGATTGGTTGATATTCACCCTGGGAGGGCTCTGTGTCTGGATGTATCCATTTATTCAGCATGACTAAGGATTATTACTATATATGCTCCACAAACAAAAGCACAATGGATAGCTCTTTTTAAAGAGGTACAGCCTTATTTGCATACCTCCCAGCTGGTAATCTGGTTGGGTGACTTTAATTGTGGTTTATCTACCACTGATAGAGGACTCCAAACTGATAAATTATTTTGTGATTCAGTTGCTTTAAATAAAGTTGTTTCTACGGCCCATTTCGTGGATGCTTACAGGGTTTTATATCCTATGGGGGTTATACTTATTTTAGGGGTGTTCTTCGGACGAGAATAGACTGTTTTTTTGTCAGCAGTTTTACATATAGTACAGGCCTCCTCTAGACCAATAGAATTTTCAGACCATAATGTTCTTACAGTCTCTATTTCTTGGGACGGGGCCCCTAGATGTAAGAAGAATATTTGGAGATTAAATGAGACATTGTTGGAGGACCCTCTTCTTAAACAGTTATGGTTGAAAAACTGGGCGGCCCGGTTGTCAGTTTTTGAATGTTATGATTCCATCTTAGAATGGTGGGATGATACTAAACTGAGTTGGAAAAGCTTTTTTCAGCATCAGGCTCATGTTAAGTCCACTAAGGAATATATGGGATATTTAAAGCTCAGACACCAGCTACAGCATCTCATCTCACTTGCTGAGACTACTACACATAACTACAGTGATCTTATTGCCACTGTGAAGAGGCAAATGGTGGATTTACAATATAATAGGGGGAGGTCTTTAGACCAGGAGCTACGGTTTGGAACACATATGTCCAAACATTCTTTGGACCCTTTCAAGGAAAGTCAGAAGAGGGTGAATTCCAGACTTATTACCTCCCTAACAGATGTGCAGGGGCATCTTGTGAGTGACCCATACCAACTTCTGAATGTTGTAGAAAATTATTTGTCCTCTAGCTTGGCCCTGATTCTATTTTGGATGAAAATGCTATTAATAAGATTTTAAAAGATTTACAGTTACCAAGTTTATCTGGGGCACAACAGCATGATCTAGCAGTTGATGTTACTTTGGAAGAAGTGACCTCCGCTGTTCACGAGTTGGCCTCCCAGTCCGCTCCGGGTACGGATGGTCTTAGTGCGGGATTTTATAAGACCTTTTTACAGACTATCGGCCCTGTTCCGGTTATTCTCTTGAATCATATTTTACATTCTGGGAATTATGCTCCCTCTATGAAAGAGGCAATTTTGCTTCTCATATATAAAAAAAGTGACAAGACAGATATTGGAAATTGGCGTCCCCTCAGTCTCCTGAATTCTGATATGAAAATCCTCAGTAAAATTCTATTGGCCAGGCATTCTAGGATTACTCTACAACTCCTTCATCCTGCACAGACCTGTGCAGTTTGGGGAAGAAAACAGCAGGATAACCTGATTTACCTTAGAGAGGTTTTTTACTAGGGGTGACTTTGGACATTTACAGGGTTTTGTTTTTGGGTTGGATCAAGAAAAGACCTTTGATCATGTGGCTCTCAAATTTCTATTTTTGGTATTGAAAGCCTTTGGGTTACCGGATGCTTTTGTTTTATGGATCTCAGCAATGTATCAGGGAGCAGTTCTTATACCTAATGTAAATGGCTGGTTTGGACAGAAACTGGCCATTACTAAAGGAGTACGACAAGGATGCCCATTGAGCCCTACCCTATATGCCTTTACTATTGACATTTTTATTAGATTATTACAATCCAATACAGCTTTACAGGGTCTTGACATATCTCCTTTTATACCACAACAGCAGGTGCTGGCTTATGCAGATGATTTAGTGTACTTTTACCCCCTCACTTTCCTGTTCCAGTCTTGCAAGAGTCTATCCACCTTTTTTTAAGCATTTCTGGTTCTCAAATTAATTACAGTAAGAGTACTGGGATTGTTATTGGATCCACTCCTGTGCCAGAAACTGGGAGCATGGCAGGGATCTCTGTTTCCAGAGCACCTATTAAAATTCTGGGGTTTTTTTTTGGTCCCGGTGATATGGCGGGGTACAACTGGGAGATTGCATTGACTAGGGGAACTAGGCTAGTGGGGGATTGGAAAGGAATGCCACTTTCCAAAAAAAGAGGGTCTTGCTGATTAAAACAATCCTAGCCACTATCTTTTTATATATTAGTTATATCTTTCCGCCCCCTTTTCGTGTGTGGACACGGCTCTTTAGTGTTTTTTTTCAAGCATTTTGGGGGTCTCGTTTGAACTCTCTTAAAAGGGAATTAACTTATCTCCCGATCACTGAAGGTAGAGTTTCTATGCTCCACCCTATTGCTTTCTTTTTGAGCCTTTTTTTTACGTATAACTTGGGGAAAATTTTGAAACCTGGGTGTGTTATTTGGAGACCATTCATGGAGCAATGGCTACAGTTATGTAGGCCCAGTTGGCAGGAGAAGAAACCCAGGCTATTATCTAGACTCCCAGAGTTACCTACATATATGCAGGAATGTATGAAGCAACTCATTAAATGGGATGTTACCCTTCAGCATTTGCAGACTTATGATAGGAAGAAACTGTATAGGTACATTCTCTCCACAGAACGTACCACTGAGGTACTTTTCCCTGATTGTCCACCAGATAGACAGGTGGTTATTCTACAATTCCTCATGAATAAACTTATTCCGCCTTATGCTTGGGACTGTATATGGTTAGGCAACTATGGTAGATTAGGAGTTAAGAGCAATAGCAAACACAAACAATTATCGGATAGGTATTGCCCTAGATCTGATTGTGTTCAAATATTAGAAACCCAATATCATTTATTTTTGGATTGTTCATATATTAAACCATTTTGAGTTTACTGGCTGATTACTGGAATGTGCCTGAATTTCGGACTATTGATTATCCTACTGTTATGTTTGGTCCCTTCCCTAATACCTTTGTCAAATATAATAGTGCTACTCTTTATGTTATTTTTTGTATATTGCAATTTCACATTTGACAATCTAGGTGCCTTTGGATTCTGCAACAGAAACATATTCTACATGAGGAATTGATTGCCATGGTCTGTAAGGCCGTGAAAAGACTTATGCACTTTGACTTTACTAACGGACCATATGAACAATCTGCAAGTTATTGGATTCACTGCAATACATGGACTGATTGATTGATTGATGTCTTCTCTATTTGGTTTTTTTACGATTTCTGTTTGATTGATTATTGTATTTTTTGTATTGAATTCCATTCTTTCAATAAAATCCCCCTACTCTTTTCAATAAGTGCCATGGGATCTTTCACATCCACCTGAACAACCACCAATTCAGGCAGATGGGACCTCGGATTAACGTTTCATCCAAAAGACGGCACCTCAGAATTGCAGCACCCCTCTCATGCTGCACTACAGTGTCAGTACTGGGATATTAACCCAAGTGCCAGATGTGGGAACTGAACCCACAGCCCTCTGATCTCCCAGCCTCAGAGGCGAGTGTGCTACCTACTCAGCCACTACTGCCATAAATCTGGGACCATCAGGTTTGTTGTCAGGTAATGTCTGGCAACAGGTTTTTGAAAGAGGCCTGCTTTTATATTCATTATGTGTTCCTGCAATATTTGATTAACCAGTTTAATTGTTCGACCTACATAGAGTAGGTTGCAGGGACACCACAAAGCATACATCACATAGGTGCTACTGCCATTCAGGAAATACTTAATTTCTACCCTTTTAGTGTAGCCCTCTACTGTAAGTTCCTTGCCAGGATAGCAAAAATCACACACATTACATCTTCCACATTTGTACATTCCCTGCAGAAGGGGTGGGAGTCACATTCTATTCTCCAAACAGGTAATAGGATTGACAAACCTGCTTCTAACCAATTTATCTTTTAGATTTTCTGCTCTTGAAAATGAAATTCTGAGTAAACTGCCCAAATGTTGTCATCTAACAGTATAGGCCAGAATTTTCTGACAACAGCGCCAATTTCACCAGCTTGGTTGATATATTTTGTCACAAATGTTACTGGCTCAGTGTCTTGAGTTTCTATTTTCTTAACCTTGGGTTTAAGCAGTGTTTTTCTGTCCTCATTCTGGGCTCTTGTCTTAGCACCAATCAATGCTTGTTTATTATAGCCCCTATTCTCGAACCTTTGCATCATGTCTGATGCTTGTGATTCAAAATCTGCTACATTAGAGCAGTTTATGTGCAGTCTAAGAAATTGGCCATAAGGGATGGAATTCAACAAAGATTGTGAATAGGCATTATCCACTGTTAAAAGGCTATTGGTAGCTGTAGCTTTCCTGTATGTTTTGCACTGAATCTGATTATCTGCATCAATAAACAAAGTCAAGTCAAGAAAATTGATTTCTCTTCTTCCATTACAATGTGTAAATTTTAAATTAAGGTTGTTATTGTTATTGAGCCAGTCCATAAATGGTGCTGTTTCTTCCTCTGGGCCCTGCCATATACAAAGAATATAATCAATAAATATAATCAATTTATTTATTTATTTATTTATAATATGGATTTGCAGTGTCATTCAATATACTTTTTGTTTCCCAGTTCCCTAGGAAGAGATTAGCATAGCTTGGGCCCATTGCTGACCCCATTGCTGTGTCCTCAAGCTGCAAATAAATTGTATTTGTCAAATTAAAAAAAATTGTGTGTTAATGTAAATTCTAAAGCAGTAATCTGGATTATTCTGCAAGATTTCCAAACAGGCTTGAATGCCATGTTTATGCATAATGCTAGTATAGAGTGACTCAACATCTATACTGAACCAAATGAAGTTAGGATCCCATGTTAATTCTTGTAATTTATCCATGACATCCGTTGTGTCTCGGATGTAGGACCTTACATCCGCTAAGCATTTTTTTAAAAAAAAATCAATAAATTTATTCAAATTGTCTGTAAGGTAGCTGGCCAAGTGGCACCAAGGGAAGAGGCACTGGTGGCTGCACCTCTCACCACATTAGTGACCTGGGTTTGGGAGAAAGCACGGGTCACCGGAGGCTAGCAGGGGAGGAGAGGGATCAAGCATCCAATGGACTATCTCCCTCTTTGGGGGGGTTCACGATGATTGGTGCCAGACTGCCCCCCTAGCGGAGGCTGAGGGTTGGGGATGCACACCGTACACTGGGGAGGAGTCAGGGGCAGATGCCTGGATGGGAGCATGTACGGATGCGTGCATGATCCCAGCCACTGACAACATTGCACACCCACTGACTCTGGAAATTGTGAACAGAAGAAAAAGTGACACCTCTTGTGTGGCTTGATGGCTGTCTACAAGTGTTCATCAGGCACTGGCACCCGAACTGGATCCATGAAGGGTGGGGAGATAGCAGGCTCCCTGCCACCCCAGTGTTGGGGGAAAGCCACAGGGGTTAGAGGGTGCCAGCCGTCCCAGTCAAGACGGACAGCGGTCAGATCCCCGGCAGGTTGCGTGGAATGATAACGGGTGCATAGAAGTGGCCAAGAGGAGGATACAATTAGTAAAAAAAAAAATTAAAATTTGTCTGTAAAGAACCCCATCCCTGAGACTATAGGGTGGCCTGGAGGATTCTATAAGCTCTTGTGAATCTTACGGAGAGTACAAAGTGTAAAGAGAATAGGTGTATCATTATAAATGATCTTGATTTCATCCTCAGTAATCTGCCCTATAGATTTATCCCATTCTAGCAATCCAAGAAGTTCTTTCTTGTATTGGACAGAAGGGTTGCCAGGTAACTTCTTGTATACATTATAGTCACTTAATAATTCCAAAACACTTCTGGCAAAATCCTCACTGTCCATGACCACTACTTTACCTCCTTTGTCTGCCTCCTTGATTACCACTTTTAATTCAGACCGTTCTTCCAATGCTTTCTTCTCAGTAAATGATAAATTACTTTCAGTATACTTTTTATTCTGTAGAACTTTACCTACTTCTTTTAGAAATACTGTCTAAAAACTCTTAATAAAGGTATTGCTCATGGTAGGAAAGAACTGCGAGGACAATTTGAAAAAAACATTTTCTTTCCTCATTAAGGGTATTAACAACAGGCACTACAGTTCCCTCTTCTTCCTCACACACATCACCAAATAATAAGCTTTCTAAAACATGTGCATCCCTTTCTAGCTCATCTTTTATTATTACATTATGACATTCAGCCTCAGTATCAATACGGGAATCACCTAGTTCAGTTAGTAAATTAACCATTGTCATATCCATATTACCTAATATACTTGCAGAATCTCACTCCAGACCTCCCTCCCCACTCTCAGCCATTGTAAAGCCCTCAATACTGGAATGCCACCTTTCCCCTCTCCTGGTTCCTCTCCACTAGTATGCTCGCTGCTAGCTTATGTTATGTTTGCCATGGTTACTTCCTTCTCTCACTCTGCACCAGTCTCTACCTCGACTTCTCTTTTCTCCTTTAAAAAAACTGTTTGCCCTCCACCTCAAACCTTCCTTACACTCCATAACTCCTCACCCCATTTTTTGTCTTCTACCCCTAACAATGCCCTGATGAGGTGGATAATTCTATCGGTAGGTTGCAATTAGAACTAAAGAGTGTACAAGCTTAATGCTAGGAGACCCGCACCTCTGCTAAAGGCAAGGAAATATTCCAAAATAGTCACACTTCGATGAGTCAAGAACTCAATTTCAATTGAAACACACCGGCTCAGGCTTCTTCTTAACAAAAATGTTCTTTAGTGTAGAAAATCACCAGAGCAATAAAATCCAGGTCACCTGACGCATTTTGCTCAATCAGAAAGCTCTGGTTGAGCGAAACACTTCGGGTGACCTGGTTAAATCACCAGGAAATGGTAGTAAGCCATGGGGAGCTGTGTGTGTACTTTGGATTTTATTGCTCTGGTGATTTTCTACATTAAAGAACATCTGTGTTAAGAAGAAGCCCGAGCTGGTGAGTTTGAATTGAAATTGAGTTCTTGACTCATCAGAGTGTGACTATTTTTGAATATTTCTTTGCCTTTAGCAGAGGTGCAGGTCTCCTAGCATTAAGCTTGTACACTCTTGAATTTTGTTTGACCACAGCACGGCATCCCTGGGTGCAACAGCCCCATGTAAAAAAACTTTGCAATTAGAACTACACTGACATAACCACATGGTCAACAAGCAGTTTTTCTCATTACTAGTATATGTACCTTTTTAAATTGTATCTCAGTAACTATGTACAGTACTTTCTTAACCTTGGTTAACTTTTTCTGGTAACTATTGTCTTGTGTTCATTTCACCTGTTACACTGTTTCTTGTATTTTGACTTGTTCTCCATACTGAATTTGTCTTTGTAGCACTTCGACGTGGAGCCTTTGTAAAAGAGCCCCTGTGCTCTAAGGTATTAATCCAAAATGTGAAATAAATAAAAATGAAAAATATATATATTTTAAACCTGTATCAGTCTTTCACACTTGTGGCAGAGTTTCATACAATTGGTAGCAATTTACAACAGTTGTGGCAATTTGTTCCGGCAACTTTGAACTTCGATCCCAGCAATGACTCAAAGTAAGTTGGATACATTTCCCCCACAATTGTGTCAGTTGTTACCACAGTTTTGGATATTTTTACTGCATTTGCAGGACCCAGAAAATGACTCAAAGTTGACTGCATCAAATATCATGCAACCATATTGCAGATGAATGATGGTGGCAAGCAAATGGCACAACTGCATCAGTTTTGGTGCAAGAGATAAAGAAAAAAGCTGATTAAAAAAATCTTCATGGACTCTAAAAAGAAGCAAGATGAAGAATAACACAAGCCAATACCACCGAGGAGAGAAAACTCATAAAAAAAGTACACAAAGAGTGCAAGTTGAACACATAACACTGAAGGACGGAAACTGTAATGTGGGAGAAAAAAAACACCATACCGCAGACACTAAGTTTATAAGTAGCCCACTTAAAGTTTTATTTTGAGAAGCATGTTGAATACTTATTTGATGCCAATAATTTATTGATAAGAAGCAGAGAGCGGAATGTTGAGACATCTGACAGGATCTGGAGTTAAGGAACAGGAGCCATTTGTTAGAAAACAAGTAGGTATGCTTTGAATCGAAAATTTTACTAGTGGAACAAACAAAATTTTCCTCTCATAGTAATGAAAAGGATGAAAAAAAAAACATTATACAATGGCAAGAAAGAATCCTGGTCCCTGATTGGTCAGACTGGAACTGGAACTGGTTCGATATCCCAGCATTGCATCCCGGCTCTAGTCACAGAACACTAAGGGACCACATGAAAAGTTCAGAAAAGATCACTCCACAGCATCCCATCCCTGCCAGCTGCTTCACTGGGCCCTGCCATTCTTGAAATTGGAGTTTCCCACTCTGCTTGCAGTTGGCGCTTCCCACCCACCGTAAACACACTGAGTGTTTGTATTACTTTTTGCCTCCCGGTAACATGTAATACACAAAGCTGTACTGGAAGAACTGCAAACAAAATGCCACTGTAAAGAATAACTTGGGTTTTGTTGGCAGCTGACCGTGTGACTCCCTAAATGAAAAAGAAAAAAGAAAAAAATTACATAAATGAGCGGGGTGGACAGCTAGCTGAGAGGCTTTCCTACACAAAATTAAAAACAGTTACTTGCCTACTTAATCATCACCTCTTCACTTAGTTTTCTTCTCCCCCAAAAAACATGCCCAGTTGCCATACATCAAACAGTTACTGAAACATTAAGGGGGATGGGTGGGTATGAGACGTCGGACGTAATACTTCCAGTTTCTTGAACATCAAAAAAAGAGACATAAAAATAGACAAACTAAGTAAATACAGGACAACAAGATCCATTTTGAAAATGAAAAAGAAAAAAAATACAGAACAACACGCTGTCTCCTGTTTTCTTCTACCAACTGTACTGGGAGAATAACAGGGTGGGGGTGAGAGACATAGCCAATTACTGAACAAAATATATAATAAGTGCTATTTTTTTTACTATGGATATCTACACCATCTAAAAATTACACAAAAATGTAGTTTTCATAAACCTTTTAATAATTTTCTCAGTTCTCTTCCCATTCAAGCCATTGTATAATTGGAATAATGCACTCCATGGTGGGTGTTCTCAGGTGTTGGACGCCCCCGGCCTGCAGCCTCGGGCCCAACCACCCTAAGTGGAATGTTATCCCAGCATAACACCCACCCTGTTGTGCATTATTCTTTTAATAAAAGTTACAAAAAAGCACCTCTTAAAGACGACAGGAAATGCTTTCTTACTGGTAGCAGGTTACAATATCCCATTTACAGAAATTATATACATATGCCTAAATGATCCATATGTAGATGTACCTGAATAAAAACTGATGTGAAAAACTGTAATTTGCATTGTTTTGTTTTTATGGTCAGCACTCTGTTATTGTTCTCTTCCCAGAACCAGAGATCTTGAGTTTAACTATGTGAAGGTTTGTGCACAGAACTCTAAGCATGATTGCAATAGGACAATGACAATAGAACATGTTTAGCATTCTGCTCACAAACCATGATATAGCAAAAACTCAAAATTACTGGTTCCATGAACAGAACTGTACAAAATGTTGTCTTTAAAGGGAAATCAACTGAAAACCAGTTTTTCACGTCAGTGTTTATTAAGGTGTAGTAAAATATGGCTCAATTGGAAGGAAAGTCTTTTGTTTCTCTTACTGGGGACTTTACTAACTGCTGTCAATGATCACTACTTTCCTGTCTTCTTTAAGGAGAGAGCCCCTAGGATCTGATACTTGTCCCTCAACTGACTGCAACAACTGGAACATTTTAAGCTCTAAACTTCAACATAGAATGTTGAGGAGGCAGTGTTTCATTATAATATCACAGCTGTGTGTGATTGTGCAGATGTGTTTCAGTGTCATTAGTTGGAATTCATGAATAATTCAGCAGTAACTGAATACATCCATGATAAAATGGAACAATACATAAAAAGAATTTTAAAAACAATTGGATTTTATTAAAATGGCATATGAAATTGGCCTTATTGGTTATTTGAGCACTATTGTAAAGGACACGTAGATACAGAGTATAAATATCATAGTGAACATGTTTGCAAGGCCACATGGGCACTTTTATCAGTTAGATAAAAAAGTGGAAGCTGTCTTAACCAAGATAAAAGTAAAAAAGTTTATCAAACTGTCTTAACCAATATGCTGTACTGACAAAGCTATGATCAAGTCAATGTGCTTAAACAGTTGTTATGTAACATGAACCTAAGCTATTTTATAGTCTTTGGGACACAGTAAGGTGTGCAGAATTATTTTATATTGAGTGAAACTGCTGCATTCATTTTACCTTCTGCTGCTGCAAAACCAAACCCATTACTGTTCACTGTTGTGTTTTTTTCATCAGAAATAAATCCCTGTGTGGATTTGGTGGACTTACTGGATAAATGCAGTACATCTGTGAATCAATTAATATAATACCAAAGAAGGTCTGGGAGACAAAATGTTTGGAGGATATATTTCCCAGTTGGGAACTGAAATGGATTCTCTAGCCATGTTTAACTAACTGAGAAGTTATTTTCCAAGAAAGGTGCTAGTGGGGCTAGATCACCAGCACACTCTTGGACTGGATCCTTACCAGTCACCCATCATGGATATCTAACACTAATGTCATCCCTGACTATCTCAGTGACCACTCCCCTGTTAGCTGCACCTGGTCAAATAAATTCATCAAACAACTGCCAAAAACTATCACCAGCAGGGTTTTACCCCGTGGTCACCTTCCTCAACTCAAATCCCACCTCCTCCATCAAGACTGATCCACTATCTTCAATGCAACCAACGTAAACACTGCCCTTGACCACTTCATAAACATCTTCACTGTGGCCTGTGACACGTATGCTCCTATTAAGAAATGCAAAGTCAAATCACTCGGTGATTCTTGGCTCTCAGGTGACCTCCTCAGAATGCTGAAAACAAGATACCACCTATGGGAGCTGGCCAGAAATTCTGGAAAGCAAAACAACATCCAAAACTGCAAACGTGCCCGCAATGGCTGTACCAAAACCATCCAGCAAAGGAAGTCCGTCTTCTATAAGCATGCACTCACAAACTCCTGGGGCAATGGTCAGAAATTCTGGAAGAACATAAAGGAACTCACCAGGAATCCACCCAAACCCTCCCCACCAATACTCAACATCAACGGAACCACAACCCTCAACCCAAAAACTATTGCAGATACCTTTAACAAAGCCTTTACCAACCTCAGCGCTCTCCTACACCAGGACTACTTCAAAGATGGTGAAGCCCCTCTGTCCGCAATGAACACTACTCCCACTGGCTCCCCCTGCTTCTACTTCAAAGCAGTCAAGGCTCACCAAGTACGCAAATATGTTACCAAAGCCCTTGGTAAATCAAGATTCAGTAATGACTCCCTCAATCTCAAAATCCTGTCTCTCACACTTGATGAAGTGCTTAGTCCTCTGACCAGAATTTTCAACCTCTCCCTCAGCCTTAGCCAGTTCCTGGAGAGATGGAAATCTGCCACTGTCACCTCAATTCATAAAAGAGGTGACAAAACTGCCCACAATAACTACAGACCTATCTCCCTACTACCCCCACTCTACAAGGCACTAGAATGCATCGTCTCGGACCAGCTCACAGAATACCTGGATACATACAAAATCCTGTGCAAGCAACAACATGGGTTTTGCAAGGGTCACAGCACCTCCACAGCCCTACTTGAATTTACTGGCGCAATCCACAATGCACTTGACTCCGGTGAACTATTATGCTCAATCTACATTGACTTAACTAAAGCCTTAGACACCATCAATCACCGCCTCCTGCTTGTCCAGCTTCAGAACACTGGGCTGTCAACCGACTCCATTGGCTGGTTTAAGAGCTACCATGAAGAACGGTCCCAAACAGTAAGAATCACTGATACACTCTCAGACCCTAGACTGGTCCACTTGGGAGTCCCCCAGGGCTCCATTCTGGGACCCCTCCTCTTCAGCCTATTCTTAAAATCACTACCAGACAGCTGCCCAGAACAAATAATTCTCTACGGTGACGATGCTGTGATCTTCACCTTGGACCGTGATCCAATCCTATTAAAAAATAAACTTCAGCGGGCCTTCTCCTCCATCGAATCCTGGTTCCTAAATCATAAACTGCTTCTCAATCAGAAAAAAAACAAGTCTATGGTCTTCTGCAGCCCCAACAACAAAAACAAACAACTCCACCTCTCCATTGCAACTGAACAAGGAGCCATCCTAGAGCAAACACAATCGTTAAGTACCTCGGCATCACCCTTGATCCCCACCTCTCATATGCTGTCCATGTCAGCAAAGTTGCAAAGTCTGCCAATGCAAGGTTAGGCATATTATTCTGGCACAGGAAACACCTAACCCTAGAAGCACTGTCAGTGGCTGTCCAAAGCTCCATTATCAGCATCATAGACTATGGTCTTATCATATATGGGTCTGCAACTACCACTGCTCTCAAACGTATCGCGACCTCCATGAATAAGGCCTGTCATCTCATCACTGGCTCACATCGCCGTACCCACACTTGTGACCTTTATTCCCAGTCTGGATGGCTTCAACTGGACAAATGCATAAAATACCAAACCTGCATCTCAACCAAGAAAATTACAATGGGGCTTGCCCCACCTGGTGTCTGTGCCCTCCTTAAGCCTAGACATAGGAACGTCAATACAAGGAGATCCAATTCCCATCTACTACATATCCCACGATGTTGCACGACCCAAGGACAAAGATCATTCACCTATCGGGCATCCAACTGGCTCAACTCTCTTGGCAGTGACATAGCAACCATTCTAACACTTGGTCTCTTCAAGTCTAAGCTGCACCTCTCACTGCTTGTACCCTGCAATTGCCCATCTTAACATTTCCACTGTTCCAGCTGCACATGCCCCAGCATTTACAATCAGTCTTTGCACCCATAGCACCTTATCTGTCATATTCCCTCGACAAGGCCCCCTGGCTGCACTGTCTTCTGTCCTTGTTCACCTCCCCCCCGTATCTCCACTCCTGTCCCTGCCCCCAACCACCTCCTGTACTCCCCCCTATCCCTGCACCCGTCCCCTCAATCTCCTACCCTCACTTCCCGACCCCCCTTCCTTGTCTTGCTCATAGCTCAAGTCTTTGTACTGGTTATTACATGTCTGTAAGTCAATGACTATATGTTTGTAACTAAAAATGATGACTGTTGTACATGCTGACGTGGAACCTTTGTGAAAGAGCCTCGGCTCAAAAGTATTGTAATCCTAGATTGAAATAAATAAATAAATAAAATAACAAATATTTGATAATGACACATCCCTTTTCTGAACACAAAAATAAGATAAACACTTAAATGTAGATATTAAACTATTCATGTTTCTGTCTATTTGAATTAACCTCTTTATTCAAATTTGTTCAAATTATTTTCTCTTCTCATTCCACCTGTCTCAATTGGGACCCCTCCATGTACCCTCACACTGCTTCTGCCCTCCTTCATGTTTAAATACATACTGGGACACCCTCTTTTAACACCCACCAGCCCACCAATGGTTTGTTAACACTGCAGCTGACTCCCTCCAGTTATTAGTTATACTGGAGAGACTGAAACAGGATACAGTCCTTGGAAAGTTAGAGGTGACAGGACCATGGTATGCCATCATGCATGACATTAATCTTGGAGGTGTGTACAGCATATCTAGATTCCCTGACATACATCCTACAGAGGGCTCCATCTACATCACATCCAAGCCCCCTGATTAGCGGGTGCTCAGCCTCTGGCTGGACCAAGTAGAGATCATGGGTATTGGGTGTAAACCTGGCCTGCCCAATCAGCAGACCAACAAGCTTACCACCAAGTATCAGGCCAGACATATTTCTCTTTCTGCTAAAATGATACATCTGATTACAATGTACTTTGTCCTTTTTTGAAGCCCTGTTCAACTTTCACTTGCTAAGGAGTCCATGTTGTTTCTCCAGGAGTTACATTCATGCATGCATGCATGCACATGCAGTGCATATTGTTCATAAGCACAGCTTCAGGAAAGACAAAAGATCAGTGATCTATCAAGTTCCTTCTTCCCATCAGTTCAGTGGGAATACCCTACTGGCTCTTTGTCTTCAAAGCACTTGTTTAGTCTGTGTTGGGAGGTCTTTTACTGTACCAGCTGATTCCAAAGGCTCTGGAAATCTTTTCTAAGTATTCATCTCATCTCTTTAATTTATGTTGTTTTACTTCACAAATGTCCCAGTTCCAAAACAAGTCACTTCAAATTAGTATTGCATGATCATTATAATATATTTACTGTATCATATGCATAACATTACAGACATATTTGTGAACTGGTTCAGTGCAATCTGAATAGTCCATGAAATTAGTTTTTTTTTTCTAAATACTGTAGGTTTTATTCCCACTCCCACTGTCGTCGATGTACAGGGGTGTACTTGCAATAGTCTGCGCCCTATCTCCCAAACCGTGTGAATGTTTTTCCTCTAAGGATCTACCTACTGTATGTTATTTTGTAATTTTCCCTGCTTATTATACCTGATAGTTCCTTGCAAACCTGATAGCTCCTTGCAAGTATGTGGTTGTTTGTTTTCAATGAACTTCTTGCCGAACTTTGCATCAAGATAATTCCTTGTAAATATATCCTGCATCTGCCAGCAAATTGCCTTATCGCATGTTTTGTCATGAATCACACTGTTTTGTACCTTGCTCTCATCACCTTGCTTGTATTTTTAGTGTAAAACCTTGTTTTATTTCTGTGTTTTATGTAATTCCACTCTGTAACCTCCCAGGTTGTGCCTGAAAATAATCATTTCTATGGCTAGCGCACCTACCTGGTAAACAAAAACTAAATAAATAAATAAGCTGTAGACTAGGTACGTGACCTGCTCATGCCCAAACAGTCATATAGATGGCAGCCAGGATTTTCTCCCTCAGCTTTTTCCTATAGCCATCCTCCTTTCTATAGCATGGGCAGTGCACATGGGCCTCAGCATGCACATCATGCCCCTGCGCTAGCAGTAAACGCACTGGCCTGTATACAGATGACATTGTGACACTAGAAACTGTTGCTAACCTTCCCCAGCTAAGACATACTGCTTCTCGGCAGCTGCCTCAGTCTGGCTTGCCTCCTGACATGGAGACCTGAATCCGCTCCTTAGTTCAGGTCTCCTCCACAGTAGTATGATTCAGTTCCACTGGATCATAGGGATGGCCAGGATAAACGGAGCTCTCATATATTGCAGGTGCATTGTTATTTATAGGGGAACAGGCAGCTGCCTCAGTCTGGCTTGCCTCCTGACATGGAGACCTGAATCCACTCCTTAGTTCAGGTCTCCTCCACAGCAGTATGATTCAGTTCCACTGGATCATAGGGATGGCCAGGATAAACGGAGCTCTCATATATTGCAGGTGCATTGTTATTTATAGGGGAACAGGCAGCCACCCCAAATGAGCCTTGCATCTAGAACATTTCTGATGCTCTGTAACTAGCCAGTGAAAAGATGACTACCACTGCTTGCTACATGTGCCAGTCTCAGATCTAAAGCCAGAATGAAGAACTATGGAGTCTGCACAAGTCCTAGATATAGCAAAGCAATGTGTATGGCACTAGGAAGTGAGCAGGATGTTAAGGGAGACGACTACTTAGAACTGGCACCTAATAACCAGTAGATGAAAGCATATAGGTGCTGGTCTGGAAATTTGTAACCAGTTAAGCTTACATGCACCTTTTGACTTGGCATGTGTTTTACAAACCAAAACTACATTTTTCGGATGTCCATGTGTCCTGCTTAAATGAACTGCATTAAACAAACACCTATGCAATTCTGCTTTGTGCAGACACTGAACCAAGAAACTGAGGAAGCAAGCATTGTTTTCAGATTGATAACTAGCAGATCAGCGTGAGAAGAGTATTATTTTCATTCACTGTCTACGACATTTTAACATGTAGCCCAGTGAGCATTCACATGGCCCATATCCGTGTACTGTATGTGATCACATTCAGTTTACCATACTGTATCAAAAACAGCTATGATAGCAACCAGAAATGACTGCCAAGTGCCAGGCAAAACCTTTTTCACCAATTCAACACAAAAGTCCATGCAAAAGGCACCATGAGAAAGAATATGGGGTGGTGTTCGAAAGCGCTTGGCAGTGTGTACTTGGTGTGCTGCAAGCCAGTACCCATGTAATATATTGAGGAATCAGATAAGCCAGCATGGTTTGAATTATACCTGTGAAGCCTTAGCATGGACATTTGTATAGAATTACCATACTGTATGTAATGTATCTGGTTCACAAATACCCTTGCATTGCCCCCACTGGAGACTCCTCTGCATCACTGTTTTCAACCAGAACTGTTCATTATATTTTAAGCATGCATTTCCCTTGGACAGGTGAGTAAATTTTGTAGTGTACTTGTACTTAAATAGTGGGTAGATACAAAAAAGAGTGTGCACACGGACAAAGGTGGTGCTTAAGGAACTATGCTATGGTAAACAAAATCAAAAGTTCCAAGCACACAACCAAGCCTTATTGAGCTCTGAGATATATTAGCCTTTGAGAAAGGAGCTATTGGCTTCGAAACATGTCAGGCGTGGTGTTTTCTGTACTCAATAAAATGTAAGCTTTAAAACTTTATTTCTGTCCGGCGTCCTTCAATAAGGCTTGGTTGTGTGCTTGGAACTTTTGATTTTGTTTACTTAAATAGTGGGATTGTCTTCTCTTGGTATTTTATACAATAGATGGAAATATTAATGTTAAATGTTGCTGCCCGGTTTTTGTAAGTGAAGGGAACCCTCAGCCTGTGTTGCCATTATACCTGCTCATTTTATTGTTATCATTGCCTTAGACAGCTCACTGTGAAGAAGTAAGAACACATTGCCAAATTCACCCTCCACATTTTTCCAGGAAGTGCACCAAATATGTATTCACCCAGTGGGTCATTGACACCCACATAAGGCCATTTTGTCTTTCCTTTGCCACCACTCCCTGAAGGATCAAGATACCACATCCAGGTTGGCACCATTAAACCCCTCTGTTGTGGTGGGTGCATCCAGAGCATAGGATTGCATACTGTTTGACTCAGCCACCATCCTCACTGCTGTAGGTGCTGCCATGCCTGATATGGATTCCTGTGCCAGGTCTGGCACTGGGCCGGTCTACACTCTGGTAACTACCTCAGTCACATTTCATCCCGATGCAGGCTCTGGGCCCCCAGTGGGTACAGCCCTAGTCCCCCAGCTGGGCTAGGTAGGTAAAAGTTTATTTTTATAAGGTAATACATGTCATTTGAACAAATGTCCAGTTTACAAGCAGACCTCTGTAATCGCTATCTAATGTTACAACAAAAACAGAATAAAACATACAGTACATATAAGTTCCAATAGAAAAACATTAAGACTCTAATAAAGCATATACAAAGCACTTCAAGATAGAACTATGAATGTTACTAATATAGTAACTTGTAACAATAAGTAAAAATACTCCTTATATGCTAAATACAGAGTGCAAAAAGATTAAAAAAAACTTTTAAACTATATAACTCTTATAAGTCCAGGATAATAGTTAGCAGTTGCAAATATGAACCTTCAAATCTTTTAAAGTTTGAACAAACATTGGATGGCTTATGATTTCCCTTATGTCTGAAGGAAGAGAGTTCCAAATGGTGGCAGCCTGATAAGTTATGGTCCTATCCCCATATTTATCACATGTTTTTCCATAGTGATCTAATTTAAATGTACCAATCTAGTCAGTGCCCTTTTCATATTTCGATCCACTGGAAATAGTAGTTTTGAGATAATGTGACTATAACATATATATTTCATTTTGTGAATTAAAGTTAGCCAGTGATAAGTATAATTACTTTTCAGAGGCAACCAATTTAGTTTACTAAGCAACTGACAGTGGTGAGTACAGTAATTCCCCTTGAGTACATATCTTGCCATTCGAAAATAAGTTTTATCCAACCTATCCAATAATGTTTTATTAGCTGTTCTATATGTCAAGTTGCCATATCTCAGTACTGGAATAATCAGCTGTTTGCTTAACTTATTCCTGTCTGTTAACATCAGACATTTTGTTGTTCTCCTTAAAGCCCCCACCCTTTTATTCACTTTTTTTTTTTTTACTAAAGCCACAATACGTTGAGAAAAGGACATCTGCTGGTCAAAAGTCACTGCCAGGCAATTATAATCCTCTACCTGTTCCAGTTTAATTAATTTCTTTGTGTAGATTTGAGTTTGAGAGGGAATATAATTTTCTTTTAATAAAAATTTCATACATTTTGTTTTTTTTTTTTGTTCATGATCAACCTTGACCTTATAAACCACTCTCAATTTTTAAAAAATCAGACTGCAGTTTTGATTGCAACTCGTCATCAGAGTGACCAGAACCAACAATTACCATATCATCGGTGTATAACCTAATTGCTGTATGCTCGGCCACCAGTGGTAGGTCATTTACAAAAATAAGGAACAGAAGAGGTCCCAGAATTGATCCTTGGGGGACACCTCTGGTGAATTTTCTGCTCTCAGATGAATAACCCCATATTTCTACCAACTGGGAGCAGTTACTCAAATAAGATTTTAACCATTCTAAAGGGCCATCTCTAATGGCTATCCCCTGCCATCTCACAGTCAATAAGGGGTGGTCACCAGGTCAAAGGCCTTCGAAAGATCCACAAAGATTGCTGCTGTTTCCCTGTTATTACCCAATGACCTGTTTAACAGGTCACTAAACTCTAAAACGGCTGTTGTGGTTGAATAATCCTTTCTAAAACCGGATTGATTTTGGGTTAGGAGATTATGTTTATTTAAGTAATCTGTAACCTGAGAGGAAATAAGTTTCTCCAAACATTTTGATAACAGGGGTAACAAGGCTATAGACCTGTAGTTATTAACTTCTACCACACTTGCTCCTTTATGAATGGGTTTTACCCTGCTTTCCTTCCAAGATGAAGGGAAGTGACCAGTTTGCAGGATCCAATTGAATAAGTAGGTAATAATTGGTGCTATGTGACAAGCTGCTAACTTTAAAAAACTACCTTCTAATCTATAAATCCTTGTGGGTACTTATTTTGTGTAAAACTTTATAAACACTAGTTATTGTAAGAATTTTAAATCTGAAAGGGAGCAAATTATCTTGTAAAGGGATTATTTTTGGGTCTTCCATTTCTTGCTTGTGAGGAATCTTACAATTTGGAAGATCTACAAAAAATCGAAAATATGTTAGAAATTTTCTTTGGATTTTCAACAAAGGTATCGCCTTCCTTTAGACTTGTGATTGTCTCATGGGGTTTCCCTCCTGGTTTGGTTAATTGTTTGACTATATTCCAAAAATATCTTGGGTCAGTACTCAAATTAATCTTATTTCTAAAGTAAAAGATTTGGGAAGTTTTTACTAACTTTTTACACTTGTTTCAAGCTACCTTAAAAATGCCCAACCCCTTTCTGATTTTGATTCTAAAGCTTTTTTCCAGATTCTATTTTTAATCCTTACTTGCTTTAAAAGGCTTTAATTAATCCAAGGTAATTTGAAAGGTTTTGTTAAGATTTTGACTTTGGGTGCATGCAGATCACAAATTTCTTCAACAGTCTGAGAGAAATATCCAATTGCTACATCAATATCAGGGATTAGTCTGCAGCTGGGGCCATCACTGTTACCCCAGGGCAATGCTGTGTGTTAAAGGCCAACAAGGGGGTTGCCACTACTGGTGTTCCCCATTATGAACCAAATGTCTAACCCTGTGCATAGGCCAAATATGTGTCCAGAAGTACCACATAGGTACCCAGAGCATATACTGCCTCGTCTCTGTGAAACAGTTGTGTATTCCCCAGGACTGATTTGAGAAACAATTCTGAGCTGGCAAGATGGCTGTGCTGCTCACCACCCTGCTCCCCAGAGCTCCCTTGTGGATGGAGGTGCAAGGAAATATTTCATGAACCATAATGTCCCCTGCCTACTGACCAACCCCATTACCTTTATCATCTTTTGACTCACATTATGAAACTTGGCCTGCTTGACCAGAGATCACATGTTCTCCAGTCACCAGTTTTTGTGGTCCTCCATCTGAGGTAGTCACCTACCAGTTGTGTCACTGCTGCCTATGATATGGTCTTCTGTTCAGCTGTCTTGCAGAGCCAGTCAACATAAACTTCCACTTGGCTGGCTAGTATGTCACCCTCTCCATCCCCTACACCTCTTCAAGAAGTTTCTTTAAGGGTTTCTCTGTCTCCCATGCACATATCTTGCACCACATCTAGTATTCTGGTCCCTGCACCACTGCCTCCAACACTTAGTGCCTGCAGGTTATGCTCTAGGTTTGTCAGGGCCTGCATCCAGTGTGGTCATCCAATGTCTTCAGGTGCTGAGCAGCCTCCAGGAAATCCTGACTTTGTCCACTCATCCAGGTTGCAGCTGGAGTCATTTGAGCATGGCCTTATTACAAATCTAGGAATGTAGTAGCCTCTATAGTTCCCTACTAAATTATTATGTGTTTCATCTTTTAACAAATAATTTCCCTCCCTCCCTTCCTTCCTTCCTTCCTTCCTTCCTTCCTTCCTTCCTTCCTTCCTTCCTTCCTTCCTTCCTTCTCTCACTCCTTCTTTCTTTATTTCTTACAGCAAGTTAGACAATTGTCATTGTATATATACTAGAAGAAGGGGGAAAACAAAACATTTAACTTTACTACTGCTCGAATCATAACAGTAAATTTGGCCATGTAATGTAATTGTCAAAATTATTCCGACCCAGTCTTAATAAAAGTAATAGATGAAGTCTGCTGCTCACTGCCAGTAGACAGAAAGAGCCATATGGCTGCATTATGGGAGGTGTGGTGGAGTGGTTATGGATGGACAAAGAAAGTAACAAGGGTGGGAACCCAGATGTCCACACCTTAGAACCTAGGGACTAAGAGCAGACAAGTCTCTTTAGTTTATAGGGTAAGTGAGCTTCAAATGAGCTCTAATTCACCATCTGTCACAAAGTAACACTTGGAAAGGAGTTGAAAATTCCCTGCCTGACTGTAAATGTATGCTGTCCCTGTTGTTTGTACTGCTCCAGTGAATGCAGGAGCAAAACTGATTCACAGCAACTTGATATAGCGTTACACACAACCACCAGGCATAACTCAGGAAAACAAATCTCTGTAAGTATCACATACAATCATTGTGCACAACTCTGTGTAAGCAAAAACTTTTTTTTTCACTTAACTTTTTATCTTCCAGGACAGGGTAGGCTCCCATGGTTTGCTCCACTGAGATCTGGATTCTCCCACAGATCACCCCCCCCCATGGTGGGGTTGGGGGGGGGGCGCACACAAATCCAGCTTCTGCTCCCAGAGTCCTGGCAGACATCATGTATGCCTGTCCTGCTTGCATTTTTTTCCATTTTTTGTCACTCCCCATGCTTAGGCGTGCTCATCAACATGCACGTATAGAGGCGCACAGTGGTGAACAGACTGTAGGAGGGGAGTCTCTTTAAATGAGAAAAAGCACATAGTAGCTAGTAGCTGGCCATTTGGCTATGATGTCAGAGTCTGCACCAAGTCACTGAAGAATGTAGCCTTTAGGTTTTTTAGGCCATAGAGGTTGCATTGGTGGTGTCTTTCCCTCAGAGTTTACCCAGGACTATAACATGCATGCACTCCAGGACTGAGATCACCCTTTCTACTGTAAAGCGAATGTTTATGTGCATGAGTATAGCTACCCCTCTGCTTTTTGTATTAAAGATGCTGCCATATACCTGAGAAACCCATTCCATTTTAAGTTTAGTTTTCTCCCCTTCTGACAGGTGGGTCTCCTGAATAAATGCTATGCTCACCTACTCCCACTTCAGGTGATCCAGTATTTTCCAACATTTTATGGGGAATGTATACCCTTAATATTTATGGAGATCTTTTTGATTGGTTGTCCTATCAAGTTATATCTTGGAGAGCTAGCAGAGGGGTTGCAGTTGAAGCAATGACTTTCAGTGCAGTAGTGCTGGGGCGAGTAGTGTCCTGTCATGTTATATCTTGGAAGTCAGGCAGAGGGGTTGCAGTTGAAGCTATGGTTTTAAGTGCATTAGTGCTGGGGTGAGTAGTGGCAGTCCTGAGAAGTTGTAGTTTTTGGAGTGGAAGAGTGGGGTGTAGCTCAGCCAGTATGTCCCACTTTTCTTTCTCCCTGGGTTTGGATAAGTTTAACAGTGCATACATTTGCCAGCTAGAAAATTCTAAAGGAACAACCAGTTTCATTAACCTTTTTATATACAACCGTATGAATAAAGGCAACAGTAGTAAGGAGATAGAAAAATGTGAACCACCAATAACTGCTGTGGTTGCAAATAACTATACAGTAAACATAAACCAATACATTTTGGGGGTGGAAGGCTTTGCCCACATGGGAGTGGAGACCCCTGAATCAGTCACCTGTAACTCCTGCGCATATTGTGTAATCAGTCAGCTGTTGCCCCTGCACATCAACTAGTTGTGTTGATTCTGCATGGCTATGGCTGGTGCCACTAGGACCTCATAGGCTTTATTGCACCATGAGGGTACAAGGCATTGTCACAGCCTTGTGCTGGGGAGAGAGTAAGCATCCATGATATTGGTGGAGGTGGCTAGGAATGGGGGGGCACTGTTGAGTGGGTAATGACCCCTTGTGCTACTGAGCCTTAGTGTGTCACTTGCTGCACACTGGCTTGGGCTGGAGCAGGATCATGATGAGAGGGATTCCCTGTGGGAAGGGGGGGTCCACGGCTGCACTTAGTGATCTGCTGCCTAGCAGTGGTGTGGTTCTCAGATGCAGTTAGAGCTGCCAGCACCTCTTGTAATAGAGATCCATGTTGGGAGGGATGCCACCTAATTTCAGTGAGATTAGACAGCTGGTCTGTTATGGCTGCTGAGAACTGGTTTAGGAGTGAGCAGTGTTATAGGTCACTGAGAGCTGATGCTGCTGGAAAGTCTAGCTTTCTCAGTTGAATGCAGAGTGAGAGGCTGATAGCAGGAAAAGTAGAGTTTGCCAATCCATTTGCATGTTCACAGAGTTAAAGCTTCTCAAACATGCACACAATTGTGTAGTGCTTTGCGAAGGTGGGCTCCTGTCACAGAGTGAAAGTGACCCTGCTGTTGTAGTTGCTAGTGAGGTAGGGTTGGAGGAGGGAGTGGAAGGAGCTGCCAATCAAAGAGGAGATGTACTGTCTTATCAGAGACAAGATGTTCAAAGCAGAGTGGCAGGAGTATAACATCAGAGGCTGAGGATCAAGGCCTCACCCAGTGATCTAGTGTCCACTCTCTGACTGATGCATCACCAGTCCCCATCTTGCCAATAACCTCAAGCAACTCCCATCTAAACAAGCCTTTGAAAACACCCACAAGATGGAGTGGTGTCAGTTATCATTCCATCTGGGGGAAATGTACTTTATAGACTTTCCAACATATGGGGGAATCAAAGAGCAAAGAGGTGGGGGTAGGGAAGAGAAGAGAATAAGGAGGAATGGGGGAGAGGAGGTTGGAGAGGGGAAAGCATGGTGATTGATTTCACCATGATCAGGGTGAGGAGGAATAGAAGAGGTGCAGTTGAAGAACGAGGACCTTAGGGGTGGAGGGGGGGAACCAGGCAAGCATTTATACCAGTAGTAAAAAAGGTTATAGTGCTGCAAAAGCAGCCAGTCTTTCAGGGCTGAGGTACTTTCAGACAATCTTGCTTTCTGTCAGTGGTCCCTCTTGCCTGGGCCATGTCCATGTGCTGGCAGCAACCCTGCTGGCCCATGATCATCCATCATGTCCCTGTTGTTGGTGCAGCAGGGGGCTGCTATGCGGCTAAGTCAAAAATTCCAGGCTGAGTTTTTCCAGTGGCAACATGTTTGATGCCCCAGGCTGTTTAAGTGCCAGCTCACTTAGAGAGTCAGAGCTGGCCACCAAGTGTTCTGAGTCTCTTCTGTTCTCCTTTATGCTAATCTCCAACCCTGAGTGGCCAGAGTACTGCTTCTTCCTGCTGCATTGGTTAGACTGCTTGGCCTTTGATGTCTGCCATTCCACAGAATCTGGGTGAGAACGGCTCCATGATGGAGATGGGTGGTGTAGCAGCCATGGCTATTGCAGGGAAGCTGAGTTCTGTGAAAGTCCTTTGGGTCCATCTCTTTGGTGGAAGAGACTGTGATTCTTGGGCCAGTTTTTTGTAATGTAGTGGCAAACCTCCTCCGGTGAGTTGAAAGTGTGGAAAACTCTGCTATGGTTAACAGTGAGTTTCACAGGGTACTGGAGCCTGTATGAGATGTTGAGATCATTTAGCACTTTCTGGGCTCCAACGTACCCCATCCTTCACTGGTCCAGCTCTGTGGAGTAGTTGGCAAACATGTATATCCTCTTGTCTTTTTAGCTATGCAGGCCTCTGTTCCTCATTAAGGACAGGAGCTGTTGTTTATCAGGGAACTGCAGAAACCTGACAAAGATTGTATGATATCTGTCTCTTGCCTTGAGAACTGGCCCAAGCATCAGTTGTGCCCATTTAGTCTCCAGCAGCTGTTTCTAGGTGTGTTTTAGGAGGTGACAGAGGTCTTGCTGGAGGAAGCTAACATCTTTTTGTTCCACTCCCTCTGGGAAGTCAACAACCCACAGGTTATTGTGATGACTTCTTTTCTCTGAGTCCTTAGCCTATTCCCAAAGTAGTGTGACTATCCTCTCAAGCTGCTGGATGCGAGCCTTGTGGTGAGTGGCCTTTTCATCTATTTAAGATATGTAGGTTACCATCTCTCTGGCTTTGTTTTGTAAAAACTGCACTTTTTCTTCCAGTGTTGCAACAGATGACTTGAAATTGGTGATCTCCTTCAACCCTAACTGGAGCAGACCTTTGATTTCAGTGGTGTCATTCAAGATGTTCAGAGCTGCAGCCACCTCAGTCATTTCCTGTCCGTGCCTGATGTTCACTTAGTTGCCATGGTTCTCAGCAAATACCTTTGCTCAGAACAAGACAGTAGATGTCCACCACCAGGATTTGTAAGTGCTGATTTTTCTCTTTCTGGCAGGGCTAGGATTGTCCAGATTAGTGGGGTTTTGAATGAATTACTGTATAAATATATTTAGAAAATGGGCTAGGAAATTCCTGGGCTCTGATTGACTGATATCCCTGGCAAGGTGGGCATCTGTCAGACAACAGAGCCTGGGTAAAAAAGTGCCAGTCACAACCAACCTAATTATGTTTGCCTATCACTGAACCAATGGAATGTTCAATTTTAAATAGCCACCATTTTCTTTCTCTCACTTAGCGAGATGGGAAACCCAACCCTAATCCTCCAACCATCCGGCCTCCCGCTCACATGCCCCTGTACAGTTACCCAAAATATGTCATGTCACCACTCCTTCTGTCCATATTCAGCAGCTCCATGGTGCACCACCAGCCTGCTTCAACCACTCCTTGCCGATGTCCCGAAATATTCACTTTTTAAATTATGCCCTACTCATGATACCCCAGAAGAAAACGAAACATTACAGCAATGTCAAACCACATAAATATGCTAGAATTGACCAGGCTTATTTTAGTTTTTTACAATCAGCTTGCCCACTCACTGTATGTGCTCCACATACCTCAGTGTCAACTAGTTACAGTCTCGTGCTGCAGATCATAACAGCTCTGATGGTACAGAAAAGCCAGTAATAAATAAAGAAATGCACCTGTTTTTACATGTTGACTTTCTCGTTTTGATCCTAGCATTCTTGACCTCCGATTCAGTGAAATAGATGACTTTACTGTTCCCTGTCCAATCGTTTGTCAGTCTAACACCATTGTCAGAGCTAATCGCTCCCACTCTTAGAGTGCAATAAAAAAAATGTTTTAATGTAAAAACTAGCAATAGTGCTTTAAGTGAAGTCATGGCGGGGGGACGGAAAAGTGTCCACTGCAAAATGAAGAGAGAGACAGATGTAGTAAAAAAGGGTCTCATAAAGAGCAGCACACTCTAGTGGTAAATCAACTAATAAACAGGCTATTTAACAGAAGCTGCTCTTTCTAATCAATTTTATTAATATTTTACCCTCCTTTTTCCTAATGAAATCATTATAAAAAAAAATCAATGACAGCCCATTTTCTAAGTGCAATAATACTAGAGATGTTGCGAAATTATATTTCGTTGGTAAAAGTCCCACAAAATCAGCAATTTTGCTGCACTAAATATTTTTGCAAAATTCAGCCGTTACGTAAAATATTTAGCACAGTGTGAAATGTGAAATTTCACTAGCGTAATGCGAAATCTTGCCAGAAAAGTGGTGAAATGTTGCTGTCAAAAGGCTAATTTCACCATTTAGTGGGCAAACTTTTACGTTCTGTGGGTGAAATTTTGCATTCCACGGGTGAAATTCTGAATTTTGCTTCTGAAAAAAATTTCACGAAATGGGTGAATTTGGCAAAATATTTCACATAATGAAATTTTCAAATTTTGCACATCTCTAAATAATACCCAATAGAGTGGGTGATATTGGGCAATACCAGACCTTCCAGGGGCTATAAGGCCATCTACCTGTGGCATTGGGTCTCATTAAGCCCCTGGGCAGCCCAGTATTGCCCAAGACTGCCCACCCTGTCGGGTACTATTGCTTGCGTAAGTCTTACTGGCAGAAAGCTTACAATTCAAGCTGCTGTCTCAGACCACAGCCTGTGCATGTGCCAATACTGTAGCGACTTCATTTAAAGCAACAGTGCATGCTATGCAGAACATTTTGACCCGTGCTATTTCATTCCATTTTAGATTCCCCCTTTAATCTTGTCTTGTGTGATACTCTCTTCCCCCACAATTAGTCTGCTTTAGCACATTTTGCATTTAAAATATTAAAAGGAATGTTCATTGGAATATGACTTGCGGAAGGTTTTGACACATAACTGTTTTTTGTACACATATTGTTTCATTAGGACAGGGAGCACTGTCTGCTGTAAGCTACTTTATTTTAGTCACAAGAAAAATGATGATCAACAATGGGTGTTCATATACAACAAGGAATACTGATACAAACCTAAACTGTGTCTTACTAAAATGAGTGATGCATTTGTTTATTCAAATGTAAAATCAAAGTGATAAAGCAAACTCAAAATGGGGCATACATTGTATCAAACAAGCCAGGGTGTAAGGGGCAATTAAAATAAAAAACATATAGGTCAAAATGTTTTCCTGCACCATGTACTGCTTTAATATATACTGTGTGAGAAAACAAATATGTTATATAAGGGGAGGGGATGGTATATATATATATATATATATATATATCAGGGGGGTTGGGGTGAAACAAGTAAGGAGTGAGACCACCAGTGTGTTATGGAGGTCACACTTTGAGCCCCTTTGAAGCTATCAGGATTATTTGGTGCTTGAGAACCACTGAGCTAGCCTGTATTAGCCTATTTGCATACTTGTGACTCCCGCACAAGGCCTGCACAAGCTGAGATGATTATAGGACGGCTTACCTGCAGTCCAGCTGAGATGCAAAATTTGCCATCCAATAAAAAATGGGCCTATTACCACTGTGACCTTGAGCAAGTTCCTGAACCCCTATATTCTCATGGATGTAGCCAGACAATGCAAATGTGTACTCCATAACCATGTTTGTTGCCCCATCTGGTGCTCTAAGCAACATTTTTTGTATATCATGGCAGTGCCTGGTGCCCCTTCCCAAGCAATGGTCAATGCAGCTGGAAGGCTGATACTGGGGGCCACCTTGAAAATGAATCATAGGGCCCCAGGGTGATTCAGTCATATCAGCATTCCTCTTAAACTTGGTTATTTGGTAAACTTGTTATTAAGTTTTTGTTGACAGAAAAAGGAGAGCCAGGTATTTCTGTCAACTTCAGCCTCATTCCAGGGGTGGGAGTGGAGTATACCAATGCAAACTGACATATTGACTCAGTTTAAGATGTTGGTGGTATTTTTGTGAATGGGGGAAATTTAGCCAGGACACTGGGAAAATTCCTCTACTCTTTTCAAGAAGTGCCCTGGAATTTTTAATGTCCACCTGAATGACCACCAGAACAGTCAGACGGAACCTCAGTTTAACATCTTATCTGAAATACAGCACCTCAGGAGTACAGCACACCCCTCATTTTGCACTACAGCGTCAGTACTGGGATTTTACCACAAGTTCCAGGTGTGTGGCTAGAGCCCAAAACCTTCCAATCAACCAGCTTTAGAGGCAAATGAGCAGCCTGCTAAGCCACAGACTCTGGCTCTGTGCTTCCATTTTAATGTTTACTTGCAGGTATCAGAAAACATCATTTAATTAGAAAAAGAAGAATATATACAGTAGTCTGCAAATATGTTTAGAGTATGGAAGGTGAGGCAGAATCTAGATTTGGGGGCAGCCTGGAAATTTGCAGGTCTCTAGATGGGGCAGTATAACACTGGAATGGTCCCTATATAAAAAGACAGTTTCAATGGACAACTCTTCTAACATTTGACTAAAATAAATCAAACTAAATGAATGAAAATTCATAAATGAATCGGGCTATCCACCTCTCTAAAAATCAATACTTCAAGGACAAACTTACCAACTCATGGGGAGATGGGAGGAAGTTCTGGAGCAATTTAAAGGACCTGACAGGAAAAGACACCAAAGTTGCACCATCAATGCTCGATATTAATGGGGTAATCACCTAAGACCCAAAGGTTATAGTAGACTTATTCAATACTGCAGTTACTGACCCTAGCAGTGTTCTTCCTCCACACATCTTCCAGGTAGCACCAAGCCCTAGCAATGTAGGTAGAGGTGACCAACCCCAAGCCGCTCCCTTTTTTATTTCAAAGCTATCGCCAAGCTTGAAGCCAGGAAATATCTACAAAGGGTGCTTTGAAAATCATAGTTTAGTGGAGATTCCCTTGATCTCAAGCTAGTTGCCTTGACCCTTGAGGAGAGCCTAACACCCTACACTCAGATAATGAATCTATCATTAAGATTTGCCCATTTCCTCCAAAAGTGGAAATCCACTATGGTAACACCTATTCATAAAAATGGAGACAGGGCTCAACTTACAAATTATAGACCTTTTTCTATTCTCCCACCCCTCTCCAAAGCTCTTGAGTGCATTGCTTCTGACCAGCTGGTTAAGTACCTGGACAAATACCAGATTCAATGCCCTCAGCAGCATGGCTTTCACAAAGGCCACAGTACCACCACAGCGTTACTAGAATTTACCAGTTACATCCATAATGCACTTGACCAAGGTCAGTTGATGGGGGTGACCTTTATAGACCTCACCAATGCCTTTGATATGGTCAATTACCCCCTACTGCTTGAGCAACTCTCTAGCACCAGGCTCTCTGTTGACACCGTAGGCTGGTTCTGTAGCTACATAGAAAACAGATCACAACAGTTGAAGATAAATGGTGTCGTCTCTGAAAGCCAACAAGTCCACACAGGTGTCCTCAAAGGATCTATTCTAGGCCCCCTCAAGTTTAGCCTCTTCCTAAATCGCCTCCCTTTCGAGTGCATGGATAAGATTCTTCTTTATGTGGATGAAGCCTTGATCGTCTCCAGTAATTCTGATCCAGTTCACCTTGAAAAACAGCTACAGTGTAATTTTACTAGTGTTGTGGATAGGTTCTTGGAGCATAAGCTTCTATTAAATTACAGAAAGTTATGATGTCCTCTAATGCTTATAACAAGCATAAAGTGCATCAACTCACAATATTGAACAACACTGGCAACCCCCGCCCCGAACTGGTGCAATCCTTCAAATATCTTGGGGTTACCATCAACAGCTCCTTAACTTTTGCAAACTATGTCGATAACATTGCTAAAACTGTCAATACACGAACTGTACTTCTGCATAGGCACAAACACAGCCTGACCTCTGAGGCACTCAGGTTAGCAATATATAGCTCGATTATCTCTGTCATAGATTATGGCCTAGTAATCTATGGTGCAGCTACAGACACTACCCTAAGAAGGATCACGATGGTGCTAAATAAAGCCTGAAGGCTAATCACAGGGGCCCATCGGCTCACGCATACTTGTGATCTATATGCACAGGCGAGGTGGTTATATTAGAAAGGTAGGATTAAGTATCAGACCTGCTTGCTAGTAAAAAAAAAAAACTAGCCTGGGTCTAACCCCCCAGGTGTTCAGAACCTGTTAGGTCTATCCACTAACCCCCACCACACTAAAGGATCAGAGATCCAGCCTTTTAAGGTCCATCTCTGTCACACCATTCATTGTCAAAGGTCATTCACCTACCACACTCCCTACTGGCTCAGCTCCTTACACAGTGGTATCCTGTTTGAATCTAAACTGGGCCCTTCAAACATAAGCTTCACCAACATCTCATGGCACTTTGTGGTTGTGACTGCTGTTCCTAAGCTGGTAGAAGCTGATCAGTCCTGCAGTCACTCAACTGCACTTTGCAGCTGAACCTGCCACTTGGTCACCCTTCCTCCTCAGCATCCTCCTCATAGCCCTAATCTATTACCAACCTCCACTTTTATGTTAATACCCCTTACCTATCATGCATACAACCTTCCATACCCCCCTCCTTCCACTCCTGCCTCTTCTCACTCTCCCTTTCACCCTCCCCTTTTTCGCTGCACAAAGCCTCCTTGGCTGATTCTCAACATTGGTTTTGATCCCTCAGGGTCTTTTGAAAGTTCATTTAATTATGTTTTGTATACCTGATTATACTGTCTATTGCCATTGTACTGGTATGTAATTCTGTATGTTAAACTCCTGTCTACATTTGTTCATTTGTATTAATATCTGATGGGGAATCTTGGTAATGGAACTCCTAGCTCAAAGGTACTTGTAATCCAAGATCATATAAATAAATAAACAACAGAAAGGAGCCAGTGGTCCATTGTTGTAGGTTGTGGTACATTAGCAGCAGTGAAGAACCCTGCCATTACCCCCTTAAAGTAAAATTGTTACCATAGGAAACAATAAATAAACATGATTGTCTGAAACCAGTCATATGTCCTTGAATATATCACATTGATGTAAGACCACTTTTCAGATGTCCCATTTAAATCAGAAACCCTGTTTCCAAAACAACAATGAGACATTTTGTAAGGTAATTACCCACTCTAGGCATGCTTATGCTTATTCGGTGCACTTCCCAGAGGAGTGATTGCACTTAATTTAAATGCCTCATGCCTTACCACTCCTAGGATGTGCATCAAATTAGCTTTCCTGCACAAACTATCATGTATCTTGTGTATAAGTTATAGCATAGCATTGGAATACCTGTTAAGTTATGAATCACTTGAGTTGGCTAGAGTGGCTTTTAATAAGTTTTAACATTTTTTGCTACATTTTAAAAGTTTCTTTAGCTGTTTTCCCCCAAGCTCTGAAGTGGAGAGCTCCACTTCTAATGCTCCTGCATTACAGGTCACTTTACAGGGCATAAGAAGTTCAACAGCTCTATGCAATGATTGGCTGAAATCACGGAACTGATTTATAATACTAATTAGCTGGGGTCAGATCAATCATATCTCCTGAGTGGTTGAAACCTGGTTACATGAGGTAAGTTAACATAGCCTATTACCTACATCAAACAGATGTTAATAATATTAAACTTTCAGTTAACAACTTTTGCAAATCAATGACAAATATTCATTAGAGGACTCTCCTTAACATTAAAAAATACAGCCCTATGAACAACAAATTGGCAGCACTCTAAAACCACTTAGTGTCCATAGTGCTATATAGAACTTCTTCTGTGCTGACCTGCCACCCTTTATTATTGAACAGTACCATCAGCAAGTACTATATAAGTATAATTTCCATACAATAAAGACAACAATTAAAGCCAGAAACAGATAAACTATACTATTCACAAAATACAGTACCATCAAAATAAGAAATCAAACAGAAATAATTACAATAGATTTTGTAAGTGGAATAATATATTCCAGAGTTTGTGGATTCTGCTAGCTTAACCCACACACACACACACACACACACACACATACAGGTACAGTCCTTAGTGGCTGAAGGACCAACAGACACAAAACAGAAGCAGGGCTACTGAACATAATCTACCCTCTGTTGCATGATATTTAGACAATAATACAGGAGAGAGTGGGGCATATCATTTGATATTAGATGTGAGTTGAGGCATAGGCCAATAGCTTTCAACCAGCTAAGAACTTAAGTGACAACATATGATACTCTACACAGTGTAGTATACAACCACAATTAAAAAATGACCCATAAGTGATGGCATATGCCTTTTCTTAGTATTTAGTTCTGATCTGTGACAATATACTGGGATATCATCACAGGTAAGAAATTGATTCAGCCAATCATCTTGCAGGATTTATTCTATCCATTTTATAAACATTAATTAACCACTATGACTTTGCTTTAATCTTGTGCAGCTCACTGAAGCACTATATAAAATCAAATTATCTTTATCATGTATTAAGGCTATTGGAAATAGACACAAAGGAAGTCCCAAATATATGCCCTTTAATTCAAACTGAGTTTCCAAGGAGGTATCATGTCTTATTGTTTACATCATGTTTTCTCATGGATGTGCTGTGCCTGAAAATTATCTATAATAGGGCTGTTTCCCCAAATTATATTAGTAAACAGAGATTTTACTCTCCTAGGTTATTGAAATGCTAAAGAAAAGGTGTTGGCAGTAATTTCTGTTTGAAGGAAGCAGATGGCACATTTTAAAAGATTCCCAAATTAGCAGTGAGACAATTTTCAAGTAACCTTTGTATAAACCAACCAAGACTGAATCGGTGAAAAAAAATAGAAAGCTGCTTTGCACATGAGATCTATCTGTGGCATTGTTCAAATGTAAATTAGGTATTACTTTTTAATAGATTATTGTCCTGTTACACATAGAACAAATATTTGCAAGGTAGTTTATTTTCGTTTATCACCCCATAATGCTAAAATGATTGCAATAGTGAGCCGATTGTCTCCTCTACAATAGTATTTGAATATTCCTATGGTATATGCAATTTACATTTATATTAGTACTTCATGGATTGAAACAAAAGCTTATTACGCTCTGCAGGTGGACTATTCAAACATTTAATACTCAGCTGCCCCCAGTTACTTGAAGACTACATTCTGGCATTAAAGTGGATTACAACTGTAATGTCCCAATACATCATGAGTGACATATCAACTGAGCTGTGCAGTGGGAATTAGGTGAAGCTGGGAGGCTGCAGATAATTTTTCCACAAGAGCAGTTTTCCTGTACATAGGTACACTGTTATCAGCCTCAGTGTGCTCTTTTTTCTGTCACCAAAAACTAGCTGCCAGATGACCATGGAGCTGCATTACAACTCCATTTATGGTACTAGAATGAGCACAATTAAAAAGAGTCTAAATGAACTGATAAGCCCTTTTAGCCTTAGGCATACATTAATATGCAAGTACCAACTCATGCTGCAATATTATAGCTAGTTAATCCCATTTTCATGAAAACTGGGAGACTACATTTAGGCCCTGCAGTAAATGCTGGTGGATTATGATAATGCTACTATTTGTGCAATGATGATACCAATGCCAGCCAAACAGAAGTCTTCTGCCATCAGGAGATCATGTTACAGCTATGCCGTACAACATTGAAACCAGCATACATTACTTTAGCAGTTCTGTGATAATAATATTTATTTATTGAAACTGCTGTGCCAGGAAAGGCCTACTGAGCCATAGTAGCTCATTTCCAGAGGAATTGTTTTGGGCCAGGAGGCAAGGAGTATGAGCCACTCCTTTTTTATGTTTGCTTGCATGCATGTGCAAGAAACATATTGAGGCAGCTTGCTGCAGAAGCGAGTTGTGGAGGTGTGGCAGTGTTGTTGCCAGTGCCAGCAGCCCGTTTTGGGGCTGGTCTGTGTGGCACCAATAGGGGATCATGCTGTCCATGACAGCACTAGTGTAGCTTGCCACCAACTCGAAAGAAATTCACCGCTGCAAGCAGGGAGTGCTCCGTCATTAACAATCAGCTGTTTTTGCTGCTGGGGTGGTCCCAGATTGCAGCACCAAATTACAGCTGCATTGTCTGGTGTCCCATTTCAAAAAAACATAGCAGCAGCTTCTCCTTTGGCCTCTCACATTTCCCACAGAAGCTGACAGACAGCTGCTGTCTCTCACAGTCCCCTTTAAAGCCAATGGGGGTGCCCAATTCCCCCCTGTCAGCATGCCACTGCCCCAGTTCATTTGCTGATGGGGTAGCCCAATCCCCATCGGCATAATTCCTCCCCCATCTGTTGTGTGCCAAGGATGTGCCCAATCCCCCTCAGCTCATGTGCCTGCCCCCCAACACTCTGCCAATGGGGGTGCCCAATCCCTGTTGCCTACAGACCCCCCAAGAAACATTCAATTGGCATGCTGAGAGCCCACCCCAGAATGCCAAAGGACCTGTAAAAGCAGAAAACCTTCCTGCGTTGTTTGTTTTTTTATAAAAGAAAAACTTCCCTCATTGAGTCCGGTGCTCCTCCCCCAACCCGCACCCACACTCTGCGCACCCCACCTCCTCACACCCTCCTCACCCCATACTTACCTACAGAGCATGGCGCAACAATCTTTGGTGGACCAGGAACACATCTGCACTCTTCAAAGCCATCTGCAAACTGAAGAAATGCCAGTAAGCTGTATAAGGGCACAAATGTTTTTTTTCCAACTAATGTGGATATCTCAGCCATTTTCATGAATTTTGGCACCAAATTTTCAACATGGGGTTCTTGGGACCCCATCTCATGAATTCAGTGACTATCATCTGGTTATTCTGTCCCAAAGGTGATTTCATGATCACTGCATGGAATCACCTTTTGGGACTGATTAATGAAACAACAGTGTCACTGTTCATGAGGTGGGCTCTCAAAAAGCCTATGTTGCAAATTTGGTGAAAATATTTCTGAAAATGACTGTGTTACAAGTGTGCATTGCATAGTTTCCACACATACCTGTAACTTCATGAATTTGTAATATTTTCACCCAGATTTTCAAAATTGGCATTTTTTCATACCTCCTTATGAAGAATACAGCTGTCATTTTTCACATCCTGGCTGAAATGTGTTTTTGCATTTCTGGTGCAGAATAGCACAGTTGCTGTGGAAAATCAGTGTTTGATACTGATTAAGAAAATCACAGTGACACTGTTCATGAGCAGAGGTCCTAAAATGCCTATGTTGAAAATTAGGTGACAAAAGTCCATAAAATGAACAGTACAGCTGTCATTTTTCACATCCTGCCTAAAATGTGTTTTTGCACATCTGGCACACAATGGCACGGTCACTGTGGGAAATCAATGTTCAGGACAGATTAAGAAAATTATAGTGACAGTGCTTATGAGCAGAGGTCACAAAATGCCTGTGTTGAAAATCTGGTAAAATAATTTCACTAAATGACTGTGTTACAAGCGTGCATTGAACAGTTTCCACTTATGCGCGGATGTTCAAGCATTTTTAATATTTTCACTCCAGATTTTCAACATTGCCATCTCTTCACACCTCTCTATGATTGGTACAGCTGTTATTCTTCACATCCTGCCCGATCTGTGTTTTCGCACATCTGGCGCAGAATGGTGTGGTTGCTGTGGGAAATCAAAGTTCAGGACAGATTAACAAAATCAGAGTGCCACTGTTCATGAGCAGAGGTCCTAAATGCTTTCATGAGGTGGGGGTCACAAAAAGGCCATATTGAAAATTTATAGTGCAAATACCAACAAACGCCCGGGGCGTTAGGTTTCTAACCATAACGTCCCACCCTGTACAGACTGACAGGCATCAGGGGTGTGCTTTTGGATTGCTGGCTGTAATGATCACACCATTCCACCTCCACCCCCCCACCCTGAAGCCAGTGACAGACATCAAGGTGTGCCTTGGACTCTTCAGCCCCAGACTTCACTCCATTCTCCTATACTGCACCCATTTCAGCGTATGTCTTTATGAAATGGGGTAACTGTGAAGCCGAACACCCCAAGTCACACCTCAACACTTGTGGGTGTCTACAGGATAGGGCGAGGTGAATGCCATGAGTGTTATGGGTGACGACCCAAAGGCACACCCCAATGCCTGTCCATATCTTCAGGGTGGAGGTGGGGTTGGCGTGAGTTCAATACTTCATTGCCATTCCTATTCTGCATCTGTCTAACTCCTGCATGTCCAATGCTAATATCAGCAAGCAAACATTCAGCATTGACAAATACTTGTTTTGTTGTACTTTACTAGTGTCTGTTATTATTACATCACCTGTGTGGTGTACCTTGTGTCTCTTAACGCATGCAATGCACTAACTAACCTCATTACAAAGGTTCCCCAGGGCATACAGATGTCAGTATCTGGGTTCTGTGAGTTACACAATTGTCAAGTAGAGACAAGGGCAGGATTTTCAAAGAAATTTTCCATAATTTAAGTGTAGCACCACACAATCACCCCATGTGTTTTCTTATGCTGTTAGACCACCTTGGTCTAATGTTTGAAGCAAATTTCACCAAATTGTAGCAAAAATAATGTCATGCTTTTTTTATGCAAATAGCTGTACATTTTGAAAAATGTCACAAACACTTTGAAAGTAACAACAGTCTCTTATGAGACTGAGGAAAAAAAGAGAGGAGTGAGTGAGTGAGTGAGTGAGTGAGTGAGTGAGTAAGAGAGAGAGAGAGAGAGAGAGAGAGAGAGAGATGGGCTATAACCTATGAATTCCAACTGTACTAAACAAACTACAGTTGCATCCCCATATACTGTGAGATTGCTCTTCAAAGTCCAAGAAGTTAATGACCTAATAGTTAATGTTACTATTCAAGCTTTCCAAAATTCCTGCATGCTTTCTCCTAAATATGTGAAATGAAGAAAACGTTTTCTTATATTTCTGCAGTTCATGACTTTTTTGTATGGAGTGTGGATACTTTTTTATTTCTTTTACAGCTTCTATGCCTCATCTGCTCCAGCAGTTTGGTGGATTTACTTATCTTCATTCTGGATGTACCAGACCTCAGGGTGCTGCAGGCAAAGGAAGTTTTTTTTCAAATTTTATTAGTTTCCTCCTTCTCTTCTTTGCTATGGATCCCTGGACCTTGATACTCAGCATATCACATCCACCCATCCCTGTGTATCTTGCACTCCATCACCAATATGTCTACAGGTGGCAGTAGTGCTGTGGAATGTGGCACACTGCCCTCCCTGGGAGGAGGAGGAGGGCGTCCCCTCAGATGCTCGATCCTCCTCACCCTGGCCAGCATCCGATAAACCCAGTATGTTCGTGAACCTGGGTCATTGGCATTACGAGTTTTATTACAACCACTGCCCTGATGGGCCAGCATGTGGAAACATTTCCATGATAAAGATACTCTGTGGAAGAATTTCTTCCATATTTTACCATTTTAGTAAACAAATACCATAGAAGTTAGAAACAAAATCCAAAATTCAGGATTTGTTTCCTGCATTCAAACAACTTAACATTTAAGCAACAGACACATTTTTACATATGTGTCTAAATAAAACTCAATGTGATCTGTGCAGTGCAGAATATAAAAATGTGAGAAGTTTTCAATGGGAAAAATTACTATGGTAGCTCTATAGCGATTATAGCAAAGCTGATTATAACTAGTGTCTTTGGAAGGAGGAGTCAATGCTTAGCTGGTGTATATTATGTTTGCAATAACCCATGTCAGGGTGTGCAGTTATTGGGGATTAATCAACACCCTGGGTGCGTTGTGAGGCATGAGGCCGCAGGTCAAGTGTCCTCGCAGCACCCAGGGTGTTGATTAATCCCCAATAACTGCACACCCTGGAGTGAGTTATTGAACTTATTACATTGGGTATGCTTAGAACAAGAAGAAAGCAACATATAGGGGTTTTCTCCCTGTTTAAAACCCTCCAAAAAATAACAATATCCTACCACCTGGAAAAATAGTCCCCAACAAACAATGGCAATTTGACTGCTGACATGCACATACAAATGTCAGAAATACTGTACTGATATAGGTTCTGAAATTTGTTGTACATAATATCATTTCTGAGACAGCTACTCTCGGTGGGGGATATTCAGGTCATCTCTCTCTATTTCTCTTTCCCTCTCATTATCGAACGGCAAGGCAGAACCACAGAATTACAACTACTGCATGACGTGTGGAGAGATATAGAGAGACAAAGAAATATTCCAGTCCCATAACTCACTCTCTCTCTCTGTTAAGGATGCTCAAACAAGCAGACGCTTAACAGTACCTGTACCTGTTTGTGCAACACTTGCTCCTTGGTCACCATCTGTCCCCTCTGCCTCGATTGCTATGTATAGTAATTCGAGAGAGACAAACAGAAGCTCACACACCACAGACAGTGCAACACCATTCAAATAAACAGTTGCTCACTGTGCCTGTGTCTCTCTCCATGAAAGAAAAAAAAACAGCTCTTTCCCATCTGATCATCACTATGTAAAGTAACGAGATAGAGAGAGAGAGAGAGAGAGACACACACACACACAGACACACAGACAAACACAGAGGAGAGTGCAGCAACTTTCAATTACACAGTTGCTTGGTGTGTGTGTCTCCCTCTCTCTCTCTCCATGAAAGACTATTACGGCTGCCCTCATGATGACTGACTGCCACATTCAGTGATCACAGGACGGGCAGTAGAGATTGTGGGAGTGGGTGGCGGACACTGGTGGGGACTATCATGTGTCTGTCCCTTGCATTGTGCTCTGTTCACTGACCACACATGGTGTCGGGAGGGGTTTATGACTGTGTGTCGGTCTTGGCACTCTTGCTGTCACAATGTCCCAGTTGTGTTTTTGTCTTCCTCTTGCTGTTGTTTTGCTAGCAACAACAATTACATAGCAGCACTATGGCTTAAAATAACAGATGAAGGGTACAACATTTTGGTCTCAGTGTATGTAACAAACCTCCTGATTTGGATTCAGGCAAGAAATAATCAGACCTAAAAACATGACAGGCTTCCATGTTGGTGCTGACTGACTGTGGGGGAGCATGTGAAGGAAGCTGGTTATCAGTTAACAGGACCAGCAAGAGAGAAGTGACTGCATCCCCGGGTGGCTTGCATGGGACACACAAGAGCCACCAAGGGATGGGGGGATGCTGCAGGAGACAATGTTAGGGGAAGCAAAAGACAGCAAGGAGCATGGCAGGAAGGCTAGGACATACACTGCAGGTTCACTCTGCCACATGGTAATCAGAGATCTGTGGGGTGGGTGTGGGGATCCATGCATATGGGGACACAGACACAGCAGGTGACAGTAACACATCAGTTGAGGATGAGCAAGTCTCCACGGCTGCCAAAGTATAGCAGCATGGGAATTCAACAGTGAACAGAGAGAGAGAGAGAGAGAGAGACAGAGATAGAGACAGAGACATGCAGACACACATAGACAGGGGATAGTGCAGCAATTTGAAGTTAGAAGCCCCAAACTCTCACTCTCCCTGTAACTGTTTGTCTCTTTCTCACAGTGCACACCTCACTTTACCCAGGTGTTGACATATTTCCTTAACATGGGGTAATGCTGCTAATTTTTGTATGTTTCACACACATCATTCAGGGTTGGAAAAACACAGACTGTAACTCTCAGTTGCTTGGGAATATGATCGCTCGCTTTATGATATTTTGTAATGGATTTCATTTGTAACTCATTTTCCCCACACAGAATGAATGCAGGTCTGCCTAGTGATCTCTCTTCATGGCCCACCACTACTAGGTGTGCATATTTTGGGAAGTAATCAACGGTCATCTGATGGCTCTGTACCAATCAGATACCTATCTTCAAGCAGATGAATCCTGATAAGTACATAAGAAGTAGAACACCTGGGGGAAATGAGCTGATATCTTGTACAGTACTTTGGGCTTCCAGGCTGCTACTGGTGATAGCCCTCTCTTCTGTGCCAAGGACTGTCAAAACAAATAAATGCAACCACTTTGGCAAATCATTAACAAAAAAAAACCAGTAATTGAGAAAAAAGGGCAATTACACTTCCTATATATGAAGCTAACAATATTTATGAAGGAAAATCAACACTAACAGCCTCATACCCTAGTGTGTGGCTGCTCCAGTTTGCACTTTGTGTGCAATTCATCATTTTACTTATTGCTTGCTGCAGTATAGTAGATTGTATCAGAGGGATTCTGCTGACTTGCAAGCTGATATTATTTGTAAGTACAAATACCAGATTCCCCTGCAGCTGATAACAGAGCACGGCTGACATTTTCTACAACTAATAATCCTAGAATCCCCTGCAGCTGACATCAGAGGAGTGCTGCAAGAGTGGGAGATTCAGTAGTCTGTAGTGCATGTTAGAGTTTTTATAAGTTCTTATCTTTTGTTTGTTGGTCACACTGTTCTGCCTTGGCTAAGTACTGTCTCAAAGGACATTAAATAGACCAAGAAGAACAGCGGGACCAACAAACATCTGATCAGAGCTTATAAAATTTCTAATATGTACTGCAGGCTATTGATTCTGCCACTTCTACAGCCTTCATCTGATGTCAGCTACAGTGCATTTTTGGATTTGTAGATACTAAAAATGTCAGCTCGCAAGTCAACAGAATTGGTTTGATACAGTCTATTTATACTGTACTAAATAGCATGTAACAAACAATGTTTTTTCACATGAAGTTGAAAATGGGACCAGCCCAACACTTGGACTGTTCCTCTTTAACAAAACATATTTCATTATTATATATAGTACAACATAGGTAAATATTTATACAAAAAGTAATATGATTATGTAAGTGAGAAAGTTTTACCCCATTGGGGAATCAGGAAAAAAAACAGATCAAGACTATCTAACAGGTCCCTAAAAGCATATTAACTCCAGCAGAGTATTGGGGGGGGGGGATTACGATTTATTTTTAAGAAGTCTGTGCGGGGTTTCTAAATGTTATCAAGAGGTGCATTATTGTTGTTCAAAGTATAGTGCACTTTTTCTGTTTGCATGGAAAATGTCACCAACCTGAATCATTAGTTGAATTTCATGGGTGCTTTCTCTTTTTTATGAAGTAGGATATATGTTTTCATGTTAAAAAGTAATAGATTAATCAATCCCTTGCCTTGTTTGTCTAGCTTGAGTTTCTCTGGGACTAATACCCAGAATGATAATATCTGAATCAAACAGAATTCTAACCACTACCATCACCTGAGAAGGCTTCCAACATGAAACCCCAAATCATTTCCAGAAGAGCTCTTCCCACAAACATATGAAATAAAGTTCTACACTGGGTATGACAGTGTAGACATCTTTGAAAGTGACCCATTACACATAAATCTAGATGGGGTGTAGTATATTCTGCACACTTACTGTGTAAGGTTAAACTGTATTTGCTGGAACCTATAATTTCTCAAGTCATTTCCTGGAAATAATAAAGCTCCCTGTAATGTGGAATCCTATGTGCTCTTATCAAATTCGTGTTGACCTTTATTTTTAAGATTAGTCAGCTCAGTCAGTTAATGGGTCTGAATAAATAAATTCATTTTCACAATAACTTTTTTTTACTTACTATTTCTAAAAATATATTTTCAAGGGAAGGGGCACCTTTGGGAGTTCTAAATTTTTGTCATTTTTGTGCCAGGGAAAACAGTGAGGAGGGGGTTAGGGAGATGCAGATAGACTTGTAAAGACTAAAGAGTTGGTCAAAGGTGTGGCAGTTAAAATCTATTCTGAAAAGAAGCTGTTCATCATAAAAATAGCAGACAAAATTTCCATGAAAAATTCAAGCTTTTATTCAATACCAGCAACTTGCTGCGGACACTTATAAAACATCCCAAACATTCTTACATATGCACATAGGCTTTTTCAAGGGAACACGGTCTTAATGTACAAACAAATATAGGTTCAGTTTTGTAATACATTTTCACACTAAAGGTTATTGATATAATTTTTTTTTTTTTTTGTAGAATCTTTTTATCTCCCATGATCACGATGTGGAACTACTCCCCTAGCTGTCCTTTTACATGGGGTCTCATACCCGCCAACTGTCAGCCTCTGCTGTGACCTCAGTGAAGGCAGGGAGGACCATGGCTTACCTCCTCACAGAGGGGCCCTTCCCCAGGGATGTGTATGGGGCAGAGAGACCTCATCACCCTTGGACCCCTGCCCCTTGAGACAGACATTGTTTTGCAGCAGCAAGGCAGGACCCCGTCAGAGGCACCATCCTGTCATGTATGGGGGTTTTTGCTCCTTATGGTTCCCCCAGGGACATCGACATGCAATGACATCTGCACACCCTATGGTGCAGATGTCCACCATCCCTCCCCTTACTATGGTACCAGTCCTGTAGTGCCACCGATCTCCACCAGAGTCCACTGCAAAAAGGTGTGTCAGCAAGAACCCACCCCAAGAGAGTAGAGAAGTCCTCCAGATTCTCAATCCTCTCCTCCCCTGCTGCCCCCCGCCATCCCAGGTCCATTCCTGAACCTGAGTCATCAGCATGGTGTGAGATGTGGTATCTACGCCTCAATCCTCAGCGCCACCAGACCTGATATCATTCATTTTTGCACCAAAAAACCTAATGCAACAAAATATTACCAGACTGAAACAATCATATTAATGTTCTCAAAAACACCTCAGATCATGCATTGCTGTTCACCCCAGCCTAGCTGGTGCAGATCTGGTTAGGGGGTTGAAACAAGGAATGAATATCACTGACTGAGAGACATTGAAGGATACCCCCTATTCCTGCTCACATCATAGGTACTCACCTTAGTAAACTTGAAAAAAATATAATAGCTCCCACCAAAATCATACAGCAAACATTGCTGAACTTGTAATTGAAGTTTTGGTGAAGTGACTTTGCATATGGACATTTTCAAATAAAACAATAGTAACTGAGATATATATATATATATATATTCCATTTGCTGTGTTATTTTGGTGGGTGCTCTTATTTTTTTTAAAGTTTGTTGCATATATTTGAAGCACCACCTAATCCCGGTGCTCATTATTTTTGCTTTGCTTGTACTCCCTTTAGTACCAATCAAGCAGGTAGCTTATTGAAAATAAGACTATAACATCCCAAGAGAGCATTGATAATGCTTAAAAGTCCATCACCATTTGCTATCTTAAAAATATAAATAGCAAGTCTCAACAACATGAACTCAATGTTGGTTTAGATCAGTGCTTAAACCATTTTTACATGACAAAGTTCTTACTACTGAAAAAGTGTACTTCCCAGGAGGTCCGATACAGCAGCTCAAGGTCACCAAAATTGTTTGGGTATGCTGAAGCTGACATTGATAAGGTGGTGGCTGAAAATATTACAAATAAGCTGGGTTGTAGTACACCTTCTGAATATCACCTTGTAAAAAAAAAATAGAGTTTAAAATAAAAATAACTTAAACTTGAATGGAACGGCACATTATTACCTTAACTCACTATATTAAAAATAGACTCCTTGTGGCTTAACGTTACTGATAGAGGCAAATGTGAATTTCCATGACTCTTTATTGATTTATAGATGGAACACAGTTAGAGACAAGTGTAGTATAGACTTTATGGTGTCAGTCATTGAGGCAACTAACAAAGAGAGGGGAAGATGAGCTTGAATACATTGAGACACAATTAAACACGGTTTTGGCAGTGGATGAACTTAATACATTTTCAGAGATACACTTACAGAGCAGGAGTCGGCAAACAGATGGAGCCATCTGTTTGGAGTTTGTCCTTGTTTGCATGCTGTTTGGATTCTCCGTGGATCTGTGAATTTAATAAAAGCTGCTTCGTTCTTATATCTGAATTGGATCCTGCATACCTATTTGTAAGTGCCACTGTTTGCCGACACTTGCTCTGTAAGTGTCTTTCTAATTTTGGTGGCAACTGTAGGGTGGTGTTGGAGCCATTTTCTCTTTTTTCACATTTTTAGAGAGGACTAAGAGGGAATTAAAATGTTTTGAGGTGACCTTAAGGAGAAAAAACATAAGAAATACAGCCTTGATATCACTTATTACAGGGACAGTAAAGTCTATAATTAGAGCTCATCACAAAGCTAATTGGGGGGGGTCATAAAAAGTTTTCTCTGATAGTTAGTTCTCATCCAAGTGGGAAGTCATCATGAACCAAAAGGGGAACCAGCAGTCAAAACTGCTTTTAGCCAAACCACAAATACAACCAGAACAGATAGGACACAGAAAGAATATGAAAGTAGAATCCAGCTCAGAGCCCATGAGCAGCCAGGAGGCACGAGGACAGGGAGTACAGGCACAAGTGTTAAAACCTAAGAGACCCAAGGCACCAACATTCAAAGAAAAAGAAAAAGGAAAACAAACAGAAACAGAACAAGACACAAAAAAGAGGACAATAGGGGGGTGCTGTCACACGAAGGTGAAAAAGCCCCATCTTTAATCTCTCAAGAAGGGAATTGACAGATACAAAGCTGGAAGTTTTTGTGAAAGCAGCACTACCAGACAAGTTTCGGATTAAATTAGATCTTCAAAGTTTTTTTTTAGTAAATGTGGCTGCAATATATATATATATATATATATATATAAAATAGAGGCAAAAACTCCATTTAATGCATCAGTTAGGGTTGTTCTACAGTGACAAAGGCGATAGCAAAGAATGTTTTGATCTTCAGCCCACCCCTCAATAGTATTGGGGTGCATTGGGGTCATCGGCCCCAACTTCACCCCATCACATGTGTAAAGAAGCAGAGGTATAAGAGAATGGGGTGAGAGTTAGATCGATGACCCCAATGCGCACCCCTGGTGCCAGTTGGGGTTATTGGGGGTCCAAGGGGGCTTTCAACCCTAACACCAAATTTCCTCACTTTTGTTGCTGTGGAACAACCCTAACTGATGCATTAAACTGAGTTTTTTGCCTCTAATTTCCCTTCTTTTTGAGAATGATGACGACAAATAGTGAAAGTAATGCAGCGGAGGGAGTGTGGGGCCCATCTTGTGACATAATAACAGGAACAGCAACACAAACAGAAGTGCCAACAGTGTCGCACATGGTAACGGAAACATAAATGGTAAAGGAAATGTTAATAGAAACGCAAGTGCAAAGTGACGCCAAAGCAAACAGTGACGCAAACGGACATTGAAGTGCATACAAAAATGCAACTGGTAACATGAAGAATGATGGCAGCAATATTTTAAATGGAAATGTTAATTGTCACAGCAAAAAGAACATGAAAGGGAACAGAAACGGAAACGCGAACGCAAGTGCACACGTAAACGCAAACCATAACGTGCACAGGCATGATACCGCAATTGTAAATGCAAATGGTAAAGTTAACATGAAGAATAATGGCAAAAGAAAGAGAAACAGAAACGGGAAAAGAAGTGCGTATGGAAACGAAAACCAAAACACGCACAGGCACAGTACCGCAATTGTAAATGCAAATGGTAACAGTAACAGCAAAAATGATGCCAAAGGAAACAGAAATGAAACAAAAATGCAAGCGCGTAAGGAAATGCAAACTATAACGCACATGCACGGTACCGCAATTGCAAATGAAACAGGTAATGGTAACAGCAAGAATAGCGTCTAATGACACAGAAATGCAAATGCAAGCGCAAGCAAAAACGCAAACCGTAACGCACACAGTGGCGTAGACAGTAATGGTGCCGCAAACGGTAACGGAACACAACTGGAAATGCTAACTGGCACAGTAACGAAAGGGCAAACTTTTGTTTCCCCCCAAAAATGCATTAGAAAACACAGTGAAAACAAAGAATGTATATATAACAATGGGCCTCGGAGCAGAAAATGAGGACTTGGAATACTAAATTGCTTATATCTCAGGAACCGTACAACGTAGAAAAAAATGTAAATTTCATATTAATTATGACTTTCCTGGCTAGTTTTGCCCTTAGCCCCCATGGGGGGGGGGCTAAGTGTTTTTGAGAAGAAAAGTCCGTATCTCGCACCATTTCCGAGATAATGGCCCCGAAAGGCACGACGGACGCCGTAATGTTATCCAATGGGAAAAAGCGTCAACTTCGGAGTGCCGTCACTATGCTGCCCTGTAATATATTTTTCACCAAACCACCAAAAGGCACATCAGTGGGATATTGCCTTTCTTCCCTCCAAATTTCAGCCCAAAAGACCAAACCGTTCTTTTGTAGCAGGGTGGCAAATAATTGCTGTCATTTAGCCATATCCTGGAAAAGTACTGTCAAACTTTGAAAAAGCTTTCACAAATTCATTCTACAGTGTCGCAAGTGCAAAAGTACTTTGCAAAAGTACTTTTTCCAGATATTTGAAAAACAATTTCTGGGGTGTTTGACTAGCATCCTCAGGGTCCGACTAGGTGAATACAAAAAGAATTAGGTTGCTAGAAGGTCCCAAATTTAAATGCCAAGCATTTTTCTGATCACCAACTGAAAACAAAATGGCAGATTTGCAAAAGTAAAATGGCCATTTGCCAAAGTAAAACTGCATTTGCAACACTTTCAAACTTCTTGTTAACTTTTCCCATTGACTTATAATGGGCACTTGTTTTTTGAATAACTTTTGAACCGTTTAATATTTTTTCACAAAATCTTTGAAAGGCATATCAGGTGCCCTGAGCGCACGTTTTCTGAAGTTTTCAGACCAGTCACGCAAACTGTGTGACCTGTAGGCGAGAGCAAAGAAATCACATAAAAGCATAATTGCTCAATTCATTGTCGCTTAATAACTCTGCAGCCGTATACCTGACCAGTACAAAACTTGGCTGATCCCAAGATCTACTACGACCAACTATGCATGCCAAATTTTAGACAAATCTGTTGAACAGTGGCAAAGTTATTAAGGTGCAAAATTTGACCATATAACCTTAAAAGTGCTACTCAACTCTTAATTCACGGTAGTAATTATCGTGTACCATTATATATATATAATATATATATATATATATATATATATATATATATATAGATACATGATGGACATGAGTGATATGAGAATATTGTCACTCCTGCAGAGTGAGATATCCAAGCTCACGATGCAGGAGTGACAATATTTGCCATAGCACATGATATGTCCATCATGTATTCGATATATACAATAGGGCCAAGAGTTTCAGAAGTTTTGTTATGCTGTCTTGTGTTCTGTTCCTGTTAATGTGTTTTCTCATTCTGTGTGTGAGCTTTTCTGAATGGGCTGGCAGTGTTATAAACTTTGAGATACACATGAGTGTGTTTTGCAATGCTAAATGAGTTAGTTTTAGATAGGAATGAGGAACATACTTTTGTGAAGCTGTATTGTTTAGCAGTCTGGCTGCAGTGAAGTTAAATGCATCACAGTAATTGTAATGAACTGAGAGGCAGAGTGTCAGAACAGCTGATACTGTTTTCAGTGGTAATTAAGTTAGCTGCAGGCAGAGTGCAGAGTGTTCTGTGAAATTGTGCTCTTTAGGATTCTGGCTGCAGTGAAGTTGAAATTGTCACAGTAATTGGGTGAGAATCAGAGTCAGAGGAACAAGTGAGAGTGTGTTTCAGTGGTAGCTGAGTTAGCTGCAGGCAGTAGTTTCGACTGTTCTGTGAAGCTGTGCTGTTTGGAATTCTGGCTGCATCAAGTTGAGAGCATCACAGTAATGAGCTGGAAGTTGGGGGGGGGATAGGTGTGTTTTGTAATGCTCACTTAGTTAGCTGTAGGCAGCAGTGAGACCTCTCAGGTAGTTCTGCATTTGTGTCTATGGTAACAGCACAGGTGTTTCTTGCATGCTGAGGGGAAAGCTGCCTAGGGTGATGATACCAGTGACCTTTTGTGACCTGTGTGTGTAAATGTCTCATATCATCACAGTAGAGCAGAGGGTAAAAATATCACACTGCAGTGGATGATACACTGTTTTATCTCACTCATTTACCACTCACCCCTATTGTGTGTGTGTATATATATATATATATATATAGATATATATATAAATAGAGGATACATGATGGGCGACTTTGGAATATGGCAAATATTTGCATGAGTGCAGAGTGAACTGTGATAATAGCATATTATTGCAGTTCACTCTGCACAAGTGCAAACGTTTGCCATATTCCACAAGTCGCACATCATGTGTGCAATTTATACAACAGGACTAGTACATTTTAGAAACATTGTATTCTGTGTTCTCTCTCTGTTTACTTTATTTTGGTAATTGATATTTTTTTGGGGAAAGTTGGTTCATTGCTTGTTACTCTAACCTCTAGGCTATACTGACAGCACTGTTTGTGTGTGGTCTGAGTGTGTGTGTGTAAGTGTTTCTGAATAGGCTGGGAGTGTTAGTATGGGGAACAGGTGCATGTGATTTGCAATGGTAATTGTGTTACATGCAGCTAGGAGTGAGAAACAGACTGTTTATTCAGTAAGTTGCAGGCTTCACTGAGACAGAGAAACTGTTGCAGTCAGCACTCATAAAGAGAAACTGGTTTATGATGGAGGCTGGTTTGAAGATTAGAGCAGCACAGTAATGTGCTAGGATAGTTAGAATAACTATGGGACTCAGGTGATTGTCTTTTACAATGCTAATTGAGTTAGTTGCAGGATTCAGTGAGAAAGAGAAACTGTGAAGCTATTACATGCAGGCTGCAGTGTAGATAGTCTAACTCTGATGACATCACCATTGTGAGTATATTTGCTGGTGAAGTAGACACTGTGGGTTTATCAGGAAATAAACCCACAGTGTCTATGTCATCACAGAGTTATTACACTGCAGTGAGAATACGTTTTTATTGTCAGTGTTACATGCTCACCCCTATTGTATAAATATATATACTGTATATACAATAGGGGTGAGTGGTAAATGAGTGAGATAAAACAGTGTATCATCCACTGCAGTGTGATATTTTTACCCTCTTCTCTACTGTGATGATATGAGACATTTACACACAGGTCACAAAAGGTCACTGATATCATCACCCTAGGCAGCTTTCCCCTCAGCATGCAAGAAACACCTGTCCTGTTACCATAGACACAAATGCAGAACTACCTGAGAGGTCTCACTGCTGCCTATAGCTAACTCAGTGAGCATTACAAAACACACCTATCCCCCCAACTTCCAGCTCACTACTGTGATGCTCTCAACTTGATGCAGCCAGAATTCCAAACAGCACAGCTTCACAGAACAATCTAAACTACTGCCTGCAGCTAACTCAACTACCACTGAAACACACTCTCACTTGTTCCTCTGACTCTGATTCTCACCCAATTACTGTGACAATTTCAACTTCACCGCAGCCAGAATCCTAAAGAGCACAATTTCACAGAACACTCTGCACTCTGCCTGCAGCTAACTTAATTACCACTGAAAACAGTATCAGCTGTTCTGACACTCTGCCTCTCAGTTCATTACAATTACTGTGATGCATTTAACTTCACTGCAGCCAGACTGCTAAACAATACAGCTTCACAAAAGTATGTTCCTCATTCCTATCTAAAACTAACTCATTTAGCATTGCAAAACACACTCATGTGTATCTCAAAGTTTATAACACTGCCAGCCCATTCAGAAAAGCTCACACACAGAATGAGCAAACACATTAACAGGAACAGAACACAAGACAGCATAACAAAACTTCTGAAACTCTTGGCCCTATTGTATATATCGAATACATGATGGGCATATCGTGTGCTATGGCAAATATTGTCACTCCTGCATTGTGTGCTTGAATATCTCACTCTGCAGGAGTGACAATATCTGCCATACCACACTCATGCCCATCATGTATCCCATATATATATATATATTCATGGCAAAAAACTCCATTTAATGCATCAGTCAGGTTGTTCCACAGCTACAAAAGTGAGGAAATTCGATGTTAGAGTTGAAAACCCCCGTTGCACCCCCCCACCCTGCACCCCCAACTGGCATTGGGGTGTGCTTTGGGGTCATCAGTCCTAACTCTCACCCCATCCCATGTGTAAAAAAGCTGAGGGGGGTGAAGTATAGGAGAATGGGGTGAGAGTTATCACTGACGACCCCAACCATACCCCGATGCAGGTTGGGGGGCAGGGTGGGTGTTGTACAACCCTAACATCGAATTTCCTCTCTTTTGTCAACGTGGAACAACCCTAACTGATGCATTAAATGGAGTTTTATGCCATGAATTTTCCTTCTTTTTGAGAATGATGACTATAAATAGCTAATGGAATGTGGTGGTGGGAACAAGGGCCCTTCAGGCCCCGTGTTCCTACCATTTGATTTTTGGTCACATAGTAACAGTAAGTGCAATGCAAATGCAAGCACAAACTGCAGCGAGCATGGTGATGCAAACATAAATGGTAATGCAAACGGTAATAGAAACGCAAACACAAAGTGATGCCAAAGCGAACAGTAACGGAAATGGAGACGCTAATGTAAGCACATACAGAAATGTAACTGGTAACGTGCACAGTCATGGTACCACAACTGGAAACACAAATGGTAATGGTAACAGCAACAGTAACGCCAAAGGAAACAGAAATGGAAAGGCAAATGCAAGCGCATATGAAAACGCAAACCATAACATGCACGGTCATGGTACCGCAGTTGCAAATGCAAATGGTAATGGTAACAGCAACAATAATGCCAAAGATAACAGAAACGCAAATGCAAGTGCATACAGAAACACAAACTGTAATGCATACGTTCACAGTAACAGAATTGGAAACACAAATGGTAATGGTAACAGCAACAATAATGCCAAAGGAAAGAGAAATGGAAACAGAGACGCAAGCACATACAGAAACACAAACTGTAACACGCACGGTCATGGTAACGCAAATGGAAACACAAATGGTAACTTTAACAGCAGTGATGATGCCAAATGAAAGACAAAGTGAACTCAAATGGAAAGGTGGCCGCAAATGCAAATGAAAATGCGCACGGTGATGCAAATGGAAACGCAAACACAAACAGAAGTGGAAACACAAATGTTAACAGTAATGTAAACTCAAGTGCAAATGAAAACACAAAGGGCAATGCACATGGTGGCGTAGAAGGGAACACTAACGCAAATGGGTACAGAAATGCAAGTGTGAACGCTAACTGTAATAGTAACAGAAGCGCACACATAGAAACATAGACTTTGACGGCAGATAAGGACCGCTTGGCCCACCTAGTCTGCCCATTTCCCTACCTACAAGATAGGCTGCAGATCCTAGTTAACCAACAGCCTATTTCTTCCTACCCCCCACAAGAATTGCCTTATGTCTGTCCCATGCATTCTTGAATTCTCCACAGTTTTAGACCCCACAACCTCCTCAGGAAGGCTGTTCCATGCATCCACTACCCTGTCTGTGAAATAATACTTCCTCACATTGCACCGAACTGCCCCTTCCCCATCTTTAAACTGTGTCCCCTTGTTCTTGCACGTCTCTTTTTCTGAAAGATGCTACCCTCTTGGACTTTGTTGATTTCACTGAGGTACTTAAAAGTTTCTATCATGTCCCCCTCTCCCTTCTTTCCTCAAGGGTATACATATTAAGCTCCTTTAGTCTCTCATTATACGGCTTCTCTTGCAGACCCTGTACCATTTTAGTTGCCCTCCTCTGGACTGCCTCTATCCTGTCTATGTCCTTGCAGAGATGGGGTCTCCAGAACTGGACGCAGTACTCCAGATGGGGTCTCACCAACTGTCTGTACAGAGGGATAACAACTTCCTGTCTTCTGCTGGTGATGCCTCTCCCTATGCATCCCAGTATACCCCCAGCCCTCCCTACTGCCTTCTCACATTGCTTGTTAACTTTAAGGTCATCTGATATGATTACCCTCAGGTCCCTTTCCTTTTTTGTTGTTGTTACTACCTCCCCCCCATTGTGTAATCTTCCCCTCGGTTCTTGTTTCCCAGGTGCATTATTTTGCACTTCTTTGCATTGAATCCTAGCTGCCATACTTCTGACCATTCCTCCAACCTTGCCAAGTCCCTTCTCATCCTTTCCACACCTCCTTGTGTATCAACCCTGTCGCAGATCTTTGTGTCATCTGCAAAGAGGCATACTTTTCCTTCCAGTCCCTCTGCAATGTCACTTATAAAGACATTAAAAAGGACTGGACCCAGTACTGAACCACGTGGTACCCCACTAGTAACCCCTCTTTCTTCAGGGTGGACTCATTTACAATTACCTTCTGTGTCCTGTTGTCCAGCCAATGTTTTACCCAGACTACTACCCTGGGACCCACTCCCAGGCTGGTTAATTTGACTGTTAATCTTTTGTGTGGGACTGTGTCAAATGCCTTGCTAAAGTCTAGGTAGACCATGTCCACAACCCCTCTCTGGTCTACTACTTTGGTCAGTCAGTCAAATAAATCTATTAGATTCATCTGACATGACCTTCCCGCTGTGAACCCATGCTGCCTTGGGTCCTGTGCCCCACTGGCCTCTAGATACTCAACAATTCTTTCCTTCAGAAGTGACTCCATCACTTTCCCTACCACAGAGGTCAAACTGACAGGTCTGTAGTTTCCTTACTCTGTCTCGGTCCCACTTTTGTGAAGGGGAATCACATCCACCTTCCTCCAGTCCTCGGATACCACACCATCCTCCCATGATTTATTAAAAAGAGTAGTCAGTGGTTTCACTAGTCCCCCCCTTAATTCTTTTAGAATTCTGGGATGAATTCCATTAGGCCCCATTGCTTTGTCCACCTTCAGTTTTAGGAGTTCTTGCAGAACCCTTTCTTCTGTGAAAGGGCTGGGATCGACCCCCTATCAAGAGTGCTTCTGTTAATTGGATTAGGCACTTCCCCCTCTTCTTTTGTGAATACTGAGCAGAAATATTCATTCAGTATCCCTGCTTTTTCACTGTCCCCCTCTGCCCACCCACCGTTCATTCTATTTAGCCTCACTATCCCTCCCTTTGTCTTTCTACACTCGCTGATGTACCTATAAAAGGTTTTATCCCCCTTCTTAACCGAGTTGGCTATCTTTTCCCCAGTTTTGGCCTTTGCTATTCTGACTTCCTTCCCTGCTTCCTTCTGCCTTAACTGGTACAGCTCTCTGTCCTGCTCCTTCTGTGTTTCCTTATACTTCCTGAATGCTATTGTTTTCTCCCTGACTTTTCTAGTCACCTCTTTTGAGAACTATAGTGGCTTTTTCTTTCATTTTGATTTGTTTATTTGCTTCACACAAAGGCTTGTTGCCTCTGTGATGTCAGTGTTGATGATTCCCCATTGTTGCTCCACCCCCTCCTTCTAGCCTGTTTGCTAGTGCTTTTCTGAGGCACTCTCCCATCTTGCCAAAGTCAGCCCTCCTGAAGTCCAGTACCCTCACTTTTGTATGGCTTGACTCTGTAGCTGAGTTTAACGTGAACCACACTGTTTTATGGTCACTTGTTCCCAGATGGCAACCAACTTCTAGATCTGAGATCCTCTCACAGCCCCCATTTGAGAGTATGAGGTATAAGATTGCTCCCTCATGAGTGGGTTCCGAAACTAGCTGTCTGAGGCCTGCCACCTGTAGGGCATCAAGAATGGCCCTGCTCTTGGATGTGGCTGCAGCAAATGTGCTCCAGTTAACATCTGGCATATTCAGGTCTCCCATCAACAGTATCTCCCCTTTCTCTGCCATTCTAAGAATGCCTTCTATCATATCCTTGTCCATTCCCTCCCCCTGACATGGGGGTCTGTACACAACCCCTGTGCGGATTGTGGTGCCCTTTCCAGTCTCCAAGGTGACCCACAGTGCCTCCACTCCTCCCTGTTTACTCTTTTGTTCAGTTGCTTTTATCCCTTCCTTTACATAGAGAGCTACTCCTTCCCCTCTTCTCCCCTGCCTGTCTCTCCTGTAGGTTATGTACCCTGGTATGTTAACATCCCTGTCATGGTTCTCTGTGTACCATGTTTCTGTGACTGCTATGATATCCAAGCATCCCTCTTCCATCAAGGCCACCAGCTCAGGGAGCTTGTTGCCCAGACTACGGGCATTGGTACTCATTACCCTCCATTTCCTGATGGCCTTACTCCTTTTTTCCCCATCCCTGTCCTTCTTGCCTTTGTCACTTTCCCCATTTACCATTGCCCTTCTCCCTATTGCCACCTCTATGTTGGTGTTTACCGCACTTACTGCCGTGATTTTTTGGGGGGGGCTAGGATTTCCCTACTCCTTTCCAGTGCCTCCCCCCTTTGCTAGTTTAAATGCTTGCCAATGAAGCATTTAAACCTATCACCTAGGATCATGGTTCCTCTCCTGGACAGATGCAGCCCATCATGCCAGTATAGGCTTGCATCACTCCAGGTGGACCCCCAGTCCCCAATGAAGCCAAATCCCTGAGCTCTGCACCAGTTTTTCAACCACTGATTGAATACCATGGTGTGGAACACCCTAGCCTCTCCTACGCCATAGATGGGCAGCACCTCCGAGAAGGTTACCGTGCATGCTACTTGTCTAAAGCCCTTCCCCAATTCCACAAACTCTTCCTGCACTGCTCTAATCTCTTTCTTAGCCAGGTCATTTGTCCCTAGGTGGACAATGATAACCAGCTCCATCCCCTGTGCAGCTGCTCTGGAAATCCTGAGGATTCGCTCCCTGTCCCTCCAAGCCATGGCACCAGGCAGGCACCTTACCTCCCTCTCCCCTTCCTACCCCAGTTCTACCTACCTAATGATGGAGTCCCCCACCAGGAGTTGTTTCCTTCCCCTGTGGGGTCCCATGCCACCCTCCTGTGGGTCTCCTTTGTGGAGGTTCCCCACATCCTCCTTGGTCTCCACTGCAGCTGCCTCCATAGAGGAACCACACTTTGCCAGAATGGCATAGGAATTGTGGAGAGGTACAGTTGGAGGGATGCACCACTGTTCCACCACCCTCACCATCCCTGAGCCCACTGTGGTCCAACCGCTTCTCTTTCTTGGCAACCTCTGAGGCAACGGCAGTGGCACTGGTGGTCCCTGGATGGAAGAGGAGGTCCCACAAATCCTGGCCAACTCAGCCTGGAGATGAGCAACCTCTTCCCTCAGCCCAGAGAGGTACCTGCAGATGGGACAACACTGCATCCTCCAGAACATCTCCTGGAAGACTGCTGTTCCACAGCCACTGCACTGCATCACTCCCGTCATGTCTTATTTCTGGCCCCTTAACTGTTTGGAATCCTTACTCTTTCCTGTTTTTTTTTCCCTCTTCTCTCTCTACTTACTTTCTACCTCTGTGCCCTTTAAGCTCCTGATTGTCCTGTTCTGAAACAAGAATATCCTATATTTCTCAGTAGACCCCTTACTTGTTCAGAGGCAGGCCTCCAGCAGCTAGACGGGGCGGAGAGCTACTCTTGCCCTTCTAGGATGGTGGGTCTTTGGTGGCTCTGTGATCATTCACTTCCTGCTCCCAAACAGGAAGTTCCTGTTGTCAGTCAAACTCTGTGCCTATAAAAGTAGAACTAGCTTTGGGTGGGAATGAGGGCAATATAGTCCCAGTAGAGAAGTCCAGTCACACAGCACTCCTTTCTCCTGGTGTCTTCTGCCAAGCTACTAACAGAATTTTTTTAAGGCAGTCTTTAAATTTAGCTTCTTTCTAGCTAACACCCTTTTTTTCCCCAAAAGCTGCACAGAGAAACACAGTGAAAACAAAGAAGGTATGCATAATAATGGGCCTCGTAGCAGAAAATGAGCACTTGGAATACTAAATTGCTTATATCTCAGGAACCATACGATGTAGAAAAAAAAAGAAAATGTCATATTATTTACAACTTTCCTGACTAGTTTTGCCCTTAGCCCCCTAGTGGGGGAATAGGGCATTTTTGTGACAAAATGTCTGTATCTTGAAACATTTCTGAGATACGGGCCTCAAAAGGCGCGGCGGAAGACGCAATGTTAGTCTATGGGAAAAAGTGTCAACTTCAGAGCACCATAACTTTCCATCCATGCAATATTTTGTCACCAAACCACAAAAAAGCACATCTGTGGCATGTTGGCTTTCTTCCCTCCAAATTTCAGCCCAAAAGATCAAACCAGTATTTTGTAGCAGGGTGGCAAAGAATTCCTGTTATTTTCCCCATAGTGTCGAATAGTAGTGTCGCAAATCTCTACACTTTCACAAAAAAAAAATCACGAAAGTGTCGCAGGTGCTACACTACTTTGAGACACTACTTTTCCCAAAAATTTCAAAAACATATTTCTGAGGTGATTACCCCCAAAATAAAGACATGCCTAGCTTCCTCAGGGTCCAACTAGGTAAACACAAACAGAATTGTGTCCCTAGAGGGTGCCAATTTTAAATGCCAAGCATTTCTGTGATCAGTAACTGAAAACAAAATGGCAGATTTGCAACACTACTGGGGTCATTTGTGACACTAAAATCCACATTTGCGACACTGTGGAACATTTTGTTAACTTTTCCCATTGACTATAATGGGAAACTTGTTTTTTGAATAACTTTTGAACCGTTCAATATTTTTTCACAAAATCTTCAAAAGGCACATTGTGGACCTTGGCCGCATGTTCACTGAAGTTTTTAAATCTGTTGAGCAAACCATGCGATCTGTAGGAGTAAGCAAAGAATATGCAAAAAAGCGTAAATGCACTATGGAATGTTGCTTAATAACTCTGCAACCTTATGTCTGACTGGCAGATCTTAAGATCTATGCTACTGCTCCATGCCTGCCAAATGTCAGGCAAATCCGTCATATGGTGGCAAAGTTATTAAGGTCAAAATTTCACACTTTAACCTTAAATGGGGCACTCAGCTCTAACTATAGTGGCACTACCATGCCACTATTGTGTGTGTTATATATATATATATATATATATATATATATATATATATATATATATATATATATATATATATATATATATATATATATGCAGATTTAACCTTAAGCAGGAAAAGGTGGAGCTTAAACAGAAATTAAAGATAATGTCTAAATGTATACCCCGGATCTACTCCCACACCTATACACTCCTACATGTTAAAAGTAGAAAAAGAGATTGATGATTTGTTTAAAATTTATAAGACCACAATGAGAAATTTGACAAGGAACCAAAAAGGAAGAACTTATGTTCTTAAGTACTAATAGTATAATAGTAATCAAACAAGCAAATAAAGAAGGTGGAATTGTGATTCAGGACACAGCAGACTGTAAAAGGGAATACCGTGGGTAGTTACAAAACTGTCAAAATTACCATGTCTTACCACATGACCCCACAATCAGTTTTTGAAATGGAAATAAAAGAAATGATCATTTGAGGGATGCAAAATGGAGAAATTGCAGACTGGGTGAGTAGAGCACTTTTGACTAGCAAACCAATGACACCAGTTTTCTACTGCCTCCTTCAAATTCATAAACCTACAAGACCTCAACCATGAAGGTCTAGCCTTGGTTTCGTTTTGGAATCCATGTCCTGCTACCTGGATCACCTTCTTAGAGAACTTGTCCAAAGCATGGCATCTTACCTAGAGGATACAAGGGAACATTATCAATGTGTTAGAAACATTTGATAAGTGCAAACTGTATCTAAACAATATTATCCTTGCCACGATAGATATAGTTGATCTGCATATTTCCATCCAACAATCTGAAGGCCTGGAAGCTTTATGGAGAGTATTGAAGCTTAGGAACTTGGATGAGAAGCTGAATATTGATTTTATGTTAGAATTAGCAGGTTTGGTGTTAACTAAGAATTACTTTAAGTTTGGTGAAGAATTTTATCTACAAACTAGAGAGACAGCCATGGGGTCCATGATAGCCACTTCATTTGCTAATTTATTTATGTACACCTTTGGAAGTCTATACACTACAAATCATACCAGCCTATTTGTTTCAAACACTATGTTGCACAGAAGATATATTGATGATTTGATTTTTGTGTTGTGTTGTTTTGTTTTGTTTTGTGGCAGGGATCTTGTGAAGATCGGATTAATTTTCACTCCTATCTGAATACTATCAATCCCAACATCAAGCTTACCGTGCAGTTTGATGCTCAAGAACTCTCATTTCTGAATATGATAAATTTTAAAGACTAAGCCAAACTGGGGACTAGGTTTTATCAGAAACCAACAGCTAAAAATACTTTTTGGGTGTTTAATAGTGCACATCCTAAAAAATGTACACATAATATGCCGTATGGTCAATATCTGAGATGATACAATAATTGTACTAAATCTGAGGACTTCAAAACTACAACAACCAATCTCACAAGGTTTATAAAATGAGGTTATGATGATAACATTTTAAAGTCTGCCCAAGAAAAAGCTGATAGTAAATCTATGGATACACTTGTAATAAGACAAGAGAAACAGAGTGAAATTTTACCAGGAATGGTGTTTTCTGCATCATTCAATTTGGCTTTTAGCAGAATAAGACAGATTATACAGAAAAGCTGGAAATTGTAAAAGTCAACCCCTATCGGACAACAAGCCTTTATGGCTTCACCGTTGGTGGCTGCCAGAAAGGCACAGACTCTAAAGGATAGATAGGTACATTACTTGCAAACACACATATGCAATATATGCAATCAAATGCCCATGTGACAAGTATTACATTGGGCAGATCTGTAGATAACTCCATCTGAGGATCTCAGAACATAAATCAATGATTTGAAGAAAAGTTGAATAATCAATTTTGGCTAGCCATTTTCTGGCAGAAAATCACCAGATACCGACCCTCAGATTCTGTAGCATAGGTAAAATTAAGAGCCCAGGGCAAGATTCACGAACAATCACAAAGTGCCATGCAAAAGTTTGAACCGCACCTTGCAGTTGCCCAGGTGGGAAACTTTGCTATTCACAGCAGGATAGCACAATGCACTATTTGACTTTTAATAAGGGCAGGCAGGGGCAGCACTAACCCAGGAAAAGCACAGAGAACCCCAGTAGCACTGCTTCCACAGCCAGCCAGGAGAACAGCCCTCAACAAATAGTGCATGTGTGCTGTATCCTTAGTCATGAAAGGAGCCATGCAAATGAGCCCATTGGGTATGGAATGTGTTAGGTGACCATTTGAATACCCATTATGGGCTCATCTGCATGGCCTGTGGGTGGCTTAGCACAGCCGACTCCCCCCAGCCCATGCCCCATGCAGCCACAGTCCCTGGTGGACTAGTGTCCCCCTGTCCTCCTATTGCTGTCCCATATTAAGAAATACATCCCTGGCAGTCTAGTGATCCCACCCCCAACCCTGATGTTCTGATCACCATCCCACTGTATATTGAAACATCCCTGGTAGTCAAGTGGTCCCACCCCTCTCTCCAGTCCCTGACTGCCATCCTGATAGTACAAAAGTCATGCCCTGGCAGTCCAGTGGTCCCTCCCCCAGTCAAAACCCTCCCAATAAATATATATGTCATTGGTGTCTATCCCCACCCCAAACACGCTCCAGTGGAAAAAAAAAACTCAATGGTCCCATATCCCTGGTTATTCACTGAACCCCCCAACCTCCCACCCTGGCAGCCAGTGACCAACCACCCCCACCATCTGGAAACCTAACCAGTGACCAGCACAGTCCTCCTCTCACCACCACGACTGGTTGCGACTGAACTATGAATAACTGAGTACAGTATACACTACCCACTCATTAGCTGACATTGTCAGCCAGTGAGTGCATAGTATACACTGTACTTGCTCATTCACAGCTCAGTCATGGCTGGCCATTATGGTAAGAGGAAGGCTGTGCCAGTCACCGGTTGGGATTTTGGATATGGAGGAGCAGGGTGGTAGGTCACTTTCTACCAGGGTGGGGGGTCCACTGGACCACCAGGGACATGGGACAGTTGCGTTTTGTCTGCAGGAGTGAGGTGGGGGGTAGACAGCAATAGCAGATATATATATTTATTTGTTGGGCATTTGGCTAGTGGGGTGCGCCCATTAGACTACCAGGTGATTTTTTTTACAAATACAGAGATGTGGATTGGAGCATGAGGAGGAGTAAGGGACACTAGACTACCATGGATTAATATAGTTTTAAATTACAGGATGGCAACTGGAGAATGGGGAAGGGGTTGGGACCAATGGACTATCAGGGGGATCTCTATTCTTCTATGGGTATGGCACTCAGAGGTCGGAAGAGTGGGGAGGGACCACTAGGCTGCCAGGGAATGGGATCTTTAAATATCAGGATGGTGATCGGAGAACAGGGAAGGAGGGAGGGACACTAGACCACCAGGGAAACTGTCAGGTTTGTATTCCAGAGATGGCAATCAGCAGTACCTCCAGGAGCCACTTGGGTTGCATGGAATACTACCAGGATTCAGTCTGAAGTATATTCTCCTTGCAAGGGTACTTTGCAAATGGCCATTGCATGGAGAAAATCTTTGGTGAATGGGACTGCGCTCATATGCATGTGCCTTCCCCCTCATTTGCATTGTGGCCCGGTCCAATCTGTGCCCTATCACAAACCCAGTTTGTATGGGGCAAACTGGATTTGCACCAGGGCAAAGATTTGTGAATCTGGTCCTAGGGGCCAAATATTTAAAGTGTTGCCTGTGCACAAATTCCAGTTTGCCTGAACAAACTTGCTTGGATTTCCCATATTCAAAAGCCTGGTTAGATCGGGCAAACAGGGTTTGCACCTGGGCAGTATTCAGAGGCAGGCACAATGCAAATGAAGGGATGGGGACGTGAATACTGGCACAGTTCAATATTCGGAGTATGTACACCGTGCAAGGCCATTTTGCTCAGTTCCATGTGTGGCGCACATTCTGCCAAACAAAAACTTGATTTACTCCTGCACAACCCTAGCAGTTGGCAGTAGAAGTACGGTGGCCCCATTGACCCTCAACACAGTAGTACTTGGCATCTAGAGGTGCCCCTCCCCCCACCGATTACCAGCCTGGTGTTACAAATAAATCTTTTCTTGGTGCTAGTGGCCTCCCTCACTGATCACCGGCCTGTAGTGATAATGTAAAAGTTCCCTGGTGTCCTGTGGTCCCACCCTGCCTATCAGCAGACTGTTGTGAAAACATAACATTTCCCTGTTGTCTGGTGGTCCCCCATCTGCTGATCACCAACCCATTGTGAAAATGATAAATTTCCCTGGTGTTAGTGCCCCCCCACCGATCACCAGCCCAATTTTAAAAATACTACTTTCCCTGGTGCTTGTGTCTCCTCCCTGCAGGTTGCTTGGCTGTTGTTAAAATAAATCATTCCCTGATGTCCAGTGGTCCCACCCCCAACCACACCCATTTCTGATGTGGTACAATGTATTCCCTGGTGTTCAGTGGTCCCTGCTCCCCCACCTGCACCCATGCGTGATGTGTTAATATATATTCTCTGGTGTCCAGTGGCAGGGTTGTGCCAACAACTGTAAGGGCCCCCCTGCAAAATATTTTGTGGGGCCCACCGCGACCAATAAATGTAAAATAACCATTAGCACATATCGAATTTTTATACTGTATGTTATTTTGCATCAGTTCTGCTGAGCATACATAGTCTGTCCATGCTGCCCCTTCCCCCGTCCCTCTTGCTGGCACCATGATCAAAGAACTGAACAATGTAATTTATTCCTGCTCCTCCCGGGGACACAAGCACCAAGATTAGATGTTTTGAGTGATAGGCCCTATTGCTACTTTGTCCTGAACTCTTCCCCCCCAACCATGTGAAACTGGAGCAGACACCACTGCTGACAGACCCAGTTTCAAATGGATAAGCAATTTCAAAAGAGAAGCTTGACATTTTGTCTGTGAGAAAATGTTTTCTTAATGCTGAACTCTAAGGCAGTGGGCCCCCTAACAGTGTGGGCTCTACTACAACCGCAGCTTTTGCACCCTCCTGGTCACAGCCCTGTCCAGTGGTCTCTCTACCTACCCACACCCATGCCTGATTTGTTAGTATGTCTTCCCTTGTGTCCAGTGGTCCCTCCCCCCATCTGATTACCCAACTGACACACAGACATCATTTCACTGATGTCCTGTGTAACCCTGCCCCCATTCCAATCCCCTGTATGTTAAAGATAAACCATTTTCTGGTGTCTAGCGGAACCCCTCCCTATCCCAGATCCCCTGTATAATTAAGTAATGCTGTTTCCTGTTGTCTAGTGGTTCCCCTTCCCTATCAGGGAGTGTCCCACCACCCCACAACACCCCATCCTGACCCCAAGCTGGTGACCGGCACAGCCCTCCACTCTCCAGCACAGCCAGCCACTGACTGAGCTGTCAGTGACAGAGTACTTCTACAGTGCATGCTCATTGACTGCTCAGTCAGTGGTAGGCCATATTGGAGAGTGGCTTGGGGTCAGGATTGGGGGACCAGGGTGATGGGGCACTACCTGCCAGGGTGGGGGGTCCACTAGACACCTGAGAATGGCATTTCATAATTATACAGAGGATCAGGGACAGGGAGCAGAGTCTGCTAGACACAAGGTAATGTTTTTCCTTTAATATACAGGAGATTGGGATGGGGCAGGGATATACTGGAAACCAGGGAAATGGTGTCTGTGTGTTGGGTGGGTGATCAGTTTTTGGGAAACCACTGGACACCAGGGAATACATATTAACACATGGGCATAGGTTTGGGTAGGGTGAGGGGACACTGGACACCAGGGAATACATTGTACCACATCAGGAATGGGTGCCAGTGGAAGGTGGGATCACTAGACACCAGCGAATGATTTCTTTTAACATTGGGCTGGTGATTGGGGGGCCCAGTAACACCAGGGAAAGTAGTCTTTTTAAAATCAGGCCAGCAATCAGTGGGAGGAGCACTAGCACCAGGGCAATTTTCCATTTTCACAATGGGCCCATAATCTGCGGGGGGGGGGGGTGGACCACTGGACACCAGGGAAATTTAAAATTTTCACAATGGGCTAGAGATCGGTGGGAAGGGGGACCACTAGCACAAGAGATAGGTCTCTGGGACCAGGCAAGTGGGGGGTGACACTGCACTAAATTGCCAGGATACCCATGCAAGTGAGCTCATAATGGGCATGCAAATGGCCCCTTAGCACCTTGTATGCCCAATGAGCTTGATTGCATGGGTCCATTTCAATATCAGAAATTTAGTATGGGCGCAAGCCACTGTGGTGCCCTATTTCAGAAGCCATGTCTGCCCAGTGCTAAGTGGCTTAGTGCTGGTGCAACATGGCCCTACATTCAGTCAAATAGTGGCCGTTCATTATTACACTGAATATAGTATCATTGGGCTCCCAGGCAAGCGCAAGGTGCAACACAAAGTTTTGCACTGCACTTTGTGCCTCTTTGAATATTGGGCCCCAGATAGGGGAGGAGATTGGGACAGAAAATCGTTAATGAGAGAAGCATACTGGATCAATAGATTGGGGTATCTGACAGTAGGATTTGATGAACAAAGGTATTGATTGTTTCCTTTGTTACTAGTTTTGGTTCATTTTTGATGATGTTTCCATTAATTAATTGACCAGACTTTACACACTACCATTCCTACTGTGACAATTTATGGCCCACTTCACTTCCCATTCCTGTTGTGTTATGAAGCCTAGATTTAAATTCGGGACTCCCTTACATGTATTTAAGAATCATTAAGTACCATACAATAGTATGTATATGTAGGGATTTTAGTCCTTTAGATTTGTTGATGATGACCTTCAGCTGCTGTATCTGACCTCTGGGGAAGTGTGTTTTTAGTGTAGTTAGAACTTTGCAATTTAAAAGTGGTTTAAGCACTAATCTAAGACAACATTGATTGCATGCTGTAGGGACTTGTTATTTCTCAGTGCTCCCTTGAAAAGTTTTAGTCTTATTTCAATAAGCTACCTGCCTGATTGGCACTAAGGGTAGTGCCTATAATATGGGGGGAACAGAGTGTCCTGCAGTGCCACTCAGGCAGTGATACATTAGCTCCTTCCTTGAATACCATAGCCAGATCTGTACCAGCTAGGCTGGGGAGAACAGCAATGTACCATGTGAGGTGTTTGTAAGAACACTGATGTGACTGTCTCAGTCTGTTAAGATTCTGATGCATTAGGTTGCTGGGTGCTAAAATGAGTAATGTGAATAACCTCTAGTGTAAATATCAGTTACTAACATGAACCTATATTTGTTTGTACACTAGGACAACTTTACGTTAAAAAAGCCTAGGGTCATAGGCAAAAACATTTGGGATGTTTTATAAGTGGCTAAAGCAAGTTGCTGATATTAAATAAATGCTTGATTTTTTCAATGGAAATTTCATCTGCTAGTTTGTTGGTGCATGACATATATTTTGGAATGCATACACCGTCCTTAAAAGTTCAAGGGTTGTTTGCCAGGGACACTCACCCCACTTTTTGAGTTGAAATTCACTGACAAAAAGTGCAATGTGATGCATAGAGGGAGCAAGAACTTGAGGACAGAGTACTGGATTGGGGAGGGAGAGGTAAGGCTGGGCATGACCTCTGAGGAAAGAGGTCAAGTGGACATCATCAGTAGCTCCAAAAAAAACAATCAAGCTTGTGTAACAAGGCCTACAGTAAGATAGACAGGATTCTAGGGTGTATAGGAATAGCAGAAAGAAGAATGATTTACCACTACTCTATATATCACTGGTGAGGCACAACCTGGAGTACTGCTCCCAGTTCTGGAGTCCTCACCTAGCAAAATGTAAGGACAGGCAGGAGACAGTGCAGCATAGGATGATCAAAATGATTCAGGGCCAGCAGGGTAGATCTTAAAAGGATTGGCTCAAGGCACCAAACATGTACTCGCTGGAGGCCAGACGAGAAAGGGAAGACATGACAGAGGCCTTCAAGTTCCTGAAAGAAATCAACATGGTAAATTATGAGGAACAATTTAGCATAAGTAGAAACTCAAGAATGTGGTGCATGAGTGAAAGCTGCAGGGCGAGGTTCAAGAAGGAAGTAAGAAGGTTTTATTTGACATAAAGGGTGGTGGTACCATGGAACAATCTACTCACTGACGTAGTGGATGCCAAAATTAAAAGTGGTTTCAGACATGGCTGGGACAGAGTGAAGGACTTAATGGTTGTTTAATGGTTGTTCAGAGTGGTAGTAGTGTAGTGTGAAGCATGGGCATGGATAGTATGGGTTAGAACCCTGTCTGCTCAATAGGTCCAGGGTTTATTTGTTAGGGTTTATGAACAGAGTGGATGGACCAATGGACTTTGGCTGCCATCATTTTTTTCAGGCACTTTTCTCTACTTGCATTGCTATCTATTTTTCCATCTTCACCAGATCTGTGGTAGAATCAGGATACAGTGGTGTGGAAGTAGCCTTATAACAGATTTGTAAAGACAGTTGAATGAGCCAAATGAAAATGCACTTGTGGTGGCCATTAGAAACCCCACCACCCAGATTTGCATTTAGTGTCTAGTTTTGTCTCTTGCTCTGCAGACAATAAAGTGCACCTTTTTTTCTGTAGATTCAAGTACTAGGACATGTTTACTCAGGGCTGAACAATTTTACTTTATATTAGGCACACAGAAAATACAGTATGTATACTTAAATGCATTAAATGTCATAGAAATAAGATTAGACACTGGAAATGCAGCAATTGCACTGTAGACATTTTCTATGTCCAACATTGCTTTAGTCAAAAAATAAAATTGTTGTAAAAGTTTTAATGATTTTGAAAATACTATTAGTTAAGTAATTATACATTCACTTAATTTTTTGTCGGTAAGTATCTAGTATTATCATAATAAGGCTCTAGTAACATCATAATTAACACAGTCATCAATAATTCTGTATAGACTGAATCAGCAGTTTGTTGCAGAATCTCACTAAAATCCGGATACAGTTGTCAATGCACAAAACTGTTTCTATACACTGCACAACAGACCTTTATTTTATATTGTCTTTCAGACATGCAGCACTTCAAAATGTTTTACATTCTCTTTAATGTATAAAGCCACAGCAAACAATATCTAGTATTATCCCATAACACATTTCACCAGTTTTGTTAGCAACTCAAGAATAATTATCAGTGTACTTGGACAAAGGATGCACTCTGGTTGGCATTTCATTCTAAAGCAGCACAGCATACCTGCAATGGCTGTTCAGTATGATAAAATACTGTACCAGCTGTTTAACATGCTAAAGTGATGGAACCTTGGGACTGAAATAAATGAACTGCATGGTGAATAGAACATCACAATAAAGTAACATAAATGTTTCTGAGCATTATAATTTCGATAATTCTATTCAAGGGGTGTGTGGCATTTTTCAGATAACCACAGGCCAGGGGGAATATAAACCTTCAGCTGTCCTTGAATTCACACTCCTTGTAGTGTACCTTGTGCAAGAAACAATCTCATAATAACATAATGGATTATAATAGTGCAATCTCAAATCCTTAATCTTATAAGTTACCTCCTCCGTTTCTTTATAATTAAAAGCTTGTGTTCAGTTTGAAACTCTTTGTGTAGCAGAGAATTGTCTTTCCCAACTGCCACATGATAAACTTTTTTTAAATGCTCACAAAGAAAGTGAAGTAACTTTGAAAGGTTTAAAGTTATAACAAGTTATTTTTGGCAAAAAAAAATATTTTTTGCAATGAAAATTACATTTTTAAAAGAAAGCTTTATAATTTTCTAGTCTAACTCAGAATACCCTAAAGCAGAGAAGTCCCCTAGATATTGGAAACAATTGAACTGGACCCATACAAGCTTGAACATTGCAATCTGCTTGGGTTTGATTTTCCATTGATAAAGTCTATTCACCAGCTTATTGCTAACAAAAATCCAACAAGTATCATCCTCAAGCAGGAATTCAGTGAAAACAAATATATACTTTTTTACTTTTTGTTTAGCCATTCTGACATCACTCAAAGCATTTAGTACTGGAATTCTGAGTCTGTTATCAGGTGATACAAGTTTGGAGGGTATACCAACAAATACTGTTAACAGATATATTCACATAAGCCAGTGGCTATTACTATATGTTCCCAACATCTGTTTTAGTTGTATTTACTAAATGGCCCTAATGGACTTTATATTAAATTATTTATAAGATCCCTAAGAATATAATGTCTGTTTACAGTTCCCAACAAGTTCAAAATGTTGAATACTTGAGTTACTTACAGACATCGTGTAATCACATACCTTAGTGGTGAAGCAGGCATAGTAACCATTAATCACAGAACCATGCTCTGAGTGTGCTATGCACACAACCATCTTCCTGAAAGGGAAACCCATAAAAGCAAGCATCCCTGCCTCCATGACTGTTCCTCTACCCTGAAGACAATCATTCTCTTGCTTCCTCATTTAGCAATGTATGCAAATTTAAACCTAGCCACCACACGTCACACAACACACCTGCTGCCTTGTCAAATCGATATATGGATTTTAGTCAATCAGTCCCCACAAACAAAACTTGGACATTTCCAATGGCAGGAACCAGTTCCCCAAACAAAACAGAGGTCAATAATTCCCACATGTCCCATTTCACCCATCAGTATTTAATACATATCATTCCAACTTTATTACAAAACATATGAGTGTTATGTGGTAAGGAGAATCCCTGGTTCCTTGTACTTATGGCCCTATACAACACTGTCCTGTAAGGCATCTGAGTCCCAATGAAGATATTTTCATGTAAGTGGCTGGGAGCTTGAACTAATAAACTTCCAACCACAATCAACTGTAAAAATCATCTCAATCAGTGAACTCCACCTTCACAATCATTGTTCACTTAGCATCTTCCTCAGCAGACTCCTATATATTACCCTGGTCTTTCTCCACTTCCAAATTTGTAATGAGTTTTCCTGCCTCTTTTGGATAAGTATAAATAAAAGTATTTTACCCATGATTACATGTAGCATCCTCAGGTACAGAGGATTATGGGGGAGGTCAGTTTCTCTTAACATACATTTAACTATGTCACAGCATTTTCTTTTCATTTGCATTGCAAATGACAGGAAAGGGAACAGCATTATCTTTATCCCCCCTCCCATACTGAATTCAGTGCTTGTCCCAGGACTGCCTGAGAAGACAGTCTCTTACTGCTGATGATGCTGTTATCAACAACTGCATCTGGGGACCCTCATCTATTGCCATTGCCCTCTGATGTATGATGTGGTAGGCCCTGAGCAGGAGGTTCAAGACATCAAAACCAAGTAAGTTCTTTAGCCACAAACACCCAAAAATTATTTTTTGGAAATTCAAAATTTTATTGTGACAAAATCTCATGTCAGATACACCGCACATAAGGAAAAACAAAACATTTTGTTCTTTCATAACAATTGACAAAAATTGAATCAAGTCACCGATTTTCTCCCCCCTCCCTCAACAATAGACAAAACAAAAAAGAACCACCCCCAACCTAACCCACCCCTCAGTACTACATACCATCAAGGAAGGTCTGCTCACCCTCCATCATCCCTAATACTACCTTACTCAATCTGGCTACACCTGGGAAGGTATAGCGCCTGAAAACAACTCCAAATCTTTTCATATATGTGGCATTATCCCTTCCCTCTCCTAATTTTTCCATGCTTAAGTTAAACAACATCTCCTGCAGCCACTCCACATACGTGATTGGGGAGTCAGTCATCCAATATCGCAAAACTACCTTTTAGCTTAACCTGAAATCAGAGCCATGTAAAATCTACGCTCCTTAAACATAATACCAGAATAATCCCTATCAAACATATATCAGGGTAAAATACTGATCAATACCCAACAGTGGATCTGCCCTCTGCTTAATCTGCATCCACAACTGCTTTATCAGTGGACACTCCCAAAAGATGTGATACAAGTCTCCAACTGCCTGACGGCACCGGAAACAATTTTGGTCAGGCCTGCTACCCACCTTGTGTAGCTTGGAAGGGGTCCAGAATAGATTATTCAAAAAATGAAACTGCATCACCCTCAACCTATCCTGCCTAACATACCTATACATATGCCTCCAGACATCCTCCCAGTCCCGCTCTTGTTCCCCCAAACAATTAGTCCAATATCTAGGCTTGTGATCAATGTTCACAAGAACTGTATCGAGAAGTTTCTTATATACTCTAGAAACCGCATGTGGCTCCCATACAACTTACGCTAATGACTCAAACCAACTCCCGCTCACACGCCCTTCCCAAGATTGATCCCCACCTTGCTAATAAATGAGTAACTTGGTATAATTTAAAGACCTGCTTAACATCTATATTGTACTTTTGCCAGGATATCACTTATAGGGAGTATACGACCATCCCCCATTAAGTCCTCAATTCGTAATCCTTCCAGCTGGGGAATCTATCTACCCAATATCATTTTCCCCCCAATCCTCAAGTTCGAATTTTGGCATACCGGTTGATGCTTGTCCCTATCCGGAACATAACCCAGCTTACCACAAATCTGTCTATGAATACGCAAAAATTTTACTATTGGATTAGCAACCAACCTAGGGGGCAATTTCTTGGGAATGGAATAGAGCAATGCGATCGAATCCATTCCTGCCTCCCTAATCACTTCTATCTCCAATCTAACCCAAGAGGGAACATAGGGCAGAGACTCAAGCTTGGTGACAGGAACCAGCCATCTCAAATGTTTGCACAGGTTACTTGCCCAATAATATAAACCGAAATGTGGAAGTCTCAAACCCGCTCTCTCCCTGGGGGCTGCCAACTTACTATAAGCCCTATGGGGCCTTTTCCCTCTCCAGATAAAGTCCGAGATTAATAAATGCAACTCTCTAAACCATTTTAGGGGTAACAATACATTAAGCATATTGAGTGGATAAAAAAATCCTAGGCAGAATGTTCATTTTAACTATGTTAATCCGACCCCAAAGAGATAGCAGCAATCCTCTTCACCTTTGCAAATCCTGCTTAATAATATTCCTAATGGCGTTCAGATTAAGATTGACTAATTTCTGATCAGTTCTGGCCAAATAAATACCCAAGTACTTCAACATATGCGGAGTCCATTGCATGCCCATTTCCAACACCTCCAACCTATGCATTCTCATATTCAACGGAAAAATTTGGGTTTTCTCCACATTAATCCTGTAATTGGACAGTCTACTATATTCTCCAATTGTAAAAAAACAAAGACAAGGCGCTGCGTCAGCATGTGGTCTAAAAGCAAAACAAAATGGTTATATTAAATGCACGCTGAAAATAGAAAATAGAGTTAAAAATCTACGTTTAGGCCTTAGGTCTTCTTCAGGAAATATCTAAAAGAAAAAAACAAGTTAGTGTAGAGGAGAGGTAAATGAGAGATATATATGGAGAAAGAAGAAGGGGAGGCAAAGAGAGAAGAAGTGATAAATGGTAAGATTAAGAGAGAATCTGTGAAACAAAAAGGTGATGATGGGAAAGATAAAACATAATGGGACAGAAAGAGCTGGGGAAGTTCCCAGGTAGAGACAGATTAACAGGGCCTAGTAAGAAGGTTGAAAGGTGACAAATGTGTGGAAGGAGACAGAAATGGAGACATATGGTGAAAATGAAAAATAAATTAAATGTACAAAACAAATTGGCTTTAGGAAAAAAAAAGGAGGCTGAAAGATGTTAGTGGAAAATAAGTCTATCATTTAAACCAGAGGGCTGCTGGGAGCCAAGGCGGATGATCAGCTTGGCTTCCATGTTTTTTCTATGGTTAGGATCCTGGAAGCCCTGCTGAAGGACACAAACAGAAAGGTCATTGACATTGTGGTCCCTGGAGATAAAGTGGGATACAATGGGTTTAGCAGTTTCACCATTCCTGACCGCATGGTGATGTGAAAAACACCTGTAGGCCCCCGAATCTCAGTTATTGCGCAGGAGGGATACTGTCACACAAGAACAACGGCGAATTCCACTAGTTCTTCCTTTCCATCAGAGCACACCTTCTCTTCACAGGATCATCACTAGTAACTTTCCCATTTTGCAAACTGACCCTAACATTGGTGCTTCCTTTACAGAACCACCTATTGCCTCCTACCGCCGGCCACCTAACCTGCGCAATCTCCTGGTAAAAAGCAGCCTACCCACTCCTAACAGTTCTTCCCCCCCAGGTACCAAACCTTGCAACAGGGCTCGCTGCTACACCTGCAAATTTATTTCCAGTGTAACTGAGATTCGGGGGCCTACAGGTGTTTTTCACATCACCAAGGAGTTCTCATGCACCTCCACTAATGTAGTGTACTGTATTCTTTGCAGGAAGTGTTCAGCTATTTACATTGGAGAAACTGGTAGGCCTTGCTGACCGTTTCAGGAACATTACAGAGCGGTCAGGAATGGTGAACTGCTAAACCCATTGTATCCACTTTATCTCCAGGGACCACAATGTCAATGACCTTTCTGTTTGTGTCCTTCAGCAGGGCTTCCAGGATCCTAACCATAGAAAACATGGAAGCAAGTTGATCATCCGCCTTGGCTCCCAGCAGCCCTCTGGTTTAAATGATAGACTTATTTTCCACTAACATCTTTCAGCCTCCCTTTTTTTTTTTTTCCTAAAGCCAATTTGTTTTTGTACTGATTTATTTTTCATTTTCACCATATGTCTCCATTTCTGTCTCCTTCTCACACATTTGTCACCTTTCAACCTTCTTACAAGGCCCTGTTAATCTGTCTCTACCTGGAACTTCCCAGTCTTTTTCTGTCCCATTATGTTTTATCTTTCCATCATCACCTTTTTGTTTCACAGATTCTCTCTTAATCTTACCATTTATCACTTCTTCTCTCTTTGCCTCCCCCTTCTTCTTTCTCCACATATATATCTCTCTCATTTTACCTCTCCTCTACACTAACTTGTTTTTTTTTCTCTTTTAGATATTTCCTGAAGAAGACCTAAGGTCGAAACGTAGATTTTTAACTCTATTTTCTATTTTCAGCGTGCATTTAATATAACCATTTTGTTTTGCTTATATTCTCCAATGATTTCCAACACTGCCCGAATTGAGCCACTTGGCTGAGCAACATGCAGCAAGATGTCATCCGCATATGCTGAAACTTTGAGCTCTAGTGACCCAACTCTAATACCCATAACCCTAGGGTCTAATCTCACTTTGGTGAGGAGAGGCTCCAAGTATAAATTGAATAAAAGAGGTGACAGAGGACAACCCTGCCTAGTGCCAGAATTAAGAAGAAAACTTGCAGAAAATACTCCATTACAATATATTTTAGCTTTTGGATCCCTATATAAAGCAAACACATATTTAATAAACTGGGCCGGAAAAACAAATTTCTCCATAGTAATAGATAAAAACTTCCAATCCACTCTGTCAAATGCCTTCTCTGCATCCACCGACATCAAAACACATGGGGATTTACAATCCTTGGAGACAGAAAAGACATGAGACAGTTTACGCAGGTGGTCCGACGCCAACCTGCCCTTCATAAACCCAACCTGATCATGATGAACTAACCTGGGCATGACCTTGGACAACCGAGAAGCTAGGATCTTCACCAAAATCTTAATATCGTAAATTAATCAGGAAATAGGTCTGTAACTTGTAACTTTATCTAACTCCTTCCCTTCTTTCGAATAAGCACTATCAAGGCCTCAAATAGATAGCCATCTATCTGTCCAAGGTCAAAATACTCTGAAATAATCTTTTAAACCGGACATAACAAGGTCGCAAAACATTTATAAAAATTAGGTGAGAACCCTTCCGGGCGAGCCTTGTCATTGGAAAGCATTTGTATTGCCTCCAAAATCTCCACTTCAGAGATAGGAAATAAAAGCTCTCTCCTCTGAACTTCTGACACCTGGGGAAGATTACAAGTAGATAAGTAGTCCTCCACTTCTTGCTTACTAGGCCTAGGGGTCATTGGGCTGTATAAAGCCTTGTAGTAATCCTCAAACTCCATAACAATTTCCGTGGGCAATGTTTTAACCGTCCCATCAACACTAGACGTGATACTCTGGACTATTCTGGATTCCTCCACAGCCCTTAACCGCATAGCTAAGAACCTACCTGATTTCTTTCCTTGGTTCAAATACAGGGCCTTGGTTTTCTGAATCGCATATTCTGCCCTCTCTCCCAGAATCCCTTCATATTCATGACGCAGTTTAATCAATTGCTCCCTAGTCTCCTCTGGCATATTCTTTGACAGATCCTTCTCTATATCCCTGATTCGTGCCAACAAAGATCTAACCCTTTCCTCCCCCTTCTTCTTCCTTGCAACTGCCAACTGAATAAACTCCCTTCTTAACACACACTTTAGAGTACACCACCATAAGTCACCCCTAATGGTTAAATGACTATTCTCCATCTCATATTGTTTAATCCGACGTCCGATATACTCCCTTGTTTCCGTGGAATGAAGTATTTGGTTATTTAACTTCCAAATAGTCTGTCTGGGAGTATTAGGGGTCAAATTAAGGGAGCAACGAACCATGGAGTGATCAGAAAATCCCAGGAATAATACTACAATTCACCAGTCCTGACAACAACCCTCTACTCACCAAAAAATAATCTATCCTAGATCTAGACTTATGGACCTCTGATAAAAATGTATATTCCCTGCATGAAGGGTACAAGACCCTCCATGGGTCACATAATCCCAAATTGTCAACCAGATCCTAATAGCTCTCTGAGCTGGAGATAGACCTTATTTCGCTACCATCCTTATCCAAGTCTGGAGTGAATGGTAAGTTCCAATCCCCAGCAATATCGGAAGATGATGAAACGGACTTAAGATTTTAGTAAATCCATAAAACCCAGGGTATCTCTGCGTTAGGTCCATATATACTTCCCAGCACTAATCTTGTTTGGTTTAAAAGCCCTACAACAATTATATAGCGGCCTGACGGATCTACTATTTCGTTCTCACACACAAAAGCCACACTCCTATGAAATAAGAGTGCAACCCCTCTACCAGCTGTACTAAATCCAGCCCCATATACCTGACCAATAAACTGACATCTAAGTGTATTCAGCTCTTTGTCAAGCAAATGCGTTTCTTGTAAACATATTATCTGTCCCTTTAATAATTGCAAATGCTTTAATATTTTATATCTCTTTATTTTTTGCCTGACTCCCTTAATAGTCCACGTAAGAAACTCAAAAAGACTACCCATTCACCAAATAATCCTCATAACACCATCGAGTTACCTTCTCGGCTACATCAATCACCATCTCGCCACAAACTTTTGGGTGAGCAGATCTTCCCAAACCTATCTCCTCTAACCCCTTACTAGTACCCCCCCCCCCCCCTGCCTAACCCTTCCAATAATCCCCATATCAATCCAATTACATACATCTATCTAACACAACTAAAAACTTCCCGCCCAGTCGCTCCCTCCCAACACCCCACCCCTCCCTCCCAAAACACATTGGTCCATGATATCCATAGCTCTGCTAAGTAACCCTTCCCTCCAGCCTCCCCCGCAACATCACCAATTACCTAACCATTCTATCCAAGACCTCCTATAGAGCCTATATTTTCACTCCGCCATCCACACAAGGCATAGACCATATACTTATATTTCAAAACCCACTTCATGATTAAATCCCCCATACCCCAACCCCCACCCTGATACAAAAATTATTTCCCCAAGAACAGAAGCCCAAATAATTATACATTAAATAACATCCGCAAATCTTATAGTAACTTCACACGGTCCATCAAAGCAAAAAAAAAAAAGAGGGAATGAAAGGTATTCTTATCTGTAAGGGTTTCAACACATAAAGTCCATAGCTCCATAAAATATGCAGTCTCAACATAGGACACTGATGATATACACTTCAAATAACGAGTTCCAATAAGTAACGCTAAGTCCCAAAATCACACCCTGGACCAGACCCTGGCTTGTACTCCTTCACTCCATCTCAGAAATAAGCAGCTGAAGATTTAAATCGCCCAAGTCCCAAACAAATATTCCAGCTCCTCCCTTCCAGCAGATGCATCCCTTGAATGACGGCCCCCAGACGAGACCAAGAAATTCCAGCACCACCTAGAACCCAACAGAGAAAGAGAGGAAAAAGATGCCTCGCCCTCTTAAAGTGGTTACTACGGAGAGCCAAAAACAATCTGCAGCAAGAATCTGGCATCCTGTATGCTACCAAGTCCAGTCCCAGCTCGCTACACACTGCTATACAGGGTCCACCCTCCTCTCTTGGGTGATGCCACTCACTGTTCACCAGAGTCCATCTGTACGCCTGGCCAATCTACCCTCCCCGGGGTCAAAACCCATAGCTCCAAATCGTGAGGAGAAACTTGCTTTTCCACTTGAAACAAATTACCACAAACAGCGACCACTTCACTTCATCACCAGGCAGAAATAGAGAGAAACCAGAACAAGATCGGTGATCCGTATCAACTGGGAGGTCGCGATCCCTTTACTAGAAACGATGAACAGGAACCGGCTGCAGACAACCTCTCACCCCTTTGATGTCCCAGGGGCTATCTAAAAAGATCCGGGAGGGCTGTAGCCAAACCCTTTCTTGCTGTAGGTGTGTCTTCAAAAGTAAACCACTGACCAGCCATCAGCATTTGTAACTTCGCCGGGTAAAGGACTTTAAATCTGATACCTGCCGGAATCAACTTCGATACGATCGGGTGATATTCAGCTCTCCTTTGTCTTACTGCCACTGGTAGATCCTGAGTAATCCTAATGGGAACCCCCTTCCACTTCAAATCTTTGAGCTCCTTTGCCTTCATCATCACAAATTGACGCTCCTGATAATTTAGAAAACTAGCTATGAAAATGCGCGGGGGGGCACCCGATGCTGGAGCCACACGCAGCACCCGGTGAGCCCGTTCAATGATGAACTTATCGCTGAAAGGCCTCGGGCCTACCAATTCTTTAAAGAAACTCTGGGCAAAAAGAATCGGGTCGGTTCCCTCTTCACGCTCCGGGAGACCGATAATTATCAAATTATTCCTCCGACTCCGTCCCTCTAAATCTTCAATCTTCGCCTCCATCCTTGTTATCTTCTGTCTCAGATTGACTATCTCCGGCTCCTGCTTCGTAATTCTTTTCTCCAACGAGGAGACTTTCACTTCCGTATCCCCTGTGCGACGAGATAAATCCTCCAAAGCCAAGGTAACCGCTTTTAATTCTTCAGTGACCGTGCATAACTCCGCACGGAAGGTTTAAACTCAGCCAAGAGGTGTGCCAGGGTCAGGGTTCATTCTCTTGAGTGGGGCTTTCTTTCAGGGCCTTCACCTCCTGCAGTCACTCTCCTTTTTTTAAGTTGGGCCTTACGCGTGAGACTGGTGGTGTGTGTCGGGTGTATTCTTCTCTATTTCCACCTCCATGTACACCCAACCACTCACCAGAATTAGACAGAAAGCCTTATGAGACCTGCTGGAATCGACTAAACTCACTAGCTCCTCAAGAATTGAAGAAATGCAGATTTTATATCAGCAGGAGGCTGGAGCTGAAGGATCAGGCTGCACTCACAGAGCTAGCATCACGTGACTCCTCAAACACCCAAAAATTAGAAGATTGGCTCCTTCCTCCTTCTCTTTCAGCAGCCATAAGATTTTATTTATGTTTGTATTTATTTATTGCAGTTTAGGATTAATATCTTGGAGCTGAGGGCTTGTTTACAAAGGCTCCAAGTCAAAATAAAACAGTTCAAAGCAGGGCATAACAGTACATGTAGGTGAACATAAAATAACAGCAAGTTAACAAGTGCTTTCACAGCAAGCATAGTATTACAGGATTACAGTTTTAGTGAGTAAGAATACAGGTTAACATGAGTAATTTCTCTGTCTAGAATGCTAAGAAAGAGAAAGCCCAGTGCTTTGGAGAGTACTAGGAGGCAGCCATGGCACAGGGACCCGGGCAGCAGAAGGGTAGGACAAAAGAAGAGGAAAAAAAGTATGAGCAGCCAGATATAGACTTGTCCAATTGAGAGGTAGTGGGGGAGATAGGGGGAGTAAGAAAAAGTGGAAGGGGAGTAAGGGAAAAAAGTAGAAGCAGCCAGAGATTGTCTTGTCCGACTTAGAGGTTGGGGGGCAAGGGCAAGATCAGGATACTGATGGATCATCACAGGTTAGATTGTGCAGTCGCATGTGTATTTGTTGGCTAGGTGTGCATGTAGTCCTAATTTGAACTGGCTAAGTTAGTTCCATTCAAGTAGGGCCGGAGGTAGGTCATTGAGCAACTTGGGTCCATGATGAGAAAGGGATCTCTCCACAAGAGAGGTGCACTTGAGGGGGACTATAAACCCCCCATTTGTTGTGCTTCTGGTGCTGATAGAGGGCTGGGCAGTTTCAAATAGGGTGGAAGTGAACTCTGGCATGAGCCCCATCAGGAATTTTTTGCCAGCAGTCAAGTCTGGTATTGCAGCCTGAATTGTAGGTGGAGCCAACCAGTGTCACAGTAAAGGGCACACATGTGCATCAGGTGGTGGGCTCCCAGGACCAGGTGACAGGCTTATTTAACAGGATTTTGACCCTTTTTAATGCAGTGTTGGACCCAGCCTCATATATCACAAGTCTGTAGTCCAAAGAGGACAAGACATAGCTACTTGTGACCAGTTGTAAGACATCTGGCATCATTGCTTGACGGTGGCGGTAGAGTACACCTAGTTTCATATTGGCAGATTTTACAAGCTGCTCAATGTGAGTGGAGAAGGTGAGGGTGTCATCTAGGTGAACACTTAAGTATTTAAATCTGTCTACTTGTTCGAGTGCGTCACCTTTGTGGCTCAGAATCCTCTGGGTACCGCATCTCTTCTTGTTCTGGTTTGTGGAGAAGAGCATGCATTTAGTTTTCTTATAGTTGAGTAGTAGTTAGTTTTGGAAGAACCATGATTCCAGTCTTCGAAAGTTGTCTTGCAATGCAGCGTTGATAGTTGCAAATTCTCAGCCAGGTGTTGAAAAGATGGCATCATCCACACAGAGCACAATGTGTGCTGAGCAGGAAGTGAATAGAGTATTAATGAAGTGGCCTAAAAGGAGTGTGCCTAGGATTGACCCTTGGAGAACACCTAGGCTCACCTCCCAAGGTTCTGAGAGAGTTCCACTGAGTCTTACACATTGAGTCCTATGAGATAGGTAACTGTTGAACCAGGCAGCAGTGTCAGTGGACAGCCTGGTGGACAGGAGACTGTGTTTGAGCTGTTGGTGATTCACAGTGTCAAATGCCTTAGTGAGGTCTATAAAGATAGGTCCCACTGACAGACCTTTGACAAGGGCCCTGTAGAACTGGGAGGTGTAATTGACTAAGGTGGTGAGCATAGAATGGCTTTTCCAGAATCCATGTTGTTGTCTGCAGAGTAGATTGTATTTTTCAAGGTATTCTGTAAGTTGGTCTGAGACCACCCTTTTGAGTGCTTTGGAAAGGGGTGGTAGTATTGATATGGGTCTAAAGTTTGACAGGTTTGTTCTGCTGCCAGATTTTAAGACTGGAGGTATGAGCACAGCCTTCTATTTGTCAGGGAACACACCTGATCTTAGGGAGGCATTGAAGACCTTAGTGAGCAGTGCTACAAGTTCATTTAGGGTGAGGGCGACCATCTTTATGTCAATTACGTCGCTTCACATCTGAGTCTTCCCTAAGACTCACTTGATATATTTTTTAGCCTCAGTTCTAGTTGTCAACCTGAAGTAGAAAGGTGGGTGGCTGGTGGCTGGAGAGGAGGATGAATACAGATAGGAGGACTGTTCTGTCAGCATATGGGTGAGGTAGCCATTTGGTAACATGTTGCTTAGGTCAGTGAAAGCGATGTTGAATGCATTCACAGTATCCCTTTGGATATTCTCACATTCTCACATTGGTGGAGTCCATTGAACTTTCAAGTTGTTCCAGCCAGATGTAGTTAAACAATTCTCCATGCGTGTTGCTGCTGCCATGGCCATTGCCTTTCCAGCACATTGGTCTGCACCCCACTGGCTGGCAGAACTGCTTAGGTTTTCACTACTAAAAGCCTGTTAGCATACAGTTGCAGCGAACTACATGACCAGATATTTCCTGACATTTCTGTGATATCTCAAGAGTAATTCCCTGCCTGCCTGCCATACCACTGTGGGCACCAGGGAGAACCTTCCTGGATATATCACAAAATATCTGGAAATATCTGAACATATCTATGGTTGCAATTGTACCAGTCCATGTTTTTTCTCTGTTTTCTGTACCACTGTAGTAAGTCCCAAGATCGCTTTTTTGTACTGAGTCCTGGGTATCCTGCTGTGCAGGCTCTTCATTATCATCAGCACATGCTGTCATCTGTGCCTTTCTGAACTTCCACAATCCAGTCCATGGCACAAAAAAGTCCTCTTTTTTATGCTTCTTACTCATTTTACCTAATAATTTAACAGCCTGCTCTGTATCATTTTTCCTCTTTGATTCTTATAGGATTTCAGAGTTTGGTTAACAAAGAGGATAAATTAAGCCCAAAGCTGAACTTTTCTAGGGAGTTCCAAATGAACAAATGTTATCAGCTTGGCTGCCAGCCACTACCCCAAAGAAGAAAACAAGCTATCTAGCTTAATAACTGCAATATTTCTTGTAGTAGGTAAATAAATCAGCAATGTCATAATGTCTGTAATTAGTTGCTGTTTGCTGTCCTGGATCAAATTTAAACCTATTAGGGCTGCTTTTGTTGGCTTAATAATATGATCTAGGTAGACCACAAGAAATATATGATGGAGTTGTTGATTAAACACAGTGAAACTGACAAAAACATTTTAATTTACCATTTTCACTATAAAAGATTACAGGCATCTTCCAGTTTTACTGGGAGGCAAACCTTTCTAATTCTGTCAAAATCTGAGTATTTCATAAGAGTTTTGATTTAGTTTTTTCTCAAAAAAAAAATGATGGCCAACACATTCAACTTAGAAATAACATTGTGCACTGGGTATGGTTTAGGATAGAGAAACTAATAAAAAAAAGTCATGGTGCAATGCATAGGAGTTACCAAGAATAGTAGATTGGACAGCTATGCTAATATTTTTATTAACTATAGCTGAAACTAGCTTTTTTGGGGAAAAATATTTGCGGTTTCACTGCTGCTTCAAAATGTTTGTATTACTTTTTCACTAACAGATTGCAAAGTGTCAGGGTTTGGGGAACCCCTATCAAACTCTATGCCTGCAACAACTAGCATGGCTCAGGGATCTGTGCTGGTGCTTTTGCTTGATCAAACCTTCTTCACTTGGACAGCTCATGTGGCATATAGACTGTATTTGATTCAATTTCCACCCTGTAGGAGATGCCACCATGTAAACGATCCCTGGCTAAGGTATGCTTATCCACCCAACAGATGCTACATATTTACTGCTGAGATCTTGTGGATTATAATCTTGGGATAGAGGACAGGAAAACCCTTCAGGTGGAAGAAACCAATGGGGGACAAAGCCTCCTAAGTTAGTCTTTTCTCCAGGCTTAACTAAATATAGGAGATCATGGCTTTGAGGATAGAGTTTCACAGGATTCAAGGCATGAATATGTCAAGTAGTCAAGTCATTGATTAGATGAGCCAAGATGTACTTCCGTGATGCAAGAAAGCAGCTGCAATATTGAATGCATGTCCAGATCAACAAATCTGTATAATGTTGTTTTTTTTTTGAGGTCTGAAAAGCCAAAGTAAATTTTCTGTCTTGGCAATCTGAAGTAAGTTACGGGTTTTGTACAGTAGTAACAGAAACATAGAAACATAGACTTTGACGGCAGATAAGGACCACTTGGCCCACCCAGTCTGCCCATTTCCCTACCTACTGGATAAGCTGCAGATTCTAGTTAACCAACAGCCTACTTCCTGCCACCCACCACTACAATTGCCTTGTGTCTGTCCCATGCATGTTTGAATTCTCCCACTGTTTTAGCCCCCAACAACCTCCCCAGGAAGGCAGTTCCACGCATCCACCACTCTCTCTGTGAAAAAAACATTTCCTCACATTACCCCATAGCCGTCCCCCCTCTATCTTTAAATTGTGTCCCCTTGTTCTTACACATCTCTTTTTCTGAAAGATGCTACCCTCCTCGACTTTGTTGATTCCCTTGAGGTACTTGAATGTTTCTATCATGTACCCCGTCCCTCCTTTCATCAAGGGTATACATATTAAGCTCTCTCAGTCTCTCTTCATATGATTTCTGATGCAGACCCTGCACCATTTTAGTTACCCTCCTCTGGACTGCTTCCATCCTGTCTATGTCCTTGTGAGATGGGGTCTCAAAACTGCACACAGTACTCCAGATGGGGTCTCACCAACTGTCTGTACAGAGGATAACCACTTCCCTTTTCTACTTGTGATGCCCCTTCCTATGCCATCCCAGTATCCCCCAGCTCTCCATACTGACTTCTCACATTGCTTACCAACCTTTAGATCATCTGATATGACTTCTCCCAAGTTCCGTTCCATTTTGTTTGTTGTTAGTACCTCCCCTGCTATTGTGTACTCTTCTCCTGGGTTTTGTTTCCCAGGTGCATTACTTGCACTTCTTTGCATTGAATCTAAGTTGCCATATGTTTGACCATTCCTCCAACCTTGCCAGTCCCTTCTCATCCTTTCTACCCCCCTGTGTATCAACTCTGTTACAGATCTTTGTATCATCTGCAAAGGGCGCACCTTTCCCTCAGACCCTCTGCAATGTCACCTATAAAGATGTTAAAGAGGACTGGACCCAGTACTGAGCCCTGAGGTACTCCACTAATGACCCCCCTTTCTTCAGAATGTGCTCCACTCACTACTACCTTCTGTGTCCTGTTGTGCAGCCAGTTTGCAACCCAGGCTACCACCCTGGAACCCACTCCCAGGCTGGCTAACTTGATTATTAATCTTTTGTGTGGGACTGTGTCAAATGCCTTGCTAAAGTCTAGGTAGGCCATATCCACAGCCCCTCCCTGGTCTATTACTTTGGTCACCCAGTCAAAGAAATCTATTAGATTTGTCTGACATGACCTTCCTGCTGTAAATCCATGCTGCTTTGGGTCCTGTGCCTCGCTGTCTTCTAGGTACTCAACAATTCTTTCTTTCAGAAGTGATTACATCATTTTCCCTACCACTGAGGTCAAACTTACAGGTCTGTAGTTTCCTGCTTCTGCCTTGCTCCCACTTTTGTGAAGGGGAATCACATCTGCCCTTCTCCAGTCCTCAGGTACCACCCCATCCTCCCATGATTTGTTAAAAAGTGTGGTCAGTGGTGTCACTAGGTCTTTCCTTAGTTCTTTTAGGATTCTGGGGTGAATCCCATCAGGCCCCATTGCTTTGTCCACCTTGAGTTTTAGGAGTTCTTTCAGGACTACATCTTCTGTAAATGGACTGGTGTCAACCCCCCTACCCAAAGTGCTTGTCTTGTCTGGTTTAGGTAACTCCTCCTCATCTTCTTTTGTAAATACTGAGCAAAAATATTCATTCAGTATCTCTGCCTTTCCACTGTCTCCCTCTGCCCACCTCCCCTCTCCCTTATTAATCTTCACTATTCCTCCCTTAACCTTTCTATGCTCCCTAATGTACCTATACAAGGTTTTATCCCCCTTCTTAACTGAATTGGCTATTTTTTCTCAGCTTGGGCTTTTGCTATTCTGACTGCCTTCCCCACTTCTTTCTGCTTTAATTGATACAGTTCCCTGTCGTGCTCCTTCTGTGATGCCTTATACTTTTTGAATGCAGCCTTTTTCTCCTTAACCTTCCCTGACACCTCTTTTGAGAACCATAGTGGTTTTTTATTCTGCTTTGTTTTCTTTATTTGTTTCACACAAAGGCTTGTTGCCCCTATGATGGCATTTTGATTTTTCTCCATTGTTCTTCCACCCCTCCTTTTTGGCCATTTGCTAGCGTATTCCTCAGGTATTCACCCATTTTGCCAAAGTCAACCCTTCTAAAGTCCAGTATGCTTGTTTTTGTATGGCTTGTCTCCATGGTTGTGCTTATTGTGAAGCACACTGTGCAGTGGTCGCTTGTTCCCAGATGTCTACTGACTTCTAAATTTGTGATCCTCTCTCCATTTGAGAGTACCAGGTCTAGTATTGCTCCCTCCCGAGTGGTGGGACTGATTGTTCTAAGTTGATACATAGAAATAATATTCATGGAATATAGGTCTGCCACTATTTGTTCTGTGGGCTATTCTTTCTATAGAAGAAATGGCACCTTAGAAACCTTCTTGGTTGTTAAGGAGTGTATGCTGAGTCCTAGTCTGATATTGAAGTTGAACATGAAGTGAGGCATGCTTATAGACAAATTACATGCACTCGCAGCTTACAGAAGGGGAAGAAAAGGCCTAAAGGTTAACTGTCTGGTAGGGCTTGTAGATTCATGGGTTTGGCAGGGAGAATTCCTGATTACTGGGTGTTTGATTGGTAATTACATATCTACTCTAACAGGTGACAGCCCCCAAAAGATTGGGCTGAACTGGCTTGGAGCACACCCATTAGTTGACTGCTCTCAAGTGGCCCTGAAGAGTGGTCAGCTCAAGGATAGGTCAGAACTAGCATGGAACTTCCCCTAAGAATGAACTGCTATAAACAACCCCAATGAATGGACAGCTCAAGGAGAAAATTCTTCAAGCTCTGAAAGAGTGGTCTGGTTTGGCTAGAAGCAGCCCTCTGCTGGTAACTTCCAGGAAGTTTGGGATGCTCTGGTGAGCAGACCCCCAAAGGTTGGTCTGGACTGACTGGGAATAGCCCTATAAATTGGGATGCTCTGTATGGCCCCTGAGTGGAAGCTCAAGGAGGTATGGTTCCTGTGACTTCCAGGTGATGTGAAAGTGGCCGCATGGATGGGGATGCCCTGAGCAACCAAATAGACTGGGCAGCTCAAGAGGGAAGATTCCTGTGACTCTGAGACACACAAGAGTGGCAGTGCACATGGTGCTAATTTTTTAATCAAGTGTTATTGGCTAGCCATAGATGGAGCTTGTCTAGCTGGACAGTTTGAGGCAGGAGTTCATATACTAACGGTAAAATAATTGCATGAGGTTACTTGATATAGAAGGAGTTAGAATTAACAAATCATCCAATAAGTACGTAGTAGAAAGCTTGGTGTGAAATTATTATAGGCAAAGCTCTACAGTATGCACTCTTGTCACAAATACAGGCACTCTGTGCTCTACCAGCAAACCACAGATTTGGAAACTGGTTAATGGGAGAAATAGTGGCCAGGCCCAAAACATTCAGGACATTAGGAGCAGGAGTTCACAGTGATATTGTGAGACCCTAGAAGATAGAGGTGGCAGTCTGGAGCAACATTTGACATGTTAAGCAAGCCAAGTAGAATGCCAGTAAGGGGCCAACAGGTGAGGAATGAATGAATGAAAGTCACAACAAAATTTGTTATGTATTTATTTATTCAAGGTTGTATACTGGGTAACAAGCAATGGACCAAAGGTTCTTTTTCAGGTTCGACCTATGCCAAAGACTAAGAAAAAGATATAAGTAAAAAACAAAATAATTACATATTATAACATAAGGTAATATACATATATTCCAAATAATGTATATGTTACAAAACAATATGAATGACAGTCAGCCACATTTGCAAGTACAAGTGTCCATTAAATGTTGATGGTTATGCAACAATCACTTAAAGGAATTGAATGAGGAAGTGGAGCACAGGAGGACAGGCAAAGTATTGTAATAACTCAGATCAGCCAGCCTGGTGGCGCTGAGGGTTGAGACACTGGATGCCACACCTTGTGCCACACTGGTGACCCATGTTTGGGAACAGACATGGTCTGCTGGGGGCAGGCAGGAGAGGAAGGATTGAGCATCTCACAACTGCTCTCCCTCCTCTGGGGTGGGGGAATGGTGCTTCATGCTGCAGTGGTAACTGGCAGAGGCCAAGCACACTGCAGAGGCATGCCTAGCAAGGAAAGGGAGTGCGGCAGGAGTCAGTATGGATGTGCTTGGATGCCACTGCACGTCCAGCTCCATGAGGACCAGAAAAATGGAAAATGGCGTGGTGACATCAGCTGCTGATGGCCATGCCCCGTGCGCCTGGATACGAGATGCTGCTTCATTGGGATGTGGCTGACCCTATGTGATGAAGCGATTCAGCACCAGACCAGGTCTGGTGGTGTGGGTGCCGGCGGCTGGAGGTCATGGGGAGAAAGTGTTCAAAGATAAAAAAAAAATAACTCAGAGCTGTTACCAAAACAGCTTTAGAGGCCATTTTGGTTTTGCAAAAAAAAATGTTTCTAATCACTGGCATGGCAGGCAGATTGCTGCACATCATTGTGAGCTCACTGGTGTACCATGGCACCTGAGATTGGCTCCAAGGAGAGGCAAGATACCTGCAAGGGTGTGGTCCATTCAGGTTGTTCACAGGAGATGGCAGCTGACTCAGTAGAAGATGGATGGTGGTTGAGGACAATAGCAATGGCTTACGGCTTGAAGAATACTCAGGTGTAAGTTCCAGTAGCTTGCAGACAGCAGAGTATCAGTTCAGGTGATAATGCACAAATGTAGCTTTGATGGTCAAAATCACCATGAGAAGCACAGACAGGCATCAAGGGCAATACTGCAAGCCCCAAAGGCAGAAGAAGACAGAAATATTAAATTGTGAAGACAGTGGGCATGACAATAGATGTTTTTTGAGCAGTATTAGCAGTGGAGACAGTGGGAGAAGCCTCACAGGCTTCCCCACCAACCTCCAGGTACAACTGTTCAATTAATAAAATCCCCAAATCTGTTCAACAACTAGTAAAATTATATACAACATATAGATGACATGGTCATGCACAATTGAGGCCCAACTCTTAGCAATGTCAAACTAAAATTACTGTACACACTAGCTATTATTTTTTTTATCAAAAAACTGCTTTAAAAGTACAGTACTCTTAAATGAGAAACAAAATAAGATTGCTATTTTGTACTCCATGTCTGAGGATTGGGCCTAAGTCAAGGATAAACTGTTGTTCACTGCTGAAAATGGAATTCAATTAGAAAATGTGAAAGTGTTTCAATACTGTGGAAAACACTTAAAGAGGGGGTATTGCCCAACACATTAAATTTGGGATTAGGAACAGCAGCTTGACAATAAGTATGCCAGAATTCAAATTTCAACTTTACAAGCTTTTCCTACCGTGATTTTACTGCCAGTTTACACAAATCTGGTTTTAGAGGAGCTGATGATGTCATGGGATGTCAGCAAAGGCTCTCACAGCCTAACACTACCAGTAACATTGTATGATCATTGACTCTTACAGACGTTTTACCACAAATCACAAAATTTGCATCTTTCTCTGATTCTGAACATTGTGCTCTCCAGAAATGATCAGCCTGCACCCACTCTAAATTTTGTACCCTGCTTTTAATAAAATGTATGCATTGTGGTCCTGCCACATTATACTTCCAACATCCCTTCTCAGTTGGGCACCACACATCCCTTCCAAAATGTAAGCCTGTAGCTCTGATAGAATTTGTGCCCTGTAAACCTTGTGAAGTTTATACCCCGTACCTCTCTTGAATTTTGCCCACTGTTGCTCACAAGAACTTTTTACCCCACACCTCTCCCAGAAATTGCACCCCACACCCTTCTCAAAATGTGTGCCTGCATCCCTCCTGAATTTTACACACTGAACCCCTCTTGAAATTTACTTACTGCACCCCACACCACTCTTAAAATTAATGCATTATGCACCACTTTCAAAATTAGTTCCTACATCCCAGCTGAATTTTGTCAATCAATCAATCAAGTCTTTATTTAACCATGTGGTCATCATTGAGTGAAGATCATTTGCAAGATGGACCTGGGTGGACCATAGACAAGTGTTTATACAGGGCAACACAGATGTTTACAAGGAAACACAGATATTTAACATTCAGGTAAAAAGGGAATAATAATAGTTGTAAGTATAAAATAAGACAACACAGTAATTCATATATACATGGAATTATACAGACATTGTACAACGTGTAAAGGCATCTACATACACAAAAGTATCTGCAACCAACTATGGCGCATGGTTATATAAGGCAGTTGGAAGAATACACAGGGCAGAGGCAGTGGTAGAAGAGGAGGGAGGGAGGGAGGAGAAAGGCTAGGAGGGAGTGAGGCACAAAACAGAGTAGGGAGGATGGGGATATAGAGATGGGGGGAAGGGAAAAGAGTGGGGACACTGGGGTTGTAGGAGATAAGAGTGAGGGGCAGGGAGGTTGTCTCAACTAGAGGGTAATGAAGCTCCTACCTGAAGTAGGGAGACTAGGAAGAGGCAGGGATTAGAGATGCAGTGAATTATTAATCCGCCCATGAGGTGGACGCGAAGTGGGCACTTTGCATCCGCAGAGCACAACGCGAAGTAGGCCCTGTAAAGTTCTCACTTCGCATTATTAATACCACTTCCCATTCTCATTATGCCTTAATGCGAAGTAAGGCGAAATGAGATGAAAATAGGCACATCACATGGCTTGCAGTACTGTAAGTCACATGCTTTAGCCAGGCAGGAAGGAAGTGAGTCAGAGAAGCAGTTTCATTTTCTCCTTTGCATTTGTAGAGGGAGAAAGCAAAATTGTGAGAGGAGAGGAGTTTGCTTAGCTTTTGTTTTTTTTTTACTGCCAGAACCCAGAGCAAACAAACAGGATATTCTGAGATGGCTTTGTATTGTTCATATAACCCCTCTGCCATGTATAACGTGGAGTTCCATCGGGTGACAACTTCCAGCTTCAAGCAGTGCTGAGGCGGGCTGTTTTGTATCTGCAACTGCCGCAGTTGGTCACAGGCCTTTCCAGATCTTGAAAAGTGAGAGCAGATAAGTTGTGCAGCAGTCAGCATTTCCTTTATATCAGGATGCTGCAGAAATTCCTGAACCACAAGATTTAAACAGTGGGCCATGCATGGAACATGAAAAAAAACACCATTAGTGATGCATTTCACTACATTTGACCCATTGTCACTTGCTTTGAACCCAGCTCTCAGGGACAGAGGGTTTAGCCATCTGTCAATTTCAGTCAGTACCATGTCCAACATGTTCTCACCAGTGTGTGAACAGGTCACACTGCACATAGCAATTGTTGCATGCTGGCGAATTCCAGGAAGTTTGTTATCGTGACAATCTACCTTACTGCACTGATTATTCACACTACTGACATCACAAACAACCCCTGGCACCTGCGCCCAGTGTGCAGTTATACACAGATATGAACTCCCCACTGTTTTGCCACTTGTCCATATATCCATACTTAAATGGATGAATGGAGAGGAGGAATGTTGAAGGGCATGTCTTACTGAGTCGGACACAGTGCGGAACAACTCGGGGATAGCATGGGTAGAAAAGTATGTTCTGGATGAGACTTTCCATTTTGGACAGGCACGTGCAGCAAACCGCTGGAACCTGGAATTCTGCACAAAGGAGAAGGGCAAAAGATCAATTGCCAGCATTTCCGCTACAGCAGCATTAAGTTCACGTGACACTGTATGATTAGGGGGTACTTCAGCTTATGGAAAAACACTCTGCAACATGGGCTGACTTAAACGTTTTTCACATGATGTATTGTTGGTCACAAATGATTGTGATCTGTGATGAATAGCATTGGCAGAGGTTGGAGTGTGGACATTTGATGAAGACGGTTGCACAAGTGATGATGACAAACCCAGAAATGACATTATTTTGCCAGATTTGCCAACTGGAGTTGATGTACCATTTGCACTAGACATACTGCATTCACCACCACCACCACCACCACAAAAACTGCTACTTTCACCAGCGCTGGAAAATATTTTTAAGTAATTATGGTCCTCCACCTCATCAAGCCTATAGTAATCCTCTGCTCTTATTACCGCACTACTGCACATGTTTAATTTCCTACTGGGCTTAACAGTCATCTAAGGGGATAACATGCTGGCTATGGTTGCCGATGACATGGGTGAATGCCCCACTGTGGTATTAGCTGCCAGCTTGTGCTGGGTCCACAAAGCCAAGTGCCTATTCTTAAGATGCGTATGCTGTCCTCCTGTCCCCAGATGGCTCCCATTTTTACCTCGACTCACACGCACATGGCAAACCTGGCAGATCGCAACTGAATCATCATTTGCATCTTGAACAAAAAATATCCCCAAACAAGGGAATATGATGCTGTGCTTTTAACATGTACATGATGATGTGGCTTATTTAAGTCTGTTATTTTAAACACTGAAGTGGGGGGGGGCACATGATGTTTCTGGCACTGCACACCTGGACTGCAGCTGATCACCACGACTACCTATCATATTGATTACTGGGTCATCATCATCATCATCAACAAAAAGTGGTAGATCACCAGTTTTTATGGGGGGGATTCCTGCAAACAGACTCAGACACAGCCACTTTTAATTTATTTTTCTCTGGTTCCCAACTGGGGTCAATTACATCATCATATTCATCAACATCACCCACATCCACATCTTCTGCATGGATGCTAGTATGTGGACTGCATGTTGCAATAACAGCAACATCATTATCATCATCATCACATTCATCATCAGCATCTACATCATCATCACCTGATATTTTTTCACCACACTGTGAATCACTGCATGGAAAATGTGTGACATTAAGTGCCACAGTGGACAGAATATCACATTGTATGCTATCGTCAACATGATCATCAGAATCCTCAGGTTCAGTTACTGGGATGTTACTGGGAAGTATGACATCATCTACACTGCCACTCACTTGCAGTGCTTCACACTCAATACGTTTGGATACGGTACACTGGTCAGAATTAGAACTTGACACAACAATACTAATACTACCTCCACCACCACTAACACCAGTAAAACTAGCACCACCAGCTAGGAAAACATCATCTCCTCCATCTGTAAGTGAAGCTACTGATTGGGCTGTAAAAACATTGCTGGAGAAATACCTTTCCTCACATCAGCAATGCACTTCCGCATCTGCGTACTACTACCAAACCCACAGATCATCTTACTGCCAACATTGCCATGGTGAGAAACAGCTTTGCTTGCACGTCTCTTTGCAGGCATTTTGGGGGATCAACCACAAATATTATTACCAAATTCAGATTTTGATACGTTCACTTTCTGACTGGAGGGATGCTGGCTGGATGTGAAGCAAAATAAACTGTGGCTTCAGCAACAAATACGAGACTACTCTGAGACTGTCATGGAATTAAAACAACTTCACTAACCAGTGGTGCTGATGGGGTCACAAAAACAATCCAGTATGGTAAAAAAAAAACTTTTGAGCGTGGGGGTGGGGGGAGCATTGAGTACGGACAGTGCTGATTTTTAAGGCACTACAAGCAGCAAAACTATGAACAGAGAACACGATTGCATTACAAAATCAGGCAGCTGCAGTGGATAGCAGGTTCACACTGCTGTGCTTAGTTGCACCTACACTAGTCTGTGTCACAATAAAAGGTGTATTATTTGATGCACGCAACACTGCACACACACTCACACACAACACAGAACAGTTTGTGTACAATGCTGAATGAGGAATGTGACGCAAATGCAAAAGTTCAGTGTACTATGCCACGTTAATGTAAATTTCTAATTTAAACAACCTGACCTTATAAAATGCTGCACCACATCCACACAACAAACAGCAAGAAAATGTGTACTGTTACTGACAATATTACTATGTGTACATTAACACAGTCAGCTATATAACAAAAATATAACCAAAAACCAAAGAAATCACTAGTTCTCCAACTTAAATCTACCTACACCACAGATACGCCCCTCCCCCACAGCACACTTTCACTGTCTTTCACCACACACACTCAATGTTGTAAATTAACATTAAAAATCCACACAGAAACAAAAACACTCTATGAAATAAGCACAGGAGGGTTTCCTATAATCGATGAACTAAAGTTGGATCCCCCCCAAAAAACAAAAATGCTTTTTGAACAGCTTTTACAAGATTCCTGTTACCAACAGTTATCAGAGCACACTGTCTCCAACTCCTTCCTACTCATACTACCCCAAACTGAGGCTGTGCAGATCAATATAGAGCCGATGTGACCTGAAATCCCATGAATCACTACAACATTCGCCTTTGGACCTTAAAAACAAGGCGGAGTGAGGCGAAGTGAACTGCCATCAATGCACTTCACCTTAAAATTGGAAGAGTAGTGGCCCGGGGAGGCGGAGTAACGTGAAGTCAGTGTTTCTAATGGATTTTGTGTTCCTCATTATAACGTGAAGTACTCCGCTTCACACTGCAGAGCACTCTGCAATTCCACCTTTGTTCTGTGAAATGCTACGTGGAGCAGATTGAGCCCACTTCACCCACCACTAGTAGGGATATAGCATCAATAAGTCAAGGGGAGCTGGAAGATAGGACATTTAGGCTTAGGAGATGGCAGGCAAGGTGTCAGTGCTTATAGTTGGGTCTAGACAGAGCTGGTTACCCCCTGTTCCTCCCATATTTGCTGCAAATCCCTCCTAAAATGAACACCATATACAATGTCCAAAATCGGCGGCACCACATCTAGTGAAATTTGAAGTCTGCATCTCTCCTGACACTTGTGCCTCAAACTTCTCCCAGAATGCATGTCTGTACCCCTACCAAAATGTGTGCCCCACAACCTTACAGAAATGTGTGACTTACTCTTCTCAAACAGTCTGCATCCTGCTGCACTACAAATATTTGAACCCCATACCACAAAAAAATTGCATTCCACACCCATCTCAAAATTTGCATCCCACACCCCTCCCAAAATTGAAATCCCAAACCCCACTCATAATTTAAACCCATGGACCTTTTCTGGAATTTGTTCCATGCATTCAATGAAATTTGCACCATAATCCCTTTCCAACATTTGTGCCTACACCTCATTAATAAGTTATCCCATGCACCCATTCCAGAATTGTGGCTCATACCTTCCCAAATATTACACCGCACACTGCTAAAAAAATGGTATGGGAATGGATTAACAATTTCAGGATGCATATGGAATGCACGTTTTGAAGGGACTTTTCTAACCTCTGCTAAGATGTTTCATTTTGTAGAATTTGCCGGTTTATTTTCAATAATGCCACTTTTTAAGTGATACTGTGTACTGCTGGTAATTGGAACCAGGAAACATAAAATCATTTAAGCGGCTGTATTGCTGAAACCGTGGATGATGCAGTGTTTTGGCATTACCACAAAAAAGGAAATGATCACACAGACTCGCACACAACAAGACTATAATCTATAGCTTATGTATATTACTTTAATGCTAGTTGATAGAGAAATTCAGCTAAGACAAGCAAGTAACATTCACATTATTGCCCAAAATTGGGAACAACACAAGTGAGAGTACAGACAGTTTTCCAAATGCTTTTCTGAATCAAAGCAAGTATATAATGAAGAGAACACACTGTCACATTTAATTAAAAACTCATAAAATGTTACTTTCAGAGTACGCAAGGCTTGTGTGCTAATTAAACCAGCTTTGAATGTTTGAAATAGAGCTGATTGACATCCCCCCATGTCACTTCTGGTGCTTTTGATGGTGAATGGCACTGGGCACATCAACCACTTCCTTGCAATAATATAAAGTCAAATACTAGCCTGAGGAGTACATAAATACACAAAGTAATTAAACATCGTCTTCCATTTAGTGACTGTTAAGCTGGTACAGGTTGGAGGATTTTGGAGACTCAATTATAATATGCTGTCTCTTTAACTGTAAAAAAAAAAAACTACGCTAAAGCATCCATTATGGTTGACATTTAATGTCACAAAAGTACAGGAATACAATACTAGGTTAAAACAAGTTCTCCAAACCTTGATAAATCTATGGTAACATGTTTCTCATTGTTTGAATGATTGCACAGTGCACCATTGGCCTTTGTCTAACTTTGGCACCATCTTTCAAGTATTGGTGTACAAGGATTTTTCTGTGCCTAGAAAGACAGTGCCAAAATTTACATAACACCAATGCTGTGTAACTCTATCTATTCAAACCCAAGAAACACCATGCAATAGGTTTGTCAAGGCTCAGAGTACTTTTTCTTATCCTAAAGTTGCATTTTCTTACTTTTGTGGCATTAAGATTTAACCACAACTGATGCTTTTATGTCAAGTCTTGTCAACCAGTTGAAATCCTCTGAATGGGTACAGAATCTGGGCACTGTGCTTGATGGTAAGCTGACCCTTAAACCTCAGGTGTCAGCAGTCGTCAAGTCATCCTTTTACCATCTGAGGAACATCGCCCAGATAAAGCACCTGGTACCACCTGATGACCTTCCAATGCTGGTCCATGCCTTTGTGACCTCACGTCTTAACTTTTGCAGTGCTCTATAGCTAGGTTTACTGGGATGGACATCCATCACCTGCAGCTGGTGCAGAACATGGCAGCCAGGTTGTTGATGGGTTTACTGAGATCTAGCCATGTCTCACCTGTGCTTCACGAACTGTACTGGCTGCCGGTGCAATGCAGGGTCACCTTCAAGGTCGCTTTGCTGACCTACCAGGACCTACACAGACAGGGATTGCATTATCTGCAAGACCTCCTTCAACCCTACTTCCCCCTCTGCCCACTCCTTTCCTCCAATGAGGGATTGCTAGAGATTCCCAGGGTCCACCTTTAGATTTCAGGGGCCAGGGCTTTTTCTTTCGTGACCCCGATCCTGTGGAATTCTCTACCTCATCAGATTAGGGAGTGCTTGTCCACTGAGACTTTCAAGTCTGCATTGAAAACATATTTATTTGATTTAGGTTTTGCGGACAATGTCTAGAGGACAATTTATTGTGCTGCCTGTTTTCATGTGCATGTTTTATTTGTGAATATTTATATTTTTATGATGTACAAGCACTTTGGTATTGGAAAAGTGCTTTTTAAAAATAAAGTCTGACTTGATTTGGCTTGCCACCAAATCGAACAAAACAGTCCCTTCACAAATAACAAAAATTCAAACAAACATGGTGGTGCCACTTATCCAGCTGCATCAAGATGGTTTGGACACAGACTGCCATAGTTGCTGAGTTCAAAGTTTTTCTTTGTTTTTCTTTTTAATCAGCTAATGCCATGAATTATTGTAGAGTCAAGACTGGAGTGAGACCGCACTAACAGGGACTTTGCAGCTGAGTCAGCAGCTGATGGCATGTGGGAGTGCAAACACAAGGAATGAAATCCTGTGAAAGTTTAAATCATGAAAAATTGAACTTTTTTCTCTAAATCAGAGAAGCATATACTATAACAAATGTAGTATGGGCACCCGTAGACAACTCACCCTGTGTTTCCATCTCAGGGTTGAGATACCATCATGGACATCTTGAGCTTCACTCTTGAGGTCCATACACTGGTATCTCAGCTCCCCAATGGAAACACAGGCTCATTGATTATGGGCACTCATACATTATTCCTTTTGTTACATGGCCCAAGTATGGCCGATAATAGTCTTGGTTATCCAGTCCACCACCTGGAGCAACAAAAACAGAATGTCAAGTAAGCATTAATGTACAACAAAGGAGTGTTCTATTGAGGAATTAATGCATGGTTGGGAGGGTTGTGGCACAAGACCACAGACTGAGTTCCTACAACCACCCAACCATGCATTAATTCCTCAGTACAACATGACTTTGGAGTGCCTTATTGCACTTGTAACATGGCAAGTGTTGTGTGTCATGTGTAATATTTTGTTGCTTTTTGGAGGTTTTTTCTAGTATGCAAAAATCACACAGACAGTGCTTTATGAAATGTTTCACATTCATTCTATAACAGCTGGCTGAGAGGCACAGAACGCATGATACATCGTGGCTGCTACAGACAAATAAAAATTGATGCAATAGTTTTTTACATTTTCTTTTCTAAACTCAAATACAGTTCTTACAATTTCACACCAATTACATGTGCTGTGATATCTTGCTCACAATAAGCCATAACGGCATTAATACTGTGATGCATTATGGGTGTACATCCTTACAGATATGTTGAGGCAACGTTACTTCGGTATCTGTCTCACACACACTGTTATCTGTATTACAGCAACATAGTCTTGACATATGTAAGATTTTATTTCTATGATTGACAAAACTTGCTCCGGTTTCCTTACTTACAAGATGATACACGCTGTTTGCACTCTGCTGACCTTCCAGTGCAGTGCGGTCTAATACAGGTTCTACATAAGACTTTGTAAAAACAATTGTGGCACTAATGTTCCAAGTCACATGGTTCCTAATCACAACTATGGGATTAATGTTCTCTGTAACAATATCTGCTAGCTTTTATACAAAAAAACATTTTTCCATTTCTGCATGACGATTTCTGCTTCTCTACTAATTACAGATTTATATAAAATAAACACAGAGAATATATTTTGGTGAGAGTAAGTCATAGTCCTGTGGGTGGGTGCATGGGAAGACACAGTGCTTAGCAGCCTTTGTTACGTGGCCGAAATTAAATTGCTCAAATGGAGCACTTCTTGTGTTGTTTGGTGGTTGTGCACAGTACTACAAGACCAGCTGTGCATTACTTGGGAATTAATGCATGGCTGGCTTCTAGTAATTGACCAATAGAAACACTCCATTTGAATACTTTCATTTCTGCCATGTTACAATGACAATTTCATGTCACTACAGGTGCTATCTAATAGTCAAAGTGAAAAAAATGGCACCTGCTACAGTGTGGCATTGCAAATGCACAGCATGTACTCACAAGACTAACACTAAAGTCTGATGCAGCATTCTGGATGAAGTTCCTTCTTTATTCCTTCTTTATTAAATAATTCATAAAAACAGCCAATCAATCTATGTGCAAAAGCAGCAATATCAAAAGATACAAACAGTGCAAAAAGTAGAAAGTCCCACAATCCACAAAGGGTCTACATTTGCCCCTAATGTTTTTTTTTCTAGTCCTGATGGGAACTCCATTTTTGCCCAGCACACCATCCCTTACCCTCCTAGGCAGGGCCACCAGGCAGGCACCCCCAATGGTCACATGTAGGCTAGCCCTGGATTACCTTCCCGGGTAGGGCCATAAGAGCGGGACCCCCTGGTGGACAATGGGGGCAATGGAAATGGAAGCTGAGCAGGCCATCATGGCTGGAGCTGGAATTTTGTCTGGATTGTCCTCTGCAGGCAGGCTATGCAATGATGCCAGCGTCTGTCCTGACCTTCAGCGTAAACTGGCACTGGTTGTTTTGCAGGTCCCTCGGCCTCCGCCAGAGGCTGATGCCACACTGGACACTCACCATCCTCCCCACTGGAGAAGGACAGCTGCCCTGCAGGTGCTCAGTCCTTCTCTGCCCAGCTGGCCCTCTGACTCCTGGGTCTGTTCCTGAACCCGGGGATGTCAGTGTTGCATGTGGATGCCTTGCCGCTGCGCCGGCGGGCTGGCTGTCCCAATGCATTTCACTCTGAAAGAGCTTTATCAAAGGGTAGCAGATGTCCCTAAAGGCATCCATTATAAATTCCTCTCTTATAGTGACAATGCTCAATTATAAACTTTCACTAGTGCAATGAGTTCAGTTGTCAACACATAAATATACAATAATGAATTAAAAACAGTAATAACTTTACTCTATAAATGGTGCACAGGAAAATAATAATGAAATGTTACTTTTAGTGATTGATAGAGATAGGATAGGAAACATGCTCTTTTGGATTTGATATTTATAGTATGTTTAAACTGTGTGATGGTGTTTAGTGGATTTTTAACCAAAACTTTGTAATGACAAATAAGTAGAACAACTAAAATACAATTGAATTGAATATTAAATACATCTCTTTGCTATGTGGTCTGGCTAAAGTGCAAGGAAGTTGTATGCTCTCTAGTGTTTTATGGAATGCATAATTCCTCCACCAGAATCACAATTTTGCTTCCAAAAAGCTTTGTGGAATTTTATGATAAACACCACAGGATTTCAAATAGTGAGCTGTATTTTTGGAGGAAACTGCAGGTTTTGAATGTGAACTGCATTTTTGTTTGTTAAGTCACAGACACATGTTCTACAGAAGACGTAAAAAGCATTGACATTTGTTATTTTTGATGGAATTGTCAATGAATTGCTGAAATTCTGTAATTTCCATGATTTTTTAAAGTAGAAAAGGCCTTCTCCACCTCAGCCATAATTCCTTAGAATTACAGTGTAAACAGAATTTCATAGTTCCATACAGCAATAGTGTGCTTTCAACTTTCATCATCCATTAGCTTCTCTCCACTTTCCTTTTCAGTATATCTACTGTAAAAACAGTGCCATTATGTTGTCTCTTCCTTGCAATCAGTCACTGGCTCCATATTAAAGGAGACAGATAGAGTTTAATTAATATGACAATCTTTGTTGATATTGCTAATGCTTTCAAATCTTTTGCGCACTCAATCCTTCTGGACTAATCGGTGAGCTTCCAATCATATGGTAGTCTTGTGCTGCTTCAGCTCCTCTGACCACAACCAATCTGTTTCTGTTTGGTGTTGTTTTATCACCCCCTTCCACATCTGCACCGCAGTTCTACAGGGCTACATCCTGGGACCTCGCATCTTCTATGTCTTCCTTATTACCGTTCACACAGTCTCTGACTTCTCACACTCTCGCATGTAGGAACATGGATGAAAACACTTTTTTCTTTGGGTTATTCAGCTCCTGAGCTAGAATCTGAGCTCTAGTGGAATTTTAACAATGTCTAGTGCTGGTTGTGCTATATCAAGCTCTTACTTAATGCCAAGAAATTCAATGACCTTTGGAACAACTCAGATACATGCTAGACTCCCTGCAATCTCTACCCTAGTCTGCAGGACTGCCAGTGTGCCCATCCTGAAAAACAATACCCCAGTTTTGTACCTTGGTGTGTGGTTGGATCAACATCTTTTTTTTTTTAATTCGTTTTCTGTCTGATTGCTGGCTCCTGAGTAGAGGTGGGTGAAGTGGCTGAAATTCACTCCACGGAGTGATTAGCGGAGTAACATGGAATGCACGAAGTGCCCACAACGTGTAGTGGAGTACTTTGTGTTATAATGAGGAACCCGAAGTCCATTGAAACCAATGACAGCATTATTCTGCCTTCCCCAAACCACTTTTCCATCAATTTTAAGGTGAAGTACATTGAAATCAATGTACTTTGCATCACTTCACCTTGTAATTAAGCTCCAAAGGCAAATTTTGCAGTGATTCATGGGATTGCAGGTCACATGGGCTCTAGATTGTTCTGAACAGCCACAGTTCTGTGTAGTGTCTGTGTAGTGGAAGATGGAGACAGTTTCCTCTCAGAGCTCTGCGATTCAAATCCTCTAAAAGCTGTTAAAAAATTCATTTTGAGCCATTTTTTTGCTCAAAATTTAGTACATCGATTGTAGGAAACCCTCCTGTGCTCACATCATTGAGTGATTATTGTTTGTGTGTGGATTTTGAATGTTAATTTAGAAACAGTCAGTCTGTGTACTGTGAAGTGTGCTTCGGGGGAGGGGTGTCTGTGGTGTAGGTTGATTAACTGGAAGAAAAAGGCAGTCTTTCTGTTTTGGTTATATTTTTCTTGTATAACTGGGTTAATGTACACACAGTAATATTTTCAGTAATTCTTGACATTTTTTTGCTAATTGTTGTGGTGCAACAATGTATAATTTCAGTTTGTTTAAAACATTTGGTTGTATTACTAAAGGCTTTCAATTTGCTACACATTACTTGTAGGGCGTGTGTGTGTGTGTGCGTGTGTGTGATGCGTGCTGTTAAATCAGACATCTTTTATTGTGCCACAGAGTAATTGCAGCAGTGTGAACCTGCAATCCACTCCACATACATGAATTTTTTAAACTGCTTTGTGGTATCGTTGCTGGTAGTAGACTGTTACTGCTGTGCACTACCCCCACAACCAGCAAAAGATATTATTTTCCAGATTTGGATTTGTGACTTGTGAACACTGGTTAGATGTTGTTGTGCCTTTGCGTCTGCATCTCTTGAGTGCACAGCGCAATCTTAATCTTTCTGTGCATTTGCACATTGCAGTACACCATTAATTCTTGGAGGCTTTGCATTTCTTGTTACACTCTCATTTCACTTCATCAGCACTGGGGAATTTTCTGGACACAAGACAGTAGCAGTCTGGGGATGCACATTAATTCTGGTGACTGTGTGTTACCACTATGTGCATGACTGAGTGCATCATTAATTCTGTGAGACTTTGCATTTCTTGTGCTATCATTTCACTTCTTCAGCACTGGGGAATTTTCTGGACACAAGACAGTAGCATTTTGGGGATGAACATTTATTCTGGTGACTGTGTGTGATGGTATACCATCACTGCAATGACTCCGACACCGCGAAGACCATCACAATGACAGGAATTGTGCAAAACCCACACATCACTGTGATGGTCTGTGCAGGGACTGAGGCTGCCTTGCTGGGTGTTTCATCCCCCCAGTGCAACTCTGACTCAGAGTTGGAATCCTAGAGACCGGGGGTGTGGAGTGTTTGGGGGCACAGACCCCCAATAGCACCGACATTCCCAAAGCTACAATGCTGATGGTCAGCATGGTAGCTGTTGCTGTAGGGGATATCGGTGCTAGCGCTGTCTAAGCACTATGGTAAAACCGTGAGTGACCACTGCATGCATAACTGAGTACATTATTAATTCTGGGAGACTTTGCATTTCTTGTTTCTCTCTCATTTCACTTCATCAGCACTGGGGAATTTTCTGGACATAAGAGAGTAGCATTGTGGGGATGCACATTAATTCTGGTGACTGTGTGTGACCACTGCATGCATGACTGAGTGCACCATTAATTCTGGGAGACTTTGCATTTCTTGTTGTGCTATCATTTCACTTCATCATCACTAGGGAATTTTCTGGACACAAGACAGTAGCATTTTGGTGATGAACATTAATTCTGGTGACTGTGTGTGTGAGGGGCTGCAAATATTGTTGCCACTCTGCCTTATTTCGAGTTAAGGTGGAATGACAACGCGAAGTAATAATTACAAGGCAAAGTGAGCCTTTTGCTTTGACCACTCCACGTAGCGCAGTGACAACATGAAGTGACCACTTCACGTTCACTTCGCCAGCAGAATTTAATTTTGCTGCATCTCTACTCCTGAGACCTCCCTCAGATGTAGCTACTCTTTAGTCAGCTGCGTGTCACACAGCCTGAGCCTCTCCCCAGGTCAGATACCTCTCTGTAGCTCCTCTCCTACTCTCACATCTGCCATTAAACCCCCCAGCTTGTCCCCCCCCCACATCGGGGCTGCCACCACCTACCTTGGTGCTCTGACTATCCAGTTGGCAGGCAGGGAGAGGTAGGAGATATCAGGGATCTGCATGGGCCAAATCTGGTGTTGGGTGTAGGGCCACTGGAGGGCTCATTATTGTCCTTCTTGGTGCCAGGTTTTCCCTTGTTCTGTTCCCCACCCCGGAGGTGTGGATGTGCAGTGATGTCCAGTGCATGGTGGACATGATCCTGCACCCACCTGCAGGATGCCCACCAATGCCTCCACCCCTTTCTAAGTGTCCCCCAGCTGCAGCTCTCCCAGTCTCCACTGGGAGCCACTAGGTGCTGTGGATCCACTTCCTCTTCCTCTTCAGGAGAGGAGAGCAGTCCTCCAGATGCTCAGTCCTCTCCTCCCCAGCCAACCCCCAGCAATCCGAGCTCACTCACAAACCCAGGTTACCGGCATGGTGGAGATAAGGTGGATTCCTCAGCCTTCAGTGCCACCAGGCCAGTGCTGGATCAACATCTTGATTTGTACCTCCACAATGAAACAATAGATAGGAAACTCTGTCCAGGTTTGGGACATCCTACTGCAACAAGTCCTGTCTGCCACAACTAATCTGCCACAAGATAATTCTTTAGATGATCCTGACAGTGACTGACTGTGTGGCTGTGGTACCAGTCTTACCAATAAATCAACTCTTGCCAGACTGGATGACTTCTTCCACTCCTTTTGTCATTTAATATTCAACTTCAACTGCCCTCACCCTCACCTAGCACTTTTTCCTTGACTAAATGCTGTATCTCCCCTTTCTTGAGGACTAGAGATGCAGCAAATTTTAAATTTGTGGGTGAAGTCTGCACTTATCACTGAAAACATGCACTTTGCAGAATTTGCGAAGTCTGTCCTGCCATGGCAAACTTTGTCTTTCTGCTGATTGCGTGAATTTCACTGTAGAGCACAAAATGAGCTGCAAAGCGTGACATTCGCCGGCAAAATTTCACACTCCATGGTGAATTATGCAGTCCACGAATTCTGTGAATTCTACAAATTGTGCTCCTTGAATTGCATGAAATTAGAGGATTACTCTGCAGAGCAGATTTTGTGAACTTCGCACAACTCTATTGAGGACTGGTCCTTGACAAGTACTATCTCTTTTATCTTCCCTTCTAACTGTTCTCTCATCTGCCCCCTCTTCCCCTTGTCTTAGTCACTCCCCTTGTCTGATATCAATTTCTCTCTATCACCTATTTCAAAACCTCTGCTGGGCAATCTGCTTTCTCCTTTCACTTCCACCACCTGTTGAACTATATTCCACTCCCTGTCTCCTCCTTCTCCTCTCTTTCTCAAATTTCTCATCAGTGATAATTTTTCCTCTCTTCTACCTGCTGCTGGCCACATTGTCCTGTTTCTGCTATCTGGCTGGTCCCTCTGCCTCAGCTAGTGTAACCTGTGGTAGACATTCTCAACCCCCCCCCCAGTACCCTACATTTATTTTAACTATAGGTGTTAGCTTATGTTACTTTTTCTCTACTATTTTGCTTCTACAGTATTTTATATTTTGGAAAATTGTTGGACTTAGTTCTTCTGATTGTGTTGCTGTAAGTCTTCAACTTTGATGTAATTTTGCATTGCTTTTGATACAATATTGCACTACATACAGAATAATGGATAGGGAACTGTGCACAACAAGGTTGTGTTCCCATTGAGGGTTTTGATGACATCATAGACCTCTAGAGTGAAGCTCGAGAGGTCCCTATGATGTCATCAAACACCTGAGATGGAAACATGGCCTTGATGTGCACAGTTCCCTATCTGTTATTTTGTATAGTATACGGTTCCCCACAAACTGTGCCACATTAATTTCACAAGGATTTGTTAGTTTCTGTACCCTGTCCAGACACTGCCATTTTCTCCTGGTCCTCGCTGCAGTTCTGCTCTGCTGCAGACCCCGAAGGTACCATTGCTGTCTGTCATCTGGCTTAGCTTTGTACGGAGGGACCACTGATTTATTTAAAAAAAAAAAACTGCTGACAAAGTGATAGTTTGGAAACAGGGTGCCGACTATTGCAGTCCTTGTCCAAACTATCTGAAAAACTTGTACTCAGCTGCTCACTTACCAGCACCACCATGCTGTACAGTATTTTTTGAAAAGCCAATGCTTCAGCCAATTGAGAAACAGTTGAAAGTTAAGAAGTTGTTGTACTATCGTTGTGATGTCAGAACGATAGTACAACAACTTTTTTGACCTTTGAACTGTCCTTCAACAGGATTTGGGAAACCATCATTTTCCATCCACAATAAACCCTAACCATATACTATTTTTGTATTTTATATAATGCTAAGTTTTGTTTTCCACCTGTAATCACTACCATGATCACACCTAGAAATGAGCTTTAACTCTGTGTGCCTTTCCTGGGCAACATTTAGACAATAACAAGCAAGGAGCCAGTCATTTCCTGAGGATAAATAACTGGATAGGAGATGAGTGGCTTAAGGCATAGTGAAAGGCTAACTAGTACAAGCTAGTCATTAATCCTAGGAAATAACCAACACTGAGGATATGTGGTATTTGTTATGCTCTTTTGAGTCAAGCAATCAGTGGGGCATCATGATGTTTCTCATTCTGTGCCATCAAACATGTATTTGACAGTTGGAGTGGTCATTTCTTAGAGATTAATGTTTGAACCAGTAGTCAATCAGAAGCCTGAAAAGGCGCATGAATGTTTAATTTGATTTACAATTTTATATCAATAAATACATAAAGAATGGTCTCTCTGCTACCATATACTTGTTTCTGCAGTACATTTGTGATAATTGTTGTACCTGGTGCACGCATGACATAGATGCATGACATGCCTTCCCCACCTACCACCTTAGGTCCTGTGAGTTCCAGACCCATCTGGTCCCTAGGACCTGCACCCTCACTGGCGACAGGACATTTGCCTCTCACGCACCCAAGCTATGGAACTCCCTCCCCCCCAGGTCTGAGCCTCCCCCTCCCACTCTTGCTTCAAAACCTCCCTCTGGCACTTCCTGAAGCCTGCTGCTACCTGCCTGTGCCCTTCCCCTTGACCTCCCCAGCCGTATGATTCCCCATCTAGCTCTCCCTCCCTTGCTGCTGGCTGGGGCAGTACTGCGACTGGGCAGGTTGCGCTTCCTGCCTTCCACCCTGGGGGGGGCGTCTCTCTTCCCCCTGTAGCTCCTAGGTCATTATGTTTGTACCCTGTGGTTGTCCACATACTACTCCACAGCTTCTCCTCATCCTGTGTCGCACTCACCTGACAAATGTCTTGCTCCTGAATACATGAACTATTTGTGTATCTAGCTGTTATTTGCAATTTATTCTGTAATGCTTTCTGGCAAAATGTTATCTCTGTAACCTCTATTCTGCTTCATTGTTGGAGTATACCCGCTCCAGATTGTAATTGTTCTCCAATGCTGCTGATTGTAATTGTTGTCCGTGTATCCTCTCCCTTGTAATTACCCTGTTATTCTCCAGGGTCGCACCTGAAAATAGGCACTGGCTGTCTAGTGTGCTGACCCGGTTACCAAAAGCAAATAAATAAAATAAATAAATAGATACATAGACACTGTTGGCAGATAAAGGCCTATGGCCCACCCAGTCTGCCCATTTGAGCTTGTAAGTTCACTTTATGTTTTCCTAGAAGTCTGTGGCCCCTTACCCCTGACCTCCAGAATTCCCTTATGTGTATCCCATGCATTCTTAATTAATATATGAAAATTGTTGTAGTCCTGAATCTATTGAGTATGTGCATCAATAACTACCATTGTTTAACATCAGCACATAGTAGCAGAAAGAAAATATTTCCAAGGTGGATCTGTTAATGACATTCAGCTTGCATGGAGAAATTAAGGGTTAACTGAACAGTTAGGAAGCAAAGAATGAACTGCTGTCAGTGGCTCAGCAGGTAGCACACTCGCCTCTAAGGCTGGGAGATCAGAAGGCTGTGGGTTCTATCCCCACAACAGGCACTTGGGTTAATATTCCAGTAGTGACACTGCAGTGCTGCATGAGGGTGGGGTGCTGCACTTCTGAGGTGCCATCTTTCGGATGAGAAGTTAAACAGAGAACCCATCTGCCTGTTCTGGTGGTAGTTCAGGTGGATGTTAAAGATCCCATAGCACTTCTCAAAAAGAGTAGGGGAATTTTGTTTTATTAAGTATTGAACAACATCACATCAATAAACAAAGATTAAACAAAAATAAACAAACAACAAATCATGTCACTGGAACATCAGAATCGGTGATCCAAGGTAGATTACGCCATACATTGCGAATATATTTATCAGTTTGGAAAGCCTTTTCTTTATAAAATAAACATTACATTTCTTTACACACATTCCCCACAATGTCATCATATGTCAAAAGCTTTTGTTGCAAAGTAAACAAACAACGAGTATTCCAAATATACCATTAAAGAATGGAAAACAAGACAGTTAAAGTACTAGAATCCCATGAGGACCACTCCCTGCCATAAGCACCATAAATCAAAGAGTCATAAGAAAGACTTTGAAAAGGTACCATATGCCTACAAGAGGCCACATAGGACCAAAAGGAATTAATGAAAGAATGAGTAAAAAACAGATGAGAAATTGTTTCGTATTGTTGTACACACTGAATCCTACAACAAAATCTGTCATCTAATGCCTTGTGCTTATGATTTGATTTAACATTCAATTTTTCATGGCAGCAAAGCCACAAAACATCTCGAAATCTGGTAGGTACTATCATATTACGAAACAATCTCATCACATCAGGTGTCAGACGCATTGGGCATAAAGGGAAAGTGATAGGGTCCTTAAAATGTTTATCCTGTACCATCGAATAAAGCAATTTCTTCGAGAAATGTAAAACAAGGTTTGATGTGATACCCCATCATTTAAGGCGCACAACAACAAATCTATAATAATCAGATGAAAAAGAAACAGATTTAAAAATCTTCAGAGAATCCGAGCTCCAACCACCATACCATGACCGAATATGTGATTGAAACAACGGTGACCAACCAGTAGTCTGCCCACTACAAATCAGAAAGAGATTAGCAAACAAAAACTGAAGAAACAGAAATAGAACAGGATTAACCATATTCAAACCGCCATCCACCACCTTCAGATACAACACATTACGTTTAATGGGACTTAATCTACTGCACCACAGTGCATGGAAAAATAAACCATAAAGTACAGCATCCCGTTCCTTAGGGAGGGGAAAATCATACTCATATACAAAAATAGAGGCGACAAATAAGTCAGAATCATGTACACCCGTTTGAGCTTACCCATAGTACACCTATTCCAACTATCTACTAAAGTCTTGCCCCTTGCCAACGTTAGATCCCAATTAACTAAATCCTGTCTACCAGTGTCAAAAACAATTCCTAAAACTGAAATAGAACCTTGCGTAACTGGGATATCAGCCATGTGAGAGGTAGAAACATCAAACTCTAAACATCAAAGAACACACTTTTCATTATTCAGGTGAATGCCAGAGGCAGTACCATAAAACTTACAGAACTCCAAAGCCCTAATCAAATCCGCCTCCAACTTCAAAAACAAACAAATATCATCCGCATATGCGGCAGCAGTCCAAGGAGCATAGTAACTGGAAATTTGGACGGGGTTAAAAAAGCGGACATCATTCAGTAACCGAAGCAACGGGTCAATGCAAAAAACAAACAATAAAGGGCTCAAGGGACATCCCTGTCATAGCCCCATTTCACTGGAACCAAAACTCTTAAAAAGCCATTCACAAGGGGTTTAACGAAAAGACAATTATAAATAGCCTTCAACAAGAAATAAACAAAACTGAATACCATATCTGTAGAGAATTTGCCATAGAAAATCAAATTCCACTGAATCAAAGGCTTTCTGTTGATCCAAAGACACCACCAATCCAGAAGTAGATGAAAAAGAACTAGATTAAAAAATTTCCCCTAAAACAATCAGTTGATCAGAAATTTTCCTGCCAGGAACAGCACAAGATTGAGTACATGAAATAACACATGCTGCAGCCCTCAATAAACGTAATGCCAGGATCTTCATTAGAATCTTGAAGTCCACATTCAACAAGCAAATTGGCCTCCAATTATCCAAGTTTTCCTTATCCCCCTTTTTATACAACAATGTAACAACCCCTAAAGTCGTATGCATGGGGAAACAGCACTCATGCAACATAAAAGTAAAAACTTGTGCCAATTCATGCAAAATATAAGGAATCAGGAAAGAATACAATTCAGATGGGAGGTCATCAAGACCCAGGACCTTCCATTTGGGCAAAGCGGCCACAGCTGTCTGAATCTCCAAGGGGGAAACAATAGAAGGCAGTGAGCACAGAATCAGAAAGGACCGGAATATTCAAAAAAGCCAACCAACGGGAAAAGACATCAGGATTTTGACCCTGTGAATCAAATTGTCTACCTAAATAGTTAGACACCACTGACATGATATCAGATTGTTTTGTAACAGTCACCATATCAGGATCCCGGACAGCACACATGGATTTACGCTGAATGCAAGAAGAGCAGCTCAAAAAAGGACATACATCCACAAAAGACCCTTGAGTCCCAAACTGTTGTTGCATAGTCAAGGAGGCCAAATGTTTCACATGAAAGTCATTCATGCATTGTTTAATAGACCGAATTTGATCACCATAATCATGTGTAGAAGTATACATTAAACTCATTAAGGGTTGTAATTGCTGTCTGAGCGTTTGATATGCGACCTTCTCCAAATTCGACAAATATTTGCTCTCACTTAATAAAAACAATCGTAAGTCAGATTTCAAACTTTCCCACCAGAGAAGAGGAGTGTCAAATAACTGAAATAAAGATTTCTTACCTTCTATAAAATACACCAATTTTTGGGCCAGAGAGCCCTTAGAGAGCAATAATGTATTAAATTTCCACAGACTAGGGCCAGAAGGAGAATCCCATTCCCCTACCACTATTGAAAGGGCATTATGATCAGAGTAGGCTACCGAATCAACTCGCGCATTAAGCACTGGAACCCGATTACTAAGAAAAAAGAAATCAATACGAGTGGCATGTCTACCCCGCTGAAAAGTAGGGAATCCCTGAGAGTGAAAAGAGTGATACACATCTTTCAAATGAGCTGGTTTAATCGTAGCCTGTAGAGCCGTCATATCACAGAATATTTTAGTAGTAGAAGTACCACCACCATGATCTTGTAGCATAAGGCCACAATTGAAATCCCTTCCCCAAAGCACAGATTGCGCCGAAAAAAGAAAAGGCTGAATCTGAAAAAAATATCCACCCTGTCTGCCTTCTGTTGAGGGGCATAAATATTAATAAGACAAAAATAAATATCATGGAGTTTACCACCCAATATAAGGACTCATACAGGTACTAGATCAATCAGCTTTATGAGCTGGAAAGGAAGTGTAAACAAAATACCTACCCCTGTGCATGCACCCTGACCAATGGTCCAGTATGAAGGACCCTTATACCAGTCACATTTAGCGTGTCGAACCTCCAGGGTAGTATGTAATCTCATATCTGTAAAAAAATGACATCTACAGGGATGGACATTAGGTGAGAAAACACACCTCCATGCTTTTTTGAATTTTAATGCTATTAACATTAATCGTTAAAAATTTAAGTCGGGCAAAACGAGGCATATAAAGAGAAAATTAAGGGGGTTTAAACATTTTTGTCCTACCAGAGGCCCGTGTCTTTCGTCCCTTAGAGGGAAGCTTACCTTTCATAGGACCCACAACCTGTTCACTTACTATACTCGCATCAGAATCAGACTCAGGATCAGCATGCAAGGAACTTTCCGAAGAAACTTTGGAGGCTTTTTCCGCAAATTCAGTATCTAAAAGAAGGGGTTGAAAATGATTTGATGTTTGAGTTTCCAAAATTTTATGAACCTTAGGGGCCGGCTTTCTCCAGCTCCGGCGGCGTGTTATCCACTGTTCAGGATCCACAACCTGGGTCGAGGGAGGAGGTGAAGGGGGCATATCAAGAGGAGAAACAACCATCCCGGGTCCACAGTCCTGCAAAGGAGGATCCAAAACCACAGAAGGGGCGTTCATAAGGTCTATCACCATTGGGACTTCCAGAGGTTTCTGTGCAACCAGAGGAGGATCGGAACAAAATTCGGGGGAGGAGGTACCATGGATAGGGATGGAGTAAGTCGAGGGTCCACTGGTAAGGGATCAGTCTCCGACCGGACATGCGTCTGTTAGGCAAGTGCAACCAATAATTTCTGTTGCTCCAAAGCCCCAGAACCTGATTTAGAAAAAGCAGCCTGAGAACATTCATCATAAGTATGACCTAACAGACCACATAAATTATAGCAAACAGGTTCAGAACAATGTTGTGACACATGACCCAGTTTACCACATAGTGAGCAACAGATTTTATCACAAACCCCACTAAGATGTCCCGAAGCACCACATTTGTAACATGATTTAGGCTGTCCTGGATAAAATAAAACACCATGGTCACCCCCCCAAAAAAATGAATTGGGCAAATGTTGTAGAGAACCATTCAATTCTCTCAGAATGACCCTAAATTTCCAGCCCCCCATCCATATGCCCTCACTATCAAAAATAGCCTCAGGAGAGCCCAACACAGTACAGCACTGTTGCAACCAAAAAAGCAAGTCAGTCACACTGACACCCTCATTACGAAAAAGAACCGTAATGAACTTCTGAGCGGGCCTGGTCAGGGGAATGGCTGCAAAAGGGGCCCACAAGGGATTATTTTTAACCTTCCCATACCTATTCCAAAATGCTTCTAAACCCGTAGCCAACTTAAAGCTAACATCAAATGAGCATTCCCCAGACACATGAATAAGAGCATATAATTCAGTAGCCAAGAAATTTAAACTTTGCATCAATAAAGTTTTCCCCACATATTCCCTATTGGGAAACAATTCAAGACCCCCTTTATACACTATACGAACCGCGTTATGTCTTTTAGCAGGCACCACCTTCTTTTTGAAAAAGGAGGCATAAGACTTAGAGCCACCAGTGTTATCAGTTCCCAAAATAGATGGAGAGTCTCCTTCCAAGGATCTGGAAAAAACAAAAGGAGGCTGAGAATGGAGGGGGGGCTGCAAATGGGGAGGGCGTCCCACAGTCATCACCTGGAGGAACACGGGGACCAGGTACTACGCAAGTAGAATCCAAAGGTGGTAACTTCTGAATTAAAGGAAAAACCAAGTTGGGAGTAGGAGTCAAATCAAAGGTAGAGTCCAAAGAAAAGGATGATATCTCACCCGACAGCTTTTGAGAAGGGTGTAAAGGTGCAGATGAGGAAACAGCAGGCAAGAACAGTTGCACTCCGAGGATCCTAATGGGTGCAAATCCCGAAGTCCAGTTCTGAGAGTCAGGCGAGCGGACCCAGCCCGCCGCCCGGAGAGAGGATTCCACCGACCACCCTTCCAACTTTTCAGGCACCAAATCTGCCCAAGCCAGTGAAGAAACCACTGGTTCACTTTGCAGGGCACAGGCAGTCGGTTGTGCATGTTGTGGGGCACAGGCAGTCATTGTGGAAACCATTCAGTCAGCCTTACTAGAGAAAACAGGAAAGAAAAAGGTGGAAACCCCAACCTGCTTAAGGGGTTCTGTTTGGAAAACAACCGGCTCAGCCACAGGACCAGATCGGGAGAGTTTCTCAATCGAATGCGGAGCAGGAGCAGCCGGAGGAGGTACTATTGCTGGACCACTCAACGCAGGAACCACGACTTCTTCCGGGGCAGATACAGACAGAGGAGAGGAAGAAGCGAGGGGAGGAGACACCTCCAGTTCGACCAAATCCACAGCAGGAGAAACTGTCGCATCATCCATGGGACTCACAGGTAAGCCAACACGTCCCGCATTCCTAGACAACACAGTAGAAATCTCCATTGAAATAGGAAAAGCCATAGAAGCCACTTCATTTAGATGAGAAACGCAGACAGGGCCAGGTAGTACACTTAAGACACCCTCATCAACAGCGGACAACTCCGCAGGCACACAGCTCTTCACCACGTCCTCCTCCATGCTCAGCCTAGCAGAGACTGATCCTCTGCAGCGGACGGCAAAGCCCCCCACAGGCAGAGAAGGGGAATTTCCCCGGTGCTCTGGCCAAATTTCCCCCCATTCACTAGGATACCACCAACAGCTTAATCTGGTTCAAAGTCAGTTGGCATTCATCTGTATCCCCCTCCCCCGGGTTATGCCTGAAAATAGGCAGAATTTGTCTAGTGCGCTTACCCAGTCAACAAAAACTAAACTAAATAAATACAGAAATAAATAAATAAATGAACGAGTATGTGGCATCTACTACACTGGGAGATACCTTACCAATGAGACAGTTTGGAAGAAGAAAAACATCTAGGAACCAAAAAAGATGGAGGAAGAGATCAAATATCAGATTTTTTTGGTTTCTGTCTCAAGTACAAACAAAAAGAAACAAGCTCACAGCTATTCTATGTTTCTATGTTTCTGTTTCTATGAGCTGGTATTTTAGCTGATATGGTAGGGTAGAGTAATTTAGATAGTGTAAGGTGTTATGTTGTGGAGAAATACTTCTGATGCTAGGCAGGAGTTTAGGTCAGGTGGAAACTGTTGGGGATGAGAGGAGGAGTAATAAGTTAGTCTGTTTTGTGGAATTTATTTAAAGAAATTCATGGCAATAATGGATTTAATTTGATATGAAGTGTATGTTGTGCAAGGCAGGTGTGTAAAGTGGTGTCAGTTGTATCATGGCTTTCCTAGCTTGTCTTGAGATTTTATTATAGAAAAGATACAGTAAGCTGGATTGCAATTTTCAATGTTATCTGTAATAGGCAAATTGAAAGTGGGTGTGTATGTAATTGGGAACAGACTGACCAGTGGGGTACCCCTGGGATCAGTGCTGGGACCAGTCCAATACAACATCTTCATCAGTGACATTGCTCAGGACCTAGAAGGCAAAATTTCCTTGTTTGCTGACAACAGGAAGCTCTGTAATAGAGTGGACACACCAGAGGGTGTGGACAGAATGAGGACAGACCTGCAGAAACTTGAAGAATGGGTGAGGGTTTGGCACTTGAAATTCAATGCAAAGAAGTGCAAAATAATACATATGGGGCACAAAAACTCTGGTACAACATATCAGTTGGGGGGGGTGAGGATATAGCATGCATCAAGCAGGAAAGAGACCTTGGGGTTCTCATCTCTGATGACCTCAAGGTAAGGAAAAGCTGCAACAAGGCAGCAGATAAAGCAAATAGGATGCTGGGATACATAGGCAGAGGCATCACCAACAGGAAAAGGGAGGTCATAATTCCACTATGCAAGACACTAGTGAGGCACCACCTGGAGTACAGTGTACAGTTCTGGAGACCTTACCTACATACGGACATAAGGACATAGACAGGGTGAAGAAGATTCAGAGGAGGGCAACAAAGATGTCACAGGGATTGCATCACAAATTCAATGAGGACAGGCTGAAGGACTTGAATATGTAGTCCCTGGAGCAGAGAAGAGAGAGAGGGGATATGATAGAGACATACCAGTACCTTACAGGGAGGACCAGGTTGTAGGAATGAAATATTTTCCAGCAAAAAAGATATCCCAGGACTAGAAGGTGTAAGATGAAGCTGGAGGGAGGGCAATTCAGAGGAAATGTGTGGAAGAATTTTTTCACAGAAAGGGTGATGGACAAGTGGAACACGCTCCCAGAGGAAGTGGTGGGGGCTGAAACAATCACAGGATTTAAGAATGAATGGGATTGACATAAAGGAATCCTTAAGGTCAGGGGTAAGGGGCAACAGACTTCTAGAAAAACATAAAGGAACCTTACAAGCTCAAATGGGAAAACTGGGTGGGCCATGGGCCCTTATCTGCCCACAGTATCTATGTACCAATGTATCATATGAGGAATGGTGGGAAGGTGATGTATAAGTTGAGAAGATGTACCCTGGGTGGGTGGCGGGTTGGTGGGACAATCTTCGGTGTGCTGGAGTACACTAGCTAGACAATGTGTAGAGAAAAAAAATCAGTGCAGGTATGCCAACTGGAAACACAGGAGAGAGCTAAAGTCCTTCACTGAGGGAGAGATCCATTCCAAAATGGTGTTGGACATCAAATGTAGTGTGTCCAAGTCTTTACCTGGAGGATTTGTCCTGGGCTCCACCATCCATGGGAGCCTTGCGGGGAGGGCAGCAGGCAGATGCCCTCATGACCCAGTGACTGCGGTCATAGCATCGTGAGGCTAAAGAGGGAAGAAAGAGAGATCAGTGGGCTGTCCAGGATTTTAAAACAACAAGCCAGGCATTACAGGTAAGCAAGGGGCAGTGCTGTAATTTGACATATGGAGGGACTGGGAATAGTAATGTGATGCTGCTATTCGGTGTACTGGGACTGCAATGAACTTTACAGAGAATTTAGATACAAATATGATGTACAGTACTAAAGCAGCTTCAAACATTCTTTGCTGGTACATATCTCTGGCTATCACTGTAGAGGAAATTAGGTGCTTAGTACCCTTGGAATTAACATACCATAGATTCAGGTTTCAAGAAGAGCATTGTGTAGGACCTGTAACTCATTAAATGAGTTAACACCTAACCAAACTGTAAACAAACAACAGAAAAACAAACAAAATAAAAATAAAACCTCAAGTTCACCAATCCAAACTGTTTTCTGTTTGCCTCTCTAATCAACACACATACGTTCCACAGCTATAACCCCAGTGAAAAGCATCATGGGTATGCAGATCCTTGAGTGGGAAGCAGACTGATTTGCACCTCAGGCTACTTGAGCTAATAGTTAATCAGAAGACATTATTTTGAATTTCATTTTATTGATAACTAGAATAGGCCCAATGAGCAAACAGCCCATTTTCACAGATGACCCAGGTCAACAGTGACAAGATTTAAAACAAATCATTGCATATACAAAGTCAATATAACATTTTCATTTTATATATATATATATATATATATATATATATATATATATATATACCTGTTTACAAGATGAGAATGACACACATTTTAGCAGGAATAGAATTGCATGTCTTAACAAACTGGAAAGAAAAAGTCATTTGACTGTTGAATGCAGAATGAATTATTTCTCTTTGTAACATGGGAAAAACAGTAGCAGTCGAGGAAAGAAAGCCGATAGGAGCAATAGCGTCAGGTGGTACACCAGCAACATGGCATTATGAGACGATAATGCTGTGTTGCTTGTGAAATACATAAAGCAGCCACGGGAGGAAAATGAGCAGTGTGTCAAATATGGGAAGACAAGAAATAGAAGTCATCAATTTTGTAAATGGCAAGTACGCACAGTAGAGGAGCAGTGGGAGAAACATCAGAGAGGGACTAGGTGAAGGGTAGAACAAGGGAAGTGGGAAAGTTAGATATAGAGAAAAAGCAAACAATGTTTAGGTTGAGGACGATGAGATACTGATGTCAGATGGAGAAAGAGACAGTACAGAGCGAGAAATAAAAATATTGCAAAGTGGTGACCACAGAGCAGGTGAGACAGACAGAATGCAGCAAGCTGTACCAGAAGTACTGAGGGAGAGAGGATCCAACAGACCGGAACAGCAAGCAGGACAGGGAACATGCGGAAATGCATTTCAGTTTAATAGTTTTACGGTCTATGGGACTGGTAACTGTAATTATGCAGGAGCAAACACAGACTCAAAACATATCAGAGAGACTGAAGAAATATGACTACAGAAAGGAACCGAGCTGTAGAAAGAAAGTTCGAGAACGCAAAGAATAGAACAAGAGTGAAGTAAAGCACAATTTCTGTATGCAAATAAGAGAGACAGATAGACAGCAAACTAGAAAACGAGCAACATCACGGTCAGCCTAGCAAGAATATCAAATGAGCAGTCGCTAAGAAATCAATAAAATGTATCCCAATCATTAAGAAATATATAATTGTACCAGTATAAAAAGAGAGAAAAAAAACACATATGTTTGAAAGAGAGGTTCATTCAGAATTTTCAAAGTAACAGTAAAAATAATTGAGACACTTTATTAGTGTGATTGTGTTTTGTATTGTACCACCAGAAACATATATAGGAGATATAGATCCATATGTAGACCATGTTACAAGTGCATTAATCCCCTCCGAAGGTGGCATCTAATGGGGAGTTAATGCATGGTTTGGACCTGTTATGCCTTTTCGGCCTCCAGCCTCGTGTGCCTATGATCTAACCATGCATTAACTCCCATTAGATGCCACCTTGTCGGTGATTAATGCTTACATATACTGTACCTGAAAGAGAAACCCTAAAAGTGTTCTGGGTCTTCTTGTAAGTTCAAGGAATGTACAAACTACTTTATTAACTTCTTTATAAAGTTTGAAGACTAATGCAATCATATGTAAAAGGAAAATCTGAAAGACATATAGCAAGTTCCATTCTTCTTGTGAGAAGTGCTGAAAACAAAGATCAGTACTGTGATTTATGTGACTGCGCTACTGTAAGTTTGCAAGTGCTGCCATTGACATGAAGGAATGTATGGTTCTTATTTAAGACAGAACTTTGTGATACATTTGGTCAAAATCTACCTCATGTGTTTTAGGGTCTGGTCTAAAACTACAAAAGTCTGTAGATAGTGCATGAGCTACAGAAACAACAAAACATCAAGTGCAAGAACAATGTTTGTTTTTACTCTAGTGCTTTTTATACAAACTGTCTGAAAGCACTTTATAGTACAGGAGAGAGAGAGAGAGAGCAGAGAAAATCATGTTGCTGTTCTTAATGCAATGGAAAATTCAAAGAGCACATAGAAGGATTACAGAAAAGCCTAGCACAGAAAATCAGAAAGTGAAACTGAATAATCTTTTAGGAACTGTGGCTGAAGAAAATGCATTGAAACTGATTATAAAATGGGTAGAGAAAATCTTGTGTCCTGACTGGCTGTTAGCCGTGCGTCGAAGTGTCTAACGCACAACTAAAAACAAGTGCTGGCCAGCAGGATGCAGCGCTGGACATTCAGCAAATCCTTGATCCACTAATTACAATAGATAGTGACCAGCACTTTTCCCACCCTCCACTTAGTGAGACTTCAATAGAGTGTGCTATGCTTCAGCAATTTTTTTTTACCTGTCTGTCAAAACACAGTATCTTAAAAGAGGAAATAATTTTTCTCACTTTTTTTTAATCTGCGATCTGTCTGTAAATCTGCCCATTCACTCTTTCACCTCCCAGTCAGCCAGCCACTCGCCTAACAGCTGAGGTGCCATTTACTCACTTCCTCTTGGCCAGCCAGCCACTTGCTCTCACCGCCTGCCCCCATCACTCAATCCTATTTATTTTTTGTTTCTTTCTATGAGTCTCCACCTCAACTCTCTTCCGACATCTCCTCATTCTGCCTCAACCAGCTGCCTGCTGCCCAACCAATTACTGCCCTGCTGTGCTCCAGAGACTGGATGTGAGATCCATGAAGCCCACTAAGCTGGGGGGCCGTGCACATCGGGGTAGTGAGTAAACCATCCTGCTCCACCAACCAAAACCCTCCCTCTCTCTTTCTCAAGTAAAGCCTCCCTCTGCCATGAATGTCAGGCAGTCTGTCCCTTTCTCTCTGCCTTCCTCCTTCTCCCCTCTCAGGCAACCAAGCTCTCCAGTCTCTTTTTTTCATCAGAAACCGACAAGTCTGCCACTCACTCCCCATTACACACACTGAAAGGAGTTTTTCAAAACAGTCGAGTGGCTGCATATTATACAGACACTGCAGCAATCGGGAACAGATTTAATTTTATTTTTGGTTCTTTTTGTTTATTTATTTTTTGAAGTTTGATGACCGGGTAGGCCCACTAAGCCCCGAAGGTCCCTTTTTCAGGAGCAACCCGGGAGACAGAAACAGTACAATACAGTCAGGTAGTACAGGGTGCAGAGAAAGTAGACATGAAACTCAAGGTTACAATAAAGGCAATATTTCAATATATTGAACATAAGTGCAACAATTGAAGGAGTTGGGGCATGCTTTTGGAATCATTTTGGGTGAGAAAAGGAGAGGGATTGGTGTAGGATATGGGACCTCGGGTGACTATCCAATACCCTGACAATGGCACGAGCTTGCCCCAAGCAGGTGGGACTTGAGCCTTGTGCGAAAGTTTAAAAGTGATGGGGCTTCCTGTACTAAAGGTGGGAGAGTGTTCCACAGCTTAAGGGCAGCGTAAGTGAAGGATTTGCCTCCCATGTTAGTCTTGACTCTGGGGATTGCTAGTAGGGACTGACCGGTGGTCCTGAGTATACAAGGTTAGACTTAGAAATGACTATTCTTGTAAGGCTAGGTGGGGCAGCTGGGTGCTGCAGTTTGTAGGCAAGGCAGAGCAGGGGGTACCAAAGATGAGCCTCAAAGGAAGGCCATTGAAGCTGGGCCAGCGAGATGCAGGGGTGGCTTCTTGGGTGACTCAGTGTCGCAAACCTCTCTACCTTGTTGTACAGGACCTGAAGCCTGTCGACCTTATGCTTTGACATACCCTGAATTACAGGGGCAGCATATGTTAATGTAGGAAGGAGGAAACTGGAGGCAATTGCTTGCCTTGCCTCTGGGATAAGTTGTTTATTCAGCTGGTACAAGGTGCCAAGTTTGCCGTGGATAGACCTAGTTACCTGGTCTACGTGGGACTTAAAGGTAAAACCTTGGTCGATAGTTAGCCCAAGGTATTTTATGTTGTCTACAATGTCTATACTCTTTCCAGCAAGAGAAGTTAGTTGTAAGGAATTGGTTCTGTCCTGGCCGAGGGATCTAGGGCCAAACAGCAAGGCTTTTGTTTTGCTGTGTTGAGGACCATTCTGTTAGATGTAAACCAGGCCTCCTTGGAGGAGAGGGCCCAGGTCCTGGAGGGTAGACATGGACTGGTAGATGACTGTATTATTAGCATTTTATTTTCTTTTTCTTCCCTAAAATCACTCACCAGCACATGCTACTATGCTGCCCCCCCTCCCATCTACTGCTTTAGCGGACCCACATTCATTCACTTCTTACTTGCTCCATCCTCATCAGAGATTACCATTAAATTGTTTCCATAACTAAATAAATTACAAAATCAATAACAGAAAAGCATTTTAACAGTTTTAAGCATATGTCTGTTGTCACATGTCTATCATTGTAAACATGGCAGCCAGCTCTGAAAACAAAGTTACAGGAGCTTCAGCAGGACAAAAGTGATGAGCTCAAAAAAATACAGCATTCTGAAACAGGCGGAGGAACCATTTTATTACAGAATGAAAGAAAGGCTTAGCATATTTAGCATTTAAACATACAAATTATATTTTCTTCTAATATGTATAATACAGTTACTCATTTTATAAGTGCAATAAGCTACTCTGGGGTGTGCATTAGACAGTTCTAACAAATAGCTAGGGGGCTGAATCCACTTGACCTGTGGTCTTGTGCCTCACTTCGTGCACTAGCCATGCATTAGAACTGTCTAACGCACACCCCGGAGTGACTTATTTGTCTATATTACTTATTTTATTAATTAGCTTCTTATGAGGAACTTTGTCAAATGCTTGACTGAGATCCATATACATTATGTTGCTTGGGATATTGTGAACTAATAGGTTACTGATCTAGTCATAGAAGGATATTAAATGGATTACGCATAAGCGTCCTTTAGTAATCCCATGTTGTGAATCATCAGTTACCCCTTCTGTTCCTGTGGTGTCATTTAGGTAGTCCTGTAAGAGTAATGCTATTGATTTTCCTGTGCGTGACATACAACTAATAGGTCTATATAATTTTGTATTTGCAATCTACTACCCTTCTTGTGGATAGGAGTGACAGTATCTTCTCTTCTGTCCTCTGGGACTATACCAGATGTTAATGAGGTTTTAAGTAAATGACACAGTGGGGCTGTTAATCATTTTGCTACCTCTTTTAGTGTGCATGGATAAACATCAGCACCAGGAGAGTTATGGTGTTCTCACTTACTCAACTTAGCTATCACGGCTTCTTTTGTGAATAATTTAGTCTCTGGATTACGGATTATTATGTTTTTCCTTATAACTGGATTGGGGTTGTTAGCATCCTTACTAAAGACTGATGCAAAACATTTATTCAGTTCCTCTGCAATAGTGCTTGGATTTTCAACAGTCCTATCTCCCACTTCTAATGAGCCAATCACATTTTCCTTACATTTGAGGGAATTTATATATCCAAAGGAAGGTGTCAGGTGTTTTGATTTATTCTTGGCTAAGCTTGTTTCAAACATCCTTTTGCTTTTATTAATCATTTTATTGTAATCCCCAGATCCATTATTTCCCCTTCTGGACTCTCAGACCAACTGATCAAGTTCACATTTAACCATAATGTAAATAAGATTGGTTCCCATGCTATGTGTTGCCTTTCTGTTCTCCCAGATTATACTATTAGTATTGAAGTTGCCTAATATGATCACATCCTTTCTTGTACTTCTCATATTTTTAATGATCTTAAATTGTTTGTGTAATGGTAGTTTACTCACCTAGCAAAGGTGATTATGGAAGCACCTTTTTACAGCACTCCAAATGTAACAACTGGGTCATAGTGTCATCTTCTCATAGGCTGATGCACAAAATATTTAAAGATCAAAATCTGATCTAGCTCCTCCCCTTCCTGCTGACTCAGTCCTCAGTACGAGACTTCCCAAGCTGTCTGACCTGGAATCAACAAATTGCTAAGCTGCAGGCACTGACAGAGACAGTAGATATGGGTAATGGAACACAAGGGAAGGAGACAGAAGGTGGCATGAATTCCAAGCTTTTACTCTCAAGAGGTTAAACATTTGTAATCCCATAAGTTTAAACATATGACATGCAAGTATCAAACAAAAATCAGAAGTCTATAATGAACACAAATCAAGAGAGAATACATCACTTTCATAAGACTAAGTAACCCTGGTGAAGGATAACCTGCCATCTTTCTCTTCATTGGGCAGGATGCGGAGTAGTGTAAAAAGGTGCTCCCATGATCACTTTTACAATGTATGTAAACCACCATTGTCCATCACACCTTTATATAGCACTCCAAACATAACAACTGGATGATTATAAAGCAGCTGCTAAGGCCAACTGGGTCAAAGGCTAATTCTCCTGACTCCAGGTGTCCAACCTGTAATGTTTAGTGAAACTGAAAAATGATGACCAGGTATCTGCTGCGCAGATCTAGGCAATGAATATTAAGTGGCATTCTTCCCAAGAGACTGCTACCACCCTGGTTGAGTGGGTCTTGACCTGGGAGGGAATGGGGAGTGCTAAAGCCCTGTAGGTCTTGGAAACCACGGCCTTCAGCCACCACACTATAGTGGACTTGGAAGCTGGGGATCCTCACTTGGGTCCCTGTGTGAGTATGAATAATCTCTGGGAGTTTCTGAACTCAGCAGTTCTGCTCAGATATATCCAGAGTGGGTAGGCGGGGTCCAGTAGGCGAAGTGTGTCCCTATCAGGATATCCCAGTCCTGGGTCAAAGGTGGGTAATGATATTCCCTGGGTGAGGTGGAAGGGTGATGTCATCTTAGGGAGAAAGGTTTGGACTGCAAGCAGGTAAAACATTTTTGTGAATGGTTTGGGCTGTTAGAATCTTTTTTTGTCCTCATTGTGTTCCCTGGACTGATGATGCCCCAGCCGTGGTACCACTCTACATACTGTTGCCCATCTTCAATGTATCCCCCTTTTACCCAGCGTCCACTCCCCACTAATTTGGGGGGTGCCAGGGGCTTGCCCCCCACAACATGTGGTGCAGGGGACTACACCTTCCACATTAAATGTTAATTTGAATGTCCATCCAGTCGCCATATTGGTGGTCATTTATGTATGTGAGGGGCCAATTTTTCTTTTGGCAAAATGTACTCGCTATTGTATGAGTCACCATAGAAAAATAGCCGTTATGACATGGAACCTGCCTCTGAGTGGCCAAGCTGTCAGCTTTAGTGAGTATGGTTTCTGTTGGTATATTAGCCCCTGTAGCAGAACATCTATTTGGGAGGATGGAGTCATTCGTTGATCTGTCAGAATTTGCATGACCAAAGTGTACCATGTCTGTCTTGGCCAGTCGGATGCAATTAGTATGACTGTACTGCCAGTGTCCTGACTCTTTTGCATCATTCTTCCTGTCATTGTCATAGGTAGAAAGACATGGGCCATCTTGAAGCACCATGGTGTTGAAAGTGCATCTGCTCCTGCCAGTCTGCTTTCTCTGTATCTGAAGAAGCATGTCCACACTTGCCTGTTCTGAGCCAGTGCCATTAAGTCTATCTGGAATGGCCCCCACTATTCTTGAATCATGCAGGAGACTTGGGGGTTCAGTTGCCAGTTTCCTTTGTGTTTAGGTTTCCTGCCAGATGGACAGCTAAAAGGCTGAGGAGATGTGTCTTTGTTCAGGTCAGCAGGGTGGATGCCTTCTTTGCTATAACTGTGCTTCTTGTTCCTCCTTATTTGTTGAGGTAGGCCATGGCTACCCTGTGGTCGGTCCGTACTCTCTTACATGTCAATTTCGCAGCAGATTCTTGAAATGTTTTAGGGCCAGGTAAATTGCTCTCATTTCCAGAATACTGATGTGAAGGCAGGCTGCTGTTGGTGACCATTTTACCTGTACTGTCCTGGACCTCATGACTGCCCCACAGCCGGACAGTCTCACCCAGTTGTGGAGGTCTATACATGCTATCAGTTCCAGTAGTTTTGCATTAGATCCCAAATAGTTGGTTGTCTGTGAGCCAGTACATGATTACAGTGAGCCCTCAGGTTGTTGATGTGTCTATCCAAGGGTCTGAATAGCCCTCATGTGGTGTTGAAGACCACCCCCCAGATGTTCCAATGTTATTGTCGGTGTGAAGTGGCTCTTTGCAGTGTTGACAATCCATCTGCAACTGGTTAGCAACTCTTGTACTCATCTGGTTGCTCTCTGGGATGCGGTCTTGGTCCTGACTCTGATTAGCCAGTCGTCCAGGTATGGGATTACATGCCTCCCTTCAGCCCTCAGTTTTGCTGCCAGACTTGCCATTACCTAGGCAAAGACAATGGGTGCTGATGCTAGGCAAAATGGAAGGCATTTGTACTGAAAATGATGACCAAGGATACAGAACCTCAGGAACCTATGGTGGCTCAAACGGTTGGGTATGTGAAGTTAAGCATTCTTCAGATCTATGGATGTAACGAGATCATCCTTCCAAATTGCTGCTCTGGTGGAGTGTATGGTTTCCATTTTGAATCTCTGATACCTGTCTAATTGGTTTATGAATTTAGGTCTTGAATTGGAGAAAGAGCTCTCATATTTTTGAGACCAAAAAGAAGATAGAATAAATGCTGGATCCTTCTGTTTGGCTGGTACTGGGGCTGTGGTGTCTTCTCACAAGAGATGGATTAGTATTGTTCTGACTTTGTTGATTAAAATTGTGTTTTCTTGGAGGTGTGACATCATCAATCTTAGTTGAATTCTATTACATACCACTGGTTATCACCTACAGCACCCATTTGTCCATGATGGTTTTGGACCAGGTGCTGGCATAGTGTTGAAGTACCCCCCCCCCCACTGCTAGCTTTGGATCCTGGGCCTGCACCTCTATAAGCCATCATACTGGGGTAAATAAAAGGGAATAATAGTTTCTTACCATAAGAAGGTTGAGGTTGGCACAGAGCCATGGTAGGTGCGACCAGCCTGGAGAGATGCACAAAGAGTACAGAGGAATGAGTCAACAGGAAGAGAAGGAGTCAGATCGGATTTCAATCTTTGACTATTTTGTGCATTGGCCTATGAGAAAATGCCGCTATGACCAAGTTGTTATGTTTGGAGTGCTGTAAACTGGTGTAGTGTTGTGTGATATGTTTTGCAAAATTCATGTATTTTGCAAACTTTTCGCTGGGCATGACAGCTTCGCCTATGGCCTATCCCTGATCAATCTCCCACCCCAGTATGCTTTTTAACATAATCCCTGGTGGTTTAGTAGCCCCAATGCCCCCTCACCCACCCCAGCAGCTGTCCCATCCCACCAGGGCCAGCGTCAGCACCCAGGCAACACTGGCAACTGCCTGGGGCCCCAACATCAAAATGGGGCCCACGTGGGGGGGGGGCTCCAAACCAAAAAAAAAACAGTGCCATATCATAAATGATCAGGCTCAGGCTCCATTCTCTCACTGTAGATGATGATCACTGAGTAAGAATTTAAGAATGAAAAAAACAAGAGAGCATCCAGGAAAGGCAAGGGCTGGAACAATCATTGGCAGGCACCTCGCTCGCTCGCTGCCTTGCTCTTGTTGCCTGCTGCTGCTGCTGCTGCCATTTAATTAGGGAACTGTATCCTTCTCCCTACTCCAGCTGCCCCCTCCCACGCCCCATCCTACAACTGGATGGATAAATCATGAGCCGCCATCCACCCACCTTGGCTCAGTGTGCACCTCTCATGGACCAAGACACCTGTTCCACTAATAGCAGTCTGTAGACCGCAGTTGTTATAGTTGGAGACTGGATTTTTTTGCAGATGTCCCTGGACAGGCATCCAAGCAGTGATATCCAAGAAGACAGGAGCTGTAGTGTTTTCCCTTACCAGAAGGGGATCCAATCTGATTCCTGCCCCGATCTCAGATCTGAAGGGACAAAATGGCAGCTGCAGCCTGCTACTACTAGTGTGGTTCCAACTAGTAATGTCCAACAAGTTAACAACAACCTCCACAATTATTTGGCAATTGCATCCTTGCAGTTTCCTAGTCTTGGATTGACAATTCCACCTCCACCACCACCAGGCCCCCCCCCTCCCAATACACACAGTCAGACACACACATATCTGGAAATAAAAAATGAGCCATCTTTGTTGGCCGCCCCCCCCTTGGCTCAGTGTGTGCCGCTTTGCCAGGACTGCCACTCTGCTACCTACTACCACACTGGTATGGTTTGTTGCCTGTGTTGGCAATGGCATTGGTAACTAAATTGTTCTTGGAAATGTTATCAAGTCAAGCAATGATGACCCCAGGGTCAGGACCACTTAAGTCCCAACAGTGTGATTGACCCACCCGCACGCCGTTGAGGGAACCCAAACAGCGGGCCCCTAATGACTAACCTGAGTGGCACTGTGGCAGTAGTGGAAAATGACTGGGCCTGGTCTGGGTGTGGGTGGACTCATCTAGCACAAGGGTGCAGTATGAGCAGGACAGGACCAGGAGGAGATGAGGACCAACTCAATCAAAGGGGTAGATAGAACTTAATAAAACTGTCCCCTGCCGCTCCTAACAATTTAGAGCAATGAGATAGATCTATTCTTTTGATTTCAGTACTGCCAGCTAGAAATTGGAATGCTGATCACATTAGTTAAGTTTTATGTCTTGTCTTTGGTCCGGTCCCAGTTATGATGAATGGATCAATTTGGTTTCATGATTCACTGCCCACCGATGTTGCTGCTCAGTGCTGCTGGATTCCTGCATTCCACTGTTTTTGTTTAGAAATACAACACATTAAATGGTTGTGTTATACTCTTTTATTTTATGTTGATACATTTTTTTAAACAAGCATCCAGGTACTGATGTTATTGCAACTCTCACTCCTGTCAAGAAATAAAGCAAATTCACTGAATGAATTGCTTTATTTCTTGAGTGAGTGACAGCTGCAACATCAATCTTACTGCTTGTTTTCGTTTGTGTGAAATGATGATACTCTGTCAGTGTTTTTGCTTGTGTATATTGCTGTCTGTCTTTTCATTTGTATTCTTGAATTTTTTGAAGAGGCAAGAGCTGACTCAGTCTCAGTTATAGTCACTGTCATCATGACAGTGACTCACATTGGTTGCAGGCTTGGATTCTATTCTCTGTCTTCTCTTATCTGGAGACTAACTGACTGACCAACTCAACTGTTGTTTGTCCCCTTCCTACGAGTTAGTTTTTCTTCAGTTTAGCCACAGTCCACCACGGCAGCCATGCCAGCAGCATGCATGAGGAGGAGTGGGACTGCAGTCTGCATGCCTCAGACAATCATCACAGGCTGCAATCACTCCTAACAGCACACATGTGCAGACACAGACTAGTGGCATACAGTGCGCTTATCCAGTTCTGGAGGGACGTAGGATGGCTTAATTAATTATTAAATAAATTGCTGCCAAAATCCTAAGCTAGAAATACAAATAGATAATATAAAAAAATTAATTAATTGAAAATGCAATCCAAATTCATTTGACACACACTGGTCGGGTTGCGGCGCACTTAAGTGCAGTGAGTGCAGCCACATGCTGGCACAGCAGCCGCAGTGTTTTTGGTTGGGGGTTGGGGTGAGAGGGGCCCACTGGAGGTCCATTCCCCAGGGCCCCAAAAACCTGAAGCTGGCTTTGAGAGGGAGGCCCGCTCTGTTTCAGGATGGGGGACGGAGCTTGGTGGGATAGTATTTGCTGGGTTGGGGTGTGGGGGGGGTCACTAGACTACCAGGGAAATGGTGTAATTCCACCATTTGTGGGTGAAATTCTGCCATTCCTGGTAGAATATTGCATTTCGCAGGGAAATTCTTGCAGTTTCGTACCCGTGAAAATTTTCATGTAATGATCTGATTCTGCAAAATGTTTCACGAGGCAAAATTGCCGATTTCGCAATAATTTAGCCAGAGAAATAAAATTTCACATCTCTAAACAGGTGCGATGGATAATCATTATTACTGTAAGGTGGCCTATAACATGATTCCACAATTATTGGTTGATGTTTGGTTGATAACTCCACCTACATGATTTCCTTATGTGAGTCATCCATTACCCAACCATGTCTTTAATTTGCCCGCTAATGTGGTTGTCTTTGACATATAGCACAACTCCTCACCTCTCCTTCCCTTCCTATTTTCCTTACATAAATTATATCCCTCCAATTCCTGGCCCTAAGCCGCAGAATCAGTTCACTAGGTTTCTGTGACCAAATGTAAATCATAGTGTTGCTCACAAAGCTTGATTTTTAATAGGTCCTGTGGTAGAGTGACCTCCATTATTTCCCTGGGGTGGGCTGGTATAGGTGTAGCCAAGGAGAATATACAGAGTCCAGGGTCAAATAAAATAGTGCAGCTTATTTAAGACAGCTTTATCTCCAAATAGCAGGGGCTGCAGCCCCTTTAACAAACATTAAACAAACTCCTACTCCTGTCTGGAGTTCTAAGTAAGCAAAAAAAAAACCCTCACAACCTCTGGTTACCAGCTACTCTGGTTCCCAGCCTCCAGGTTGTATCATTAAGTCCTCTTACAAACAGTCCTTTCCAAAGATCTCTTTACTTGAACTCACTATTTACAGCACAGCTTCCAGCTTTCCCCCAGGCCTCTCTCTCTCTCTCTCTCTCTCTCTCTCTCCTGTGTTGCCTATGTGGGTTTTATACACTGCCCCAAATCAACATTGACTGCATCTGTATTTGGTTAGCTCCCGACCTGGATGCTTCCAGAGATTTCTGTGTTTGATTAGCTCCCTACCCGGATGCTTCCAAAACTTTTTTTAACCCTTTCGGCATTTCAAAAAAGGGAACAGAGCTTTACCCATTCTTCTGCTATCAAAGTTCCATCTACCACTCTGTCTCACACACACACACACACACACACACACACACACCTCTACATCACTGGGTCGAGCAGCCATCGCCATGAGGCAGTGGACTCTGAACAGCATGTCTGCTTTGCCATGCAACAAACCTGCTCTATGTCTCACTTTAAAATTAAATGGTTGTATGGACAAGAACCATCAGTTAGCCATAGTGCTTTTCTCCTTCTTCCTGTGCATCCATTTTAGGGGAACATGATCTGTAATCAGCGTAAACAGTCTGCTGAGTAAATAGCATTTCAGTGTCTCAGTCCCAGTTCTTCCAGTCCATGCTGACTACCTTACATAGCATACTTTTGAGAGCTCAGTTAAATCTCTCAAACAACCTGCCTGTCTGGGGGCGGTATACAAAGGTTTTTATAGCCCCTATTTTAAGAAGATTGCAGAGCTAATGCATCTGTCTGGATATGAACGATGTGCCCAAGATTTCCCTCGGGATGCCAACTCAGGAGAACACTTAAACCAACTCTTGGCTATAATCTTGGAGACCATATTGCGTAACGGAATCACCTTGGGGTACCGTGTTGCACAGTTGTTTAGAACCAATATATATTGATGGCGCCTTGCTGACATCTCAAGGGGTTCTACCAGATCAATTGCTAATTGTTCAAATGGAACATCAATGATGAGTAATGGTACTAAAGTGACTTTCCTGTGTAGCTTAGGTGCCATCAGCTGGCAATCAGGACAGGAGGCACAGTGCCGTTTAATCTCTTCACTCACCAGTGGCCAGAAGAATCTTCCCAAAATTCTCTCCTGAGTCTTAACCACTTCCTTGCCAGGTGGAACAAATCAAACATTTGTGATCTAGGGGCCTTCTGCTCTTAGAACTGCCAGCTATAGAACATCTAAGCCCACACCATTGGAGTTACTCCAGTTCTCGCCAGGATATCCACTTTCAGAAGGTCATAGTCTGTCACTACTTCTCCCTTTAGATGGTAATAAGCTTTTTGAGCTTCTCCCAGCAGGAATGGCACCATGATGTCAGCCCATTGAAAGGTGGGCGAGGCCTCCCAAAGTTCAGTTGTTCAAGGCCAACAAGTATGACTCCACATCATCCTCTGGTGTCATTTTCTGTAGGCAATGGCGCACCCGAATTGGCCATGGTTCTTCATTATGTGGATCTCCAGAGGCTGGTTGGCTCATGTGTTGCACTACCTCTCTGAGAACTACGCAGTCCTCTTCTGCAGAGGACAGCTCCACAATCTGTGACATTAGTGAACAGTTAGTCTCCTGCTGCATTTAGTTCATTTTCTTTTGTGCTTGAGTCCCCTCCTACTGTGCAGCTGTCGATAGTAATAGGGCTTATAGACAGATAGATAGATAGATACATAGATACATAGATACATAGATACATAGATACATAGATACATAGACAGTGTCAGCAGATAAGGGCCTATGGCCCACCTAGTCTGTCCATTTGAGTTTGTAACTTCAGTTTATGTTTTCCTAGAACTCTTTGGCCCCTTATCCCTGACCTCCAGAATTCCTTTATGTCTATCCCATGCATTCTTAAATCCCATGATTGTTTCAGCCCCCACCACTTCCTCAGGCAGGGTGTTCCACTTGTCCACCACCCGTTCTGTGAAGAAATTCTTCCTCACGTTTCCTCTGAATCGTCCTCCCTCCAACTTCATCCCATGCCCTCTAGTCCTGGAACATCTTTTTCGCTTAAAAATAATGTATTCTTGCACCCTGTTCTTCCCTGTAAGATATTTGTATGTCTCTATCATGTCCCCTCTCTCCCTCCTCTCCTCCAAGGAGTACATATTCATTTCCTTCAACCTGTCCTCATAGGACTTGTGATGCAATCCATGTACCATCTTTGTTGCCCTCCTCTGAACCTTCTCTACCCTGTCTATGTCCTTACATAGGTAAGATCTCCAGAACTGTACACTGTACTCCAGGTGGGGCCTCACTAGTGTCTTGTATAGTGGAATCATGACCTCCCTTTTCCTGCTGGTGATGCCCCTGCCTATGCATCCCAGCATCCTATTTGCTATACCTGCTGCCTTGTCACAATCTTTCCCTACCTTGAGATCATCAGAGATGATAATCCCAAGATCCCTTTCCTGCTTGGTGCATGCTATATCCTCACCCCCAACTGAATATATTGTGCCAGGTTTTTGTGCCCATATGCATTATCTTGCACTTCTTTGCATTGAATTTCAACTGCCAAACCCCTGACCATTCTTCAAGTTTCTGCAGGTCCTTCTCATTCTGTCTACACCCTCTGGTGTGTCTACTCTGTTACAAAGCTTTGTGTCATCAACAACAGTGAAATTCTGCCTTCTAGGTCCCTAGTAATGTCACTGATGAAGATGTTGAATAGACCAGTCCCAGCACTGATCCTGTGGTACTCCACTGGTCACTCTTCCCTCTGTGGAGTGACAGCCATTTATCACCACCCTCTGTGTCCTGCCGCCCAGCCAATTACCTACCACACCACACTACTGTCCTGCCCACACCCATATTCCCTAGTTTGTGTAATAGTCTTCTATGTGGCACAGTGTCAAAGGCCTTGCTGAAGTCCAGATAGGCCATGTCCACTGCCCTCCCTGATCCACCTCCTAGTCACCCAGTCAAAAAATTCAACGAGGTTGGTCTGACATGACCTCCCCCCAGTGAAACCATGCTGCCTTGGATCCTGCAGTCCATTGACAACCAGATGTTCCACCAATCTCTCCTTCAGTAGTGCTTCCATGATCTTTCCCACTACCGAGGTGAGGCTGACTGATCTGTAGTTCCCCACTTCCTCATTGTTCCCACTTTTGTATAAGGGGACTACATCTGCTGTCCTTCAGTCTTTGGGTACCTCCCCTGTTTCCAGTGATCGGCTAAACAGGATAGCTAGAGGTTCAGCCACCACCTCTCTGAGTTCTTTAAGGACCTTGGGGTGCACCCTATCTGGCCCCATTGCTTTATCAACTCTTATTACTTCCAGTTCCTTCAGGACCCTTTTTCGTGTAAAGGGACTTTTGTCTATTTCTGCACATTCTCACCCCTTGTACTCCTTCAGACCCATTACCCTCCTCTTCCTCAGTAAAGACTGAGCAGAAATACCTATTCAGTATGTAAGCTTTACTGTTGTCATCCTCCCATGCCCCATCCTCCCTCCAGTCTCACTATCCCTCCCTTTGCCTTTCTTTTTTCACTTATGTACCTGTAAAAGGTTTTGTCCCCTCTACCCACTGATTTTGCAATGTGCTCTTCTGTCTGAGCTTTGGCTTCCCTTACTGACCTCCCTGCCTCCCTTTGCTTCTCCTGGTACTTCTCTCTATCCCCTTCTGTCTGTGTCTTTTTGTATTGCCTGAATGCAATCTTTTTGGCTTTCACTTTCTTTGCTACCTCTTTGGAAAACCATCATGGCCTCCTCTTCCTTTTCCTCTTGCTAACCTGCTTAATACATAAGTCTGTTGCTCTTGTAATCCCTGTTTTAAATACTGCCCACTGTTCCTCAACCCCTGATTCCTGCCCCATTCCCCTTAATGCCTCTTTCAAGTATCTCCCCATTTTCCCAAAGTCTGCCCCTCTAAAATCCAGGATATGTGTTTTTGTGTGGTTTGGTTCTGCTCCTTCTGTGATTTCAAACCACAATGACTGGTGGTCACTGTTCTCCAGGTGCTCCCCCACTGTTTCCCCCAACACACTGTCCCTGTTTGTGAGCACAAGGTCCAGTATTGCCTTCTGCCAAGTTGGTTCCATGACCAGTTGCTTGAGGAAGGCACCCTGAAGGAGTCCAGGATAAATCTGCTCCTAGTTGATGCTGCTGCTGGGATGCTCTAGTCCACATCTGGAATATTGAAGTCTCCAACCAGTACTACCTCACCCTTGTCTGCTATCCTTTGGATGGCTAGCATCAGCTCCCTATCTGTTTCTTCCTCCTGGGCTGGTGGTCTATAGACCACACCTGTGTGGATGGCTGGCCCCATTTTCCTTTCCAGCTTAACCCACAGTGTCTCTCCCCCATTTTGTTCCTCCTGGATCTCTGTGGCCCTTGTGTGATTTTTCACATACAGTGCCACTCCTCCTCCCTTCCTACCTGCCCAGTCTCTTCTGAATATGTTGTAGATAGATAGATAGATACATACTTTATTATTATATTACCCCATTCCGGGGACTAGGAGCACTTCATAATTAACAATTTAAAACAACAATTATATAACAAAAACACAATAAAGCAAATTCGACAATCAATCCACTAACAATCCAGGTGGAGCTGACAGCAATACAGGTGAAAAACTATCTATCCATAAAATGAAACAATGCATCAGAATATTTATCCATTAAAAGCCTTGTTAAATAAAAATGTTTTTAATCTCTTTTTAAAGATTTCCACCAAGGGTGCCTCCCACAGTTGTTTAGGCAAGGAGATCCACAGGGTTGGCATGGCCACTGAAAACACTCAATCACCAAAGTGTCACAATTTAACCCTGGGAATGCTAAGGATGCAACCCTTGGTGGAATGGAGTGCCCAGGATGGGCGATGGGGCACAAGAAGATCCTGCAGGTAGGCTGGTCCCCTTTTGTGTAGGGCCTTATAGGCTACTAATCTGACCTTGACGGCAATCCTTCACCTAACTGGCAGCCAGTGCAGTTTACGGAGGACAGGCATAATACAATCACAGCTTTGAGCGCATGTCAGTAATCTTGCCACCACGTTCTGCAGCAGCTGCAGCTGGCAGAGGTTGCCTTCAGATAGCCCTAGGTACAGGACATTACAGAAATCCAGCTTGGATGTGACAAAGCATGTACCAGTGAGGTCATGTCCTCAGGTGGTAATAGGTTCCAGATCTGGGCAATGTTCCTCAGATGGTAGAATCCAATCTTAATGACAGCTGACACATGAGCATCAAATGTCAGGCCATCATTGAGGATCATACCCAGATCCTTCACCCGTACAGACAGGATCAGTGATACCCTTCCCAGTACAAGACTAGTTGGAAGCCCACAAACTCCCTTCCCCACCACAGCAACCTAGATCCACCACCAGCACCACAGTCTTGTTTGGGTAGAGTCTTAACCAGTTATGTGCCATCCAAGTCTTTATCTCCATGAAGCAGTTGTTAAATATGGTGTTCACCATCTGGTTACCCAGTGCACAGGACAAGTATAGCTTGGTATTCACTGCATAGCAGTGAAAACCCAGTCCATACCACCTGATAATATTTACTAATGGCAGCATATAAACTGTAAATAACAGGGTTGACAGGACCGATCCCTGCAGAACTCCACAAGTCAGAGGCTTCGGGTTAGATGAGGCTAACCCCATCACCATCCTCTGCACTCTGCCTGTCAAGTACGACCTGAACCAATTGATGACATTTCCAGCCTGGCCACACCAGTACCGCAGTCCGTGGTGTCAAATGCCACCAAGAGATCCAGAAGGATCAAGATGATATGCTCTCTCGTGTCTCTTGCTATCAGAAGATCATTAAGCACCTTCACCAAGGCAGTCTCCATACTATGCCTGACCCTAAACCCAGACTGGAAAACCTCATAGGTGGAGTAGGAGGCAAGTCACCCCTTGAGCTGGATGGTCACCACATTTTCTATAACCTTCTCTAAAAATTGGAAGTTACAGACCAGTTTTTAGTTACCAAGACAGTCCAGGTTCAATGAGGGTTTCTTTAATAGAGGTCTAACCAGGGTCTCATTCAAGGCCAATGGGAAGACCACACTCCTCAAGGAACTCTGGACAATCTCAGCCACAGCAGATCCAGTCAGGTCCAAACATCTGACCAAAAGTCGGGTAGGACCTTGGTCCAGATTGCAATGTGTTGGTTGCAGCCTCGAGACAACTTCCACCACCTCCTCCACCTCAACTGGGTTAAACTCAACCCACACAGGAAGAGTGTTCCGGCACATCTGAGGGTGAACCCCACAATCCCTATGAGTGATGCTGGAGGAGATCTCAGCTCTGATAGAGGACACTTTGTCAGTAAAGAACAGAGCAAACTCTTTGCACCTTGTGCTTGAATCTGCTCCTCCCACATAGAGACAGGCTAGATGTAACAGCCCATCTACCATGCAGAAGAGCTGAGCTGATCTGTTCATTGCTGTAGCAATCTCCCCTGACAAAAAATCTGCCTTCTTTCAGGAGATTGTCCCTTGATAGTCCTTATAATGAGACCTCAGAGCCAATTTGTCCTCCATGAGGCCAGAACTCCTCCAACACCTCTCTAACCTTCGATCCTTAATCTTTAGCTCTCTGAGTTTCCTATCAAGCTAGGGAGGTCTCTGGTGAGTAGATAAGGGTCAGATATGAACAGGTGCAATTAAATCAAAGGCCGTAGCGACATCTCCATTGTAGGCCGCCACTGCCTCCTCCATTCCAATCGCATACGCAGCCACCACACTCGATAGGTCCAGCACTGCCAGTACTCCTGTTGGGGACAATCCCCATAAAGGGTAGTACAAGACCATCTCCACAGAGGCATGACCTTCGGGGGGCACAAACCTGAATCCCACACAGCTATGATATGACCAAACTACCGGATCTACATTAAGGTCAGTGACCTCAAGGCCTAACAGAAACAAGAAGTTCAGTGTGTGGCTGTGAGAGTGGGTCACTGAGGTAACATTTTGCATTAGGCCCAGCACCTCCATGCTCCATGTAGATAAAACCCAAATAACAAGATCTCGTCATCAACACAGGCACTGAAGTCCCCCAATAATTAACCATCTGTGGGACTCCAACACCAGGCCGGCAACAAGTTCTCCAATCTCCCTTAAACATTCCCCCCCCCCGACCTGGGAAGGTGATCGAGTAGGAGGATCCTGTAACTGGCGCCAGGACTACCCCCCCATGTGGCAACACACTCAAAAGACTCAGTGGGACCCATAGGTAGCACCATGAGGCCCAGGCTAAATTTAAAACAAATGGCTACCCCCCACCTCTGCGATCCTTCCTTGGGGTGTGTATCACAAAGAACTGGCTGGCACTGCCGCCTCCAAAATGGGAGCCGCATTTTCATTCAGCAAGGTCTCTGTGATGCAAGCCAAGTCTACTGAGGCAATCAAGTCCGCTATTATGTCAGTCTTGTTCCTGATCGACCTGGTATTGCATAACATAGCCTGAGTAGGATGAGGGGAGACTGCTGGATCAGCTATCTGCCCACTTCCCTAAGTGGAGCCCTTGGGTATAGGCACCAGACAGGAATGACCCCTCTCTTTTACCCCTTTCACCCAAGGGCATCTCCTTGGTCTCACCACCTGAATCCATGACTCCCCGACAGCCACTCAAGCCAACCCCCCAGACTGTCCCCCTCAGAGTAATCCCTAATGCCCGACACTTCCTATAGGTCTCTAAAGAGAGTGGTGGGAGCTTGAAGGGGCTAAGGCATGAGAGGAGGGCTGCTGAGTAGTTGCACCTTATCAGGCTCTATCACAGGCACATATGTCAACCCAAATAACCAAAGCCAATGTTTAAAACCCACACAATCACACTCTCACATCCAAATCACACACCATTTGACCCTTCACTTCAAAAACAATCCCCTCATTCACCCTTATCCAAAACAACTTCAAACAACCCCACCAACCCCACTACCCACTTAAAAAAACTAAGTTAACCAATTATATTTCCTTTAGGGGGGAGAAGATCCAAAGTCTGAGAGGCAATCTTCAAAAACCTAATTCAGCCCTTGTAAATCACATAAGGAAACAATCAGTTGCTCTGTACTTTTTGGTCAGTGTAGAATCATACGAGAGAACAGTCTGCCACAATCCAAATGCAAGGATAAAAAGACCCACAGATCTCCAGCAGTCCAGGCACTCGCCACTGTCTGCCCCAGAGTCTTTTTCAGGCCTGGTGTAACCTTAGCTGCATAATTGGAGCTCAGTCCAGTAAAGTAGTTCACCTCCAATTTTAATAAGCCCAAGTCATTCCAACAGGTCTCTCAGAGGAAAGTTTTCATATGGCAGTTTTTTCACAGTGCAATACTTTCACCCTACCAAGCTCTCACCCTCCATAGGGGACCCTTCACTGCATAACCACAGCTAGAAAGTCCGACCCTATCAACATTCACTCAAGACACAGGGGACTCGCATTAGCCCCCACGACCCCAGGAAGTCCAGATTATCTTCAGCCAACCAGGCAGCACTAGAACTAACAACTGCTGTCCAGGTCACACTTTGGACACAAACTATCCTCTTCCCCTACTCAGAGAATCAAGGCCATGCTATCTCCAGCCAACCACACAACTCAGGGCAACTTCAGAGCAGCTCCGCTGCCCGAACCACTTCCAGGTCAGTTGGTTGCCTCCTTTCCTCCTTCTCCTGCTTGTGTCCCAGACTAAATACTTGATGCCCATTGTTGGCTCCGTTGTTTGACCTCAATGGCCACATCTTCCATTTCCTTGACAGACCAGTGGGCTGACAAATCAGACCTGTACCACCATATATGGTAGAGTGACTTCTAATATTTCCCTGTGGTAGGCTGGTGTAGGTGTGTCCAAGGAGAATATACACAGTCTGAGGTCAAATAAAACTGTGCAGTTTATTTAAGGCAGCTTTGTCTCCAACTAACTGGGGTCAGAGCCCGTTTAACAAACATAAACAGAACCTAGTCCTGGATGGAGTTCTAACTAAGCAAAATAAACCCACACTACCTCTGGTACCAGTTACTCTGGTTCTCAGCCTGCAGGTAGTATCATAAAGTCAACATACAAACTGCACAGTCCTTTCCTAAGGTCTCTGTAGCTTGAGATCGCCATTAATGGCATAGCTTCCAGCTTCCCCCCAGGTCTCTGTCTCGCTCCTATGTTGCCTAGGTGGGTTTTATACACTGCCCCTAATCAACATTGACTGCAGCTGTTTGATTACCTCCCTACCTGGATGTTTCCAGAACATTGTTTGACCCTTTCAGCATTCCTAAAAAGGGAACAGAGCTTTATCCATGCTTCTGCAGACATAAATTCCATCTACCACTTTGACACAGTCTTTTATTATTCATGCTCCTTGCATTTAGTGATAGGATATTCAATTTCTTATTATTTATCTTCTGCTGCCTGTGTGGTGTGTTATCATGTTCCTTGGCTCCCCAAGTACATTCATGTACAGGACTATTATCTGTGCACATCCCACACCCTCTGCCTAGTGTAAAGCTGATGGCAGTTTGTATTTTGTTGCTAAGTGCTACTGCACCCAACCCCCTCATATTAAAGTGTAAGCCATCATTTTTATAGTAATCACCATGTCCAGCAAACGTTCTTTAGTTTCTAACAAATTTAAAGCCGTTCTGGGCTGTTAAAATACTATACATAGCCACTGATTGTCTCAGTAAATCCCTCTCTGTTTTATGTTTATGCCTTTCCATATGGGTAGAACCTCTGCGAATATAGCCTTACTTTTATGTTTTTTTAGTATCATACCAGTTCCCTTGATTTCTTTCAAAATGTTGTGCTGAGGTGTTCTGTCTGTATCATTAGTACCTGCATGAGCCAGAATCAGTGGCGGCTTGTCATGATTATGTGTCACTGTTTCCAAATTTAGTCCTACACCCTTTAATCTGTCCGCCAAGAGACATGTGACATTGGCATGCTCTTTGTTGCTGTTACAGATGGAGGAGTCAATGTGAGCTAGTATTGAATCCATATTATGATGTTTCTTTTGTTCTGGGGACACCATGTTGTACATCTGTCTTTCTAAGCTCACTACTGGAGGGTGTATCTGTTTGTACAGCTATATCGGTAGTGACTCGGTCACCATCCATTTTCAAGTTTATTAGATTCCCTGTTTCTAAGGATTACCTGGGGATTACATTGTACCAGCCTTCTTGAATTAATAGACCTGATTATCTATTTGTAGTTTCAATACCAGCAGTATGAGTTACAGTATACCTGCCTCTTTTCCTCCTCCTATTGCACTAAACAGTATACCATTCATCATCCTGTCCTTCCTCATTAGTGACTCTCTTCCTTTTCCCATTGATTTAATTATTTACTGGTACAATATTAAATTAATAGCCCTGGCTACTCCTGTCTTCTACTGAGTGTGGTACATATTTGAGGGTGGGTGGAGGATCCCTCCAGGTGGCTATTTTATGCTGCAGGTACACAGTGGGCAACATTGCTACTTATCATTTTTACATTCGCTTGCGTGCATGCACAAGGAACATCTTGGGAGAATGGGACACTTTGGAGGTGTGCCTGTCCTATGCAATCCCCTGCTCCGTTGAGCAGGCGTGATGGTCCTGTACCAATCGATGCGGTGCTGTGTATGACAGTGGTGGTCTTCTCTTCAAAGAAAACCACCGCTGTGTGCTGGCAGTGTGTCACCCCCCCCCCAAATCTTTGGTGCCACCCTGGGAGCCCACCCCAGTGTGGCAAATGTCCTGCGTCATCTGCCGACAGGGGTGTCCAATCCCCCGTCGGCTCCACCTCCCCCCAAACAGCTTTCCCTGCTGCCACTCTGGGAGCCCAACCCAGCGTGGCAAACATCACGTGTCATCTGCCGGCGGGGGTGCCCAATCCCCTGTCGGCTCCACGGCCCCCCCAGCCATCCTTCTGCCACGCTGTGAGCCCACCCCAGTGTGGCAAACATCCGCGTCGTCAATTTAGAAAAAAAAAAAAACCTGTAAATTAAAAACAGTCCCGCAGTCTCCCGCCCCCAAAACCCGCACCCACCCACTCGCACCTGCCTCCCCACCCCTTCCCCGCACCTCCGGAGCTCGCGCGCGATGATCATCGCTGGACCGGGAACACGTCTGCACTCTTCAAAGCCGACCACGAACTGAGGAATGCCAGTAAGCTGCATAATGGGCTAGATGGGGTTTTTTCAACTTTGTTGCATATCTCAGGCATTTTTTGGAATTTTTGCACCAAATTTTCAACATGGGGTTTTTGGGACCCCTTCTCATGAATTCTTTCACTGTCATGGCGTTATTCGGGCCTGAAGGGTGATTTTGCAGTCACTGCGTGAAATCACCTTTTGGGCCTGATTAATGAAACAACAGTGCCAGTGTTCATAAGGTGGGCTCTCAAAAAGCCTATTTTGAAAATTTGGTGGAAAAATTCCTAAAAATGACCGTTTCTGACCTGCATTGCGTAGTTCCTCGCAGGCTCGTAAGTTTGATAATTTTCAATATTTTCACTCCAGGTTTTCAATATTGCCATTTTACCACACCTTCTTATGAATAGTACAGCTGTCATTTTCACATCTTACCCAAACGCAGCTTCATTTAAGGTAGCGCATAATGGCGAGCCGGTGTGAAATCAATGAATGGGACACATTAAAAATCACAGTGACACTGTTCATGAGCAGACATCTTAAAATGGCAATGTTGAAAATTTGGTGAAAAAATTCCTAAATGACTGTTTTGTATTTAGCGCAGTATTGCACAGTTCCAATGCACGCCGTAAGTTTGTGAATGTTCTATTTTCTACTCCAGATTTTCAACATTGCTATTTTACTATACCTCCTCATGAGCAGTACAGCTGTCATTTTTCACATCCTGCCCAAAACGTGTTTCCGCCATGTAGCGCACAATGGCGCAGTCGGTGTGCGAACTCAGTGTATGGGACACATTAAGAAAATTCCAGTGACACTGTTCATGAGCAGAGGTCATAAAATGGCTATGTTGAAAATTTGGTGAAAAATTCTTAAAGATGACTGTTTTTACTTAGTGCTATGTTCCTATGCACGCTGTAAGTTTCATGTAATTTTCAATATTTACACTCAGATTTTCAACATTGCCATTTTACCACACCTCCTTATGAGCAGTACAGCTGTCATTTTTCACATCCTGCTCAAAACGTGTTTCTGCCCATGTAGCGCACTATGGCGCAGTCGGTGTGCGAACTCAGTGTATGGGACACATTAAGAAAATCCCAGTGACACTGTTCATGAGCAGAGGTCATAAAATGGCTATGTTGAAAATTTGGTGAAAAAATTCCTAAAAATGACTGTTTTACGAGCGTGCGTTGCGCAGTTCCTATGCACGCTCGTAAGTTAGCGAATTTTCAATATTTGCATTCTAATGACTTCCAAATACCTAAACAGCACATAGAAGCAAGCAGCGTTCGGTACTGACAAATGCTTGTACTTCTTTGTCACTGATTTTTTTAAGCCATGTCCAAGTGCCAAATACCACTGCAAATGCCTGCAAGCGAACGTTCAGCATTGACAAATGCTTGTTTTAATCTTCTGTATATCATCTTTTATATATTTTAGCTTTAGTAGGACTTATTTGAATATCTGTACTAGTTTAGAGTATTGACAGGGGGGCTTAACATGCCACTGTCTTGGCTAGTTCATCTGTGGTATTTTGTGACTCAGCTTGAGTCATTTCTTGCACCATACATTGTCTTTTTGACACAGCTTACATCATTCTTGCTCCATGCATCATTCATGTTTATGAATCAGTTTGAGTCATTCTCACTTCCTGCGTCATCTTTTTGACTCAGCTTAAGTCATTCTTGCCCCACGGAGTTTTGACTCAGCTCACGTCATCCTCTCCACATGAGATACCTTTTTGATGCAGCGGACCTCTTGCATCATTTTGAGGAACTTTGCTGCAGAGAATGTTTTTCTTGCAAAATATGGGAGACAGAATTTGGTGCACCTTGTACTGGCCTAAGGGCTCTTTGAAAATCCAGCCCAGGATGTTTGGTTCTTGAACTTTATGTATCTGCTACTTTTCCTACCCTGAAGTAATAATTATCTGCTTTTGAGATCAGAATTATTTCTATGCAGACATGTTGTAATGTCATAAGCAGGGACTTAGGACTTTGTGACAGGATATACAACTTAAACAGATAATGTTTAAGTTAAAACAACATCCTGTTTTAAGGAATTTGCTTTAGTATTGACAAAATGGTGAGGTAATCTGGCTCACCGATGTAATGGTAGCAGTACAGCTTGCCACATCTATGACTTTAGTTTGGAAGCAAACTTAGGGTGTCAGAGGTTCAGCCAGGATTGGGAGGATCGAGTGTCCAAAGGGCTACACTCATCTTCCTCTGGGGGGAGGGTTTGCAGAGCTTGGTGAACACCTGGCCCATAGTAAAAGCTAGGAGAAAGGCAGCTCAGGAATGTCTGAGTACAGAGAAGGCATGTCAGTCATTGATGCACTTCACTCAGGAGCACATAACATGCATCATGATAGCACTGCACATTGTGACATTAGAGGAGAACAAAATTAGAAAATACCATCTGACAGGATAACAGTGGACACCCATCTGCCCCACATCTGACTATCTGGGCCAGCCTGCACAACTGGATCCTGTTCTACGGTGTTGGTCAGGGATTCCCGCTGGCCCACCAGGGGGGTAAGCCCTATGGGAAGACAGCTGGCAGGTAAGACCCAAAGGCTGTTAGAGGGACAGGGCTGGGGTATCCAGGGATGGGGACTACCTGGAGGTGAAGAAAGATAACCTAAACAGATCAGAAAAGAAAAAAAGGAAAAGTCCATTATTTTTAAATGTTTAGGAAATATTTTGTAGCTACAGTACCTTCTGTTGATACCAACTGTAAATGCTCTGTATGACATTAGAAAGTCTCTTAAGTATTACCTAGAAAAGCTCCACTAGTGCTTGAAAGCTTTTTTACCTTTCTATAACAAGTCTTTCAATTAACCAAATGTATTATAATAAGCACATACTAGAAAAGTGACATGTGCTTGTGCTGTAATGCTATCCCAGAAAGAGTAAGCAATATTCGACAGGGGTGGCGGTATTGGGCAACCGACCTCACCCAGGAGCATAATGAGGCCCGATGTCGCAGGCGGAGGGCCTTATAGCCCCTGTAAGGTCTGGTATTGCCCATACCGCCCACCCTGGAGGGTATTATTGCACTTAGAAAATGGGCTGTGTGGCATTTTTTAATATGGGAATTAAAAAAAAAATTAAGGAAAACATTTAATAAATAGGAATGCAGTTTAGCTCTGGGTTGTAAAGTAGTCCCATTTTGTGCTGTTCTGTATCCTGTCCCCCCTCCCCAAATAGAGCCATACTGTTTTATTTATGACCCCCCAACTGTAGGCTATCATGGAATGACAGTCACTGACCAGGAACTGGGTGGTAGGGTGGCAGTCAGCAGTGATTCACAAACACTTACCGGAGCACTGGCAGTCCTCAGACTATAACGATTCAGATTTCCCATATGCTGACTGAACTCCATCAGGCCACCGGTCCCGAGCTCGGGCTGGGAACGGATTACTGTTTTCGAAACACAGTGCGTCTCGCTAGCCTGCTCCAGTATTCTGCTCTCTCCGTAGAGTCGGTGCTCCCCTCCTATCACCACTAAGCTCCGGGGGACGAATACTGGTGCTGTTCATTAATCCCGTGTTGTGGTGAGGAGTGGTGGTGGCAGTTGGGCGTGCTTTGAGAAAATAATGTTCACGATCGGTGATGGGACAGGGTCGGGGGGAGACTGTGATGGATGGGTTAGGTGCTGTGGAGAAGGCGGAGCGAGAACAGTGCCGTTGGAGCCGAGCATGGGGGATGTCAATTTGTCTGACTCCTCGACAACAGAATAAAAAATGTGTATTGTGTGTTAATGGTTATTTTAAAAAAATCTAGCTCTTCACATTTAGGGGGGATTCAGTTGTTAGAGGACTGTTTTGGGGGCTGTTCATTACAGCGAGCGGCATCAGAAGCAGCGTGGGTTCTGAGTGTATTGTACTGCACCACAATTGAGTTGTTTTTTCACTGAAACTGTATTTTTTTTCATCTTTGACAAACTGTCAGGTTGGAGGAAAGGCTGAGCTTAGACTGTATGTGTGTGTGTGTGTGTGTGTGTGTGGGTCTATCTCTCGCTAATCGAGGGAAAAAAATGGCATGGATTTCAAATTTACTGGGGATGCTTTTGGCCAATGAGGGGGCAGGGTGGGCACAAGGATTCTAGAAAGGGTGAAGGGGGTACTGGGGCTAGTACTTTTTATTTCCTGGGCATCTATTGAAAGTTAATGTAACCCCCTGGCAAGGGTACTAGCCAATCAGATGCCAGGAAATAAAAAGCCCAGTTTCTAAAGAGCGCATAACAAAACTTTCCCTTCAGGACATGTTTTATGAGCTTCTTTGTTCCCTTTCATGGAATAGTACCCCTGCACACTTCATTTGTCTAGCATTTATTCTATACCAAAAAACAAAGTGCTATTTGCTCTCTAAAAAGAGAGGCAAATGAATACAAAATACAAACAAAAAAAAACAGTCCTTGATCAGTCACAAAAAGTCTAGTTTCATGTGATAAATCTGACTAACTGGTTTGTTTCAGTGAAACAGAAAATATTTGGTTACTCTGGATTATTATCTGTGAGACTGTGAGGTCATCTGTTTGATGAGGCAGAGAGCAGGAATACAAGAACTGAACACTGTAAGAATGTCAGCAGTGTGGCAGTTTATATATTTATTGAATGTTTCCTTTGTTAAGTTATTTATTTATTTATTAATTTTTGTTGACTGGAAAAGGAAGGCTAGGCAAGTGCTCCTATTTGCAGCCTTGTTCCAGGGTGGGTGAGGTGGAGATACAGATGTAAACTAACATACTGAATCAGGTTAAGTTGCTGAAGATATTTTTAGTGAATGGGAGAAATTTGGCCAGGACACCAAAGAAAGTCCCTTACATCTTTTGAGAATTGCCATAGGATCCTTAACAGCCACCTGAACAACCACCACAACAGGCAGCTGGAACCTTGGTTTAATGTTTCATCTAAAAGATGGTACCTCACAAAATGGAAGGCTACATATATAGGACAAGGAGAAAAGTCAGGGAAATTGCTTGCCCAGAGAATAAAGAAACTGAAGGAAGCTAACTGGGTGGTCAGCCTAAGGGTTGAGGTTACAGAAAAACTTAATTCTAGCCTGGAGGATATAGTAAGGGACTTTAGGGAATATTATTTAAATCTATATACAGCCCCTCCCCTAGAATTAGACTATTTTTCGCACTTAGAGGAATTCCTGCAAGATATTGATCTCCCTCAGATTACATTATCTCAGCAATCAGAACTCAAAGGAGAAATTACTATACAAGAAATAAAAGAAGCTATAGATAGCCTGCCCTTGGACAAGGCTCCTGGGCCTGACAGTTATTTGGCTCTTTTTTATAAGACTTTTAAAGAAGAACTCAGCCCATTCTTGAAAATGCTATATACCCACTTATATTCCTTTCCTATCAGGGAGGTATCACTGTTGGAGGTGATGATAGTGGTGCTTCCCAAACCAGGGAAAGATTTAACTAGGTCAGAGAATTACAGACCGATTTCACTGCTAAATATAGATATAAAGATGTTGGCAAGCGTATTAGCATTCCAGCTTAAAAAGGTTTGGGCAAATCTTATCAGACCTGAGCAAGTTGGATTTGTTTCTGGTAGACACTCAAGTGATCATTTTAGAAAAATATGGCATTTGCTTTCGGCGTTGGGGGACACCAATACTGGTAGGGTCTTGGTGTCCCTCGACAAGGAAAAAGCATTTGACAGGGTGAGTTGGAAATTTCTATTTGACCTATTACCTAGGTATGGATTACCCTCTGAGTATATAGCATGGGTCAAGATTCTCTATTCATTCCCTTCAGTGAGAATCTTTTGTAATGGGGTCACCTCAGACAGTTTCAGACTCACAAGGGGTACTAGGCAGGGTTGCCCCTTGTCCCCTATGCTATTTAATTTGTATATTGAGCCTTTAGCTAGGAAAATCAATGTGGTAAAGGAGATAAGGGGTATAACCATAGGGGAGGAAGAATATAAACTGTCCATGTTCGCAGACAACATTCTCCTACATCTCTCAAGTTGGCAAGCGTCTTTAATAGAAGTATTGAGAATAATAAGGCAGTTTAGTACTCTATCTGGATACAAACTGAATCACAATAAAACATTGGTCCTTGCATTGAATTCAGCTTGCTCTAGGAGAGAGGTAGAGGAGTTGGGACTGGGATGGGCATCCAAAACAATTACATTTTTGGGAATAGAGATCGCTCCAGATATTAATGCATTGAAATTATTAAATATTGACCCAGTCATCAAACAGATACAACAAGATTTAAAAAGGTGGCAAGGATTACTGTTCTCTCTCTGTGGGGAAGAGCAAACATGATTAAAATGGCGATACTTCCCAGAATAATGTATTCCCTTACTATGCTGAATGTATTCCTCCCTAAAGCATGGTTTAAAAGGATAGATTCTATTTGATCAGTTTTTTATGGAAGGTTAAAAAACCTAGAAGAGCAATTAGTAAGCTAACTATGGAATGGAAAAAGGGAGGTTTGGGTATACCACATTTATTTTTGTATTACCTGGCCCTCCATGGTAGTAAATATCTTCAGTGGCTGACACCCCCAGAGGATATGGCAACACAACTGGCGTGGCTTAAAATAGAAAGAGTTAGAGCCTGGGAACATCATCTATCAACTAAGGCACTATTATATATCCCTCAGAAAAAATTACCTAAGTGTTGGCATGATAATCCTATTACATGGTCAGTGAGGGCACATGCCCAGTGGTGTGCATTATATAATTTGGATAGGAGATGGGATTTGGGGCAGCTGGTTTGTCAAAATAGGAATCTGCAGATAGGGAATAAACCTATTTCTTTTTTATTTTGGAGTGAATTAAAAGAGGTAACTCTGTCAGACCTAATATCAGATAACAAATTCGACTCCCCCAAACAAATTCAGCAAAAGCTGGGTATGGGATCTTTACTTGGATTCAAATATCTACAGCTCAAAAAATGTATTCAATCAAATTTGGGATCCCCACCCTGGACCTCTAAGATGACGGAATTATTAGGGCAAATGTTTCAGATAGCAACTCAACCCAAAACTATTTCTAAAATCTGTAAGTTTTTATTGGTAAAACTTTGGCAGAAATACCCCTCGACTGCATTCTATTGGGCGCACTCTGCAGGTATTTCACATGATTCGGATACATGGGAACAGATCTGGATGGCTAATTATAGATGGTTAAAACAGGATAGATTAAGGCTGCTTCATTTCAACATATTACACAATTTATTTTATACACCCATAAAGCCCAAATTAATGGGTAAGAATCAAGAGGACATATGTCACAGGTGCTCGCAAGAACTGAGAACTCTAATACATATGCTATGGTCTTGCCCGATAGTTCAAGCATTTTGGCAACAGATAATTAAAGTCGCAGATCCATTATTTAAAGGAGCATGCCACTTTGACATAGAGACATGTATATTGGGTAACCTTTCAGCCATATCATCCCAAACATACAAATATTATTTTTCTCTTTTCTCAGCGGTAGCATTGCTTCCCATTCTTAGATACTGGATTAAGGATACTGCACCACCATTCAGAGAATGGGTACAGGAAATCTATATAGCCTTCTATGCAGAAAAATTGATTGCAACACATTTTCACAGTATAGCTAAATTTAATGAGAGATGGAAGCAATTTACAGAATTTATGGCTGAAAGGTTTAAGGTACCAGATAGATAGTAATATTTCAGTCTTCCTGAAATATAGGATAACGATGGGGGTAAAAGGATCATTCTTTGTATGTACAGGTGTCCAAGGTATTAATGTACAATGTAAGTGGATTGCAGTCCGGTATTAGGGGTGGGAGATCAGGGAGGAGGGAGAGGGAATAGTGGTGAATCATGGGATAGGCTCTAGAGGGGGAAGAGGGGGGGTATGGGGAAAGTGGGAGAGATGGGGAGGTGGGGGAACCATCCAATGCAAAGAGTCAGATGCTATCTGGGAAGCCTTTGTTATGTATGGTATTGTATTGTTTTTTTTCTCTGTTTTCTTTTCTGTATATGTATTTGCTGGAAAATCTCAATAAAGCATATTATATATAAAAAAATATATAAGATGGTACCTCATGTGTGTAGTACAGCTTTATGATGCATTACAAAGTCAGTATTGGGATTTATCCCAATTCCAGATGCAGAACTAGTACTATAACCTCCAGATCCTCCAGCCTCAGATGCAAGTGGGCAACTTACAGAGCTCTGACACAGTAGTCATAAATATTTCATATTTTTTGTTTTTAGATTTTGACTGTTTTTTTAAGGAAATTTAAGTCAAATGATAATGGCAAAGCAAGGCATTCTGACTGGAAAAAGCAAACGTGTTGGGAAAATGTTATAAATAAACTTGTTTTGGTGACCAGTGTAAAGAAGGTGGGATAACAATATGGACAGGTGCATATGAATAACTTGCTTAGCTTAGAGGAAAATGTTCAGTTTCTCAGGGATTCTGTGATTCACTGTTATTTGAGTCATGAGAGTGCACCTGTGGCTGCTCTTCTTACAGTAAATGTTTGTCTGCGTTTTCAGAAAGGGTTGCTGCCTACTTGAATCCAAGGATGGAAAACATCCTGTGAGTCAGCAGCATCTCAATCTCAGTAAGAAACAATATTCCAGCGATGTTACTCCCTGATGAGAAACACTCTGAGGATGTTTGCCAGCCAGAACTGTCAAATTACAGGAATAGGCTGAGTTATCAATAGTAGAATGGAGTTGCCACCAAGGGATCAGAAACCCAGAAGGTGGCTAAACCTATAACAATACAGACATTTGGAGAAAGTTAATGTGACTCTCCTTACATGCTGTTATAAATCAAAATGGGAATGAGCAATGCTTTCTGCAAATCATAGGCCACACGGTCATATATCATATTTGAATCTGCATTATCACTGCTATCTATAGCAGAAAAAAGCAAAAAGTCCTCAGTTAAGGGGAAATGGTATATAACTCATGTTTAAGATATCTTCTGTCTAGTTGATGTTCATGTTATGATCACATGAATTTTCTGATAACATCTAGTCTAGAAGGGCCCTAAAAGTTTGACTATCAGCAATAAGAGATCTCTTGTAAGAGCTACACATGAACTTTTTACTGGTGTGCTGATAAGCTACCCAGTATACCACACATCATGTTACATGTGAGGTCAAATCATGCAAACACACACACACACACACACACACACACACACACTGCAGAGACCTGGGAATTTTGCAGCTCAATTTGGGTTCTGTAAGGAGATTTTGGGCTTGATTCACATATGGCCTGCTAGACTGACACAAGTGGCACCAGAGTATCAAAGCTTGCATCAAAGCTGGGTGCACTAGGGACCCTGCACCAGATTCAGGTACATGACAGATCTCGACGCAAAAGTCCCCATGGCTGCCACAAGTGGAGTCATGCATCATACCAGCAGCATAAGGGAGGGAACTGATGGAGGCTTCTGTCATCCTCTGCCCAGCAAAAATGGGCCCAATGTTTGTCACTCTGGTAGCCACCTTATCATCAAGCTCCTGTGTCACACCGTGCATCACTGGAGTACCAGGTCAGTGATTACTGGCTGGCAGGTGTTCTTCTGGTGCCACTGACTTATCCCTGGAACCCTGAGTGACATGCAACACATACCTTTAATACCATTGCATGGCTACGTTACCCAACCCACTAATCATACCCCATTACCTCACTGGTGTTTCATAACCATGTCCATGTCTGTGATGGCCAATATTACAGCACCAGAGAGTGCTGAGAGAGTATGCACACTACCTATATTGCATCATGCCCAAGATACAGCATAATAGTGTTCTAACATAGATATGTGTAATGGGGGGCATTACATCTGTTTCTGCACCACATCATAAGTGATATGTTGAAGGAAGTGACATCACAGTGAGATACTGAACCAGTTATAGGGCACCTTGCATAATGTTGATGACTACTCAAGTGGAAAATGATTAGGACCTGGCACTATCCCAGAAGAGGAACCTGATTTTCAAAGCCCCAGGAATGTCACAAGCCCCTGTTGTGCTGATTGTTTGGTGCACTGGGCTTGTGGCATTCTCCCAGATGACAATTGGGATTTTCAATCCTGAGCTCCAAATGCCCCAAGTTAGACCAGTTTTTCCTGGTCTAACTTGTGCCATTTGGGGGACCCTTTTTGTGGGGCTTGTACCATATCTTTGGCGCAAGCTGCCATAAACTGAGAAAACTGTTGCATTTGTGCCTGATGTACTAAAAATGGGTACAGCTGTGTCAAAGCTGTTTGGCACTACTGCACCAAAAAAACAGATGTGACACAGGGCTTGACACAAGCCCTGCACCACCCTTTGAAAATCGAGCCCAAGGCCTCTGAAAAGTGCTCTTACGGGAAATGCAGTAGGCACCAATGCTTTGCGGGTAGGTTGATGTGCCAGTGTGGCATGCTTGCCAAATGTATGACATATTTTTGTTCTAAACCATGCCAGTGGTAGAGTCCTGCTGACTTTCTAATTCAAATGCTGATGTACAATATGTACTGTCACTAAAGAAGGCACATCAGATAACCCCCTTTATGGTTCCTATGTGCGTTCTTCATTTCTAGAATCATTTCTGTCCTTGTTGGGGTTGGTGCTCCATTTTCCCACTGAACATCTCTAGCCATGGCAGAGTCACCCCAGGATGTGGACTCTACTGCATAACTGTACTGCTGATTGACTGTCCAGTTTCCCACTACATCACTACAGTCATCAGTTGAACTCAAAGACAACCAGTGTAATCGCAAGCAAAAAGGATGATGTGTAACTAATAACTACTTACGTATCTGAACTCTGAAGTGCTGTTTACCTCCATAGACCTAGGGCACAGGATCCCATCCCACCTGCCGAGTGGTGAATCAGCTGTTAGATCAGCTCCAGACTGGTCTAGATCCTGGCAAACCCTACACATGTTGTGGCTCTAAATGAATCCCACATATGAAGATTGCGCAGCACCACCGGTATGCAAGCCTCTGTCCACCAAGGTACATCAATGTGTCTGCTCTAGGAGTAGCACAAGCCCGTCTGGCACAGGTGGCATGCCCATGTGTCACAAACCACAATTGTGAAGTGGGACTTGTGCACAGTATGCTCAAAGTGCTCCTTGTGCCATGCCATTTGGGCCAAAGCACCATTCGTCATTCCCAACCTTTTCTGAGTTGGGCCCAGAATCCTTTACAGACAAAGTAGAATCCACTCTCCAGGAGCTAAAAAAAAAGTCATTATAAAATTGGCAAGAATAATCATGCGTTCTGATTGGTCAAATTGGGATTTACCCATAACTGATTAGTACAATAAACCCATGGGCATATATTCAACAGATTTTTTTCCATTATACCCAAAGCATATTCCTACATAATGGGTTGGATATTTAGATGTAGTCACTTGCACAGCACAAAGTATAGCATGTGCATTTATTTGCACACTGCACTAATGGAGACATGCCTGCACACAACGCATTTATAGAAACATAGAAGTTGTCAGCAGAAAAGAGTCCCTTGGCTCCCCCCAGTCTGCCCTATATTTCAGTACCTACTGTTTTACTGCAGACCTTACTCAATCTCCAGCCTTATCTCCAGCCCTGTTTTTAAGGTCCCCAGATGTTGATCCCATGCATGCTTGAATCCTGCCACAATTTTGGTACCCACCATCTCTGCTGGGAATCTGTTCCAGTTGTCCACCACCCGTTCTGAGAAGAAGTACTTCCTCACATCCCCTCTGAGCCTCGCCCTTCCAGCTTCATATCATGCCCCTTGTCCTTGAGCATCTTCTTCTATGAAAAATGCCACCCTCCTGAATCTTATTAAAACCCCTGAGGTATCTGAATGTTTCTGTCATGTCTCCCCTTTCCCTCCTTTCCTCCAGGGAGTACATATTTAATTCCTTGATTCTGTCCTTGTAGACCATGCACCATATTGGTTGCCCTCCTCTGTACTACCTCCACCTGATCTATGTTCTTTCTGAGATGGGGCCACCAGAACTGGACACATTACTCCAGGTGGGGCCTCACCTTTGATTTACACAGAGGCAACAGCACCTCCCTTCTTCTGCTGGTGATACCCTTCTCTATGCACCCCAGCATTCTACTAGCCTCTTCTACAGCCTTATCACACTGCTTTGCTACCTTCAGGTGATCATATATGATGATCTCCAAGTCCCTTTCCTGTTCTGTTGTTGTCACAACCCCCTCTCCCTCAATTTTTTTGTTGCCCTTTGGTTCCTGTGCCCCACGTGCATAATTTTACATTTTTTGGAACTGAAGCCCAGTTGCATACACGTGACAATTTTTCCAGCTTTTCAGGTCTTCTCTCATATTTTTTCAACCACCACCAGGGGTATCCACTGTGTTGCACATAGATTTTTGTGTCATCTGCAAACAGGCATGCTTTCCCTTCCAGTCCGTCTGCAATATCGCCAATGAAGACATTAAAGAGAACCAGTCCCAGAAGTGATGCCTGTGGTATCCTGCTGGTTACTGTGCCTGCTTCTGAGTGAATCCTATTTACCACCACCCTCTGACTTCTGTTACTCAGCCAACTTTGTACCCATTTTACTACCTTTGGTCCCACTCCTAGGCTGACCAGCTTGTTTACAAGTCTTTTGTGGGAAACAGTGTCAAAGGGATTACTGAAATCCAGGTAGGCCACATCCATCGCCCCTCCCTGATCCCCTTCCTTGGTCAATCAGTAGAATAAATCAATTAGGTTTGTCTAGCAAGATCTCTCTGCTGTGAACCCATGCTGTCTTGGATCCTGCAATCCATTTGCCACAAGGTATTTCACAATCCTTTCTTTTAGTAGTTTTTCCATCACTTTGCCCACCACCTAAGTCAGACTCACAGATCCATAGTTTCCTGCCTCCTTCCTGTTTCCACTTTTGTGAAGTGGGACCACATCTGCCTCCTGGGGTGAACCCCATCTGGCCCCATTGCCTTGTCCACCTTTAGTTGCTCTAAATCCTTAAGGACTCTTTGCTCCATGAAGGGGATGGTGTCCACTTCCTTTCCCTTACTGCCCTTTCCCCCTAACTGTAGTACATCACTCTCCCCTTCTTTTGTAAATACTGAACAAAAATACTTGTTCAATATGTCTGCTTTCTTCTGGTCCTCTTCCGCACATTCCCCTCCTACTCCCTTTAGTCTTATTATCCCTGTCTTGCTCTTCCTCTTTTCACTTATATACCTAAAGAATGTTTTATCCCACTTTTTTACTGACCTGGAAATGTTCTCCATTTGTGCCTTGGCTCTCCCAACAGATTTCGCTGCCTTCCTTTGTTTCTCCTGATAATCCTCCCTGTTTGCTTCCATCTGTGTTGCCTTGTACCTTTTGAATGCTATCCTTTTTGCTTTTACTTTCTCTGCTCCTTCTTTGGAGAACTATAGTAGTCTCTTCTTTCTCTTGGTCTTTGTAATCTGCTTGACACAGAGGTTTGTTGTCATCTCATTGATCTTCCTTATTTCTGCCCACAGCTCCTCTACCCCCTCCCTTTTCCCTAACACTGCTAGCACTCCCTTCTGGCCATCTGTGTGCTCATCAGAGTGCGCCTGTCATTATGGTGCCAAACTTTGAAATTCGCTGCCCCCTTCCCAAGGTCCGCCCCCCCATGGAGTTAGAATATTTAGTTAGGGGTGTGCATGGAGGCACAGCCCCCCACATATAGGACAATTGACGAAATGAAATCCTGGCACCCTAATGATGGCCGCACTCCAACGGGCCCATTCTAAGGGTGGAACCGCTAGTGCTTCCAAGGGGCACCACAGTGGAGCAGTGAGCAGCAGCAAAAATTCTAAATACATGGCTTTGGACCTCCCGCACACACACACACTGTCTCCCTTAAGCAGTATTTTTGACTTTTTTCTTTTTATTTTATTTGGATTTTCTTCTCATTAAGGGTAAAGACACGAAAAAGGGCAAAATGAGATGTGGTGGCACATAATGCAGGTGCATTGATGTGCAGCTCACACCATCTGCACAATTGGTCAAATCCCCAAAATGCAGGTGCATGATTGCCAGGAGCAGAGGGACCTGTGGAGTGTTTTATGTGACAAGGGTGAGTATTATATCCCACTGATCTAAAACTGTGCCACAAAAACCGCCCGACGTAAAAAGAGAGACGGACATCAGAGCCACCACCGCAAACAGCGACGGTCACTACATTTTTCAATAAAAACAAATAACATTTTATACGGGCTATGCCCCATCATCCCCCTTTGTATAAGAAGCTCTATATGTTCCATACTAATTTACTGCAAACTCCAGGAGGGGCCAACTTAGAGAAGAAAGAAAAGCCCAGGAGAAAACAAATTCTGTCTTACACCAGGGCCCAAACTCGGATGTTTGAGTTCCATTGGCAGTCTCTCTAGCCACTACACCAAATGGCCAGCTCAGCATGGCTTGGCCAAACTACACCTCTCATCTTCTCCCTGTGAGTATAGTGAGTACAGCTCACTGCAACTGGCTCTAATACACTCCATGCTATTGTGTAGCATGTGCTCTTCCTATTAGTAGTTTTATTGAGCCGCTCTTATTGAGCCATTTAATAAAACATGCTCATATCACAGTACACCCCATGGAGAGGTGTGGAAGGGCATGGCAAGGTAGGCACACAGAGTGGCCTCCACCCATTCAAACCTCCTTGTCCCTGCAGTAAAAGGGGCTGGCCCACCACCTCAATGTGAAAATGCCAACTATATGCACAAGGTACAGATAGGCAATAGGTGGACACCAGCCACACTGCAGTTACCAGGACAGCACTGGCACCGACAGAACCACCTGTATGCAGCCAGAAGAGGGGGGAAGATGGGTGTGCCAGCTGTACATTGCAATGGACACATAATTTTTACTATGAGTGTGGCCATCATTCTGGCCACTGAGGTCAGGGTGCAGCACACTACCCTATTTGGCATGGAGCACTAAAAGGGATGCCTGCCCAAAAACACCTCATATGGATCTGTATATAGGATACTATCAACAACACTGTGGGGAATATGCCATGAACAGTCAATGCCCTGAAGCATAAGTGGTGCTTCATGAATGGGACAGTGAAACAAAAGTTGGCACAGTGGTGGCAGCAACAGCTGGTGATGGGGGGGCAACCCTGGGAATGATCTGGAGCTGACAGAGGTTGACAGTATTGTGGCTGACACTGACAGCCAGCAGGCAGCAGGGGGCAAGGAAGACACTCTGTATGTGGCATGCATGGATTGTTTGTGATAAGGGTCAGTACTTTTTCTTGCCGACCACAAAGATCGACACAAAAACTGCCCAATGTCAGAAGGACGACTAACCATGTAGCGACTGTCACAAATAGCAACAGTCGCTTACTCTATTACAAGAAACAGCCACAATACATATTTTTATGTGGGGTGATATGCCCCCATCACCCCCCACTTTGTGGGTTGCAAGACCCCACACCCCCCAAACTAAATATAATCAACTCCATGGGGTTGTGGACTTAGGGGATAGGAACAAAAAAAAGTGTTTGATTCTTAGTGCCAGACCCAAACTCAGGTATGCTGGCTTTAGGGGTGACAGCTCACACCACTACGCTAAATGGACAGCTCAGCAGGGCTTGGCCAAACAACATTCCTTATCCTGCTGTAGTGAGTGTAGCTCCCTGCTATCTCTTTCACCAGTCGCTGTAACTATGAGCGGTATTACTGAGTCGCTCTTATTGAGCCGCTCAATAATGCTCACTCATATCACTGTACACTGAATGCATGTGCCAAAGCTGTGATGGTGAAGGACACAGACTGGTGCTAACCATCAACTGTACCCACAGGTGATGTACCATCTCCACCTGCCCAGGAGATGCGGGTGCCTCAGAGGAGGATGGAACACCAGACAGAGGTAGGCACCCTGTCTGCACACACATGACCATATGCCATTGGGTGCAGGGGGCACATTGTCAGTTAACCTCTCACCTTACTCAAACAGCTTCCATGCCCAGTGAGAGGCTGGACACCTTGGAGACCCCGGACACCAGATAACTAGAACACCCAGGAGGCCATGGACACACAGGAGAACTGGGACACCAGGAGACCCTAGAGACTGAGGAGCTGGATGAGGATGTTGATGACACAAAGAATGCCAGGTGGCCTGCTGCTCATGCCCAGAGCACACTGGACATGGATGCCAGTCAGAGTACACCAGTACAATCCCACTTCCCCTAGATGAAGCCCATATGCACCACACAAATGGCACTGTCACAGGACACTGAAAGGTGTGCCCAGGGACAGCAAGTTAGGCTGGCCATTGATGTGAACACCATGGAGGTATTCTCAGTCACAGAACCAGCAATTCATCATCTATGGAGGCAGTCCCTGCATGGCAGGTACAATGAGGTCTCTGGCCTTGAGTAACATAACATGTTCCAGGCACAAGAACCTACAATGCATGGTGTACAGTGTGGGCAGCTTGTGCATGGAGGTCAGGGGCATGCAGGAGGAGCTCAGCAACTTCCTATGCTCTGTTTAGAATGGCTTCAGATGCCTTAAACAGGTCCTGGGATGGAGACTAGCTAACCTCACACAGTTGGTGCAAGACCCAGTCCACAGGTAAATTAACCCCATCATGGCCTACAGCCCCTGATCTTGTGTCCATGGAGTATAGTGCTCCAGATCCAGCCAATGAATTGGCTCTAGATATAGAACCTGCCCCCTATTGCATGAAGATAATATCTCACAAAGCCACCTAGAAAGAGAACAGCAAAGCCATAGTGGGGCAGGAGACACAGTGCATGACTGTGTAAAGATACACCACAGGAATGATCTGAGCACCATTCAAGGACACCGAACTGACTACACCTGAGGCACACATAGTGAATCAGGCACACACAACACTGCCTGCATTATATAGCATAAGGTATGCACACTGCCTTACTGCAGCACAGGTATCCACCAACGACCCCCACCACAGTATGTGAAGTAGTTCTGCACCATCTCCCTGCACTATGAGATGTAGGTCTGCACAACCCGCACCCTGCATGTACACCCAGCATATTACCCAGGGTCCTGTCTGATGGTTCATCCATGTCCATCAAGCATCTGTCCCTCTACATCACCAGTCATGTCACTGGGAGGTGGCATGATATTCTCAGACACATTTAGGCATTTCATAACAGCAATGCTGTGCAGCATGCAGCATATGGTGAACAGCCTGCACACTTTTTGGACAGAAGCTGCAGAGTGCCTCCTCCCCCACATTCTGTTAAGGCACCTGAATCACACTTTTAGCAGCCAAACATCTTCTCAAAGATGCTCTGTGCCAGCCAGTGTGCCTCAATACATCTTGGCTCTGCCTCAGACTGGGGTTGCAGGAGTGGTGCCATCAGGAACCTGTGCAATCTATAGCCACCATCACCTGTGGGAAGATAGAGACTGTGAATGCATGCCACATGTATGACCCCCACCCATACCATGTGCACATACCTATGAGCCACCTATGGTTTTCAGGCATGATGTGCAGCAATGCTGACAGATCTGAATTCTTCAGTATGTAGGCATCATGTGTGGGATGCCAAGTACTTAACACAGACATGTGTAATTACACCTGTAACATCATACATCACCTGCTTGTTCAAACTGTGGTATATCTTGTGGTTCCTGTATGTCTGCTCCACCTGGGGGGGCAATGATCATCACATGTGTGCAGTCAGTTACCCTGATTGTACTGGGTATGCTGGCCACAGCAAAGAAGGCATCCAGTATGTCCTGAAGGGTCTCCTCTGTCCTCAGAAATGAGATGTGGTTGCCTAGGTGTTTCAACACAACATTTGTAACCTGCCAAATGCACCTGCTCGTGGAAGACTGGCTGATACTGGCCATGACCTCTGTCAGCTACTGAAAGCTGACAGTACCATAGTAGGCTAGATCTGTGACCGCATTGCTGCATGCCACAACTGCATGGCTACGGCATGCTCTTGTCTGCAGCTGAACTTCTGATAGCTGGCAGAGCTCCTCTATGGTGTCCAAATCCAGCCAGTACATGCCTATACAGTAGTGCTTTGTTAGTGTCACTGTATTCTCCCTCAAATGGTAGATACAGGGGCTTCCCTTACAGTTTCTGGGGTGTTGCAGCTACTCATCATGTAACTGGAGTAGAACCTTGTTGATTAGTACTCATGGGAACATCCCTGCACAGTCCTCTTCAGGTTTTGCTAGTCTCATGGATGCACATGCACATTCTGCATGCCAGCACAGTCCAACCGAAGTGACAGTGTCATGCTATGCAGGTACCAGCATGGCATTCTATGCCTACAGAATAATCCCGTGTGTTGTGAAAAAAAAAAAAAAAAAGAGAACCGAAGAATACAGCAGAGCTGGTATGCCAGGAGGCATTTATGCCACAGACCCTAATCCTCAAAAGGAATGGATACAGGAACCAGGATAGAATGTATTGAAGAGTTGTAGAGCCACCACGGGTGAGAGATATTTGTTCTGCTGCATTCCACAGCTGCCACTGTACTGTTGTTTGATATAGCCATGTCACCTGTGATGCTGAAAGTCACTTTCTGTGTTGTTTCCGGGATCCACAGACAGTTTATGGTGCTGCAGGGCCAGCTCCAAAGACTGTAGTATGAATCACCCCTTTATGACCCCTGCCCAGACCAAAATGCTGATGACTGGCAGTCCATGATGGAGGATGACAGCGAGGGAGACCCAGTGGCCATGCCACCAGGACCAGGGGCTGTTCTGATTTCTCCATGTATCAAAAGGATCTGGGACTGCAATGGACCACAGCTTCCCATTTAGCTTTAACATGTGCCTCGGTGTCCTCTGTGATGTGGATGTTTACACAACTGAACACAAAAAGAAATCGCACAAAGAGGAGGTGCTCATAATACATCCAAATTATAAGAACCCAAAATCGGCACTCACCACATCCAGTGATAAAGCACCACTCCACTGATAATTTTCAGATTTGTGAGCTGGCCCAGTGGTGTTGAAGGCTGAGGTGCTTAACACCTTACCTATAACCATGCTGGTGATTCAGGGTCAGAAGTGAGCACAGGTTACCAGGAGCTGGTTGGGTGGGAGAGGATTGAACATCAGAGGACAGCTCTCATCTTCTGGGGCAGGTAGAACTGTTGTTCTTGGCCTCCAGTGACTCCCAGCAGAGACTGGGTGTGCAGCAGCCAGGGCCGCATCAGGGACAGGGGAGGAGCTGATGAAAGATCTCCATGGGTCATGGTTGGGAGCACGCCTGTCACATGCTGGACATCATTGCACATCGGTGCCTCTGAAGAAATCACGCTCACAAACAAGGAAACATCCCAGCATCGGGAAGAGACAACAATGGGCCACCTGCCTCACACACATCATCAAATCTTGACCTCCCTGTGTCCCGATATCATTCTGCCTTCACCCTGTCTGAAAGGAAATTAGATTTAAGGAGTGCCAGGTAAGTGGATGGTGGCCCCGCCTTGGGGGGCACAAGCCAGGGGGTCTACTGCAGGTTGGAGGGTGATAGGTTAGACTTCCTGGGGGACCTGGGTTTGGGGGGATCTCAGGCCAGGCTGGAGCAGCTGGATGAGGACATCTGAGGGATGTCCCTAGGGTCAGCAATTGGAGGGAAAAAGATAAAAAATGTTTCAGATTTGCATAGTACATCTTTTATTAGGTGCCACAAAAAGTAAAACAAAAGAATCTGTTGGACAGTCAGCGGATGCATTCAGATTTTATATCAATTGAAAAAGGATTGTAAAATCCAAAATGCATCAAGTGACTGTCCCACAGAGTCTTTCCTTTTACTTTGGGTTGTAAAATCTGAAACACATCAGGCGGCTCTCCAGCAGAGTCTTTTATTTTATTTTTTTTGCACCTAAGAAACTATGCACTAAGCAACTTTGAAACTTAACAGTGCAGTGATGCTTTATACAGCCCTCTTGCCTGTATAGGTCTCAATGCCAAGCAATGACCGCAGCTGAGGGCTTCCAAGATGTGGTTCAATTACAGCACACTGCATGGGTGTAGGGCATGGCCTGCCCCACTGCTACACTCTGTGGAATCACAGCATGGAGGTATCTGTGGACCACTGCAGACCTGGAATATGGATTGCTGTGGATCCATCTATCCTACCGGGCTGCTGGGAGTACGTGCATTGCCAAGCACAAAGTGGTTATGGGTATACCAGGGTATATGCTATTCCGAAAAGACAGGATGGGAAAGAAGGGAGGAGGAGTAGTAGTCATACTGTATATGTTAGGAATGGAATTCAGGCTACTTAGGTTCAGGGAATTCAGGAAGGGGCAGAGGCACTGTGGGTCATCCTGGAAAGAGGAAACAGCACCGCCATTCATACTGGGGTGATCTACAGGCCACCTGCACAAGGGAAAGAGATGGACAGGGTCCTGGTACAGGCCATCCACAAAATGACAGCTAAATGGGAAGTACTGCTGGTAAGAGACTTCAGTTTGCAGGATGTCAATTGGAGCACTCATGCTGCAGCCACAGTGAGGAGCAGAGACTTCCTAGACACCCTGCATAGCCTCAGACAACTTGTGGCAGAGCCCAAACAAGAAGGAGCAATATTGGACTTGGTGCTCACCAGTGGAGACAGAGTCACAGATGTAGTAGTGGGTAGCCACCTGGGGTCCAGTGATCACCATACAGTTTGGTTTTACATGAGGACAGTAGAGGAGTCCAACCACATGAAAGCACAAGTCCTGGATTTCAGATGGGCCAACTCTGCAAAGTTGGCAGAATGTCATAGATTAACCCAGTTAGGGGAGGAGGAGAGAGGGGGGTGTAGTGGAACAGTGGGCACATCTTAAAGGAGCCACAGCAGAAGCAACAAGCCTTTGTGTTAGATGAGTAAGTGAAGCAAAGAGAAAGAAAAATGCACTATGATTCTCTAAAGAAGTGGCCAGAAAGGTGAGAGAAAAAAGGATAGCTTTCAAGAGGTACAAGAAAACATAGAGGGAGGATGACAAGGGACTGTATGTGGAAAAACTAAGAGAGGCTGGGAAAGCAGTCAGGGGTGCAAAGTTACTAACAGAGCGAAAAATAGTGCCTGCAATGAAAAGAGGGGATAAGACCTTTTTTTAGAGGGCCTGCCCGGTGGCTCTGAGGTTTAAGGTGCTGGACACCACACCTCGCGCCATGCCGGTGACCTGAGTTTGAGAGTGAGCTCGGGTGCCAAGGGTCAGCAGGGGAGGGGCAAGATGAAGTGCCTGCTGGGCTGCTCTCCTGTCCCGGAGTCAGCGTGATGGGTGGTTCGGTACTCCAGCAATCCCCCCGTGGAGATCAGGGGCATCGCAGAGTGCTGAGCAGCATGTACTCCGCATGACCCAATGCTGGCAGGGCTGCCATGTGCCATGAAGTCAGAAACATGCCCATGCATCACACATGGGAAGGAGGGGACTAATGGGTATAAAAGAGAAACACCCTTCTTGGCCGGATAGGTGACGGCTTCCTCCAGCGCCACCGCCACACATCCAATGCTGGTCTCCCGTCACTGCCCCCTTCAATCTCTCCGGGGCTGTTAGCCCCCACGGCCATGGGTTTCATAATTACCTTAAGGAGGACGGGAGACACGGTGGATGGTAGAGCAATTAGGCCAGTGGGGATAGCCTGAGAGAGTTCCAGTCCAGGGAGAGAGAAATAGAGTTAAAAAAAAGACCTTTACTTAGGAATATCAGTGAAAGAAAAATGTCCAGAGGAGTGATTGAGAGACAAAATGTGGAAGGAGGGGGGGTGTTCGGAAGGGAACCAGAAAAGGTAGAAGTACTGAACAAATATTTTTATTCAGTATTTACAGAATAAGTGGGAGGAGAGGGACCACAGTTAGGGGATAGAAGCACCAAGGGAAAGGAGGTGGACACCAGTCTGTTTATGGAGGAGAGGGTCCTAAAGGAGCTAGCAAAACTTAAAGTAGATAAGGCAATGGGGCTGGATGGAATACACCCCAGAATACTAAAAGAACTCAGATGGGAGCTGGCAGCACCTCCGACAGCTCTGTTCAATAAATCAGTAGAAACAGATGTAGTTCTGGAGGACTGAAGGATGGCGAATGTAGTCCCTCTCTACAAAAGTGGGAGCAGGGAGGAGGCTGGCAACTACAGGCCAGTCAGCTTGACCTTGGTAGTGGGGAAACTTATGGAATCATTACTGAAAGAAAGGAGTGTGACATATCTAGAGGACTGTGAGATACAGGATCTGAGGCAGCATGGGTTCACAGAAGGAAGGTCTTGTCAATCAAATCTGGTAGATTTCTTTGACTGGGTTGGCAGGCAAGTTGGTCAGGGAGGACAATGTATGTGGCCTACCTGGATTTCAATAAAGCCTTTGACACTGTCCTACAGAGGAGCATTGTAAACAAGTTGGGTAGCCTGGAAGTGGGGACCAGGGTGGTAAAATGGGTCAGAAATTGGTTGAGCAGTAGGACACAGATGGTGATAATGAATGGTGCTCACCCCGAAGAGATGGGTGTGACCAGCAAGGTGCCATAAATATTGGTTTTGGAGCCAGTCTTTTTTAATGTCTTCATAAGCAACATTGCAGAGGGGCTATGCCTCTTTGCAGATGACATAACGACCTACACCAGGGTGTACACTCTAGAGGGGGTTTAGAAAATGAAAAGGGACCTAAGCAAGCTAGAGGAGTGGTGAACAGTGTGGCAGTTGAAATTCAGTACAAAGAAATACAAGATCATTTGGGGCACATAAATCCAGGGGAGGAGTACAGGATGGGAGAAGTGTTCTGACTCCCACCAAACAGGAATGGTACCTCGGGGTGATTATATCCAGTGACCTAATGGTGACCAGACAATGAGAAAGCTGTAGGGAAAGCCAGTGGGATGCTGGGGTGCACAGAGTGAGGGATCACTAGCAGAAAAAAGGAGGTGGTTATACCACTGTATAGATCACTGGTGAGACCTCATCAGGAATAGTATGTCCAGTTCTGGAGGCTGCATCTCAGGAAAGACAAAGACAGGACATAGGCAGTGCAGATAAGGGCAACTAAAATGGTGCAAGGGTTACATCTGAAGCCACATGAAGAGAGACTGGAAGACCTCAATATGTATGCACAGGAGGACAGGAGAGAGATGATATATGATATAAACTTTCAAGTATGTCAAGGGTATAAATAAGGTACAAGAGGGTAACATCTTTCAGAGAAGAAGAGGTTCAAGAACAAGGGGACATAATATGACACTAGAGGGCATAGACTCGGGTAAGATGAAGAAGTATTTCTTCACAGAAAGGATGGTGGATACATGAAACAGCATCCCAGTGGAGGCGGCGGGAGCAAAAATGGTGGAGGAATTCAAAAATGCATGGGATGGGGTCACATGATGGCTGCCATGCTGTGAGCTGCATCTCTCCATTGCTCCCTGCTACCCTCACAGTTTTTTCATTTTTTGCTACCTTTTTCCTGTTTAATTGGCCCCAAATGCTTACCTGTCAGTTCAGCTCTCATTGGGTCATTCTCATTTGTAGTCCAAATGGAAGTGGAAATGAAAAACCTGCTGCTGCTCCACACTCAGCTGCAGATGCCCGAGAAAGAGAAGGCCTCAAAAAGACCCAAGCATCAGGCAGTCAGTTCAGCCAAGCCCTCGACCTCAAGTTTGGTACTTAACGAGGAGCGCTTCCTTGAACTAATGAAGAAAATGCAGGCTGATAGGGGACTTAAAGAAGATGAGTTCCTCTATTGAATCGCTTACCTTAAGAATAAGCAATGCTGAAGCCCGAATCGTTTCCACTGAGAAGTGGAGAGGTAAGGTGGATGCTGATTACAACTTACTGTGCCAGAAGTTCCATAAGATGGAAGACAAATTGAAGGACCTTGAGGGGCACAATCGATGCAACAACCTGATTCTGTTCAGTATGCCCGAGAAAGAAGAGGTGCCGAATTTTGTTAAATTTGTCCAGAAACTATATAAGCACCTGGCTGGCCCGTCTCCACATAATACCGTTGATGTGGTGGAGCGGGCCCATTGATCGCTGCGCCCCTCTTCCCCAGCAGGTTCCCCCCAATGTCCTCTTATATTTAAATTGCTTAACTATCAGGATAAGCAACATATCCTGACTAAGATAAGAGACATTCAGGAGCTGAAATGGGAGGGACATCACCTGAGAGTAGCCCAGGATTTCCAATGCTCAGTGAGGGTCAAGAGGCAGGAGATTCACCCTATTGTGTCAAAGTTAAGTGCAGCAGGGTTACCCTACAGAGTTCGCTACCCAGCTGCAATGTTGATGAAGCATGCAGAACAATGGAAAACATTCGACACTCCATTGCAGGCTACCTCAGAGCTGAAGATCCTACTACCAGAACTTTTTACTTGAGCTTGACTGGTCTGATTTTGGTGATTTTTATCATGTGGAATTGCACTAGAGCTTAATATGTTTAAAGATCTTTTGTTTATGCCTGGGGCTGGTATTTATCATACCTAGGTTTGGGGGTAAGTGCCCTTGCTTTTAAAGCATAAAGGCCATGCTGGGAAAGCTTGACTATCCACACTGGATTCTTGGACTGGCACCAGAGGCATAGGACCCATGAGCCTCCCTCTATAAGGGACTCTTACTATCCTAAGGTAGCAGGAAACTATCTCGTAGAACAGTTAATTCTACTGTTAGCTAAACTAGTTATATTCAGAGACTTTTATCCTAGGATAATCTATTAGTTTAATGCCCTAATCACTGGTTTATGCTTAAACTTATGATTGGTTATTATATATATTACTCTGTGTAATATCACTGTGGAGTGGCGGGGAGGGGGAAGAGGTGGACAAGCTCATATGTGGGGGGCTGGATGGAGTATTCATCTGATGAGGTACTTTAGGAGTGCAGTTTTTAGAACTTGGGGTATGATTTGTGTTATTTTCTGCTTGGTTTTAGGTATTCGGTGGCGAGGGTTTACTTGTTTCTTACTGGAGTTTAACCATTTATGGGATCTGCAGGAGGGAGGGTGGGAGTGGGGGATTTTCTGTGTTTTGGGTTTCATTGTTTTTTCTACATTTCTGACTTGGCTTATTCATGGAAAGGAGTTGTTAGGTGGTGAGGAAGGGTTATCTCTGCACATCAGGGATTTTTTTGGTTAGCCCAGCTAATACGTGGGGCATGGCATGGTTTTCAGGATTTACTGCTAATACCCATAGTCCACCTTAATGATGGGAGGACCTTACAAGTTTGTTAGGTGGAACAATGAAGAGGGCCAAGAAAAGAAGAAATGTTTAATGGTCCTGCAACATCTCCACCATTTATAGGTCAGTATTGTATGCCTACAGGAGACTCACTTAAAAAGAGAGAATATTTCCCTCTTCCGCCGGCTCTGGGTGCGGCAGGTTTTTGATTCTGGAGTCTCCTCTAAAAAGGGAGGTACAATTATTTTATTCAAACCCATTTGTAATGATATATGAATGGTGGGACCCATCAGGGTATTTCATTATTCTCTGAGGTACTCTTGAATCACTCCCAATTATCGTAGGTTCTGTCTATGAACCAAATGCAGATTCACCCAAGTTTTTTTATACACCTGCTCTCACTTTTGGTCTCTGACCCACCTATTCTGACTGTTCTCAGAGGTGATTGGAATTTAGCCCCCCAGTCAGACATAGATCGGTCAGACAGAAGATGAGAAGGACTTACCCCAGCCCAAAGGGTGTTACAGGACCTTATATCAGGATTGGGGGCAGTGGACATTTTGTGTATATTGCACCCCTCAGAACGGCAGTATATATGTTTCCCCCCCTACATAGAACTTCATCCCACATAGATTACTTCCCGGCTACTTCCTCTGCTCTCCCTGGCACCATGGATGCCATTATTCATCCTAGAGTACTCTCAGACTACTCAGCGGTGAGTTTTACTTACCTGCTAAGACCTGGAATCCGCAAGAATTTCCTTTGACCTCTCAATACTGAACTCCTATGCATCCCCTCCACTCTACTTCATATCTAGGAGTTCATCTCAAATTTCCTCCTGAATAATAGAGGCTCTGCGGACAGGATCGATACGGTCTGGGTGGCATTTAAGTACGCTCTCAGAGGTGAACTTATTCGCCTTGCCACTATTCAATCCCATAAGAGCAAGAATTCCTTGGATGCTTTCTTGGCCGAAATTCACCAAGCAGAACGCTCCATAAATCGCACCTCCCTGGACTCAGATTGGGCACATTTTCATCGCCTGCAGTCTCAATTTGCTGATATCATTGCCCAAATGGCAGAGCTTGCTCTCCAACGAACTAAGTTTACCTACTTAGAGACAGATGAGAAAGCTGGAAAGCTTCTAGCCCTTCGATTAAGGCAGGCAGAAACATTGAGAACCATCATGGAGCTGAGACCGTCCCCTGATGCAGATGTCATCTCTGATCCCAGAGGCATTGTTTTCATTTTCAGGGATTTTTACCAGGGGCTTTATTCTCTCAAGGAGACTCCTGCCCCTGCACCACAGGATTTAACAGACTACTTAGCCTCTGCTATCCTTCCTACTCTCCCTGTTTCCTCTGTAGGTCACTTAGGGTCTCTGATTTCCCCAAGTGAAGTGAACCAGGTTATAAAACAATTAGCCTTAGATAAGACCCCCAGTCCAGATAGCCTCCAGAGCAATTTATATAAAGCTTGTTCTTCCCAGTTGTAGCCTTTTTTGGTTGATGTTTTTAACCTTTGGTTTAGGAAGGGAATCAGAGACCCTACTTTTCTAGAAGCCCAGATCACTCTAATCCCAAGCCAGGTAGAGACCCCTTACAACCGGAGAATTATCATCCGATTTCCCTGCTGAACACTGATGTTAAGGAAACCGTCTGACTGGTATAATGCAAGGGGTCATAGGTCATGAACAGGTGGGTTTCATGGCAGGCTGCCACTTGAGTGACCATAGAAGGAAGCTTCTTCATTTCATTTCATCGTCTAGGGATTCAGAGGTGCTGGCAATCTTGGTTTTCCTAGATGCTGAAAAAGCTTTTGACAGAGTTTCCTGGTACTTTCTTTGTGTTTCCCTTAAACATTTTGGTATCCCAGAGGATTTTATTAAGTGGGTCACACTATTATATAGTTCCCCCTCAGCATGAATCTGGTGCAATAGCTGTCTCTCATAGCCCTTCCTTTTCTAAAGAGGCACCCACCTGGGCCGTCCCCTCTCCCCTCTTCTCTTTTACTTTTATTTGGAGCCCCTAATACACAGAATTCTTAACTCCCCCTCCATAAGTGGCATTCAAGTGGGAGAGAGGAGGCATACTGTATTAGCATATGTGGATGATCTTCTCCTACACATTGAAGACCCAGGAGTCTCCATCCCCAGCTTACTCACAGAACTGAGTGATTTTGCTTCTGTATTGTTCTACAAACTGAACCTCTCTAAGTCCAAAATGCTTTCTCTCAACAACCATACAACCAAGGAAGACTGTGATGCTCATAGTTTGTCCTTGGAATCTAAAACCCTTACATACCTGGGTATAGAGATTGCTAGGAATATCCCTACTATGGTCAAAATAAATCTTACTGAACTACTTTAGGTCCTAAAATCTGATTTAGAGAGATGGGGAGCACTCCTTCTCTCCCTTTGGGGGCACATCAACATTCTTGAAATATATATATTACCACAGTTACTGTACCTCATAGAGAAACTTGGCTTTTTTCTTCCCAAGTCCTGGTTTGTGAGACTGCAAAGAATTTTTAATGTCTTTTTATGGAAGCATAAGATGGTGCGTAGGGCATATCTAAAGCTGTCAGCCCCTAATGCCTGTGGAGGTTTGGCCCTCCGATTCCTTTTTACTTATTATGTTGCCCAACATATGAGCAAAATAGCCCTTTAGTTCAAAAGAGATTCTTTTTCCCAGACTAACGCTTACTCCCCCATTTGGCTGGACATAGCGAGAGACCTGCCTCATAAGTCAGTTTGCTCCTTATCGGCCCTAGGCTACATACGTCCTGCTCAACTCCCCCAGGCACTTAGAGGGTTTCCTCTCTCCTGGTCTCTTAAGGGCTTTCACCAGATGCAGACCTATCTCTCGGTGACCTGGAACTGATCCCCAACTTAGCCCCTTCTTAACAATCCCCATTTTCAGATTGGTAATCGTTCCATTCCCCTTTCTTTTTTCCCTCAATTAAGATATGATACACTGAATGACTTTCTTCAGGGGATGATTTAACTCCATTTCCGGCCCTCCAGGATTGATTTCACCTCCGACAAGGGGACATTTTTAAATTTCTCCAGATCAAGAATGCAATACTTGCCTTCTTGGGGCCGAGGCCTTAGGCACTACATCCTTCAGAAGGTCTAGCTACAGTTTTGGCTGTTGCAGATCAACCACATATGGTCTCTGGTATGTATAAGCAGCTACAAACCTTGGATCCACATCTCCAGACAGGGGTTTGCTTTTACTGGGTACATGCATTGTCTCTTCCAGTAGAAGCTGAGCTCTGGGGCAGGATCTGAAGAGGGATATACACATTTATTAAACAAGATAGACTACGTCTGATTCAATTTAACATCATGCATAACCTATACTACACTCCTGTCAGACTACATAAAATTGGCAACCTTGCCTCGTTCCTTTGCTCCAGGTGTAAACAGAGTCCGGGGACACTTTACCACCTGCTCTGGGCCTGCCCCCACACCCAAAGCTTTTGGAATGCAATCGAAGATGTCCTAGACCTCTTTCTACACCTGGAACCTCGGTTTACCCCAGAATGCTGCCTGCTTTCCTTCTTCCCTCGTGGTACACCTCGAATAAGGAAAGCTCATCTTACATTAATGGCTTCAGTAGCAAAGTTAACAATGCTCTGACACTGGAAAGAGGATACTGTGCCATTAGTTATGGAGTGGTACCTGGAAGTGCTACTGGCCATTCAGCTAGAGAAACATATTGCATTCAGGCATCATAGACCTCAGACATTCCAGTGTACTTGAGAACCTCCACTGACGGTGCTCTCCCTCTGGCAACCATAATGTACTGGTTTAACCTTGCTGTACTTGTCTTTGTTTTTTTTTTCTCAGCCTTTTTTTTTCCCATATTCCCTGCACAGAGATGGGGAAGGGGGGTTGGGGGTGGTGGGAGAGTTATGTTTTGTTATTGTTTGTGTTTTGTGATGTTGTAATATATGGCATACTTGTGTATTTGCATCTGTGGCTCTTCATGAGCAGCTTCACAATCATGGTACTGTGTCTTCTTTCCTCAGTATGTATGCTGCTTTCAAAACCAATAAAGCTTATTGGATAAAATAAATGCATGGGATAAACATAAAGGAACACTAGCAACAGGGATGAAAGAGGAAGCTGCAGGTCAGGCAGAGAATGCGGTTTAAGCACTGGGAAGGAAAAATGGGCAGACTAGATGGGCCAAGCGGTCCTTATCTGCCATCAGATTCTATGTTTCTGTGTTATGCGGGTGCATAGTGGCTCTGCAACATTTGTTAATCAAGCCCATTATATCTTATATTTTTTGCTTCCTCTTTTTTCCTTTCTGTTTTGCCAGTCTGCCTTCCTGGCCTATATAGCACCTAGACCCTAACCCCCCCACACACACACACACAAACACAACTTTTTATAGACAGTTTTCTTTCTATTTTATGTGACCTAATTAGCTGTGCTACTCAGTGTTTGCTCCCTCCTCAGCCTGCTGGTCCATCATGCCTGGCCTATCAAAAGCCACAGGTTGATCCCCCAACCCCCATGCAAAATCTGTTTTTTCTTTCTAAAATAGTAAAGGTGACCGGGCTGCTTCATTTGTTCTTTTCAACCCTCCTTAACCTACAGCTCCCTTATATCACCTGCTCCCTTCCATTAGCATAAACCCATACTCCCTCCCCACCAAGTGCTTGCTTCAAATAGCACAGATCTGCTGGACAGTCACCCCTTATAGGCTGGTTATGCATCTTTGTGCAATGAACCACTGCACACTGATCAGTCCCCACACCCACCTCCTAAAGCCTTTTCATGTGACTGACACATGACCAGGCATGCACAGTGATACAAAATGAAACAAGAATAAAATGAAATCAGAGCCAAAACTAAGCTGTATAGGCAAAGCTGGAATCTGAGCTAAAAACCAAACTGAAAAGGCAGAGTACAGGTCAGACAGCAATAAACCAAACTGCATGAGCACAGATTGGCTTGGCTTGGTTTAACAGAAGTGGGTTTGCTACATCTCTGGCTCACAGTGCCCTTTGGCATGCAGCTCAGGAATAGTAATGCACATCCTGCATGGATTATTACTTTCATAATACATGGTGGGACATGGTATATCATGGGATATTACCACACCTCATGTGTGTTGTGAGACATGCTGCTATATATTCCTTATGCACCTGAAATGTGGTGATGTGGTAGTGCTACTATACAAGACAAAAAATTTATTAACATGTATATTAACTGATTTTGTTACTTTTTCACGAATAAAGTTTTTTAATGTTTACATTCAGTAGGTAGTGAAGTGGAGAAGTGTGGTGCAAGAAGGGGCACTGTGGAGAAGTGTGGGCCTGAGTAAAGATGTCTGATATTATGTGATCTGAGGCGAGGTAAGTACAAGAAAACACAGCACAGCTGCATATCACCATGCGTACAGGCCATGTGGAAATATGTGGCTCTGAGGAGAGACAACTGAAGGTTGTGCTATATGATTTTATGGTTGTGTTTATGGTTTGAGTGAGTGAGTAATTGTATTTCTAAATGCTAAGCAGTCTTTCTCTCTCTAAAGAACATTTCATAACTGAACTGCCCCTCTCCATAAAGCAATTTCCTGTTATTTCATAAAGCAAAGTCCACCAGTGTACGTAGGACTTACTTTCCATGAATACAAGTTTACCAGCTGACTACAACTAAGTAGAATTGGATGGCATACTGTAAATATCAAAATACCCAGTGACACTGTTTTGTCCCTTGCTATTTCTTTTAGTACTTTGTAAAATGGGTTGGAAATGTCTTGCTTTCTGAATGTCTGAGGCAGGTTGGCCCTAAACATTTATCTCAGCCTAATGCTCAGGTAAGAAAACATACCAGTGGCAGCCTGCCTGAAATAACAACAAATTCATTGTGCCCACTTAGAACCCTACATTTTCTATACCAACATGTTTCTTACTTACTTAGCAAGACTCACATTGAGTACCTTCTCCTTCACCCAAGCATCTCCAATATCAATTCTATAGGCTCTAGACACAGTAGTTTTTTTTAAGGTTCCTTTTGTTAAAATTAATCATGAAATGAAATACTTTCAAAAGAACACATTCCAATTCATAAAGCTGCCTGAACAGGGAGTACTCTTGTAGCCAGTCAGTGTCAGTGTCAGTGTCAGTGGCTCGGTAGGTAGCACACTCACCTCTGAGGCCAGGAGATCAGAGGGCTGTGGGTTCAATTCCCACATCTGGCACTTGGGTTAATATCCCAGTACTGACACTGTAGTGTGGCATGAGAGGGGTGCTGCACTTCTGAGGTGCCGTCTTTCAGATGAGACGTTAAAGCGAGGTCCCATCTACCTGGATTGGTGGTAATTCAAGTGGATGTTAAATATCCCATGGCACTTATTGAAAAGAGTAGGGGAATTTCCCCGGTGTCCTGGCCAAATTTCCCTTATTCACTAAAAATACCACCAACAGCTTAATCTGGTTCAAGATCAGTTGGCATTCATCTGTATCCCCCTCCCCTGGGTCATGCCTGAAAATAGGCAGGATTTGTCTAGTGCACTTACCCGGTCAACAAGAACGAAATAAATAAATAAATAGCTGGACTTGCATGCATATGCTTGCATCCCTGCTCATCATGCTACCAATACCGTCACTGCCCACTCAAAACCATTTCAAAACAACACACTTCTGGTCCCCAGGGCAGACAGCAAGGACCAGTAACAATCTGGACAGACAGCAAGCATAACCTAATTAACCATTTTATAAGTGCAATAAGACACTGCAGGGTGGCATTATGCTGAGATTACCACCCTTCCTGGGGCTGTAGGGCCCTCCACTGGTGGTGTAGGGCCTCACTATGCCCCAGGGCAGATGGTTATCTTAGCATAATGCTCACACTATTGTGTCTTATTGCATGCATACCAGCTTAAGTTCTTATTTTGAATGGATGAAGTGTAACTTTATGAAGATTTTTTGAGAAACCCTGCAAAACTTCAAAAGTAATTACTCCTTGTTTCAATGTGAGATGCATTTAGTCCAAACAGCTTTCACTCTGTAAATTTAAATGAAGCCTAAAAAGACAACTACAGTCACCCCTTTTAACTGCTACACAGAATGGATCTTTGTTTGACTTGAGTAATGAAGTAAATATATGAAAGATAATGCTATGTCTTCAGCCTTTATTAAAAATGTTTGCTGGTTACATACTATGTTTATGATAAATATCCACCATTCTTTGACACTGGGACTTCACTTTGGCACTGTATCAAAACCCCCTCCAAGAAATCATTCATGCTAACAGTTCATCTAAATGTAGATTCAGAAATCTGGCCTAAAGCATAGAAAATGTCTTTCTATTCAAATGTTAATATGATACCAACTATTTCCTTTAGTATTCTGGGTGAATAGTAACATTTTCTTGGATTACATTCTACACACAATAGAAGCCATCACTCTAAAAAATGGATAACACGCTCATCATTTTCTTAAAGGTTCAGTGCCACTCCTCCACTCACATTGTAAATGTAATAGGCCTATTGTTCATTTCTAGACTCCTATTGCCCTGCGCAATACATACAGAACCTAAACGGCATTGTCATAATGTATCTGGCTTTTCAAGTAGTCAAGAGAACAAAAACAGATATACAGTACTCATTAATCACTGACTACTTAACTCAGTCAGTAGGGTCACAAAGGGTATATTTTTTAAAGATTGTCTTAACTTTTTTTTAAAAGTGGGATGTTCCCAGTTAGTTCCAGGTCATTTTCAAATTATGCTTCACAGCTTTGAAAATTATCATTAGAGATATAAGTTGGTAATTCATTTTCTTTTACCATTTATTTACCCAGATAGCCCAGCTGGGAGATACAACATTTTATTTTCAGTGCAGTAATAGTGTAGATAGGGAGATGTGGGATGACTGGATGGTCCAAGCAGCCCTTATCTGCTATCAAATTCTATGTTTCTATGGGTTCTGTTTCTACCTGTTTCCACAGCTGAGTGTTGTGAATCATTGCTGTTGTTAAATGGTTTGCTGGGGTCACACTGTAAGTATTTAGCTCCATTCCAGATTGAACCTGAGATCACCTGACTTCCATGCAGATGATCTAACCACTGCAACTGCACTGCTTCCTTTGGTTTCTAGGTCCTTATTTTGAACATGCAGTATAGGGCCTGATTTTCAAAGCTTCTTTTGTGCCGCAGGCCCTAAATGCTTCTAATATATGTTGCACATGACTTGCATCAAAGCATCAAGCTTTTTCATTCCTGCACTTTTTTGATACCTGATTAGAGATGTGTGAAATTAGAAAATGTCATTCTGTGAAATATTTTGTGAAATTTGCAAAATATTTTGCGGGTGCAAAATGTGAAATTCTGTGGGCGAAATGCAAAATGTCACTGTGAAATGTGAAATTTCACCCACGAAATGCATAATTTCACCTATGAAATGGTGAAATTACAATAAAATTTTGGTAAAATTTGGCAGAATTGCACATTTTGTTGTGAAATTTTGCAATTTTGCACCTGGCAAAAATGTCACAGAATGGCAGAATTTCCCAAAATGTTTCATGTGGTAAAATGCCAATTTTGCAGCAGTTTCACTGGCAAAAGTTAATTTCACCACATCTCTATTCCTGATAGACCAACATTTCTGTGGTCTACCATACACTAACACTGGGGCTGCTTTAGCGACACTTGTAGCAGCATGTAGTCAATTTTAACCACAGGCTACCACAAAACAGGTTAAAGTGCCATAAATATGTTCAATATTAGAGAATCAGTGCAGATGCAGCATTTAGACATGGTACATCAGTAGCAACAAACAGTGAGGCCTCAGGGATTACCACATGAATTGCACTTCTGTTTGATAATCAGCACCACAATATTTATCATATCTTGCTTACACTTAGGTTTATGTACAGAATCTGGATTTATTATGTCTGAGTTTGTAAACTACTTTGAAATATCTGGTGAAAGGTAGGTAAGTTATTAGTTTGAGGTCATTGTTTTCAGTAGGAAATCAAGATGCACTGCATTCTTCAGTAGCAGTACTGTTAATGATCATTTTATCCCAATGCATTATATGTGAGAAAAAAGTATAGCGAGGTGCGTGAAATATAACTGGCTGAGAAACAGACAAAAAATACACATCAAAAACATTTGCACTACATCAATCTCAAAAATATAGGCAGTACACAATCTTCCAGAGTTTTTGTTTTGTTTTTTAATAGGATATGAACATTTGCAAGTTCTTGGACTCTGCAGGGAGGGTGGGTCACTCGCTTAGTGTGGTGCCTCTGGATGCTGTGCAGTATCACAATAGGGAAGGAAACCAGCACTCTGCCCAGAAGTTGACACACTCAGGATGTTGTACTGAAGTCATATTTTTTGTTGGGGGGGCAAAAGCAAAACAAACTGCAGTTCTAACACTTATCACAGCACATACAAGCCCTGAAGAGGACCCAATGGAGCCCTCAGAGTGCAGGCTCTGGATATCTACTAGACTCTGTTGGCTAGAAATCATCATTTCTGTGATGTTCATTCAAAATAGTTTCTTTACGGACTTGCTTTATTGATATTTCCTAATCATTTTTTTTTGAATGATAAACATATTGGAAATGTACTTTTGGTTTTGAATGTTGCAATGGTTTTATGCATTTTGGTTGATTAGGAATGAAAGGCAGAGCTATGACTTTATAGCCCAGAGTTAGTGTTGACATCTCACATATCCAGAAAGGTCAGGGACCAGTGTTTGCCTCATGTGAGTTCATCTCAGTCACAAGAGAAGTGCCATCAAACAATGAGGGCAAGATTTTACAAAGATCCATCAAAGATTCACACATCAGTATTTTCAAAAGGCAAATGTATCTCAACTCAGTTTATCCAGTTTTGTAATACATAAGAAGGCTTACACCCATCTAGAATATCTCCCATGACTTTTTATTTATTTATTTATTTATCAAGTCTAGGATTACAAATACCTTTGAGCCATGGCTCTTTTACAAAGGTTCCACGTCAGAGAAATACAAATTATGGGGAACATCAAGACAGGCATTACAACAATGTGGACATTGCAAACAGAGTACAGATTAATACAGTTCAAGGGTAGCATATACAAGGCAGCCAATGGCATTTGTCAGAGAAAATAGACAGCAGATAAGAAGTGCCAGAGTCATAGGGAGAGGGAAGAGGGTGGGGGAGAGAAGGAATGTAGGAAGGGTGGCAAGAGGGTGAAAAGTGCAGCATTGGGTATACCAAGATGTGAGGGTAGAATCCAGTGAGGAGGGGGACAACTAGAGCAGAAAGGGAAGTGGAGAAACAAGGTTAAGTTGGGCAGTCACAGGAGCTGTTGGTAGTGAGATAGTCCCGGAGCCTAGTTTTAAACATACCAATAGTTGGGGCAGAGGAGATGGTTGGGCTGAGGCCATTGAACCAGAGTGGAGCTCAATAAGCAAAAGAGCGTTGTCCCTGTGAAGTGTGACAGTGGGGGACTTTCAGTAGCTGTAGCGTGGATCCCCTAAGGCACCATTTGTTAATTCGGTGTTGAACAGAGTTGAGACCCCAGAAGGTGCAAGGCCAAGGTAGATTTTTTTCACCATGGAGCAGGTGAGAAACTTTATGCAGTTTGATAGTTGGAGCCAGCCAGTCTGAGTGTACAGGTCACATGTGTGGGTGAGACGGTGAGTACCAGTGATGAGCCGACATGCTTTATTTAAGGTAGTTGAGAGGCATCTAAGGGTTGTGGTTGTGGCTGAGCCATAAACTATGAGACCATAGTCTATTACAGAGATCACAGAGCTCAGGACTGCAACCTTCAAACCTTCTGGCGTGAGGTGTGGTCTGTGTTTGTAGAGGAGACCAAGCCATGTATTAGCAGCTCTAGCTACATTATCTATATGAAGTCCATAGGAGAGATTTGGGTCAAGCTGTATTCCTAAGTATTTGAAGGACCCCACCTGATCTAGAATGTTCCCCTGGGTGGTGGAGATAGCCAAGTGGTGTAGCTTGTGTGGGTTATGAGAGCTGCAGAAGAGCATAGATTTGGTTTTCTTGTCATTGAGGACCAGTTTATGATTAAGAAACCATGTCTCTACAGAACTGAAACCAAGTTGAAGGTTGTGTTGAAGTTGCAGGATCTTTGTGAGTGGAGAATACAACAGCATCATTGGCATATAGTATGATCTGCTCAGAGCAGTGGTAAGGAGGAGTTTAAGAAAAGGCTAAAAAGGAGGGTCCCATTATGGATCCCTGTGGACACCAATGAACAGGCAGGGTGTTGAAAGAGCGTCCGCAATTTTACTCTGTGACTGGTTTTCTAAGTAGCTTTTAAACCAGAGAGAAGAGTCAGGTGATAGCCTGGCATTCAGTAGGTGTGTATTAATAATCCATGGTGTACTGTATCGAAGGCCTTGGAGAGGTCGACGAAACCGGCCCCTGTGAGAAGGCCATTGTCAAGGGATTTGTGCAAAGCTCCAGTGAACTCAAGAAGGGATGTGATGGTGCTATGACTTTTCTGGAAGCCGTGTTGTTGTGGACAAGGTATATTATATTTATCCAAGTGGTCGGTAAGTTGATCAGCCACGATGCGCTCAAGTGCCTTAGAAAGTGGGGGCAGTATGGAGATAGGGCGATAATTTGAGTGAATCATCTTGTCCCCACTTTTATGGATAGGTGTCACGGTGGCTGTTTTCCATAGGTCCGGGAATTTTCCACAGCTGAGATAGAGGTTTAGGATTTTTGTTAATGGATGAATTACCTCATCGAGGGTGAGCAAAAGAAGCTTAAGGTCCAGGGTGTCACTACTAGATCTAGATTTAGAGATAGCTGCAGTAACATAGCAGCGAGCTTCATTCAGCCTTACCTTCCTGAAGTAGAAGAGGGGATGGTTAGACTGAGGGGCTGAGGTATTTGGGGAGTTGGCCCTGTTTTCGAAAAAGTCACGGGGTAGAACAGCACTAAGATCTGAAAAAGCTGTGTTAAAGATGTTTGTGATCACTTTGGGGTCAAGGGTTGAGGATCCATCAACCATTAACATGGCAGGAGAGGTTTTTGGCTGCTTTCCTGTGACATCCTTGATATTGTCCCAGAAAGCACAACCATTTCCCCATGTATTGGTGAGAGCATCTTTGTAATAGGTGGATTTCATTAGCCGTATGGCTTTTGTGCAGGCATTTCATGCTTGTTTGTAATTTTGGATGTCCATTTGTTTGCCAGTGGCCCTGGCAACTTCCCAGAGGTGATCCTTTAGTTTCAGCTGTGAGAGAAGAGCCGCAGTGACCCATGGGTTAGAGAGAGATTTTGTTTTGCGCCTTTTAGCAGGGGCAAAGAGGTCACAGACTTTGTTGAAAATTGAGATGAAGTGATCAAGAGCCAAGTTAACATCTGTTGCTTCATAGATGAGATGGGTAGCCAGTCTTGTAGAAGCAGGTGTTGTTTGAGATGTGGAAGTTTTCCACGAGGAAGGACTCTGCTAGCGATAATTTTGGGAGGGGGCTTAAGGAATTTGTTAGACCATGCACACATTACTGGGGAGTGGTCACTGAGTGAGTCTGGGAGAATGGTCGTATGAGAAATCCTTTTGGGGTGAGTGGTGACGACCCAATCCGAGAGGGTACTGGTGCCAGTCTTGTAATTAATCCTAGTAGGGGAGTTTACCATTTGCGTGAGGTTAGCAGCTGAGATGAAGTCTTTATAGGCACTGGCACTCGATGCTAACTAGTTTATGTTGAAATCCCCTAGTAGACTAAGTTCAGTTTTGGGAGGATGTGAGTTGATAAAGTTTAGGACTTTGTGGGTGGATTGTGAACCTATTTCCATCCAAGGAAGTTATCCGGTCTATTTTTGAAGGAAGTAAATGTTGGTGCTTCCACCACTTGATTAGGTAACGAATTCCAGTCCTTAGCACTTCTTATAGTAAAGAAGTTATCTGTTTTAGTAGTCCTAACTTTCGGTATTAATAATTGATGATTATTACGACTAATTTTTTTCAAGCGATCATGAAACAGAAACCCACAAGTGTCCTTTACGATAGGATTATGTAAGATTTTATAGAGCTGCTGAAGGCTTCCCTTCTTCTTTCTGTCTTCCAGGCTTACTAAACCTGCAGCCTGGAATCTAGCACTATACTATAAAGTTCTTAAACGAGGTATGGGTTTAGTGACTCTACGCTGTACCCTTTCAAATAGTTCAATATCCTGTTTTAAATATGGATCCCAAAAAGAGGAACAGTAATCCAGATGAGGTTGAATGTAAGATCTGTAAATAGGCTTAATAACTTGTGCACTCTCATTAGTGAAGGACCGTTTAACACATTTTATAGTCCTATTTGTTGTAAAGGCTATTTTCTTACACTGGTCACTAGAGGTCAACTGTTGGTCTATTTATTACATAAACTGACAGCCTCAGAATCTGTGGCACACAAAAGAAACAACTGCAGTAAGAAATGATGTAAACCAAATTGGTATAATTTTTTTCCTGCAAATTGTGATTTTTGCCACAGATTCTTTGAAAATATTAGGGCTGTTCAGATGCATTTGGGTGGATAGAAGCCCTTTTGAAAATCCTGCTCTGAGTGTTCTAATACTGCTGCTGAAAACACTGATAAAAAAAAAAGTGGCAGACATATTTCCTTTAATTATTTTAAATCTAAATATTATTCCAAAGCAGACAAAAAAGGGGGAAGGTGCTTCTAACAAGAAAGGTAAGAAAGTGAACTCTGCAATGTAATTAACAATGTGTCCAAGCTCAGTTTTCTCTGTGACATGGACTGCTGCTGTACTGTTGAAGTGGTCAACCTACTGCCAGCTCACAAGCTGGTGTCAACAGCTCAACTTGTTTTTCTTGCACACTGCTAAAACATACTTGTGTCATGTCGTTTGGTGCGAATGACTGTGAAACTTATTTTGTGAAGCCCAGAAGCAACATCAGTCTAAAATCCTTTTGATGTCCAGTGAATTCAATGGGGATTCAGGAGTACTGCTGATACATCATTAGGCAGCATTCAGCATTACAGTGCCATTTTTGTTATAATCGCTTGGGTCTTATTTTTATTCAGGTAGTGAGGATTTCTGCTTTGATAAGGATTTTTAAATCTATGCAGCATTCATTCTTGAAAATATTTAATCTGAATAAAATCTCAAGATTGCTATAATGAAGTCACATAAACTGCTTACCCTTTCCATGCATAACTGAAGCTGTTATTCTTAATCATCACGGAAATGGCAGGCCAGCAAATTCTTGCACTCAAATGAGACTGTCTGCTCCATTCATTTTTGCTACAAATCAATATACCCTTTTCCCTCTCTACCAGTGCATGGAGAATAGGACAATATAAAATATGTTTTTTTTTGTTTGTTTGTTTACCAGGCTGTTTGGTCTAATGTTTAGAGCAGTGGCTTATGAACCAAGACATCATCAGAGGTTTCCACTCTGCTAAAGCCAAATGCTCACTGTGTGACCTTGGTCAGGTCACTTACCTCCCAGTGTGCCAATCCATCAATCTGAGGAAAAGGGTAAAAGTAGTGCCACACTGGACGTGGGATGTTGCATTGAAGCTGAGTTGTCCTGGCTAAATAAACCGTAAAATGAGCATGAATACCAACCTTTTCTTTTAGAAATTGAAGACAAAACAATGGCCTCTACTGCTCCAGAAGAAAAAGCTCCCACTGTCTTTTCCAAAAAAGAAGCATATACATATACTAGTATGGGGAATATTAAGTATCCCTGTTAACCGGTACTTGTTTGGACAGCATAATTATTTCATCCCTAATTATATAGTGGAGGGGGACATGATGAGCCTGGAGTCCTTTTTTATTTATTTAGCTTTTGTTTACCAAGTAGGCGTACTAGGTAATTGAATGCCTATTTTCAGGTGTGACCCAGGAGAGCACAATCAAGTAAATAGACAATGAATATACAAAATAAGCCATACATTGGCAAGAAAGTACATCGTATGAAATAAAATCCAACAAGACATACATTAGGAAGAAAGAACATATTGTGCAGTGCCATCAGTTACAATTTCTGCAAATACTGACATACATGGTTAACAGTACATTTAGCATGGTAGAGAGAGAGAAGAGAGGTCAAATTTCATGTTAATGGGTTAGCATGAAACTACAAGAATAGTGCATTGAATGTATGGAAACCTAAAGCATAAGGGAGACAGGGGTGAGATATATTCATATAATCATCCTCAGGGATGTGCTGCTTGGTAGCCTGTGACATAGGTGACCACAATTGGGCACTTTCAAAAAGGGTAACTCAATCATGGCACTTACCGACAGGGCTACTGACCGGGGAGGGTGACTGGATGGGGGGGTTCACACATATAGTGAAAGGATGTTGCTACATGTACAAGCGCATGGGGGGGGAGTGAGCATGCTGAATGAAGGGTGGAAGGGGAGGGAGGGTTTGTGAGGCATGGTCCTATGGTAGGCTGCTGAGCTGTCCCCGTGGTATGGTGGGTGGGTGGTGGGCTGGGGTTCCAAGAGTGCTGGGTTCAGGTCCAGGCACACATACGTTTTGTACACCAGGCCCAAAATTTTGTTTTTTAAGATTTTGCACCCCCCCCGACATGCACCCTCCTGGAGTTGAGAACCCTTTAGTAGGGGGTGGGGGGAACAGTCCCCCACATAATAGAGAAAATCCTAAGCCCTCAGCATCCTGCTCAATGGTTCAGACAGTCAATGAAAGGAAATGAACTGAAAGTTCAGAACTTTGAAGATACTCCTCGAATAAAGCTGCATCAATAGCTTGTGCTGTCCTTTAATCTGGAACATACAGCCCCTTGTTCTACAGAAAAGCTGCATTCAAGCTGTTATAAGCAGTGAGGCAGGGGGGTATCGAGCCCAAATAGGTCTATGGAGACAGCTTATGTAGGGAACATCTGGGCAGACAGGGTGGGCCAAGCAGTCATTTTCTGTCATCAAATGTTATGCTTCTGTGTTTCTTAGTATGATAAACTACAATATATAGTAGACCACAATATCTTCAATGAATGACTTTTTTAGAGTATTCACAAATTGCACAGAATGAGTCCTACGTGTGGACTGTCTGAAAATAAAACACCAATACCCAACAACACAGCTGCTGCTGTACTCTGTGAACTGAATGGGTTATGCTGTTACAGTAGCCAGGCTATTCTTTACATGCCAGAGTGGTGCTTGAAGGCAAACTGCCAGTAAACATGTCTTGCAGTGCAGGCAGTAGAAGTTTGTCCTCTTGTAAACAAGGTATGGCTTGGTACATCTTATGCAATGCTGAAAATTCTAAGTAGTTTTGACACTTGTTACAACACTTTTAAGGCTTGCTTGTTCTACTGCAAACAAGTACAGCTTTTAGGATTTGTTGGTTGCAACTGTAGTGTAAAGGAGTATTTTAAATAATGACATACAGCAGGAGGGTATATTATATGAATGGTTTAGTATTTTCCTCTTAGTGTTTTTTTCCTGAGGTTTACTTGAAAACAATGTAAATAGCCTGGTCTGTGAGTGTTCAGTTTACTGAAACTGATGAATATGGAGTTCTGCATGTTTTTTGTTGTCACCTATAGTACAGGTGTCAGATTTTTATTGGTCTGATCTTAGATGCAGGTGCGATTAAAAAAAAGAGTTATGATCTTCCTAGTTGTTATTACGCATGTGTAAATACCTTCTGGCAAACATTGACTGATGAGCTATTTATCACAATCATATATAATAGAACTGTTATTCTGCTAGTGCCTTTCCTTCCCAGCATAGACTTTTAATCACCCTCACCTCCTTACCCTGCCCCTAAGCAAAAAAGTGCCAAACAACTAAAGGTCTGCCTTGACCCTTGATCCATGATGGGTGTGGGGCAAATAGATGAGCTGCCTCACTTCTGGCTGCTCAGACATCCCCACTTCCTCCCTGCAACATAGACAAGCTCCAGTGTTGTGCTCTATAACAGACTACTTAGAGTCACTCAGTGAAGCTAGACAAACTGAGATTCTCAACTATCTACACCCACAATCTGAAACTAACAACTTGTTTTTATTCACAGAAAGCATTCAAAGTAGGGTTAGGAGCGGAATGACTGAGTCATTGGAAACAAAGCATATGCTGTTGCCCCTCACAACATAAATTAGGATAGGGTAGCATGTTACTTTCATGACCAGTTGTATCTGTTGGGGGGTGAGATAGAGAAGTCAGGGTGATGAAATGATGGTATCAGCTGAGGGGTAGGGGCTGGCAGAAATCCATGTTTTTGTAAACTTATATCTATATCTCTGTCTCTGTCTATATCCATATCTATATCTATATCTGTCTGTCTGTCTATCTTTAGAAAATAGGCTTTTTATTTGGAGGCATCTGATTGGCTAGTGCCCCTTCAACAGGAGTACATTAACTTTCAATAGATGCCCACCAAGTAAAAAGACCCAGCCCAAATGTGCTTCATGCCCAGCCAAATATCCTTGTGCCCAGCGTGCTTTGTCATTGGCTGATGCACTGGGCACATCATTTCAAACTGCAGCCATTTTTTTTTTTCACTTAGCGAGACCTTCATGTTGGCCGTACACAAGATACCTCAACAAATGTATTTGTAATTTACTTATTTATTTTGCCAACAGCAAAAAGCACATATCTTAAAAATGTTCATTTTCCTACTTTCCGCTTCTTTACAGAGCCAGTGACAAAGTCCACAAAATCCCCCCCCCCAGTTTCCTGGCAACAGCTAACAGCCGTTACATGCATTGCACATGACTCGCCGAGGTACACAAAGAAATCCTACGGCCACCTGCCCTATCAGCCTTCTCCCACACTGTTCCCTCGTCTGTCTTTTTAGAAACCCATATGCTCATGGTAAAAAAAATAAGCTTAACTCGCACCTCACTGAACCAGTGTATCAGATAATTGTCGCTGAGCTCCCAATGTTCTGCTTCTTGTGTTCAGTGTTACAGTGAACTCACAAACCCAGATGTTTACGATAAAAAAAAATAAAGAAAATAAGCACATCTTGTACCTCACTGAACGAGTGCATTAGATAATTGCAGCCGAGCTCCCAATTTTCCACTCCTTGTTCAGAGTGCACTCACAGTCTTTGCACCACCACAGCTCTAAAAGCGTCAGGCAGTATAATCGCCAGTGAGCTCCCAATGTTCGCTCCCTTTTCAGACTCACTGCAATAATACTGCTCCCACCAAAACTCTAAAAGGGGCAGGCAAAACACAAGCAACAGGGAACATTTTTCCCATTCACCTGATGATCATGACCTCACATAAACTTGCTCTGAAGAGCAATGATAGTATCTCTACTTATGGGGGCGGACAGAAATAACCATGACAACCATGACCAAAGGCTTCAAATACAGAGGCTCTAGGATAGTATAGGTGGAGGAACTATTTTATGTCACAACACATCTTAAACTAATTCTTTTGCAAAAAATATTTTGCTAAACTTATTTTCTTTTACATTTCCCATTTTCTAAGTGCAATAATACCCTCCAGGGTGGGCGGGGCGTGGGCAATACTGCCTTCAGGCTATAAGGCCCTCTGCTTGAGGCGTTGGGCCTCATTATGCCCCTGGGCAGTCCGGTATTGCCCAATACCGCCCACCCTGTTGGGTATTATTGCTTGCATCTATCTATCTATCTATCTATCTATCTATCTATCTATCTATCTATCTATCTATCTATCTATCTATCTATCTATCTATCTATCTATCCATCTTTCTAGCTATCTGTCTCTACATGTATGTAATGGATGGGTTGGAGATTCTAGTTTTCAGTTGGATTTTATACTTCATAAAGAATGCACCTTGAATAGGGCCTGATATTTGATATTTGGATCTGAATAACAAATAGTACATTAGGTGTGGTGTTCGAAATGTATGCCAGTTACTTGTACTGCCTTTGTTGCTTCTGTACTGCATGTCTGTTCTGCAGCATCCAGTAGAGTCTCTCACTGCTGTGTAAGAGTAGTTTCACATGTATCCATGGACTCGGAGAACAGTGAATCAAAGCTGAGCTGTTCTCCACGTGACAGATGCACGTAAAGTAACACTTACACAGCAATGAGTGGCGGTTCAGTCGTAAATATTAATACATTACAGAATGATCAGTAATGCTGTTGTTTACCTAAAATACATTTGAAAAGAAATGCTATGAAGTATGAACCTGCCCATATCCAGAGCAGCTGTGCAGGAGAATTAATACACATACAAATGTGTTCGACAGCATGCAAAACCACCACCTGCCCATCAGTGAAAGTTACAGCAGTACAGAAGAGAAGAGCAGAGCAGCAACAGTAGACCAAAATGCCGATTAAAAGAAAATTGAGAGGTATATTTTTCTTTTCAGATTACACAGTTCAGCAGCATCAGCATCTTTCTCAATGGAACGAGCAAGGAGGCAGCTACATAAAGTACTCCACTGGTGCCTCATATGAAAACACAATAGTGGAGCATAGCAGTAGAGCAACTCAGTGTACCAGCTGATAAAAAGACCACAGCACTAGGTAAAAGTTAAAATACTTTATTCAAATAGTTATAAAAGCCCTGGAGCGTTGCATGATTTGGACCCTTGATGAAGACTCAGAGCGAGGTGAAGCACTGTATCATTATGCAGGATGCTGACTACTAACAAACTGTGTAATCTGTGATAAAAACTTCTCATAGAAAATCTCAATTTGCCAAAAGTCAGCATTTTGGGACAACTGCACCACTCTCCCTCCCTCTTTTGTATAACAGCTTCATATGTTGCACTGAATAAGAGTTCTTCATGCAAAGGGGAATGGCCACTCCCATTGGTTTGTGGTACTCCCTTGACATGTAATTATAGAGGACATAAAATGGTTTCTAATTGGTAGCTGTTAATAATGTACCTATTTACAGAAATTATATCCATAAGCCTAAAAGATCCATATGTAACTGTACCTGAATAAAAAGTGGTGTGAAAAAATACATTTTCCATTGTTTTGCTTTTATGGGCAGCATTCTGTTACAGTTCTCTTGATGGAACCAGTGATCTGGGAGTTTTAACTATGTCACAGTTTGTGCACAGAACTTTGAGCACAGTTTTGATAGGTTAACAGCTCACAATTAGCATTCTGTACACAGACCGTGACATTGTAAAACTCCAAACTACCAGTTTCACAAAAAGAACTGTGTAGTGTGTTGTCCATAAGAAGAAACTAACTGAAAAGCAGTTTTTCACATTAGTATTTATTCAAGTACAGTTAAATATGGCTCAGTTGAAGGTGCGTTTTTCATTTCTGTTGCTAGGTACATTACCAACTGATGCCAATTATCAAACATTTAATGTCCCCTTTAACTTTAGAGAAAGGGTTGATATTTTACACATGCAGTGTATAGCCTGACAACTCAGAGTACACTTTTTAAATGACCCAGTATTTATATATATATATATATATACTGTATATATAATTCTGTTTATTTTCCATGTATTTCCATACTTTTCTTCAACTTATTTTCTTTTTTTATTACAAAAGAATGTACATATGGTGTGTTTCTTGCCTTTTGGTCTTCATCAGTCTTTATTGCCTGACTACACATGAAGTCATAAACCTTTGCTTATAACATTTCTTGTAAAGGCTTTGCCTGGAGCTCAGTGGTCAAGCAGCCAGCCACTCCCACTTCCTAAGCTATATAAGCAGTTCCTCTCAGCCTCATTGTGAAGCATTTTTGCTTTGCAGCCGAAAGCTCTGACAGTTTGTCCTTGTGCTGGTTGGGCCTCCCTGGCTGGCTGAGGCCTGTGCCCCCTCCCCCAAGCCTTGCTGCTCCGGCTTGTCTCTGCTGGGCTTCTGTGTTTATTTTCCTACTTCTGGTTTGTATTTTGCCTTTGGCTGTGTGTGCTTCCTTCTGTTTTTGTTCCCTGTTTTCTGTGTTTGTGTGTCTTTGGTTTTGTCTTTTGGGGGGGCTTTGTTTCTAAGCTCCTAGCATACTGCTACTCCAGAGCTCATACTACTTGCTTTCAGTTATTCACAACTCTCAAATTACTTGCACTGCAACTGCAAACTTGATCTATGTGTTTCAGCTCATCTAAAGCTGCTTCATGTTGCATACTGGATTACTTTCACCTGACTTAGATTAACTTTGAACCTAGCTATACAGCTCACTCATGCATGTTCTAGTTACCTCATTACAGCAGTCTCATTGTAATGTCTGATGACAGTGTTTTCAGATCATTGTGCCTCTTTTTATTTTGTTTATTTCAGTTACAACTCTGTGTACGCAATTGTTTTCACTACTGCTGTACAGGCCTAATTGCTTACTGCTACTGCTTCGTTTACTCCCATTGCTATTGTACCTTGTTCTACTCTGAAGTTAGCTAAAGCTCCTGCTGAGGCTATTAAATTATCTCTAATATCTGCATTTGGTTATCGGCCCTTCCATTGCTTCCTTGTTTGTCCTACGTTGGGGACTGGGAGGTGTTTGGGGGGGTTGTGGCCAATGTGGCTAATTATTTCTGTTCTAAATCCTGTTTTCACCACCAAAAATACTCAGAGTTTGTCACCTTGATTGGTCTTTGAAATGCCTGGCTGGCTTGCCCCAACTGCTCAGTGCTGTTTGCCCTATGTTATGCAGACCTATGTGCAGGTCCACTTATTACTACTCTGTTTACTGACCTGCGTGCAGGTCCACAATTTGCTTACACAACCACTGATCCTTGCTTATGCAAATCATTGCTTCATGCCTACTGTCATCCCCTTGGCTTCAGCCTCTGGGATTCTGCTGCATTCAATCTGCATTTGATCTTGCAAGGTCTCGGCACTAAGTGCTCATTATGACCTCAGCACGCTGCGCTCATTCAGCTCACCAGCTTTTCAGCTTTCAATTTCTGGGGCATGCCAGCCATTCTATTCGGATGCAGGGTCACTGCAGTCGATGGTCTCACTCGGCATTTAGTCCGCATCTTGAGCGTGTCCAACTTGGGGTCAGATCTTTCTCACCTGGCCCATAGCTGGGAATGTCCTTGCCCCAGGCTTGGCTTTAGCTGCCTGCTATGCAACAGCAGCTCCTGGTGTAGAATTTAGGACTAGTGGTGAAGGGTGGAAAAAGTTACCTCCTTTGGCTCTAGTGTTCCACTATAATGGTTAGCCATTGACTTTGGTGGTTTCCCTAGCAAGGCACCTTCACCGCATTCTCCCTACGACTGCCTCTGGTTCACCTGGTTTGATTTAGGGTGGGTAGGCCAGGTGAGTGCATCAGCAGTTGTTGCTCTCCTCCTGCACCTTGGATGCATGTATTGTTGCAGAGTTTTCTCACAACCTTCCATGGCATTCCCACTAGAGGGTTTGAATAAGAGCCTTCCTCCAAACTAGAATATTTTCCACCTCCCATTAATTGGGTTTTCCAAATTGCAGCTGCAGAGCTGTCACTAAATAAACTATCCCAAGCCTGAAGGGAAGGCGATCTAGGCCTTGGATCCCCAGAGATTTCCTCCTCATAGTTTTTTTTTTTCTCTCCTCCATTGCCTCAGGTCATAACACTTAGTTAGCATAGTTGTTTCCCCTAATTTCTTTAGGTAGGCTCCGCTGTTGGATGGTGGTGGAGGATGTTCTGCCATTCTTTCTCTCTCCTCAGGGGATCCCTGAATCTCAACGAGTCCATCAGTATCATGCTGCATAAGTCTGTGCATTCATTATGTTATCCAACTGAGCATCTCATTGAATTATCAAACTGTCTATGATTTTCCACTATGTTACAGTTACTGCTCCTATGTCACATTTACTGCTTGTTCATACTGTATGCTTTGTGTTGCCTCCTTCTTTGGGGATGATTATACTACATTTCTGTTGGGGATTCCTAAGGTACCTTTAGCCACGGGAATCATCCCATAACACCTCTAGGGGTGGCACCCTCTCCAAGGGTCCCTTGCCTTTCATACCCCTACAGGATGGAAATTCTTTTGGATAGAGAGTGTGAACAGCCAAAACCAAACTACCACAGTTGCACAAGCATACCACTATACTGGCTGTGTAGGTCAGTGAATTGGAAAGGCTTTGCCTGGAGTTCAGTGGCCAAGCAGCCATCCACTCCCACTTCCTGAGCTATGAAAGCAGTTCCTCTTAGCCTCATTGTGAATCATTTTTTCTTTGCCCTGCCATCGTCCCCTCCTCCTCCTCCTCCAGGGGCAGCACTCTCTCCTTAGGGGGAGTCCTAAGGTACCTTTAGCCATGGGAATCATCCCGTGGCACTTCTAAGAGTGGAACCCTCTCTGAGGGTTCCTTGCCTTTTCTACATAGAAACATAGAATCATAAAAGCTGACAGCAGATAAGGACTGCAAGGCCCATCCAGTCTGCCTATTTCTTTTTCTGCCTTATCAATGTGCCATCAGCCTTGCTCTGTCAATGGCCTATCTATTCATACTCATCTGTATTGCTCCCTTATGCCTATCCCATGCCTGTTTGAAGCCCTGCACTGTATTCATATCTACCACTTCCTGAAGTAGGCTGTTCCATGCATCCTCCACCCTTTCTGTGAAAAAGAAATTCCTCACATTACCCCTTAATCGGCTTCCCTCTAATCTCATGCTGTGTCCTCTTGTCCTGCTATTTTTCTTATATTGAAACATGTTAGACTCTTTCACCTTGTTAATGCCCTTAAGGTGCTTGAATGTTTCGCTCATATCACCTCTCTCCCTTCTTTGCTCTAGGGTTTAAATATTGAGCTCCGTTAATCTGTCCTCATATGTTTTTTAATGCAGTCCCTGCACCATTTTGGCTGCCCTTCTCTGGACTGCCTCGATTTTGTTAATGTCCTTGTGAAGGTGTGGCCTCCAGTACTGCACACAGTACTCCAGATGGAGCCTAACCAGTGTCTTGTAAAGAGGGACTATTTCTTGCCTCTTCCACCTACAGGGTGGTAATTCCTCTGGAAAAGAGAGTGTGAATGGCCAAAACCAAACTAACACAGTTGCACAAGCATACCACTATACTGGCTGTGTAGGTCAGTGAACATCTATTTAAATGGAAATGGCTGTGATGGGGAAACAGATGATTTTAACTTCTTGTGCTGACCAACAATAGAAGCAGTTGAGATCATAGTGGTACAATGATCCTTCCTTCATGCAAGTATTCTTACAAACAAGGAAGCTGAGAAATACAAAACTACATGGAATTACTGAAGTATGAAATGCAAGAATAATTTTGACAAATGCATGTTTTCCCTAAAGCATCAGTAGTTCTATAAGAAAACTCAATTTGGATTTACAGTATGCATCACTTTATTGCGCTTGTATCAGCATTTTCTTTTGGATGCTTAACAGTAGTGGAATGGATACTCAGAAATGGAAATAATGAAATGGATATACTTTCATAGGAGATGAGGCTTAAAGTCTGCAGTAGGTTAAAGATATTTTTTATTATATACTGTCCCATTATAAGGTTTTACTGCCACCCCTAGACTATATTAACATTAGCAACATTTAAACAAACAGAATTCATATAAAATAAGTATTTTGTCTAACTGAACCAACATCAGTTAAATAGCTTTTCCTGGAGATTTCCATATGGGGTTGGTTGGGGGTCTTCTTGCTTAACTGTTTATGCACAGCTTTCCAACTGCTTTATTTATTACAGGTCAATCAGCCTAACCTCTGTGGCTGGGAAACTGATGGAGACAATATTAAAAGACAGGTTAGTAGAATTTATGGAATGTAATAAATTACAGGCAGTAAGCTGCATGGGTTTACCAAGGGGAAGTTGTGCTAAATGAATCTAAAATAATTTTAGGACAGTGTGACAAGAGATGTGAACAGGGAGTGACCTGTTGATGTGGCTACTTGGACTTCAGTAAGGCCTTTGAAATAATGCTGCATGGGAGGTTACTACAGAAGTCAAGAGGCCTAGTAACTAGGGATGAAATAACCCAAAAGGTGGAAAATTGGTTAAGGAACACAACCCAGAGGGTGCTACTTAATGGGGAATTTTCAGGGGGTTAGTACTAGGCAAGCTACACTACAAAATATTCATTGAGGACATAGGGGAAGGACTAAGAGAAAAATATTATATATTTGCAGATGACACCAATATCTGCAATACAGTGAACAATGGAAGGGGTGGAAGCCTTCATGAAGGACCTGAAAATGCTATAGAAGTGGTCTAGCATTTGGCAGCTGGGATTCATAGAAATATAGAAAATATAAGCAGAAAAAGCACATTGGTCCAGTCTGCCCACTTTTAGCATATTCTACTCCATAAACTATTGTCAGTATAGGATTTTTGCCTTCCCCTCCCCTGTGTTCCCTGTCTTAATACAACCCTAACTGAGAAACCATTAAACCTGTTACTCTTTACTAGAGCTGGGCAAAATTTATCTTCTGCAGTGAAATTTGTCTATATTCTGATTTAGCTTCTCCTGAATTTCTTAGAATTCCACCAAAACTTACACAAATGTTGCCAAAATTGTAATTTCAGTTATTTTCACATAATTTAAAATATATTTGTTAGAACCAAACCACATTTGACATGTTTACTCTACTATGGACTATACAGAAATATATCAAGTTTCATATCACTATCTTTAAAAGTGACAGAGTTGCAAGCCTCCAAACTTTCAGAAATTTTAAAATTACATGTTGTACTAATGTAAACTGCAGAATGTTAAGCCCCCATAACTTTAAACTAGAGAATGGAATATCATCAATTTTGTTTGGTTCATTCACCCTAAATACTATGCCTTGAGGTGACCCCTTGGCCCAGCAGCAGAGCATTGTGCTGCTATGCTAATGATCTGGGTTCAGAAGCAAGTCTGGAAAGTCACATCGGGAGGAAAGCCATAATGGAGACAGCTGATGCTCAGCACTGCATCTTGGTTGGGGAGTGTTCTAAGTAAGTTCCACCAACACAGATGCCCCTGTGACTGGGCCAGAGAACTTCTCCTGCTTCAGGGGAAAGTTGTGGCTGTGTGAGGCTGACAAAGGCACCACCCCCACCTGGAGAGTTGGGAGGAAGTAAATGTTGGAGTAAAACCAGGTAGCCAACTGAATGACGGCTGGTTTTAGCCTAATCAGGACATATCCCTGTGAACAGGATATATCACTGAAAAATGAGCTGCTGGCTAGGAGAAAAAACAATATGGAAAATAAAAAGAGGAAGTGTGTTGTGTGTGTCAGCTCTCTAATCTCTTGCTCAAGGTCTGGTCATGTTATAAGCAGCCAAAGATTTCAAAATAACATCGGTAACTGAAGTTGAATTTAATGTGCTTTTGTGAAATATTGGAATGCTGTGATACTTTTGTCAAAGTCACGCCCATGCATATTACCCAGTTATACATTTGAGTTGCCATTGTAGAAGAAGGTAAAAGCTGGGTATAGCGGCAATAAGATAGCATTCATAGGAGTCTCCATAGTAAAAGTATAGTGGTGTTAAGGGACTGGTCCCAAGACTGATCCCTCCAGTATCCCCCCATGATCTCCCTTCACCCATTTGACCCCATTTACCACCACTCTCTGCTCTTGCCTCTAACCCACTTCCCTCTGATTTAGCTAGGTCTTTTGCCTCTCCCAAATACTCTAATTTCTTCAACAACCTTCTGTGTGGCACTGAGACAGATACCTTGCTGAAGTCAAAATAGAGTAAATCTACTGCTACTGACCTTATCATGAAGTCAAAGTATACTATCAGGGTAGTCTGACATGCTCTCCCTGCCAAAATCGCATGCTGCTTACAATCCCAGAGCCGTTTTTTCTCCAGGTAGTCCACTAGGTTCTCTTTGACTAGTGTCTCCATCAGTTTGCCAACAATGGCGGTAAAGCTGAGAGGCCTGTAATTTCCAGGTTTCTCTCTCTTCTTCCATTCTGCAGCAGCACGATGTCCACTGTCCTCCAATCTTTTGGAACCACCCCTGATTGTAATGAGCTATTGAATATCCCCGCTAGGGTTTCAGCCAATTCTAATGCCAATTTCCTGAATGCCATCAGATGCATCCCATCTAGCCCTGGAGCCTTGTCTCTTTTCATGGTTTCAAGCCTTTTACTAACCCTTTCTCATGTAATTGCCACCTGTCCCATTTCTGAGATTTCACTTGAAGCTGCATTTATGCTACTTTCTGGCAGAGACCTGCTGTCCTCCTCTGGGAATATAGAGCAGAAGTAATTGTTTAGAATGGCTACCTTCTGCTCACCAAAGCAATCTCAGTATATTCAAAGTCATACATACTGGGCACAAAAAACCCCAATTCAAGTACAAGATGGGAATAGAAGACATGGCATGTACCTCCGCAGAAAGTAACCTAGGGGATTTTCATTATAAATTATGTGAAAATAGTGACAAAGTGTTCAAGGTCAGTTGGGAGAGAACATAGGATGATTTCTGAATTGTGAACGAGATAGCAAACAGAACGAGGGAGGTGATATTCTTCCTGTAGAAGTCATTGTTTTGTCCCCACCTTAAGAACCATGTTCAGTTCTGTCCCCTCACCTTAGAAAGGGCATTGATAAGTAAGACTGTGCAGAAGAAGGCAATAAAGATGACCCATGGGCAACAGTGGAAGTTCTACAGTATGAGGGAAGGCTGTAGGGTCTCAACATGTACTCCATACAGAACAGGGTCGACATGATTGAGACTTTTAAATACCTCCAAGGGATAAATGGGATGGAGTGTAGGGGAGTGTTTTAGGTTGAACCCAAATGCATTGCAAGAGGTAATATGGGGACACAATGAAGTTAGTAGGGAGAAGATTCAGGAGAGGGTGAGAACGTTCTTCTTCACAGATTGCCAAGGGAGCATGTTGGGGGGGGGCAGAAACCAGTCCTGGGATTCAAGTTCAAGTTGGACAGGCACATAGGTACCATAAAAAGAAAGAATGACCCAGAGACAGTGAGAGAAGCTGGGTGCCCAATAGGGCCCCTTGCCACCACAGAGGTTTAGGGAGGACTGTATGGGCCTTGTGGTCCTTTTTCTGTTGGCACAATATGTGTCTCTTTGGTTCTGTTTTTTTTTTCTTTATTTTCTTTCTATATCTTACAGTTCATCAGTTGTTTGCACTTATTCTATAATGCTCATACAATATCAGTATACTGTTGTAAAGCTTGGCAGCACAACCCACTTCTTTCTTTTTAAATTTGCAATATTTGTTAGCCTGTAAAACAAATTAGATGCTTTTAGAAACATTGCATTTCTGATATCAAACATCCTTTACAGGGTATGAACTGTATATTTTGTATCTAGGTGATGTTCTCCCAAAGCTGCAGTTATCCTCAGCTGAATCTACATTTGGTAACTTCCTAGCCCCCAAAACTATGTAATGCTTTGTGGCTGAGTACACAAGAGAGTACTGGGCTACTGTCCCGATTCTCTTCATTATCCTATTTTATGCTGCCCAGTCCATCCCTCTTACCACAGGTGACAGCCTGCTCAGGTATTGATAGAGAGACTTGTGGAGAAAGCAAGTCTGCACATGTTACAAGACTGCCACAGGCTTTCTGTGGGAGAAGGATGACACCTCCCTCCTCATGCCTGCTAGCACTGTCATTGGCTGAATCCTAGCTCAAGAACCATCCAAGAATTAAAGACTTTGGCTCATTCCAAAGCCCATATTGTCCACATGTTAACCCTACTCACTAAAGCTGAACAATTAGGGTGTCCACTCATTGAATCATTTTTCTGTTATCAGCTATTGTATCCCTAATATGGTATATCTCTTGTTGTCATCTGACATATATATGACTTCATTTTACAACTAATATTATTTCAATGCTGTCTGTACATTTGTCTAAATTTCTTATACTGCTTTATGATGTTTGATGCTTTTTAATATAGTAATGCTTATCAAAGTCTTTGTAACAGTATGTGGAAGGACACCACTGTAAATGAACTGGTAGCTCAATAGTCCTATCCTAAAAACAACATTAAAATTGAAACTGCAGAAAAAAAGGATCTTGGATTAGTAAGCTGCATTAAATATTTTTGTTCTACAGAAAATTTGTAGCTGTTCAGGTGAGGAATGTAAAAAACTACTACCCCATCCCACTCCACTGTTTTCTCAGACCACAACTCATAAGCAAGAAACTGCACATGTGGGTTTTGATCTTAGAGATTCAGCACTTATTTTTGTCATTATTCAGGTATCGTAAGCAAATAATACAAGTGAATTACAAAAGTGATCTCAAGCTGCTATTATTCAACTGAAGAGCTAAAGTAGGAAATAGAATTTGTTAAAACCTGGAACCAAAGAATGGGCAGCTTGACCACTTGAACAGAAAAAAAAGTTGTAATATATGTGATACGAGAATGTTAAGTAATTCCCAAATAAGCTCTATGCTGACATAGAAACATGTTTAGCTAAGTAAGAAAATTATTAAATTTGATGCATTTTAAATGTAAAAACTCTTGGTTTCTGAGGTAGGTTCTTCTTATTCTAATTATTATTAGTATTATTAGACTAAATGGTCAGAAGAGTGGCAACTGGGGTTTAACACAAAGAAGTGCAAGATCATGCACATAGGGAAGAGAAACTCTGAAGCCATCTGTAGGTTGGGAGGGGAGTTGTTGGCAATCACAAGGGAAGAAAAAGACTTGGACATCATTATCACAGATGACCTGAAATCATACACGCAGACCACTAAAGCAGTAGGTAAGGCTAGAGAGATTTTGGGGTGTATTAGTAAAGGTATCACAAGTCATAAGAGGGAGGTAATAATCCCTGTTTACAAATTACAAGACACTGTTAGGCCCCATCTGGAGTACTGTGTGCAGTACTGGAGGCTGCACCTGAACAAGGACATTAAAAAAATAGAGGCAGTCCAGAGAAGGGCATCCAAAATGGTGTAGGGACTGCAACAGAAAACGTATGAGGACAGATTAATGGAGCTAAATATGTATACCCTAGAGCAAAGGAGGGAGAGAGGTGATATGATTGAAACATTCAAACACCTTAAGGGCATTGACAAAGTGAAAGAGTCTAACATGTTTCTATATAAAAAAAAATAGCAGGACTAGAGAACACAGCGTGAAATTAGAGAGAAGCCAATTAAGGGGTAATGTGAGAAAGTTCTTTTTCACAGAAAGGGTGGTGGATGCATGGAACGGCCTACCTCAGGAAGTGGAGGATATGAATACAGTGCAGGGCTTCAAACAGGCATGGGATAAGCATAAGGGAGCAATGCAGGTGAGTATGAATAGATAGGCCATTGACAGAGTACAGGCCTATGGCACATTCATAAGGTAGAAAAAAATGGGAAGACTGGATGGGCCTTGCGGTCCTTATCTGCCATCAGCTTCTTTGTTTCTATGTTTTTATTTCTGTACCCACTGTATGTTTAAATCACTGGGTGTGAGCTGGATTTATTCTTTTCCATATTAAGGAAGTTATGATACTTAATAAGGGGTATGAGGGTGTGGGTGGTGTACAAGCCACCAGCTCAGGGGGATGGCCTGGATAGAGAGTTGGCTGAGCAGATTAAAAGGGTCTGTAGGAAGGTGAACACAGTAGTGGTGAGGGACTTCAACCTCCCTGGGGTGGACTGAAACACTCCAACCACCACGAGACCAAAGGAGCAGATATTACTAGAGGCATTTCAGAACAGCTTCCTGGTGCAATTGGTCAGTGAGCCAACTAGGGTGAGAATGACTCAGTGCCTGGTACTAACAAATGGGGAGGATGTAAGGGAGCTGGCAGTGGAGGACCCCCTGGCTGGGCGTGACCACCACTCAGTGTGGTTTGCACTCAATATGGACAGAGAAACAGGAGGTACAGGTACCAGGGTGATAGATTTTAAGGTGGCAGACTTTAAAAGAATGGTTGAAATTTTGGTTGGGCATCTGGAGGGGATTCAAGCATGCATGGATGCTGACAAAAATAGGATATTATTAAAAAGGGACTAGCAGAGGCTGTTGAGACTTGCACCAGAATAATGGAACAAGAAAGGTAGGGCAAAAAAGTCAAGTTGGCTGACAAGGGAGGTCATGGAAGGGGTGAGGGCTAAGAGAAAAGCATTTCAGAGGCTCAAGAAATCAGGAGGGCAAGGGGATAAGGATGAGTACATGAAGAAGTCCAGGGAGGTTACAAGGCTAGTCAGGATAGCCAAGCCATCCAGGGAGCTGAGACTGGCAGAGGGAATCAAGGACAGGGAAAAGGACAAGTTCAGATACATTGGTGAGAGAAGGAGAAACAAAGACCAGATTGTGAGGATGAAGAAGGATGGACGGTGGGTGGAGAAGGGGAGGAACCAGGCAGAGGCACTGAATGATTACTTCTGCTATGTGTCCATGGGGGGAAAATCGGGGCAGATACCACATTGAAGGGGTGGAGTGGGCAGGGGGCATGCCTGATATAAGGATTAGAGAGGACAGGGTTCTGGAAGGACTAAGGGTGCTGAGGGTGCACAAAGCAACAGGACCAGATGGCATTCACCCTAGGGTGCTTAAGGAGTTAGCTGAGATCCTGGCAGGACCACTGGCAGATCTATTCAGTACATCTGTGGACACAGGATGCATGCCACAAGAGTGGAGGATTGCCCATGTGGTGCCCATTCATAAATGAGGCCCAAAGGATGAACCAGGCAACTACAGATCCTCACTTCAATCATGAGGAAGCTCATGGAGACAAACCTAAAGGAGAGGTTGGTGACCTTTTTGGAGGACAATGATCTCCAGAATGGTCATCAGCATGGGTTTATCTCGAGCAGATGCTACCAGACAAACCTAGTTGGATTCTATGACTGGGTGACCTGGGAGCTGGACAAGGGCCATACAGTGGACATCCTGTATTTGGACTTCAGCAAGGCCTTTGATTCTGTGCCACATGGGAGGCTGGGGGGAAAGCTGGAATACATAGGGTGGGAACAAAAATGGTTAATTGGATCACCAACTGGTTGAGGGGCAGGCAGCAGCGGGTAGTGGTGGGAGGGGAACTCACATCACAGAGGGACATCACAAGTGGATTGCTGCAGGGTTCAGTATTGGGACCAGTACTGTTGGGACATTAATAGATGATATCTCACATGGGGTCCAGAGTAAGAGCAGCCTGTTTGCAGATGACACCAAGATGGGAGCTGTAATGGATGACATAGACGGGTGGAGGGGACTACAGGAGGACCTGAGCAAACTACAGGAGTGGTCAAAAACATGGCACATGGGGTTCAACACCAGGAAGTGCAACGTCCTGCACTTCAGAGCAAGGAACCAGGGGAGGAAATATCAGCTGGGAGGGGTAGAGTTGGAATGCACCATTGTGGAAAAGGATCTGGGAGTGCTTATTATGGGGAGTATGAACCACTCAGCTCAGTGCAGGAAGGTGGTTGCAAAAGCAAATAAGATGCTGGGGTGCATAGTGATCAGAATCTCCTCCAGGAACAGGGAGGTGATTCTTCCCTTGTGCTGGTAGCTGGTCAGGCCACACCTGGAATACTGCATACAGTACTGGCGGCTATTCCTGAAGAAGGACATCAGATTGTTGGAGGGGGGGTGCAGCATAAGGCAACAAAGATGATCCAGGGAATGGAGGGAAAATCCCATGAGGAAAGGATGGGACAGCTGAACATGTATACCCAGAGGGAGAGGAGGGATGTGGGGATATGATCAAAACCCTTAAATATGTAAAGGGAAAAAACAAGACTAATACAGAAGAGATTTTCCAGATCAAAAGGGGGAGGGACATGCGAGGGCATCAGCTGAGACTGAAGGGTGGAAGATTCAGTAGGGAAATCAGGAGACACTTTTTCACGGAAAGTGTTGTGGACAAGTGGAATACTCTGCCTGAGGAAGTGGTATCCTGTAGAACGGTGGGTGGATTTAAGAAAGGGTGGGAGAGAGCGAGGGGGGATTATGAAGAGGAGAGGGGAGGGTGGGGCAGCTGCAAGTTGAGGGGCTAGCTGCACAAATAAGCTGACTCTATAGACTATGAGGCCTGTTTCTGCTGGCATTTCATATATTCACATGTATTTGTATAAGAGCGTGATGTGAATAACAAAAAATGGTAACTTTTGTGAGCTATTCTGATGTGTTTTATTAGTTATCTATCTTGGCTTAACTATTAAAATCAATGTTTCCTCATAACTTTATCGTGTTTTGACATTCTTACCCCAGATTTTCAAAAATGTCTTTTATTGACCTCACCTTATGATCATGACAGGTGGAATTTTTAAAATCTCATTCAAGAAGTGACTTTGAGGCACAAATGGGAAAATGTTTAGGATGAGATTTAAAAAAATACACCTGTCATGTTCATGAAGTGGTTTAACAAGAGGGCTATGTGGAAAATTGGGGACCAAATTCTGCACACATCACAATGTTATGCGTAATGTGATATGTCTCCATAACTTCATTGTATGGTGACATTTTAACCTCAAATTTTAAACATCACCTTTTCATGACCCTTCCTTCTGAACATGAGAGGTGTCAATTAAAAAATATTGTCTGAAACGTCATTTTGTGCCATTAATGTGAAAACACATTTTGGCCAGAATTTAAAAAATGACACCTGTCATCTTCAGTGGGTGGTGTGAAAAAAAACTATGTTGAAAAATCATGGTCATAACTTTGTTTTTTTTTTATATTTTGACATAAATGTAACTTGAGAAAAGCACTCAGAAAGAAAACAAAATAATAAATGTATAGCGCAATACTTCAGATTGTATTCCAGAGGTAGGAAAAAAAATCAGGCACTTTGGGTTTAATGTGACCCTTCCTCAGGGGGGATGGCTTCAACAATGTGAGCTACAAGATTTTATGGTACAAGTTTTAAAGAAACATACACATCAATTGTAGATCAATCAATCAAAATAGCCCCAGAAACAGAAGCACCACATAAATTAAAATACAAATAAGAAAACAAAAACTTAGTGTTCTTGGTAGGAGGGGAGGAGTCCAAAGTGGTCCCAAGGTATTTAAAACTCCTAACCTACTCAAGTGAAGCGAGTTGACTATTTTGGATGTTTAGTGAACTCATTTATGTTTATTCTGGTGGTTTGCAAACAGCATTACTTTGGTCTTTTTGTAATTGATAAGTTTATGAAAGGAGAATCAGGACTCGATTTGTGTAAAGCTATTTTGCAGGCATTGTTCAAGCATAAGGGGTTCAGGATGACTAGAGAAAAGAACTGCATCATCTGTGTAGAGGAGTAGGTTGCCAGAGAAGACTTAGAGAAGGGTATTTAGAAAAAGACTAAACAGGAGTGGGCCAAGAATTGACCCCTGTGGAACCCCTGAGCAAACTGGCTTACTGGAAGAGAGAATATCTAGGATTTTAACCCTCTGGGACCTCCCAGAGAGGTAACTATCAAACCAGGTGGTAGCATTAGAGGATAGACCCAGCCCTGAGAGGGAGGCAGAGAGAAGGCCATGGTGGACCGTGTCAAATGCTTTTGTTAGGTCTATGTACACAGACCCAACCAAGTGGCCTCAGTTCAGAGCTTTATATATAAAGCTAGTGAACTCCAGGAGAGCTGTGGAAGTGCTGTGATCATTCCTGAAGCTGTGTCGCTGGCTACACCGCAGATTATACTTTGTAAGATATTCAGAGATTTGGTTATTCACTATTCTTTCAAAGGCTTTAGAAATAGGAGGAAGGAGAGAGGTGGGGTGATAGTTATCATGGGCAGCTCTGTCACCACTCTTGTGAACAGGGGTGACTATCGCAGATTTCCATGGAGAGGAAAACCAACTGAGACAGAGAGAAAGATTAAGAATTTTGGTGAGGGATGGGAGTACTGCATCAACTGTTAAATGAAGCAATTTTAGATCAAGAGAGTCACCACTGAATCTGGACTTTCCCAAGACTCATGAACGGTAGGATCTAGCTTCACTTGGAGATATTACTCTGAAGTGAAAGGGAAGGATACCGATAGGGGCAGATGATGATGGGGGGATAGAGGGGTTAGTGGGATCACTGAAGAGATCCAGAGGGAGAACAGTACTTAGATCAGTAAAAGCATTATTGAATGTATCTGCTATGTGCAGTGGGTCTTGGGTAGTAACTCTATCGATATTTATTAGGAAGGGGGGGAGGTGTTAGTTTTACCCTTTAGGTCCTTAAGATTTTGTCAGAATTTAGTCCCATTACCCCAGGATGAAGAAAGGTAGGTTTTATAGCATTCAGCTTTAGCATGTCTAATTTCCCAAGTACAGGCATTTCTGGCTGCCTGATAGCGCTGTCTATCTGCAGAAGTCCAGAGCCCAGAGTCTTGTGCCAAAGGTTATCCCAGTGGGTCATTGATTTTAAAAGAACCAGGGTTACTCATGGATTGTCCCAGTTTCTCACCCTACGTGTCATTAAGGGGGCAAAAATGTTGCATGCAGAGTTAAAAGTGGAGATAAAGTATGTAAGGGCATCATCAATATTAGAGGCAGAGTCAAGAGGGGTCCAATCAGAGTTAAGAAGGTAGTTTTGGAATTGACCAAGCATGCCTTTCTTAAGGGTACGTTGAGAGGACAAAATAGGAGGGGTTTAATGGAGCCATTTGACCACTGGTAGAGGATAGGGTAATTTTCGCTTAATGAATCAGATAAGTCTTCAATGCAAGAGAGTCTTTCAGAACAATTAATGAGTATAAGGTTAAAGAGAGTGCTTGTTCCTGTTTTATAGTTGATCTAGTGGGAGAGGATACAACCTGTGACAAGTTCAGCCAGCAACTGCATCCCTGAAAGACGCCATGGCAGGGGCTAACCAGACAGTGTTGAAGTCACCGAGTAGGATAACCTCAGAATGAGAAGGGAGATGGGAAACCTAGACCAGGACAGCATGAAACCCCATCTTGGTGTAATGTGGGGGGATATAGATGGACAGCACAGTGAGATTTTTTCCACTTTTACCAATGGCAATTTTAATTGCCAGGACCTAAGCAGTGTTGCCAGGTAGGGAGGAAGGGAGCAAGGGAGATAGATGGCACAATCAGCATCGTTATTACCCAATCTATCCTCCCTGCAAGGTGTGTAGCCATTTAGGGCACTGCTGAGACAGGTATAATGGGGGACAGCCAGGTCTCTACCACTGAGAGGACATCTGGTTTGTGAATCACAAGCTTGAAGTAGGTCAAGTTTTAATGTCAGACTACAGATATTTACCTATGCAAGCTTTAGCTCACCTGTGAGGATATTGAAACAGGTCATGAGAAGCAATGGGGAGGGATACTTGGCAGAGGGTGGGATTGTTTTTACCATTAGTGGAAGAGGACAAGAGTGGGCTGATCATGATGCAACTCAGGTGGGTGCTGGGTGGTATCATGCAGATGAAAGAATAGAGCTGTTCTGGTTTGGAGCAGCTCCTTCCTTTCATAGTGTCATGATCTACTTCACTGACCAATGGGCTGTCACTGTTGAACCCATTGCAGCCTGAGCTGTATTAGACTCAACAGACACACACCTCTGAAATGCAGTTCTCATAGAAAGATGTTAACTTGTGAATGCACAGCACGCAAACATAAAAATGCCACAAAAATCAATAAAGATTACTAACTGAAAAAAATGCCACAAAAGCTTTGTTTATGTTTATGTTTTACTTTCAATAAGAAACCAGCTATTTTCAAAAGCATGGATTTTAAAGACAACTCAATGTGTGTGATGGGCAGAGGTTTGTGTTTTAAGCATTTAAAAAAAAAATCCTAATTCTGTTGCAAAGATGAACTTGGTGTCAAATCTGAAATTTTCAGCCATTTTTAAGATGGGAGCCCTTTTCCACATCTACCACCTGTGTGATATACTTCAAACAGTGGCCAAACAGTAAGGCTTTACATATAAGTTTGGCTTAGGAATGGGAAGCTAGACCTTGCTTTGCATTCTTTGAGTAGTTACACATTATTGCAGGATGTTTTTGTTTTTAGAAAAAGTGACAAAGACATAGTCTAGGATATCTACTAACTTTGCAACAATTCATATTTTAAACACTCATTCACTTAAAGTTAAAGAAGAGAGCAGGAGTGCTACAGATGCAGCCGAGTGTACAGTATTACTGAGCAAGCTGTTGTGTGCCAACAAAACAGTCAGAATATGTTAACTTCCTGTTAGGAAATAATGGTACTTAACAGAAAATGAAGTAAAACCTCTTTTACTTCCTATTGTTACAGCAACAAGATAGGATAGGTATTTTTATGTGTCTTTTATTTATTTCATCTTCTGCCATTATAATGACCAAAACTTGACAGAAAGGTATGCTAAATTCTCTAACAAAAGCAAATTCAAAAACATTCTGGACATTTTTTATAAGATACAAGAGTCAAGGAAAGGGTTGTACCAGTTTGCTAACATTCTCATTTTAGCTGCCCTATCTATATTGAAGAACACGCTGAACCTAACCTTTTCCTGAGACTTTATAAGACACATACCTAACAATAACTGAGAGGGTGTATTATCTCCCCATGCAGTAGTTATACATAGATTAATTAGCAGGTAACTGTAAAGTACAAGGTTATGATAGCTTGGGGTGCTGGTAATGACATAAAACCATGATATTAAAGCTAAATACAGAGAGAGCACACCATCAGGAAGTGGATGAGCAGTGACTGGCACAGAAAGTGAAGTGTTGTGGGACTTGGGTGTTGTGGGGCAGGGCTGAGTCAAGTATTTATCAATGGTGGCAATGGTTTAAGGGAATGGGAAAGAGACTGCTGGGAGGAGGGGGGAAGCTTCAAAGGGCGGGAGTTTGGCAACCATTGCACGGCACCACTGGAGGGCCAAATAGACCTTGTGACTACAGCCAGCTAATAGGGCAGCAGTAGTTCACAATAGAAAAAAAGCAGGCCCATTGGAGTATGGCACTGAGACAGCACACCATCAGGAGCAGAGGAGTGGTGACCGGCACAAAACAACAAAGTGGTGTGGGTCTTGCGTGTTGTGGGGCATGGCTGATTCCTGTATTTTTCTCTTTTTTAAAACAATATTTATGAATGGTGGCACTAGTTTAAGGGAATGGGGAAAGGACTACTGGGAGGAAGAGGTAAGCATTAGAGGACAGGCTGAGGTCATGAGCTTGGCAGCTGTTGCATGGTGCCATTAGAGGGGTCAAATGGTCCTCATGATTACACCAGCAAATAGGGCAGCTGTAGTTCACAATAGAAAGGAAGCAGGCCCATCTGAGTACAGGACAGTGAGAGCATGCCCTCAGGAGTGGAGGAGCGGTGACTGGCACAAATAGTCAAGTGTTGTGGGGCTTGGGTGTTGTGGGACAGGGTCAAGTCCTGTATTGTTCTCCTTTTTAAAACAATATTTATCAATGGTGGCAGTGGATTAAGTGAAAAGGGAAAGGACTGCCGGGAGGAGGTGGGAAGTATCAGAGTGTGGGCTGAGGACGGGGGTTTGGTGGCTGCTGCATGGCACCATGGGGAGCCAGACGGACCTTGTGACTACAGCCAGCCAATAGGGTGGCTGTAGTCCCTATATATTACCCAAGGGTCCAAGCAACCCCTCACATGAGTGACCCCGAAGCATGAGTGCCACGATGCTTGACTGTGCCATCTGTCCTAGTGGCATTTGGAGAATCGGCAGGTGGACTGCAGGGAGGTCTGTAGGTCACGCTGGCCACAGTAATCAAGATAAGGGGGCAGGGATGGTAAAATCTGTACACTGCAGAAGTGTCGGGGAGATGTAGCAGCATAAGATTGGCCTACATCCGAATAGGGTGATAAGGTAGGGGGCTTAGGGATACAAAGCAGGAGAATGCAGCTGATCCCTTTATCGGGTCAGTCCTCACTTGTAATAATGTAGCAAGGTGGGGGAGCAGCAGATATACATGCAATAAAGAAGAGGTCTGGGGGTATAAAGCAGGGTGAGAAGAGAAAAGCAGCTGAACCCCATCTCGAATCAGGCCTCATTTGTAAATAAATAGCAAGGCAGGGGGTAATGGATAAAAAGGGGCTTAGGGAAAGCTGTAGCTTGTATGCAGCACTGACCAGGGAACAGTAGAGATACACAGCTGGACTGGGATAGGCTGAGTAGGGAGGTAATAAGGGACTAGGAGCTGGTATAGGCAGCAGGACAGCTGGGAAATGTGGAGGAGAAGGACTGCGAGAATGTACAGGAGTCAGGATAGTCAAAGGAGAATGATAAACTGTAATGGATGTGGGGCCATAGTCATTCTGGGGATGGTGTAGAAAGCAGTGTAGAAGTTAGGATACCCAGGTGGGATTTGGAAAGGGGGTGCGAGGCAGGGAGCCTGAGCAGTAGAAGAAGGGACTGGGAGGGGCAGCCATGGGGTAAGTGGATGGCAAATATGGGTTCAGAGCAGGCAGGTTACAACAGTATTCAGGGACATCTCCTCCTCAAAGACCCCAGAGAATCAGTGGAGATGAATGGCAGGTGGTTTGGGGAAATGTAAGGTGCATAAGAGGATCAGCACAGATGGGAGGGCAGGGACTGGGAGGGGAAGAACAGATGTGGGATCTGATGCTGGGGTGCCCTCATTAAACAGATATGCAATACTGCTGGCTTAGGGGAGGGAGGGCAGGTAGTTGGGTGGAGGATTGAGGAGACCAAGAGTCAAAGGCTAGACATAAAGGGAGGAGATCAATGAGTAATTTGAGGAAGCAAGGAGGAAAAGGTAGTCAGGATGGAATAATGGATGGGGGAAGGAAGAATTAGATTACAGTATAGGGTTGGAAGAGTGGTTGAAAGCAAGGTTAGTTAGAGAGGAATGGAATCAAGGGGGTTGGAGAAGTAGAGGGTGGGGATAGTGATGGTGGTGGCAGAAAGAGAACCAGAACAGATAGGGAGCAGTTGAATGGGGGTGCAGCTGGCTTACTAGGAGTAGATAAAAAGTTGGAAAACACACCTGTGCAAGACAGAAAAGTGGTAATTATTGGGGACTTCATAAATAAAGGTATCCATTGGAGGAGGAAGGGGGACCCAAGGACTAGAAGAAGGGTGGTTTGTATGCTGGGTTTGGTAGTGGGGAGGGCAGAACCAAGTATCAGGGAAGTTGTATGGGAGGTTGGTGTAAAACCTAACTTAATCATCCACCTGGGAAAAAATGAATTAGCAGGGGAAGAGGTGAGGGTGGTGCAAGGTAGGTTAAAAGAGCTGTCAAGGGCATGCAGGGAAATAGTGAGTTCACTGGCCTTTTCAGAAGTGATTCCAGTCCTCAGAGCCAGCACAGTCAGGAAGAAAAGGATAGAGGAATTTAATCATTGGCTGAGGAGCTGGTGCAGGGAAGAAGTGTTCAAATGTATCTGGGGCTGGGGGGGGCGCATGGTTGGACAAGAGGTTATATTCGGCAGATAGACTACACCTTGTTAGGAAGGGCTCATCCATACTCAGAGACAAGCTAGGGGAGTACTGTACATAGACAACAATCTGAGTTTAAACTGCCTGGGGGGAAAGGGTGGACCAGCAGTCCCAGAAACTTTGGGATGAGGAGGCATGTGGACTCCCCACACTGGCGGTAGTCATCAGGCTTTGGGCAAGGAGGCAAAGGGGGGGCAACCAAGTACTGGGGATGATAGGGAGAAGGCAGGGGAAGAGCAGATCAGGAAAAGTACAAATAATAGGCAGAGAGGCATGGAGTCAAAGTGGAGGGTGGTGTCACTCAATGCTCATAGATGGTTACAAGACGGCAAACATGCATTCCCTCTTAGTGGAGGGGAAGGTAGACATAGCAGCAATTACCAAAACCTGGACTACAACACACAATGACTGGAATCTATTGATTCTGGGTTACAAGTTATACAGAAGAGACAGGGTATTAGGCAAAGGTGGGGGAGGAGGCTTACATCAAGGAAGGGATAATATGCACGAGGGAGGAGAATGAAATGGGGAACATGAAAATGCTGTGGATTCAGCTCCAGACCAATAGAGAGAGGAAGGTCAGAATCAGTGTGGTCTACAGACCACCCAACCAGGTGGAGGAGCAAAATAGGGATCTGTGTTCACAATTGCTAGAAGCTGCAGGAAAGGGGGGGTGGTAGTGTTGGGAGACTTTAATCTGCCCAAGGTGGACTGGGTATACAGACCCCATCCTGTGCCAGGGTCTGGTGATCCAGATTGTGATACAGGGTGGGTTCCTGATGCAGGGTGTCACTGAGCCCACCAGGGATGGAGTAATCCTTGATCTACTGCTCACAGATGGGGAGCACATACAAGAGATAACAGTCAAGGAATCCTTGAGGGGTAGTGACCACAGTACAATGTGCTTCAGGCGAGATATGGTCAGGGAAAGTATCTTCACCAAGACCAAAACCCTGGATTTCAGGGATCTAGATTTTAAGAGGATGGGTGAGGTGGAAAGGTTGTGCCTAGAGGGTGTCAGAGTGGACATGGGGGTGGACCAAAAATGCACCATCATCAAGGTTGCAATACTGGTTGCCACAGCAGAGTGTATTAGGCTTAGGGAGAAGAAATCAGGGGCCAAATCACTCATCTGATTTAGCTCTGAGGTTGCAAGGATGGTGAGGGACAAGAGGGCAGCCTACAGGAGATAGCGGAGGACTGCAAGTGAAGCAGATAAGGAACACTACCTTTAATTTGGCTAAGTTGGCAGGCAAGGTAGTACAGCAAGCCAAGGCACAGAAAGAACTACACATAGCTGACGGGATTAAGAGAGGGCAGATGGCCTTCTTTGACTACATAAGTGAGAAGAGAGACAGGAAGAACAGGATAGTTAGGCTAAAGAAGGGTAATGAATGGGTGAAGGAGGAAGGGAGCAAGGCAGATGTATTGAATGATTACTTCAGCTCTATCTTTACTAGGGAAAAAACTGGGCTGGTGCATCCTGGGGGAGAAGGCAAGTGGGGTGGGGAGGGAGCACTAATGTAGTGATAGAAGTGAATAGGGTGAGGGAGGGGCTCCTGACACTGAACATAAACAAGCCGCCAGGGCTGGACAGCATACATCAAAGGGTGCTGAAGGAGCTGCTGGTAGAGCTTGTGGGGCCACTGATGGGCCTCTTCAATAGTTTTCTTGAGCCAGGTGTTGCATTACAGGACTCGAGAATGGCACACATGGTGCCTCTCCACAAAAGCGGACCCAGGGATGACACAGAGAACTATAGGCCAGTCAGTCTGACCTCAATCGTGTGCAAACTCATGAAGACCATACTTAAAGAGAGGTTGGTATGGTACATGGAAGAGAATGGTTTCCAGGATGAGAGGCAGTTTGGATTTGTGAAAGGAAGATCATGTCAAACAAACAAGATTGACTTCTCTGACTGGTCACCAGAGCAGTGGATGGGGGCTATGTGGTAGATATAATTTAGCTGGACTTCAGCATGGCCTTCAGTTCAGTGCTCCACAAGAGGCTGATCATGAAACTGGCAGATGTAGGGGTTTGGGAGAAAATGACCAGGTTAGTAGAAAGCTGACTGTGGGACAGAACCCAGAGGGTGGTGTTGGTGGGAGAATTATCCAGCACCAGGGAGGTCACCAGTGAGGCCAGTCACACAGGAATCAGTGCTGCAGCCAGTGTTGTTCAATATTTTCATAAATGACATTGGGGAGGGCATTAAGGGAAAGATGTACCTGTTTTCAAATAACACCAAACTCTGTTGGAGGGTGGACACAATGGAAGAGATGCAGGACCTGTGGGAAGACCCCAGAAATCTTGGGGGATGGTCAGGGATCTGGCAACTTGGCTTCAATGCCAGGAATGCAAAGTAATGCAAATTGGATCCAGTCCCTAGGACCGAGTACTACCTGTAGGGTGTCCAGGAGCAGCAACAGAGAAAGAAAAGGATTTGGGGTGGTGATTAATAGCAACCTGAAGCACTCCTCACAGTGCAAAAAGGCAGCAGTGAATGCAAACAGAATGTTGGGGTATATAGCCAGGGAATCAGTACTAGGTGGAGTGAGGTCATTCTGCTCTTGTACAGGTTGCTGGTGAGACCGCATCTAGAATATGGGGTAAGATAAGGGTGTCCATACCTTAAGAAGGACATCAGCTTGCTAGAGAAAGTTCAAAAGACAGCCAAGATGATTGTGGGTCAGTAGGGGAACACTTATCAGGACAGCAGTGTACTCCCTGAGAAGCGGGGATATGATAGAGACCTTCAAATACTTGAAGGGGATAAACAGAGTGGATAGGGACGGTCTCTTCATGCTAACTGAACCACGAGGGGGCACAGTTTATGGTTGGTGGGGGGAAGGTTTAGGAGGGTTGTTAGAAAGCATTTCTTTATGGAGAGGGCAGCTGTCATATGGAATGCACTACCAGAGGAAGTGGTATCCGAGACAACAGTGGATGGTATTAAGAGGGCCTTGGCTAGGCATAAGAGGAACCCATGGGACTGTGGGTGGCAGACAGGGAGGAAGAGAGAACGGGGGGGGTGGACGGGTCAATGGCGTAAGCTAGGGACCCTGCAATAATGAACAGACTCGACAGACCAAATGGCCTTCTTCTGCTGGCTCTTTTGTATGTTTGTACATTTCTATGTACATTTTTCCTATACAGATCAACTGAAAACTATGAGTACAACATTTGAAACCTATGCAAAAATTACCAAATATTCCATTATTAAGACTGGCACTACTCTTTTCTAGAGTGTATGCTGCAAGTGATATTTCCGTAATAGGTGATAACATTTGTGCTTTTTCCTCACAGTTTTGACAACAGTAATTACTTTGTAACTGCCATGGAGGCAGCTAAAAATGTGATGGCAACTTTTAAAGATGGTAAGAAGCAGGTTTTTACACATCTAGATGCCCTCTTGTTGTCCTTTTAGTTTCTATCCGTATTCTGATAAATTTTTGATCATTGTTCGTTAAATTAGTAATAATTTTTTTGCCTTTGTAACTGCACTAAACCCCTCTCTTTTCATTAGTTTCTGCTCTCTTTCTTTTCATATTGCCTGAATCGTCTATGACATTAATAACACCATTCCAGGCCATTCAGATGAATAGCATGGAACAGTGTTATTGATGTCATAGAATATGTCAGAAAGATGAAATGAAAGAACAGTAGCTGGTGAGGAGAGTAGAGCTCAATGTAGATCTGAGGGCACCCCCAAAGCTATATCCTTTATTTATCAAAAACTGATCAAAGCATAGAAACATAGAAACATAGAATTTGATGGCAGATAAAGACTGCTTGGCCCACCTAGTCTGCCCATTTTCCCACCTAATGGACAAGATGCAGATCCTCCTACCCCACACTAGAATTGCCTTGTGTCTGTCCCATGCATTCTTGAAATCCCCCACTGTTTTTGTCTCCACTACCTCCTCAGGAAGGCTATCCCATGTATCCACAACCCTCGTTGAGAAAAAATACTTCCTCACATTACGTCTGAGTCGTCCACCCTTTATCTTCAAATCGTGCCCCCTTGTTCTTGCACATCTCTTTTTCTGAAAGATGCTACTCTCTTGGACTTTGTTGATTCCATTGAGGTACTTGAAAGTTTATATCATATCCCCCTCTATCTCCTCTCCTCGAGGGTATACATATTAAGGTCCCTTAATCTCTCTTCATATGTCTTCTGGTATAGACTCTGCACCATTTTAGTTGCCCTCCTCTGGACAGCCTCCATCCTGTCTGTGTCCTTGCAGAGATGGTGTCTCCAGAACTGCACGCAGTACTCCAGATGGGATCTTACCAACTGTCTGAAGGATAACAACTTCCTGTTTTCTTCTGGTGATGCCTCTCCCTATACATCCTTGTATCCCACCATCCCTCCTTAGTGCCTTCTCACATTGTTTACCCACCTTAAGGTCATCTGATATGATTACCCCCAGATCCCTTTCCATTTTTGTTGTTATTGGTATCTCACCCCCCACTGTGTACTCTTTCCCTGGGTTTTTGTTTCCCAGGTGCATTACGTTGCAATTCTTTGTGTTGAATCTAATCTACTGTACCATACCTCTGATCATTCCTCCAACCATGCCAAGTCCCCTTGCATCATTTCCACCCCAACTTCTGTATCGACCCTGTTGCACATCTTTGTGTCATCTGCAAAGAGACATACTTTTCCTTCCAGTCCATCTGCAGTGTCACTTATAAAGACATTAAAGAAGGCTGGTTCCAGTACTGAACCCTGCAGTACCCCACTAGTAATCCTCATTTCTTCAGTATGGACTCTGTTTATTATTACCCTCTGCATCCTGTTGTCCAGCCAATTTTTTACCCAGGCTACCACCTTGTGGCCCACTTCAAGGCTGGCTAACTTGTTTATTAATCTTATGTGTGGGACTGTGTCAAATGCCTTGCTAAAGTCAAGGTAGGCCATGTCCACAGCCTTTGGTCACCCAGTCAAAGAAATCTATTAGATTCATCTGACATGATCTTCCTGCTGTGAATCCATGCTGCCATGGGTCCTGTGCTCTACTGGCCTCTAGGAACTCAACAATTCTTTCTTTCAGAAGTGATTCTATCATTTTCCCTACCACTGAGGTCAAACTAACAGGTCTGTAGTTTTCTGCCTCTGTCTTGCTCCCACTTTTGTGAAGGGGAATCACATCTGCCCTCCTCCACTCCTCAGATGCTACACCATTCTCCCATGATTTGTTAAAGAGGGTAGTCAGTGGTGTCAGTAGTTCTCTCCTTAGTTCTTTTAGCATTCTTGGGTGACTCCCAACAGGCCCCATTGCTGTGTCCACCTTCAGTTCTAAAAGTTCTTTCAGAACCTTTTCTTCTGTGAATGGATTGGTATCAACCTCCCTATCCAGAGTGCTTCTGTTCTTTGATTTAGGTACCTCCCCCTCCTCTTCTTTTGTGAATACTAAGAAGAAGTATTCATTCAGTATCCCTGCTTTTTCACTGTCACCCTCTGTCCACCCTCTCTTCCCTTTATTAAGCCTAACTAGCCCTCCATTTGTCTTTCTTCACTCCCTAATGTACCTATAAAAGGTGTTATCCTCCTTCTTAACTGAGTTGTCTATCTTTTCCTCAGTTTGGGCCTTTGCTATTCTGACTGCCTTCCCTACTTCCTTCTGCTTTAACTGGTACAGTTCTCTGTCCTGCTCCTTCTATGTTTCCTTAAACTTCCTGAATGCTACATTTTTCTCCTTAACCTTCCCTGCCACCTCTTTTGGGAGCCATAGTCATTTTCTCCTTCATTTTGTTTTGTTGATTTGCTTCACACAAAGGCTTGTTGCCTCTGTCATGGCTGTTTTGATTTTTCTCCACTGTTCTCATAATCCATCTTCTTGCCCATTTGCTAGTGCTTTTCTGAGGCACTCTCCCATTTTCCAAAAGTCAGCCCTCCTAAAGTCCAGTACTCTTGCTTTTGTATGGCTGGACTCTATTGCTGTGTTTATCATGAACCACACTCTTTGGTGGTCACTTGTCCCCAGATTGCTACCCACTTCTAAATCTGAGATCCTTTTTCCATCCTCATTTGACAGTACCAGATCTAAAATTGCTCCCTCCCAAGTGGGTTCCACTACTAGCTGTCAGAGGCATGCCCTCTGTAGAGCATCAAGAATAACCCTGCTCTTGGATGAGGCTGCAGCAAAGCTGCTCTAGTTAACATCTGGCATATTCAGGTCCTCCATTAACAATATTTCCCCCTTTTCTGCCATTCTAAAGATGCCTTCTATCATTTCCTTGTCCATTGCCTCTCTCTGAGATGGGGGTCAGTATACAACCCCCATGCAGATTGTGGTGCCATTGCCTGTCTCCAGGGTGACCCACAGTGCCTCATTTAGTCCCTGTTTATCATTTAGTTCAATTGCTTTGATCCCTTCCCTTACATAGAGAGCTACTCCTCCTCTTCTTTTACCCTCCCTGTCCCTCCCATAGCTTGTGTACCCTGGCATGTTGACATCCCAGTCATGGTTCTCTGTGTGCCATGTTTCTGTGACTGCCACAATATCCAGGTGCCCCTCTTCCATCAAGGTCACTAGTTCAGGGAGCTTGTTACACAGACTATGGGTATTGGTACTCATCACCCTCCATTTATTGATGGCCTTACTCCTTTTAGCTCCATCCCTGTCCTTACTGTCTTTTTCTGGATTTACCCCTGTCTGCTCCCTATCAACTTCTTTACCTTGGTGTCTACTTCACTTACTACCCTATTTTGTTGGGGGGGCTGGGCTGTCCTTGTTTCCCTTCAGTGCCTCCCCCCTTGGTTAGTTTAAATGCTTACCAATGAAGCATTTAAACCTATCACCTAGGATCCTAGTCCCCCTCCCAGACAGATGAAGACCACCATGCCAGTATAGGCCTGCATCCTTCCAGGTGGACCCCAAGTCCCCAATGAAGCCAAATCCCAGAGCTCCGCACAAGTTTTTCAACCAGTCATTGAATCCCATGGTGCAGAATACCGTAGCCTCATCCATGCCATAGAGAGGTAGCACTTCTGAGAAAGTTACCATGTGTGCTACTTGTTTAAGGCCCTTCCCCAACTCCACAAACTCCTGCTGCACTGCTCTGATCCCATTCCTAGCCAGGTCATTTGTTCCTAGGTGGATAAAGACATTCAGCTCACTCCCCCCTGCAGCTGCTCCCACAATCCTGAGGATTTGTTTCCTGTCCCTCCAAGCCATGGCACCTGTCAGGTACCTTACCTCCCTTTCCCCTCCCTCCCCCAGTTCTACCTCCCTAATGATTGAATCCCCCACCATGATTTGTTTCCTACCCCATGGGGTCCTGTTCTACCCTCCTGTGGGTCTCCATTGTGGAGGTTCCCAGTATCCTCCTTGGTCTCCACTACAGGTGCCTCCATAGACCATATCAGAATATATAACTGGCATGGAAAGCAAGGTAGGAGGGCAATTAACAATGTAAATATCATTTCCTATCTCCTTTAAGAAAGTACCTTCAGGCATTACTGTGCTACAGTACATTAGTTACAAATGATCACCAAAAAATCTAAAAATATATTTTGCTTTATCAAATTTTTAAAGGATGACGGATAATGGTCAATTTGTATGCATCTTTATTTTACTTCCTTTATAGTTGTGTTACTAGTTACAGAAAATGCAATGAACTCAAATGCTGGGGCACATAAAATTACTTGGATTATAAGGTACCTTTCTTAGATTAAATGATGCAAGCAAGTGATTGATCAAAGACATAAACCAAGGCATGCATTTTACTTTAAATTAGAGTACTATTTTATAGACAACACAACCTTTCACAGACTATTTGTTTCCCTACACAGTTTCCTGTGTGTACCTAAAATCAATTCCTTTTTGCTGCTACTGCTATAAAACATGATAAAAGGGCCACATGCCTAGCGTAAAAGCTTGTGTACTTTAATTATTTTTCTGTTTATCCAATAAATATTGGTTGCTCATCTTCATTTGGAAGACCGGTAGTATTTTTTTTTCAAAAGCATAAATGCTCAATTAGCATTTTTAATTTATGGTGGCTGTGATGTGTTCATTTTGAAAATTACATACTTTTGAACCTCTAGATGTGCTAAAGATAAAGGAAAAAAAGCTAGTGGAAGGTAAGCGTAATACCAAAATATGGGTCATAATTAGTCATCTTGGCTGTTCAATATGACTCAATTTGAACAGCGTAGCAGATGAAAAATTTCAATGTAGTATAAATTGGTGGTGTTTTCAAACACACACTGCAAGATTGCTGGGCTATATTTAAAATCACCACTGTGAGTGGCTGGCCATAATGGTTAAGTACCAATTACCTTTAAACATTTCTGTCGAAGGGAATACAATGAATGCAAAGCTCTATTTAGTAAGCTTAGAGAGTGATGGGTGGTACAAGACTGAAATGAGAAATACATTTGCAGAAAGAATGTACTGTATGAAAAGAAGTGGCAGAACAATCCAAAAGCACTATTTCTACAGAACAGTAGGAAAACGTTCCAGTAACAGGCACAGTGAAGAGTTTTATGAGTTCTAATACTCCATTTAACAGCCATCATTTTCTTTCTTGAGCTCTAGTTTATTCCCCTATTTATCATGAAGATAGAGAATGCTGTATTGTATTGGGTTTAGCTGCATTTTCTGCTACTGTATTGAGTCACAGTAGCTGAACTGTCCTTGTTGAAATAAATTATTTAGAGGATACACCTTTTTTTTATACTGTGGTTTGGGTCATGCTATAATCTGATCTGTTTTTGTCACATCCCTTATCCATGAAAGGAATTTTTAAGAAAATCTGTTGCATGATTGACTCTTAAATACAAGACCTGATTTTAAATGTAGCTTCAGTATTAGCATGTGTAGGGACATATGTGAACTTTTCTAAATATGTTTTGCATCCAGTCTTTTACAATATGTTATCTTTCACTGGCTGCTAAGCTGAATGGAAACTTGTATGGGAAATGAGTTTAGGCTGTAAGAAGAGAATATGAATAAAACAAAAGTGTTTTCCTACAATATGTAGCACAAACCACACATGAAGTGTCACAAACAACTTACCAGCCAGTGAGTTAGATACTGGTACTGTAGTGACTAAAGGTAGACAAATTCAGCAGCATTGCTTAACTTAGAATTTGGTGACTAAGAAACAACAGGTGAACTGACTGAGGCTGGATTCCTGATACAGTAAGCAAGATCTGTTATTACTGTACTCACAAGAAAGAAACTACAGGAGCAAGAAATGTGAGTGCAAAGTCAGCTGTTTATTGACAGATTAAAAAAATGAATTAACTATCATTTGGCCAGGACAAAGTTGTGCACAGTAGACTGCAGACTCTGCAGACAGCTTTACACATTACCACTCTTTCCCAAGGCTTAGCCCATTCATTTATCCAGGGCATCTCTTGCTCTTTTATGTACCTTTAAGGCCTGGCCGACAGGAATAGATAACATCATGGACCTCTTAGTACTTAAGTAGTGATACTCTAGCTCTAGAGAGCCCCATCCTCTGATGAAGCTCCACAGAATGAAGAAACAGGGAACTGGGGGCACATCAGTCTGTGTTTTATGTTTCATGACCAAAATCTATGTTTTGACTTGTGTTTGCACCATGTAATCAACTTCTGAAAAAAAACTGCCTGCAGTTTACCGTATATGACATTGTGCTGCCTCAACACTAGTATCGTCCTGCATTTCTAGATTAGCGAATAATCAGTTGACTTTGCACTTGGACTACTCATGTCATATATTTTTGGTAAGTGCCGGGATAATTGTTCTTGTTTGATGTCTGGTTGAGGGGTTGGCTGCCATTATCAACAGCACAATTCCACTCAGTGAGTTCAACCTCCTAATTTTGGATTCATTTCTTGGTACAGTCTGGTGTGTGTGTGGGTGGAGTATTACTGTACAAAAGGGGAAAACATCAAAATAAAATTGTACAAAAGGAAAATAAAGAAGCATTCAAATATATACAGATTCAAAAGATATGATAAAAATAATATGCAGTTTAAAATGGGAACAGTTGAAACTAAAAATCACAATATTATACAACTGATGTTCAAGCAGACCAGCTGAGGCAAGATAATGGTCTAGATGTAAGGGTGAAGGAGGCAATATAATAGAAAACAAGGGGAGGGGTGATAAGGGTGGCCTGGAGCTTAACAAAATTTAGGAACCAGCTTCATAAATCACAAGAGATCTGATTGTAGTTGTAGCTTGATGTTTTGTTCCACTCATTGGATATAATTTTCTGAATTAAATGATGTGATGTAACCAAAAAAATTGCAAGAGAAAACTAATTTAGTCAAATAATGTATGTATGCATATACAATATGCATCATAGAGATGAGATAGGATCTCTATAGTTAGGGTTACAAATACTGTTTAATGTGAACCCCTGTTTCTCCACCTTAATAATGGGTCTTTTTCTAGACTTAATAGCCTGTAATTTGGCATGCACATTCTATGGCCAAGGTTCTCTGAATCTTGAAAATTTGGTAGCAGTCATTTCAAAAGTGTTAAAGTCTTAGTGGATTGAAAACATGAAAATAAGGGAAACTCAATAATTTTGTTTTGCTCAGCTGTAGCTCAAAAATGGCTAAAAGTTAAAACCTGAAATATTCAGGTTTGTTAGAGTTTGAGCCAAGGAAGTACCTTTGATAGCATGACGGCATCTTAAATTAGTTTTTAAATTATTTAATGGCATACATTATATAGGCATGCATGTGCAGAGCAGTTTGTTAACATTCTTACTATGGTGTTTCATGAGACAATTGTATTTATTCATTTAATGTTGTCATTCAAAATTATTGATGAGAACTGAAATGGCTCACATTAGCAGTTTCCTTTTTATACTGTATTTTAACCATCTGCACTCCCTGGTGGCCCCCTTCTTGGCTGACCCCCCTCAGCCCTGTCACCTGGCTCCTCCAGGGTTTACCTGCACATTTGTCCTTAGCCCGTGGGCTATGATTGTGCCTGGCCACCAGTGTAGGGCCTGTGGAGGGTCAGTCGATCATCCTGCTGCCTGGAAGTTTTTTCCTCTATTTTCTCCCTTCCCTCTCCATTGCTGGGGTGTGACATGACAACATGCTTACATAGAGGCAAGTGCATGCTGCTGAGTCCCAGAGCACCTTCCCTTCTTTTGGTGTCCCAGGCCTCCACATGGGGGCAGTCATGTGATGGGACTACTAAACCACCCTCATCAGGAGAGCAGAGCTGTCCTCTGGATGCTTGATCCTTGCCATCCCCCCATGCCAACCCCCAACAACCCCTGTCTGCATGTGATTATGGGTTGCCAGTGTGGTAGGAGGCAAGTCATGATGCCACAACCCTCCACCCCACTTGGCCAGCTCACATCAACAGTTTCTAGTGAGAACACCTACAAACCTGACCCAGATGATCCACCACAGTGGGTGCCCAGTCACATTGTTGATATCCCCTCATGCCCAATCAGCTGCTAATAGTTCCCTAATCAAGCCACTAGTGTCTCTCTCCCATCTGATCAGCTGCTTGGCAGTGGGTGCCTAATTCAATGGCCAGTTGCCCTACACTCTTGATCACTTGATTTTGTTTTTTTTTACTGTTACTAGTGGTGGGTGCTCAACCCCACCATCAGTCCCCCCTCTCTCTTGATAACTGAATTGTGGTTCTGTAAACCAGCAATGGGTGTCCAGTCCCAATGCCGGTACTCTCCTCCTACCAAATGATTTCCCTTGTCCACCCTCTTCAGCTGCCTAGCTACTACATTTAGCCTAGCAGAATTTTGCAAAAATCATTCAAAATGTGGAAAAAGCATGATAATTGGCCTATAGGTAGATTTTTGTATGCTCTTTCATAAAGAAGCAGGACACAAGTGATCCTGCAATGTTTAAGAGTTGCAATATTTTTGTTTATTTATAGTCTAGCAGAATTTTGCAAAAATCCTTCAAAATGTGAAAAAAGCATGACAATTGGAAACTACAGTAGGTATGTTTATATGTTCTCTTTAAAATTAAAGCAGAACACACATGATGTGATGATATTGAGGAAGCCAAAATGCAGTTCATGTACAATGACATGAAAAACACCAAAAATACAAACACATTTGACTCATTGGTCTATCAATATGTTTCCAGATTATAACAAGTTACACCAAATAACATTTTAAACTTTACATCATTACTTTAAACCAAGCAGCAGACCTTTGATTTGAAATTAATCTTGCATCGTCTGGAAAAAATTTCAAAATTATTGTGCAATTTGAAATATACAGATAACTGTGATGTAGATATGTGCTGTCATCTAAAGATTAGCAAACAATATGTTATCTTTAGAAATATGTATTACAGATATATCTTTCAAGAAAAACTTTTAAAAAGATTGCTTAAAATGGTAATGAAATGGAAACAGGATATGTTTACAGTCATTATCTCACAAAAGTGTCCGTCAGACAAATAGCATTCTGTGATAGCACATAATCAGGTTACAAAATTTCAATATTAAATACCTCTTACAGTTAAGGGATGAATGAAATTAAAAGTCTCATACTTGTTTACAGACATTATCAAAATACTTAGTTATTATTATCATTGTCTTTGTAGCATGCTCCTGCACAAGCACAAAGGTCAGTACATGGAAGTGAGGCATTGAAACATTTGCATGGTAATCTGCAAGCTTTTCATCAACCATATTTGATCAACTCTGCATGACATAGCTGTCTCCTGAAGAACTGTCTAAATGGGGATTCACACTTTTTCATTGTCTAGTTTCCAACCCCAGTGAGATGGGCTTAGCAGTTTTTGTGCACTCGTGTTTTCCCCCAGCAATGACCTCCCTGATATACAACTCTTTCTGTGTGCTCTACTAAGGCAGACCAAGTTTGGAGGTATGTTCTAGACAATGAGAATGACTGGATCCCCATGAAAATGTTTTAATGCTTCATTGACATGTACTGATCTGTGTTCTTGTGCAGGACCATTTTACAGAGTCAATGATAGTGATAACTAAATATTTTGATAATGTCTGTAAATAGGTATAAGTCTTTTAATTTCATTCATCCCTTAAAGAGCAGATATCTACTAATAGAGTGTATTTTCTATTTCAGGCTGTTACCTATGAATATGGATTAAGATTAGCAGTTAGCCATTTCTGATGTATGCTTGATGCAGCCCCAAGTCCAGTACTGTGAGCCAACATAGCTTCTTTGACATGAAAGCCCAATGCAGTTTTTAAAAAACGTACTTCTTTCGCAGACCGAAAAACCCAAGCAGAGATGATATCAGTAACAGTATTCTGCTTGGGCTTCACTTGCGCATTCTCTAACTGGCATGACCCGCGCTCATTCCTGAATGTAGCTGCAGACATACTCTTCCACAGGGCACCTTAGTGAGAGACAGTCAGGAGCAGCACCAGACGAAGTGAAGTGCTGCCTGTCTCTGTGAACAGCTATCCATCTGTGATAATAAAGCAAGTGTTGGGAGTACACTGACAACATCATACAGAACAATTAAAAGCAATTACAAAAAGTGAGCTTATGAATAAAACAGTGATTGCCTTGTGTCAGTTTTTTAATTCTTCACCGACATTAATTTGATGCTCACACTAACTCACTACGAGCTGATGCACCTACTGTCATTGTAAGCTGTCAGCTAATAACACAATGGTTATGTTAGTCTGAGGTTGCCGAAGTTGTGGCTGTCATGAGTTTTATAACATTTTAGCGCATAGTGGGGGGAGGGCATACTGGAATGAATGTGTACATGACTTTATAGTCATTGCAATGGCAGTATTGGATCTGAGTCTACCAGGATTTTTGATTTGCCTAACTCACAGTCCAGTGTCTTCCAAATTAGTTGTGCATTGAATGCTGGCTTTATTTTTTTTATATATATATATTTCTTTTGCTGACAGTTTTACTGATGTCTTTGATTAGACCCATGTGCTACACTTGTGAATACTGTTGTTAATTGGACTTTTCCACACTGTTAGACACTGTCTCCACCCTCTTTCAGATTGCACATGATTCAACCCCTACAAAAGCTATTTCTATTACTGTATCTCCTGATGACTTTCCATAATTCAGGCATCTGAGCAAAACATTGCCAGCAGCTTGTGAAATGTGCAGAATTATGATTTAACCTCCCTCCAATATATTGTCTATTCACTTTCCATATGTAACATGGTGCTGACATTCCTTCATACACAGCATTCTAACAGTTCTCTGTGTACTGGTATCATGTCAGAGCAGTTCTGCCTATGAGAACAGTTCCTGACACTGGCACATAGCTCTGACAGCTAGCTATGTTGTTTACGATTCAGTGTGAATCCGACATAGCAAAGACTAGTGTAAAAGACACTTGTGGCATTTTGAACCGCTCAGCAAGCCACAGGAAAAAATGTTTTGGTGGGATTGTGAAGGCAAACAATGATGGGAAATCCTTTCATGCAGTTACAAGTGTTCACTCTACAAAAATGACAGATATAGTCTCAAAAGCATCACCTAAAATGGAACAGGTAATCGTAGTTTCAGATGTGCCATCACTCCTTTCGTAGTCAGCTGTCAGATAACTGATAGCAAACAGCAAACTGTTAGAATAGCAGTAGAGTTGGATCCAATAATGCCATTGCAATTTACTATAAAGTCATGCACACATGCAAGAGATGGATAAATCACATCCATACCAGTATGCCTTCCCCCCAGTATGCCATACAATACTATAAAACTCAAGACAGCCACAACCTCGGGAACCCGAAACTAACATAAGCATTGTGTTGTTAGGTGACAGCTTACAATGACAGTAGGTGCATCAGCTCCTAGTGAGTTAATGTGAGCATCAAATTAAAGCTGGTGAAGAACTGAAAAACTGACACAAGACAATCACTGTTTTATTCAGAAGCTCGCTTTTTTTTAAATGTTCTGCATGATGTTGTCAGTGTACTCACAACTCTCACTATGTTATCACAGGCAGATAGCTGTTCATAGAAACAGGTAGCACTTTACTCTGTCTGGCGCTGCTCCCAGCTGTCTTTCACTGAGGTGCCCTGTGGAAGAGCGCGTCCCCAGCTACATTCAGGAGCGAGCGAGGATCATGCCACTTAGAGAATGTACAAGTGAAGCCTGAGCAGAAACTGTTACTGTTGTCATCTCTCCTTGGTTTTCTTGGTCTGTGAAAGCCATCTGTTTTTGAAAACTGTGTTGGACTTCCGTATCAGACAAGCTGTGTTGGCACATAGTACTGGACATGGGGCTACTTCAAACATACATCAGGAATGGCTAACTGTTGATTCTCATTCATATTTATAGGTAACAACCTGAAACAGAATGTACATTATATTAGTGGATAGCTGCTCTTCAACTGTAAGAGGTATTTAATATTGAATTTTTTTTTATTTAGTTGTTTAACCAAGTATAGCACACTAATCAATCAATCAATCAATCAAGTCTTTATTTAACTAGGTGCTCATCGTTGAGCAGAAGCTCATTTGCAAGATGGACCTGGGTGGAGCATGAACAACTGTATATACAGGTCAACACAGGTATTTACAAGGCAATACAGATAATACTCTTTACAGAGAGGAAGAAAAAGAAGTTCATATGTACATAGAATTATGCAGATATTGTACAGATTACATGGTATTTACATACATAGAAGTGTCTATAGGAAGATAAAGCAGGTTATCTAAGGTTGCAGGAGGAAATAATAGAAGAAAAAAATAAAATAAAAATATACACCAGGTAGAGGTGAAGGTAGGGGGAAGAGAGGGAGGAAGTAGGGGGAGAAAGGCTAGGAGGGCATGGTGCACAGAAAGGAGTTGGTAAAGCTGGATGTAGAGAAGGTGGATGGAGAAAGGGAGTATGTGTGAGCCCGGGATTGAATGCTATAAGCACGGGCATGGTAGATGTCACAACCCAGGGTAGTGAGCTCCTATCCGAGGTTGGGAAAGGAAGAATAAGGGGATGGATGGGCCTAGTGTTGATAAGACAGGGGATAAGAGAGAACAATTAGGCTGGTGAGGAGCAAGCTGGGGGCTCAGTACTTAAAATTGGGTCTAGGGCTGGCTATATACCAGTACTGGGTCTGAGTGGGTGAAGCAGTTACATACTTCTCTGATTGTATGGAAATAAAGCATCTTGAAAGCATTTATACCAATTAGAGTGCTTAATTTGAGGATTTTTGTAGATCGCTCCATAAGGTAGGTAGCACGGCTTACGGCTGCTCCTGCCAAGCAGGATTTTGCTTTGGGTACTTTAAGTGTAATAGCTGAGTAACTTCTTAACGTGTGATTTCCAATTATACTCAGAGGGAAGACAGCAGGAGATATAGTAAGGCAGCTTATTAGAGATGGCTCTATAGGTCCAGATAGTGGCGCTTCTGTATGCCTGAACTTTAGTGATGTCCATCCCACTGCAGCATATAGGGTGCAGTGATGTGTGTCAAGGGGAGTCCCGTTATAAACCTCAGTGCTCGATGGTAGAGTGTGTCCAGTTTAGCCATGTAAGAGTTGGGGCATTGGCTGTAGAGGAAGTCAGAGTAATCAACCAATGATAGGAAAATGGATTGGACCAGTTGTTTCTTGGCATCTCTGGTGAGAAATTGGCTGATTCTAAAAACAGTCCAAGCCTTTGTCAAGTCGTTTAGCAAGTCCTCGATATATTCAATGAAGGAGAGTCTTGGTCTATCCAAACTCCCAGATACTTGAATTTTGTAACAAATTCTAGTTTTTCACCTAGAACTGTGGTAATTTGGGGAACTGTCCCACTGGACACAGGGTTAGCTGTACGGATAAAAGGAGAGGACTATCGCTTTAGTTTTTTTGGCATTAAGGAGTAGCTTTTTTTGGAGGAGTTGGCTTTGCAAAAGGTTGAATTCTGACTGTAGGTCATTGCAGGCAGCTTCAGCTGTTGGGCGACTCATGTAGAGAACTGTATCATCTGCAAACAGATGGATGTTGGCTTCTTTTATACAGTAGTCGATGTTATTAATGTAGATTGCAAAAAGTAAGGGCCCTAATATAGAACCTTGAGGTACCCTCTTGCAGAGTTTTTATGGGGACAGGCCTCCTTCAGCTTTAACTCGCTGAAGGTGCCCTGTAAGATAGTCAGTGAACCAACGAGAGAGGAGGGGTCCACACCTATGGTTTGAAGGGCGGAGAGGAGCAGACTATGGTCGAGTGTCGAAAGCCTTGCTTAGATCAAGGAAAACAGCACAAATAAAGTTTTTGCTCTCAAGATTACGCTGCCAGTCGTTAGTAACTTTGGCGAGGGCTGAGATAGTGCTATGTTTAGCTCTGAACTGGACTGCATAGGATTTAGCAGTTCCCTAGACTCAAGGTGAGTCCTCAGTTGTGCATTTACAATTTTCTCTAGGAGCTTGGACAGGACCGGAAGGAGGGAAATTGGCCTGTAGTTATTGAGATCGCCATGGTCACCTGATTTGAACAGTGGTATGACATGTGCTGTCTTCCATATAGGTGGTAAGGTGCCCTGAGACAGGGATAAGTTAAAAAGGTGGGTGATGGGTATCGCTAGTACATGGTAGGCAATTTTTAGGAAGTAAGGGTCAAATGGAGTCAGCCCCAGCACTTTTTCTAGTATCCAACTGAAGCAAGAGGTCCTCTACCTCTTTCAGTGTGGCAGGTTGAAGTGAGAAAGGCGGCGAAGCTATCGGAGTTTCAGGCAGTTGGCTGGCAGTCTGGGAGCGAAGTATGTTTGCAGGGGAGTTATCAAATGCCATGCCTGCAGTAGCAAAGTGGTTATTGAATGCGCTAAGTATATCCATCTTTTCGTTATAGTCAGTTGCCAGAGGTAATCTTGGTCGGGAGTGAATTTCCTGGGAGTGGCCTAGCAGATCACTGATTGTGTTCCAGAGCTTGATTGGGCTCTTTGTGGCAGAATCGAGTTCGGATTTGAAGAAGGTGGTCTTCGATTCTCTGATTGTTTTGGTACATAAATTTTGTAGTCTCCTGAACTGGTTCCAGTCCTCTGCAGTGTTCAGTCTGCGCGCTTTTTTCCAGAGCTTATCTCTTTCTAGAAGCAAGAACTTGATCTGAGGGGTGAACCATTTACAGGTTTTGGTCCTAGTTCGAACTTTAATAAGGGGAGCATACTTATTAAGGGCCCTTGATAGAATGTTGTGGAAGATATTGTAAGCTGACGTAATTGTTTTGGCCAGGTAGAAATCTTGCCACTCAGGGGAGTACTTAAGCTCGTTTAGGTAGGCATGTTCATTGAAGTTGCGCCTGGATCTCTTCATAGAGAACTTGCTGATGGGTGCTGGGTTGTTGGTGGATCTTACTCCCGCAATAAAACAATGGTCGCTGGCATCTGAGAAGAAGACATCAGCGTGGGAGAAGAGATGAGGTTTGCTCACCATAAGCTGAAAGCTTTTTTACAGGAGCGACCTGGGAGCACAAGGAGGTTAAGTGACTTGCTTAGGGTCACACAGTATGCAAGTGGAAGCTGTGGGATTCAAACCCAGGTCTGGTCTGCTGGATGTCATCAGATTTGCAGCTCAAAGCCTTAGACCACTGCGCTATACTGCCTCTTGCAAAAAAATTTTGCAACCTGATGATGTGTGATGACAGAATGTTATTTGTGTGATGCATACTTTTGTGAGGTAATGACTGTATACATATCCTGTTTCCATTTAATTACCATTTCATGCCAGTTTTTAAAAAGCATATTTTTAAAGATATTATAGTGGTGCAGTAGCACCACTGTATTTAGGGTTAAGTAGGCAGTTTAATGTTTAATTCCTATGTATGCACTTTAATAACTTGGTAACTGTTCAACAGATTTGCATGACATTTTGCATGCACAGTTTTGTGGGACAGATCTCTGGATATGCCAAGTTCCATTTTGGTTGGTTATGCAGATTCTGATATGTGGATAGTGCAAAAAATGAAATTTTCCGTGTTTTTTGCTGTCACAAATTTTGTAACCTGATTATGTGCGATCACAAAATGTTATTTGTGTGAAACACACTTTTGTGAGATAATGACTGTAAACATATCCTCTTTCCATTTAATTACCATTTCAAGAAATCTTTCAAAAAGTTTATCTTTAAAGATAATATACCGCACCACTATATTAAGTAGGCAATTTAATGTTAAATGCCAATTTTTGTACTTTAATAACTTTATAACTGTTTAACAGATTTGCATGAAATTTTGCATGCATAGTTTTGTGGGATAAGTCTCTGGATATGCCAAATTTTCGTTTTGGTTGGAGATGCAGATATTGAGATGTGGATACTGCAAAAAATGAATTTTATGGTGGTTTTTGCTGATTTTTCTGACATCTGTAGTGCCAAGACAGATTAGAATTTTTATTGGACATTTTCAGGGTAGAAAGGGTCTGGCCTTTAGATGTGTCTTTTTCTTGTTTGGTGAAAAATATTAATTCATTCCAAAGTCATTAAATTTTAAAATTTCGGGTTCTGAGCATGCTCAGTAAATACTTCAAAATAGCTGTATGAAACGGAAAAAAAATCCTTTTTGTATATGGGGCCAATCCTTTTTCATGAGGGGAAAAATACTTTTTAGTTTTTCACCATCATGTTTTTCTTTTTTTCCAAAAATAACAATTTCAAAACCCACAAAAATGACATCCTGGAGAGAGACCAACACATCTATCTTGCTTATAAAATAACTTTTTAAAGGACCTTTAGGTTTTTCTCAGTTTATATTGCAAAATTAACAGTTTACATTGTGCCTCCGAGCTTTCAAAATGCTAGTATAGGCACAGCTTATGAATATTCATGAGCTCATTTCAATACCCATTTTTAGAACTGTAAAAAACAGAGAAACCAGCTGAATGCAGACTTTCATGCAGTCTAAAATTTGTTTTATGAGGAACCCTTAGATTTTATTTAGTTTTAATTTCAAGATTATAAGATTACAATGTGCCTCATTGCTTTTAAAATGTTAGTGTAAGTGTAGCTCATGAATTTTCATGAACTCATTTGCATACTTGTCTCTGGAACTGTAAAAACCTGAGAGATCGGTTGGAAATGCATCTTTTGAACAGCTTAAAAATCACTTCATTAGGAACCTTTATGTTCTACTTAGTTTAAATTACAAGATTAAAAGTTTACAGTGTGCCTAACGCTTTCAAAATGTTACTGCAGGTGCAACTTATCAATATTCACAAGCTCATTTGCATACCCATTTTTAGAACCGTAGAAATTTGAGAAATTGGCTGGAAATGTACGAGCTATCTCTCTTGATAAACTTTGTTAAGATTTAGTGTACTCAACAGACCCATCACAGCCCTTTGTTTACTTAAGGGGTTTATCTAGTTGTCTTTCCTTGCCAAGGTATCTAAGCACCTGAACACTAGCAATTCTATATGCAGTGAGTTAGCAAGGTTGGTACCCACATCCCAGGATTTTGCTTCACTTCATAGGCATGAGCAGCTGGCTAATTTTACTTCAGTTAACCTTTTGCAGCACTTGTAGTTTTACTGTTTTTCCACTCTTACCAAAATCCCTATTTCTCTTTAGTGTAAGTAAGCTGCATATGGATCTCAGCTGTCACCCATTTAGATTCTTGCCACTCATGCTTTTTTCACATTTTGAATATTTTTTGCAAAATTCTGGTAGACTATAAATTTAAAAAAAAAACATTTTGTGAGCCCTAAACATTGCTGATTCACTTGTGTCCTGTACTTATATGAAAGAGCATACAAAAATCTACTTATAGGCCAATTTACATGCTTTTTTTTCCAAACTTTGAATGATTCTTGTACTATTTTGACCTTTCCTACTAGACTAAGTTCACAGGGGCCAAGGAATATGTGTGCTCAGTACCACTGCTGGTAAAACCTCCCACCTGGTGACCAGATAGATAGAAAGAGAAAGCGAGACAGGCAGACAGACAGAGAGACAGACAGGCAGAGAGAGAGAGACAGAGACAGAGAGTCCCCTACTCTTGCTCACCTTCTAGCTCTCAGATCCCCTCTGGAACCCATCTCTGTCCCTCCTTGTGAATTATCTGTCCCACAGTCCCTCTATGCTGGCTACTTAATATTCCTAAATAGATTCCTACACCTGCAAAGGATATAAATGGCAAAATAATTTAAGTCTGAAAATGTGTCAGACTTTTTTGATTTTTTTTAACTTATACTTGTGTCCATAACTTGGCCAATTGGGATACACTGGACCCCAGATGTTAAGGGTGACCATGTTACAAAGTTAGTTTTTTTTTTAGCTTTTTTTACTTTTATACTTTTTACCTCCTATGGTGCCAGCAACCACAATTACTGTGGAATATCTGCAGCAAATCATCACCTTCATGCAGCTTCAATGCCCTATTTCTTAACTGACACAAACATCTAGAAAACACAAGTCATGCTTTAGTTGCTGCTATAGATAGAGTGAATGAATATTTCAGCAAAGCTGATGCAGGGCTGGAAACTTTGCACTATGGGCTCGATTTCCAAATGTCTTGTGTATGCTGCAAGCTACTGATGCACCAAACATACGGTGCAGGGGGCTTGCGGCATTCTTTTGCTGATGATTGTGATTTTCGTTCAGTGTGCCAAATGCCGCAAGTTAGACCAGCTCCCCCCGGTCTAACTTGCACCATGTTGGGCATCATTTTTACAGGGCTTGTAACAAAGGGTGCTGAGTATGCATGCTCACCAGTGACAGCATCTGTGAATGTCATTGCACACTGGTGCCCTTAGGGAGAAAATGGAAAAAAGTGCTCCAGTTCACTGAGAGTTGATGCCAGCACCACCAGCAGGCCCATGTAAGGCCAATATGACAGACCTCTGACCAACACAGTTGTCCTGTGCAAGTAGTATATAACTGGTGAGTCTATAAAAAAGTCACTGATGGGGCTGGGGGTGATTTTGGGTGGAAATGGACCAAGTGTCACCCCACTACTAGGCCCTCTCTTCCCAGATTGTTTCAGGGGCTGGCAGTATAGAGGACTATGACATCCTCTGTGACCAGGGAACAGAGGTTGTTGGATGTCTTTCAAGATGCGTTCCTAACTCAGCAGGTGAGGGAACCGACCAGGGAGGCACGGGTACTGGATGTGGTCCTGGCAGACAGTGACCAGATTGGGGGCCTGGAGGTAAGGGACCCATTGGCGGGGAGTGACCATGCCACGGTCTGGTTCTGCCTGGAACTAGGAGGGGTAGAAGGCTACACAAAGACGGAAGTAACCGACTTCAGGGGGCGGATTTTAAGGAAATGGAAGGATCCTTATGGAGCATTTGGATGGGATTGGTCAGACATGGACGCTGATAGTAGGTGGAAATCATCAGGAGAGGGTGCAGGATGCTACCAGCACCTGTGCAAGAGTAAGACGAAATGCGGTAGGGCCCAAAAACCCTGTTGGTGGACCAGGGAGGTCCAGGAGGTGGTGCGGGAAAGAAAGCAGCCTATAAGAAATTCAAGTGCTCAAGGAGTGAAAGGGATCGAGGGGAGTACGAGCTGATGGCTAGAAGGGCCACTAGAGTGGTGAGGGCGGCTAAGGCAAGGAAGGAGCAGAACCTGGCCAGGGAAATTAGGAGAGGGAAAAAGGGGTTCTTTAGATACATTGGTGAAAGACGAAGGGTGAAGGGGCAGATTAGCAGGATTAAATCAGGGGAGAGATGGGCACAAGACCCAGGGGAGCAGGCTGAGGTACTAAATGAGTACTTCACCTCAGTTTTCACCAGGGAAAATGGGGATGCTGCATCATACATGGGAGGAGACAGAGATAATGAGGAGGGGGGGACCCTTACCGATCGGCAGGTCTGGGGAGAGGGGCATCACTGGCAGGTGGGGGAGGGCTAAGCAGGAAGAAGAGGTACCAGAGTGGAAATCACAGCAGAGAGAGTGAGGGAAGCTGTCAGCTCCCTTAAGACGGAGAAAGCACCGGGGCTGGATAAATTACATCCTAGAGTGCTGAAGGAACTTGCAGATGTCCTGGTGAAACCCCTGGCAGAGCTTTTCACCATCTCTCTGAGGACAGGGTGGGTGCCCCAAGACTGGAAGGTGGCACATGTAGTGCCTATCCACAAGGGGGGATCAAGGGAGCTGGCAGGGAACTACAGGCCTGTTCGCCTGACATCGGTGGTGGGCAAGGTGACGGAGGGCATTGTCAAGGAGAGGCTAGGGGGGGACCTGGATAAGTCAGGGTGCCTGGACGATAGACAGCATGGATTCATCCCAGGAAATCGTGTCAGACAAACCTGGTGGAGTTCTATGACTGGGTGACAAGTGCCTTGGACCTGGGTAGACCAGTGGATGTCCTCTTTCTAGACTTCAGCAAGGCATTTGACTCTGTTCTCCACGTGGGCCTGTTGGATAAGCTAGGAGAAATGGGGTGGGAAACCAGATGATCAGATGGATAGGCAATTGGCTCCAGGACCGGACCCAGAGGGTCGAGTTGGTGGGATAGTCTCATCCCCAAGGAGGGTCATTAGTGGGGTCCCACAGGATCAGTCCTTGGGCCCTTCTGTTCAACGCCACATGATCTGACATAAGGACAGGAATCAGGAGTGAGATGAGTCTCTTTGCAGATGACCTGAAACTGGGGGCGGTGGTGGATGGGGAGGAGGGAGGGTGGCCTGCAGGGGACCTGGAGGCCTGGGAAAGATGGTCTAGAAAGTGGAAGCTGAGGTTCAATGCAGGAAAATGCAAGGTACTCCACCTGGGGCCAGAAACCCAGGCCAAGTGTACACCCTGGGGGGGGAATACTACAAGTCTCAATGGCTGAGAGGGACCTGGGGGTGGTGGTGGATGTCAAGATGAACAACTCTGAGACTTATAGGAGGGCAGCTGCCAAGGCCAACAGGATGCTGGGATGCATCACTAGGGGGATCACCTCCAGAAGGAGGGAAGTGATACTCCCTCTGTATAACTGCTTGGTGAGGCCGCACCTGGAGTACGGCATGCAGTTTTGGAGGCCACACTTAAAGAGGGACATTAACCTCCTGGAGAGGGTCCAGAGGAGGGCAACCAAAATGATTTGGGGCTTGGGGGACAGGACCTATGAGGAGAGGCTCGAAGAGCTAAATATGTACACATTGGAAGAGAGAAGGGACCGGGGGGACATGATAGAGGTCTTCAGGTACATGAAGAGGGTAAATAGGGGAGGAACAGTCAGGGTGCTTCGAAGGAAGGAGGAAGGGGCCACTAGAGGGCATGGGTGGAAGCTGGAGGGGGGAAGATTCAGGGGAGAAAGGAGGAGGTGCTACTTCACTGAGAGGGTGGTGGAGCCATGGAATGCACTACCTAGGGGGCTGGTGGAGGCAGAGACAGTGGAGGGGTTCAAGAGGGGGTGGGACAGGTACAGGGGAAGGGTTCAGGAAGCAAAATCCAATGCAGCAAGAATATCCGGAACTGGGAAGGGAGAAGCCAGAGAAGGCGAAGGGGGCAGCAAGGTCAGCACCCAGGGTGGGGGCTGACCAAACGAGCAGACACGAAAGACCGTTAGGCCTATTCTGCTGGCATTTTAGTATGTTAGTATGTTAGTATAGCCTAAAGGTTAGAGTTACAAGCTCTGAATGAGTTTGGTATATCCAGCAGATCTGTGTTTGAGTCCCACAACCTCTACTGGCATACCACCCTAGTGCTCCTGGGTCATCTCTAAAAACAGGCACTTCTGCTTAGCGGGCCTTACCCAGTTACCAAAAGAATAACAATAACAAGAAATGAAAAGCTTAGTTAATACAAAAAAAATTGGTTTTATTGTCCTCTCCAGTTCTCTCATCCTCCCAACCCTGTGTTAAACTCATCACAGCAAATCTTCAGGGGAAGTCACCACTGCTGTACTCTTTTACAAGTTGGGAGCTTGGCAGGTGGGCAGCTGCTTTTATAATGGATGCCAAGACTGCTGCTTGGTCAGCCAGGATGGGGTGCATACATGCAGGCTTTCAGTGTTTTCTTTCCCCAGGAGTTGAGCACCTAACCTTCTCAATGTGTTTGGCCCTCAGCCAGCATCGGTAAGAGTTTCTTAGGCTAGAATGTTGGTCTCTCACTGGCAGCACAAAATGCTGCCACCACACTTGTAGGCCACTCCTCCTGAATTGTTCCCTCAAGAACTGATCCAGAGACAGTCTGACCCAGGAGCAGTTTTTTTACCAGCACTGATCAGGCATTAGTGTACTAAGAGAAGACTTTACTACAACATAGTCTCTCCTGAACTTAACTCCTTTCAGTTAACATTTACTATTTCAATTCTACACCACAATGGATCAACACTCCTTTGAAATCTGAGGGTACAGAATAATTACAGAAGTGAAGATTCAAACCCCGATCTCATGGTTTGCAATTAGGTACTCCTACCACTAGGCTAAACTAGCTACTGAACTGAGTGGTTCTGAAGATATGTAGATACAGAAGCACTGACCCATGTTTGATACTACTCAGCTTTCTCTGGGCCACTGCTGGTCATCCATTATGCCTGGGTTTGCATTGGTTGTTCTGTGTCCCAGATCTGTGCTGCTTGTCCAGTGCCCCTGGGTCAGACTGCCCCCTAGTCAACAATTGGCAGAGCAATCTGTCATACCAGTGTCAGTGGCTCAGTAGGTTTCACATCCGCATTAGGGACTACCAGATCTGAAGGTCCTGGGCTCTAGTTCCACACAAGAAACTTGGCCTAATATGCAGCACCAACGCTGTAGTGCAGAACAAGGGGGTGCTACACAGTTGAGGTGCTTTCGTTTGGAAGAGTGTTAAACTGAGGTTCTTTCTACTCATCTCTGATGGCTGCCCAGGTGGAAGATAGAGCACTTGTTGTAAGATTAATTTTTCTTTGGTGTCCTGGTCAGGTCAACAATCTTCATATCAGTAAAAAAAAAAGAGTCATGTAACCTACTCCCATGGATGCACCTAGAAATGTGCTGGCACAGCTCAATGTGCCTTTCTTGGTCATAAATTACAATAAAAAAAAAATACCATTTTCTATGACCAACTGTAATGCAATAGGCAGTTAAGTGCTAAAGTGTGATGCAGCCATGGTATACCTGAAATGGGATTGAAGTAATGAGAGAGATGACTCAAATAAAGGACTTACCCTTCCAAACCCAGAAACACATTATACTTTGTTGAAGTCTTTACTCATTAAAGTTTATGTTGCACCACAAATAAGCATCTTAGCCTTCACATCAGCAGATCCCAATGGATGTACTGCCATGCAAAAGAAGGAGGTTGCAACCTATGTCTGTGTTTGCCACATGATCAATGGGGTTGAGATGTCTGAAGACTCTGTGCTCTATATCCAGTGATGCAGCGGGATAGGGTAGGGTTATTTTATATACCCACTTTTGGGAGAAGGCAATAGAGTACTCACTGTGTGTTTCTCCATCTAACATTTAGCCACAGTAAACCCACTTTTTGGGGACAGTAGCCCACTTTTTAAATGTTCTCTTCACCCCTGCTTATTCCTAAAAATGAAACATTTCTAATTTAGTACTAAAGGTGCTTTTGTACTACAATAAACTTTTGTTATGTGTTTGTAGTGTACATTCAGGGACTCATCCCCTCTTCTACTTTGTCTCACAGACTGATACTAGCTGGCTGCTGGCACAGATTATTGTAACCAAATGCCCTGACTGCAGGGTTAGCTCTGACTTGCCAAATGCATCAAGTGCCTCACTCTGGAATCTATTCTGTGCTCACAATGAACCCCCTCATCTCTGTCTCATAGTTCCTGTTTTTTAAATCTTTATTCTTGGCAAACACCAAACAAAAAGATAAACCATAAAAACAACCAAAACAAGTTGCACTCCTCTCCATCACATTCTACACTCTGCTCTCACTCCATCATTCATTAAGCTGAAATATGATTACTCAAAAACTAGAGTTAAGAGGCCAGCCTGTTGCCAGTATCAAGAGAAACTAGGGTCACTGACAACATTTTAATATGTTTAAGATGGGCCATTAATGGGCAGGTCACCTTCACTGTCAACACATACAGTACACTTCAATAATTTTCTGACTAGTCTCCTTCCTGCCACTGTCCCTTTCATGAATGCCCCACATTTTACACCAGCAGGGTTACCATGTGTAAAATCGGTGTGGCTCCTTCCTCTCCAAAAGTCAAAAGCTGCATTTCCCTTGTGTCCCACTGTTTCCTAGCAACAGTTATGTCAGCTAGACTCCTTTCTCAGTAGATAATATGAGCTTGGGTTGTTCAGGTGTCAGTCAACCTTGTCAATCTACCTTTTAAAGCCTGCAAGAAGTCTGTGATCTTACACCAAGCAGCCTTACAAAGAGAATGCAATAGGGCATGCTATATGATGAAGCATGTCAAATGATATAGTCACAGTTCATAATCAAAACAAAAAGAGCTTTACAATCATCATTACTTGAGAACTCTTTGGAACCTATAAGTCATTATTACCAGCAGAAACTGTGTTTAACAACTGATTCAAATTCTATTGTATTGTTCCATCTATGAAGGTCTTTAAATTACCACAGAGCACATTTCTGCTTTAGAACTGTGTGATGTTGTTTATGTCTTTACAACCACTGCTTTTTGTATTGGAACACGGATGGACTGTGCCAACAACATATGAGTAGAGCAAGGTCATAAATTACATCATAGATTTCTAAAAAGGTCCTTACCAGCAGTGTGTGAATCAGAAGCACCCACTGGGATAACAAAAAGCCAGTTTTTGTAGAATAACAATGACATATGAAACAGTATTAAAAGGCAGCTTCTACTGGGAAAAAGTGAAACAACATTCGGCACCATTCTCCTTTTAAGTTGGTGAGTAGATAAATTGTGAAGTTTGAATTTGCCAACGAAGTTCTGGTAAAGTTGGCAAATTCACCTCCATGGAGTAATTTGCGAAGCTTTGCTAATAACCTCAAAATTAGCCTGTGTGACTTTGCAAATTTTCACTGTGAACTGCAGAATTTTGCTCACAAACGGCAACATTTCTCCAGCAAAAGGCAAAATTCTGTGGTTTGTGGTGAAATTCCACAATTTGAGGGCCAAATTCTGCACCTTGTGGGTGAAATGAGCACTACAAAGGCAGGGCTTCTCACTTTATGGATTGCTTTGAACTCTGCAAATTGCACTAAATTCATGGATTAATTTGCAGAGTGAAGTTTCCCAACTTCTCCCATCTCTATCAATAAGTATAGTTTGGTGTCTTATGTAACAGTATAATAACAGCATCTAAAGGCCTGTTTACACTGCCACCTTTGCACTGCTGCAAACCACTCACATAGCTTGCAGTGGTACAAAAATGGCCATGTGGACACTTACTGTACTGTGGTAACTTGTCTACTGATCCTCTCCCCAACCTGATGCCAATAAAGGTCCACTGGCATCACTAGGCACTCTGACTAACTGCAGGCCATCATCCAGGTTCATCCTTCACTCCAACATAAAAGTACAACATAAACTGGGGAATGGAAAATTATAGAATCCTGGTGATTTGACTGATTAGGTAAAAATAAATTTATTGGGTTATTTGTAGAACTGCTAGTTGGAAATTCAGAGCATGAGAAACATTTCTGCTCAACTTGATTAAATCTGCCAATCAAATTTGTAAAATGCTGGGAAAACAATGACTCGGGGAGGGTTTAACTTGGAAAGAAATACATTTAAAGAAAAAGTGGGGTGAAAAATGGCTTGTGGTCTCTGTATGCCCCTCAATTTCTGCCATGAATATGTAGACCCTGCATGTAGCAACAACTGATTCCACGTTTACAAGATGATTTTTGCAGCATTCATTATTCCAGGATTAATTCTTGCTTGATTCTCCTGCTCACTAAGATTAGCACCCGTCTTCTATAAATGGATGGCTAATGTCACTTTTATTGCTTCCCCATCTTATTTGACATTCTTTTTCATGAAACATAATCTGCATAATTAGCAAATAGGGTGACTTTTACATCCAGCTCATCGGGAAGGGAGAGATGTTGTACTCTCCTCTTTCAATTCGCATGACAGCTTCCCCAACATTGACGTGATAATAACATACTTTCAATTTAATAACAGTAATAGGTGCAGAGAAATTCAATGTGTAGTCACATTTCAAATGAAACAAAAGGAAGCCATGAATTTATTAAGACAAGTGATGTCTTCTGTTCCATTTAAATGCCGAGTAACATTTTTGAAAGTCTTAATGGCCAGAGAAGTCACAACAATAGCATCAGACAAAGAATTCCCAAATTACAGGTAGAGAGACAGAAAGAGAGAGAGAGAGAGACAAAGTAAGAGAGAGAGAGAGAGAGAGAGAGAGAGAGAAAAGGGGCAGGATTTTCAAAGGGCAGAGTGGAGTTGTTGTGTGTGCAACATGCCAGTACTGATAAACAACTCTGCCTTGCCAACCTGCAGGCAACCTGCTCTTTTCAACAAATTCTCCACAATGGACCAGTTTCCTTGCTCTGCATATGTGCTGTGCCTGGTCAGGGCATAGCAGGTGCACAGAAAAAAAAAAAACTTTGCAGTATGCCCTAAAGAGGGGACACAGTTGCCAAAATGCACCTTATCTGAAAAGCCATTACATATAGCAGAAATTGTAGAAGTTAATGCCCTCCACCCCACCCCCCAGCTGAGTAATTTTTTCCTGGAGGATGAGTGGTATTTTCAGGCCTTTAAAAAGTGTGATCCATGCTGGACCAGCAGGTTGGAGAGCTAAGGCATTGCACCTTATCTCCTGCCACACCTGCAACCCATGTTTTTTGGTGAGTGTTTGTTGCCAGTGGTTAGCTGGGGGAGAGAGAGAATTGAGTGTCTAGAGGACTGCTCTCCTCTCCTCAGGAGGGTGGTTTGTAGTCTTAACAAATGAGTGCCCCCAGGTGGAGGCCTGGGCATAGAATAGGTCAGGGATGCCAGTGAGGGGAGGGTGCTATGGGACTCCACAGCATGTATACACCTCTACAACAGTGAAGGAAGGGAGAAATAAATGGTGGAAAAACACCCGAGGTGGCAGGATGACGATCACCACCCCCAGGCTCTGCACCAGTGGCGGGCAAAACCACAGTCCTGAGCAGAGGACAATGGTACAGGTAAGCCTCAAAGGAGCAGGATGATGGGCTTCGGGGAGGGGGCAATCAGATGGGGTCCACCTAGGAGAACTGGGAGATAAAGTGAATATGAGAAAAAAAATTGTGATCCAAATCTCATTAAATAGACAAAAAAGGGGCTAACAGCTAATAAAGATCAAAGTAGCATCAGTCTCTGTGAGACCTGATATTGGTTTTATACTGTATATAAAAAAACATTTATGCTACACAAACCCTTTCATAGTGTAAGGTTGATAATATTAGACCTTATTTTCAAATATGTTACATGGAAATTCTGGAGCTGCATGCCTTAGGAATAAGTAACATCTTTAAAAAGTAAATGCTCTATTCACAAGTACCTGTGGATTTGCTTCATACAGGTTCTCTGACAATCTTCCTGATATTCCCAAGAGTACAACAGTATATAGACTTTTATCATTGTGGATTGTGGGTCAGTTTGAAGTGTTATACACAGAAACCATCTCAATATTTGCATTGGTTATTAGTTATGTTATGCTGATTTTATGCTGCCTTTCTTGCTGTAAGGAGCACTGAGTCATTTGGATAGGACACCAAAGTAATACAATTTGTCTTGCCTTGCCTTTCCTGTCCTTGGTGAAGTGTGCACTATTTATGTGCATTATGAACCAGATAGTATTTTTATTGAATAGTTCTAGTACCCAGTGGGAAGTGTAGGAAGTTAGGACTACATGGATGAATTCTCTGGAGGTTTTATCCATTTGTTTCATGACTGTATTATCTCCTATGTAAATAATGGCTGGGGAAATGGTACTGTGTGGCTTACTGGCTGTAAAACTAGTCCTTCATCACTGCAGACTTGGGTTGTAATCTCAGATCAGAACAAGCTTTTTTATTTATTTATTCAATCTTGGATTACAATACCTTTGAGTGGGAGACTACTCTTTTACAAAAGTTCCACATCGTAAAGGGTGGGTAAACATACATTGTGGGTTTATGAGTATCTAACTAGGTGAGTAAACATAGACAAAAATACATTGTAAATAGGAAACAGAGATGGTTTTAACACTAGGATAATTCACATAACAGTAGCAGCCTAGGTGGCGTTGTCAGGTAAAAGACAGTAAGCAGCTTTCCAGAAAGGAGAGTAGGGGGCACTGAGTGGGGGGGGGGGCATGATGACTATTTAGGGGGAGATGGGAGAGGAGAGTGCAGGGTATTCCAGAGCAAAAATGGGGACAATTCAGGATAGAAGGGACAAAGTAGGAGTAGCGAGGAGATGGTAATAACTTGAAAGGTGAAATTAGTTTGCTGGCTTATGAGCAACTCTACACTTCAGCAAGTACTTTCATGAACATTAGGGTTGGGTTTTCAAAAACTCTGTTTTGCCATATCCATTTTATGATGCTGTAAAACTATAGCACCAGAGATACGGCAAAGTTGTGTGGCATATTTTTGTACATGCATGTGATTTTGTGGCAGTTGCTGAGGTGCATGAAATAAATGGTGCCTGCATCACTTTTATGATATGTGGGTCACCTTATGGGCCACAAGTCATGGCAACTGTGTGAGAAATGTAGACCATTTTGAAAGTGTTTTACTTTTCCAGAACAAGCATCATACATGAGATGAGATCATGCCACAACTCTCAGGGAAGAAGTTTCAAAATACTGCCCAAACTATAAGCTATTGTAATATATGGATATGGACAATAAGGGCTTATAAAAACATGCAAAAGAATCTTGTAATACTTAAAGGTAAATGGCTGCACTTTCCCTCTACAAATAGAGATGGTCCAACTACGAATTCAAAGGAAAATTTTGTTATTTAAGCTATAATCACCACACGCATAGTAAGCAGATATACAGGAACAAAGGTAGTGCTAAAATCACCATCTCCTTACATCTCGCCTCCACCAACAGGAGACTTCATCCTCTGATGAAGCCTCCTCTGATGAAGCCTCCTCTATATCTGCTCACTATGTGTGTGGTGATTATGGCTTAAATAAAGGAGTTTTCCTTTGAATTTACATTGGTCCATCTCTATTTGTGGAGGAGAGTGCAGCTGTTTACCTTTAACTAATTACAAGCTTACCAAGCTTGCCGAGCTGCATCTCCACCCTAGTGTTAACCACCATTCCTTACTTACAAGCTTGTAATACTATTTTAGAAATTCATCAATAGAATTATGAGATTTCTTAATGCTATTGATTAACATCCAATGATAGTATTATGAGATCATGTAATACTATTGATGTGAATCCATCAATAGTATTATGAGATACAACAGCTCATATCACGTACAAATTACACAGCTGAGCGCTAACCAGCTTCTGCTGTTATCGGTGAGTAAAGTAAAAGTTGTCTTTTGCCACAGTCAGAAATGAAAAGTCAAAATGGCACAAAAAGAACAAGACACTGTCATTAAAGACAGGCCTAAATTTATTCAGGCTCAGGAGACTCGACATTTATCTTGGATCCACATATTACAAAAAATAATAAATAAGGACAGTAATTACTCTGCTATAATACCATCTCAAGGTTCTCAGTGCATGTTGGACGTTCTTGAGCTTCACTCTTGATGTCACATGCCCTAGAACATCTCGATAAAAGCATTTGAATATACCCAACTGATCTAATAGTGGCTTTGTTTCATTATGACACAGTAGTGCTTTCCATAACAACAGAATGTGGGTATGCACTGCGTACGGCAACACCATCACAGTAAACTATGCTCCTGTCATCAAAATTGACACTTTGCTGACAGGTCGCTGTGTTGGTGTGCCCAAGACATGCTGTCTCCCGGTCCTGTACCCCAACCCCCAGTAAACTCCAACTGGAGTTAACAATCCTTTAGTCAGGTGGTGTGGGGGGGCAGAGCCCCCTGCATGGGGGGTTCAGACATGAAGCCCCCCACTATTAAAACAGGACTGGGAGTCTGCAGGGAATCATGCTGACCGTGATTTGCTATCAACATGATTCCTGTTGCTGTAAAGCCGGTTGACATTAGAGATGTCGAACTGGTGTGGTAGAGCCCAAATTGTGATGTCAGAAACTGTGATTGTGAGCTCAGTTGGGGACAGTCAGATTCATTTTGAAAGACCAAGTAAGAAAAGCACATTATTATCTAAAATATTTAGTAGGCCAATAACGGGGGCATAAAACAAGAAAACACTACCTATAAACGTACAGTAACTGTTGTAAATATCAACATGTTTAGTCTTTTGTTTAAGTAGATACAATACTCACTCTTTAAACTTGATTCCTAGCTTGCATTTGATCTGCCACATCATTTTTCATGCTTTAACACAGCAGACAGCCACGGCTTAACAAAGCCTTAGTTTGAATGAGAAGGGAAATACAATTGCCATCTCACCCAGTGATCCTATGCTAAAACTCATTTTCTCCCAGTGGCCATTTTGGGTCAGGTTCAGTAATGGATGGTACTGATGCCATATGGTGGCTACGGGACTGAAGGAGTTGGTGTGGGGATCTTGCTGTCTCTCACTTTTAACATGTCAGGAGCATAAGTACAACATTTGGATTCATTTTTTTTAATCTAGTGACAGCAACATCACATCTTTCTTGAACACTACAATTACCATTGAATATTAAAAACCAAATAAACAATACAAATACAATGAGAATGTGAAAAATATAATAAACCATGGTTCTGATTGCTTTGCAAGTATTTCTCATAAGTCAGAGACAGGCATGTATAAATCTTGATGTATTGAGACCAGCTTTGTTGGCATGATATGATGATTTTATCTTTATAGAAAACTGAAGACATATTTCAATACAGAACCAAAGAGCAATCATGCTCTTCTAGTTTCATAATCAGAAATATAGCAGGGGTAATAGATCCATTGGAATTAGAATCTGCAGTTATTTGACAACATTCAGATTAAGAGGAGTAAACATGTACTTTGCATCACACAGTCTGACAACCTGCCAGCATGTGAGTAGAATTATTGGAGAAGAGACTCAAGAAAGAAAAAGAAAGAACAGCAATGACATTAGAAGTGGGAAGGAAAAGTTCTTATGCTAAACCTGATACTGTTACTCCCCCACACCAGAAAAAACTGCAGCTTAAACCGAGAGAATGCAAGTGGAGCAGGATCCTGTTTAACAAGGAGCACCAGAAAAGAAATGGGAGGAAACAAATCCAACAAATCCCTAGGCAGTCGGCCTTGAATGGAATAGAGGTATCACTCCAGCAATATGCCAGTGGGAACTAGAGTAGCACAGTATGCTAGATTGTGAATGAAATCCTGGAGAAAGGTGAAGGAGGGAGAATAGAGATCATTAAATTCAAGCAGAAGAGAAACAAAGAGCTACTGAGCTGAGCCTCTGATGCAGGTGACAATGGAGTTTGCCCTTTAAGGGGCAGACCAGGTTGTCCTGGTGCACCCCTTCCCTCTGTCATGGAATGGTAGTGCTCAGAAGGGGGGGGGGAAGGAAGGGAAGGGGCTAAGGACCAGAACAAAGCACAGGTAACAGGAAATGGAGGGGTGAAGGGTGGTACGTAAGGGACAGCACAAGGGAGCCTCAGCCACTTTTTGCTGGAGTTTTTGATTTACATCAACTGCAGCATGTCGGATTTTGGCAATTTCTTTGAGGTTTGTTCACCAGGAGAGAGAGGTAAAGAACTGATTTGCAGGAGGAGATGTGAAGTTGTTTATAAATATATATATATTATGGTAGCACGGTAGTGCTACCATAGTTAAGGTTGAGGAGCCATTTCTATGTTAAACCCCAAAACTTTGTACCTTAATAACTTTGCAACCGTTTGACAGATTTGCCTGAAATTTGGAATTTATGATCAAGAACCATAGGCCTTGGGATCTGCCAAGTTTTGTACTGGTCGGATATACAGCTCGCGGAGTTATTAAGTGTGATCTATCTTGGCGTTCGCTTTTCTGGAATTCTGTGAACGCCCACACAGGTCGTATGGTTTACATGACCGGCCTGAAATCTTCAGGAAACATGCAGCTGGGGTCCCTGATGTGTCTTTTTGAAGATTTCATGAAAAAATATTAAACAGTTCAAAAGTTATTCAAAAACAGTTTCCCATTATAAGTCAATGGGAAAAGTTAACAAAAGTTCAACACTTTCGCAAATGCATTTTACTTTCACAAATGGGCCTGTTACTTTCAAATTGGCCATTTTGTTTTCAGTTAGTTATCAGAAAAATGGTTGGCATTTAAATTTGGGACCCTCTAGCAACCTATTTTTTTTGTATTCACCTAGTCGGCCCTGAGGATGCTTGCCATGTCTTTATTTTGTGGTAAAACACCCCAGAAATATGTTTTTCAAATTTCTGGAAAAAGTACTTCGCAAATTACTTTCGTGCTCCACGAAAGTATGTAAATTACAAAACTTTCTAAATTAAACAGTAATTTTTCTAGTCTGTAGGAAAATGACAGCAATTCTTTGGCACTGCACTGCAAAATAACCGTTTGGAGTTTTGTACTGAAATTTGGAGGAAACGCAGCCAACATCTCACAGATGTGCCTTTCAGTGTTGTATTGAAAAAATATTACATGGTGGCAAAGTTATGGCACTCCAAAGTTGACAGTTTTTCCCATAGGATAACATTCCGGCGCCCAAAGCATTACAGGAATCCTTTGGCACCCTGCTGCAAAATATCGGTTTGGTCTTTTTTCCTGAAATTTGGAGGAAGACAGCCAACAGTACACAGATGTGCCTTTCAGTAGTTTGGTGAAAAAACACAACAGGGAGGCAAAGTTATGGTGCTTCAAACTTTCTTTTTATCAGGATAACATTACGGCGTTAACGCTTTCAGGGCCCGGTCTCGAAACAGTGTGAGATACTGGACTTTAAATCAGAAAACTTCTTAGCCCCTAATGGGGCTAAGATTCAAATTAGCCAGGACAGTTGTAAATAATATGACTTTTACATTTTTTTCTCGTCACACGGTTCCTGAGATATAATGTATTTAGTATTCCAAGATCTCATTTTCTGCCGATACTCATTATTTTGCATACATTATTTGTACTCACTGTCTTTCTCAATGCAGGTTTTGGGAAAACCAGCCTGTGCGCTTACATTACTGTTACTGTTGCCCTTTCCGCTTGCGGATCCACGCCTGTTTCACTTACCATTGACGCTCCTACCACCATGTGCGTATCCTTTAGCTTTCATTTTAGCTATGCTTTTTATTTTTTTGCCATTTCTGTCTACAATACTGTTTATCTTACTGTTTCACGTTACATCACCATGCCCATTGACATTTCTGTTTGCAGGCACCATGTTACTATATGACAACACATCACGTGGAAGACCATTCCCGTCTACGCCACCATGTGCATTACCCTTTCTGTTCTCATTCGTGCTTGTGTTACCATGTGCACCACTGTTAGCATTTTTCGGGCCCCGCGCTCCCGTCAACGCATTATGCAGCGGGAAGCCCCGCGCTCCAGCCGCTGCATTACATTCACTATTTCTCGTTATCATTCTCAAAAAGAAGGGAAATTAGAGACAAAAAACTCTGTTTAATGCATTAGTTAGGGTTGTTCCACAGCGACAAAAGTGAGAAATTCGCTGTTAGGGTTGAAAACCCCCTTGGACCCCACCACCCCCAACCCGGCATTTGGGGTGCGCATTGGGATTGGGGTCCTAACTCTCACCCATTCTCCTATACTTCTGCTGCTTTACACATGTCATGGGGTGAGAGTTGGGGCCCGCCGATCCCAATCGCCTGCCGAGCCGAAAATGAAAGGTCAGGGATTTTCAACTTAACAGTGAGCCTCTGTCACTGTGGCTGGATTTTGCCTCTATATATATATATATATGTATATAGAGGAAGAGATAATATATGTAATAAGAAGACTAAATATGTCACAGTGTATAACAGAGGAAAATGGGGGGGGGTCCTGAACAGCGATGGGGATCAGATGAGGGAATTTGGGACATGATTGTTAAGTTTGATGGCAGGATTTGCAGGACAAGCAATGCTAGTGGCTCAAAGGAGTAGATGTTTTGCCACTGATAACAAAAATTGTGGGTTTGGTTTGGTTGAAAGGGCAGGAGCCTTTCCGTTGCTTTAGGTGCTTTTGCAGCTGTTTGTGGCTGTTTTTGGTTTTTCTGGGGTTGCCTGGTAAAAATAGTGGGACTGGAAGAGGCCCTGAGGTGGGGGGAGAGAGAGCATGATTTGAGACCACGTGGCATGACTCCACACGCTGTGAGGGGTATGGAAAAGCCTTTCCAGTTTTTTGTGGTGTTTTGTGCTGTTTTTGTGTGGCCTGGTGGGAATGGTAGGCCTGGAAGAGGCTGGGAGGCAGAGGAGAGAGAGCGCGATCTGACACCGCGTGGCCTGACATCACACGCCGTGTGGGGTAAGGGAAGCCTTTCCTGGTTTTCTCTGGGCTTTTGTGGCATTTTGGGCCATTCTTTGTGTGGCCTGGTGGGAAGACAGAGCGCAATCTGAGACCACATGGCATGACGCACATGCCGCGAAGGGGTTTAAAAAAACAACAAACCCTTTTCCTTTGTTTGGGGGATGTTGTGGCTGCTTGGGGCTATGTTTTGGCTCCCTGGTAAGGATAGGAGGCCTTGAAGAGGCCCCTGAGGCAGGGGAGAGAAAGCGCGATGCGGGACCATGTGGCGTGATGTCACACACCACGTGGGAGTTGGAGACGAGCTTTTTCTGTTGCGCGGTGCTGTTTTCTGTGGCTGGTTGGCCTGGGAGGGCCCTGTGGCAAAGGAAGAGAGAGGCAACCCGGAACCTCATGGCGTGACGTCACACGCTGTGAGGGGGAAGCAGTAGTCAGTGTCAGTGGCTCTGTATGTAGCATGCTTGCCTCTGGGGCTGGATGATCTGAAGGTTGTGAGTTCTAGCCCCACAACAGGTAGCTAGCATAATACTGCACTGTAGTGCAGAAGGAGGGGGTGCTGTATCGTTCAGCTCTCATCCTTCAGACAATGAAACTAATAAAGGGACAGCAGCAGGATGTTTTTTGAGAAGCTCGAGGACAGTAAAAAAAAAGTAGAGGCACTTGAGTGGCTGCAAAGGGGGGAACGAATTGGTGATGGGACAGGGACCAGCTGGGGGGTCCAGTAACAAGGGGAAGTGGAAGCATGTCGCGACCATGCAGCGTGGCATCAGGGCACAAGGGTGGAGGGGAAGGGAGCATATGAATAGAAGAGCAGGGGGGAGGATTGGAGAGGGCAAGGGAGACTGGCTCATCTGAAACGGGAGCATGAGTGTGCGCTGAGGGGGAGTACATGCCAGAAGGCTTAGAGGGGCTGATGAGGAGGCCAAGGGGTGGGGAGTGGCCCACGTAGCATGGGGTCTCTCCCAATGGACATGGCATAAAGCAGCCAAGGGACCCGGTGACCCATCGGGCATGATGGAGGCCTTCACTGGGAGCCCGACTTGTCATGCGGGCATTGTGGTGTGAGGGACAAAGAAAAGGCATTACAGACAGGTATATATATACAATTAATCCTGTTTTTCTCTTCCTGTACTTGTCTTCACAGAGCAAAGGAAAAGAAGGACATGGCACCAAGGAAGAGCAGGCCATCAAAGGAAGATGCTTACAGAGCTATAATTGAATTGGCAGAAAAAGCCAACAGAATGTGGGAACTGGTGGAGGGGGAGGAACCAGTGAGACTTGGGGAAAAGAGAAAAGCAGGCCCAGAAAAAGGTGGCAGAGGGAAACGACCAGCCGAAGGGCCACGCAGTCCTGCTAGGTTACCACCGGACCCGCCAGGTGGCTGATCCAGTACCCCTGCAGCCTGTAGACTTGGTGACATCAGTACATCCTCCCAATCAAGGTGAGATATCCCTGGCTGAACCTGGACCAGATCCCCAGAATGTGGTGTTCCCTCCACAACCCCTAGTAGTTCACCCTCCTCTGCAACCACAGGGAGAAGCAAGGGGACACTTGGAAGACTCCAGGCAGCAAGGCCCAGACAAGGTTACAGGTGACACATCTAGTGCAGTGGGGAACAGTATAAAAGAATACATAGGTCAAATTGTGTTGGCACTGGGAACAGGAGGTCTAGGGCTGATGGAATCGGCCCTGGCAGAGATTAGGGCAGAGAAGGAGGTGCCAGGCAAAAATGAAGGGTGTACAGAGAGAGAGAAGGGAAAGGTACCAGGGAGATAGGTGCACCTGGGATGAGGATAGGCGAGCATGTGCCACTGACCACAAAGGAAAAAATATGGAAAGGGGAGTATGTGGATATATTTGCTTTGGTGAGTCAGGAAGCGGCAGCCAAGTATGAGGAAACTGAGGGCATAGGTAAGAGTGAAATGGCATCAGCGATAGTGCTGTTAGGGAAGAAGGAGGATGATAAGTTCGTAAAAGGTAAGATTTGGGATGGGTAGTTTGTAGGTTTTGCCACTTTCTCAGCCTTCGTACTGGAAAAAAGGCTGGAGCTAGGCATCCCGCTCATCACTTATTCCTTGATAATACGGAGGGCAAAAGCAAAGGGCAGGGTGGGGTGGTTATACTATGATGAGTTTTTTCAGCAGAGAATGTCAACATTTGGGGATGTGAGATAGGACACCAAGCAGCTAGATTTATGGACCGATTATGTAACAGATCAGTCCACACCAGAAGGTGAATGGGGAAAAAAGGGGGCTACGCCCCAGAGATGCTGCTGGGCTTACAACAGGGCTTTTTGCTTGTGGCCTCAATGTCATTTCCGGCATGCTTGTTCAAAATGCGGGGGAGGGCACCCAGTAAGTAGGTGTAGAATGACATGGTCCCAAGGGGCACAGGGACATGGGGGTCAAGAGTCAGGTCAGCAGTTTTTTTGAGAAGGTCAGGGGTTTAGAGGGCAGACATGGAACAGGGGAGGGAGGGGGGGCAACACGAGTAGAGGGGGTCAGATTCACTGAGAGAAGAAACATTGCACAAAACAAGGGGAAGGGGCCAGGGAGGAGTAACGGGGGGCATGACAGGGACCAGATTGGGATGGCCAGAACCCCCATCAACTTGGAGGCATGGACAGCCTGTTTGGATGGATATACGAACACAAGCATGCGGGATATAATTATAGGAGGTTTTAACACAGGGTTTTCACTGCAGTGTGGGGGGCTCAGACAAGTGAGAGAGGCAAGCAACCTGGGGTCAATGAAAGGAAAGGAAGGGATGTTAAGACAGAAGATAGATAAAGAAAAGGCAGCAGGGAGGGTAGAGGGCCCATTTAACACACCCCCATTGCGGAACATGCGGATTTCGCCATTGGGTTTGGTACCAAAGAAACAAGAAGGGGAATACAGAGTGATCCACAACCTGTCCTATCCGGAAGGGGACTCAGTGAATGATTTCATCAGTGAGGAGCATAGTAAGGTGACATATGCGACACTAGAGGATGCAGTCTGGATAATCCTGGCCACAGAGGATGCATGGATGGCAAAAATGGACATTGAGTCCACTTTCAGACTGTGGCCAGTTAGGAAAGAAAGACTGGGATCTATTGGGTTTTAAAATTGGGGGGCAGTATTATTTTTGACAAAGCAATGCCAATGGGATGTTCCATAGCATGTGCGACGTTCGAGGCATTCAGCATCTGTTTGCAGTGGATATTCCAATAAAAAATGGGTTATAGGACAGTCATCCATTATTTGGATGATTTTCTGTTCATTGAGAGGGGGAAAGAGAGACACAAAATATGCTGGGTAAGTTTCAGGAGTTGTGCCGGGAGCTAGGGGTTCCACTGGCACCAGAAAAAAACAGAAGGACCCAACAGGGTGATGGAGTTCCTGGGGATTGAGATAGATGCCCTGAATGAAATATTTAGACTACCGGACAAAAAAGTAAGTAAATTGAAGGAACTGATTCAAGTACACACCAGCAGGTGAAGGGTACAACTAAAACTAGTGCAGCAGGTGCTGGGGCATCTGAACTTCACCTGCAGGGCAATCGGACCAGGACAGGCATTCACAAGGAGGTTAGCTAGGGCTACAGCAGGGGTCACCAGACCACATCATTGGGTGGACTTGACACAAGGTGTCAGGGAGGATTTTAGAATATGGGAACAATTCCTTAAGGAGTATAACAGGTGTTCTTTCTGGCAAGAGGAGTGGCTGTACAACACAGACCTCGACCTCTACACAGATGCTGCTGGGGGACTATGCATGGGGGGTTACCTGAGGGGCAGGTGGTTTGCAGAACCATGGCCTGCCAGCTGGTTGAGGGATGGAAAAGTGAGAGATATAACACTACTGGAGATCATGCCCATATGGGCATGTACCTTGGTCTGGGGGGAGGAAATTACAGGATCAGAAAGTGACATTTTGGTGTGACAGTAGAGCAGTGGTTGATGTACTAAACAATAGGGGAGCCAGGTCAGATACAGTCATGCAGGTATTACGATATTTAGTGTTAAGGGCTTTGCAGCTGAACATGTCATTCAGAGCAAAACACATAAAAGAGGTACGCAATACCCTGGCTGACAGCCTTTCCCATCTGCAGCTGGACCATTTCCGGAGGCTGGCACCAGCAGCAGAGGAACAAAAAATGCCCATACAAATGAACACCTGGGACATTGGCAAGAAGGAGCAGAACTGCTGTTTCACAGCTCATGGGTGCCTCGGACTCTGAGGGCCTATGATGGGGCCTGGCAAGTGTTTCAAACATTCAGGGCAGAGCACCAGATGGAGGTAAGGGGGCCCCTCACAGAGGAACAGTTGGGAATGTTCACCATGGAGCAATGGCAGAAGGGGACCACCCACATCACAATGGGGGTTTATCTTGCAGGGATTAGTGTTATCTGCAGCCTAAAAGGGTGGAATGACCTGACAAAACCACTGCTCATCAGGAGAATGATGCAGGGATGGGGCAGCTTGAAACATGGGCCAGGAGATAATAGGAGGCCAATAGAGGAGCAGTGGCTAATAAGGCTAAAAGAGGTGCTCCCGGTAATATGCAGATCGAAGGCTGAGGCCCAGCTATTTCACACAATTTATGTGATAATGTTTGCGGGGGCTATGAGAGTGAGTGAAGTGGTAGGCCATCGGAAAGATAACAAGGAAGAAGGTTTGGAAAGGGACGATGTGAGTTGGGGGGTGAAAGAGATACGGATCAAGCTAAGGAGGTCAAAAATGGACCAAAAAGGGCAAGGTTGCATGGTAACACTGAAAGGGCAATCAGAGATTGTGATATGCCCAGTGCAGGCTCTGTGGGTTTTCGCCGCATAGCAGGTGACCAGGATGGGAAAGCTATTTGTACATGGTAACGGAAAAAGAGTCACCGGCTATCAAGTCACAGCAGTGCTGAAAAAGGGCATGCAATTTCTGGGGGAGGACCCAGCTAATTACTCATCCCATTCCCTATGGATTGGGGCTGCCTCACAGTGGGCAGCAATGGGGGAACCTGTGAAGGGAATTTTGGAAAAAGGGTGCCAGTGGTCAGAAGTTATAAGAGATACATCAGAGTGCTGAAGTAAAAAAAAAAGAGGAAAAGGAAAAGTGTGGTATAAAAAAAAATGGAATTGTGGTGCTCCTACGGGGGAGCACAAGTACAGGGGAGTTGGGGGAGGCAAAAGAAAGGAAAGAGAGGGGAATAATACAGTGAGGGCACTAAGAGTATGTGTAAATTAATTAATTTTCTTTGCACCCCACAGGTAGAGGGAGGATCATGGAAGTCTGGATCTGCAGCTATTCCTATATTTATTGGGCTGGAAAGAGAGCAAAGAAGAAAGCTGGGGGAAAGCAGCTTTACCAGGATGTAAGACAGTGTAGGTTGGTATGGCACGGCATATGGGGGATGAGATGGGTACAGCTCCTTCCTGCTTTGAAGGAACTCAAGGGACATTGGCTCAGTCCAGACCTAATCATTATACATCTAGGGGGCAACGACCTGGCGGGCAGACCGTGGGTACACACATACTTACAGATAAAAAGGGACCTAGTGGCAATACGACAGTGGTGACCTCAGCTATGCCTCGCCTGGTCAGATATGATACTGAGAAGGGTATGGAGACAGGAACATAGCCACAGGGTGGTGGAGAGGGCCAGGAAAAAGATGAATAGAAGGGTGGGGATGTTGATAAGGCAGATGGGGGACAGGTGATACTGCGGGGGGTAGAAGAATGGGTGGAGGACTTCTACAGGCCAGATGGTGTGCGCCTGTCGGACCTAGCCATAGACATGTTCAACACAGAAACAATGGGTTTCATAGAGGAATGGAGAAAACAGGAAAAAGCTGGTATATAAAAAAAAACAAAAGGAAAGGGGAAGAAAGAATCATCCCTGAGGTAAGGGAGAGTGATACCCTAAGTATGGGGGGAAGACAGCCATCCAACACATGCTAGAGACTGGCTAGTGGGTAAAAAAAGGGGGGGAGGGGGGAAGAAAAAAGGAATAACACAAGAAGAGGAAGAAGAGGAAGAAGAAAGAGGTCTCGGTTTTCACCGTTACTTAGCGGAAAAGGAGAAACAGAAGGCACCCAGGTTTTCACCTGGGGGAGGGATAATCAGAGATTGATATGTGGATGGAAATAAATGAAAATTCTGGAAATGTGATAATAAAGAAATGAAAATGGAATATTGGATTATGAATATAAATAAATTAATTGCCAATCTGAGCACAACAACAAACAATGGTCTCTGTCTTTTGTGAGGGGAAAAGGGGGGAATCCGGGACAAACATATAACAGCTACAGACCTAGAGGAAGGCCACTGTAAGTAGAAGCAGCTGATGTGGCACTTGCCATGACAGTATTTGAAGTAGAGCTAGACCTTTTAATATCAGTTATATTTATCCAACGAAGGATAAGCCAAGCCAGAACCATGCCTTCAGAATGTCAGCATCTAGCTGAAGACCAAGGAGCCTGGGGTGGATAGCTACAGCAAACAAGACAAAAGAATTGGGCTACTGTCAGAAATGTCAGGCCAAGCTATACTGTAGGTGACTAGGAAACAATAAAAGGATGGTCATGACTGGAGAGCTAGGGCAACAGATACCATGACATGGCAGCAGGCACCGGGGTAGAGTCACAAAGCAAGATACCTGAGTGTACTAGTCAAATATTATTAGTAGGGTATCATATGTAAGAATGAGCCAATGCTGAAGTTGAGTTCAGAGGATCCACTTGTAAACAGTCCTTTTTTTGTATTCTTTGGTGCCTGGGTAAGACTTACTAGGCATAATGCCTGTTTTCAGGTGTGACCAGGAGCACTGCAGAGGTTAGGTGACTTGTTTAGGGTAACACAGTATGCAAGTGGAATTTGTGAGAATCAAACCCAGCTCTGCTGGATGCACCAAGCTCATTCATAGCTTATCTAATGTCCTGGCTATGTTGCCAGCCCAACCTTTGACTCCTGTAAGTTGTCAGGGGTCCAACGTTTCTAGCCATCCCTTCAGCAGTAGAATGGATTGACCTAGGGATTTTGTACACTGGTGAAACACTGAGCTCATGCAAGACACATTGCCTGTAGCAGCTTATCAGCAATACCTGAAGATCATGAAGGCCTTGTAAATGTCAAAGTCAGGCAACCATTAGGATCCAGTGATGATAATATGGTAGTAGTATACTCACTTCTGAGGCTGGGAGATCAGAAGGCTGTGGGTTCAGTTCCCACATCTAGCACTTGGGTTAATAACCCAGTACTGATACTGTAGTGCAGCATGAGAGGGGTGCTGCACCTCTGAGGTGCCGTCTTTTGGATGAGATGTTAAACTGAGGTCCCATCTACCTGGATTGGTGGTAGTTCAGGTGGATGTTAAAGATCCAATGGCACTTATCGAAAAGAGTAGGGGAGTTTTTATTGAAAATACATCAAAATACATCAAAAAACACCAAAAGAAAGAACACATACATTAATTATATCTTACCATAATTAAAGGGAAAAATCAGTTACCCAAACACCATTATTTATATAACCCCCAATCCCCTTTATTTATATTTAATAAAAATCTGGAATCCTTTCCACCATTTGAATATTTTCCCAGCAGTCCCAAAGTGTTTATCTTTCATATAAATAGATTTCATTGCTTCCATAATAAATACATAAAAAGTTTCATATGGCATAAATTTTTTTTGTAGTACCCACTGGCATCTAGCTTGCCACAAATAATATTTTAAACAACAAAAGAACACAACTAGGGTACCCCAATCGTGCAACCCCAACAAATGGGGAAAAAATCCAAAAACCTTTGTAACCATGGAAGCTGTAGCTTGGTGCTTAAAAAAACCCATAACCCTGAAGCATAGGAACACTTAAATAAAAAATGATCCATAGTTTCCTCCTTCACCTGACACAGCATATAAGGACAATACCTTTCACTAATCATTTTATGCTTAGCATTCCCCTTAACATATAACCTTCCATAAACTGACAGCCATAACACCTCCCACATTTGGGAAGGAATCCTATGGTAATTAAGTTGTTTGAGAACAAATACAGTACAAAAAGAAGGACAATTAACAAATACAGGTTCGCTTGGATACAATTTTCCCAAGAGAAAGAAATATAATCCACCCATTATATTATATTTAATACACTGATAAGAAAGGGACCATCTAAACAACTTCTGAGCACATGGTTTAAAAAACCCTGGGATATATATACTTTTGGGAATCCGTGAAGTAAGGGGTGCCCTCCAAACCCCAAAGAAGGGTTTAAAGTTATTCATTACCCATTTTTGCTGCATTAATGATGGAAGGGAGGGATCAAAATTAAAGTTCTGAGAAAGAAAAAGTCCATAGAAAAAACTAACAGGATCCACCATACCCAACCCTGCTTTAGAAATAGGGAGATAGGTATAGCAACGTTTAATGGGATTAAGCCTACTCCCCCAAAGCATTGAAAAAAAAATGCATACAATTGTGTTTCCAAAGCTAGTGGGGGAGGGTATACCAAAGAAATATATAACAGCCCAGGAATAATAAACTTTTTGATAACCGAAATCCTCTTTATTTTAGATAATCTCCATCCCTTCCATCTCTGGACCTTCCCTTCTGCTTTTTTCAAAGCAATTTCCCAATTGTCCATAGGGAGGTTATGGCCTCCAAAAATTACTCCTTAAATTTTACATGGAAGGGAAGAAAACACAATATTAGATACTATAAACTGATCATAATCAACAGACCCTAAGAGCAACCCTCTAGATTTCATTGTATTGATTTTTGAGTTGGAAACCTTCTCATATTTAAAGATACAGTTTAAAACAATAGGGATTTGAGCCAATGCAGTCAAAAAAATACAAATATCATCCGCATAAGCTTGAACACACACTGAATCTGAAGGCAGATACCCAGAAATGCCTGGTAATCCATTCTTCTGATCTAACATTTTAAGTAATGGATCCAAAGAAAAAGCATATAATAAGGGGCTCAAGGGGCAACCCTGTCGTACCCCAAAATTAACTAAAACTGAGAGGGAAAACTGGCCCTTAATGACAGGATATACTACCACTTTGTTATACATTAATTTAATCCAATAAACAAAATCCTGAGGTAACCCATATTTCTCTAATACTACAAATAAATAGGAACGAGATACCCTATCAAAGGCCTTATTTTGGTCAAGCAACAAGATACAATGCCAATTTGGAGATCTATTGGTAAACTCTATTATTTCCCTAATAATAGTAATTGCAGACAGAATTTTCCTATTTGGAATACCGCAAAACTGAAGAGGATATAATAGATCAGCCGACACTGATCTTAACCTTTTATTTAAGATTTGAGATAATATCTTAAAATCTGAATTCAAAATGGTTATAGGTCTCCAATTGCATAGAAGAGTTCTATCACCCCCTTGAAAAGGAATATCATTAATCCTGTTGAAAACTGCACAGGCAAACAAGGAAGACCATGTAAAAAGAAAAAAAACTTTCTCTAAACAGGGAGCTAGAATCTCACCAAATTGTTTAAAGAATTCATATGATAACCCATCTAATCCTGGGGAAACTCCACCCTTTAAGGAAGCAAAAACTTCCAAAATTTCATGCTGGGATATAGAATCCGCTAATTTATGTATTTCCTGCCCACATGAAAGAATTATAGTAACATCCTGAAAGAACTGATGAACATCACAATTTGGGGTCTTAGGCCCTTCCTGTTCTTTTATAAAATCCTGAATAATAGAAAATAAATCATCCTGGGAGGTTTTAATTTCCTCATCCTTATTTTGTAATACCTCTAATCCTAAAAAACTTCTTTTATCCTTAAAGGCTTCAAAGGGGTCACCTAAAGGGGTTCTTTGAGTGCCAAAGGAAAGCTCAGAACATAAAGTCTGTGCTCTGTCATACTGGCACTCCCTCATAGCAGACTTTATAAGGGAGATTTGAGAGGAAAAATCCCCTCTAGAAGTATTTGCCATTGAGAACAGCCCCTGAAGTTTATTCCTAAGGTTTAAATACCGTAGAAATTTAGCAGTGACTCATTTTTTCCCATATTTTTGGAAGAATTTCCTGATCTCCTCTTTTGTGTCCACCCATCAGTCCCATAAATCCTCATATAGAAACATAACAGATACTCGGGCAGCCTATGAAAAGGACATACCTTTTACAACCCCTGGGTCCTGCAATACAGAAGAATTTAATTTCCAACATGGTTTATTTATAGATTTATACCGAGAGTCACTAAAGGAAAGAGTGATAAACAAGTGGTCAGAGAATTCAGTAATATGGGTTTTATGGACCGGAAGGGATAAATTCCTTGAAAAAAATAAATAATCTACTGTAGATATCAAGGATCCCTTTCTAAATGTATAATTCTACCCCTTATCCTGATAATTCCTCCCATTCCTTAACCCTGCTAAATTAATAACCCTCTCAAAGGCAATAGTGTCACAATACCTTTTCTTCCCTGCTTTCCCCCTACTAAACTCAGAAATTTCACAATTAAAATCTCCCCCCCAAAATAATATAACTGGAGGTAGCTAAAAAAGGGGCAAGGGTCTTACACATTGCCACTCTTCCTGCCTTTGTCTGTGGCCCATAAACTATTATAAAATGAAAATCAGCCTGTTTCCATAAACCATCAATGATCAGTAACCTCCCTGGTATAAGATCCACCAGTTTTTTAAAAGTGAAATTAAAGGAGCCAAAAAGGATCCCCACACCATCCGCTCTATCTAATCCAAAAGACCAACAGGAGGGTCCCCAAATCCATTCAGATTTAAAGGACTGACACTGGTCTAAAGTATAGGCCCATGTTTCTTGTAAAAAACAAATATCAAGGCCGAACTGATGAAAAAATTAAAAAAGAGCATTTCTTTTATAGTTGTTTAAAAGACTACTGCAATTTAGGGATCTAACATTAAGGGGAGTCATAGATATTTAGGTTTTCTTCCTCCTTTTTTTTTTCTTTCCTTTGTTATCTGTGGAAAAAGTTTTACTCCCATAGGGTTGTGATAAGGCGGGGGTACCAGTATCCATATCAGAGTCCCCTGTAACTGTCTCTAGAATAGCATATGAATTTTCCATCTCAAAATTAGGGACATCTACTGGAGTCGAGGGGGAGGAGGGGAGGGGACCTGGGATAAGGTTTTAGAACTTCTAGTAACTCTTTTCTCCGCAGTACTAACACTAAGAGGTTTAGCCTTTATATTATCATGATAACATACTGGTGGAAACTCTTTAACATCAAAGGGGTCAGGAGGACCACACCCTGCTTTAGAAGGAATAGCAGGTTCAGACCCCAAGACCTCTCTCTCTTCCTCTACCCCTTCAAATTTTGTAATTTTAGAGTAAAGACCTATTTTCTGATTTTTGGAAAAAGCTTTATCCTGAGCTTTTTGTATTATTAACTCAGGACTACTGACAGAGGCTTTGTTAGAAGCCGCCCATGGACAATTCCTGTACCCATGATCTGACTCTTCACACAAGCCACATTTTACCAGGTTACCACACTGAAAATTACCATGTCCAAGTTCCCCACATATCTCACATCTGGTGGTATCACAAGAACTAGAGAGATGTGTCCTATTTCCACATTTATAGCATGCCCGAGGCTGGTCAGCATAGAAACATACTCCCCTATCTCTCCCCAAGGAAAAGGAATTAGGAATGTGTTTGATTTCATTATTAACTTGTTGTAATTTCACTTTATACCTCCAACTACCATTCCAAAATAACTCAGAGTCTAGTACAGCCTCAGGGCTACTTAACACCTAACATTTCTGAGAGACCCAAAAAGAAATATTATCAACATGAACCCCTTCATTCCTGAACATTACAGTCACATATTTAATTAATGATGGAGTAAGAGGAGTAACAACAAAGGGAAACCATAACGGGGAAAATTTCAACTGGTTGTAACGTTGCCAAAATAAGTCCAACAGAAAAACAGATCTAAAGCTGACATCATAGTTGTCTTCCCCTGAAATGTTAATGAAAGCAAATACGTCTTTAGGTGAAAATTGCAGAGATTCTTTTAAAAGAAGTTTCCCCACATACACACTGTCAGGCCGATCAACCAGTCCCCCTTTATACTGTATACAGACAGCGTTTCTCCGGGGGGCCAAGTCTTTATGAGATTGTGTAAAAAAATCTGAAAGAAGAGGTCTAATGGGGGGGGGGTTCACCAGAGGATTGTTAGGATTTTTCCCCTCCCCCATAACATTAGTTTCTATCTTCTCCAAACTAAATGGTAAGGGAGCAGTCATTTTACCAATTTCAGGTTGCATTTTCTGAGGCTCAGGAACTTTTTGGAGCGCAGGAGACCACTCTGAAGGGAGAGAGGACAAGGGCGAAACTGACGACCATTCTGGGTCTGGAATCCACGTTCCCGAAGGGTTTAATTTCCATCCAGAATCCAATAGCGCTTTCTCTGGAGCCCAATCCTTATCTTCAGTTATATTTTTAGCAGGTATGGAAAATGCTTGCTGAATTAGAGTAGAAGTAGAAATCTTCTGAGGGGTCTTATTGTTATTACCAGTCTACTGTATATGCAAGTTCCGATTTGCCGCTGTTAAGGCAGCTCTTTTATTTTTAATTATATCTGGAAAAGCCTTATTTCTATTCATAAAGGAAAAGGATGTAGCAAACACTTGGCTGGAAGCATCCGTTTGATATACCAATTCCTCTTGTAGCCTACGCCCAGCTTGTTGTTTAGACTCTTCCACTATCGAGGAACCTGAGCCAATAGTGAAAAGCTTTGTTTGTCTGTTACTAGGCAACACACTGGCACCGGGAATGTTTAAAGAGTTTAAAACTTTAGACTGATCTTGCAAGCTTTCCTTTAAAGTTCCATAAACAGCAACTTCATCATCGGGACTCGGCTCTTGGCACTCGCCATAGCCAGCGACCACACTGCCAGCCAAAATTCTTCCAGATAAATCCCAGTTTTGAACAGTTAGTGAAGATTGTGAAATGGGAGCGTTCTCCTCCACCTGTGCGGTGTCACCGACCGAAGCAACCACATCCTCCGCAATGACAGGCTTAACATCCACACTTGATGCAAGATTTCCTGAAAGACAACTGTCCTTAGCTCCTTCACAGAAAATAGGAGAACTCGGAAGCCCTGATGCTTCATAAGGTAAAGAAATTACTTTTTCCATAGAATCAGCCATTATCGCATCCATATGCTCATTTATAACCACAGCGTTTTCTGAAGCACACAAAAGGTTCCCGTTGCTCACAGACAGAAACCTTACGCTACTCTCAAATCCCGAGGAGGAGGCTCGCTCCCCTGGCTCACAGACGTCCTCACCCTCCAACGAACTCTGCATAGTGGCCATGACGATAGCCAGCAAGTCCCCCTACTGGCCAAACAGTAGGGGAATTTCCCCAGTGTCCTGGCCAAATTTCCATCATTCACTAAAAATACCACCAACAGCTTAATCTGGTTCATGGTCAGTTGACATTCATCTGTATCCCCTTCCCCCAGATCATGCCTGAAAATAGGCAGGATTTGTCTAGTGCACTGACCCAGTCAACAAAAACTAAATAAATAAATAAACTTGTTCACTAATAGATTCAAAGCCTGTAATGAACGGTAAATCTAAAATAAGCCACTGTGTCAAAGATGAATATACACAAATTAAGAATGTTCTACAAAACTGGAATTGGATGAATGAGTTGCAAGGCCTGCCTTTGGAGGACATGTGGGCTCAGATAAACAACAAACTACAAGCCTGCATAAATCAATATGTGCCTCTCATAGAAAAATACAATGGAAATGGGCGAATACATAAGTGGTTCAATAAAAAGATAAAGAAAATAGTCACAAAGAAGGGCAGGTTATACAAAAAATATAAACTGAATCCAGCACAAGAAAACTGGGATTCATGCAAACAGTATGAACGAAAATGCAAATGTACAATTAAATAATCCAAGGCTAAGGCAGAATTGAATTTAGTGAGCAACAAATTAGATAATTGTAAACACTTTTGCAGTTATGTGGGAAGCCTCAGAAATGGACAACAACATATCCAATTTAAAAGATGGGGAAAGCACTATAGACATTGAAGAAATAATGGCTACAAAATTCAATGCACCCTTTTTGAGTGTATTTGATAAGGGTGGTGTAAATGTAAATGCTACATCAAAGGTCATGGGGGCAACAGCAAAAGGGATACTGAGATTACAGCTAAACAGGTAGGTGACAAACTGAGGAGATTAAATAAATACAAATCTTGTGGACCAGATGGATTTCATCCACACTTCCTTAGTACTCTATCAGATGAACTGGCACAGCCCTTAACATTGCTATTTAATAGCGCATACATGAAGGAAAATCATTAAGGGTATGGAAGATTGCCCATGTAGCCCCCATACATAAAAGTGGGCGCAAGGTAAAGGTCAAAAACTACCATGAAATAATTATTACATCCATAGTGGGCAAAATTATGAAAATTTTTATTGAACAATTCCTGGAAGATGACCTAACACACCTAGGACTAGTAGACATAACCTAGCATGGGTTTGAACATGGTAGATAATGTGTCAGCAATTTATTAGATTTTTTTCAAACCTGTTAGTCAGGCAATGGACCAGGTTATGCCAGTGGATGTGGTGTACTTGGACTATAGAAAAGCTTTTGCCTCGGTATCCCATGACATCCTAGTAATTGATTTTGAAAGGTATTTACACATTTGTTAAACAGTATCATTACTGTCTCTTGCAATTGTGTATTTTGCATAATTTGTATTACCCCCCCTTAAGTTGCACAAGATGGGTAACAGTGCTTCTTCAATCTGCTCTCTCTGTGGTCTTGCTGAGGGGCACCTCAAACACATTCTTTGGGATTGTGTGAAGGTGGCACCTTTTTGGAACTCAATTCGCGACTCACTTGACTCTTTTCTGTAACTTGATTCTTTTTTCACTCTGCAGGTCTGTCTGATTGGGCACCATCCAGAGGAGTTGTTTGGCCCTCATAGGGCATGCATGTCATTAATCTGTTATTGCCAAGAATGTAATTTGTCACCACTGATTAGATGATTCCATCCCCTCTTATAGAGAGTGACATCAAGAGATATTGCTGGCCCTTGAGACTGAAAAACAAATTGCTCTCTGCCAGGATAGATATTCTTGATTTAGATCCTGATGGAAACCATTGTATGCCCTACTGTACACCTTATTATCTGCTTCAATGAGATCATAGGCTAATTATGATTGAATGGCACTTTATTTCTGGTGTTCTGCACTGGGCTATGTGATGTTTACCCTGGATTTTTTTCTGTTGTTTTGCTGGGGATTTATGGTATCAGGTGTGATCTGGTCAGGGAGGTTGAGATCTTGAGGGGAGGGGTGGGTTATTTTCTTGTTGGGTGGAATGTTCTTTGTTGTTTAATACTGTTTTGATGGTGTGTTTGCTGGATTGATATGTTCTTCCTTTATGCTGGAAAACTTTAATAAAGCTTATTAAATTGAAAAAAAGCAAATCTAAAATAAATAGACATAGCTTTATCTGGCATTGATTGGGACAAACTATTTAAACAAATCATACTGTGGATACTACGTGGCAGACATCAAGGAACACAATTCTCAATATTGCAAACAAATTCATCCCAAAAATTGAAAAAACATGCTAACAATAGATGTAGACCAAAGTGGCTAACCAGACACATCAGTAAATTGATTATAAAAAAAAAAAGTCTTTATAAAAGATTCCTGCCCCATTGAATTCCAGAGAGGTGAGAGAATTTCAAAAAGTTACAAAAACAATGTAAGAATAATGTTAAAAAAGCTAAATCCAACATGGAAAATCCATAGAGCTCCAAGCTTCTAAAAACAACCATAAATTGTTCAATAGCTACATAAATTCCCTGAAAAAAACACAATGCAAGGTCAGTCCTTTGAGTTTTAATAATCATATGATCAGTGTTCCCAAAGACAGGGCTAATATGTTGAAAAAACATTTCTGTTATATACTGTACTTGTGAAGTAGGATAAACCTTCTGTGCTCATTGATTCGTCTAAACACCCTGAGATTGCATTTGACATTGGGAAATTAGGCAACAAACTGGCCCAGATGATATACTATATCCAGTAATATGTGTATGATTATGAAGAAACATCTAGCAAAGCCACTCAAATAACTTTTTGACTGCAGCATTAACAATGAGGAGGTACCCCCTGACTGAAGAACAGCAAATGTTATCCCATTATTTAATAAAGGTGTAAAACAGGACATAAATAACTATTGCCCTATAAGCCTTACCCTCATATTTGGCAAAATTATAGAGGGTATAATTAAAGACAGGATACAGACTGTAGAATGTGATAGTGACCGAAATCAGCACAGATTTACAAAAGGCAGATCATGCATGGCCAACCAGCTCTGCTTTTATGAACAAGTTAGCTCTACCTTGGAAAATAAAATCCCATGCGATATAATATTTTTAGACTTCAGCAAAGCCTTTGGTTTAGTTCCCCTTTGGGCTATTGCCAAAACACTATACAGGCTAGATACTGCATGCATATATATATATATATATATATATATATATATATATATATATATATATAAATATGGATAGCTAAATGGCTGAAATACCAAAATACCATGTTCAATGGGTACAAATACTGTAGATGGATATTTTTCTGACTGGGGTCTTGTATCGAGTGGAGTTCCATAAGGATCAGTGCCTTGTCCTATGAATTTTAATATTTTCATTGCTGATTTGTCCTCTCAGCAAGAAGGTTTGGTTGCTAAATTTGTAGATGACTGCAAATTAGGCGGGCCTTGTAAATATAATGAGGATTGCTCCTGCATCCAGTCTGACCTCAACATACTCATGGTATGGGAAAATAAATGGGGTGAAGTTTAATCTGAACAAATGTGGTGAGATGCACCTCAGCTTGCACAACCTCTTAAATGATATGTGTGTTACACAGCTGAACAAACTTAAATCAGAAAAAGATTTGGGAAACGAGATCTCAGATGATCTTACTTTCAATAAACATGTCTCTGAGATTATTAATCAAATCAATAAAATATGGTGGGAGGTACATCAAAATATAAAGTCCAGATATGGATCAGATATATTACCACTTTATAAATCCTATATCCAGCCACACTTAAATGTTTTCATCTCAGCTTTGGAACCCCTATTTGAGAGGTGATATTGCATGTCTTTGAAAAAGTGCAAAGGAAAGTAACTAAGCATATTGCTAACTTAACTAATCTTGGCTATGATGATAGCCTGCATGAATTGACTCTCATGTCACTCAAAAATAGAAGGCTAGAAACATAGAAACACAGAAACATAGACTTTGATGGCAGCTAACGACCGCTTGACTCACCTAGTCTGCCCATTTCCCTACCTACAGGATAAGCTGCAGATCCTAGTTAACCAACAGCCAATTTCTTCCTACCCCCCCACAAGAATTGCCTTGTGTCTGTCCCATGCATTCTCAAATTCTCCTACAGTTTTAGACCCCACAACCTCCTCAGGAAGGCTGTTCCATGTGTCCACCACCTTCTCTGTGAAAAAATACTTCCTCAAATTGCCCCTGAGCCACCCCCCTCTATAGGATGAGAGGAGACTTAATGTTGACTTAATGTTGACATGGGAAGTCTTGCAAGATGACTACTTGATGTCTGAAATTGGGTTGAAGTTCAAGCAAGTTAATTTTACAACTAGGAGCCATCCCTTACAGCTGGCCTCTCATAGGTTTAATGCCATCAATAAAGGGGTTATTTTTTCTCACAGAAGGCTACAAACCCCAGGAACTCTTTGACTTCAGACATTATAATTGGTAAGACAAAAATATCTTTTAAAAATAGGCTTGATAACTTTATGCCGTACAACATCAAATTAGTTCATTATGGTTAAATGATAGGAGCTTCTATGGGCCTCGTCCTTCTGCTCCTTTCCCAAACCTTGGTGAACCTTAGTAAACATGACAATAACAGCCACAGCTGCCAGTGCATTGGCTGCAACAATTGCCAGTTTGCCCAGAACCATGATAATCACTTTTTGGTAAGGTGCCCACTTTTCAAAAGGAGTAACAAACAAATGTAAAGATGGCTAATACTGCATCAGAAGGAGCCAAAAGGAAAGAGTACTCACTGAATTGTAGTAGAGTTCAGCTTCACCTTCACAACCAAAATAAAACACATGAATGCTGTGGTCTGGTTAAGCATTTAATGTTTAAAATCCAGCAAAGTTCATGTAGGGACACCCTTCACCCAAAACACCAAAAATTTTCAAAAGGGTCCTGGGAGACAGATACAGGGAACACAGCCTAATGTTACTCAGTTATCTACAATACTTCACTTGAGGAAGGTGACATAGCATCTGGTTCAGGCATAGATACTCCTGTAATCCTGTCAGCAGAACAAAAAGTGCAGTTGTTCATGGGAAGGGGGTAAGATACTGTACAGTTGCACTAGCCAGAACACAACACAATAAATTGCAGTAAATGGCATGTCACAAAATGTTGCATAACAAGATGGCTTAACTGCTATATTGAATTACTTGGTCGCTGCAGCATACTGCAACATTTTGCAGAAATACTACAAGGTATTGTGTTGCATCCTGGCTTGGGCCAGTGTATATCAATAACAATGTTCTACAAAACAAAGTGAGTTGCACTAAACCAATGGTTAAGGAAGGTGCCATTGAAGAGGAGGGTATTATATAGAAGTGGCACTGTCAAGGGGGAAGGGGACAGAAACAGAGGCAGAGATGGTAGTGGAGTAGGAAGAACAAAAGGAGAAGAAGACAAGGCAGTAGGAAGAACATCCATCTGAAGAAAAGGAGTGGAAACGCAAAGGGAAGCAAGAAAGGAAAAACAGGGGGCTAACACATGACAGAAGTGGGGCAGGAGAAGAAGCATGACAGAAGGAAGTGGAGAAGACCATGCCAGGAAGAAATGGAAAATGAAAAAGAGAAATGCAAGAAAGGGCATTTTTTGTACATGGAAATCTAATGTCGAGCCCCAGTCTCTACATGATCCCCATAATACTATATCAACTATTGCTGCTTCCCATTCCTAGCAATATCATTCCTCAGTGCATTCTCAAACTATCATTACATAGTAACAGCTTATTTCTTCCAATAGACCCCCCCAAGTTATTATCACTAAAACATCATAGAGATTCCCTGCAGCATGTGAGTATTGTATGGATAATGCAAGAAATCCACTGAAAGCATTGCACTATCAATCTAGTAAAAGCTATTACTCATGGTTAGCCTACTTGAACTTTAAGAACAACTGTTCTGGTCAGTTATGCAATACATGAACATTGCATTAGAAATCAGGATTTTTCCTCTGGGCCCTGTGCTCCTATGCATGCTTATTTTAATCATCCCAGATTTTCATGTGGAAGCACTGGGCCCTTGGTGTGTATATGTGGGAAATCTGGTCCCTGCAGGCCCTGCACTTCCATCAATCCATAAGTGTAGAGACATTGTAGTTAACCATCATCTCCCAATGGGAGGGCCCTGCACTCCCTTCACTCCATAACTGTATCCATATGAGGGAGTGCTGGGCCTTGCCCCCTCTCTTCCCCCCCATTCTTGATTTCTTTTTGTCACTTTAAGTACTGAACGATTATGAAAATGTTTAACATGAATAGGTACTTAACATTGGATTTAAGTGGCTTGTCCCACACATTGAAACCACACAACTGAGGAAGACTCACGAGGAGTCAACACGCTGGGTGGTTAGAGAAGCACGGTTGTGTAGTGGTCCTCAATAAACTTTGTTATATCATTCAGATGTTCGAGGCTCCTGTGGCATTATTGTAGGACCAGAGTGACACCATATTTTGCAGTTGTGGTTGTGGATCTCTATGCAAGCTGGCCACTCGTTTGGTGAGCACCGGGCACATTAGCTGATCACTGCTTCTTTTTCTTGTATCTACCATGGCCTGGAAGGCCCTATGCTTCTATCTATCCACAAGTGAAGACACATTGTAATTAACCCTCATCTCCCAGTTTGAGCGCAGTGCTCCCATCACTCCATAATGTTATCCATATGTTTATTTATTTATTATTTATTTAAAATTTGGTAACCTGGAAAGGCACACTAACCCAAGGCTCATTTCTGGGTACGACCCTGGGAAAGGATAACATTGAGATACAACAATAGTACAAAACAAAATGAAAGACACAGTGTACAAAATCCAGTTATGGTAATCTACAGTAAAAAAAAAGCAAACTGGAAATAAAGCACTTAGCAGGTACAACTACTGAACCACTTCAGGGTAGATAAATTTGGTTAGAAGAACATTCTGACTAACTTTGGCAGGGGTTAGGCACACAACCCTGTACCTAGGAAGGGGAAGTCATGAGCAGTGATCATGACACTTAGACTAAGGGAAGGAGGGTGCTCGGGAAACAGTGGGGATAGTAGAACACTGTGGGCACAATGGTGAAGGGAGAAGTCTGAGGAGTCATTTGACAGAGGAGAAAGATGAGTACAGATGAATAGCTGAGGGAAGTTTGTTCCAGAGAAGTGGGACATGATAGGAGAAAGCATATTATCCAGCAGCCATATGTGGGTAAGGGGTGAGCGACAGAGAAAAAATGAAGGTCTCTATGGAGTAGGGAGTAAGTTGAGGAGGTTGCCTGACAGAGACGGGAGGAGAGGTAGGAAGAGAGAGTTACAGACCAGGACTTAGCTACAAGGAAGGCACAGTGAACCATTCTTCTCTGAGACAGAGGTGCATGGGAGAGAGCGAGAGGTAGTAGTGAAACGGCAGAAGGAGTTAAGGAGAGTGTCCAGTCTGGAGAGAGATGTGGCAGGTGAGGTGCCATAGATCACATCTGCATAGTCAATGACAGATAGGATCCTTTTATATACCAGCTCTCAATGGATAGGGACAGGAGGACTATGCTTATGGCAATAGAGGACTGTGAGATTTGGTAGGAGTTTAGTACAGAAGGAGTCAAGGTGGGAAGTAAAATCTAAGTGGTTATCCAGCCAGACCCCCAGATATTTAAAAGCTGAGACCATCTCTAAAGGGAGCTGTCCAAAGTATTGAAAACTGGGGTGGACTGGAGGGAGGCCAGTTTCTATCTGGAGCTGAACGTCATGGCAACAGTTTCTTTTGTGTTGAGTTTCAGCCGATTTGACTGGAACCAAGTTTCCACTCTATTAAAGCCTTGCTACAGAGGGGATTGCACACTGCTTGGGAAGGGTCCAGAGATAAAGATGATGGTATTGACCATGTACATGTGCATATTGGAGTTGCTACAGATGGAGGGAAGGTCATTTATAAATAGGGAGAATAGGATGGGGCTAATGATAGAACCTTGAAGGACTCCAGTAAGGATGGGAAGAGGGGAGGACAGTACATCGCCAGTTTGGACTCATTGCTGCCTATTATGTAGATAGAAGCAGAATCAGTTAACAGTTGGGTCTGCAAGGCCAGTAGACTTTAGTTTTTATAGCAGGAGGGTGTGGGAGACTGAATCAAATTTCTTTCCTAAGTCAATGAAAATGGTGGGTGTGCTATGACTCTGGTCCATAGCTGAGTAAATAGAGTTAGTGACCCTCAGTAAGGAGGATATGGTTGAGTGTTGTTTTCTAAAACCAGACTGCACAGGTGAGAGACAGTTGTTTGTGGTAAGGTACTTGGATAGCCTAGAGTGAATGAGCGACTCCTGGAGTATGCGAGGGATGGGAGGAGCGAAATGGGCCAGTAGTTCCCAGGAGTAGAAGGGTCACCACTCTTATGGAGAGGTAACATCTTAGTGAACTTCCAGGCTTTGAGGACAGTGGATGCTGAGAGGAAGAGAATATGGATGTGGGCTAGAGGGGCAGCTATGTCTGGAGCAGAAATATAGAGAAGCCTAGGATGGAGACCATCTGGGCTAGTTTTGGCTGGGCTAAGGGCTGTGAGAGCAGTATAGACTTCAAGGGGGGGTGAAAGGTGGGAAGTAGAACATGGTGGGGGACGTGGATGAGTCAAGAGGGGTGAGGAGGGATCTGGTGGGGTGGGAAAGGGGTTATCAGAGAGTGCACTGGTGGCAAAGAATTTGTTGAAGATCTCAGCTACTGAGGAGGGTTCAGAGACAGGGGAGCCATCAGTTTTGAGGATCAGGGAGGCCAGTTGAGCAGGGGGATCAAGGAGAGAGTGTACCACTTTCCAGAATGATGCACATGTGTTTTGACCTTGTTGCAGATGGGACCCGAAGTATGTAACCTTACCATGATAGATGGCTTTGGTGCAGTGATATCTGAGTGATCTGTAAGCTTACAGGTCTGACTGGATTTGGGACACTTTGTAGTGCTTCCAGGCTTTATCTGTGGCTCTGCATTTGGCAAGAAGGTTAGTTGTTATCCAGGGATGATGATGTCATATTACTCTAGCTTTCTTTAAGGGAGCGTGGAGGTTTTAGATGCAAGTAGGTATGCCAAAGAAGAGGGAAAGGGTGGAGTCAACAGCCTGGGCTAGGAATACAGGTTGCCAGTCTGATTGGGTGAGATAATGGAGGAGGGCTGCTGTGTTTAGAGTGTAGAGGGGGTGGGACCAAATGTATTTAGGAACATCATGGGGGAAGTGTTTCTTACCTACACAGTAAGTGATAGACTGACCACTGAGAGCATCTGGCAGGGTGTCCAAGGCTATGAAGTGGTGGGGGTGGGAGGATAATACCCAGTCAAGCAGGGAGTGATTTTGGGTGGGGGGTTATATGAGTGGGTTCAAGGATCAGCTGTGTGAGGTTTAGGACCTCGATTTTTAAGACGGTAGGCTTAGAGGAGGGGGAGAGCCAGTCTAGGTTGAAGACACCCAGAAGTAGGAGTTCCCCATTTGCTGAATGGGAGGAGATAGAAGAGATTATGGAGACTAATGAGTCAGGAGAGGTTTAGGTGGGGCATAGAGTGCACCAACATAGAGTGGGTTTGAGGACGGGAGGGATACAAGGGTGATGATGAGTTTGTGGGAGGTGGAGCAAGACTCTTTAAAAGAGATGGAACAGGAGAAGGACTGTCTGACTTACAAGGCTACATTGCCACCACACTTACCTTGGTCTTAATGGAAGAGGTTGAACTCAGGGATAGAGAGAGAGGAGCCTGGGATTTTGGTGGCTAACCATGTTTTGGTATCACAGAGAATGTCTGGTGGGTGCTGGGTAATCCACACTTTAAGGGCATCCAATTTAGGGAGGAGACTTCTGGCATTTAAATGAAAAATGTGAAGTCTCTTTGGCTGTGGAGAGGGGGTAGAGTTCAGGGGAGTTCCTAGGTTTATTTTGGCTGGGGTGGAGTGGATAATTGGAGGGCCAGGGTTGGGTTGGATATCTCCAGAGAAAAGTAGAAGGAGCAGGAAATGGGATAGATGTTGGATGTACTTATGCCTTCTGGAGTTGTGAGTGGGAGGTGGTGTAGAGGAATATATGCAGTGAAACAGGGCCTCAAAATTTAGGAGACAAGTGGAGAGCAGAATGGAGTGGATGAGGTGTGTAGTGGAGGGGTGATGGGGCTGGGGAGAGTTAGGGGTGTGCAGAAGCTAAGGGGAGTTAGGTGAGCAGGGGTGGACAAAGAGGAGTGCAGAAGGGAGGAGGCAAAACGCTGGGGAGGAAGGAAAAGCAGGGGTAGGAGCAGGAAAGCTAGAGGAGTTGGCAGGAAAATGTATCAGAAGATAAATGGAAGGAGACAGAAAGGGAGAAAAGGGAGTAAAGCCATGCTTAAGGAGAACAGAAGCAAAATTAAAAATCAGTGCAGGTCAAATGTTTAGAGGTTCAGGACTGTATCAGGAAGAACAAGCCAGGCAGGGGACAGAACTGTGAGGCAGATACAAGGAGACAGTAGTAAAACACAGCTGGGCGCGAGGGGCAATGTAATAGCTGGAGAGAAACACAACAGGCTGTGGCCTGGTTCAGATTTAAAGTCATGTGCCGCTTGTCCGGGGAAAGGGCGGGTGAGGGGAGAAAAGTTTAAAAGGGGAATTCCCCAGGATGGGTGAGAGTGGGATATTCCTGTATCGCATGGTGCCACGTCTAACTTGAGCACTGCTGAAACAATCAGCCCAGTGCTGAGTAACTACCTGCAGAGTCACTGATGATTTGAGGTGAGCAGCTGCAGTTGGGGGGGCCAGTCCCATTCTAGTCCCCTTCCCTACCATTGCCTCTTCTGACTGCTGCAGGGGTAAAGCTGTTAGCCCTAAAATAGGAGAGAGAGAGATTAGAGCAGCCCTGCAGTGATTTGTCTTCAGGGTCCTAGCTATGGGGTCTCTGCTGCCACATAAAGAGCGCTAGCAGGGGGACAGGTATTCTGCACTAATGATGCACCAGTTTGACCAGCTCATAAAACAACCCCTGACAGCAAGCCAGTAAGCTTGCAGGAGGTATCATTACTACATACAAAATTTCAAAACAATTTAGGTACGGACTCCGGTAGCAGTCGTCGTCTACAAACACCTGGGACACAGCTAGCTCAAAACTGACTGGGCTACTTGCTATATAGCTTTGAACAGTAAATCAGACCAGTTATACTAGTGGAAGCTTAAACAACAAATCAGACCAGCTACACTTGAATTCAGAACTGAATTTAAATTCACTAAAACAGTTCTATTTTGTGTTATGCTGCATTGCCTACATCAGTTGACAGACCAGCTGCACTAGATTCAGTTTAGAGCTTGATTTATCTGAATACAGTTATAAATTTCCACCTGCGACTAACCCAGTAAAGTTCAAGCTACAAATGTAACATTACCTGCTTCACCTTGCTCAGCATAGTTAAATGCAACAAAAATACATTCACTACTTCATTTTGCTCAGCATGGTACAAGCTACTCATTGAGGCAGTTAACTGCAGGCTAGGACACATACAATATTTCTGCATACTTAGCTCTTTAATACCTCTACTTTGCTTGATTCAGAGTTAGGCTTCCTTCACACTACTACATCAAACACTAATATAGATCTAATCAAAAATACTGTCCCTACTGGGCTTGAAATTGCGGCTTTCTATCACAGCATGCAGCTATAGTGGGGGCATGTTCGTGGCTTTGACAGTAATTCAGTGTCCAAAATTGGGCTTCAGTATATTCAGATAGGCCACCATCTTGATTCGCCATGTGGTGCTCAACTCAAGCACTGCTGAAACAATCAGCCCAGTGATGAGTAACTACCTGTAGGGTTACTGATGATGCAAGGCAAGCAGTGGCAGTCGGAGGGGCACACATCCCATTCTAGTCCCCTCCCTACCCTTATCTCTTCTGACTGCTGCAGGGGTAAAGCTGTCAGCCCTGCAGGGTCTCTGATGATGCAAGATGAGCAGTGGTGGTGGGGGGTGCGGATCCCGTTCTAGTCCCCTTCCCTACCCTTGCCTCTTCTGACTGCTGCAGGGGGTAAAGCTGTTGGCCTTGCAGGGTCACCGATGATGCAAGGTGAGCAGCGACAGTCGAGGGGGAGGTGTGGGTTCCATTCTAGTTCCCTTCCCTACTCTTGCCTCTTCTGACTGCTGCAGGCGGTAAAGCTGTCATCCCTGTGAAGTCACTGATGATGTGAGGAAAGCAGTGGTGGTCAGGTGGTGTGGGTCCCTTCTAGTCCTCTTCCCTACCCTTGTCTCTTTTGACTGATGAAGGGGGTAAAGCTGTCGACTCTGCAGTGTCAATGATGATGTGAGGTTGGCAGTGGTGATCGGGGGGAGGTCCCATTCTAGTCCTCTTCCATACCCTTGCCTCTTATGACTACTGCACGGGTAAAGCTGTTGGCCCTGCAGGGTCACTGATGATGGGAGGTGAGCAGCAGAGGTTGGGGGGGCATGTGTCCTGTTCTAGTCCCTTTCCTTACCCTTGCCTCTTCTGATTGCTGCAGGGGGGAAAGCTGTTGGCCCTGCAGGGTCACTGATTATGTGAGGTGAGCAGCAGTGGTCAAGTGGGGGCATAGATCCCTTACTAGTCCCCTTCCCTACCCTTGCCTCTTCTGACTGCAGTATATGGGAGTGCAGGGAACTCTGGGCCCTGCTCTCCCATCTCCCACCTAAGTGCTGAGTAATTGCAATTTGCCCTTGTGCTGCCAATTGCATAGTATCACAGTCACCATTGCAACATTGATAAAAATTTCCACTGCAGTTGTAATCAAGGCCTGGAAACATGTTTAACTGCTTAGTACACTTAAAGGTGTACTAAGCTGTGTTTCACGAAAAATCCGTATCTCAAAGTGTTTTCAAAATATAGCCCCTGAAAAGTACCTGACTGCTACAATGTTATCCTATGGGAAATTTCAAAACTTTGGAATGTTATATCTATGGAACCCATCTAAATCTTATCAGCAAACCATCAAAAGGCACATCCGTGGTACAAGCTCTTTGGACCCTGAACATTTGAGCCCATAGGTCCAGATCCTTTCTATGCAGTGAAGTGACAAAGAAACAGAATATATTTTTTAAAAGTAGTGCCACAAATTGCAGCACTACTTTTGCAAAAGTACCACAATTTGTGGCATTACCGCTGGTGTTTTGCAAAATAGTGTTGCAATTTGCAGTACTTTCACAAATGTAGTGCCGCAATTTGCAGCATTAAAAATGTGATGATAAAAATAAACATATTTTCAAAAACTTAAAAAAAAAAACTAATGCCAGAATCATGTTCCTCGGGCCCTGACTAAGTAAACACAATGTTTCTATGTGATGTGACATCAGGGTAGCGAAAACAATTTCACCACCCTGACAACCCCAGCGCATGGAAAAATGGCACCGAGGACTAAAAATACTGCTTTCTGTCTGGCTGCACCCCACCCCATAGGGGACTTCACCTCCGCTTACTACTTAAGGATTCTCAACTCCGGGAGGTGCATGTCGGGGGTGTGTGAAAGTAAAATAAATAAGATTTTGGGCTGGGTGCAAGAAAAACACAGTAGCGCCCAGACCCAAACCCGAATCTGGAATTCCAGCACCCCAAGCGGAGGATTCAGGCGCCCACCTCATGTGCTACCAACACAACAGCTGATGTTTACCAAGGGGCAGTAATTATTGAATTTTATCAGTTTTTCTGCATCGCTGGCTGAAAACAAGATGGCGGAAGTTCAAAAGAAGTGCCCCATTTGTGAAAGAGAATGGCACATTTGTGAAGGTGAATGGCAGTTTTGCATAGGATATCCAATTTTTCCAATAGGAAATAATGGGAAACTTTAAATTTTAATAACTTTTGAACCGATTAATATTTTTTCACCAAACCTTCAAAAGGCACATCTGTGACAAAGACCCCATATAGCCTGAAAGTTTTTGAACAAGCCGCCAAGTGGTTTCAGAGAAATGGAATGACAAAGAAATTGCCAAAAAAGTGGTAATCTTCAAATTTGTTGACATGCCATAACTTTGCACCCGTGCAGCTCATAGGAGCAAAACTTGCCAGATCCAGAGATCTATGGTACCTGATGGTACATGCAACATTTCAGGTGAATCATTCAAATGGTTGCAAAGTTATTGAAGTCCAGAGTTATGGGTTTAACATAGAAGTGAAGTCTGAACATTAACTATAGTGGTACTACCATACCACTATAATGTATACGTATATAGATAGATAGATAGATAGATAGATAGATAGATAGATAGATAGATAGATACATACATACATACATACATACATACATACATACATACATACTACTTTCATTAGATAATCATCAGTATTTTCACACTAAAATAGGTGAGCACAGTTACTCTGTTTTGGTGCTGAACATGCATGGTATTCCCCTAAAAGTGAGTCTGATCCCTTAGTCAAGTCAGAGTCAGACTGCAGACCAGCAGGGACAGTCAGGTATGGGAAGTGGGAAAAGATGGTTTATTAAATAATTTATGATTAGGGACATGGAGGTCATAAACTACATATGGGGTGATCTGAGCGGCCTTTAAATTGTTTAACCTGAGAAAAAGGAAACTGAGAGGGGATATGATCTCAGCCTTCCTCACACTGTACTTAAGTGTAATGACACGATTTGTATACAGAGATGTTTTACCCAGTGTCCTTCAGCAGGATGCTGGGACATACCCTGAAGCTCAGAGGTGGTAACTTTGGGGGTAACATCAAGAGGCACTTTTTCCTAGAAGATGGTCAACATGTGGCATGGTTTACCAGTGCAGACAGTAGACGAGAAGGCTCTATGGACCTTCAATGTAAGTCTGGACTAATCTCTACTTATCAAGAAAGCAATGACACCCTGCATGATAGGCTAGGGAAAACCTTGAAGATTAGCACCTGTTTGCATGGAGTAGATTTTTATTCCTGCTTCTGAAGCATGGGGGATTGACATGATGGACAAAGTGTCCCTCTAATCTTAAATAATTATGTTTCATATGTAAATGACTATAGTATTACGTAATCCAGGTACCTCGCAGTACACAACTGATGCATCCCCAGCTACCAGCACAGCTTCAGAAAAAGCTTGGCCACCGTCCACAACACCAGTCAGAGCTATGCACAGTAGCTGCAGAAGTGGTACTGAATTTGTAGTAAATCAGACTAAACTGCCAGATCCATTCCATGCCTACACTAAACTTTCACATAATCACCTGTGTGCTGTGAGAATAACAAAACTCATCGGTGAGACAATGGCCATTTATCTTCAGCCATTATCCATTGTGAAAGACATTCACTTTCAAAGGATTCCTGCAGTCAGTCAAGATCAAATTCCACCTTCCCTCATGATTCATGTTTTCTGAGCATATACATATAAATAAATTCTAATAAAAATGATATTACTCATAGTGGGCATTATGCACGATGGTGTGGAGTGGCTACGCGCCATGTATCTTGGGCTTGTAGCTGCTCCACACCCATTGTGCTCCCCAAGTGGGATGCACAAATGGGGGGCACACAGGTGCAATGCAACCAATTCCCTATGTCCATGAACTGCACCATGCCAGGGGTGTTCAGGAGGCATGCCAGCACTACACAGTATGCACTAAAATGCCTAGTGCTGGCCATATGGGTGCAGAGATGGGCACAGGTTACTGCAGCTGGGTTCCTGCTGTAACCCACTGCACAGCCCCATGGTGTCCAACCGTTGGACACCAGGGGACTAGGACAGTGCTCTCTGTGCTGCTCCTGCCCACTAGGCAGCCAGAGAGGGCAGGGGCAGTAGGACAGGTGAGTGCCTGAAATGACAGCATAGCACCGGCACCAGGAAGTTGCTGGGGGGATGGCCTGTGGCACATGCCCACCTATGGGGGCACCGGGGTACAGGGGTTTGGCCACATTGTGGTCGGGTATGGCTGCCATTGCAGGCATGTGGGCCAGAGGTGGGTCCTGACATGGGGTCCTGCAGTGTGCCAGGAGTGGTCTGCTTGCTGAGGCTGGGCTGATGTACAGACTGACCATAGGGGTCATGCCATGTGGGTCTGGGTGCTTTCAATAGGCATGCACTACCTTGGACCAGCGCCTCACTGTACGAGGGATACACTATTGGATCTGGGATGTGGATCCCATTGGATGCACACTTGGGTCCGTGGCTCCACCCCTGGCTGCCCTGCAGAGTCCTGAGGGGAACTATAGACAGGTGGCAGATGTTAGTGAATGCCAGTATGGGTGCACCTGTCTGAAGGTGCACAGAGCTGTGGGTGGGGTACATGACTTTTCCACATACCCCGTCCGCTTTGTGCATAGTGCCCAGTATTATGTTATAGGATTATTATAGTTTAATTTGTTATCACCATTTCACTACAGCTGATATATACAGTTCCTCTTCTATTTATTTTAGAATTATTATAATGTAATTTATTATTATTACACTACAGCAGATATACACATTTCCTTTTCTATTATTTTTTTATATGAGCAATAAATGTAAATAACATATATAAATATACATAAAAACTATTAATATGCTACTTATGTATTGATCTATTTGTTTACTGGGTATTCCAATAGAGTACTGCTTATTACTATTATGCTACAGCTGACATAAAACATGTCACCTCCCCTTCTATGAACTTTTAATGTAAACTATTATTGTGAATACTATAAATATGAACAAAAATAAAAATGTATACAAATTATGACATTAATATCATAACATTATATTAATATTGTTGTATTATTGTATTACATATTGTCATTACTACAGCCAACATATATTGCCTACTCTTACTCTTTCATATATATATATATATACACACACACACACACACACTATATATACTATAAATGTAAGCACAAATTAAAAATAAATAATGCATGTATGTATAATATAGAATTATATAATTGCAATAGTACTACTAGAGTTTAATGTTCAAAGTTCTATTATTGTCAAAAACAGTTATAAAAATAAGTTTTTCACATACATATGTGAAAACAGTATAGGCAGTGGGTTAAGGCTCTGAGCTGCAGATCTGAAGTCCTGGGTTTGAATCCCACAACCACCTAGGTGCATACTGTGTGATCCTGAGCAAGTCACTTAACTTCCTTGTGCTCCCAGGTTGCACCTGTAAACAAGCTTTCAGATTAGTGTGTCTCTCCTGCTTAAACAATTAAAAAAAAAACATATCATTACATACAGTTTAAAAACATATCACTCTCTCTTAGCCAATGTTAAAGTGTTCTTTCTACTGATTTAGCTGTTGCAAATATCCTGCTTTGCCTTCCAAGAACAACAATTTTATCGATGTAAAATCTGTTGTGTTTTCCAAACATGTATTTTAAATTGGAAAATGTTATGTCTTTTATACTCAAATAAGGAGCATTCTAGTAGCAGATGGGAAACCAATAATTTATAATTGTCATCACATTTCCAATATGTATCAGATGTCTTGGAAGACAAATAACTCCTCCATTGACTTAATAGAACATTTTATTTTTATACTGGAAAAAGCTGGTATAAAACACCATTGGGGAAAAAGCTCTATTTGCAAGGTGATACTATTTAAGCATACATTATCTCTTACACAAAGGTAACTAAATAATTGACATGCATTACAAGCAACATATTCAGGCAAATCCAAATACAAGAGCTTAAGAGAGACATTATAATTTGTACTACAAAGACTCATATTTTACAGGTACAACATGTACTCAATTACTGTTTCATAGGAGTGTTTAATCCTTTAGTTTAGAAAATAGGGTCTCAATGTTAAAAGGCTGACACAGGGCTTGCCTAAATCCCTGCATCAAAGCCATTTTTGGTACAGCTAAGCCAAACCAGTTTGCTGCAATTGTACCCAATTTTATATTGTTAGGCGCAGTTGCAACACTTTACTCACTTTATGGCAGCCTGTGCCAAATATAGGCACAAGCACCATAAAAAGGGTCCCCATAATGCCATAAGTTAGACCAGGGAAAAGCTGGTCTAACTTGTGGCATTTGGCACACGGGATTCAAAATGCTGATTGTTGCCAGGAGAATACCTCAAGCTCCATGCACCACATGACTGGCATACCAGGGGCTTGTGGCATTCACTGGGCTCTGGAAATCAAGCCCCGATTGTTTAATTTTTGCATCAATTCCATTCCAGAACTTTGCCACTGCTTGAGAAAATGCCATTTCAAATTCTCTGTATTTCTGTTTGATCTACATAACATCACTAATCTCATCCTGCATAATGCTGTTTTATGATTCTCATCTTCATAATATCTTAGCTTAAATTTGCACTTGATTTTCAATTTAAGATTTTAATAGAGGGTGAATACTGTATATGATCTTTTCTAGATCTCTTTGGAAAAAAAATGATTAAAAAAGTGCTACTTAGCTGTACATATAAATGCATTTGTATATATAGCTGCTTGGACTGACCAAATGAAAAAAATATGTATTTTATATGTGTATTGTTTTATCTCTAAAACCATGTAAATCCAACATAACATGGGTATTCTAATAAGTACTCAAATTACTGTAATGCTAGCACTTCTAAAGCATTCATTCAAAATTCAAGATGAAGTATTGGGATTGGAGGATCTCTTAGTAAACACAACAGTTCAATAAAACAATTTGTATGGTTTCTAGTTCTTTAGATTTAACATCTAAAGCCCATTATTTCTGCATTATGTAGTACCTGACTCTTTTCTTGTATCTTTAATGCCCTACTTATAACCACACATTATTTCCTACTATAGCTGTGCTAAGTGCACTTTCTTTAATTTTCCCACAATGTGACATCCAGTTTAAATTTTTGTCAAAATTTACACCAAGATTTGTAATCTATTATATTTCCATGTTTTCTACTCTCCAGTTATCATAGGTGTTTTTCCTAGTTCCATATACCATAATTTTTGTTTTCTTTTCTGTTCATTCCGAGTTTATCTCAGCTTGCCTAAATGGATAACAGTTTCTTTCAGTGCTGATTTCATTCCTATGGGTGTCTTTGATATTAAGGTGATGTCATCTGCATACAGTACACTTTTTATATCAGTATCATTTATACTTGGGCTATGCTTATCTACTAAGTTAAGATAATCTAAAAGGGTTTTAATATTTAGGAAAAATAGCAGGGGGCAAGAAAGCACCCCTGTGTTACTCGTTACTCCACTACCTATTTTAATGGTGTTTGTGGTACCACCTTCCCTTGTTGCACTTACTTTTGTGGTTATATTAGCATGTAACAATTTAAGAATGGTTAGTACACAGAGATCCAACCCCTTTGACTCCAGAATATTCCATAGGATCTCTTAATTCAAATGATCAAATTCTAAGGTTATATTGGTATAAGCCACATACTGTAGCTGTTGCTTCCCCTCTGTATTTCATATCTATCCACTACATAATTTACTATGAATATTTGGTTTCTACTTCTAAAACATTTACAAAATCCCACTTGATATTTAGATAAGAAGTTCTTTTCCATAACCCAAGTTTCCAGTATTGCTGGTATAATTCTAACATATATTTTAAGCCCTGCACACTGAAGCATAATGGAATGATAGCAGATTGGGTTTAACTTATCACCTCTTTTAAATATTAGTACTATCAGCCCCACATTCCATTCCTTCAGTAGGACTAGATGGTTGTTTAAATTATATATACTGTTGATAAAATATTTATCACCTATCTGGGTCAGCCCTTTACATATCTGCTAAGATTTGATCAATTCCTTGTGATTTATTGTTCTTTTGGGAATCGAATGCCCAAATAACCTCTGCTGAGGTTACTAGAGGCCATTTAGGAGCAGAGGTTTTACTATATATGTCTCCATCACTTATCAATATATTGGAACCATATAATTTACTATAATGTTCAAACCATACAGCGGATATAATTACACAGTCTAAGTTTTTCTCTATATTACCGGTACCCAATTCTACTAGATCCCAGAATGCCCTATTATCTTTTTAACAGTCATCATTTTTAAATGTTCCCATATGTCAATTGGTTATATTTTACTTTCTTTTATCACATTGGATATCTGCAGTCCTTTTTCATATTTATATTTGACACTCTCATCCAGGAGTTGCAGTTTTCCTTAATCTGCCCAATTGTATTTTTTTCCCTTAAATTGTGAAATTTGTTGTCATAGTATCTATTTTCATTTGAGAATCTACCTTCCAGCACCTTTCTGTATCCAGTTCCTAGCTTGCCCACAATATTGCCCAATATATTTCCATAGTACTCTTCCTGAGAAAGGTCTCTATCTTTTCATAATGTAGAAAGAGCAACTCCTCTACATTTGGATAACAAATATTGGAGAAAGCTGTAATACCATGTCATAATTCCAAGAGTTTTCTTTAGTTATAAATGGGTTACAGTTTACCCTTTTTTATATATATTACCAGATTTCTATTAGCATTCTGTTCTGTTTCAAGGGAACTGTTTTACTTTGGAACCCCAATTCAAGTTTAGCTCTATAGTTATAGAGAAATGGTCATGATCCCATTCCTCAGTAATGTTGAACTCACTCATTAGTGGATTTGTAAATACATCCACTAGTGCCAGATATATCACAGTGCCACAACTTTAATTCAGATAGGTAATGCTTCCCTCACAATCACCTTTCATTCTCCTATTTAGCACTCTTATCATATTTATATCAGCTATTCTGAACAATTTTTACCTCTTTTGTTTAAGGTTTTATTCTTTGATTGTCTTATAGGAATACCCACGATGTCATCAATACCCCATAAATGGAAATAGAGATTGATGGTCAGCTTTTGTGTATTAACAAATCTAACAAGTATAACAGGAACTGTATAATATAAATCATAAATTATAGTTCTTCTAATTATCACTATTGCATTACAGTTAATATTAACCCTTCCTGTACTGTAAGTGGTTTATATACTCTAAAAATATAAATGAATATCAACAAAAATAAATACAAATACTTTTTGTTTTATATATTAATTTATTAGTAGATTCAGATGATACCTTTGAGCACAAGTGCTCATGAACAAGGGTTCTACATTGGAGTTACAAGTTTTACAAGAAATTATACAATAGGATTGCAATAGATGCTACAGGTAAGTAAGAAACAGGGTGAATGAGCACATTCCAAAGGGAAAGTTTGTCTAACAAAACAAGTAACATCAAGTTGTGTAAGTGCAACGCTGACTGAATAAGAACAGGTTCCAGCAGCAGGCTACTAGAGAGAGACAAGAGAGCATAACATTGATGATTAAAAGAAGTTCAGTGACAAATTACGCTTGCATTTAACTGCTATGGCAGCCTGCAGGGACTTTTTGAACTGGGCAATCCTGGGGAGGTTCAACATGGATTCCAGCAGTTAATTTAGCCAGCCTGCAACCCTAATTGCAGAGGAATGCTTACACTGCTGAGTTCTGCAGAAAGGCAGTTCAACAGCATTCCTGATCGGGTCACCCACAATAGGCTATAAAGAATTTTGCTGAGGGCAATCAGAGTGGAAGGAAAAGAGCAGGAGGAATGATGGTGATAGTTAATTTGGGCACAGAGACAGAGATCTAAAATAGGGATCAGCAAGCACCCAGTTCAAGATGTCCCACACAGGTGACAGTGATCATTGGCCATCCACAACTCCTGAAGGGAAGGGTTCATAAGTAGGTATATGAAGTGGGGGTCTCCACCTACTGCACCCCATGGATCCTCAGAAAATATGTATAAAGAAGTCTGCTTGCCTGGTATAGTGGTGAACAATGCAGCAGGAGATAGTGAGAGTTGATCACTTCACCCACAGTCACACACATTCTAGAGTCCTGATCACAAAGACTGCTTTCACCTTGATAACTTTGCCCTTATCACCCTGAACTCATTCCTCAGTTCTATTGTTGGGTTACCTTCCTGTTCATGCTCCTTGTGCTATACTGGTTAGACACTGGGTGAAAACAGGACAGTGGGTGTTAGTCCCATTGGTGCTTTCCTGGCTAGTAGACAGGTTTGAAACTTTATCCTACTGGGAAGGGGTAGCCAGTTGGTTAGTGATTAAAGATTACAGCTGTGGGTGCACTTGTCAGCACCTAACACAGAGCAGCAAGCTTTTTCACATATCACCTTGTCCCTGTTTAATACAGAATCGCTGGCAGCTGCATAGCTAAGTAGACCATATCCACTAGGGACAGGGTGGAGTTGTAAACAATCAGTTGCCTGGCTTCAGTAGTGAGGCTGTTATGATTTCTAAAAAGGGCACCCAGCCCTCTATTTACAATGGACACCAAATTGTCCATGTTGGGGGGGGGTAGAGTGTCATCCAGCACTACCCCAAGACATTTGAATGTCTTTACCTTATCAAGTATTAGACCTTTGTTATTAAGGATGATAAGAGGGGAGACCTTTTTCTTCATGTGATTGCTAGTAAGAGGCATTTTGTTTGAGTTGAGGACTAGTTTATTATCAGAGAACCATTTTTCTAAGGTCTCAAAGTTCTGGAGATTAGAGGTGAGGACATTAATGTTGGTGTTCTTAACGTTGTTAACAGCATTGCCTGCATAAAGGAGAACACAAGCTGACTGACAGGAATCTGTCAGCTGATTTAACTGAGTGATTTTTTTTAACCAGCTATGCCTATAGATTACTACTTATCACTGTTACACTACAGTTAATATACAGTATGCCTCCTGCTCTTGTATACATTTTATATAACTACTGCAAATATTACTATAATATGACTAGAAAAAAATTAAAACATATGTAAGTAAATGTATTCAAAAATAATCATTGAATATATGTAGTGCATTTGGGAGGTGTATTGTGGCCACTGCTGGTAGCTGTGGGCTGCACCATCATGGTAATAAGACCTTTATGATGGTGTTAAATTTTGGGATTACATCAGTAGTTCATCTGTGTTCAGCATGAGCAGTAGCAGGATACTATAGTCATGAAAATAAGTGACACACATATTTCTTTTAGCACAACTTGTGAAAAGATTTGAACTGATAATGTTAGTAAAAGTAAAGTAAAAATGTTTATTTTTATACAGGAATAGATCTCAAGTTTCACATCATTGGGTCAAGGACCCATTTTCAAGATGGTCCTGTTTTATCAAGTTACATTCAGTATAAAAAAACACCATACAATTTCATACACTACATGTGCAATACAAAACAGTACATAACAATCTCTATACATAAATACATTTATACATTAGTCCAATACTGGTTTAAAATAAGAGAACATAAGAGAATAACATACAATGCATTCACAATACAAAGTAATACATAACAAACTGTGCACAAATACCTTAGTCCAGTACAGATGAATTACTAATTTCAGTTATAAGGTGCTCCTCAGAAAAGGTCTTCAAATAATCTATCATGAACAAATGTACTCATAGAAGTGAGTTTGAATTTGAAGTGGATTAAGTGATTCTTACTAGTCAGCTAAGATATTTCCGATAAAATTAATTCTAAAGTGCTTATTCAAGTTTCCATTTTAAGAACTGCAAACGGTATCTAAATTCTGTTTCAGTAGCTTTGTAAACAATTTTGCACTTTGTGGTTGTTTTTTGTTTAATTAGACCCATGATTAGTCAATATCAGGCAGACCAGTACTGATCCAATCCAATTCTGGCAAGACAGGTAAGTCATTTGGCTTACACTGGCTAAAGTGACTTTGTGTTTTAATGGAAGGCCTCCAACAGTTGTCACTTCAGAAAGTTGTGTAAATACAGTCAGAGATATTCCATTACTACATTGCTCAGAGCTAGATCCAGAAAATCTTGAATTCTTAGCTTTTCCTAAACTCACCTTACCACGGATCAACTTTAACTATGCAGTCATTACGTGTCCATTAAGTGACATCTTCATTTCCACTTAAACACCTCTTGTGGCAAGTCTTCCCTGAATTTACAGTGGCACCACTCACATAGTCCAGCTCACCCCTCCCAGCAGCAGCACCAGCAGCAGAAGCACTAAGTCTGCTCTGACACACATGTCCTTATGATGTTACTATGACTATCATACTGTCATCATCAACTTGCACTGGGGAGGTTAAGTGACTTGCTCAGATCACACAATATGTAAGCAGGGGTTGAAGGATGCTGTAGGAATCAAATATCGGTCTTCTGGCTGTACCATCATGATGTATGCCACATAGTCACCAACATTTGAACCTCAATAGAAATTAGATGTGTGACTGCACATATCAGTTCATAACAGCTAGCCAGGTTACTGAACTTCTACTTTACTTTTCTTTCTTCATCCTGATCTACAACCATCTGTTATGTTCAATATAAACAAAAAAATGTGTAAAATAAAAAAAAAATAAAAAGTATGATGATATATGCTAAAATATTATGAAGGGAACTGTAATGCCAACATGTAATTTTTTTATTTGTTTTGCATGTTTCTTGATACATTCCTTTTTGTTTGGAGATATCATTATATAATTTAAAAATATATGTTGCTAGATTGAATATAGAGATTTGCATGGAGATACTGTAAAGCAGAAACTACAGTGGGTATAAGCCTTGTGGATAGAAATATGTGTCTGTTACTCTAGCTCAGTGGCCTGCACCAATGTGGCCTCAGTGGTTACAGGCAGCTGTCACATCACCACAAACACAGCTATCCCCAGCCAATGCCAACACCACTTGTCAAAGGAAAGCTAAAGTACTAATAAGTGTATTGCTACTGACCCTGAAGGTTTCTGTTATCTCTATTTCTAGTTTGTTTTACCAATACCAACTACAGCATTGGGAACAAAAGTGGTTAGGCCAAATTATTATTATATTTTTTTATTTTTTGGTAACTGGCTAAGGCCAATTAGGCACAATGCCTGTTTTCAGGGGTGACATGGGAGCACTGGGGAGGTTAAGTGACTTGCTTGGATCACACAGTATGTAAGTGGGGTTTGAAGGATGCTGTAGAAATCGACTATAGGTCTGCTGGCTTTACCAAGCTCATTCATAGCTTCTTACTCTAAGCACTAGGCTATACTGCAAGCCTAATCTAATCAAATTTATGGGGTTCTTATCAAAGCTGAAATTAATTTGTTAATGGCCAGTTTCTTTTTAACCTCTGGCATGCAGTATGATTTTTGGACCGGTGAAAACAATGGAACTGTTGAAAAGACTTTGGGAGTCTGACTATCAGTAAACTTCAACAATAAAAGCAGATTGCCTGTTGTCAGTGCTAAACTGTTTTGAGAGCCAATAGTCTGTGATTATACTGAGTATTCAAGGGTTTGTGTGTCAAAACACAGCTTAGTGGGTTGGACTGGGACATTGAAGCAAGGAATTCTGGGAACTGAATCTCAGGTGGCTGTTGTGTCCATCTGAAGAGTAGGCATTATTCAACTGTATGACAACCATGGTCAAGAACAGAGGACAACTCAGTTAATCAACTCATAATGTGCTCCTTTCCCCACAATTGAGACACTCTTATCCATAAAAGAGTATATCACATGCAGGTGCACTAGATAAGACTTGTGTAGGAGAATTTTAAAAGTGTTTGGATACAGTATTAACAACGTAGTTATACAGGCACAGAGATCACTCTTAGGAATCTACATGGGTCTGAGAAAGAGGGTCAGTGTTTTTAGACTTGAGGTGGATAGATCAAGCAGATATGCTAATTGCATTAGGGGAGCTTAAGTAACAGGATTGTGCAATGCAATGTGGGATTGAGGTAGGGTGGAGAGTCAGTGTCTGAAGTAGGTATTATGTGCTATAGCAGTTAGGGTAAAAGATATATGAATCTCAGTTGGGATGGCAGTGGGATCAACTGCATATGGTGATGGGGCAGGATCAACCAGATTTCATTTTATTAAATATGGAGTGGGGAGGTGGGTGGCACCAGTTGCTATAGGAATTGGGAAAGGGGAGATGCTTTAATTTTTTGACTGGTGGCAGAACCACCCAGATATTTTTTAATTGCCTATAGTGAGAAATTGTCAGTAGGACTGACAGCTGACTATTAAATTTATAAGTATCAGCCCAACTAACACTGAAGAACTGACAACAGCTTATTAGAACTCATCTATCTTTTAGACAGTTGCACTTAAACAATTTTCCATCCTAATGATATTTTTGTATCATTTTAAGTAGAAATGACAGTTAATTATATATCTTTGGCAGAAGGACCATTGCACAGTTGTGTAGCTAGATAAATAAAATATGTTACCCAGAATCCTTTGATGTTTCTTTGCTGCATTCGTATTGCAGACATGCCTATATGAGTTACCCAGACCTCATGTACACTTGATATTGTACACCAGGAACTGCATAATAGAAGCAAATCAAAGTACCAAGGGTACTAAAAGCACCAAAGAAGGTCTGTATGACATAATTATGTGGTCAGAAAGAAAGCTAACAAGCTTCCCCTGGCAATGAAAAAAAGTTGTGGCTTTGGGAATGGGGTTTGTGACATAGCATTAATCAATTGTAGTGAGAAAGAAGGAAAATGTTCCACTCCAGGATCAAATTTATGCCCCTTATGCTCTGCTACTTGGTAGACAGTAGCTGTCCCACTGTACTAATCTTCCTAGATAGAAGATGTTTACTGTGGAAAAGGTAATGTGCAGTGAGTCGAGGACCCCCCCACACACATACATATGTGCAGCTACAGTGGATGTTCCTAATTAATATTCTGTTTATTTGCAATAGTGGTTCCCATGTTACGTTTAAAGTTCAAAGTCTGAGCTGAAACTTTTCAAATTACTGACAATATAGAACTTCAAACCTTGCTGAAAGTCTATCATTAACATCAGAAATGACGGTTAACAATTTCTCTGATTCTACATAAAAAGTTGGAACAAAGAAAAAAAAACTTTGACTCTGGGGATCGAACACAGGCACATTAACCTCTACTGCTTTGTAGTTTGTAGCCCTACCACTGTTTTAAGCATCTAGTGAAGGAGATGAATACTGTGGCAAAGGACATCCAGCAGTGAGTGCAGATCCCCCCCTACACAGCTGCACCAGATGTTCTTAATTAATAGTATGTCTGTTTTACATAGTGTTTCCCAAGTCGCATGTAAAACTCAGAGTCTGAGCTGGAGCGTTTCAAGTTATCAGCAATATAGAACAGAGCTGGGTGAAAGCTATAAAGCGTTACTGGGATTTTTGTGAAAGTTTGCCAACTTTTACAGAATTTTCTAAACTCCCCCCTTTGTTAAAATAAGCAAACTTCTGAAAGTGTTTGACGAACATTCGCCTTGTTCCATGGAATTTTCTTGCTGATATGTGGAATAATACACTTGAACTGTGGAACTAATGCATTAATCCACAATTCATGTAATTATTCCACAGTTCAGTTCTGCACCATCCTGGTAAATAGAAAAAAAAAACTTATTTGGTCTCCTGTGGCACATTTCCATGCTCGTATCAACAGCCCCCTAATAATTTTATGTTTTGTTGTCTAGTGCCACCCCTTACCCTCCAATCGCTGGCCCCATAATAATGAAATGTTTCCCTGGTGTCAGGTAACACCCTCACTCTATGATCACCGGCCCCATAATAATTTAATGTTTGCTTGGTGTAATAATTTTTCTTTTCCCTTGTGTTCAGTGGCACCCCCCAATCAGCAACCCCATAAAATATAATGTTTCTCTGGTATCTAGTGGCACCACCTCACACTCTAGTCATCAGCCCTGTAATAATTTAACATTTCCCTGGTGTCTACTCATGATCACTGGCCCCATAAAAGTTAATGTTTCCACGGTGTTTAGTAGCCCCCCCTCCATTCACTGGCCCTATATTTGCTGATGTGCCTCAACTAACTCAAGTGCCTATCACAACTGTGCACTTGCTCCCATTTCCTTAGTTGTTAGATAATGCAGTAGTCATGGAGACTGTCTCTCCTGTCTCTGTGACTACTGCATGATGTAAAGACTAAGAAATGGGAGTGAGCACACAGTTGTGATGGGCACTGGAGTCAGTTGAGGCACATCAGTAAATACAGGGCTGATGATCAGAGGAATGAGGTGCCACTAGATGCCAGGGCATCATTACATTTTATGGGGCTGGGGGCTGGCAATCAGAGGTTCTGGGTGTCACTAGACACCAGATTAATATTACATTTTACTGGGCCCATGATCAGAGGGTGAGGGGTGCCACTAGACACCAGAGAAACATTAAATTAGAATGGGGTTGGATATAGAAGGGTGGGTAGTGCTACCAGACACCAGGGAAATATTAAATTATGATGGGTCTGGTGATGGGAGGGTGGGTGTGCCACTAGACACCAGGATTGAAAACACTGCATTAATGCAGGGCTGGCGAGATAGATTTCATACATTCATTCCACTCTTCAGTCACTTACTGAACAGCAGAATGAATGTATTAATTGTGATGTATTAAGCTGCCAAAGTAATTTCTGCAAAACTGACCACTGACAGTGATCAGTACTGAGGAGTTTTGTTCCACAGTTCCAACATTTATTCCTCCATTCTAGATCAGAATTTCCACAAAAGTTGCCAAAATTATTACTGAACTTTTGCGGCACAATTTCTCAATAATGGAGAATGAATTCTTATTTTTCTAAAAAAAAAAGTTGAAGAACTGACCTTTCACCCCACCTTTGCAACCACATAAGATTCTGACTACAGCTCCAAACATTTTTTTTATTATGTGCAACATTCCCCCCCACACACTTGCATGAGGTGTTAGACTCATGAAAATGAGAGTTTTATCTCATAAAGTTTTATTTTGCTTTACAAAAATGGAAAACACCTTTGGCACAAAGAAATACCTTATGAAAAATGTATGAATTAATGAGAAAATTAACTACACTTAGGCAAAAACAGGATTTTATTTTATAAATCATTTAAAAGCTATAAATTTGTTAGTAAAGCCCCCTATCAAAGATTTATTCATGAGCCAAACTCTAACTAACCAAAAAACTTCACAGTTGAACAGACATTTTTAGTGAGCACAAAAGTCTTAATGAAGCTATTTTCTCTTAACTGGAAACTTTTAGAACTGGAAAAAGACATTCCTTCTTAACCATACCCCTTTCAAGCTATAATGACGCATTCTATAAATTTCAGTGTGATTAGCAAACGTGGTACTGTACTAACAATTTAAGAGCATTAATTTACAGGTATTATTTTAAATTAACCCTTGTTCTGCCACATATTGATATGTCTGTCCATAATTCCATTATGTTCTAAATGTGTAGGCAACACAAGGGTTAAACAAAATGCAACAGATTAAAGCAGCAGTACTAGTTAGCCAGCAAAAAAGGTCATCCAACCTTTATTTAGCAGCAATGTATTCCTGATAATTCTATCAACTCTTTTTATAACCATGTTGAAGTACAACTTTTGTAATTTGCGTGGATCTAAACAAAAGATGGCAGCCCCCAGCATTTTGCAAAATCTTCTCACTATTGATCACACATTAACTGCACCCACTGTGCTTGAAATACAGATATGTCAGGGTGTTGACAGCATATTTTTATGATGGCCAGCTGCTCAGCACCAACTTATCAACTTACATCTATAATGGTAGACCTGGCATAGGACCGATAACTTCTTCGAACTTCAAAATTATGTATCTTGCCTCAAGAATTGAATAATGTGAAAAGAATATCAGATATATTGATGTCATGGTTTATCTTAACTGCCAGTCAAATTATTTAAATCTTTGACAACTAGTACTGCTCCTTTAAATGGCACAAATAACAGTTTAACTACACATCAATAAATGATTTACTATTGCATTAAGTAATGAATGTCAGAATTATGGAACTGTTACCTCAATAAAGTGCTACACTTTACATTAGCTAGGAGAAAAAGACTGTATATCTTTAACAGCAGACAAGGACATACATCAGTGTCAGTGGTATAACTAGAAGATTTCTGACACATCAAAATGAGCTACTTAATTAACAATTACTGTATTTACAAGAAAACAATAAAATGTTCCCATGACATCAGAATGTTGAAAAATTGCCTGACAAGTATAATTTAGCTAGTATAATCTTCTTAAGAAATGTATTACCAGTTCCTTCTTCTGCATAAACAGATTACTTGTTAACATGACTGTCGACCTACAATAGAGATTTACTATATGTGCACCACCATCAAATTAGATGAGTCAGCCAACAATGATATAAATTCAACAGAATATTGCATGTCCTATGTATCTTGCTGGCATTCTAATGCTGTTTTCATTATGAATGTAAAACCATAGCGTGTGCTGTTGTTAGACAGAAAGGGTTTTAAGTCTTCCATCATATGTATTCCAACAGAAACAATAAACATACTATTCAGAAAATAACATCTGGAACACATTTGGAATAACTTATTCACATAGGGGGAGTATTATGGAGGCATAAACATTCTCTTCATTTGGGTGAGGGTTGGCTACTACTGAAACCATGGTCTGTGTTGGTTGGTTATAATGAGGGAAGGGGTGTCATTGGATACTGGAATAGATTGATTTGGGGTAGGGTGAGGAGGGGATACTTATAAATGCCAGGGATTAATTTGCTTAGGGCTGGCTGGGTGTGGGAGGAGTTTACCACTGGGCAACAGTGGCTAATGATTTTTGGGCAGGATGATGTAGTGAACTGCATTGGATTCAAGGGACTGATTCTTGGGGCAGATACATTCTTTGTCTGAGATTTTAAACTGAATGAGGGTACCACTGAATGACTGGGAAACATAGACAAAGCTGAAGAAAGGGATACCACTGGATGCCAATTAATATTGTTTTAGGTCTAGGTGAGGAAGGGTGGTAAAACTGCACGCAAAGTAATATTGTTTTGAAGCAGGGTGTAGATGGGGTACAGATAGATGCCAGGGAATACTGTGTTGGGGTAGGGTGAGGGTGTGGGTTTACCACTGGATGCTAGGGACTGATTGGATTGGGACTGGATGAGGAAGTGAGGTGGCACAAGATGCCAGGTGTCTCATAACTCAGAGGTGGGGTGATGGAGGGTGTGCCACTGAACTTCACTGACTCCTTGACATAGGATGTGATACAGGCAAAGAGTGGCACTGGACCCCAGGTACTGTTTGTTGGAAAAGTATTGGCAATTTTGGCTGAAGGCCAGCACTGTCAATGCCCAGAACTTTGATTCTGTTTCTAATTTTTGTTTAAAAAAGTAAGGAATTTCGCCACAAAACCTACATTTCAGTGTCAGTTATGGCTGAATCAAAAAGCCTCAAAGGAACAGAAATGCATTGTTAGGGTATTAAAGAAATCCCATGAGTCTTGTTAAACCTACAATATTGTGTTTCTCAGGGTTTTTAACAATGATGTGACACATTATTTTGTTACCTTAACTTCAGCAGCCACTCTCGAAACATTGATGTGTGAACATTTTTCAGTGCCCGAAAAGACAGTGTTGACATATGGGTAATAGTAACACAGCGTTATTATTCAACCCCTGAAAACACCATTCTATGGATTTGCCAAGACTCAGGGGACTTATTTTGCACCCTATCATTATAGTTCCTTCTGTTCCGGCTTCATACTTCAGCGATAACCGATCCTTTATAAAGATGAGCAAGGTTGGGGGAAATCACTTTGTGAAGTAATTCACAACATTCTCCTGATATAACGTCACTTGGAACTGCAGTTCACATAGATTTCACCTGACAAAATGCTCATCTTTGCCTAGCAAAACAACATGTAGTGGCACTTTCCTGGCAACACTGTGCGGCAAACTGCCACTACACGTAGTTTCACCAGATGGGAAAGCACTTTGCTGGCACAATCTGCACAACACACTCTTTTATAACTCCATTTTTTAACATTTGAACATTCCCCAACCCATTGTGACATACAGTACCACCCCATCCCCCCTCCCAGATGTTTAAAAACAATGCACACTCACTCTGCCACACTCTATCACCCACCTCCTTCCTCCCTCCAGAGTCCCAACAATATTTTCTTAATAAGTAATGTATACTGCATGCCATGGCACAAAACACTACTGCTTACCTACCACACCTGCCTGAACTATTGGGTTGCTAATCCATTGTCTAAATCCAAAAGCAACGAAACCGAAGCATAAAGTCCAGTTATTTTCCAGCTGTATTGGTAATGAATTTTCATCTTTTTAGTATCTGCTTCTTTTCTATAGTACTTTAAATACTATTAGTGGCATTTTCAAATAGCCACAGTCATTTTCCAGCCACAGCCATGTGACATTCATCCAGACAGTTAGACCACCTAAAAGGTGTTCTAACTGCTGGACATGACTGCCACAACTTGTGCTCAATAAATGGCTCTTGCATCAGAATTTTGACACATCCATCATTATTTTTGCCATAATTCAGGAAAAGTGTTGCAAATACATGAGAATGTTTTAAAATCTGATGCAAGCATCTTCTTGCATTTGCCTAGGATGCAGCACACATATGAAATACAGACACAAGTGCTGCATCCCCCTTTTGAAAATAAAAGCCTTTATATTTACAGTTACACATCCCATTGTTATACAAATGCAATGCTTACAGAGATTAATAAAACACAAAACAATCTGAATGGCAACCTATTAAACTGTAAATTGGCAACTCAAGACAATTGCAGATTAATACAGACTGCACTGTATGTCTGGTTATCATTTACTACAGTACCAACCAATGCTACTGACTGACAGTCTGCATAAGCTAACCCTTCTATTGGCACACCATCCGGCCATAGCAACAAATACTACTACCTTTCTGTTGGCTGTAGTTTGCCAGTTGCTGAATAGTGTGTCAGGTGTCACCTATCTCAATCATGGCCATTGAGAACATCAAGTGCTGTGCAGCAGTACAAAACCTAGGAGGCAAAATTCCCATGCTTATCCTGTGCTTCCATTTCCATTCTCTTGGACATGCTGAAATAACAGCACCTGTGAAAATAGGACAGCTTGTGCAGAACATTTAGGGTCAGATATTCAAAACTTTGCCCTGGGGCTAAATTAGCACTGCCTGGTGGGCAAACTTAGCCCAGAGCAAAAAGCAAGCTATAGTCAAAAGAAATAGCCTGGTGCAAACAGCTTCTGAATATAGCATGGGAATGAGGCCGGGAAAGCTGGGCTGGGAGTGCAGGGCAAACTTAGCCCTGGAATAAGACAGCTCTGAATATAGCAACCAGAAAGTGCAAACCACAACAGCAACACAGTGCACAGCGATGTGAAGGTAGGTAGAGGGGAACTATGTGGCCAATGTGTGTGCCAGCAAATGTGTGAACCCAGCACAGCTGCAGGCAGCAGCGCATGTGAAAGTACAGTGTTCAAAACTGTATCATATTCCCCGAACTGGTCGTGAAGCGCTAACACGTTTGCGCGGGTTTAGCATGGAGCAAAACCGTTTGCTCAGTACAAACACGTTTGCCCAGCACTAAACTTTGCCATATTCAAAAGTGACATGCGAATGAGCCTACCTAGGTAGTCTCTGGACAAATATCCAGATTAGCATCTCATTATGCCCTGATTTGCATGTAGTTTGCCCAGCGTTACTGCAGGGTCCCACAGCTCCATCTGTAGGTCAGTCTGGAAGTACAGGGCTGGCCAGGTCCGACTGCAGCTCCACTTGTAGGTCAGTCTGACAGTGCATGATGATAACTGTAGGCTACATGTAAACAGTACAGCATAGAATAGAATATTGTACCCCAGGGGACAACACAGCATAGGCACAGATGGTGGTGGTGCTGCATGCAATTGTCACACTGTAGGTCATGCTACAGTGCACAGCAGACACTGCAGTAGCAAGGGGGGCCAGTAGTGTGTGGACACAGCACTGCCTATGGTGTGGAGGGCAGTGATGATGACTGCACTATACACAGTGACAGGCCCAACATGCAGGTGTTTACTGACAGTGGACATTACTGTTGCACTGTTATGTGACCCACAGATGCTGCACCTCTGGAATGGGATGCTCACAGTGACATATACATGTCCGGCTTTGTGTGCTGTGGCAGTTGTACAGCTGTGTGGTATGTGGCTGGGTCGGGGGGCGCATATATTATCAGAAAGACACACTGGTGTTGGGGTATTCCCAATACTGGCCCATGTGCACTGCATGACATGTCCCAGCCTTGTGGACATACCGGTCTGTGGCACAGTCTGGCCACCCATACACTCTCCCCTCAACATCCTCCATGCCCACAGTGCTACATGTGTGTGCAGGCATCTGTTGGTGTCCACAACAAAAGAGTGGTCCACAGGTGTGTGCTTTATGGCCACACTGCCATGATGTCCACTGGTGGCAGGGTCACCACATACTACCTGGCATGGCTGGGACTGGTGGAACATGATGGCATCATTTTGATACCATCAGTGAGCAGCATGTTTCCTCTATGTCAGACTTTGTCTGTGTGTCATATTTATTTGTTAGGGTGATGCAAAGCCATGCAAAAGCCAAGCAAACATATCACACAGCCAAAATGTCACTCAAAGCTGATTGCCCAGGGTTAAGACTACCTTTTCCTGGGTGGTAATGTGCACCGCGTTAAGCGTCACACTAAGTAGCACAAAACTACTTTGCATGGTGCTAGTCACTGAATATAACATTACGCCTGTATTCATGTACACACACCCTCAGTTTGCCTCTTGCATACATTATGATTTTGTCCGGCACTAATGCAGTTTGCACATGCTATTTGACCTTTTGAATGTAGCGAACCTGAGCTAATCCCATGCTAAACCTGCACAGACATTTTTTGCCTAGCATGAAGTATTGAATATCTGGCCCATAGTCTTCAAATTAACATGTATTTTATTGGTATGATACCTCTTTGTCCACCTCCCTCTGTATCAGATGGGTGATATTTGTAGTTTGTATCACCAATATGCTTTGTTACAACATGAAGGCACGGGAGTAGAGGCTATTAAATTCTGCTCTTGTCTACACAGTTTAGCAGTGGCTTTCTGATTAAGTTTCAGACTTGAGGGACCTGCTCGTCTTCACTCCTTTGAGCCCTGATATCGTCACTAAATGGGTATATCCCTATCATTGGAACTACATTCTTCCTCTTGTGGGTTACTGTATCTAATAAGGAGTGGCCAAAGTGTCCAGCAAACTCTTAGAGCAGCCCATGTTTGCTTCTTCTCAATATCTTTGCTGAGATTCAGCTTTAAGACTTCAGGGAGCACTGTTATACATTGGCATTTTGCTGCAGACTCTAGGATCATGGTGTCTTCAGGAGTATACCCATGCTGTTGACATTTTTGTTTTCCTCTTTTAGGTATGCTGCTGCTTCCCTGATGGGTCCTACTGTCACAAGTATTCCTGTTCTAAGAAGATTTCTTTGGGTTCTTCTGCCCATAGCACTGCCAGGAAAAAACAATGATTCAGGTATGAACTAGCTCATTTATGTTCACTATAGAGTACAGTCATTTGACTGAACTGCTCAACATCTGGCTTGTGTACAACTATATTCAACCCCTAGTACTGCTGTACAAAACAATGCATTTCATTTTATGTGATGTATTTTATTTTACACTACTTTTTACTGGATAAGTCATGCTCCTCACTACTGAACAAACACCAATAAACTGTACATTAAATCTGAAAATTACCACCTTTGGAGGAATAAAGTTGCAGCTGTAAGTACCTTGGCATATGGCTGGATGCATCTCTGAAATGAAAAGTTCATGTCTAGAAATTACTAGATAAACTGTCTCAGACACTTTTATAGGCACAGTTTGTCTCACATTGGAGAAATTAGATAATAATTTGCTACTTCCCTTTTTGGTGCATGGAGACATTCTCTATGGACATGTGGCTAAGTTTCAACTTGCTAATCTAACCCATTGACAGTTTACAGGTATATAGCCATACATCAGTGGTATGGTACAGAATCTCATACAGGGTCAATATAGTAAAATTGGTATATAGTAACCCTAACCCATACCCTCTCCCCCTTCCCTTCTCTCTTGACTAGGGTGGGTCACATCAGTTAGCCAGATGGTCGATGGCTAGTGAAATAATTGGGTTAGCTACTACATATTAATACTTACTAGCTAACTAGGCACTTGCCAATGAAGTGATTTTTTTTGAGTCCTGGAAAATGATGGCCATTAAAAACATTGAATTGGCAAGCACATTTTAATCCTACTAGCCAAACTGACCATCAGATCTCAAACTGATATATTCCATCATGGCGGTGACACAAGGCCATGCTACAGGCTGTGCTTGCAGTTTGTTTATTCAGCTACAGCAACAATAACTAGACCCTACACAAAAAAGAATGCATGTCCCAAATATATAACTTGCTTTGGCTTTTAGTACACTATGTGTCTTAAAGAAAGCAACTCACAACTATGCAATGTTTACAGACCCTAGGACTGAAAAGGAGCACAACAAATTTCACAGTCCTGGGGCTTGGTTTTAGAAGGTGCCATTAGATAAGTGCATGCTGTGCTGAAACACCGCCTCCAGGAAACCTGGGTGCACCAGGAACCCTGTGCTCGATTTTAGAAAAAGGTGGGTCCTGGTGCCAAACTCTACACATTTGCTGCAAGCCAACAGCTGCACCAAAGAAACAGTGTACTAGAATGCTGTAATGCACAGGACAGGCTAGCAACAGCAGTGGCCAGTGATGATGACTTGCCAGTTGATCAGTCACCCTGGTGGCTAATGGGTCATCCAGGGCATGCCCTGGATCTTGGGGGGGGATGGGTTAGGCTTCGGGGAAGTGGGTGACAACTGCCCCAAACTGGGTAACAGCAGAGACAGTGCAGGTTTGTGTGGGGGGCAGATGCACCAGCACCCCCATGGTGGTATTGTGGGCTTTTACCTTCCACAGACCACCAGTGGCTACAGTGGTGCCCTGACAGGTGTTGGAGGCTGAATAGGTGCCTTCCCTGGTTGGTACAAGTTCACTTGTCACCCAGCAAAGGCTGAAGCAGTGGCACACTGCAGGTTAGAACAGCTCTGGACTGGTCTAACATCAGGATCTATACACCCACAGGGGTTTTCCAAAATCCCAAATTAGGGGATGTGGCAGCCCCACCATGGCTCATGCCCCCTTCCACCATGGCACACCAGTGTGGGCATCACAAGGAGGGTGCAAGACTGGTTGGTACAGGCAGTCCCCCCATGGCACAGGCTGCCTCAGAAAACTGCGTCTGGTGTAAGGTGCAGTACAAGGAGCCCATTGTGCCATTTCTCCTTGATGAAAGCACCTTGCACCAGTTGCAATCATTTAAAAACTAGGCCCCTAGAATATAAAATGGCTGAGATATGACCCTCACAAAATGGTCACTTATTTATTAAATACCAACACAACCCTACTATTTGCATACTGCCGCAACTGTATAATATATATATTATATTGGTGCAGTAGCACTGATAGGGTTGAGTAAGGTGTTTAATGTTAATCCCCAGTTTCTGCACCTTAATACATTTGGTAGCATTTGACAAAATTCCCCAATATTTGGGATACACTGGCTTGGAGGAAAGTTCTGAAGATGTGAGACATTTTGTGATGGCTGCTTGTATGGTTTTCAAGATATGGAATTTCAATAACCACATACCCAACTTAAGAAGTCATAATAGACAACTGACTGTCCCTCAAGTCAGTTCATGCAAAAGAGACAACTACTTTACCATAAGGGTTACCAAGCCTGGAACAAACTGCCATGACATGTGTTCAAAGCAGGAAACTTTAATATGTTTAAATCCAGGCTGGACTCATTTCTCAACTGGTCTGCATGTGGGAACTAATCTACTTATTAAGGTGTGTGAAACATTCCAGATGGGCATATGCCTGCTTATGTCTGAACCCAGCTGAGTAAATTGAGTTAATTATGTGTTTTTTCCTATACAGTATGTATTACACTTTTTCTTTTTGCTCTCACCTACAGCCTAGATGGTACAGAATATTTTTCAGAACATTTTAGGGTAGAAGTGACCTGAACCAGGGTAGTGCCTTTTGAAGGTTTTGTGAAAAAATAATAATCTGTTCCTGTATGCTGTACGTGCATGGCTTATTCATTGACATCTCAGTAGACCGCTGGCTGTGGAGGAGAGCAGAGGACTGTGACAGTTGCCCACTCCATTTTGGGATGGGGAGCTGGGTGGGACACTACCTGCAGGGGTGGGGGGGATGTGTGGGGCCACTAGACTACCAGGGAATACGTTTTTAAAATATACAATATTGGAGATTGGGATTCTGGGATAGTGAGAGAGATGGTTCACTACCACTAGATTATGAGGGAATAAGTTTTTAAAATATACAATATTGGGGATCGGGATTCTGGGATAGTGAGGGAGATGGTTCACTACCACTAGATCACCAGGAATAAGTTTAAAAAATACCTAATGGGATCAGGATTCAGGGATAGGGAGGAGGGGTTCACTACCACTAGATCACCAGGGGAAAATAATTACTATTTGGGGAATAGGGATGCCAGCGGGGGGTTATCTGACTAATACTACTAGTACACAGGCTGGTGATTAGGTGGGTAAAGGGACCACTAGCCACCAGGGTTTGTTTTTTAAAATACATGTTTGGTGGGCGGGTGAGGGGAACGGGGGGGACTGCTTCTGCTAGCCACCAGGTATTTACTTAGTTTATTTTGGCAATCTGGTGGGGTGGGGGCACTAGACAGTGATACCTTTAAGTAGGGTGCAGGACAAGCAGAATTTTCAAGAAAGTTCAATAATGGATTTTCAAACTTTCACAGGCGAGAAAGTAAGACATTTGCTTAGATTCTGCCTGAGGAAGTTTTTTTCACACACCCCTACCAGAGAACTAATAAGAAACTACAGGGATCACAATTGGAGGGTGGAAGGTTCCACTAGATAGCAGGGTACTAATAAAAATTGACTGGGGTTATAATCAGAGGGTGGATGTGCCACTAGACACCAGGGACCTACAAATCAACTATGGGGATCTAGACACCAGTGAAATACAAATCAACTACAGGATCACAATCAGAGGGTGGAGGTGCAACTAGAAATACTGAATTATTGTAGAAAAGCCTGATTAACTCCATGTCACACCATGACACTGCTGTACCATTAGGCAGGCAAGTAATAAACAACATGCTCCACTGTTATCTGCTTCATTCTAAATTAAAATAATTAATTCTTACTTTCAAGTACATTACAAAACTAACACAACATCAAACACATTGAGACACATTAACCACTGCCCCCTACCCTACAAATTAAGTTTGAAATTTCCATGATGTCTCACAGGCTGCAGTGTGGATACTCTGAACTGTGAACAGAGGTATTTAAGTGCCACATATTGACTACAAGTAGGCAGATAAGCACTTGAATGAAGCTCCTTGACAGAATGATAAAAATCAGATAAATGAAAAGACTGATAAAAGTTGTGAACTCATTTCAATTTACACTAGGACAGCTTCCGAGCTACACAACTTTATCGTAATCTGTGTCAAGCCTAATGCTCATCCCATTGCATCACTAAATAAGTGTGGATTTGTACACTAAATGACAATGGGGTAAGCATTAAGCTTGAGACCCCCGCAGCACACCTCAAGCCTGATTTGCTGCCTCCAGGGTGGGGTGGTGTGTTAGGGTTGAAAACCATAACACCATATGTCCCTACTTTTATCACTTTAACCCTAACTAGTGCATTAATTAAGTTTTTTTGCAAATAATTTCCTTTCTTTTTGAGATAGTATAATTGTATTCTCCACTATAATCAATCTATCTATCTATCTATCTATCTATCTATCTATCTATCTATCTATCTATCTATCTATCTGTCTGTCTTTCTGTCTATCCTTTTTTTGAATAGTGTAATTGTAGCCATATTTGTCTGTGGGAGGGCCCTGTACTCCCATCCATCCATTGTTTTTCAGATAGAGTAAAAGTATCCTTATTTGCCACTGGGTGCACAGGGCCCTCCAGGCCCTGAGCTCCCATCCCTTCATAGATGCATATATGCATATAGTAGTGGAAGGGTCTTACACTTCTATTTGTAGGACAACAGCAACCAAATGGTCAGCATAACCATCTTAGTATCCCACCTCATGTACACAGTACATAAAATTTTTGAATCCCAGCCAAAACATAATTCCATGCAAATGCAATGCCATTCCGCACCACAGGTGGGAAAACACATTTTTGCCATGATTTGTAAAATGACAGCTCTGACAAACATGAGGTGGAGTAATAAGAAGGCTATGTTGAAAATATGGAGTAAAAATATTTAAAATTTCCAAAGTTATGAGTGTACATAGCAAAAGTGCAACAAATGATGATAACTTTGCCATATTTACATATTTTGAACCCAAATTTTCAACATAGCCTTCTTATGACCACACATCATGAACAAGAGTAGAAACAAGTTTCAAATCACATGCAAAAGGTGAATTCACCAAGTGACTGTAAAATCACCTTTGGCATGGGAGTTCCATGATATCACTGATATTGTTCTGGGGTCGCAAAAAGGCCACGTTGGAAATTTGGTGTCAAAATTTAAATAAATGGCTGAGTTATGCATCAAAGTTGAAAACCACATTGAAATACATTGAACCACATTTACCATAGTTTTTCATATTGCAATTGCCGGTTCCAGCAGCAAGACGTGTCTTCGATCAGAGAGTGGATCTCGAACCTGGGAAGTGTTCAGGTGAGTGAGGGTATACGGGGGTGTACTGGGGTGTGTGAAGTGGTGGGTGTTGAGTGGGAGGTGGGTTGGGGGGCTGATCAGTGAGGGACCTTTTTCTTTATTTCAGCCATGGACACTGATGGGGGGTGGTGGGTGCCACACTGAAAATGGGAACAGTGATTGGGTGGTGCTACTAGACACTAGGGAAATGACAAAAAAATGGGGACAGTGATTGAAGAGTAGTGGTGCCACTAAACACTGGGGAAACAACAATAAAAATGGGGACATTGACCAGAGGGTGGGGGGGTACCACTAGATACAATGAAAATGGCAATGAAAACAAGGACAGGACAGCAATTGGAGGGTGATGGGTGCTACTAAACACCAGGAAGATAGGAATAAAAATGGTGACAGCGATGGGAGGTTGGTGAGTGCTACTAGACACCAGAGAAAAGTATTACATTAATGGGGATGGCCATCGGCGATCCTTTTTCATGTCTTTTTTCCCAATTTGCTAAAAAGGAAGACTTTTTTTCACAAATTGTGAAACAGGATCCTTTTTCGAGTCTCTTGTTTTGCAGTTTGTGAACATGGAATCCTAAGCATGAAAAAAGACACAAAACAGGATTACAAAGTGTTGAAAAAACACATTTGCAAATGATTTCTCCCAACACTAACCCTAGAACTGGCTGAAACAGGTCCCGATTAGCAGAATATATGGGTTGGTTATAGAGACTATATTATTTTTTTTCAGTTATTTAACTTTGTTTCCCTTGATAACTGAAAACAACTGAAAGCATGGAAAAAGATTTCCCATTTGAGGCACAGGATGACCCATTTGTGACAATAGATCCTTTTTCAAATGGCACATCTAACTGGAGAGTGACATTCCCTTTGAAAACAATGGGAAACTTTAAAATGTAATAACTTTTGAACAGATTAATATTTTTTTTTACCAAACCTTCAAAAAGCACATCTGTGACCCCAAATCTTTCTACCCTAAAAGTTTCAGACCAGAATGCTAAGCCATTTTTGTGCTGCAGTGTGACAAAAAACTAAAAAAAAAGTGTTCATTTTTCACATTTTTTCACACTCCGTATCTCTGCACCCATGCATCCAACTGGAATGAAACATGGCACATCAAGAGATCATTGGTGTTCTCACAGTGAAGCTATACTCTCCATTCAATGGTGCATCTTGTTGCTGGAGCTGATGATGGCTGTCTGACGAGTAAGGTAACTGTGGTTAGAAAATACATTGAGCTGCAGTTATCTTATTTCTCATACAGCAGTTCCTGGTTCCAGTTCGTTTCAGTCAAAGAGCAGATCTTCACTGTGGGGCCAGTTTCGGTAAGTGAGGGTGTGTGTGGGGAGGTCAAGGGTGCTGCAGAGTGGTGGGTGCACAGTGGGAGGTCAGGTGGGGGTGTGGGTCAGATCGACGGAGGCCTTTTTTTTTTTGACAGGTTGGAAACAAAAATAAAGATATCGACAGGCCTTTTTTTAATTTTGAGGTTGACAATGACATGGAAGTGTGGGTGGATGCCATTGGTCTTCAGTGGGGATATGAAATCAAAGTAAAATGGGGATCAGAGGGTGGGGGGTGCCACTAGACACCAGGGATATAGATAGTGATATCATACTGAATGGGGGATAATGGGGGGGGTGGGGGTACAACTGGACATCAATGAAAATGCAAGATGTGGCACTGCAAAGTGGTTAAAAATACTTTTGGGTGCCAGTAAATCCTTTTTCACCATCTTTTTTCATTTGCTTGAAAAAGGATCTATCTTCAAGAGAAAGGATTTTGGACTTTGTGATTTTTTTACCCTTTTTTGCTGCTAAGGGTCCTTCACAGTGAATCCTTTCTCGTGCTCATGAAAAAGGATCTCACCTTGTGAAAAAGGATGTTGGATTTAATTGATTTTTAATCCTTTTTGGCAAGATAGGGTCCTTTTTCATGATTCCTTTTCTGTTTTCACGGAAAAGGATCCCTTGTAAAGAAAAAGGAATTAGGACTTATCTGTTTTTTTTTAAATAATTTTTCATGAGATGGGATCCTTTTTCATGAATCATTTTTCATTCGCACAAAAAAGGATCCCATGTCATGAAAAAGGATTTTGGACTTTTTCTTTTTTTAATACTTTTTCACAAGACACATTCCTTTTTTATGAGAACAAAAAAGGATTCACGGCAAAGGATCATAGCAAGTGGTGAAGAAGGATTTAAATAACATTAAAAAAAGTTATGGGGACATATTGGGAACAAATAAGTAAAGAATCCACAAAAGGAAGTTCCAATGAGCAAGATACATGTTTTGTTGCCTCTGCTAGGCACCATTTTGGGCAGTTTCACAATTTGTAAGTTTGAAAAAATGGAAAACAAGATGGCAGCTCATACTAACATACTATTTTCCAGCAGATTAGGCCTTATGGTCTATCAAGTCTGCTCGAACCTTAGATCCTTAGTTGGGTGCCGAGGGCCTTCCATCCCTTGTGCTCCAGAAACCCCTAACATCCATCCCCACCCCCCTGGGACAGGCCATCATCTGATACACCCACTTTCTGTGTCTGTCCCACCTTCTCTTGAAGCCCTCCACTGTGGATCTCTGAACCAGCTCACCAGGCAGTGCATTCCAAGGGTCCACCACCCTCTCAGTGAAAAACCTCCTTCTCTTTTCCCCCCTCACCCTTCCACCTTCCACCTTCAAACCATGCCCTCTGGTGATACCTCCCTGCTTTAGTCTAAAGATCCACTGCATGTTTACCCTATTTATTCCCTTGAGGTACTTGAAGACCTCAATCATGTCCCCCCTGTCTCTCCTCTCCTCCAATGAAAACAGGCAGAGCTCCTCAAGTCTGTCCTCATACGTCAAATCCCCTAGCCCTCATATCATCTTAGTTGCCCTCCTCTGTACCCTCTCCAGGAGCTGTATGTCCCTCTTCAAGTGTGGTCTCCAGTACTGTACACAGTACTCAAGGTGTGGTCTAACCAGTCCATTGTACAGTGGCAGAATCACTTCCTTGCTCCTAGAGGTGATCCCTCTTATGATGCATCCCAACATCCTGTTTGCCTTGCTAGCCACTCTCCTGCACTGCTCAGAGTTATTCATACATGCATCCACCATGACCCCTAGGTCTTTTTCCCCTATTGAGGCCTCCAGCACCTCCCCTCCCAAAGTGTACCTGTGTTTAGGGTTTCCCCGACCAAGATGCAACACCTTGCACTTGGTGATATTGAAATTTAATTTCCATGTGTGAGCCCAGCTTTCCAGGGTGTCCAGGTCCCCTTGCAGGGCCAACCTCCCCTCTTCCCCTTGAACTACTGCTCCCATCTTGGAGTCATCCACGAAGAGACTCATTTCACACCCTATACCCTCCCTGATGTCTGACATGTATGCATTAAACAGGATCGGACCCAGGACTGAGCCCTGCGGTACCCCACTACCAACCTCTCTAGGGTTCGAGAGCTCCCCACAGACCACTACTATCTGGGTGCATCCAGCTAGCCAGTTTTCAATCCATCTGACCATCAAAGGGCCTACCCTAACCCCATCAGTTTCTCCACCAGACCATTGTGGGGACAAAGTCAAATGCCTTGCTGAAGTCCAAGAATAATACATCCACAGGCTTTCCCTGTCCAGTTCTGATGTTACCCATTCGTAGAACTCCACAAGATTGGTTTGACATGATCTACCTGGCACAAACCCATGTTGCCGACCTATCCTGACCTCCCACCTCCTCAAGTACACCCCAATCGTTCCTTTAGTATACTCTCCATTAATTTTTCCCACCACCAAGGTCAAACTGATGGGTCTATAGTTATCTGGTACTTCCCTTGACCCCCTTGTGGATTGGCACCACATGTGCCTCTCACCCAATCCTAAATTTACCCTCCCTGCTCAAGTGATATTGAAGAGCTCCGCCCATGAAGAGCTCATGAAAAAGGAAATTTCTCTCATGAAAAAGGATTGGGCCCTCAAGAAAAATAATCCTTTTTCATAAGATGTAATTCCTTTTTCATTCCAGAAAACTATCCAAAAGACTGTAATGAGTATGCTCAGAACCCAAAATTTAAATTGAAATAACTTTGGAACAGATTAAAATGTTTTTACCAAACCAGTGAAAGGTACTTTTGTGGTGCATGTCCTTTCTACCTAGAAAATATCAGACCAAAATTCCAAACCATCTGAGTGCAGCATGATAACAAAACAAAACAGCAAAAAACAGTGATTTTAATTTTTTTTTCAACTATGCGCAGCTCAGAATCCACACAGCTAACCAAAACAAAACATGGCAAGTCTAATGATGCACCCCAAGAGACTCTGTATACAACATTTCATGTAAATTTCTTTAATGGTTAAAAAGTTATTAAAGTGCAGAGTTTGAGGTTTAACATAGAACCCCCAGCTCAACCCTAACTATAGGGGCTCTGAAGCACCCCATCATACATATTCTTTGCAAAAAAACTTTGTTAATGCATCAGTTAGGGTTCCAGCAACAAAAGTTGGGAAATGTGGTGTTACGGTTTCCAACCCTAACACTTCAACCCCCACCTCCACTCTGCATGCACCAACAGGCATCAGGGGTGTACCCCATGGTTGTCAGCTCTAATGCTCACCCCATTCTCCTATACTGTACCCATCTCAGCTTATTTACTCATGGAATGGGGTAAGCATTAGAGCTGGCAACCCCAAGGAACACCCCCAATGCCTGTTGGTGTGTGCATGGTGGGGCTGGGGTGTTAGGGTTGCAAACACTAACACCACATTTCCCAACTTGTGTCACTGGAACACTAACTGATGCATTAACTATATTTTTTGCAATGAATTTCCTTACTTTTTGAGATAGCATAATCGTATTCTTATTTAGATGTGGTGGAGGCAGAAACAGTGGAGTGCTTCAAACAAGCATGGGATAGACATAGGGGAATATTAGTAAACAGGCAGGGAGGTGGGATGGTCACTGGAGACCAATTAGAGTCTGTGGAGACAGATTAGGCAGGGGATATCTTGGCAGACTGGGTGGGTCGAGCATTTTTTTTCTGTCAACAAATTCTATGATTTTATGTTTCTGTATGTCTATGCTATTTAATTGTGCCCCAGTGATTTAGCACCAGTCCTTTGCCACTGAGAAATGGGCCCCAACCCATGTGGAGAAGGTGATGTTCGATATTACACACAGAAATTTAAAATCAGTTAAACTCTATTAATTGGTAAGACATGATAGGAGAGGACTACCGTTAGGCCATTCTAACCCCTGCATACCAAACAGCACAAACAGCAGGTGACTGCTGTTGGACATGGGTGTGGAAAAATGGATCCATAACCCAAACCCTAGAGTTGCCTTACTGTAATTTTGAAACACAGGATGGCACTTCTGCTCTTTTTTATGTTTACAAATAAAACAAACTTACCAGCAGTTCTCTGTATGCCCCTGCATCAAACAGCAGCTGGGAGTAGGCAACCCATGTGGATTCTGTGTCACATGGGTCCCAGCCAATCAGAAGACCAGACATCCCAATATAAGTTTATAATTAATGTATACTGCATAAGCACTAGAACACTAGATTCCCAGTGTTATGAGCGTCTGTTTTTTTTTAAAAAAAAACATGTGTTCCCCATGTTAGCTTTATCCCAGTTTGTTGGCCAGTGTCCCACATTGAGGAGACAAGAGGCTGAGAGGTATGAAGTCTTTTGAAAACTGATCTTTAAGTTAATTTTAGGATCTTCGTGTTGTTTATTTACTTTAAATAAATAAATGCAATTTTAAAATTGTTGCTTTCATTATCCATTTTGCACTAAGCATTACACTTTCTCTTTTCCTTTTGATGCAACCCTGAGCCCTAAAAGTATCTTTACATGACAAAACAGGATGTTTAGGATGTTAAATTATTTTAAAAGGCTGATATGAAAAGTTATGAATACTAATATGTGGATTACAATCCTGCTTCTTATATGGTCAAATGTCAGTACTTTTCTGTGGTTTATCACATATAGGATCATTTTTACGAACTGCAGCACTTTCAGACATGTATATCCTTAACTTGTGCTATGATTTTGTGATGTCATCCAATTGCTACAGCTGTAAAACGGAGTAATTTTGACCAAATCATCACCCTCAGTCTAAGAGGTAGGGCACCTCAAAACATTGTGGTTTATCTGGGTATCTTACAAAATGAAAAAACATGGCCAACATCGGCCTTTACAGTCTATAAAGTTAAATGTGGACACTCATTGTTTAGTGGAAAAAACAGATCACCTTTATTAGATGAGGTAGTGCAGCAGACAGCAGGGGTCTAGCATCCTGATGTTGCACACCAAAATGAGTGCTTAATCATGGGATTTGGTCATCCTATTGACAAGCTGTTTTATAACCACTCATTAAAGAAACATACAATCACAATGAACAGTGTCAAGTTCCATAAAGTGCAGTGCTAGTGATGAGTATAACTACCAACATTACAACACATGACACATAATAAACATAAACTGCATATGTGCTGTGAAAACAAATCCAAATAGAAACTGTACGGTGAATGAAATACATGCAAATAATGTTAGAAAAAAAAAATTCTCACAGCCCTCTTATTAGATTGCTGAATTAGGGTGCAATGATCGAATAAATTTCACACATGATATGACCAGTATAAAAGTGAAAATAGTTCATTATGCATAAGTCCTTCCGAAGAAATCGAATGTAAATATGCAAGTTTACAGACAGTTTAAACCCTTCCATGGTGGCTCCAAGTTCATGTTATGTTATTCAAAATTCATGTTTTATAGCATCTTAGCTGGCCAGACAAAAAGCGCTGATAGAGAACAAAAGACACATTTCAGGCATCACAACCTAAGAGACAAATAAAAGCATCTGATTCACATCAGTGTCTTTTCAGCCACTCAAGTTATTCATAACAGGGGCATTGAAGATTCAGATTACAAATGGTACTAACTCCACCCTGTCATTCAAACCTGGGACTCACCTGGCTTTAAGACTATGCATCCCCATTGCTTCATGTTTGAGCAAAGATTTTCCAGGTTGCTTGCCCCCACCCAAGATAGACTCTTTCATTGCCCAGGAATGTGAATGGGGTGTTACAAACAACAGACTTGCAACAACCACACTACGGGACACTCCGTCATATGAAAAAAAAACAAGGAAGTACCACACTTATCGGAGATGGGCAGGGTGCTGCTCTTGGGCTGCCAACCCTTCAGAGTAACAAACAACATACTTGCAAGAACCACACTCTGGGACACTGATGTGGTGTGTGTGAAAGGCAGTCCAATAAAGGAGACACACTCCAATATGCCGTGTGAAAGAAATTTAATTCTGAAACTAATTAGCAGTTCAAACAACTCTTCACTAAACAAAACAAAACAACAGGTCATTGATGGTCCTCGATCCCACCTTGGCTTCCACGATCACCAGGCAGCCTTGAGACGGGGGCTTTGGACACATGGATGGTCCATCCAAAATCTTTCTCCTTCTAATCATGGCACTTGGGGTTCTGACACTCCTTGTGGGTTTCATGTGCTGCTTGTTCAAGCTGTGCTTTAGAAAAAAAGCACAACCTTCCACAAAAGAGAGGACCTTGCTGGCTGAGAAAGAGCACTCCAAAATCAAACTTCAGACCACAGGCTCCACTATGTCTAATGGGACTGGAGATGAGAGTCATAACAGCAGCACCAGCCATGATTGCCCACCCCCCGTGACAACCACTGAAAGGCAACAAGTGGGTAACTGTTGGACCGCACAGAGCATTTGCTTAAGATCATGGTAATGCAAGCTGTGAAAATAAAAAGATACCGTACTGGCACTTTGGAGGAAATGTTGCCACAGACTTATAAACTTTGGCTATTTTTATGCTTCTGTACTTAATTTGCAGTTAATGCCTAGAGTTCACTATGACATTATATTGCAAGCCAAGGACCAGACTGCAGACACTGTATAAATACTCACATAAAGGCATGGTAACTCGGTGCCTAGTATTGAGTGAATGGTGACTTATTTGAGAAAAGAAAATAACTCTTGAACAATTATTGCATATCTACATATTGTGTTCATACTTATGGATGTAGTTTGACCTTTTCCCATTTAGAGTACACTAGTCCAGGGGTTTTCTACCTTTTCATGTTCAGGGACCCCCTGACAAAAGTCAGTAGTATCCAGGACCCCCTACTTGTAACAGAGAACAGACACTGTGGTGGCACGGGGAGGGTGGGGCTAAGTTACATACCAATATAAACAACATACCAATATAAACCAATATAAACAATGCTTGATATTGTTTTTTTCATTTTTATTGTTTTTTTCATTCTAAGACAATAATACAACTCTATTTAAAATGATGCAAAATAAAGCATGAATGCCAATAGAAACATTTATGGTGACATTAGAATTTGAAGTTACTAAGCACACATAACCATGTTCCAGTATATACTGACAATCCAAACAATGCATAAGCTGGCCTGGAATCCAAAAGGGAGCTAGGCGGTGGTGGGCACAGCTAAACTATTATATTTACTACACTCAACAGTGTACTGCAACAAATAAGCCTGTAATGCCAGTAATGCAAAATTATGCATATGTTCAGCTGAAATCACTATATTCACTGCTACATCGGCTTCTTACTCACCCTCCTACCCACACAATATCCTATAGTCAGTAATGAAAAAGTTCACAGCAACAAGATAAAAAATAAAGGATACAAAATGATGATAACAAAGAATAGAGCTCAGAGTCACATCAGTGGTTACTGAAGAGTCACAATTGGAGTCACAACAGAGAATACTTGAAATTCTGAAGTCAGTAATCACACAACAGAGCTGTCAGCCAAAGAGGTCAGGGTACTCAAAACAGGAGGACAAAAAATGGAGCTCAAAGTCAAAGCAGCAGTTACTGGGGAAATACAAGCAGACCCTTATTATTATATTTAACGGAGACACACAGTGATGCACTGGTATGCCGTCACATTCGTGGGATTTTCAGGATAGAGCAGTACTACAATTAATATACAATTAATACAGTTGCATACTACCAGCTATGACTAAACTGTATGCTTACTAACTCTGTTATTTGCTAACTTGGATGAGTATAGCAAGGTCATTATTATGCTAGCAGAGGGTGGGGGGTGCCACTAGACACCAGGGAAAAGATTTTCCAACATGAAAAATTATACTTTTTGTGACTCATAATATGAATTATAGATCAAGGGAGTGCTTCTGACCAATCAGAGCACTCCTTTTCCTTGCACTTGAGACACTCTTATTCTCTGAAGAGCATCTCACGCACAGATGCCCAGCAAATGGGCACAATCCAGGACAGTATTTTTTTTAAATTACAGTGAGCATTACTTCGATCCATAATATTTTAATATGTCCCTCATTGCCACTCATTGTGGGATAAGAGTGGTTTCACTTGAGTTTTGTTCGAGCCAGAACAGCTCAGTTTACTTTGCTGTTCTCTCTCAATCAGAATGCATGTGAAACCACTCTTATCCCACAATGAGTGGCTCCAGGGGATGTATTATTATATAAAAGAATCTTTTTTGTATCACGAGACACAAAACAATATTTATAATGTTAAAAAAGCAACCTTCAAGAGCATTTCTGCAATAGATAAGTGCAGAATCCATCTGAGGAGGTCCCAATAAGCAAGCTACATCTGTTGGTTTCTACTAAAGACATATTTTTTGCGTTATTTGATTTTATTTCCCTATCTAACTATAAAACAAAATAATAGTTGCACAAAAAAAGATATTACTTTTGTGACACAGGATCACCTGCTTGTGAAACAGGGTTACCCATTTGCAACAAAGGATCCTTTTTCGAGCTGGATTTCTAACTGCTCCAACTGAAATTAATGGGAAATTTTAAAATGTTATAACTTTGGAACCAATTAATATTATTTCAGAAAATCTTCTAAAGGCACATATGTGTCCTAAGACCTTTCTACACTAAACATTTCAGACCAAAATTCCTCACCGTTTTTGCACAGCGGCGTGACAAACAACTTTACGAAAAATTATAATTTTCACATTTTTTGACAGTCCATTGTTCCCCACTCACACATCACATGCAAACAGAACAAAACTTGCTACATCATGAGATCTTTGGTCCCTGATGGCACATGCAGCATTTCATTTGAATCGCTTGAACAGTTGCAAAGTTATTAAAGTGCACAATTTCAAGTTTAACTCAGAAGTGAAGGTTGAACCTTAACTATATGGGTATAGCCTCACCCCTATTTTACATATATATATATATATATATATATATACTGGTACAGTTGCACCAGTATAATTAGGGTTGAGTAAGCAGTTTAATGTTAAACCCCAAATTCTGCACCTTAATAACTTTGCAACCGTTCAACAGATTTGCACAAAATTTTAGAATGTGTGGTCTTGTATGGTAGTTCTCTTGATTTGCCAAGTTGCATTTTGGTCAGACTTGAATTTTATGTGCTGCAAAGTGCTGAACAATGTATTTTATTTAAAAATTTGCACTTATTTGCTGATTTTTGCCAATTGCTCTGCGGCCACACCATTTGGCGTTTTAGTCTGAAATTTTCATGGTAGAAAGAGGTTTGGTCAAAGAACAATCCAGTGTTGGTTTTGAGAACAAATATTAATCCATTTCAAAGGCATTTCATTTTGAAGTTTTGGGTTCTAAGCATGCTCAGTTCACTCCAAGATTTATGTGTATTGTTTGTGAAAGGGGATTGGGCTCGTGATCAAGGATTTTGTCAGCTCATGAATGGGGATTTATAAAATCCCCATTTCTGAGAAACAATTCTTTGTTTGTGAGCCGCCATTTTGTTTTCATTTTTGTCCCCCCCCCCAAAATATTGTAGCTTGCTCCACAGGTGAATTGGTGAAATAAGAGATGGGTTTTGTTCAGGGTGATGCCCTCTACAAACCCATTCCTTTGGTTTCCTTTGTTTTGGCCAAAAAACATCTGTTTTAAATTTTAAAATTCTTCATTCACTACTCGCTTCAGATCCTCGTTCTTAAGATGATAAAATCCCCATACGTGAGCTGATCCCCTTTCGTGAGGTAGCAGAATCCTTGATTGCAACTTAGGGACCAGACGGCCATTCTATCAAAAGAGGATTGACTCATGAATGGGGATTTTGACACCTCCTGAAAGGGGATCTGCTCAAGAATGGGGATTTTGTCAGCTAGCAAAAGGAGATTGGCTTTTCAATTCCTTGTTCACGAGCAGTCAAAATCCCAGTTCATGAGACAATCCCCTTTTGTGAGCTGACAAAATCCCTGTTCATAAGTTGGAAACCAGATGGCCAAAATCTGATGATCAAAGATTACTCACGAATGGGGATTTTGACACCTCGCAAATAGGGATTGACCTCGCAAACGAGGATATTGACACCTCGTGAACTAGGATTTTAAAAACTTTTCCACTGCACTGTAAATAAACGGTTTGGTCTTTTGGCTTGAAATTTGCAGGATATAAAGGGGATGTCCCAGAGATGTGAATTATGCTATTTATGTGTTAAAACATTAATAGGCTACAAAGATATTAAATCATGAAGTTGAGATTTTTCTCATAGGATAATATTATGGTGTCCACAGTGACTTCCGGTGATCGTATCTTGAAAACAGTGTGAGATAAGGCTTTTTCTCTACCTGCAGCTTTGTCCACCTTTAGATGGACTAAGCATGTGTGGAGGTTTCAGAGTCATAGATTTTTTTCATAGGATGTATGGTTACTGAGATATTGGCAAATTAGTGTTACAAGGGTTCCTTTTCAGGCCTATAGGGCTTCTGTATGACTCCATTGTTATGTGTAAGTGGGACCGCAGGGTCCAGAGGGCCCACACTCCCATACCCTATGCTTCCCCAGTACATACTATTTACTAGTTATAAAAAGTAAAGAAATTCATTGAAAAAACATTGTTAATGCATCAGTTAGTGTTAAAGCAACAAATGTGGGGAAATAAGATGCTTGGGTTGAGCCCCAACCTCTCTTCCCACCACCCCATCCTCCACACACCAACAGACACTGGAGTGTGCCATGGGATCATGAGGCCTAACTCTCACCCCATTCTTCTTTACTGTAGCATGTCAATCTGTTTACACATGGAATGGGGTGAGAGTTGGAAGCCTCATGGCTCATTACATACCCCAGCATCTGTTAGTGTATGGAAGATGGGGTGGTGAGAGGAAAGGATAAAGACTCAACCTTAAAATTTAATTTTCCACTCTTGTCACTCTTAACCATATATATATATATATATATATATATATATATATATATAGAGTGGCATCCCCAGGGATAACACCCAATTCTGCAGCATTTGCAGTACTCTGCAGAATACTGCAGCAGACCTACTGAATAAAGCAATGGAATTTCAATGGCAATTAATCCCTTTTGTCATGCAGGAAAATGTGACACTGCCAGGATGAAGTGAATGCCACAGTTTCCTGCATGAAAAAAGGGACTAATTGCCATTGAAATTTCATTGCTTTATTCAGTAGGTGAGCTGCAGCATACTTCAGAGTGCTTTAAAAGTGGGTTTCATTCTGGGGGATGCCACTGCGTGTGTGTGTGTGTGTGTGTGTGTGTGTGTGTGTGTATATATATATATATATATAAAATATATATATATATATATAATATTTATATATGTATATATATATATATATATATATATATATATATATATATATATATATATAATATGCATTAGGTACCTGTGAAACAATGGAGTTTTTTTCACTACAGCTATTTGTCCTTGGATAACATTGTCAGTGGTGTAAGACATGAGTGATGTGCCCAAGGTCAAACAAGTCGACTGGAAAAAAATCATTTATTCCACAAGGTTCCTGTTGCATATTTCATTTGTACAATAGGCAAGTACCTTGTGTTTTGTGTTAGTTTGTTTTTAGTTTTTTTTTTCCATCAATAGACTATGTTGGACTTTTTGGTGAACCAGTGTCTGTCCCTTCTTTGTGTGCAGTGTTGCTATCAGTATTGCTGAGGAGTTGCCATCATGATGTCAGTGTTGATGCTGCTGTGGAGCAGCTGATTGGCTTTGCTATTTAGAAGCCAACTTTTTCATACTAAGATGGTGATGCCACTTAGTGACGGTGGCCTTGGGTGATTTGCCTAGTGGCATGTAAAGCAAGTTAGTTTATTAGTAGACAGGGAAAAAATTAAAAGGTTTATTGCATTATGTACAAGAGCAATTTGGCACGGGCATGAGTGTGATATGGGTGCTGCAGAACTGTTATGTGGTGGTTCATGCTTTAGGTTTTAAAAAAAAGTAATGCAGTTCACGGAGCTAGAAAGATACCTGAAGTTGATGGGTCGGCATGGAGGAGGAAAGGAGCAGTGAGTGGTGCAAAAAGAAAGTGATTCTTGTGTGTGTAAAGCTGTCTTGGTTTACAGCCGAGTGAGGTGGATGCTGCCTGTATAAATTAATATGTGTAATGGAGTGGCAGCTTCAGTGGCTAGTGCTATTGACATAAGTTTCTATGAGAGAGTGAATGTAGGGAAGTAGTGAAACCTGCCTGTGGGGGGGGGGGTGATGTAGCTACTATGTACATAAATGCTGATGACATATCTAGTATATACATAAATTAAATTTATGTAGACAGTAGCTCATATACAAGCATTTATGTAGTGGTTTTTCAGTCCATGCATATTGCATAAATACACACACATACACACACACACAAACACACACACACACACACACACACAAGCCAATCCTGATGCAATGCAATAACTTGCAGTAAATGGCATGACACAAAATACTTCAGTAATAAGGGATAAATTATCATTAAATTACACTATTCCCTGTAACATACTGCAGCATTTTGTGATATACTGCAGCATTATCGTGCTGCATCCTGGCTGGCACCACCATATAAGGACTTTCCCATCATAGGAATCATCACATATTTCCATGTGTACCTCACCAATTACCACACAAATTAAATTTGTATACCTCTGCACCAAAACCTGTATACCATGGAACAAAAAAACACCCATGGACCAATATCATGACCACAAAAACAAACAACATAATGACCAATTTTACCAATTAAACAGTCAATAAATACATTCATCATCACAACCATGGCCTCCAAACCTGCACAAAAAAACTGCATCACAAACAAAGACACTATCTAAACCCTGAAAAAAGCCTCAGACAAATAACACAGTAGCAAACCCACCTAAACAAGAAATCCACCCCCCAGTCTCTTACCAAAATAAATGTACCTCAGATACCATGCCATCCATTATACATAATCTCCATATTATCTCATGCTGCTTACAGGTAGCTCTCAACTGTGCCATCATCACAATGCATTTGACAGTCCACTCCTCTGGCTGCTACTCCTCTTGGCAATGTTGTTCCCAATTGCAAACTCCAGATACCGCTGTATGCTGCAAACTCCCCCCACACACTGCTCCTAAATGGAAGAACTAGCTGAATGATACACCCATAACTAACTTAAGGAGAAACAACCCAAGACATGCTCCCTTAAATAGGTAAACCCTACACTACAGACATGCATTAGGGCCAAAAGAGTGTCCATAACCAGAACACTTCTGCACTACAGAAACACTATTACCCAAAACAGCAAGGGCAATCACTAAAATGGCCACAACCACAGAACAGATGCTAGACCACAAAAGGTATGAAAGCAAGCCATCCTAATTTACTGTAAAAAAATAAATGATAGGCAACTGCGACATCCAAGTCTACGGTACATACACAACTCAGGCTAATTAGGATAATAATGCCACATGTTTTTGGGGCTCATGGCTTATAGCCCTAATTTCCCCCCTCGATGGGTATATGTCCTTGTATACTGCAGTTGCCCATTATTTATGTCATAAATTTACATATATAGCATTTCATATTCAACCCGGTGTTTTCAAAGGGTTGGTTTTCTCCTTGGGTCACATTTGTCTAGTTGTGTCAGTAGTCTTACTGTACCCAATGTGCCAACAATTTCATGTACATGTATTCAGAGGATAACGTTCCATATACCAGACCTAGTAGATCTGACTTAAAACCTTCAGTCAGACTTGTCTAACACAGAAAGTTGTTTTTCTGATTTGTTCTGAATGTCACCAAGAGAAAAATTTATAAATGTTTTACTCTCCATGACTGAAAGAAACGTGTATTTGTAATCATAATTAAGAACAAATTCCCTGTTGAACAGGCCAACTATTTCAAATGTCTGATTGATTTGTAATACCCCCACACTAACCAAAATTAAGCAGCACAACAACTACATTCTATTCACAACTAGACCAAGACTAAGCCCTTCATGCCATTCCAAATGTTGCCTCAGTGCCAAGGGATGAAGACTGTGCGTGATTATCATTAGCCTTGCTGATAGCTCCATTGCCTCCACCACATTACTATATAAGTTTGAGATCATGACAATATGCTTTGAAGGTTTGCCTTGTCTGTGTTTTATGTGTGTTTCGTATGCATGCTACTGTGCACTCTTCCAGTACTTGAACTTGCTGAGCCTTTCAAATATGAGAACTGTAATATGACTGAATTTCTTTCCCATATAAGCGTGAATGTTGGACTGTACCTGGACACCTCTGGTCTCCCCTTACTACTTCCAGTTGCAAATATGGTTCATGCTCCACATAACTTCTCAACATTTACCAAAGGCTGTAAGAGACTGGCATGTGTATATTTCCATAGCTTGCCTGATACTGTTTGAATAAACTTCTCTGACCAGAGCCATTCTATTTTACTCCACTTTCAAAAAGGAGCTGTTTGATTACTGTAATGTTTTGTATGACCAGTACTTAGCCTTTGCGAGTACAGCTGGACTGGCAATAGACAAAGCTGAGCATTTTGGTTTCTAAATGAATTAGCTTACATGGAATTTTCTCCAGCTGATCACAAGCCATGACATCAGTTACCGGGATTGTGGGATACTACCAAGCAGCCATTTTACATTCTAAGTGTTGGGACATGGAAGGTTTAGACAGATTTTCAGACAAACCAAGTGAGTTACAATTTTAGTTTTATACTTAATGTTCAGATTGGTGCCCCTCACCCCATAGCAGGTGTTAGGCTGGCTTAGTGGATGGACATTCCATTTTAATTAACTATAGAATGAAATACAGTAAGTAAATAAATACCCTAATATGATGGAACTATAGCTGGACTCAAAACACTATTCTACACATTTAAGGGAGTTATTAGAAAGTAAGGCATCATAGAGTTGCAAGACTGCTATGCTTCTCATTATTAGTGGAGTAGAATAGTTTTGAGGGATATGTGCACTCCTAGCTGATCCTTTTTTAAATGGACTGGAAATTGACTGAATAAGTTTAGAAAATAGGTAAAACTGTTTGAGGCTTCTGATTGGGTCAGGCACTTATCTAGCTGGGCATCTATCAGACAACAAATGCCCAGTTATTGAAAGTGCCAGTCTAGCCTTCACCATCACCCGAATCTTGATACCCAGCCTGCTGTCTAATTGGCTAAAACCCCTCATTCCCATTTAAAATTTCCATCATTTTTTTCTAACGCTTAGTGGGCGACTTAGCAACTTACCGAGTTGCCATTCAAACAAGCCCCTCCCATCCTCCCCTACTGAGTCTGTCTCAATTTACATTAATAAGTAATAGAAATAACATTTGAAAACTGCCTACTCTTTCAAAGCAGCTCTTCCAAATGGGAACTCTGCCTCCTCCTACTCCTGGTAGAGACATTGCTGCTGCCAACTCATGAACAAACACGGAAGTACTGACCAAGATGTACGTGCGAACGAGCGCAAAGTCACCAGAGCCAATGTACTGAAATTAGACACTCCTGTGTGATAAAATCAGTTTATAGTATTCACGATCTCTGCCCCTTCCCCTTTTTACTCATGATCTCCGTGACTGCCCCTACCCCATAGCCGCTGCTGCACCTCACTTCAAACAGACTTCACATTTCAGATACTGACCAAAAAAGAGGGAGACAGGCTCTCAATACTGCACATGCCTCATCCACTGAAGATCGGAAGCTCATTCAATTTTTTTGTTTTAAAACATTTTTTTCTGTTTTAAAAATCATTACCAGTCTGGATGCTTTGCTCGTGCATAACTCCCGCCTCCCTACTAACTTGCTGCCCAACCTCTGCTTCTTTGCTCTTTTTCTCCACCACCAGCTTTTCTCCTGTGAGCACATTCACTTCCCCACTCTCATGCTGCTCTGAACTGCTTTCTTTTTCTGTACTACCCACTCCCAGCATTTGCTTATTTTTTAAAATAGGGTTTAAACATATTGTTGTGAACTGCAATACAGTTCACTAAAGGCCCATACAGCTTGGTTTCTTCACCAGTGCATCTCCACTGCAAACGCGTCTCCACTAATGTGAGCTCTACGTTGCTTCAATTAAAAAAATAAATTCTATATGCTGAATACATACATTTTAAAATCAAAGAAAAGCACACCAGGAGCAACATAAATGTAAAACACACAATTACAGCAATTGCATTAGTTTTTGCATGTCATTGTCTCTGCCTCCATGTTTTATACACCAAGGTCATGCACCGTCACATGTCAGTGGCACAAATTACTCAGACAACAGTACCCTGTATTGCAGGGACTACTTTGCATAATACAACTTCTATCCATAAAAATTTACTGTTCTCAGTATTTTTAAAATTAATGTAGCAGCTATGTTCTAATATTTAGCCTACATTCCATTTTTTAAGTGCAATAATACCCTCCAGGGTGGGCTTTATGGGCTATACCCACCTTTCCAGGGGCTAAAAGGCCCTCTGCCTGTGGCATCAGGCCTCATTACGCCCCAGGCAGGCGGGTATAGCCCAATGCCACCCACCCTGTTGGGTATTATTGCTTGCACATCACCCTCCTGAATAACAGTACTATTCAACAGCTGGTGTTAAGAGCAGAAACTCACTACCTGGCCAGCTCCTTTCTATGGATTGTGTAAAATTGGATCTGTTATGACAAAAGCTCATACTGTGAGAAAGGGCTCAGTTTTAATAACCTGTACCCTGTGAGGATGATCCTCACACTAGTAGTATATGTGACACAGCCTATTATCTTGAAAGGCACAGTGTGGGAAAAACTGGCCATGCAGTCTGTCTGTGTTTTATGAAGATTATCCTTGCAATGCAAGCAATTGCCTAGCTAATCTTCACAACCTCCCTTTTCTGAGCCCAAACCATAGAATTCTTAGGCCTTTCTTCATGCGTGCTTAGCAAGATCCTTTAGCACTTTTTCAGTCTCTAAATATGAACTACATTGTCACATGATTGTTGTGAGGGAGGGACTCCCTATTTCCTAAAGTCTATGTAGAAGATGATTTTCTTTTTAAATTTCACTTTAATACTGCTCTTTTTATATTCTGAGTTCCAAAACTGTAAGGTACAATACACAGATGCTCACTTCACAGATTTGGACTTTCTAGGGCACAAATGCAGTAGGCATAATAGATATAGTGCAATATGCATGGTACACTATGAACTATGCATGGTACCTCACTTTGAAATGGTAGGCAAGAGGATAAATCAGAAACTGGCACTCCTTTACAGAAACTTCAGTTCATTAACGGATGAAGCATGATTATTAATAGCAAAGCATGTATTGATCTCAACCTTGCATTACGGCAACATACTGTTTTTACACCACTGTAACATCTTTGGAAAAAAATATCAAGTAATGCTAAATAACATCTGTAGATGTGTTCTCAAGGCACCATACATAACACATCACTATACATTATACAATCAGATGGGTATTCTACCTCCCCAAATTAGGATTAATTATAATGCAGCAACATTTGCATTTAAAATTTAAAAAAAAACTCAGTCCCAGAGATTCTATCTGTGTCCCTCAAGCCTTTGTCTGTGCATCATAGTACTATGAATAGTGTATCTGCACTTGTTTCTTTTCTCCCCAAAAGTTGGAAATGTGCAAGAAATCATGTTCTTGGTTTTGATCAACAATTTTAAATTAATTGGCTTGTACTGTTAGAAAGACAAACATTGTTATGCATTTTAAACATCTTTTAACAAAGTTTTACAGTACCCATGTTAAGTGTCAATGTTTGTAATTTATATAGTCTTTATGCATGTTCTGCTTCATGCATTGTATGCCTTTTTTTTTCTGTCAGGGATGATTGAAAAAGGGTTGTGTCCAATTCACCTCCTAGTAAAAATGAAAAATGAAATTATTTTTTTTTTTACCAGGGGAAACATACTAAGCTGAACACTTGTTTACAGGTATGACCTGGGAGCACAAGGAAGTTAAATGACTTACTCAGGGTCATACAGTATGCAAGTGGGGGCTGTGGGATTCAAACTTAGGTCTCCATGTTTGCAGCTCAGAGTCTTAAACCACTGCGCTATACTGTCTACTAAATTAAATTAAATGAAATTAAATGCATGGGAAACACAAAGGCCTATCTCTAATTCATTTTTATGAATGATGGTTTAAGACAATAATGAATGAGTAGAAGAGTCACAAGTGAGTTCATTAACTCTAGCCCCCTCACAAGTGATGATTATGCAAGAAAAAACAATATGCTGGGTTTCTGATTTTTCAGTGCAATTTCCTGGAGCAGCAAGAAACATTTGCTTTATTTGATTTCCTCCACAAGCTTCAAATGCCTTACTTCTAATAACAAAAGCAACCTGTATCTTTTATCGGAGGGGGTTGGGCATTGAGTCATACACTCCATGTTGACCTCCTACGAGATGCATCTCGATGGAATTTTCATGTAAAAACCTTAAAGTAAAAAATAAAGTTTCTTAAAATAAGAAGAGGTGCATCGTATTCTGAGGCAGGCCATTCTATAACTAATTTTAAATGATAAAGTTTTACATTTTTTTTTAAGACTGAATGTTTCTCTTTGATATCGCTGCTTTGTTTTAAGTGCATTAGAGGCGATTGTGATGTCGTCTGGCATTGCGCAAGTGTTCTTCCATTATTTATGGGTTCATTTGTGACCAAAGCAAAGATAATGCTGATGATGATGCACACAACATTGTGATAAATAAATTAACTTCTTTTAGAATTCATCACTGGCTAAAATAAATCATTTCTCTATAAGGTTCCACTGTCACCCACAATACATAAGTAGTTTACTTGTGCATATAATGATTTCCTCTATTTTTAGTCATCAATGCCATTTAGACTTCCTTCCTTCCAGGATACTTCACTTTGTGAAATCTTCTTTGAGCTCACTTTCCAACTTACTAAGAAGTTCTGCAATGAAACCGTCAGTCGGTGCCGGCCGCAGAGGCGAGAGGAGGGCTGTGCTGTTGCTGGTTTTATTACGGGGTGGGGGGAGCTTGGTGGTGGGCACTACCTGCTGGGGAGGGAGTGATGGGAGAAACATTGAAACATAGACATAGACTTTGACGGCAGATAAGGACCGCTAGGCCCATCTAGTCTGCCCATTTCCCTACCTACAGGATAGGCCGCAGATCCTAGTTAACCAACAGCCTATATCTTCCTGCCCCCCCCACAAGAATTGCCTTATGTCTGTCCCATGCATTCTTGAATTCTCCCACAGTTTTAGACCCCACAACTTCCTCAGGAAGGCTATTCCATGCATCCACTACCCTCTCTGTGAAATAATACTTCCTCACATTGCCCCTGAACCACCCTCCTTCTATCTTTAAATTGTGTCCCCTTGTTCTTGCAAGTCTCTTTTTCTGAAAGATGCTACCCTCTTGGATTTTGTTGATTCCCTTGAGGTACTTGAAAGTTTCTATCATGTCCCCCGTCTCCCTTCTTTCCTCAAGGGTATACATATTAAGCTCCTTTAGTCTCTCCTCATACGGCTTCCCTTGCAGACCCTGCACCATTTTAGTTGCCTCCTCTCTGGACTGCCTCTATCCTGTCTATGTCCTTGGGAGATGGGGTCTCCAGAACTGGACACAGTATTCCAAATGGGGTCTCACCAACTGTCTGTACAGAGGGATAACAACTTCCTGTTTTCTGCTGCTGATGCCTCCTATACATCCCAGTAATACCCTGGCCCTCCTACTGCCTTCTCACATTGCTTGCTAATCTTAAGGTCATCTGATATAGAGTCCCCCAGGTCCCTTTCCTGTTTTGTTGTTGTTACTACCTCCCCACCCATGTGTATTCTTCCCTGGTTCTTGTTTCCCAGGTGCATTATTTTCACTTTTTGCATTGAATCCTAGCTGCTATACGTCTGACCATTCCTCCAACCTTGCCAAGTCCCTTTTCATCCTTTCCACGCCTCCTTGTGTATCAACCTGTTGCAGACCTTTGTGTCATCTGCAAAGGCATACTTTTCCTTCAGTCCTCTGCAATGTCACTGATGAAGACATTAAAAGGACTGGACCCAATAATGAACCCAGCGGTACCCACTAGTAACTGCCCTTTCTTCAGAGTGGACTCCATTTACAATTACCTTCTGTGTCCTGTTGTCCAGCCAATGTTTTACCCAGGCTACCACCTGGGACCCACTCCCAGGCTGGTTAATTTGACTAATAATCTTTGTGTGGGACTGTGTCAAATACCTTGCTAAAGTCTAGGTAGGCCATGTCCACAGCCCTCCCTGGTCTACTACTTTGGTCACCCTGTCAAAGAAATCTATTAGATTCATCTGACATGACCTTCCGCTGTGAACCCATGCTGCCTTGGATCCTGTGCTCCATGACCTCTAGGTACTCAACTATTCTTTCCTTCAGAGTGACTCCATCACTTTCCCTACCACAGAGGTCAGACTGACAGGTCTGTAGTTTCCTGCCTCTGTCTTGGTCCCACTTTTGTGAAGGGGAATCACATCCGCCTTCCTCCAGTCCTCGGGTACCACACCATCCTCCCATGATTTATTAAAAGAGTAGCCAGTGTTTTCACTAGTTCCCCCTTAATTCTTTTAGAATTCTGGGGTGAATTCCATCAGGCCCCATTGCTTTGTCCACCTTCAGTTTTAGGAGTTCTTGCAGAACCCTTTCTTCTGTGAAAGGACTGGGATCGACCCCCTATCAAGAGTACTTCTGTTAATTGGATTAGGCACCCCCCCTCCTCTTTTGTGAATACTGAGGCTGAAATATTCGTTCAAGTATTCCTGCTTTTTCACTGTCCCCTCTGCCCACCCTCCGTTCATTCTATTCAGCCTACTATCCTCCCTTTGTCTTTCTACTCGCTGATGTACCTATAAAGGTTTTATCCCCTTCTTAACTGAGTTGGCTATCTTTTCCTCAGTTTGGGCCTTTGCTATTCTGACTTCCTCCCTGCTTCTTTCTGCCTTAACTGGTACAGCTCTCTGTCCTGCTTCTTCTGTGTTTCTCATACTTCTGGAATGCTATCTTTTCTTTCTTGACTTTCACAGCCACCTCTTGAGAACCATAGTGGCTTTTCTTTCATTTGATTTGTTTATTTGCTTCACACAAAGGCTTGTTGCCTCTGTGATGGCAGTTTGATAATTCCCATTGTTGCTCCACACCTCCTTCTAGCCTGTTTGCTAGTGCTTTTCTGAGGCACTCTCCCATCTTGCCAAGTCAGCCCTCCTAAAGTCCAGTACCCTCACTTTTGTATGGCTTGACTCTGTAGCTGAGTTTAACGTGAACCACACTGTTTGATGGTCACTTGTCCCAGATGGCAACCCACTCTAGATCTGAGATCCTCTCACTGCCCCGTTTGAGATTCCGAGGTCTAAGATTGCTCCCTCACAGTGGGTTCTGAAACTAGCTGTCTAATGCCTGCCACCTGTAGGGCATCAAGAATGGCCCTGCTCTTGGATGTGGCTGCAGCAAATGTGCTCCAGTTAACATCCGGCATATTCAGGTCTCCCATCAACAGTATCTCCCTTTCTCTGACATTCTAAGAATGCCTTCCATCATATCCTTTTCCATTCCTTCCCCTGACATGGGGTCTGTACCTACAACCCCTGCGGATTGTGGTGCCCTTTCCAGTCTCCAAGGTGACCCACAGTGCCTCCTCTCCTCCCTGTTTACTCTTTTTGTTCAGTTGCTTTTATCCCTTCCTTTACATAGAGAGCTACTCCTTCCCTCTTCTCCCTGCCTGTCTCTCTCTAAGTTATGTACCCTGGTATGTTAACATCCCAGTCTTGGTTCTCTGTGTACCATGTTTCTGTGACTGCTACGATATCCAGGCATCCCTCTTCCATTAAGGCCACCAGCTCAGGGGCTTGTTGCCCAGACTATAGGCATTGGTACTCATTACCCTCCATTTCCTGATGGCCTTACCCCTTTTTCCCATCCCTGTCCATCTTGCCTTTGTCACTTTCTCCATTTACCCTGCCTTCTCCTTATCGACACCTCCATGTTGGTGTTTGCCACACTTACTACCTTGATTGTTTGGGGGTAGGATTTTCCTGCTCCTTTCCAATGCCTCCCCTTGGCTAGTTTAAAAGCTTGCCAATGAAGCCTTTAAACCTATCACCTAGGATCCTGGTTCCCTCCCGGACAGATGCAGTCCATCATGCCAGTATAGGCTTGCATCACTCCAGGTGGACCCCAGTCCCCAATGAAGCCAAATCCTGAGCTCCACACCAGTTTTTCAACCACTGATTGAATCCCATGGTACAGAACACCCTAGCCTCCTATGCCATAGATGGGTAGCACCTCCGAGAAGGTTACCGTGCGTGCTACTTGACCAAGGCCCCTCCCCAATTCCACAAACTCTTCCTGCACTTCTCTAATCCTTTCTTAGCCAGGTCATTTGTCCCTAGGTGGACAATGACATCCAGCTCCCTCCCTGTGCAGCTGCTCGTGCAATCCTGAGGATCGCTCCCTGTCCCTCCAAGCCATGGAGCCAGGCAGGCACCCTACCTCTCTCCCTTCCTGCCCAGTTCTACCTTCCCTAACAATGAGTCCCCACCAGGAGTTGTTTCTTTCCCCTAGGGTCCTCTGCCACCCTCCTGTGGGTCTCCTTTGTGGAGGTTCCCAGCATCCTCCTTGGCCTCCACTGTAGGTGCCTCCATAGAGGAACCACACTTTGCCAGAATGGCAGGAATTGTGGAGAGTACAACTGGAGGGATGTGCTCTGTTCCACCACCCTCACCCTCCCTGGAGCCCACTGTGGTCCAACCACTCCTCTTTCTTGGCAACCTCTGAGGCAGCAGCAGTGGCACTGGTGGTCCCTGGATGGAAGAGGAGGTCCCACAAATCCTGGCCAACTCAGCCTGGAGATGAGCAACCTCCTCCCTCAGCCCAGAGAGGGTGCCTGCAGATGGGACAACACCGCATCCTCCAGAACATCTCCCCAGAAGACTGCTGCTCCACAGCCACTGTACTGCACCACTCAATCATGTCTTATTTCTGGCCCCTTAACTGTTTGCAATCCTTACTCTTTCCTCTGTTTTTTCCTCTCTCCTTACTTTCTGCCTGTGTGCCCTTTAAGCTCCTGATTGTCCTGTTCTGAGACAAGAATATCCTATATTTCTCAGTAGACCACTTACTTGTTCAGAGGCAGACCTCCAGCAGCTAGAGGGGGACGGAGAGCTACGCTTGCCCTTCTAGGATGGTGGGTCCTTGGTGGTTCTGTGATCACTCACTTCCTGCCCTTAAACAGGAAGTTCCTGTTGTCAGTCAAATCCTGTGCCTATAAAAATAGAACTAGCTTTGGGTGGGGGGTCGAGGGGAGGGAAGGAGGGCAATATAGTCCCAGCGGAGAAGTTCAGTCACACAGCAGTCCTTTCTCCTGGTGTCTTCTGCCAAGCTATTAGCAGAATCTTTCTAAGGCAGTCTTTAAATGTAGTTTCCTTCTAGCTAAGCCACTCCCCCTACTTACCAGATCTTTCTACAAGTAATTTAAACCTCACAGCAGTTAAGTCCATTCAGTCACCTGAGATTTACACCTAGATGACTTTTCAGTTACCCATTCAGTTCAGTTAACCCAAACACACACTTTTTTTTTTTGTTTTGTATGTTAGTTTTTTTACCCTAAATTAAAGGTCCAAATACAAAAGTTCTTCTACTTTAGTCCCAGCAGAGAAGTTCAGTCACACAGCAGTCCTTTCTCCTAGTGTCTTCTGCCAAGGGAGGCACTAGATCATCAGGTTACGGGGCTTCTTCAGTTCTATCATGACTATGGTAATATTGGGGTTGTGGGACATTATTATGTCTATTCAATACTTATACAGGCACATTCAGAGATCAAGGGGGCATGAAATATGTATATATGCACATATACTGTATATATAGTACAGTAAAAGGCATAATTGGCATTAGGGGAGCGGAGAATGACATGTATATATATACATTACTGTGAATGACATTTATATACATTACTGTGAAAGTCACAATCCTCCCTAGGCCATCATGTCCAACCCTCTCCTATCTCGTCTGACCTGCCCTCCCCACTCCCTTTACACCCTTCCCCTTTCCACCCCACTTGTCAGGCCATGACTACAGTACTTATCAAAAGACTCTTACATCTCAATCTTCTTCATACTTTGACGCTAGAGGAACTGCCACTCCTGCTTACTATGACTCCTCCAATGATGTTTACTGTATAAAATTTAGTTTATTACCTTACGTCCATATATCTGTATCCATGCAATTGTATTTAAATGGCACTACCTCCTGTTGAAGCTTTGCTATGTTCTGGTGCAAGTATCTTGTCACATGTGATGGTTATATGTTATTGTGTTGTTATTATTACTATGTAATTATGTATGTTCACTCAACCTATTATGTGTTAACCCTGTTGGCAATTGTTTTGCCCCAGGTCCATCTTGTAAATGAGCTTGTCTCAATGATGTTCTGCCTGGCAAAATAAAGATTTTGATTGATTGATTGATTGATTGGGGAGCTTGCCATTTATATAATATATAATACTGTAAGAGGCATGATCGGAGAGGGGAGCATGGCATTTACATGCAGTACTGTACAAAGGCACAATCCTAGATCAGAAGGGGGCATGATATACAGTATATATACATATATAAAAGACAAAGAACCTCTGTGCACAAACACTGAGGCAAGGGTTACCCCAAGGGGCATTTGGCTGGGAAGCCAAGTTTCAAGAAAATACAAAATCACACATGCCTCCACAATGCAAAACATCATGAGCTGCATATGCAAATCACCACAGAATGTTATGCTGGTCCAACTTTAAGCAGAATTGCATGGTGCCGAAAGGCCTCTCACACAGTTTGCAAGGGGTGCTAACAGAAGACATAGACATGTGTTTCATCCTACCAGGACTCATCAGTATGCCTCAACTGTTTGACACCACAGTGGAATGGACCAGCTACCCTTAAGGCAGTGTGCCTTGGATATACATATATATATATTCACAAGGATAATGGCACAATCGTGGCTGGGGATGGGGGCCTGAGGCACAATGCCGCATTCGGGTCAGCTCTCCCAGAGGGAGATTTATTTCCTAAGTACCCATAGACCAGCCCTATCTGGTCTAAATTCTCCCTCTGGATGAGTTTTGAGAATCCCGATCTCAAGTTTGTGGCAGCTTGCATCTGCCATATGCCCCCTTGCACCATGTTGCAGCCCATTTGTAGGTGCAGGGGTGGCACAAACCCTGTTTGGGGCAGGTGGCCTGCGGTTGACACAGGCTGCCTTTGAGAATTGCTCTGGGGGCATTATATTTTATTTATTTTGTTATTTATTGAAATCTCAGAATTACAAACCTTTGAGTCAATGACTCCTTTACAAAGGTTCCATGTCAAACAGACAATACAGATAATAAGTATGAGAGTACATACTAGACAATACAGGGTTCAGAAGTGTGAGAAGCAACATTGCAGAAGACAAAATTACAAGGAAGTGTGTACAAAGCATGGTGCATACAGGCCATAAGTATATAATAGTTTACAAGTTTAGTAATGTTTACAAGTTATATACAGTTTACAAATTCCAGATTTTTGTCACAAGCATGGTTCATACAAGCCACAAGACCAGGCGTAAGTGGTAACTTAGCAGGATGCATGTTACAAAGAGTATGATTAAAGGAGAGGAAAGAAGGAAGGGAATGGTAGGGAGGAAAAGGGGAGAAGAAACAGCTGGAGCAGCCAGGAGAGACTGATGTAAGGTACCACTTGCACCACCTATGTTTGGTGCAGAAACCTTGCATCGCTCTTGGGACTTTGAGAATTGGGTCCTATGAGTCTATTATCACTGCATGTAAAAAGGGTAGTAACCCTACCAATACATGACATGGGTCAGTGTTAAATCAGAATGTACTATACCAAGCATAAATTTTAATAAATTATCAGCCACTCAAATGGGTGGATATCAGTGCTGAAGAGAGCCTAGTCCTGGTCCCAGTCCCAGCCACCAACCCAGCCAATCTGCCTCCAAACTCCTTTGTCACTCATCCATGTGTGCCATTCTTCCTTCTGCCTCCCAGATCAGCCACCCCTCCCTCATCCTTCCAATTCAAATAATTTTTCAAGCAGGCTGGGTGCCCTCCTCTAATACTGCTTCATTTTACCCCCCTCCTGATCACCCACCCTCCCAAATATATTGATGATGGCACTTGGGTGCCCACCCTCCAGTGTCACCAAACACTATCCAAGACTAGGCTACCCAATTCACAGTGTCTGCCAAGGTTCCCCAATGAAAAAAAAAACTTCCCTTGTTGATCTTTTTTTTGTTTACATTTCACCTGAAAAGAATGAAAATGGGTCATCATATTTCTCAGCTCCCCTGACACACCCACATACCCACTCCATCCTGACTCCCACTCAGTACCCACCACCACACACACTCTCACTCACCCAAGCAGTTTCCACAGTATAGATCCTCTCTCTGATGGAAAATATGTCCTCCTGTGGGAACCACAACTGTAATATATGAAAATTAGTTAAGTGTGGTTAATGTATTGTATTTCAATGCCTTTTGAATTTCTACTTATAACTTTGTAATTTTTAAATATTTTTATGCCAAATTATCAACATGGCTTTTCTGGGACCCCACATCATAAACAAGGTATGTGCACATTTTCAAATCTGTCCTGAAAGGTAATTTTGAAGTACTCTGTGAAATCACCATTCTGGTAGAAATTAAATATTCTCACCCCTCGGGTATATGAAGTAAGGTCATAAGAAGACTATGTTAGAGATTTTTGAGTGGAAAAATATTGTAAAAGGATTCATTTATAAGTGAACATTGAAATATTTAATTGTTTACTCATATAACTTCACTAATTTTCAATATTTTGCAACTAAGCTTTGAACATGGCCTTTTTGAGAACCCACCTCATACATAACACTTGTGCAATCTTTCGAATCCAGCCAGCCCCACCTCCCAGCACAGGACTCATCCCTTACCTGGGAAGAGTGAAAGGGTGCACTACTGCATATACACTCTTTCACAGTTTTGCACTCAGGAAAACAGGAAGTTGTTATCCCTTTGTACAGACAGTTGGTGAGACCCTATCTGGAGTACTGTGTACAGTTCTGGAGACCTCATCTCCGCAAAGCCATAGACAGAGTGTAGGCTATCAGATACAGAGTTGGACTACTGCAACTTCCTTTACTTTGGGCTGCCTGGGGTTGATATCCGCCACTTGCAGCTAGTGCAGAACTCGGCAGCCCGGTTGTTAATGGGGACTTCCCGTTCCTTTCATATTACACTGGTGCTCCGAGATCTGCACTGGCTGCCGATTCAGTGGCAGATCACCTTCAAAGTCGGGCTTCTGACTTACAAAGCCCTACACGGTCTGGGCCCTGATTACCTGAAAGAGCTTCTGGTGCCTTACCTACCAAAGCGACCACTCCGCTTGGCCAATGAGGGGTTGCTAGAGGTCCCGAGGGTAATCTTAAAATCTTCTGGTGCCCGAGCTTTTATGTTAGTGGTGCTGACCCTTTGGAATTCTTTACCACATTGGATTAGAGAGTGCATGACGGTGGAGGATTTTAAAAGGGGCTTAAAGTCTTTTTTATGGAGCAAGGCATTTGCAGATAATTTGGAGGCTGATTAATTTTGTGTGGTTAACTGAGTTTTTAAATATGTTTTAATATGTTTTTATTTTTGTATTTTATTGTAATGCGCCTTGGTTTTGAGAAAGGCACATATAAATAAAGTTTATTACTATTATTATTATTATTATTATTAAGGAGGGCAACCAAAATGGTACAGGGTCTGCACCAGAAGACATACGAAGAAAGACTAAAGGAGCTTAATATGTATACCCTTGATGAAAGAAGGGAGAGAGGGGACATGATAGAAACTTTCAAGTACCTCAAGGGAATCAACAAAGTCCAAGAGAGTAGCATCTTTCAGAAAAACAGATGTGCAAGAACAAGGGGGCACAATTTGATGATAGAGGGGGGACAGCTCAGAGGTAATGTGAGGAAGTATTTTTTCACAGAGAGGGTTGTGGATGCATGAAACAGCCTCCCTGAGGAGATTGTAGTGTTAAGAACAGTGGGGGAATTCAAGAATGCATGGGACAGACATAAGGCAATCCTAGTTCGGGGTAGGAGGAAGTAAGCTGTTTGTTAACTAGGATCTGCAGCTTATCTGTTAGGTAGGAAAATGGGCAGACTAGGTGGGCCAAGCGGTCCTTATCTGCCGTCACATTCTATGTTTCTATGTTTCAGGTCCTTTATGTGTTGTGGCACACTGCAGCCGTTCTAAGCATGCCCAGTCTGGGGAGCTGGGGAACACTGCATGCAGCCTGGCTCAATCCCCCTACCATGACACAATTTTGACCCCCAGCCTCCACTGGCTCTCTTCCTTAATTCAGATTGCAACCAGAGGGAGCATTTTTTTAAATAAAATGCACTCTCTCCATCTCTTCCCCCTACTTGCTGTCTTCCTCAATGTGATCCTAACTCTGAACAACATGTTTAAAAAAATACTTTCCTTCCTTCTGCTTACTCCTTTCCCAAGACCATGGTAGCTCCAGTAGTGCTGTGGATCATTAAGCAGTGTTTCAGCTCAAAGCAATAACAACTGGGAAGCTGAATTTGAAAACCTTGTGCCATGTCCAGAATTTTCCATTTCCAGAAGAGCAGCCACGATATTGTACACTATTCACAGTGGTGCATGCAGGTACAGTACGTGTAAACACACCTTTAGCCTCTGTCAGGCCAGGTTGAAGTTTCTGGGGTTAGAGCATGTACCCAAGTTTCCAGCATGACTGAATAACATGCTAACATATCATCACGCTCCTGTTAACAGTACAGTATTTAAGCTGTACAAACACATAAAATAGCTGAGTCCATAGGCTAATTTGTCAGATAGAAAGCCATCCCTATATGTTCATAATGTCTGAAACAACTTGCAAGGACCTGTAGGTCAACACACATCAAAGCGATTGCAAAGGGAGTAAACTGTGTAATTTGTCTTGAAAGGGGTTTAAATGTGACACATCCCTGCAGACCCTGCTTCTTGATAAAACCTAAGCTTTGGGAAATGAGAGCTTATTTTCTGGCTGGAAATAACCAGTATTCAGTATAATTTGAAGACATGCTGCCAACCTCTATTTAAAGTAAGTCTTCAAAGGCTTGTTTAAGCGGTTCAGAGGTTTGCATTTCCCAGGAAATACAAGACCAACATCTTGATTTAAACACAATGGACCTGCTTTTCAAATGTAAACCAGACCCTTTAATTGAGCAAATCCTTTAGTTACACATGTAACTGGTGCACTGGGAGTGCACACACTCTTACTATTCAAGTAAACCAAGCTACTGTATGTGCATTTACAGCACTGCTCTGAATGCATACGACCCCCTGCCCTGCCAGCCCCTGGTGCTCCAGGCCGTATCTGCCACGGTCCCAGGACCCCTCCCTCCTGGCCCCCCCAAGGATTCACAAGTATGCCCCTGACCCCTATATCCTGGGCGTGCCCTACATTTTTCCCAGCCTTGCTTCTTGTGACCCCTCATCACCCCAACCATGCAGATCCTGTTCTTGGCCCTTTTCCCCTCACTTTATTAACCCTTCCTTTCTTTCATTCCCTTCTTTCGTTCCTTACTCCCTGAACCCCCTTGAAGACTCATTCTCCTAATGCGGGTTAACAGTAAGCCTTATACTTATAAAACAGTGCTATTCTGACTTGTTCCTGACTGCACTAGTGAACCTATTGTATTGATACAGTAATTGCAAAGCCAGCCGTAGTTTAGAACAGTATAAAGTGTATATATATTTATATATATATATATATATATATACATTTTTTTTTTTTACTACTAACTGAAATGCTTGATGTATTTTAACTGAATACCATCATCATTCTGATAAATGTTAGATGTGACAACCTCTTGTGGCAGACCACATCTCCATGTAAAACATGTTTAAAATAATTCCACTAAAACTCATATAGTTTGACTGTTGCTCTATGTTTAAAAGGCTTAATGCCAGAACTCTCTTCAAAAGGTTTTAAAGTCCACTTTATTACCCTCTAGTTCATGCCCTGTTTGCCCCCCATCCCCACCCTGTTTAGCTGAACCACTGCCATGTGGCCCTGCTGAGTAGGCCTTTTTCCAAACCCTCTCAAAGCCACACCACAAAGTGGCCATTACTTTCCCCTCTGTGCCCTGGTCCCCCCCAACCCTGTTATCCAAATCGCTGCACCATGCTATCCTACCGTGTAGGCCATTTCAAAACACCCCCTCTCCTGCATCGCCATGTGGCCTCCGCAAAATTCTTCCCTTTTCCCCTTTCAGTCAGGCCAGCCCTTCCTCACAGGTCGCCTCATGTGAGCCTCTCAAAATCTATTTATTTTCTCTTTTTTTTTTCATACTTGTGAAAACAAACCTGGGGTGCTGGTTGTACTGAGCCCTTTCCCAGCTCGTGGCTCCAACCTGTAGGCCTTACCACCAGCCCCCACCAGACCCAAAGTACAAAAACCCACCCCAGTGGTCTACGGACCAGTATCTATCTGCGGGCCCTGAGTACCAACACACTCCTGTGGCATCTCCGCCATCATGTCACCCAACACTATCTCTGGTTCACCTCAGGGGAGCTGCTGTCCTTCTCATCCTCCAGCTCATCTGAACCACCTCATGCCTCACTCCACTGCAGTTATCACTGCTCCCCGCTGTCCCAAGGGAGGTCCTCTTCACTCTCTCTCTCTCACCTTAGCTGATGTCTGCCAATCCCCAGTCACTCTCCTACCACCAGCAATCCTCACTTTACTCCCAACTCTCTGACCCCAGAACTGGATGCCTGACAGAGGCACCGCACACCTGTTGTGGCTGCCCCTGACTGCGGGGTGCTCCTGCCTCCATCTCATGCCCTATCAGTCCACTGCACTACACAATCATGCCCAGTGCTTACAAATAAATAAATAAATAAAACTCCGCCGACTTAAACCATTTTTTCCCTCGTGGGCTTGAGGCTGTGGGTCCTTCTCTTACCTTAAATGGTGTCTGTGCAAACCTTGACAATGAAGTGCTGAGAGGTAAAATTTCTCAGCAAAAGAGGTCACCCCATAGGCAGCACTGCCTTTTAAACCTAACAGGTCCCTCCCCCCATGTCAGGACCCTTTTCCATAAACCTCCCACCTGCCAATCAACCTACTGTCCCCACACCTGTGTCATATGACACCTGTACTACCTCCCCTAAGCATCACTAAGCTCCACCCCTTCCCCCTTTCCTCTCCTTCCTCCCCATTCCCATCAGGGCCCCCTGACAATTCAGGTTTCCCCTTAGTGACAACCCAGTTTATCTGGTTATCACAACTGAGCTGTGTACACAAAATCTATGTCAAAACAATTGAAATTGTTCTATATAAATGTGATCATTAAATCAGTTATTGAATTTGTCTTTGAAATAAGATGTAATATCTGCATGCGAACCCACTCAAGGCATACCATTATCCTACCACAATGCACACCCTGACATATCTTATTCCTTACTTAAACAATATGCATTCATTTTATTCAGCAGCAAACCTACTGCTTATTTCTCATACATGGACAATAAAAAATATGTTTAACGTATAGAATACTGCCATTAAAACTAAAGACCCAGTGCATATACAAACCCTGGACAACATGGTAGAGCAAGGTAACTACCAAGAAGAGTGGGATCTCAAATTCCAGATAAAAACAAACTCTAGACAGAACTGATACAGCTGTGGCGAGCTTGCAGAGCTCTGCCAGAGCAAGTGCTGCTGACTGGCACAATGCAACTGCGCATATGCGGCATTCACGCATGCATAGTTCTGGTGACTGGCATTCTGCCATTCACAAGATGACAGCAGCAGTGCAACTGAGCATGCACAGCTTTTGCCCAAAAATACAAAAGTAACAGCCAAAATAGTGCAGCTATTACTCAATAGTGGCCGATCATGGTGGAGGGTTTCAAACTCCATCGGACTTTCTGAGGGATACTTCCAAAAGTCCAATGGAAGGCGTCACAATTGGCTGTTTTAAGGCAGGTGATGCCAAAATGGCTGAAGGCTGCACCCACAGCTATAAAAAACTTCATCATATAAAAAATAATGGATATTGTCCTGCAATAGTACATAAAGAAGTCTGTAATTCATAAATCTCCAGTCAGTTCACAAAGTAGAGGCTGACTTTAGGGAATACATATCATAAAATAAAACAAATTCTATAAGGCTTGACTAAAAAATGAATATTGTGGGTTATGCAAAAGAACAAGAATTGTCTGGTGCCAATGGTAGCTGCTCCTGTGATTGAGGGGGTAAAGTTATTGTGTAAATAATGTGCAGCTTTGGGTGGGGTGCCAGACAAAGGATCCGTTAAGTACCTAGCTAGTTCATTGTTAAATGTGTGTAGAAATCCTGGTGGGCCAGTGTGCCATTTTCTTTAAATAATCCTTGGTGCCTAGTCAAGAGACAGCCTCTACTTCCCTATACTAGTGGACCCTGCTACACACATAGAAACATAGAAGTTGATGGCAGATAAGGTCCGCAAGGCCCATCCAGTCTGCCCATTTCTTTTTCTACCTTATGAATGTGCCATTGGCCTTTGCTCTGTCGATGGCCTAGCTATTCATACTCATGTGTATTGCTCCCTTATGCCTATCCCATGCCTATTTGAAGCCCTGCACTGTATTCATATCCACCACTTCCTGAACGTAGGCCATTCCATGCATCCACCACCCTTTCTGTGAAAAGAACTTCCTCACATTACCCCTTAATCGGCCTCCCCTAATCTCATGCTGTGTCCTCTTGTCCTGCTATTTTTCTTATATTGAAACATATTAGACTTTTTCATCCTGTTAATGCCCTTAAGGTGTTTGAATGTTTCCATCATATCACCTCTCTCCCTCCTTTGCTCTAGGGTATACATATTGAGCTTTGTTAATCTGTCTTCATATGTCTTCTGATGCAGTCCCTGCACCATTTTGATGGCCCTTTTCTGGACTGCCTCAGTTTGGTTAATGTCCTTGTGAAGGCGTGGCCTCCAGTACTGCACTCAGTACTCTAGATGGGGCCTAACCAGTGTCTTGTAAAGAAGGATTATTACCTCCCTCTTCCAACTTGTGATACCCCTACTAATAAACCCCAACATCCCCCTAGCCTTACTTACTGCTTTAGTGGTCTGCTTGGATGATTTCAGGTCATCGGTGATGATGATGTTCAAGTCTCTTTCTTCCCTTGTGACTGCCAGCAACCCCCACTCAGCCCATAGGTGGCTTCAGGGTTTCTCTTATCTATGTGCATGATCTTGCACTTCTTTGCATTAAACCCCAGTATCCACTCTTTCAACCATTTTGCCAGTTTATCCAGAACTCTTCTCATTCTGCCCACCCCATCTGGATCATCTACTCTGTTGCAGATCTTGGTGTCATCTGCAAACAGGCAAACCTTACCCTCCAGTCCATCTGCAATGTCACTGATGAAGATATTGAAGAGGACTGGCCCCAGGACTGATCCCTGAGGTACCCCACTTGTGACTTGCATGTCTTCTGACTGTATACCGTTTACCACCACTCTCTGTTTTCTGCCTGTCAACCAATTTGCCACTCAGTTGACCAACGTCTGACCCACCCAAAGTCTACCCAGCTTATTAATCAATCTTCTATGTGGAACAGTATTGAATGCTTTGCTGAAGTCAAGGTAGGTGACATCAACTGCTCCCCCTTGGTCTACCACTCTGGTTAACCAGTCAAAGAAATCTATGAGATTAGTTTGACAGTACCTTCCTTTTGTAAACCCATGTTGTCTTGGATCCTGTGATCCTATGAATTCCGGGTGTTGCACTATCCTTTCCTTATGGAGTGCCTCCATAATCTTGCCCACTACTGAGGTAAGACTGACTGGTCTGTAGTTCCCTGCCTCCTCCCTGCTACCACTCTTATGGAGCAGGATCAAGTGAGTCCTTCTCCAGTCTTCTGGGACCTCTTCTGTGCTCAATGACTCACTAAACAGTTCTGATAATGGCTCTGCTAATTCCACCCTTAGCTCCTTTAGTACCCTGGGATGTATGCCATCAGGTCCCATTGCATTGTCCACCCTGAGCTTATCAAGCTCTTGTAGGACCCTTTCTTTTGTGAAGGGACTAGCGCACCCCCCCGTGTCCATGATGCTGAGCTGTGGGCCCTGCCCTACCTTCTCTTCAGTAAATACTGAGCCAAAGTATCTATTTAGGATATATGCTTTTACATGGTCCTCATCCTCACATGCCCCCGTATCCCCTTTGATCTTAGCAATACCCCCTCTGGACTTTCTCCTTTCACTAATGTATCTATAGAAAGTCTTGTCCTCTTCTTTTGCTGTTTGTGCTAGTGTTTCCTCAGTTTGGGCCTTTGCCTGCTTTACTGCCTTCCCTGCTTCCCTTTGAGAAGTTTGGTATGCCTCCCTATCTTTATCCTGCTGTGTTCCCTTACATTTCCTGAAGGCCAGCCTTTTGGCTCTGACCTTTTCTGCTACAGTTTTTGAGAACCAAAGTGGTTTCCTTCTTCTTTTGCACTTCATTTTCTCTCTAACACATTAGTCTACATGTACAGCAGTAGACACCACTTTCTTGCATGGAAATGAATAGGAGGCAGTTTACAGAATATATTCAGGCTGTTTGATTTTTTTCAACCTGCTTAACTTCCTTCTCTGTCCTTGGCTAGTGGGAGTTACAACAGAACTTGCAAAAAAGTCTTATAACATGATTAATGCTTATAAGCATCTACCCCTTTCTTAGAGCCTCCAGTGTTGAAGTGTGCCATTCTCTATAGCAGGGAACCAGATCATCCAGCAAATGTCTGGCTATAACCTGCCTCACTGTTGTTGTAATTAAAGCCATGTGGTATGAGTGCTGTCCATCAATTTATGTATGCTTAGGTCATTTGGGCATGTAATGGGCTGAAAAGTGTCTTACAGTCCAATGGCTGAGTCTAGCCTGGCCTTAATTTCTTCCCACTGTAGCTGTAGTGTGCATTGGGAGAGGTTTTGACAGCAGGAGCAAGGAGGTCATTCAACCACTACACAGGTCCCTGGTAAGGCTTCATCTGGAGTACTATGTCCAGTTTTGGAGCCCGCATCTTAAGAAGGTTATGAACAGGCTGGAAGCCATCCAGAGAAGGGCAACTAAGATGATCTCAGAATTCCAGGGGCTCTCCTATGAAAGGTGATTAGAAGCTTTGAATATGTTCTCTCTGGAGACTAGGAGGGAGAGAGAGAGGACATGATAGAGACATACAAGTTTCTGAGAGGAATAAACAAGATGCCCTCCTCAGAACTGTTCATCAGGGTAGACAACTGCAGTACCAGAGTACACAAGTAGAAGTTGAGGGGTGGGAGCTTCAGGAGGTAGCTCAGAAACCCTATTTTACTGAAAGGGTAGTGGAATCATGGAATAGGCTGCCTGTCGAAGTGGTGGAGGCAAAGACAGTGGCATCATTCAAGTTGGGGTAGGATAGGGCAAGAGCTTGAATAAAAACAGTTAGAGCAGTGAGGGCATTAAATAGTGGAAGAGTTAGTTTCCTGAGGTCTACAAAGATCTCGGGAACTCACTGGCAGACTAGATGGACCCTAGGTCTCCTTCTGGTATAACTTTCAATGATTCTAGGTTTCTCAAGGAGAGTCTATGAATCTCCTTGGGAAAGTATAAATTTCATAGCAAAGATTTTAATTTGTAAGACATTTTTTAGTGTAGAATATGGAGGACAATGGACTGGATTTTCAGTTGAGTGACAGGGACTTGCAGCAAAATAAATTCTTATGGCCATAAGTCAGACCACCTAAAAGCTGGTCTAACTTACATGCATATGTGCCCCAGCATGCTGTGCATCCAGAGTCCCATAATTACACATGTATCAGTATTTGATGCATGTGTAAGTATTTGTCTGTAAAGTGGTGTCAACTGCTGTAAATGAGGTAAAATTTGAAAATAACATTCCAACATATTTCCACACTTTCCTTTCCACAGACAAACATTGAAATCATGATCTCTGCCTGTGGCAGGATCTCTAAAAATCTTGGCCAATATCTTCCATAATCTGATTACTACACGGACACATACTGAATAAAAGAAATCCCCTGAGCCTTCTTTAATGGACAACTGATAGCATCAATTGGAATCAAAACTCAGATAACTATTTCTGTCCACTTCATTTGATAGTTGAGCAAGTAAGATTCCTATGCATGGATAGTTTTCAGGAGATAATATACTGAGCAGAGTTAAAATGAACCCAATCCATATCCTGTTATTTCTATATCCATCACACACTGTTTAATAAACTGTTGAAAATTGCAGTGTGGTTTAATAAAGAAGCTTCATCAAACAGAGAGATCCCCAGTTGTTAAACTTTTTTGTGCCATTAAGTGAACCCTGTCATATGTCCATTTCTCCTCACTGAGCTTCTTGCCAACACATTACTTTAAATATTTCTAATAGTCTTTTATCAAGGCCTTTTTACAGTGTCCATTAATATTTTCCACAAAACTGAATGATTGAGTCAATAGTTGCTTTAAGATCTAAAATAGCATCACTTTTATTTTGCTTTGTTCTTATTTTGAAAATAATTGAATGTTGCATTTTTGTAAGCGTACATTAGTGCTAAGAAAAGCACAATTCTGCTTCTGTGAAATTCTGTCAAAATTTAAATTTCAGTTCTGTCTAATTTTAAAAGTACTCATCCAAGCATCACCATGTCATTTATGTGTGTAGGTTAATGTTAAATACGTCCTTATGTCAAGTTTTTGATATCAATCTTAAATCAGGACTGAGTTATAAGCTGCCAAATATTTGGAACTTGTTTAGGAAAGTAAGTAAACTATGCAAATTTATGCCTCTGTAACTTCAGAAATAGGGATCCCAATGGCACCATTTTCTTACAGGTTTATAGTCCCTTAAAATAAAGTTAAGTGGGTCACATATATAATGTATTAATGAAAGAATGGCCACATATTAAACAAACATTGCAAAAACACATAAATACTGTGCTTTATCTCAAAGTTAAAAAGGTACTATCAACCCCATTAGGCTTCAAAGTGTTTCCCATTTAAAAAAGAAACACATGTTAATAACTGGCCACATCCTGTAGAGATTGCTGATGTACCTTATATTTTGATTCTGATTCTTTTTTTTCTTTTTTAACACTCTCAGCCCCATTTTGAATAACTTTAAGCATAGAACCTTTTGACTCATATAGAAGCCCAGCCTAGAATCATTGAAAGTTATACCAGAAGAAGACCTAGGGTCCATCTAGTCTGCCAGTGAGTTCCTGAGATCTTTGTAGACCTCAGGAAACGAACTCTTCCACTATTTAATGCCCCCACTGCTCTAACTGTTTTTATTCAAGCTCTTGCCCAGGTCGCATCTGGAAATAAGCGGGCCCCACTCAGAATGCTTATCTGGTAAATCTCTTAAATAAATAAATAAATAAATATGCTCTGATAAAAACAAACTACTCACCATATTGGTGTTACAACACAGAATGTGTCTGTTTACCATCCTTGATCACTGTATCTTTTCTAGAATTAGGAATGCCCCAACATAGTCTTGTCACTCAGGATGTAGTGGAGAAGTGAAGCCTATTGCATCATGAGTATCTGCATTGTTTCAGGGGTGTTCCAAGTGCTCAGAAGTGCGTAGAAAGAGTAGATCATGGATGTGAAGCAAAACAAGGTTGGCTATAATTACATTATTGGCATGCATTCTAGTCCTACTTTGACATTAAGTAAATAAATAAAACAGCCAACATCAACATGCATTTTTAGAGAATGTGAAAAATCATAAAATGTGGGTTTTCAGCTATAAGTAATATGAAGCAAAAAGGGTTGACAGTGTCTGTTTAATAAATTCCTGTGAAAATCTTCAAATTTTGTGATAGTTAGGTGGAAGCTACTGTATATCTTTACATGCAACCCAGCTGTATGCCTGACCTGCCATTGGGTAGGTAGGAAAAGGCTGAGTAATGTGGTAGTTAGGTGCAGTAGCATTCATTAGGAATGCCATAATAAATGTAGCTGGAGAGATGGAGAGACATTGCAGGACCATGATGCTAATGCAAGTCAAGTAATTTGCCTGCAAGCAGTAAAGATCACATGATTGCAATCCATAGTCATGCTTTGCAGCTTGAGTGAGAAGCTGACTGTTGTATATAGTGGCATAGATGAACTAGTGAGAAAAAGTCTTGAGAATACAAGGAGATCATCTGCAAAACTTGGAATATTTTTAAAGGGAAAGGTAATAAGCATGACCATGTTTGATATTCTCATGGTCATATGTCCATAAGGCATAACAGCAAACTAATAGGCAAGATAATGCTTTGCTAATAGTCCACTGAAACAGGAAGGGCTTCCTTCCCTGGCCCACTAGAGGGAGTTCTGGGGCAAGGAATTAATTTACTTCCAAGATGGGCTGCAGCCACTTTTAGTTAGAAGGGGGTTCTAGTCACAAGAATGGTCAGTGCAGTCAGGGGGGGGGGAAACTAAAGTATAGGGAGGCAGCTAGTGCAGAGGTCAGCAGTGGCAGGAGTTACATGCAGGAATTCTCCAAGGGAAAGATGGCAGAGCTGCATAACTCATGAAAGGTAGACTCCCAGCTGGAGCAAAGAAGCATAGAGAGGCAACAAAGGAAGCATAGAGGAGCAACAGTTCTCACAAGAATGCTTATCCTATGGGAATCATGCCCAGAAAAATTTGCAGGCATGTGGACGTCATGCCTTTGGATGGTCAGGACTTAGATGCAATGGCAGAAACTTGGCAGGGGAAGAAATGACCATCACAGAAAGAAGGAATTCTGAATATTCAGAAGGGATACATCTGATAGAAAAAGGAGAGGGTGTTCATCTCTTTAAAGTGCCACTGATGCCTCAAGATGAACTTTGAAAAACGTAATAGTTGTCCACAAAGCAGCTTGTATTTCTCATAAGCTCTGTAATTAGTATTCATATAATTTATTACTGTGGTCATGTGCATGAAACCAAAATAGTTGTTCCTTGAGGGTTCATCATATCCTATTGCTTTTTCCCATCCTGGCATCATAATATTTTTTCTTCTGACATCAGTTATCCCAAAGGCAACAAACTGTGATGTCACAAGAGTATCATAATGACACCCCTGAGACAGCGTCACAAACAACTGAAGTACTGGGTGGACAGGACAGAGCAGTAATACACTGCAGACTCCATGTTTGAAACTTTGTTTGAAACTTTGTAACTTCACTTTATTTTGTTAGCGTACAACAAATTGTTTGACACCTCTGTCAGAGTTTCCATTTGGGTCTTGAGTGTCACTACAATCTTGAAGTTGTTATAGCATTTGAGGATTGGCCACCCTGCTAGTGAGCACCGAACTGAAATTACTGATCACGACCACTCACCTGGATTTAGTTTTTATAATTTTAACTTTGGAATAAACTATAAAGGCAGATGAACTCTAAGGGATAAAGATCTTGTTCATTTAGGAATTTCTTCAGTAATAAATAATTAAGAGGAAAAATCTATAGAAGATATATATGAAATACAAAGTGAATTGTGTCTAAATATTTGGTTTTCAAAAGTTTTCCCAAAACTGTCAGTGGCTCTTTAAGGGAAAGTGTCACTGTGAAGAATAAGGAGAATATCAAGGTGGCAATCTGTCCCAATTATTCCATCTAGGCAAGCTCAGGGAGGAGTATGGGGGATATTCATCCAGATGTGTACCGCAGGGCTCTAAACAGCTAAGCTTAGCTGGAGAAATTAAGCTCTCCTGGGGAAATTAAGAGAGAAGCCAAATCAGATGCAGTGTTCATAAATTCTTTGCTAAATTAAAACTCCATAAATAGAATAATGATGTCTTTGCCTATTCTACTTCCATGAATTTTTGACAAAGTGTTGTTAATCATCAATTTGCAGTACTGTATTTCCATTTTAAATCTCAAACTACTAAACCACTTTTCTCCAACTTTGTTATGTTCTTGTACCACTTGACATTTGGCATGTTTGACAAATTCCAGGTTTTGGCCTGTTCTAACTGTGGAATTATAAACATCCATATTTTCAAAACCTTTACATAACTTTTCACAAATAATTATATTGTGAGATTATGAGCCCCTGTAAATTAAAAAGTACTTAACAAAATCCTTCCACATTAAGTGGTTTCTATTACTTCCAACATAAGGTTATGCATTGCTAATTTTCAGTATCTAGCTACTATGGTTGTCAACTAACAGCAAACTTTCCTACAAAATATCACCAAGAAATAAAATGCCAGACTTTCAGCCCTTGTGAGTATGAAACTGCACACCTAAATTCCATAATACATAGCATACTTTGAGATCCCTTACCAATAGTACTGTATAAAAATAAAAACTAGGCACTGGAACTCTACTGGAAAAGTCAAAATTTCACTTTTGCAAAATTTAAGAATGCACTTTGATAACTTTCATAGACAGTCCAACTTAGAATCGTGGAATGAATGCATGATTTATGGATTTATGTTTTATACTGTGGAAAGAAATTCTGCAGCACTAATAAGTGAACTGCAGATTGATTGTGTATATTGTGGATAGATGTATTAAACTGCAGAAAGAAACTCCTTAAAACTCTTATTCCACAGTTCAGGTATACTATTCTGTAATTCAGTCAGAAAAGTTCATGGAACAGGGAAAACCTTTATCGAACACATTCAGAAGATTCAGGTTTCACCAAAGTTGGAATTTGGGAAAATTCTGGAAAATCTGTGAAATTTCTCAAAATTTCTGTGAACTTGGAACTCACTGATTCCAACCTGCACTACATACTAACAACTAAGCATGTCAAATTTGTGGACTCTAGTTAAGAAAAATGTTGATTTTAAAACCAAATAACCAATTTGCCAAACAAGTGTGGAAGTGGAATTTTCTAATGTTGGTTAGCGCTAGAGTGTACTGTTGCAAGTAATGAGTGTTGCATCTTTTAAACTCAAGTTGGCTCTGTTCATCATGAAGCATAGCATTACTACTGTAGTTTCATTAGTTAATTAACTTGCAGACTGGCATCAGGAGTAGAAAGGCTTTCACCTGCTACATGTGATTTGTTAATTAACAAGAGAGTGATGTAGATGATACCTCAAAGCAAATTTCTTAAGCTGGTGAGAAAAAGGCAATTCTCCTGGCCTTTGGGCCCTTACATTCCCATAAGTTATAACTGGTGGGTTTCCTTTCAGCTGTGGCAGTATCCATAAACTTCATTAGCAGCATGTTCCATTGCATTACAAGTATGATATTGTACTTAGTTAATCAGCATTGTTTATTTCTGAATATTTCAGATTCTCCTATAACCATACAAGGGTGTTTTAAACAAATAGTTCAAAAATGTTGAAGTTCTAAACTTAGTTGGCATAGTACATTTCTTACAGTGATGTTTATTTAACTGTCTGCAAAATGAAAAAAAATGATTTTAGATTAGTCTCACTTTTTAAAAACAGAAATTGTAATTTATATTTTTGCATGCACAGTTCTTGTCTCTTACAGTTGTAAAAATGTCTTCTCAAGTCCTTTTTGTACTAGAACTGTTCAGCTTTGTTTCACAGTTCTCTCATCCCTAGAACTTAAGAATGCGCTTGTAACAATAACAGACACAGTAACTGTACATATAAGCACATACAATAACAGTATATTTGTCACATACAATTGAATGCCGTAGCTGCTAGGATGGCAAGAATTTTGCATTTTGTGGTTTGTGTATTTTTCTATTCTCTTACACAGTATATTCCTATGTTGAACATGATGGGCTTGTTACTAGCTACAGTATCTAGAGTCACACAATAGTTTATTTCAGAAATATATATGCTATCTTATTTCTGCTATTACTTCTTCTCTGTCTTCCATGAATAACATGCAATTTATTTATACTAAGCTTTTATAGCCAATATCCTTGTCATTCATATTCAAATTATAATAATTCTATTGTATTTAATTAATGATGATTCTTTATAAGGTGAAAACAGGTGTCGTGAGAGGTGATTTAATAATAGAAGATTTAGATAAAATACAACACATGTAGAATTAAGACTGTGGAAGATACAGTATTTTCATTTGCATACAACCTGTGGCCCCACTCTTCATTAGTTGTGACAGGAGAAAGTAAATTAATTATGAGACTGGGACATCAGATAAGTTATTCAGCTGATATAAACTATATTTATGCTTAGAGTTAGACATTGAAAATCCTACTGAAAGGGTCAGTATACATTTTGATTAGAGATTGCTGTTGCAGCAGTTTTGTATCTGTTATTTTTGAAAACCACAAGATAGTGATATTCTCTTTCTGCATTCTCTCCCTGAGAACCTGACTTGTTCATTCCAGATAAGGGTTTGTGTATGATTTAACATAATTTAATTGTTTAATAGAGTTTGGATATACAAGACAACATAGAAATTGTGATATCTCATGCAAATCCTGAAAAGTCGTTTGTATTTTTCTCATCCCCATATGTTTCATGACTCCATTTGAGTATAACATTTTTTTAGTGCAGTTCGCCTACACCCTTCCCTACATTACAACCATTGTTCTTACCCTGAACTCTATATTGCCTTTTGCACACTGTTCATTGTTCTCTGTAAGCACTTTATTGCATTGTAATGTATCTATCTATCTATCTATCTATCTATCTATCTATCTATCTATCTATCTATCTATCTATCTATCTATCTATCTATCCAGGGTCATTGCTTTTGCACAATTACTTTGTGATGCTTATTTACCTATCATTTCTCTCTGTTTTGCACTTATTGTACCTTATTATTTTGCTCCATTTCACCCCTTGACCCTTCACTTGGATGCATCTGGAAACAAGTTGTTATCATCTCTACATGTCTTCCTGAAAAACTTTTGAAATAGCATGAATAAAATAACTAAATAAATACATTGAGCCTACTCACTTTGACTATATTTGGAACTCAGTGACAAACATAAGATTTAAATGTTTACCTTTTTCACATAGGTATTTTCTACTATTTTCTTATTGATGTAGTTCAGACTCTCCAGTCTGTGCTTTCTGCTATAGTCTGACAGTTCCAGTCAGTAACATTGCAGAACACAATAAAGTGGACAAAAATAAAATGGCAAAAATAGTGTCATCATCAATATTGGCAGCACTAAATGCAGCATGCCAGAACAATGCAAGCCACATGACATGCAGGTAGCAAACAATGTCTACCGCATGGAGATACTGCACTGGAACACACAGCTGCAGGCACCTGTGCACAGGAACAGCACAGGGGTGCAGGGAGATGGAGCAGGGCAGGGTAAAACCACCAGTGGAGGAAGCAGGCCACTGGACACCTACCATGGTAATCCAATGGCACAGGCATCAACATGGTGGGGTACCCCCACCCAGAATGCTGAATGATGGAGAACATGCACCAGATTAACCACTGGAGGACAGGTGGACAATGGCCACCATGTGGATGGCCGTGTATAATGCAAGGGGCCAGGAGCACAAGCCAGCATGTACCCAGCAGCACACACAACACACAGGACAAGGTAGATGGCATGCTGACTTGTGCTCCTGGCCCCTGTGGTTCTAGTGCAGTGTCTCCATGTGGTGGATGTTGCTTGCTAGCTGAGTGTTATGTGGCCTGCATTGTTCTGGCATGCTACATTTTGTGCTGCCAATATTGATGGTGACACTTTTTTTGCCACTTTATTTTTGTCCAGTTTATTTTGTTCTGTGATGTTACTGACCAGAACCAGTCTGACACCATCACAACCACATTGAAAAAATAAAAGCAGAAATATAATTTGAACTTTCATTTCCACATAATGTAAGTATGGTCATAGTAAACTGTTTCCTTACATTTTTAGTATGAGAGGTGTTAGTTAGAAGTTAGAACCACACAACGCACCTTATTGAAGTGGAAGTGCCCTGTGAAATGTCGGGCTGTGTTGTTTAGACTCATTGGGCTTTAATATTATCTCTAAATTCTTGAAATTTCTACTGCACTTCAAAACTGCTATTGGACTGGCATTCATGCCAGAGTGTGCTATCTTTGTGTCATTTCTTCTGTTCTGTATCCCTGGCTGGGTTTTAACAGTGGAACCAGGTGCCTCCATTTCTGAAAGTCTGCTCCATGTAAAGGACCTGATTCACCAGATGGCCCAGCATATTCACAAATCACATGTAGCAGGTGAAAACCTTTCTGCTCCTGATGCCAGTCTGCAAGTCTTGCTCTTGGGCTGCATTTACTAACCATCTCCCCATGTGCATGTGCAGAGTTCTCTGCTTCAGGAAAGGGTGACACCAGAAGTTAAGCTAGGTCAGGCACTAATCCTTCAATCAACAGCCTGAATCAGACATTTAGTGGATCCATGCCTAGCATGAGCAATGTATTAAGATGATACTTTATCAGCTCTGGCATATAAGTATAAAGTAGTTGTAAAAATAGTTGCAGCATCACATCCTCATCTACAAAATAGAAGGGCTGCTGACTTGTGTGTGTGTGTGGGGGGGGTTATGTGGCTCTGGATGCCATTAGAGTTTGTAGTGGGGAATGTGGACATGTTATACCCAGGGTTCCCCCATATGTAGTGTTGATGCCCCCAGGACTTAAAGCCAGTTGTACTCTGCTTCTAGCATACAGAAGAGCGAACAGATCCCTTAATGCTTTCTGATCTGGTTGCCAATATAGTTGCTCAGGCAAAGCAGGATTGGATCCAGGGAACTGGACTCCACAGGGAACGACAATTAATGAGTGTTGCTGGGTGCTTTGCATATGTGGAGGGAAGAACTCTTTGGCATGGAAAAGCATACAGTAAGGATTCATGAATTGTGATCTTAAAAATAAATTGGACCATGCAATTGTTTTCCAAGTCAGATGATAACTATTCATTTAGCTACAATATCAGGTTCACATCCATACTGTTCTTAAAAACCCATGGAGCACACAGTCAATCAATCTTGGTCTAATAGTGACCTTCTGGTCAAAAAATCAGCTTTGCAGGGCAAATGTGGAATGGTAGATGAAAGAACCTTATTGTCTAAGAATCTAGATTATGCTATCAGACTAAATAAAACATTGTCTTGCAGTATCCAATTGTTTTTGGATACTAACCCCTCCTACCCCATTTTAAATTTTCACCAAGGTCTTCTAGACCTTTTCAAAGTTCCAGCCTCGCATACTGTTATCACTGTTTGGCTAAAAGTTACCTCTGTACTTTCTTTCTTCTCTCTCCAATTGCTCCATGTCCCATGACTGCAGATGGCACTACCTTATAGTCTAGTCCACACTCTCCAAAACTAACATCCAAAGCCACCTTACTTTGGAAACTAAGTCACATGCTGTGCCAAGTCAGTTTGACATTGTTCCTGTAGCATCAGAATTATTTTTTAATATTCTCTTTTAACTGGCATCATTTCAATGGAACCTACATTGTTCCATTTTTTGCATAATAAGTACAAGTTTATGGTAATAGCTGTCCTGCAGACAATTCCATTTTACTGTAAAACACCAGAATCCTTATACATCAAGGGATAATGCAGTTCAACTGGTAGGGGTTTGAAGGATAGACAGCAATACAGAAGAAAACCATATCAGTACATTTCAATTCTTGGAAAGTCCTCAACAATCAAGGAGAAATGTTCGCTCAATTTGGCAGGTCCCATATCAACAGTAACTGCCACTTTGAGAGCTTCACTATTACAAATATTATGGAATGGTGCTGCAGAAGCCAATCAAATCACATTACTCAATTAAGAGTCTATGTAGTTCTTGCTGCTGCAGGGCAGTTATTATGAAGAATTTACTATTTGTGGCAGTCATGACAAGTGTTTAACCTGACAAGTCTGTAGATTACACTAATTATCAGTCAAATAAAGCATCTTACAATTCAATGGAGCTGTTGAAAAAATCAATCTTAATCATGTGCTATTTATATGTAACCGTTCTATAGCACTATCCTTCTAAAGTATAGTATATCGACATCCTCCAGAGTTTTTCATCATTTAAAATGGAAATGAACAAACAGTAGCTTGTAAAACCATTATTATATCATAACATAGAAACATAGAAATTGTCAGCATATAAGGACTGCCTGGCCCATCTAGTCTGCTCATAAGCCCTTCTACTGGAGTACTGCTTCTGACCCACCAGCTGCTGCACCTCTATGGTTTTCCCATGCTTGTCCCAAGCATGCTTGAATCCATCCATAGTGCTCGTTCTAACCACCTCCTGAGGCAGACCATATCATGCATCCACCACCCTCTCTGAGAAGAAGAACTTCCTCACATTACCTCTTAACCTCCCACCTTCCACTTTCATGTCATGCCCCCTCATTCTTGTGCTCCTCTTGTATTGGAAAATGCCTCCCCATGCACCTTGTTTATTCCCTTGAGATACTTGAATGTTTCTATCATGTTCCCTCTTTCCCTCCTATCTTCCAGTGAGTACATATTGAGGTCCCTTTATTTCTCCTCATTAGTCTCGTATTGCAAGCCCTGCACCATATTAGTCACCCTTCTCTGGACTGTCTCCAGCCTGTTAATATTCTTACAAAGGTATGGCCTCCAGAACTGCATAGAGTACTCTATGTGAGGCCTGACCATGGTTTTATATAATGGCATCACTACCTCCCTACTTCTGTTGGTGATGCCCCTGCCTATGCACCCCAGCATGCCACGGGCCTTTCCAGCTGCCTTAGCACTCTGCTTTGACATTTTCAGGTTGTCTGAAATAATAACCCCTAGGTCCCTTTCCTCCATTGTGACTGTCAGCAACCCCCCATCCTGTAGCTTTCCTCAGGGTTTATATGTCCCAGGTACATAAGTTTGCATTTTTTTGAATTAAACTTCACTTGCCATTCCTCAGACCATTTTTCAAGCTTCCCCAGGTCCCTCCTCATTTTCTCCATCCCCTCTGGGATATCCATTCTGTTACAAATCTTGGTGTTATCTTCAAACAGGCAGACCTTTCCCTCCAGCACTTCTGCAATGTCGCTAATGAAGACATCAAACAGGACTGGCACCAGGACCAATCCCTGAGGCACCCCACTGGTCACTCCCCTCTCCCCAGACTGCACCCCATTTACAACCACCCTCTACCTCCTGTCTGTTAGCCAGTTTCAATCCTAGTTTAGCACCCTGTCCCCCATGCCCAGCCTACCCAACTTGTTTATCAGTCTCCTATGTGGGACGGTGTCAAAGGCTTTGCAGAAATTAAAGTAAGTGATGTCCACTGCCCCACCTTGATTTACTTCCTTTGCCACCCAGCCAAAGAAATCAACCAGATTTGCCTGACATGACTTCTGACTTCAATGATATGAACCTGTGTTGCCTATGGTCATGGGCTCTGATGGCTTCTAGATGCCCCACTATCCTTTCTTTAAGCAATGTCTCAATGATCATCCCCATTACTGAGGTGAGGCTGACCGGCCTATAGTTCCCTGCCTCCTCCCTGTTGCTGGATTATTGTGGGTGCCCTATGAGGCAAAGCAAGCTTTTCTCTGCTGAGGCTACTGCATGTGGTATAATATGCCAAGTGTCTGAGCTATTGTCAAAGACCTGCAAGTATTTCAACTGGGCCTGTGTGCTTCTGCATCAGTAGTTCCAGTGTACTGTCAAAATAATCAGCATATGAGAACGAAATATGTAGGAACAGTATGGAAACACTGGGTAACCTGTGAACAAGGTGACAACAATTGAGCATCTACAGAAATGGCAACTCAGTTATGGTGCCTGTGTTCAGGGCTACTTGGCGGGGGGACTGGATACCGGGTGGGTGACAACTGACGATGGAAGTACCTCCACATATACATGCACACATGCACACACACTGGGGGAGGCAGGGAGGAAGGTAGGGGATGGGGTGTGCAGGCAGCTGCCAAGCTGGTCCGCTAACATAGTGGGGAGGGTGGTCTGTTGGGAGGTGCTCGGTGCAGGATTCGGTCCAGGGCAGCAGCATTTTTTTCTGGTAGGCAGCTTTTCATTTCCAAGTTCCCCTCTGACATGCACCCCTTTGGAGTTGATAATCCATTATATGCAATTGTGAGGCTGGCTCCACATTAAAAATCCCTTCAGGTCTCCGTGCCCTCTTGCTTCCTGCACACGAGTGTGCATTGCCAAAATTCATTTTCGGCAATGTACACTCGCCCTAACAGTGATCGCTATTCCATGATCACCGTTATGACATAGAACTGAAGCACTGTATTTGTACTATACATGATATATAAATAACATTGTTTTTTATGCACCATGTTAGTCAAGGGGTTACATCCATGACAGAGTTATAAGGGGAACAGAATTGACTTGGCAAGGAGTGCTGGTTGGGGGAGAGATTCAAGTTGGTCAGGTTATGTAATGGTAGACCACTAGATAATGGGGACTGATGAAATGGGGGGGCATTGTTCGAGTGTGGCCTAGTCATAAAGACAAGTTAAGGCTTGGGACATAGAGTTCAGCATGTAGTTAAATAATGCCGCAAAGTTGATGTTCAGTGAGCAACCTTTCCTTTGTGCACTGGTTTACTTACTAATAGTTAGCATCAATTCATGTAAAGTAAACTACACTGGCAGGTACTGATGTACTAATGTTAATTTGAAATTTATGGTATCGTGATTACAGCATTTTTTTATTCGATAATTAGAAAAGATGGTATGGGGGAATTCAAACAGATTTATTTAGGAAATCTACAGGTAGGAGTTTGCTGTTATCTTTTAGCAGTTTTCATCCACAACACTGTGTGGAAAACATTCCAGTGGGTTAGTTTCTGCATTTAAGAAGAAACTGTTGTGATGAGAGGGATTTTGTGAAAGGACTTTTGGAATTGACCAATAGGTTTGAATGGAGGAGGTACAGTCTGACTTGTATTCAAAAAGCTGTTGATAGAGTAGTACACAACAGCAGGGAAACTTTACTTGAAAATAGATTTAGACTGAGATGTACAAATAATAATGCGCAGAATAATTTGATAGTTTAATTTTGTTGTGACTGTCATGTTTTTTGCTCTCACTGCTGTATTATATTGATTTTAATTAGCTGCTATTTTTCTGTTAACTAATGCTCTGCGTTCATTGTTTGTATTTCCACTGCCCCCCCAGCTTCAGCTCGACATGCCTTTCCAAATGTTTAAATTAAAATAAATAAATAAATCTTGCAACCGAGGGGACACTCGATTGCTACCATTAATATAGGCCCCTGCTGCAAATAATTGTAAGTCCCATGCCTCCAGCATGATTTGGCACAAAGGTGCCAAAAGGATGCAGCCCCACAGGATTGGCTAGTTTAGCAGAAATCATATGTGTGCTGCATGTGTGTGTAGGTTGGGCTGGCCAGTAATCAGGAGTCATAAAAAACTTGGGACATACGATGGGGCATGAGGGAGCAGGAAAGAGCCCAAAGGCCTTAACTGCCCTTTTGTTTTTGTGATCTTGCCTGCTACTTTGATCTGAGCTGCTGCACAATAGGGAGTATGGAGTCAAGGTAAGTGGATAGCAGCTTGAGAGACTCTTTTTTAGCAATTAAAAAAAAAAGCTATCGAGGAAGGGGGCCAGAAGGCAGAATGAAGTTCAGACCTTCTTGAGCTTATGACAAGCACTGTGATTCCACTGTCTTGCTCTCTCTTTAACAATAAAAGAAAGTGACTGGCAAAGAATGCTATAGGTGCCAGAAGACTGGGAAAGTGGGTGGGGGGGTGTCAAGGCCAAAAGGACACTTTTTACTTTAAAAATCAGATCTGTCTTCCAATCGCTGTTTGATGCCTGGCCAGTAGGGGGAGGGCTGAGGCACTGGGTGCCTTGCCTACTGGTGACCCAGGTTTGGAAACAGACCCAGATCACTGGGATTGGTTGGAGGAAAAGGACTGTGCATCCTGTGGAATGCTGTCCTCTTCTGGGGTGGGGTGGCATGCCATCTTAGCTTTCGACTCCTATCAGGTGGTTGCCATGATGGTAATGTGGGTCCAAGAAGCACTGAAGGGAGTGGCAGCAGTTCTGTACTATGTGTGTACCTCCACACATGTACCTACTTACAGCTGTGGCTGAGGACATAAGGACAGAAAACAGAAAGGGGAGATGTGTGGGCCTAATGTAGCCCTTCCCACTTTCCCTGGATCTATGCCACCACCTGGCTTCCAGAAATATATCTGGTGAGTATCTGGCATCACCAGCAGAAAACAGGAAGTTGTTATCCCTCTGTACAGACAGTTGGTGAGACCTCATCTGGAGTACTGCATCCAGTTCTGGAGACCCCATCTCCACAAGGGCAAAGACAGGAAGGAGGCAGTTCAGAGGAGGGCAACTAAAATGGTACAGGGTCTGCAAAAGAAGCCATTTGAGGAGAGACTAAAGGAGCTTAATATGTATATCCTAGAGGAAAGGAGGAAGGGGGGTCATGACAGAAACTTTTATGTACCTCAGTGGAATCAACAAAGTCCAAGAGGGTAGCATTTTTCAGAAATAGAGATGTGCAAGAACAAGGGGACACAATTTGAAGATAGAGGGGGAGACAGCTCTGGGGCAATGTGAGGAAGTATTTTTTCACACCGAGGGTGGTGGATTCATGGAACAACCATCCTGAGGAGGTTGTGGGGTCTAAAACTGTGGGAGAATTCAAGAATGCATGAGACAGACATAAGGCAATTCTTGTGGGGGCAGGAAGAAATAGGCTATTGGTTAACTAGGATCTGCAGCTTATCCTGTAGGTAGGGAAATGGGCAGACTAGGTGGGCCAAGTGGTCCTTATCTGCCATCAAAGTCTATGTTTCTATGTACCAGGCAGGTTGGCATCTGTCATGGAGGATTGGAGATAGGGCTGGTAGTCCACCTACATGGCTCTTATGAAGTATAAAACTTTATGCGAAAAAAAGAATCATTGTAGATATACATAAACACAGTGATTGCTATTTTTCTAAAAAAGTCACAGCATAATATGTTTAAACTATTTGTAGATAACAGCAATAAAGGGTACATGGTCAGTGATGCCAAAAAATGGAGTTTGGGGAGTAGAGCTTTTATACAGATATCAGTGTGGAGTTTTTGGTGCCATTAATTTTAGGACAGAAATGAGCAGTTAATCACAAACCCTCAACAACAAGTAACATATTCTGTTGGGGGGAAATAATAACACAAACATGACACAACTCAACATAATACACACAGCCTTAAGAAAATTTAAATATTTGTTTTTAAAAGAAGGAATGCTGATCAGGACACCTTAGCCCCTATTTTCTCAGTCAATACTCCCACATCATAGCTTCTGATCAGAACTCTCATTAACAGCAGACTGCACAGTAGTGTACCAAATTAGAAATGTTTTTAAAACAACACTGCTCACACAGTCAAGCCTCCTAACTATGTACAATTGGACCAGTGCGTTGTGGCAGTGTAAAAAGAAATTCGTGAAAGTTATTTCTCAAGTTAAATTTTTGCAAGCAGCAGGATGCATATTTTATAATCTCCCTGCAGTGCAAGCCTCTTCAGTTATGTTCTTTAACACAAAAACATTTGCTTGAGTTCACCATTCATATTTTAATTTTAAAAATGTAGGTAGACCATCGCTTTCCTTTATTTTCATTTCCTGTCCAACACCCCTTCAGTTAACTGAGCAACAATGCTTAATACAGGTAAACACTGGTAGAAACTGGAATAAATCACAAGATAGCACTGATGTCTAAAAGATGAATTATTGTAAATTATCTACTTACATCTTTCATTCTGCAGTATGATTAGAGATGTGAGAAACTGTTGAATGTCATTACGCAATATATTGTGTGTAATTTGTTCAATTCATGAAAATTTTCACTGAAACAAAATGCAGAATTTTGCTTGTGAAGTGCAAAAGTTCTCCTTTGGAGTGTGAAATTTCGCCCATGAAATGGTGAAATTCATCACTTGAGGGCGAAATGTTGCCATTTTCAGGTGAAATTTCATGGGCGAAATTTCTCAACTTCACACTCTGTGAAACATTTTGAAAAATGGCTGAATTACACAAAATATTTTGCACAGCAAAATTATTTATTTTTTTTTTTTACTTAAGAGTTTTGGATACAACCTTAGAGTATGAGCTCTTTTACAAAGTTTCCACATCAGAAATAATACAGACATAATTTCTAAGACATTAGGGCAAGTTACAAAAGCATTACTTCACAATACATGGTACAGACATATAATAAAATACATTGCATCAAAGTGTGGAGGATAGAGATCCTAATCTTACCCATGTACAAAGAAAGAATGTATTTATGGAGGGGCAGAGGGGCAGGCTACTGGGTTGGTATAGGAGGAGGTTACACCGGAGCCCTGAGCAAGAGCAGGTGGAAGGGTTGAGGCTGAAAGATGGGGGAGATTTGGGAGAGTACCACCTAAAGGGTAGAAGGCGTCAGGTAAGGACTTGAGGGTGGGTGGGTGAGAAAGCAGCCCTGAGAAAAAGGCCTTGTCTAGCAGTAGAGGCTAAGTCACGGGGGAAGGGGGAAACACCAAGGTGCCACTAATGTTGAGCTGTTGGGGAGGGTGGTGCTAGGTGGTAGGGGAACAATCACAGGTTGAGCTTGAGGCAAGATAGTGCTTGAGATCAGATTTGAATTGAGGTACACTGATGGGGCTGTGTGCAAGTTTTGGAATTTCATTCAGCCAGAGAGGTGCTCTGTAAGAGAAGGTGCATTTACCGAGTGCTGTTCCTTGGAATGGGACCGTAAGTGCCCTCAGCTTCCTACCATGGGTGATGTACTCTGAGCACATCTTAGAGAGAGTATTGGTTATGCATTGGGGAGCAATTGCTGGTTTCCCATTAATACCACCCATGAAATTTAATTTTGCAACATCTCTAAATATGATACAGTATGTGTGTGCCATTTCAATCTCAAAAAATCCATCTCTGCCTATATTAAGCACTGTTCCACTGACTGAATTGTGCAGGTTTTAATGAAAAAAAAATACAGTACATATACAGTATAGTCCCCCAGTCTCTCAGCTAAAAAAGTCATACAGACCCTGTTTCAGTTAATGTAGTTTTAAGACTATGCTCCACTAATCTGAGAACCCTTGGTGGAACATATAAAAATCAATTATTTACAGACAATCTTTGGCAAAGAGGACCACAGAAAAGCATGCATTTACTTCCCCTATTTTTTTTTCATCTCACACACCTGACAACAGTTCACCAAGTCCAAAAGCTTGACAAGGTTGAGTACTGCCTGTGAAGTGATTTTAAAGAGGTTCTTCTCACTCTGATGTAGACTGAAGATGGAAGAGCTGCAAATATCTTCAACCAACACAGGTGTTTGACACCTTTAGGAAAGCTTAAGGTATCTACAGAAAGGGTGGTGGATTCCCAAAATAGCCGTAGCTATGGTGTTGTGTGGGAAACATAGTGGTGAGGTTCCAAAATGCCTGGGATAGGCACAAGGGAATTATAGGGGTAAGAAAAGGGGGAACAGACAGCACCATAGATCAAGTGTGTCTACCGCAATAATGAAGGCAGGAAAATAAATAAATAAATAAGTAAATGAGGCAGTCTGGGTGGGCCAAACTGCCCTTATATGCTATCAGATTATATGTTTCTTTGTTTGCTTCTAAGTTCACACGCACAGGCATGTTTTATGTACTGTGCTGCAATTATTGGTGAATAATTTTTTTCTTCAGTATCAGCCACTTGATATTTGCTGTAATAACTAGCAGGTAGTTACAGTGAACATGTGCTCTGTCCATCAAAACTGAGCTTTCCCTGACTGGCTTTCATTGCATCTGTGGGAAGGCTGAACTGTTTCTCAAACATGGCAGCTCTGAATCTCCATTAGCATGGAGCTGCCACAAGACTCCTCAACTCGTTGCTTCCTTGTAATCATATTTTTTCATTTGTCTGATGGACCCTACCATTAAATTGTAAAAGACAAATAGCTATGTCTGGTTGATCCTACAGTTCACTTCATCCAATAGTGCAAGTGAGAAAAGTATCTTTGGACTGCCTACAGTAGAAAGTAAGCATGCATGGTCTAAGTTTTAAAAAAACAAAACTTAAAAAAAAATGGAGAACAAAATCCCAAGTAAGCAAATGAGGGCGGGATAGAGAGAAAGTGTTTGTGCATGTTAGCAGGACAAGAGGACACAGCATGAGATTAGAGGGGGGCCGATTAAGGGGGAGTGTGAGGAAATTCTTTTTCACAGAAAGGGTGGTGGATGCATGGAATGGCTTACCACAAGAAGTGGTAGCTATGAATACAGTGCAGGGCTTCAAACAGGCATGGGATAGGCATAAGGGAGCAATACAAATGACTATGAATAGATAGGCCACTGACAGAGCAAAGGCTGATGGCACATTTATAAGGTAGAACAAAAAAATGGGCAGACTGGATGGGCCTTGCGGTCCTTATCTGCCGTCAACCTATGTTTCTATGTGTGTGTGTGTGTGTGTGTGTGTGTGTGTGTGTGTGTGTGTGTGTGTGTGTGCATGTGCGTGTGTCAGTGTACCACAGAGAGACCAGGAGTCAGGCTGGAAAAAAATGCTCACCAACAATTGCATAAAATAAAGGATTGGGTAGTGTGTTCATATGAGAATTTAATGCACACCATCAGTGTGAGATGCTTTAATAAACCCCTCGGGCTTCGTCCTTGGGGTTTATGTAGCATTGTACACCTTGGTTGTGCATTAAATTCTCATATCACACACTTCCCCATTCTTTATTACATATATACTGGAAAGAAAGTATGGGTAGACCCTCCTTTCAGATAATCTGCTTCCTCTACTGTCTCCACCCATTTGGTAATAATACTCCCTTGTGTGTAGTGCCCCCCCATCACATTTGTTTTATTACTGACAGCTTTCCTGAAGTCATACACTTTCCCTAACCTAAGTTCCACAGTTTCACTCATTGCCCTGTACAGAGGGTGGGGAGAAGAAGAAAACAGGTACCATAAGCATGCAGAGCAGTGATGTTTGCAGAAGAAAGTTGGTGAAACAGCTGTCTTGGGAAGAATATAACTTCATCATCAGAATAAGAAAGTTTTTTTTTTCTCAAAGCACATAGAAAGATAATGGGAGCTGAATTTATGTTTCAATTATTTCACTTAGGCTGGAAATGACAGGATAACTCAAACATCAGTGGTATTTGTTAACCGTGGGAGAATCCTGCTGGCATGAACTGTAGGTGGCTATTTACTGGAATGTCTATTATCAGCCCCGGGCTGGAAGGGAGGAGGACAGATGCAACCCATCTGAAATAGAACCACATTAAGCTTTGGGATATGTTAAGGAAATTTCTGAGAAGTGCCATGGGATCTTTAATGTCCACCACAACAAGTACCAGAAAAGGCAGACAGGACCTCGGTTTCTCATCCAAAGGATGGCACACCCCAACAATAGAAAATCTCCATTGTACTTCACTGTGGTGCCAGCCTTTATGGTGTGAGCCTAAACCCTATGAGGTACTAGAACCTGTGACCATCTGGAACAGAAGTGGATGCGTTAATAGAGCCACACTAACACATAGAATACACAATATGTGGCATTTCCATAAATCAGTTGACTCACTGCAGTTGCAAATGAATTAAAACTTGATTTAATGAAATAGAAAACTGGATGTGACAGGCCAATAAAATGCATTAAATATTGATTCATTTCATGTTATTCAGTTTAATGGTAAAACGTATGTTTGTTCACCTAGGCTATAGAACTGACAACTTTTACTGGGTCATATTCATCAAAACTCCAATGTTTTTAGTAGAGGAAGCCTTTCTTTTTTGGTTGTATGCTCTTACTAATTGAGCCAAAGGGAAATGACTGCTGAGGGAAGGGTGGAAGATTCTTGTGGTTTCCTCCTCTTTTGGTCCCTCTCTCTCATATGGCATATCTCACTCCAACAGCCACATCTGTCGCTGCTCTCCCATCCCACCCTGCCGGGACACTGGGACACTTCCTATTGATCCACTGGCACAGGAAACACTTTTAATGGTGCTGCTGATCTTTTTCTGCTCTAGTCAGCCCAAGACACAACTTTTGGCACAACCTAGTAGATTTAACAGTTTTCAAGGATCAGGTGGCAAGTAGAGTACTCCCTTGTATTTCAAAAGTGTTACACCTCTGGAGCCATGTAAAACATTAGATGTCACAAATAATTGCATTCAAATATGTTGTCCTATGTTCACTTTTATAGGATAATGTCATTTACTTTTTTTATTTATCTTTAAATTCTGATACAGGCTCCTAACATTCCTTAAACAACTTTGAATAAAAACCTAATCTTCCACTTTTAAATATGCCTTTTGTGCCCCTTCCCCTTTGTACCCTTCCCCCTGGTAGCACATGGAATCGATCCTCAGCAGCAGTTTAAATAAATGCATGTTAATGGCTAAACACCAAATAATGGAACACATATCAAGCACCCCATCAGAAGCCCTTCCAGATTATAAATCATGGAATGCAGCAGCAATGGGGCCAAGAATTTTCCAGTGAAACAAAAGTGCATGGCAAGTTTTTTTACTTTATTTTTGTGTGTTATTTTATTACATAGATTAGAAGGGATGTTCCTTAAACAAAACAAACATTTTGTACTACGCATAATTGCTTTTTGTTAATGCTGTATTTATCAGTAATTCTGTCATATTTTTTTTGTGTTGTATTTAGACACAACCTCGATGCTCTACAATAGTTGATGTTAATAAAACAATGCATTATAGCTCTTTTAGGAGAAGGTGGGTAGCTCTGAAAGAACCTTTGGGTTTCAACAGTCGAGATGGAATCACTGCTTGTCTGTCCTATTACTTTTTTTGAGGATGCCTGTTACCTTTGGGAGGGGTAGGGCTTGTTGCTGAGCAATATTGCTTCATCATGGAATCAGTTATTCAGATGATTGCGTTCAATGAATTGTACTAATCAAATCAAAATATTCCTGTTATCCTTCTATTTCCCCCATACCTTCGACTTTTACAAGTTTACTTATGACTGCAGAAGTGCAGATGCTGGGATGAGGGTGAACAATTCCACCGAGGGTAGGAGAGCAAGTGATGGCAGAACCATTGTATTCATTGTGCTTGAATAAAGGATTGCTTGATTGATGTATTTTAATAAAAGAGGGAGAATAAAAATGAGAAGTATGTAAATTTAAAAAAATACTGTTTTATATTTCAGGAAAAGGGCACATGAGAAATGAAACCTTGCTCACAATCTTGCTTTATTATCTGTATCAATTGCCATACATATACTGTAGCTGTCCAACTAGTGATGACACCTTGTTATTGTCCATTGAATGAAAGCGTCTAAGTCAAGCCTAACTTTTTTTTTACATTTCTAATTTTATTCCTCAATTGAATGGAAGTGTTTAGTCAGAGCCTAACTTTTTTTTACATATCCAATTTTATTGCCAATTAATTTTGAACTTTTTAAAGCTGAAGTTCCTATTGACAATAATTAATTATGAACTTTGTCAGGTTGTAGCAGTTTTTAGAGATAGTGGGTGGCTCTTAAAAGAGCCTTTTGGTTCTTCAGTCTCTTTAGGAGTTGTTGCTTGAGTTGAAATCCTCCCCTTGTGCCAATAATCCTCCATGGTTCTATGTCATAAAGGTGATCGCCAAAGGGCTATCCCCATTTGGGTGAGTGTACATCGTTGAAAATAAATAATGACAATGTGCACTCACAGTGATTACAAAACTATCTTTGCCCCAGGCAACCCCCTATTTAAAGATTCTCAACTCCAGGGGGGTGCATGTTGGGGGGGTTGTAAAACTTAAAAAAAAATGTAAAAAAAGGCCTCTACACAAAAAACGATTGTGCTGCAGAACCAGAGTTGGCACCCTCCCAACTGCAGCCTGCCACCCTACCCACCACAACACCTGACCAGCTTGGCAACTGACCACCACACTACACTACACCCCACATACCCTCCCTCCCCTTCCACCCATCATATGGTGTGGTCCCTCTCCCCACACATGCATATGCAAACACACATCCTGTTGCCCTTGTCACCAACCCCCGTATCCTATCAGTACCCTGCCAGGTAGTCCAGAACACAGGTGCCATGACTGAGTTGCAGTTTTTGCAGTCATTCAATCACGGTCGCCGTGTTCACTGGATACCATCCACTGTCCCTGTACAGAATTCAGCTTTTACTTCAAAATACTTCCATTAGTAATAATTTCATTAAGTTCCTACATTTTCCTGTGAGTGTGAAACCACCAGGGTCAGTGAATGTCTACCACAGGTTGGGCTTTGCATGCAACTCCCACATCACTGATCAATATAAGGAAACACTGGAGTTGCAGTTTATGCACCATAGCACACTGTATGGCAAAGAAAACTCAGAGTGGATCAGGTGAGTGATCAGTCAAGGTAAAACACCAACAGTATTAACAGTCAGGCAGACAGAATAAGGATTGCTAAATTGACTCTGCAGAAGGCACAAGCAGTGACTCAGTTCAGGCAACAGGCAGAAGCAGCAGTGAGGAAAGTGAAAGGAATCAAAAGACAAGAAAGAGAGCTGGAGGCAATGACAACAGCGATCTCAGGCAGACTCATATCATGCAACACCAAACTAAAGGGGTGAGAGTCTTGTTAATTAGTGGCACTAGTCTGTTTGTATGCCAGTGTGAATATAGAGAAATGATGGTAGATAGATAGGTAGGTAAAAACTGTAGGTGGTGGCCACTGGTGGAGAAAGCCTTCAAAGTGCAGGTGACAAAGCAAGAGATGATAAGCGGCAGTAAGCCAAAAAGAACACTGCTGTCTGGGCACTTCAGCTGCTGACTGCACTTGATAATCATGTTGTTGTCCTGAAGCAGTTCTGTTCCATTGGCAGGCTTCAAAGGAAAGAGAAAAGGCAAGTAGGTAAGGGAGGGAAAAGGGAGGGGGCTGCCACTCCATAGTTCTGACACCTATGAAGGAAGGGGATCGGAAATACAGAGTAATGAAGTTCACACCTCCTGTGTGCTGATGCGCAGAGCTGATGTGAAGAAGGGGTGGGGGAAGGAGGCCCTTGCTAGATATAGCTATAATATGTCTGCCAGCCAAGGGTCCCCTCAAAGAAAAGGCCCCATGACATTGTCTCATTTGTCCCCCTCCCTTAATCTGGCCCTGGAGGTGTCCTCAGCAGACAAAGAGTTAGTGGCACAGTGAAAGGAACTGCTAGCTAATATTCTAGTTTAATGGAGAGAGGAGCAATGCAGGTTGCAGCCATGTGTTTTTTTTTTAGCAGTTTACTTAGACTGCAGAAGTGCACATGCTGAAATTAATGACGGGGGTGAGCAATGCCACTGAGAGTGGTAGAGCGAATGATGAGCAGAACCATTTTCAGACTTTACAGCATCCTAATTTCAGGAGGATTTTGAGTACAATTATGAAAACCCACACAGTGCACTCCTAATATTCAGTCAGGAGTAAAAGAGTGGTTAAAGAGGTTTTAAATGGCAGAACAATGTGTAAACCATAACCGAATATCCCTAAGGGACATTTTTTAACAGGTTAGATGCAACTGCAGGAATGAGGAATTATATGTGAAAAAGGCTGATGAGTTTGAAAAAGATATGAGGGAGAGGGGCTATGGGAAACACTCCATCTGTCATGCCAGAGAAGTTGCCAGTGTTAAAAGCCTAGATGAATTAGTAGGAGTGAGTTGGATTAGGAAAAGAGAGAATTAACTATTTAAATGTGTTACAACTTACTCAGCTTATGTCTACTTCTGTATTTGAAAATGGTAATTAATAAACATTGGTACATTCTGGCTAGTAATAAGGGTTTTCAAGAAGTTAGCAGACATCCCCCTAGGATGTCATATCACAGAGTTCCAACTTTAAAAAATGCACTGGTTCACAGTCATTTTACAGATAAGAAAGAAAACAGTATAAATTGGCTAATGAAGGAAACTGTTGACTGTTGCCAATGTAAACAATGTATGTACTGTAAATATGTCAGATAGGGGATTGCTTTTAAGAACCCCACACTTGGAAAGATTTTGAGATTCGGTAACTTATGACCTGCAATAGGACTGGGGTAATCATCTAGCTGAATGCACCAGTGGTGCATTCTACATGGCTAAAACTATGAGAAGTTTTGAAGCAAAGATGGGGAACACTCCTGAGCTTTTGAAAGAGGTGACAACACCTATACTACTGTGGTGCATATTCTGCAACTGCCAGATAAAACCCAACATCAATCTGCTTTGTTATTCTATTGATAGAGTATGTCTGAAATGAGGAGGGGGGAAATGTTATCAACCATGTTTTAAAATGGAATAGTTTCTGGATCATCAGTGTAAGTGCTACCAAAACAATAGTGAAGAATACTACTTTTGAACTTAAAGTTTCTTTGCCCTTGGTTTGGAATATATTTTTCCTCCCTCTGCTATTACAGTGGACTATTTAAATTTATCCTGTACAAGATTAAGGTTAGCCAACTAATCTGTCTTATTCGCACAATGAATCAGAAATAGTTTTATGGACTTCTAAGGTTTCTAAGGTAAGTAGTGCAAAAGGGGCTATGAGGCCCATAACTGCACCTTTTCAATTATAGTATCCCAAGTTTTGTTTATTAAATATACATTTATCAAGTTGATTTTTAAAGGTTGTTTGGTCATTACTGGTGACGATTTCTAATGGTAGATTATTCCAAGGATTAATGAATCTTTGAGCAAAGTAGTTTTTCCTAGAGACATGAACAAACTTAGCCTTATTAATCTGTATTGGGTGACCTCTAGTATTAAATATATTTTTTTAAACTCAAAACCCATTTGAGAAAATAAGTATGGATCATTAATTATATCATACATCTAAATTAAATCTCCACAAAGACGCCTAAGAGATAAGGGCATCAAATTTAACTTTTCCAAACATAGTTCATATGGACATTTGGAGAGTCCTTTAATATTTTTAATGAATCTTCTCTGCATTTTTTCAAGAAAAGTGATCTCACTCTTTTTATATGGATTCCATAATTGTGACAAATATTCCAAATGGGGTTTAGCATAGTATCTATATAGGGGCAGCATTATCCGTGGATCCGTAGATTTAATGTTTTTTTAATTGACCATATAACCCTATTTGTTTTATTGATTGACTCATTTATTTGTTTATTATGCTCCAAATCATTTGAAATATATATGCCCACATCTTTCTCATCTACAATTGTTTGTAATGGAAATCCATTTAGGATATATGTGGCCAAGGGGTTATCATGTCCAAAGTGCATTACCTTACATTTAGATGGATTTAAACACATACCCAATGTACTGACCCAGTTTGAGATGTTATTTAAATCCTGCCATATTACAGTTATCTTTTCATCGCTACCACAAGGTCCACTAAGTTTTACATCATCTGCATATTTTATTGAGATAGATTTACAATTTTTTGTCAAATCAGTTATAAACACTAAAAATAGACAGGGGCCAAAGACAGACCCCTGGGGAATGCCACTATAGACATTATGAGATGCAGACAGATGGCCATTAATCAAGACCCTCTGTGTCCTTTGATACAACCAAGTTTTTACCCAAGCAATAATATATTTATTAATGTTAGTATCTAACAATTTGATTTTAAGAGAGTCATGAGCCATCACATCGAAAGCTTTACTGAAATTGTGATAGATGATATCCCAAGGGGAGCCTTGGTCAATGTTTTTACTAACAGTTTCACAGAAACACATAAGGTTACTGAGGTACCCTCTGCCCTTTTTAAACCCATGTTGTTCAGGGTCAACATTATTTATTAAATCACTAATGAGAGCTTTAATTAGACTCTCTAATACTTTACAAACTGATGAAGTTAGACTAATGGGCAGGTAATTTTCCCAGTTTGAATGAGATCCTTTTTTATGTATTGGAATAACATGGGCAGACTTCCATTCTTTTGGCACAAAATGGTGCATCAAGCAATATTCAAAAAATATACACAGGGGGTGGGCTAAAGAAGCAGCCAATAAATATAATAGGTGTCCACAAATGTTGTCAGGATCAGAAGAATATTTGTTTTTTAATAATTTAAGCTTCTCAAGTATCATATCATAAGTTAATTTGATTGGAGATTCATTTGTGACATCCACTGTTACATTATTTTGTTTTGTTTTATGACTATATATTTCACAACATTTTTGATTAAAGATATTAGCCATTTCTAATGGATTGTGACAAAGTATCGAATCATCCAATAGGGGTCCGGCCTGGCATGTAAGCTTCTTAAGAGAGTTTACATAAGAATAGAACACCTTACAATTATCTTTACTGGCAGTCATTGCAAGATTTATTTCCCAATTCTTTTTTACCCTTCTTATCATAGATTTACTCTTCTTTTGAATATTTAGATAAGACCAATGCTCATTTGTCTTAGATTTTAAATAGATAGCATATTTCTTATCTTTTTGTTTTAATAAGCGTTGAATATTTTTAGTAAACCATTTCAGTCTTATTTTTTTTTGTTCATGTTTAATAGAAGATGGAATGTATTTATCTCTTAAATCTAACAAAGCATTTTGGAAAAAATTCCAGCTTTATTCTAATTGTGATAAAGTCATAATATAATCCCAGTTAATACCATTTAGCACAGAAGAAATGCTTATTAAGTCAGTTTTGTTATAATGATAAATAATAGATTTATTATTACTATTGGAAGTGACTGACTGTTTTAGAGAAAACTGTATTGACTTATGATCACTATTACTAATGGGAGATAATATAGTAATATCTTGTATATTTAAATGACTTCTATGAAACACTAAATATAGAATATTGTTCCCCTAGTAGGAACTAAAATACATTGTTGGATGTTAAGTTGTTTAGAGCAAGCTAGGATTTTTTTTACCTGCACTAGAAAGGGCAAAACCTTTATCCCAGAAAATGTCCCCCAAATTGAAGTCCCCAAGATAGAACCATACTCACAAGCATTTTCAAACTCAGTAATGATACTTTCCGTGTATGTAATGTCCACACTTGGAGGTCTATAACAGACACCCAAAATAATATTTTCAAAGCCAGTTAAGAGTTTCACCCCTACTGATTCAATTTTATTATCAGCATCCTTGATTACATTTGATATTTCGACACAGTTATAAACATCTTTAATTAGTATGGCCACACCTCCACCTATTCTATTTGTTCGATTCCATTTAAAAATTTTAAAATCAGGTATAATACAGTCCAAGTTTATGTTATCAGACCCCCATGTTTCAGTAATTGCAATGATATCAATATTGTCTTCCTGGACACATAAGTTGAGCTCATCAGTTTTACTATTTACACCTCTAGCATTGAAGTAAAGAAATGAAATGTGTTGTGAGTTGCCATGTTCAGACTGCATATTATCAGGAATTGTGTTAAGACAGGGTAGATAAGCAGACCTCTCCCCGTGGAACTAGTTTAAATGCAGATTAATGGCTTGCAAGAATTGCTTTCCCAGGAGGGATGACCCACATCTGCTAAGATGCAATCCACCCCACTATATAATTCAAAATGATCAATGAATTCTTCCCAATGAGTTATACAGGATCTATTTTGAGACATACACCACTTTCTAAGCCAGTCATTATACTGATGTATTTCCAAATTCACATATTGAGGGGCTCTAAGAATAGGGAGAATGTCTGACATAATAATATCACAATTTAATTCAGTTAAAATAGTGGTTAGGGCTACAGTTTGTTGTTTTACTGTGAACACCTCATCTCTACCAATATTATTTGCCCCAGTGTGAACAACAACTACTGGATTAACCCCTCTATCAGAAAGAATATTTGGAAGCATACATGTAATATTTTGTATCCTAGCACCAGAAAAAGATGAGCAAGTCCAATGTTTTTTGTCAGGATTACAAATATTTCTATCCAGGTGTTTTACGATAGAGTCACCTAATACAAATACTTGCCTTTTACCATTTTAACCTGAAGAGTGGCTAACAGGGTTATTGCTATTATTAACCAAGGCTGTGTCCATTAAGTAAATAAGATCACCAGAAGTAATTTTGGGGCCATCTATTGATGTAACAGAGGTATAATCAGTCAATACATCAGGGGAAATAGTAGATGCATTTGGAATGTCATCCATTAAATTAAGCAAAGGATCAAATCTATTACCTGTGTTTAATATAAATTTTTCTGCTCTTCTACCTTTTTTAAATGGCTGCCTATTTTGAATTTCATACCAGCTTTCATCTGAAGCAATATGTTGATCATCCACTCGCATTATTTTTCTATTACGAGAGTCATACATTGATGGCTCAACTACTGTAGTGTTTAGGGGTGCAGAGGTCTGGGGGAAGTCCATAGGACTAACAGATGTTTCAAAAACATTATTACTAATACTTGGTGGCAATAACAAATTATTTGAATGGGCTAAATTCATTTGTAAGGACATTTCATTCTGACTTTTCTCTAATTCAACCATACGTTCATTAAATATGGATATGTCATGTACTAGGTCTTTATTTAATACACAGTTCTCACAAGTAAATTGAGCAGCAGCCATGTTTGCACATATTAAGTCATACATGAAACAATTGTTACATTGTATGTACCATTTCTCATCTAAAGTTGTGATTGTAGATGCCATGGTTTAAAATGCAACAAGTGGGTAAAATAAGGCAAAAACGACTATTTTCCTAGTCTTACTTCAACAGTGCCCAATAGAATTTTAGTCTTAGGTATTTTGGAAGGCCAACATTAATTACCTTCACCACCTGCAATGCTGAACAGGCTAAACATGCACCAATGCGTGTGTCTTTGCTCCAGCTCGGCTCGCCCTGCTCTCAGGGGCTCACTTAATATAGTGAGTAACGTCCTATACGGAATCCCAGGGGTCACAAAAATCACTTGTTGGTAACAACAGTACGTATGGGTACTGCAATCACCAACATTCCAACCTTTTTAATTAGGAAAATATGTTTTTGTCATGTAAGTTATCTATAAATTATTGCCTTTTAGTGTTTATGTTAGAAGGTTATTGGTTGTGGTTTATTTGATGATTAGATATTTTCTTGCTTTTTTAATGCCTGTTTTTAAATTGTGGCATCATGATACATCATCCTCAGTAGCCACATAAAAGATGGGGCAATATTAGTATACAACAGCCTTTTTGTCTGAAACACATCGTGCATGTATTATCACTAGTCACGTCTACTGAGGTTTTATAATGATTGTCTTATATTGTTAAAGAGACAAGAAAACACTTTTGTATATGAATCATGGCATTTGATTGTCATTTTTAAACTGAGGTGATGAGAGCTCAATTCTTCTGTTTTTATTTCAGGTGTCTTCCACCTGCCCAGTTCTGAGGCACAATGCAAGTTGCAGGAATGTGTCCAACATTTCCTCCAGCCAGACAAGATGGTGTGTCTTCAGTGTAACCTTCTCAAATGGGAATAAAAGCATCCCATGTAGTGAGGGTGTTTGTCAGGAGGTCTCAGTTGTCTCAGTGGTATTGGTGTTACAGACCCTTATGTCAGTGACCTCAAAAGCAGGTATGGCAAACAGAGTGTCCGATAAGTTGAAAGCTAGGTCAGCTACAAATTGACTATTCGAAATATCTGGAGTGACACACATGCTGTGGTGGTGCCTGTGGGCTGATGATGGATGGCGGCTTTCGTTTGAGTCTGGCATAACACTGTGCATACAAGTATAAACCAAAAGGGGCAGCTCAAAAACCACAGTGCAGCGTTTCTAAACCAACTCAAGGTGAAAAAATAAAAACTGCACTCAAAGCCTTTTATAGTTGCTCAAAAGGTTTCATTGTGCAAATGGAGTAACCCAGCTGACCAGACACAAAAAAAACACCTCAATGTTACGCACAGGTGCACTCTGGCAAGAGGCTAAAGTGTTCATCTACTGCCACCTTTTAAATTCAAGTGAATTAAAGAGACAGGTGAGAACTGGTAAAACAGTACATAACATAATACATATAAAACCACCTAATTTATCGGACACTCCATTTATGTCACAAGATAGATGGTTTAGTGATGCTGATTGGATAAATAACATGCAGCCTGACACAGAAAGCTCCTGTTACAGTACAAATAAACAAATCTGAATGTAGCAGAACTGATACTCACAGTATATACAGTATATGCACCTAAGTAACAAATCATGGAACTAAATAAACAGTAATGCAGAACAAACAGATGTAGAACTGCGAAAGCATAAATGCAGGCACAGCAACTGCATAGGCACACATAAAAAGACCACCCAGGGGAGGAGATTTGGTGATGATTTTTGCAAAAGGAGAAGGCTTCTGGATATATAAATTGAGGGTGATGGGGGTATTGGGGACGAACTGATAAAACTAAATTAACCCAATACTGGTAGAATTTAGAAGTGACCCCAAATTGATTTACTTATAGGGAGCCTTTCTATGTTGGCTCATGCTTGCACGCCAGCCATCATATTGCAGTAGTTGCAGATTTGGAGGTGCGAACACTGTGGGTGAATGCAGGGCATGCATCAGTAGGTGCGTCCCTCATTCCCCAATAAGGCAGCATGCAGGCATCACACCAGCAACATGTAATGTGGTGCACACATCTAAGAAAAGGCCTGCTGCAATAAGAGCCAAGTTCGTCATGCAGTGGCACCTCCCGACGTGCCTTTCCTGGTGAAGCATTCTAGTAAACATGGTGGCAGTGACTGTCGCCACCACCTGCCACAATGCCGACTTTGGGGGTGCCCAATCCACCTGTCAACATGCCCTGACCCAGTTCATGTTCTGATGGGGGAGCCCACTCCCTAGTTGCATGATGGTCCCACATTTGTTGTGTGCTGAGGGGGGTGCCCTATCCCCCTCGGCTTTAGCCCTCCCTTCAGTATGTGCCAATGGGGGTGCCCAATCCCCCATCAGCTAGCCCCAAACACTCAGGTGGCAAGCTGGGTGCCCACCCTAGTGTGCCAAATGGTACTGTAAAAAAAAACTGTCCCACAATGTTTTTTTTTAACCTGTAAAACAAGAAAACAGTCCCTTGTGGTCTGTCCTGATCCCTCCCCCAACCTGCACACACCCTTCCTCCCCACACACACCCTCACCCCATACTTACCTCTGGAGTCTGGCGTGACGATCTTCGGTGGACCGGAAACACGTCTGCACTCTTCAAAGCTGACTGCACATGGAAGAAATGCCGATAAGCTGTACAATGGCATAAATAGGTTTTTTTCGACTTTGGTGCATATCTCAGGCATTTTTTGAAATATTTGCACCACTTTTTCAACATGGTGTTATTGGGGCCCCTCCTCATGAATTCAGTCACTGTCCTGGTGTTATTCGGTCCCAAAAGGTGATTTTGCGGTAACTGCGTGGAATCACCTTTTGGGAAAGATTAATGAAATGACAGTGCCACTGTTCATGAGGTGGACTCTCAAAAAGCCTATGTTGCAAATTTGGTGAAAAAATCCAAAAAAATGTTTTACATGCGTGCATTGCGCAGTTTCCACGCACGCTCGTAACTTCATGAATTTGTAATATTTTCACTCCAGATTTTCAACGTTGACATTTTTCCACACCTCCTTATGAACAGTACATGCTGACATTTTACATATCCTGGCCAAAATGTGTTTTCGCACTTCCGGCACAGAATAGCGTGGTCGCTGTGTGAAATTAGTTTTTGGGACAGTTTGAGAAAATGACAGTGACACTGTTCATGACCAGAGGTTCTAAAATACACATGTTGAAAATTTGGTGATAAAAGTCCATAAAATGACTGTGTTACAAGCATGCATTGCGCAGTTTCCACGCACCCTTGTAATTTTGCAAATTTGCAATATTTTTATGCCAGATTTTCAACACTGCCATTCTTTGACACCTCCTTATGAACAGTACAGCTGCCATTTTTCACATCCTGCCCAAAATGTGTTTTTGCACCTGTGGTGCAGAATGGCTTGGTTGCTGTGGGAAATCAACTTTTGGGACAGATTAACAAAATCACAGTGCCACTGTTCATGAGGGGAGATCCCAAAATGCCTATGTTGAAAATGTGTCTCTTCAGGGTGGGGGTGAGGTTGGTGTCAGTGCAGTACTTCACTGCCATTCCTGTTATGCATCTCTAACTCCTGCACTACCAATGCTAATGCCAGCGAGACAACATTCGGCATTGACAAATGCTTGTTTTATGTGTGCCTATGCAGTTACTGTGCCTGCATTTGTGCTTTTGTAGTTCTGCATCTGTTGATTCTATATACATATTGTATGTCAGTTCTGCCTTTTGCAGGTTCTTTTGTCATATAATAGGAGCATTTTCTGTCAAGGCAAATATTAATTAGCTGATCAGCATCACTGTGTAAATTATTTATACCTGCATTAATGAGATTACTGAGCTTGATGATGGACCATATTTTCAAGCCGTTTGTTTTGTTAGAGGACCCAGAAACTCAGAAAAGTAATTTGTGGAGCATGCCTTCATCAGTTCGCCCACAGTAAAGGTACAGTACAGTCCTGATTAACCGAACCCCTGGTTAACCGGAACTCCCTCTTATCCGATCCGCGTTCTTGCCGCACATTATTTTGCAATGTTTTAAATTCAGTGGCAAGAGAACCCAGATTGCAGAATTGCTGATAGTCAAAGACAGCCAGTGGGTCTAAATACAGTACTGTACTATTGTACTGCTGCTCACCTTATGTCTGCCACATGGTGGCACTCAAGTCCCTTAGCAACAAGCAGGCTGCAGTGGTAAGACATCCCCTAGGAAAGAACCATGCAGTCAGTGGCTAATTCAAGTATGGACAGTGCCTGATGTCGCAAATCTCCACCTGAGTAGTCTGTTTTTTTGGGGGGCAAAGTGGTGTTGCCTTGCATAAAAAATACAGGTACAGTTCTGTACTGTTCTATGTGTAGTCAGAGACAGCAGTGATACATTCTTTTTTTATTAATTTTCAATCACCTGAGTTATTTTGGTCTCATGTGGTCTATGCCGTCATGAAGTGTTTCCTAGTTTTGGGTTGTGGTTCATAGTTTGTTCTGCCCCAGCCCTTTTCTGCACAATATGAAGATTTCAGAAACAGAAGAACAAGGCAAGGTTAGTGAGCAAGTCTAGGGGTGACTGTGAGCTGAGCAGGAGTGGGATGGAGGGATCAGAGGGATTAGAGACAGCATGTGTTTTGTTTGCGTGGTTTTCAGCTTACAGAAAGACAAAAATTAAAAAACATTTGTCAGTCCAAGTACGATTGATTTTTATGCAATAAATGCTTGATGTACAGAATGTGTGAAGCCTTTCATGTTAGCCAGCATGGTACAGTACAGTATCTATACTATACAGCACTTTCAGTACAGCATTCTGTTCAGTTAAATGGAATTTCGATCTTCCGGACTCCCGATTATCCAAACTAATTTTATGTCTCCTTGGTAGTTCAGATAATCGGGACTGTACTGTACTTGCAAAAAGGGAAGGCTTCTGGCAAGGCAAATATTAATTAGTCGATCAGCATCACTGTGTAAATTATTTATACCTGCATTACTGAGGTTACTGGGCCTGATGATGGAACGGCAGTGAATGGCATGACTTGCTGCTGTACACTTGCATGTAGGAGTGTTGCAGGCCTGTAGAATGTCGGGTCCCATTCATGTCATGGACACTGGACACACATACTTGTCATGCTTCTGATGACTACACTGCTGTCCCTCTCTAAGGGTCCCAGTCTGCTGTTGCATTTCGTCTCTCTGACTCTTTCTCTCTCTCTCGGGTGCTCATTATGACAAGCACAGTCAGGGATGGACAATGCACAAAGCATCGGGGGGGAGATGTATTACACAATGGTGCTCACTTGCTGTCTCTTTCTAGTGCATGGTCTGCTGCCATTGTTGCCATTCTGTGACTCTCTTTCTCACTTGAGAGCACTCCTTATTTCTGGCAGTCAGAGGGACTGACATTGCACAGAACATCTGGGGAGAGAGAAAGGGATGCAGACGCAGACTGCAGCAGTGGCAGACACACAGGGAGGGAGGAGACACAGGCAGGGTAGGCTATGAGGACTGTATCTCTCTGTCTTGTGGGGGAAAACATGGCTGACAGGAGGGTGCTTGAATTACTGCTATCAATATCATGACATTGCCGGGGGACAACTGTTATGGGATGGCAGGATTTCTCGCTGGACCACAGACTTTCAATAGTCACTTGCTTGACCATTCTCCACTCTATATATGCTGCCTAAACACCATGCTGCTCCTCTGTTCACATTCCTAAACTGCCTTCCCCAGCTGCCAGCAGAGCAGACATCCTCATTGAAATGTTGCTCTCACAGTGACATGAAACTACAGTGCGGGTGACAAAAATGCACAACATGACAGTACTGAGGCTTTCACCATGGGAGGGGAGGAGGGTAACAGAAACACTGGCTGCACTCTCCATGCATGCTGAACAGTACAGGCACACAGAAATGAGCATTACCTTTGACAAGGAGCATGTTCAGGGATTGAACAATACCTTTGATTGTGCTTACGCAACTGGATGAGATGATGCTTGTGTGACTTGATTATGTTTGTGGCTATCAGCCTCTCTATTGGTGGGATATACCACCCTGTAGGGGTACAACACAAGGAACCCTAGAGGAGGGTTCCCCCCCAATAGGTGCCATGGTAATTACTCCATTGGCTAAAGGTTTCTTAGGAAGAAGCCCACAGGTAAGAGAGATGAGCCACTGGAGGAGGAGGGGTGGATGGCTGGGCAAAGAGAAATGAATCCTGGGAAGACCCAGGGTGAGTGATGTTTATAAAGCCTGATGGGGGAGTGACATAGTTGCTCCTCCCATTGAACTTCATTCTTACAGCCTTACCATTCAATTGTGCTTATGCAACTTGATGAGATGATGCTTGTGTGACTTGATTACTTTTGTGGCTAGCCACCTCTCTATCTGTGGGATATATCACTCTGTAGGGGTATGACATAAAGAACCCTAGAGGAGGGATCCCACCTATAGGTGCCACTGAAATGATTCCATTGGTTAAAGGTAGCTTAGGAAGAAGCCAAAAAAGAATACCCAATTGGGTGTTGAGCATCGAAGAAGGCAGAAGTAGAAGATGTCAAGACTGGAAATAAATGTAAGGATATAGGTAGGAATAACAAAAGAACATGAGGAAAGGTGACGATGATGAATGACATGAAATCTGAGAAGATGATTAAGGGCGAATCTCCTATAGGGTGAGGGGATAGGCGGGACCACCATCCGACTCCATCCAACAGTGGAACCTAACTAAGGAACCTAAGAAAGTACTAACCATAACTAATGTTATAATCATTGACATGGAGACGAGGAAAAACCCCCTTTGAGGAGGAAACCTCTGGGGATCCAAGGCCTGGGTCGCCTTCCCTCCAGGCTAATAACGTTTTTGATTTAAGGACGTATGTCACTAAAGAGAAGGATATGAGTAGGGAAGATGATGACGGGATAGGGAAAACTCCAAAAGAAAGCAAATATCAAAGAGGAGACAGGAAATGAACTTGAAAATGAACTTGAATGATGGTGGAGAACAGTCAGCCCTTAGCAAAGGGCAATGGCTTAGCAAAGGGTAATGGAGAGGAAGGCATGTCCTTGAGCAGAAATTGAGTCAATTCAAGCAAGGGGCATTCAGATGCACCCATGAGAAGACTGAGGATGATGAATACTGATGATGATGATCTTTGCAAAAGTGCAGTAGGTTGATGAGGTAATAATAATAACAATAATAACTTTATTTTTAAAGCGCCTTTCAAGAATATCAAGGCGCTTTACATCAAACACAATATACAATATCAATTTAAAACAAATAAAAATACATTAAAACAACATTTAGTTAGAACAAGCCATACAATTATTCAAACAATAACAGGTATTTATAAATAATTTCCATTAATCGTCCAGATACACTAAATCCCATAAGTAGGTTTTTAAATCTTTCTTAATTATCTCCATGGAGGTGCACTCCCTTAACCGGCGTGGTAGAGAATTCCAAAGAGTGGGTGCGGCATAAGAAAATGCTCTGCTACCCGAAGATTTTAAATTCACTCTTGGAATCTCTAACAACCCCCCGTCGGCCAAGTGGAGCGATCGGCCGGGGCAGTAAGGCACCAGAAATTCTTTCAGATAGGTCAGACCCTGATCATGAAGGCCTTTGAAAATCAATAAAATGACTTTAAAGGTGATCTGCCACCGTATAGGAAGCCAGTGCAGTTCGCGCAGCACCGGTGTAATATGACTGGATCTCCTTGTCCCAGTCAACACCCGGGCTGCATCATTCTGCACCAGCTGAAGGCGATGGATTTCAACCCCAGAAAGCCCAAAGTAAAGGGCATTGTAGTAGTTCAAGCACGAGGACACGAAAGCGTGGACCAATGTTGGTAGGGAGTCAGACGGAACAAGGTGATGCACCCTGGCAATATTCCTAAGATGGTAAAAGGAAGTCCTGACAACGGCCGACACTTGAGATTGAAGGGTCAGCTTATTGTCCAGGACAATCCCAAGGTTGTGCACCTGTTCAGAGGCAGAAGTGACACACCACCAAGAAAAATTCCAGAAGGCGTGCCACCATGTGACCTCGCTATCTGACAACCCGGGTCCACCACTAACACCTCTGTCTTCTCTGAGTTCAACTTTAACCAACTAGAATCCATCCACCATTGGATTTCTTCCAGACAGTTGTTAAACACTGAGAGTGCTCCATCCTGGTCAGGTGCAAAAGACAAGTATAGCTGCATATCATCTGCGTAGCAGTGAAACCTCAGCCCATACCATCTTATAATATGTCTGAGGGGCAGCATATACACTGCAAATAACATGGGTGACAGCACTGTACCCTGAGGCACCCCGCACAACAAAGGAGTTGGGCAGAAGGAATAAACTCCCGACACAACTCTTTGTGATCTCCCAGTAAGGAATGAAGTGAACCATTTTAAAACAGTTCCCGACATTCCACAAATTGACCTCAGGCGTGCTAACAACACCAAGTGATCCACAGTGTCAAAAACTGACGAGAGATCGAGAAGAACTAGAATGGAACGCTTTCTTCTGATCTCTCGCCTCAGAAGATCATTAAGCACCCAAACCAGCACAGTCTCGGTGCTATGTCTTTTACGAAAACTGGATTGGAAGGATTCATAGACATTATAGATGGTTAAATGGTCTTCCAATTGGGCTGCCACTACCTTCTCAATAACCTTCCCAATAAAGGAAGATTAGAGATAGGTCTGTAGTTTGAAAAACAGCCTGGGTCCAGAGTAGCTTTTTTCAAGAGGGGTGTCACCACTGCCTCTTTCAAGGAGTTAGGAAACTCCCCAGACTCTAAGGAACACCAGACTATTTGCACCATAACTGGACCGATGATCTCAAAACAACCCAAAATTAGGGGAGTTGGTCCAGGGTCCAAACTACAGCTCATAGGCCGCACACTATGGATGATCCTCATAATACCCACGTCTTCCAGTTGGTGAAAGGAACTCCAAGAGAACTGAGGTATTGTGAGCGCGCGCTGTTCCACAATATCACCCTTAGAGATTGCCGGACGCAAGCCCACCCTGATGTCAGCCACTTTAGTTGCAAAGAACCGAGCAAGCTCCTCGCACTCTATTTGTGAAAAGGTTTTTCGGACTTGCAGACAGACTGGGTTGCACAGTCTGCCTACAGTCCGAAACAGCTGAGCCAGTCAATTCTGTGCAACTGCAATCTCCTTGGACAGGAATTCTGCCTTCTTATGGGTGATTGCAGATTGATAGACAGAATAATGTTCCATCAATCTAAGGTGGTCGGCATCAAGGGCGGATTTGTGCCAACAATGCTCTAACCTTCGCCCCTGTCTCCGCAACTCCCTCAAAGTCCCATCGAACCAGGGGGACCTGGGGTGGAGGGATAGGGGGCACTCACGAACAGGAGCAATAAAATCCAGGGCACCCGTAATGGCCGTATTATAGGCCACCACCAGCACCTCTGGGTCACTGCTAGTCAACACGAGGGATGAGAGGTCAAGGACCACCACAAGGCCCTGGGAAGTAATATTCTGTAATGGGCAGTACCAGATCATCTCCACAGGGGAAGGCCTTCTTGGGGGGGTGTAAAAATTGAACCTCATGGTGTGGTGGTCAGACCAAGCGACTGATTCCACCCCCACGTTGGATGAGTCAATCCTTAAGAGGAAGACTAAATTCTAAGAGTGCCCAGATTTATGTGTAGCAGTGGAAACTACCTGTGTAAGGCCCAAAGAAGACATAAGTTGGAGGAAGTGATTACCAAATTGTGAGAGTTAATCATCAACCCAGGCATTAAAGTCACCCAGAACCATCAATCTGGGTGACTCAAATGACATATCAATGAGGAAGTCTGCTACTTCCTGTAAGAAGTGTTTCCCATCTCCGGGTGGATGGTAGATGAGAACGATTTGAACGCCTACACCTGCTAAAACTGTACACTCAAAGGATTCAGCCTCACCTACTACCACATTCGTGAGGCCCAATTTAGTCTTAAAACAGACTGCTACCCCGCAGTCCACTCTCGGGTGGTGAATCACCGAGTACCCGGCCGGAATCATGGCCTCCAATATGGGGCCCGAATTTTCATCCAGCCAGGTCTCGGTGATGCAAGCCAGGTCAGTTGAACCAATATGATCAGCTAAAATAGTGGTCTTATTCCTAACAGAACTGGCATTGCATAACACCGCCCAAGTTGGACAAACCTTGGAAGCTGTCCGGCCTATCTACCCACTAAATTCAGTAGTGCCCTTGGGTATGGGCACCAGACAGAGGAAACCCTGGTCTGGATTCCATTTCACCCCAGGATGCCTTCTGGACTTAGTAACCCCAATACAGTGGTCCCATTCTTTTATCCTCTCCTGTTCGCCCACCCCTTCCCTCCTCACTCTCCTATAAACAATCCCCAGCAGTCTACAGCACTGGTATGTCTCGAACTGTAAGGGGGGGGGAGTATAAAAAGGGCAGAGGGCGCAAAGAGAGGAGGATGAATAGTGCACCACTGTGGAGCCTACCGGCCAACACATATTTAGCTCAAACTAGACAAAATAAAACAAATATCTAACTAAACTAATCTAAAACTCTGTATGCCTGTAATTAAAATCCGAAAATCCTCCAAAACAATAATAACTTAAACAATAAACCCAACCCAATAAAACCTACAAAACCACCCTCCTCCCCAACTGGATAGACTTCAAACCCAGAAACAAAATAAATAAAATAAATACAAAATCCTCTCTCACAGGATAAAATAAATATACAAATATAAATCCCCCCACCACCTCACATCCAAGGGAAAGGGAGAAAATTTGGGCACTCCTACTACCCAAAATACACACAATAATCAAACAAAAAATAAAAATAAACAAAAACAACACAATAAAACAAAAGAAAAATAAATACAGGTGTCCTGGTCCTCTCACTAACCAGGAGACCAAAAAATAGAAAGTCTGGGAAAGAAGTCAACCAATGGTAGGAGAAGTCGAGGTGAATCCAACCGCAGCTTTAAATAAACCAATTAAATCCAAGAGTCATGGAGGATCAAAAAATCAGCAGACTTTTGAACAAAGTGCTAGTGCATTTCAAAATCCAGCTAACAGCAAGAGGGGCTCTCATCACCTCTTAATCTGAGCACTGCATAATACCCAATGAGAGGTACGCTCAATTGATCGATGTGAGTAAATAGACTCTGAGGCAAATAAGGCATGCTTGGAACCAGATGGTATGCTTGGGTCAAGCTATCGATGGGAGCAAATGGACAATACATGATGATGAGATATGAACTGGACCAGGAGTGGTATTATGCGATGAGAATGATTAGACCCTGAGGTAGGACTGAGCAAAGCAGAACCAGTCTTAGGCATGAGGACACCAGATGGACTAGGGTAAGAGGAGAAGATGAATAGGAAAGGTGATGCAGGATAGGGAAAACCCCAAAAGAAAGCATGAGGCAGAGAAGGAGAGGAATGGATGGGGGGTACTGTGATGGAGTGAAGCCTTGATTGGAGTGAATCCTTGATAGCTGGTATGAGTAAGGTGTGTTGTGAGAGAGGAAGTACAATGATGGAAGAAAGCCTTGAAGGCTTGGATGATTGAAGGTGAGACATGAAATAAATGTTGGAAAGGGTGAAGAAGAGACATGACATGAACCTCGAATGAAGATGGAGAACAGTCTGCCAGCCCCTAGCAAAGGGGCAATGGACGTGAAGGCATATCTTAGAGCCTCTATGGCTGGACAAGGAAGGTAAAATAGGAAATGGATGAGGTACGATGATGGATTGAAGCCTTGGAGGCTGGCACAGAAAAAGCAAGGTAAAATAAAAGGAAACCAGGAAAATGGGGCATAGGATTCATTGAACAGTACAAGCAAATGGGAACAAGTCAGGTTCCATGGTATCCCCTAAACCAGTAAAATGTAATGATGCCTTAGAATTGCATGTCCCCCCAAGAGAGTTAATGGGACAAGTGATAATCAGGATTCAAATGAAAGTCTTGAAGAATCTGCGAATAATATTGAAGGTGAACTGCATGTTTCCGCATTGACAGGACAAGACGCAGTAATTAATAATGAAGTAATGCAAGGAGAACTGGAAGAAAGTCAGGAGAGAAATAATGATGTGGTGGAAAGGGGAGCCACAGAGGAGCAGTCCAAAGAGTCCACAACAAACCACGATGTACATAGGCATGCTGGTCATTTTTACACCAAGAATTGAACCTGCAAAAAGACAGAATGCGGTCAGAATTAAATATAGAACTGGTCTGTCGGAACCCCCTGACCAAAGGTATGTAGTCAGAACACTATTAAAGGCAAAGTGTAATGCAACAGAAATTGGTCATTGATAACTCACCCCGGATCTGATCCGTGATGTTGACTTCAAAACAACCACCAGTTTAGAATGAATTTGGAGCAGGCAAGCAGCAGAAGTAGCAAAGTACAGGTGAAATGACGAGGCGGGGTGGAAGAGACCTGAGATATCCCTGACGCAGACCCACAGGAAAAGGAAAGCCAGACCAGGAACCCCGACAAGCAAAGCAAGAGTGGAGGGGTAGAGGGCTGCAGGACCAAAGAGCCTGGAGAAGGTTGGCGAGGAAGCAAGTGGCAAGAACTCTGAAAGGAGAAACCAGAGGGCAGGATGTATGAAAGTGTGATGTGAGGGAGAGTAGAGGAGCGGGAGCATGTTGGGCAGGGAACCTCCAGAGGGAAAGGCGAAAGCTGAGGGAAAGACTCACAAGCACCGAGACCCAGATGTGGTGGGTGACACATGCACACAGTGTCTTTAGAGAGATGGAGCTGCAGCAGAATAGGAAGGAAGAGAACACTAGGGAGACATTACTAACAGATGAGGAATGGGAGGGAGGATGCAAGAAAAGATGAATGGAGAAGGAAGGGGTAGAGAAGAGCACGATGGCATCAGAAGGAGAGACAGCACCACATCAGCAGGGATCAGTGGGTTGGCCGGCCTCAGGCAGGCAGGCAGGTGGGGAGAAATGCACACAGTGTAGGTGGCCAAAAAAAATGAGAGAAAAACAGGTTCAAATGGAGAAACAGAAAAGACAGCATGGAGGGTTGGGCCTCCAGTTGCAAAGAGAAAAGAATCCTGGGAAGGCCCAGGGTGACTGACATTTGTAAAGCCTGATGGGGGAGTGACGTAGTTGCTCCACCCATCGAACATCAGGCTTATAGCCTTCCCATTCTGAATACATAGAACAACCACCTGATCAGCTGCAAGCAAGTCAATTCAGATGTTATACCTGAGTTGTCATGTGGTTTCAGTTAGGTGAGTTTTAAAATCTTAAATAGCAGATATTTGTTTAATAACTATTTACTAAAAGTAAATCAAATTAATAGTGCTACTTTTTAAAGAAAAATACACTGTGCCTGCCCTGTTTCATCTATCCAGCAAGCAGACAGCAGAAAATTATGGGGCACACAGGTAAGTGTACTCCAAACTTTACACAATAAAAAGTTTAAGCCTGAACTTTACTTCAGTTTTCTCTCACAATTAATTTAGGAGTGAGTATAAGGGCATACATACTGACGATAAATACAACACTGCATGTCAGACTCGGGTCAAGCCACCCTCTGCAGGGCTTCCCCACAGAACCAGCAGCAGGAATAGGCTACTCCACTGCAAGAATTGCTGTCAACCCTCGTCAGTCTGTGGACAACTGAAGAGTGAGGACTGGAGCACAGCAGCAGTCAGGAGAGAGAGAGAGCGACCTATGGCCCCTAGGGCTTCTCCCCCAAACAAGAATGTCAGCTATTGTCCCTGAATGGTGGTACAGAGCTGGTGAGTGCTTCCATGGAGGGACACAGAGTGAGGAGGGAAGCGAGAGCCTTGGAAAATATGGAACTGCGATTGGTTTTCCAGGACCACAGTATGAACAGCATGCACTGGCAGCTCACTCAGCCCTAGTCTCACAATCACCATCTCTGCCGTTTCTTCTTCCCCATTCTGTGGAGCACACTCAGTTTCTCTGCTGCAAGTGTATGTAGATCACCTGCTGACATTAGGGACATGGATACAGGAGAATGAACAGCTGTAACTCTGTCCTGCATGCCGTGGGAGAAGCGGTGGGCTCTCTCTTTCTCTCTCTCTGAACACAACCTTTCCTGTCTTTTTCTTCAAGGAGCCATATTCCTATTGAAAAAGAACTGCAGATGCTTTGTGGTTTTCCGACTTGGAGTTCCATCGGAAGTTTGTTAATCAAGGAGCCACATCCTTATTCAAAAAGAACTGCAGATGCTCTGTGGTTTTCCAGCTTGGAGTTCCATCGGAAGTTTGTTAAAATTAATCAAAGTTCTTCCAGGTTGGGTAAACAGAAAAGTAGTGTGAGCACAGTAGTACATGGTGAAAAGAGGAGCAAGGACTTTTCTCACCTCATGAGGTTGTGCATTTACAGCCTGCTTTTTACTAGTAATAGGACTGCAGGGCTCCGCCCACCTGCAGCCCTAAGAAGGGACTTTAATTAGTGTAGGTGGATTTGAAATTCAATTATTCATTCAGTTAGGAACAAATATTGCACATTATCATTCAGTTTATTGGTAAGAGAATCTTATGGATCCTGCTCATTAGAGAAATCTGTAAAAGGTATTATAAATCTCATAATCTTCTTCAAAATACAGATTCCAGGGAAATAATGAATGATACTACAGCTGCATGGGCTACTTTGAGCATTTGATGTTTTAATTTATTTTTAAGTGGTTTCCAGGTAGAAAAACTGATACTGGAGCTTGTTCTAGTTTGAGTAAGAGGATTTTAAAATTGGAACAGCAGTTTCTAGATTAGCATATTTCAATTCATGTTTCAGAATTATACAATGTTTATTGGATTTAATAGAATGACTATCTCTCTTTTCTCATAACGTGTCTGGTATTGACTGTAAGGAGCCATGCATTTTCAGTTGTTATGACAGCTACAGTAACTCCCATTCTATGTCACCAGTTATGTAATGCTTCCAACTAGAGTGGTCCTCAAGGAACCTACTATGTAGTGTAGTGGCTATTGTCATTCCTGTCTAGAAGAAAGATGATCAGTGCACGGTTTATTACAAGCAAGACCGATATATTTGTTTCCAATATTGGTCAGAATAGCAGAGACTGGAGAATCAATAATTATACATTCATTTATTCAGGACGATATCATATATTAAGTATATTTAGGTCTATTTTCCATGACACTGAATCTGCTCTCTTAGGGCTAATGGGCAACATCAGTAAGGCCATACACAGTTGCTGGTTTACTGGTATTGTACCTTTTGATTTCTCTATGACTTGTGAAACTGTGTACCACAAAGCTACTGATCAACTACTGATCAAAATAGTATGTGTTTATATCAACCAAAAGGAAATCTTATATGATATATTAAAATGAGCATCCCAAAGTTCTTTAATGCACTAACTTTTCTTTTCTGCTTTTATAAATTATCTCATAGAAATTTATGATTATTCAAAACTTCATCTGAATGCAGATCTGACCATTGAGTGTTTAGCTGCATAATTACTGTGTCCCTCTTGGTTATTAGAGTGCATTCTCATGTTCTGTGGTGAGAGAACTGTGAAGCAAAGCTAAGCAGTTCTGACTCACAGAGGATGAGAGAAAGTTGTATAACCATAAGAGACAATTGCACTGTACATCTAAATATATAGTAAATCATGATAAAAACTTCTGGTTTAAAATGTGGATCATGAATTTAAAATCAAACTGTTTTATCTTTTCTGAAAATTAGAGAAACCCCATTGCAGAAAGTGAACTACTGTATGCCAGATAAACTTCCTTCCATGAGACACCCTTTTTGATGCATAAGACAACTTGGAATGTTCAGAAATAAAGTCACGATTGATAATGTTTGCAGTAGTGGTTTTCCTTCTTCCAATTGTTTAACTTCAGTCAGGGTTGAATTACTTATTATGATAATTGTGAAATAATCATCTTATTCATAAACAAAAACAAAACAGCACCCTTGGTTTGGGATCCTAACTCTAAACATAACAACATAGCAAGACAGTAATTTAAGGTTGGAAGGGACACTAGGCCCATCATGTCTCTCCCCTGCTTCATTTGCAGGGCTGAAAAAAGTATTCTGTTCAAACATGGACTAATTCATAAAAAATCACTACATTCTCTGCTATGCTGGGTACCCATTAATTCCATTGTGTTGAATACCTGTATTGTCTTTAAATCCACAGCCTCTGCTACAGACTGTTCCACAGGATCACTCCCATCTAGCTGAAAAAGTACCTTATAATTGTACCATGGGTAGAGTATGTCCACATGTTCTACTGGAAAATTAAATATCTCCCTGTGTTTAATCTTGTTGATTCCCTTACATATGTAGAAAATGGATATTATGTCATCTCTTAAATTTGTTTTTTCTATAGAGAACATGTAGAAACATAGAAACATAGAAGTTGATGGCAGATAAGGACTGCAAGGCCCATCCAGTCTACCCATTAAAGGCTTCTAGTCTCTCCAGATAGCTTTTGTCCTCAATTTCTCTGATCATTTTGGTGGCTTTATGTTGCACCTTCACAATGCAATCAGTACCTACAGAAATTATATCTGTCTAAATTAATGGATGAGCAGCAACACTCAAAAACTGCTAATGCGTTTTAGCACCTGAGCCATGGATCAACTCAATTTGTCTTCTAGTATATTGTTTAGTAAAATCAATTAATGGTAAACTAGGATAATTATATAAAAATGCATCATTATAAATTATACTGTATATGTCTCCTTTTGCTAGCAGATGGGATGTGATGTATTTGTTACATTCAGTGTTGTAATACACAGCCTCTTTAATACATTGTTTCTTCCTATCAATTGAGTGTGATTAAATAGTGTTTGTAATACCATTTGTCAATTTGTGAGTCAGTATAGTCGTAGTACATGCACATGATTTGTTCTTCATAAATTACTTTGTATTTATATTGACCTATCTATAACAGACAACTGAATATAGAATGTTTTCAGATCATGCCCCCTTAGTTTGTATGACATGAAACTGGAGATTGGGTGGACAGGCCATCACAAAACATTCCATACTCTGTGACTTGTTGTAAAGTAAATGAGGAAGAAACAACAAAAGTAATCAAAGTGGAATAAACTCTTTTTGTGGTGTGTATTAGTTTCTTAAAATTTACTGTCCAATGTTTTGGCTGTGACAGACTTGTCGACAGAATTGCAGCCAGAAGAAAACATTGCTTTTGAAATAATCTTATATAGTATGTACAATTAACTTCCCATTTTCCTCTTCTTCCCCACTCTCTTTTTGTCTCCTCTGGTGCCCCTATTTTCTATGGTAACTGATCGGACAGAAAGCTATGGTAAAAAACATAATTTGAAATGTTTTTACTTTTGAAACACATATGTTGTTTATCAGATATTCTACACTTATAACAACCTTTTCAATTTGTTGCACTGACTCTGCACTATGTATAATGCTTATGCAAAAACAATCCCTCCTTTTGAGCAATGGTCAAAAAATATGTTGTGACTTATTTATTGCAAAGCAAGCTGACTTGCCCTCAACTTTTGGGACAAGGGTAACATGGACTTAAGTCTTAGTTAAATTGTTTTAATTGTGAAACTGCAATATCGGTAGCCCTATCAACTTCACCCTCACGCTTCACCTTATACACTTGTCGTTCATAGTATCTGCAGTTGTTCCAGCCATTTAGTGTCACTCTTGGTGATTTTTAAACTTAAGCCCAAAGTTCTCATATGGTTGTTATAATTTTGTACAATATGTTGTTTAACTCAAGGCCCCACTCTGATGCTTTATTGTGTGCCTTGATGATTTTGTTCATTTCCAGTACTACGCTACATTCTATTTTATCTGGGATGTACTTGAAAACAGAATTTTCTTCAATTCATTTTCTTCTGGTAAAATCAATAAAAAACATCACTGTGTACTTTCTGTATTTTATACATTTATTTACTGCTTCTGCTGTAGCCTTACAACAGAAGGTCTCTGGCATGAGCTGATTGCAGCTCAGTTGACTTTTCCTAGTAATAGTGGCAGCCTTAAGTCCATGTTACCCTTGTCTCGAAAATTGAGGGTAAGTCAACTTGTTTTGCAATAAACAAGGCACACAATGTTTTTTGACCATTTCTCAAAAGCAGGGATTTTTTTTTGCATAAGCATTATGCAGCTATTGACATGGTCCAACTCATTCAGTCCTCCACATGGGTAAACTATCGCAATGGTACCAGCATGCTTATAGACTGGATTCTAACTAATCAGCTGCAGAGAATTTCTAGTACCACTGTGCTAGCTGACACAATCAGTGATCACTCACCTGTGTTATGTACCTGGACCAACAAGGCACCAAAACCCCCACCCAGAACCATAACTTTGAGAGTACTGAAACAAGGGCAGCTTGCCTACCTCATAGTTTACCTTCGTATGTAAGACTGGTCAGGGATCTATGCTGCCACTGATGTGGATAGCTCACTACAGTGCTTTATTGATATTTTTAATAAGGCCTGCAATATATTTGCCCCCTGTAAAATGAGGAAGATTAAAGGGTCCAGCAAGACATGGATCACACCATAGCTCATTGATCTTTTGAGGTCCAGGGATAACCAGTGGCACACGACTAAGAGCATAAGGTCACAGGCTGACCTCCAAAATTATAAAACAGCCCAGAACAAGTGCACCAGCACTATTTACCAGGCAAAGAGATACCACTTTAAGAATGAATTACATGACTCCTGTGGAAATAGCCACAGCTTCTGGGAAAACACCAAATCCCTAATGGGCAAAGCAAGTAAAACACCCCCTTCACTACTCAGTATCAATGGTATAACTACCCAAGGTCCAAAAACCATCGCAGATGCTTTCAACAAGGCCTTTGCAGACCTAGGTGGAGTGCCTCCACCAGATTTTCTTCAACCCTTGGATAATTCCAACCTAGGCAACATCACAGCCCCATCAGCAAATTCATCTCCACCCTTCTACCTAAAGATTCTCACTACAGCCGAGACTAGAAAATATCTGACAAAAGTGCTTGGGAAAACTAGATCCAGTAGTGACTCATTTGACATCAAGATCTTAGCGCTCACCCTAGATGTACTACTTTCCCCCCATATTAAGATCCTAAATCTTTACTTATTACTGGCAAGTTCCCACAACTCTGGAAAGCAGCTGTGGTCACTCCAATCTTTAAGATCAGTGACAGAACTAACTTTGCCAATTATCGGCCAATATCAATTCTTCCCCTACTCTCCAAAGCCTTGGAGATGATAGTCTATGACCAGTTAGTTGAATACCTTGACAAGTACAACCTTCAAAGCCCACAGCAGCATGGTTTTCAGAAGGCCCATAGCATACCACGGCCTTGGTGGAATTTACTGCTTATATTCATGATGTACTAGATCTGGGGTTCCTGGTGGGGGCCACGTTTAATGACCTCACCAAAGCCTTCAACACAGGTAATAAAACTTTACTTCTAAAGCAACTGGCTGACATTGGTATATCTACTGAAACATTGGGCTGGTTCCAGAGTAACCTCTCCAACAGAATGCAGAAGGTCAAGATCCTTGACGTATTGTCAGACCATCAGAACATCACCACCAGTGTGCCCACTGCTATTCAGCCTGTTTTTGAATGAAATCCCTAAAATATGCCAGAACAAAATCCTCTTATATGCATATGATGCTGTGCTCTACGCTTCACAGTCAGCACCAGATGCACTTGAAGAATTGATGCAAACAGACTTAGCACAGAGAAAAACAGGTTACTTAGCTCAAGACTCCTGCTTAACTATAGCAAAACAAAAACAATGTTGTTTACTTCACATCAAAACCACTTTAAATCCTATCCCCTCAAAATACCTAACAACAAGCATGAGTTTCTGGATACAGTCAATATCTTTAAGTACCTTGGGGTCACCATTGACTGCTCTCTCTTATATGGTCTACACATTGACCATGTTGAGAAGGCAGCCAGTGCCCATATAGGCCAGCTTTATCGGCACAGGCATTGTCTCACAGGCAGTGCCTTAAAGCTTGCTGTTAACAGCTCGGTTCTATCAGTCATAGACTATGGCCTGGTTGTTTATGGAGCAGGCATGGACACTGCCCTTAAGAGAATATAGACTGTCCTAATCAAAGCCTGCAGACTCATGCTGGGCATACACTGCTTGACTCACACCTGCGAGCTTTACTGTAGCACTGGATGGCTAAACCTAAACAACAGGATTCAATATCAGGTTTGTCTGCTAGCTAAAATAATCTCTCTTGGTCATACACCCATAGACATGCAAAAACTCCTCAACTATTCCTCCAACAATAGACAAACCAGGGTGTCTGGCAGAACAGTCTTCCACATTCCTTTTCATCACACTTTGCAGGGGCAGTGATCCTTTGAGTATAGGGCCCCCCTTTGGTTAAACTCTTTCAGCAAAGAATCAGCAATGAAAAACAAAATTCGGCCCCTTTAAAACCAAATTACAAAAGTACTTGGCTGCTGTCAGCATGTGTGACTGCAACAAATAACCTTGAATCCCACTTCTCTTCCTCCCCTGTCATCCCCCTCTTCTATTTTAATTTCGAACTCCGTAGCTCACTTTTCTTTTTTGTTTCTCTCTTTATCTCCTCTCCTTCCCTGATCATCCCTTCCAATCATACCACACTATCATAACTCTCCAGGGCTCACCCCCTCACTTATTTCTCTCACCCCCCTCCCCAATCACTCAATAACCTGCTTCCGATCCTCACCTACTTACGAAACCCACTCAGTGGATTTCCCTCCTGTGACTACTCCCCTCCCATATTTTCACTTTCTACCTTTTCCCTCTCACTAACTTATACACTATACTTTGCTTGAGCTTTACCTGAGCCAAGCACTTCTGTTCTCAGCAGTCTTAGGCTCAAATCCTACTAACCTCTGTGACTAGTCTGTCTCTTTAGATAATTTGTACACTGTTCTCAGATGTTATACTTTGTCTCACCTACTAACTGTTTGTACATAACTATTGATATACAAACTCATTGCTTGAAATGTTGCCACTGTATATTACCTGTATTTGTTAAGTGTTAACTGTGTATTGCTGTCTGTACTGTTTTGATGTGGAGCCTTTGTAAATGAGCTCGCTACCTCAAGGGTTTTAATCTGAGAATTCAATAAATTAATAAATAAATCTTTATGATAAATAAATAAAATATGTGAGATAAAATAACTTGTCCTCGAGGCGGTACAACTTTTGTAATTATTTATTAAGTTTAACTATAAAAGAGTCACTTGATCTTGATCTTAAAACCTGGACTGGCATTCTCACTAAAACTGAAGACATTTTCATCAGAAGTAGTGTTTTTAAATGCCTAAATGATAATTGGCCTGCACACTTGATGCAATTACTGCAATAATTGATAGCCACTTCTGGTTCTTGAGACTTAAGATATCAATTGAGGATTCAATCTGAATATCCCAAAAGTTCTCCCTACAGTTAATATTTTCTGTTTATATATTTATTTATTTATTTTGTTTACTGGGTAAGGTACGCTTGACACACTTTTGCCTAATTCAGCATGACAAGAGAGAGTGAAGTTCATTAAAACAACACACTGAAGACAATGACTTCAACAGCAGAATTCATGACAATCTTAGAAAACAACACTTTTTCATAACAGTAAATTAAATAACAGTGTAAACAATATGGTGCATGACTATCAACTGAAGAAGCACAGAAGAAAGGTGAAACATTTGGTTAAATAGCACTTGACATGTCATTTCATCAGCTATCATCCTTTTATATTCATGGAAGGGTTCTATGTGAAAACAGCACCAAGAAAACAGCACCAACAAAAGATAACAAACCCAAAACAGCCCCAAGCAAAATAGCACAGAGTGCTCCAAAATCAACACTGCTACAGTTGCTTTTTCTATAATGGGCTCCACCTCCTGCATCCCCCATTGTGGGAAGCTTCACTCCCCCACCTCCCATCATTAATATAATGATCAATGGGGGGATGACATTAAGGGACATGGAAAAACTCAGGGTGACAGAGGTTGGGAGGTGGAGAACAATGGAGGGGGCAACTTGCTGGTGGTGGAGGGACAAAGTCGGAAGGGCAGGTGGAATGGGAGTTAAAGAAAAAACTTAAACAACAACCCCCACAAAAAAATCTCCCCACAATAAGTCCTGAAACCGGGTCCACCAGTAACACAGGCTGTGACTGTAACCACTACACCACACGGCCTGCTTGGAACTGGCCTGGTGAACAACTCCTTATATAGTTCAAACAATAACTACATCTATGACGCCCTATGAAAATGAAAGTGCTGAACTTACAATGTACTGTTAATAGCACATAGCCCATTTCACAATCGCTATTGTTACCTCACCTAAATTAACTCTTTGTGACTGAGTCACTCTATTCATGGGATACCACATGGAAGTTTTTTATATATAGCCTCTTATCTTTGCTAATTTTATTTCATATCTATCATGATTAAGTATGATGTTATTTAATTATTTACATCTTTCAATTTCATTATAAAAAGGGTTTGTGGTACTGGGACTATGTAGTGGCTAGTGAAGAAGGTAAATGGCTGAATCATGTCATTTGTTAGGGGGAGAGGGATTTAACATGAGCTGGAGGCCTCTGAACACCTGGGAGGTTATGGGAGTCAGGGATAGGTATGAGGATTGGTTTAAAGTTGGGGGACTCAGCACAATGGATGGAGTGGTGTTATGTGGCATGGGGATAAGCTCCTGGTGTGGCACTCAGTGGTTAAGAGATGTTTATAGGCAATGAGTAGAAGAGGAAATGCGGAGGGGGAGAACATGGTGGAACTCAGTCCAGGTGGGAAATTTAAAGTATGATTCAGTTCCAGGGCCAAAATGGGGTAGGACTGCTCTTGCATAAAATGTACCCTTCTAAAGTCATAACATTGATTATATGAAGTATAAAAATGCAACAGACAATGAGAAAACATGATCCCAATCCCCTATCAGGAATATTCAATCCTATTATCAAAGGAAGTGGATTTCACCAGGGAGCAGATTCTGTTTCAAACACTGGCACAAAAAATGGTCTTCCTGTGTATACATAGTAATGATGGTGGAGGGGGGCTCAACTATAATGGAGGTGGGCTCCCAGTGCAAAACTTAGTGACTGGGAAAGGCATTCTTGTCAGCACCAGGGATGATGCCACAGTTAACAGTTGGAGGTATTTGGAAGCAATAAGGATGGGCCCTCAGTGCTGCAGTCAGCAATACGAGTTGGAGGATGGGAGTCTTGGTAGCCCAAGGGTTGGGCTGATGGCATTCTGAGGATGTGTTTGCAGTACCAAACTTCACAGAAAAGGAGTGAGGACTATTTTTCTGGCTGCAGATATGGGCTCGCATGGTCACATCTAAAGATGAAGAGAGGACAGTGCTTGGGAGCTCCTGTATAGGCTTCCAGTTGTCTCACTGAAACTACAGGAAGCACTGCATGATGGCAATTGGGATGGGCTATCACTGCCATACTTAAATTTTGGGAAGCGGTTATTAAAAAAAGTCAATGCATGTAGTTAAATAGATCAGAATGCTAAACGCTAAGCAGTTCAATATTTTAATAAAGCCACATTGGTATGTGATCAATGGATTTCTGGCTTTTTGGTTTGGTGCCCCATGCTACATTAGAATTTCAGGGGCAGAAGGTAGTGTTTGGTAGCACCTGAAACATGCTCCTGCTAAAACACAAGAAGTTGGAGGGCTGTTTTTATTTTCAAGTGTTGAGCCATGTTTGTAATACAAATGGCAGATTACCAGTGAAGATTGAAGATATATATAGGAGTGGAGAGGTGAAGGGAAGCAGGAATATTGTTACAAACACATGCAGGCCAGAACACTGGCAGTATAGCCTAGAGGTTAGAGGAATGAGGTGTGAACAAGCTTGATACATCCAGCAGACCATACCTGAGTTTGATTCTCACAACCTCCACTTGCATACTGTGTGACTCTGAGCAAGTCACTTAACTGCCCAGTGCTCCCAGGTCACCCCTGAAAACAGGCACATGTGCCTAGTGGGCCTTACCCGGTTACCAAACACTAAAATAAATAAACACGAAGATAGATTGACTACAGTAAGTTGGGGAGAAAGGAACAGAAAGGAAGCAAAAGTAAAAGACATTGAGGGAGTAAATGGAAGGAGGTAGCGTGGACAGGAGACAACTGAGGTAGGGAGGAAGAGAGGAGAACCAGAATTAAGACATACATAAAGCTCAATGAAGCAGACAATGAAAGTCAAAAGATGGCAGGGAGAGAGTTTGGTAGAGAAGGCAATGATGAAGGAGCTGAGGGGAGTTGGAAACAAGTGGCAGAAAGAGTGGAAGACAGAGCCCAATCTGGTGAGGCTGATTTTGGGAGCAGCCCCTAGGATCACGTCTATGTAGTCAAACATCAGCAAGATCATTTTAAGAATGATATAACAGCAGATTGAATGTGGGGTGCAATCTTTCTTGTGGTTTTGGGATGTAATTTTTTATAGGTGGAATATATATGCTGAGAGAAATCAAAGTTTTGATAAAGCCACACATCAAGGTACTTAAAGCAAGAGACATCTTCCAGTGGAGAGTGATAAAAGTGGGGTAGCAAGGGAGCCTAGCTAGCTTTTGCATAGAAGAAAAGGACGTGGCAATGGACTTTTTGGTAATAAGACTACACCAGTTTGAGGAGAAGCAGTACCGGACATTTGCAATGCCCTGCTGAAGCAGTGATTCAAGTGCCAAGCCAGAATGGCCAGTGGCATAAGAGACAGTGTCATTGGCATATATATGTATGCTGGTATTGATGAAGACAGAGGAGGGGTCAATAAGAAAGAGGGAGAAGAGAATGAAACCACAAATGGAGCCTTGTGGGAGTCCAGTTCAGATGGGGGTGGGATTAACTGAGACTCCTACCTAAATTGCCTAAACTGACTGTCAATGGTCAGAAAGATAAGAGTGGAATCAATTCACTGATGGGGCAGAGAGACCCACAAGCCTCAGTTTGGTGGTCTACAGAACTGAAGGCTTTGGCAAAGTCTATTATAATGGTTGAAGTGATAAGACCCTGCTCAATATCAGTAAGAATGTGATTCTGAGTGGGGAGGAGACAATGGAGTGGTGTTTATGAAAGCCAGACTGAAACTTAGAGAGATAACTGGAGGAACCCAGGAAGTAAGAGAGATGAAAGAAAATGAATGAGAATTGAAATTTAGTTAGGGAAGGTTGGGTCACTACCTATGTGCAAAGGGAGGACCTTGGAGGAGCTTCACTAAGAGGAAAGGAGAGTTTAAGGAGAGCAGAGATAAGAGCTGCAGTAGCAGTTGTAGAGAGTATATGTAGTTTGGGGTCATGGTAGGAGGGCTAGGACTTTTGAAGTGGTTTAAGATCAACAGAATAAAGGGAGTGGCAGATGGATTGACAAAAGAAAGGGGAAGAAAAGAGAGGGTCTATAGCTGAGAAGGAAGAAGTGGCTTGGGGAGATGGGGAAGGGGGAATGGGGAAGAACAGAACACAGGAAGTGAAACATTTATTAAATACAGTGGTCACAGCCTTATGGTCGGACATATAAGAACCACCAGAACTTATGCTGGGTATGTAAGGCTGTGTGTGTGTATAGGGGGGTCAAAATGGGAGTGATAAACCTTCCAGAGCTTAGTAGGGGAGTTAATGATGGTCTGTAGGTTCATGGAGAAGTAGGGAGATTTATCTTCCTTGGTAGCTTTGGTGCAGGTATTGTTGAGCTTGTTTGTAACAAATAGGATCAGAAGGGGAGCTGGATGCTTTGTGGAGGAGGCCAGCAGTGTCATTGATCTTAAATAGGTCAATGATTTCTACTGAAATGCAAAGCAGGTGGAACCACTACACCCAAGATCAGTGGAAGTGGCCATGATTATCCCACATCTCTGTGAATTTGGATTAGAAGTACAACAGAGCCTCATCCATGTTAGTGAAAATATAGAGAGGAGACCAGTCAATATTGTCAGTGCCATCAAGAAGAGAAGCCAAGCTGAGAGACCTGGTTGCCCTAGCCCAGATGATATTCCAAGGGACTTTGGGGTGGCTGAATGTTCATACACAGTAGTTCATCAAGTGATCACTGAAGGCATCCAGCAAAGTGCCAGCAAAAGCACAGTGATGGGGATGGGAAAAGAAAATCTAGTCTAACAGGGAGTGATTGGATATAACATTGTTGAGTCAGGTGGGTTCAGTGATGTACTTAGTGAGATTGAGGGCCTCAATAGTGTAGGCCATAGTGGAGGAGGAGGGAGAGAGACAGTCAGGGTTGAAATATTAAGAATCAGGAGCATGTCTGACAAGATGAGAGAAGAAAGAGAGAGAACTGAGGATGAGATGGAATCAGGTTTAGATATAGGACAAACATGCATTCTACAAACAAATACAGGGAGTGAGAAGCGGAGACTTCATCAACAGAGGAGCAGTTCATTGGAGGATGGGACAGCAGATCTAAAGACCCCATTATAAGGGATACTGAGTTAAAAATAGAAAGCAACAGAGCCACAACATTTCCCATGGTCTTGTCTGTGGAACACATAGTCAGGTGTGGCAACCTCATCGTCGCTGATCCTGGAGAATAGCCAGGACTTGGTAACAGGTTGGTGCTGGATGGTCCAAAACCTGACCTAATCATGTTTTGGGAAAATACTGCAGGAGTTTAGGTGGCAGGTCTGTAGACCTTTAGGTAGATGGAAAAGGAAAGTGTTGCACACAGATTAGCCTCAGCATCTCCACTATGCAAGAAGAGCAGCACAAATAGAAGAAGCAGAATAAAAGGTCTAGGACACCTGCAATGAAAAATACCCAATGTGGGATGACAGAAGTGTTAATTTAGCACTTCAGTGTGGAGAGAGGAAGATGGTAGGGGGCTTGAGTGAGTGCAAGGAGAAGCTAAAGCAAAAGGGAGGGGAAGGGAGCATAGGGATAGGAGACAGGACAAAAAAATGGGAGAAGGCAAAATGCATGCAGTAGGGGGAGGTGGAGCACTACCAGCAAAAGGAAAGGATAAAGGGTGTGCATGTTAATGAGATGCATGGAGCTGGTCAAAGAGGTCCACCTGGCAATGACAGAGGCCAAAACAGGGTGAAACACCAATTTAAATTAAATAGTTAGGGCACCACAGAAGATGAAGTACAGCTATGTGACTAAACCTAGGCAGAGGGCAAGATAAAGAAAACCACAAATTAATTAAAAGAAATGAAGGTACCCCAGAACAAGAAGATACACAGTTATTCAAGTAAACCTGGGCAGAGGGCAGGCCAGTGGGAACTACTAATCAAATTCAAAAGGTTGATATACCCCAGACAAGGAGGTACACAATTATTAAAATAAACCTGTGCAGAGGATAGGACAAGGAGAACCACCAACTGAATTTAAAATGTTAAGGCACCCCTGATGAGGAGGTACATGGTTATTTAGTAAATGTAGGTAGAAAACTGGTGACAAAATCACTGCCCTTAAAGGATGTATTTGGGTACCCCATAAAAGGAGGCAGACCAACACTGAGGAAGTACACAAGGGACTGTTACACTGATCAGTAGTCAGTTCCATAACATATAGTTCAAACATATACTTGAGAGGGCTAGAGGGTGGACTCCCTGGTCCTGTTATCTTTAGCTTCCAGAAGGGTTCCTGTTATCTGCCAGAACTTCAGCCCTCCTCTAATATGGCAGTAGTGCAGCTTCAAATGAGTCTTTGTAGTCCACCATCTAGCCCTCTCTAGTACACATTTAAACTCTATGTTCCATAGTGGGGAATACAGTGAGGGGGAGTCAAGGAAGGCTATTGCCCAATGTAACAAGTTCTGTTCAATGCACTTATCCGGGGTCAGAATGTACCTTACAGTTGGTTAGGGAGCATTGTCTTTCCCGTACTTAAAAAGGGAGATCCAGCCAACCCCAAATTTGTAAAAGCCCATCAGTTTGATAGATGTGTCTCAAAAGTTATTCTGTAAAATCTTATTGCAACGTATCTATTTATGGATTAGAGAAAACAACATACTGAGCGAATATCAAAATAGATTTTAGGTTGGCAGATCGACAGTACAACACTATTTTGTTTTGAGACACTTAATATGGAAATATGTAACTGTCGAGGGCAATAAATTGTACTGCTGTTTTATAGATTTAACTACTGCCTTTGACAGTATCAGCAGGATTCTTCTATGGGAAAAACTAGAAAGTGATAGGATGGACAATGCGCTCTTGGATATAATCTTTAGGTTACATAATGAAACATGGATTCAAGTACATATAATTATTCTGGCTCTTTAACATCTTCTATAAAAACAAATCTAGGTGTACATCAGGGGTGTGTATTGGCCCCTACCCTGTTCAGCTTACATATCAATTCTATACAGGAAAACTTGTGGGACCTTGACTTTCATTCGCCTAAAATTGGGGATAACTGAGTGTCCCTATTAGCCTACATGGATGACCTGGTTTAATTTCAAGCTCCTTATTGGGGCTGCAAAGAAAGCTAAATAAATTTACAATACTTGCAAAGAAAATGGGCTGTTAATTAATAGAGAGAAAACTAAAGTAGTAATATTTGGCAATAGATGCAGAACCCTACCAAAGGTAACTATTAATAATGAAATAATCATGACAGACAAATATAATAATTATTTAGGTGTACATTTTTCTCAGAACACAACCTGGAAAGGTCATTGTGCACTTCAACTAACTAAGATGAAAATGGCATCTAATACTCTGAGACTATTTAATTCATAACTGGGTAAAGCAACAGTTCAGGGTATTTTAAAGGTCCTAAATGCAAAACTGAAAACCAGTTTAATGTATGCCTCGGAGGTATGGGGTGATTTCAGGTTGAAGGACCTAGAATGTATTATTAATAAGTTATACTGCTACACATCGTGATGGTACCCCAGTCAGTACCGTCAGAAGTAGTATACTCAGAATTAGGTGAATTTTCTTTAGAAACACTAATACTAGAAAGGCGTATAAACTTTTTGATGGAATTATTTCTTCTTCCAGATACAAGAATACCCAGATGGTGTCTCAAGGAGGACATTTCTTATATTACCCTTGGGTTTATTTCACCAAATATCCGATTCATATAGAAAAAGCTTTACCCATGGGGTCTGGGTCATCTATTACTTGAAATATACTTGCTACCTATGGTAGAAATTACTTCCCAGGCTATAATTAGGATAAGGGATACCGCAAAGGCATAGGACCTAGAAAGAATATCAGAACCCAGAAATTGCAGATGGTTTAAAGATATAAAGCAGGTTCATCAGTTAGAATTCTACTTAACTAAACCTACTAACCCCCAACACTGATGAATCATTACAATATATCGGATGGAACTTTAAAGGGCCAATTATATACTGTTTGGGCAAAAAAGAGAAAATGTAATAACCCCTTTCTGTGCTTGTGAAAATTCAATTGAAGATGATTTAAAACACATTGTATTGCTTTGTCCTACATTTGAAAATCACAGAAGGAAATGGCTGGGAGAAATCCTTTGTGACACTGCCCTTCCTCCTGAACTGTTAATTGTTCATTTGTTCAACAAAATACACATAGTGACTTTGGAAAAACTGGTGAACATTTTTGTTTCTATTACACTTGTAAGAAGGGCATTTGTGTAGTCACTAGATTTTAGGAGACTGAGATGATGGCAATTTGTTGACGTTTTTCACATTTGTAATTGTCTGGCTTGGAAAGCTTCAATTAATTTATACCTGAGTTGATAATGTTGTTAATGTTATTACATGTAGTGATATTTAAAATTTTGTAAAATTTTACAATTTTGTATTGTAAAAGCTTATGCTGAATAAGGGTGGACGAAAGTTGCAAATTCTACTTTCATGGAACTTCCGCGAAATTTTGGAAATTTCACAGAAATTTCAGAACTTTCATCATTGGTGAAACTGAGATTTTCCATGGATTTTCACCAAGTTCTGCAGACTTTTTTGTGAACTGTGGAAAAATCCATATAAACTGTGGAATTTATTCAATCCACAGTTTAATGAACTGTCAGTGAATGAACGCATGCTTGTACAACCACACGGTCATTCACTGACAGATTGGTAGGCCACTGGTAGTGCAGGAGAGAGGAGGGCTGTGCCAGTGGCCCACTCAGGGACAGTGTGGGGGGAGCAGGATGGTGGGGGATGAATTGTCGGGGTGGGGATTCCACTAGACATCAGGGAATTGGGATCACTTTTTTTATAAGGGATCAGGGATGGGGGGTTCACTAGACACCAGAGAATACTGGGAATAGAAGGGAATGAGTCAGTGGACTGTTAGCTGTTTTTTGTTGATTAAGGGAATCCAGGATGGGGGGTCTGCTAGACACCAGGGAAATAAAATGTGTTTTTGGGCCATGATCAGTGTGTGGACCACTAGACACCAGAGAGGGATAGGAGTTTTTGTTTCTTCTTTACTGGTACCCATAGACTGTGATCCCTGGGTGGGGAAATGGGAACCACTAGAAACCAGGGATCAGGGATTTTTTACTTGGGACCCACGATTGGTGGGTGGGGGCCACTAGACACCAGGAGGGTCTGAGGGAGGGATTGGAGTATTTTATGTATGCATTTATTTACTGAGACCACTGATCAGCTGGGGAAGGGGGTAGATTAATGAATTAAACTGCAGTTAAAAAAAACCTCAGAACTGACCACTGGCGGTGATCCATTCTGCAGATTTTTTCCCACAGTTTAATAAATTACCTCACAGTCTGTATATTTATTCTGCTGTTTTAAGGCATAATTTCCATGACAGTTGTGAAAATGATTTCTGAACTTTCGCAGAAGTGAAATTTGCACTTTTGCGGAAATTACGGCAGCAAAATTTGTTTTGCACAACCCTAATGCTGAACAATAAAAATCTTTGAAATATGTTCCATAGTGGGGCATGGAGTGGTTAGAGATGCAGCAAATTTTAAATCCACTGGAGAAGTGAACGTGAAGTGGCCACTTCACGTTGGCACTTCGCTACGTGTAGTACCCCATAGAAAAGGCTCACTTCGCCTTGTTATTATTACTTTGTGTTGTCATTCCACCTTAAATGCGAAGTAAAGTGGAGTGACAACAATATTGGCAGCATCCCACCCATACAGTCACCAGAATGAATGTGCATCCCCAAAGTGCTACTATCTTGTGCCCAGAAAACTCCCCAGTGCTGACGTAGTGAAATGAGAGTGTAACAAGAAATGCAAAGTCTCCCAGAATTAATGGCACACTCAGTCATGTGCGTAGTGGTCAGATCATACACAGAGTCACCAGAATTAATGTGCATCCCCAAAATGCTACTGTCTTGTGTCCAGAAAATTCCCCAGTGCTGACAAAGTGAAATGAGAGTGTAACAAGAAATGCAGTCTCCCAGAATTAATGGTGCCATGCAAATGCACAGACAGATTAAGATTGCACTGCACACTCAAGGGATGCATACAAAAAGGCACAACAACACCTAACCAGTGCTCACAAATCACAAATCCAAATCTGGAAAGGAATACATTTTGTCATTTGGGGGATTAATGCACGGCAGTAACAGTCCACTACCAGTAAAAATACCACAAAGCAGTATAACAAATTCATGCAGGTGAGGTGGATAGCAGGTTCACACTGCTGCAATTACTCTGTAACACAATAAAAGGTGTCTGATTTAATGGCACGCATTGCACACACACTCATACGCACACTCAAGTAATGCATAGCAAATTGTAAACCTTTAGTAATATAACCAAATGTTTTAAACAGACACATTGTACACTGCTGCACCACAACAATCAGCAAAAAAAGTCAAGAATTACTGAAAATATTGCTGTGTGTACATTAAGACAGTTATACAAGAAAAATATAACCAAAACAGAAAGACTACCTTTTCTCCCAGTTAATCTATCTACACCACAAATACACCCCATCCCCAAAGTACACTTCACGGTACACAGACTGACTGTTCTAAATTAACATTCAAAATCCACACACATCAATAAACACTCAATGGTTTAAGCACAGAAGGGATTCTTGCAATTGATGTACTAAATTTTGAGCAAAAAATATTACTCAAAAAGGCATTTTAAACAGTTTTTAGAGGTTTTGAATCGCAGAGATCTGAGAGCTAACTGTCTTCAGCTACCACTGCACACACACTACCCAGGCCAGAACTGAGGCTGTACCAAACAGTCTAGAGCCCATGTGACCTGCAATCCCACAAATAACTGCAGAATTTCATTTGGAGCTCAAGTACAGGGTGAAGTGAAGTGAATTACATTGATTTCAAAGTATTTCACCTTAAAATTGGTGGAGAAGTGTTTGGGGAAGGCAGAATAACGCAAAGTCATTGGTTTCAATGGACTTCATATTCCTCATTATGACGTGAAGTACTCTGCTTCACATTGTGTAGTTCTCCATGGATTCTACGTTACTCAGTGAATCACTTCACTGAGCAAATTGGGGCCACTTCACCCACCACTACTTACAGTACTGTAACTCACATGCTGTATGGGAAGGAATGTAAATGCCTATGGCTGTACTTCCCCGATGAGCTGTAGCACAAAACTCCCCGACTTAAAAATGTTTATTAATGAGTACAATGGTGGAGTGATGAAGCCTGGAGAGATACTACAAAACATGCTTACAATACATCCAAGTAACTAGTAAAAAAATGAATGCTGTGATTTGTGATGTGATCATGAATCCTGACTTGTGACTGCATTTGTGACCATGATGATGAAGAACATGATTTGGTGTCAGCGGTGTGAGATAACCAATATGGAACTGTATTGGGAACGCGAATGCCTACGAGTGTACTTCCCTGATGAGCTGTAGCACAAACTCCTCGACTTAAAAATGCTCATTAATTAGTACAATGGGGGGGTGGTGAAGCCTGGAGAGATACTACAAAACTTGCTTACAATACATCCAAGTAACTAGTAAAAAAATTATTGTTGTGATTCGTGACGTGATCGTGAATCATGATTTGTGACTGCATTTGTGACCGTGATGATGAAGAATGTGATTTGTATCACAAGTGACACGTGATAATGGTCCTGACTTAAAAACGCATATCAATAAGTACAATGTTCATGCAGAATTATGCACCACACCAGTCCAGTACTCTGAAGGGAAGCCAAAGAAACAACTGTGACTTAAGTTACAGATGGAGATTGGGCCCTAAAGAGATGCAAATGCACAGACAGATTAAGATTGCACTGCACACTGAAGAGATGCAGATGCAAAGGCACAACACCTAACCAGTGCTCACCATCAAAAATTCAAATCTGGAAAGAATACCTTTGACAGTTGGGGCAGGCTGCGGGGGGCAGTGTACTGCACTGCTGCAGTAACAGTCACCAGTACTAGTACTAGTAAAAATACCACAAAGAAGTACAAAAATCACATAGCTGCAGTGGATAGCAGGATCACATTGCTGAAATTATTATGTGGCACAATAAAAGGTGTCTGATTTGATGACACATCACACACGTACTCACACACACACTAAGTAACGCGTAGCAAATTGAAAACTTCAGTAATATAACCACATATTTTAAACAAACTAAAATTATACACTGCTGCACCACAACAATCAGCAAAAAAAGCAAGAATTATTGAAAATATTACTGTGTGTACATTAACACAGTTATACAAGAAAAATATCACCAAAACAGAAAGCACTGTCTTTTTCTCAAAGTTAATCTACCTATACCACATATGTGCCCCTCCCCAAAGCACACTTCCACTGTATATCAGTACACAGACTGAATGTTGTACATTAACATTCAGAATTCACACACAAACAATAAATGCTCGATGATATGAGCACAGGAGGGTTTCCAAAAATAGATGAACTAAAGTTTCAGCAAAAAAATGACTCAAAAAGGCTTTTTTAACATCTTTTAGAAGGTTTGAATCGCAGAGAGCTCTCAGAGCAGATTGTCTCCTACAGCTTCCTACACACAATACCCCAAACTGAGGCTGTGCAGAACAATCTAGAGCCCATATGACCTTTTGAGCTTAAAAACAAGGCGAAGTGAGGCAAAGTACATTGTTTTCAATGTACTTCACCTTAAGAATCGGTGGAGTAGTGGTTTGGGAAGGTGGAGTAATGCAAAGTCATTGTTTTCAATGGACTTCGCATTACCCATTATGAAGCGAAGTGCTCCGCTTCGTGTTGCAGGGCACTCCGCGAATTCGCCTTCACTCCGCGGATCACTTCGCGGAGCAAATTGGGGCCACTTTGCCCATCTCTAATAGTGGGGGGGAGCCAAGGAAGCCTAATGCACAATGTAACAGCACTAAGAAGTGCTACACAGCACAAAAATAGAGCACATTAGTAGTAATACTAAACACTGAAGAATTAAGGCAGAGGCTGCAATAAGCAGTACAAGACAATATTCTACTACTATTATGAAATGCAGAATGGAGTGTGATAATGAAGTACTTACTGGAGCAAGAGGAGGTGCGCATTGCTGGGGCAGCATGTCTGACTGATAGATGATTGTACAGCTGATGCCCACAGTGTGATGTCCTTATGCTCCTGTCCTCATGCTCCAGCCCACACGACAGATGCTCACTTGAACTGGGGTGACAGTTAAGAGGGGACAACTGAGTCTACTTCAGCCAGATTAGCTGATGCGTATCCTATGTCCTGTTGCTCCTTCCACTAATCTCTCTGTGGCAGATAAGACAAATGGTGGGGGGAGGGGGAGCTGACACCAATCCTTCCCTCACAGACCCTTGAGGCAAGCAGATAGCAGTGGCAGCAAGTAGTGAGTGCCCATCATGTCAGTTCTTTTGTTTAAATTCAAACTTTGATACTCAAATCTTATCTCCACCTACTTTAGCCCATTGGCTGATATTGGTGGGCCCCGATGCTCCTATTAATCCTGGTGCAGGGATTGGGTGGCAGGTGAGGCAATAGGTGGAGGGGGAGGGGAGGTGGCATGAATCCTTTTCTCATGACCACTTGCAGCATACAGGCAGCAGGTCTGGTTAAGTAGTGAGTGCTGATTGTGATATTTCTTGTCACTCAAAGCTTAGCCCCATCTACTTCATCCCAACTGGCTAATGCTGGTTCTGGGTCCTGTTGCTCTTCTAACAAATCCAGGTGTACTGAATAGTAAGATTTCCTGATTCAGAGGCCTGTCAATAACCTGTCCGCTGTATTCTACACTAGCTGCAGGTGGTATAGGACTCCTCCAGCTACCCACAGATAGAGTGTTACAGCAGTCAAGTCTGGAGGTTACAAAGGCATGTACCAGTAAGGGCAGGTCTTCTGATGGGATCAATTATTTTATTGGGGAGATGTTATGAAGATGGTAATATCTATTCCAGAGTATGGATGACACCTGGACCTTCAATGTCAGTCTTTCATCCAGAATGACACTCAGATTCTTCACCTAGGTAGAGGCCACAAGATTAGAGGAACCAAGAACCAAATCAGTCTTCACTGCTATTGCCCCAACACCTTGCCATTGACCAAGCTCAATCACTAGTAACTCTGTCTTGTCTGAGTTGAGCTGCAGCTAGCTAGAGGATCTGGTACCTTCACTGAATGCATAGAGAACTGTCAAAAGTTGTGGAGTGCCAATTCCTTATTTGCACAGCACTTCATAGTATCCACAGCATGGGTTGTGCTGGACCTCTGCACCAAATCTTGAATGCTCAGCTACACAAATGGATAGGATCAGCGGCAGGTATACACATCTGCACAATTTTGAAACTACTGTGAGTGCCATGGAGGGAACATGGAGGGTAATGGTAATGCATGAAATATCACCCTATCATAATAGCCAGTCACCCCTGAACAAATCACTCATGTCCCTCACTGGTCCATACCAGGGCCTGTTTGGCTTCAGCACCAGTAGTCTCCAGTAATTTGAGCTGCCATGGACAGCTGAGAGCAATGTCCCTTGATTTCTGTTTCTTTAAAAACTGTTGTAGTGCCCTTTAAAGGATAACACAGTACTCTGAGGACTACCGTATTCCACAATCCCCTGCTTAATGCTCAGTAGCTGTCATGCACCGGACCCTCCATGGCACACCACCCTGTTCCTCCTGTGCTACTGTCTATCCCTTTGGAAGGACTGGGGACTGTGGATTGCACTTTTGGCATGACTCTGCATACAGAGCTCCACTTTATGTATCCAGGGCTCTTTTTTGGATCATGCCTTATGTGATTTGCATAGAGCAAGACAATGACTAAGTGGCACTCATGGCATTTAAACCTGGGCCTCCAAGTTCACAATTATGTGCTCCCAGCACTGTGCCAAACTGCCCTGGCATATGCAATATCTGAGAATGAATTAACGATTCTTTAAAACTTATCACTACCACAGTAAAAGAAATAAGGATTCAAGTAAAAAAATGAACAATACCTAGTGAAGGATGTTAAGGCTGTTCACCTTGTATCAGAGAACAGAATGCTTTGTTTTCTGCTGTGACTTCAATAGTTATCAACAGATTTTGTTACCAACTTCTGAACTACTGTATCTTCTTTTTATGCAGTAGTGTGTAGCATAAATAGTGGTGTGCGTATAGTAATAATACTGTGAAAGTATCCTGTGCTCACAACATCTTGGAAAGAAAGGATGACTAAAAAAGATTATTTATTTTATTTGTATTTTTATTTTTAACAGTATTTCCTTATGGATGGTTGGACCCATGAATGGGAAATCAAATGAATTCAGGGGAAATACAAAACAAAGACAGTGCTTATTTTTATATATGTTGTTTTTTAAATACCATTTTTCCTATACAAAAAGCTCTGTACTCAGTTGTTATACTTTGTTGCTAAGGGATCACTCCAACCACTTAGCATCACCTGCTGCTTTGCAACCTCACCAAACTATGCTCAGTGGAGGGTCATGACCCCTTTCTACACAGGGATCAAAAGGTTTCTAAATAAGGACCTAAATGTTAATGGTGAAGAATTTGTCAGCCTGTACAATTTGGTCGCAACTAATGGCACCCCTCCCCCCCACCTGCAACATTTCTACTGTCTGGAGGCAAGGTTGGGTCCCAATACTGTGACTAGAAAAGGGACTTGGGTGGGGGGAAATCCTGCAGAGGATATTGCAGCATAATAGCAATATGGCTAGTGATGGGGTTAAACGGGATATCAGGGATTGCCAGTACTTTTGTTTAGAGGTTAGGGAATCCACAGACTGCCAGGAAATGTGGCCACCAGGCCACTGAGTAAGGAACCTAGGGGGTCCACAGGGGTCCTATGGTAAGGAGGGGTAGGATGTGGTAGACTTCTGAGCAGCAAGCCTATTTGTGACAGAGTCACATTATGAAATGGTACCATGCTGTGAACAGTGTTGCAGGGGAGACCTTTCCCTGCTGTGTTCTGTGACTATGTGTATAATTTTTTTTTTTGTATTTATTTGTAATATTTTGATCAGGAAAGGCAGCTACAACAGCTTGCTTCCAGATGTATCCTGAGGGGTGAGTTACATGGACCCGTTTTATTGATAGGGGAATGTTGTTCATGATACTGAGATGAACTTCTGTACTCTTTTTTGATAAATGCCATGGGATCTATAACTTCCACCTGGACAGTGACCAGAGACGGGCAGAAGGGACCTCTGTTTAACATCCCATCTGATGGACACAAAAGGGTTTGGCACAGTTTGGTGCAGGATCATTAACTTCCACACGGACAACCATCAGATGTGGAGAAAAATTAATTCAGTTCAGTGTGACATTCATTGGATGACATCTCCAATATAGTAACTGTCTTTTGCAGCATAGCAGTGCCAGCACAGGATCTCAAACCCCTGGTATGTGACATGAACCCAGACCCAGAACCTTCTGACTAAGAAAATTATCAACTGAGCCATTGTAAATTAAATGCACTTTGTGTGGCAATGTGCACATTATAATAAGGGGTCCATTTGAAAACTAGATATGTAATTTCATAGGGACATTGTGTCATTTTGTGTCATTTGCATGATGCACATTACAAATAAATGTTCTTTTATGTTGTATGTTTTTTTTTTCATGAGGGATAAGAAAAGGGCCATCCTTAAGCTGGAATACATATTTCCTTGCTGGATCCTCAAACTCAGATTTTGCATCCGGAACTGAGTTGGTAGGGCCAATAATAAACTTTTGCAAAAATTACTGTTCTCCTATATACATTGTTTACAGTATCTATGCCCAATTCATCTTCTACCTCGTGCAATGAGATGTGTCTTCCAGATTCATTTGTCATGTGACTGTAAATGTTATATATTTTCTCCCACTGCTTGTAACTAATTCTGGGTCACCTCTGAAAAAGGTATTGTCTTGTCTCAGTGGGCCTACCCAGTCATCAAAATTCAAAATAATTAAAAAAAAAAAAAATAGAATTCTTTTTCCACAAGTGTTTGTGACTTGGCAGCTCCAGTAGCTTTTTACCACCTCTCCTGTCTGACCTAAATTAACATTATCATCATCATCATCATCATCATTGCAACCACTACCACTATGTTATTCCAACAATCTTCACAGCGCTAAACTAAACCATTTCATACGCAGAACTGTAGACATCTAAGCTTAATATTATGAAAGCAATTTTTGTGGAGGCAGAGATCATCAAAAAAAAGAAACAACATATAAATACTTCTTAAGGCTATGATCATGGAATTTCTTTATGTCTTTGTTGTCGAACCCAATCTCCAGAAGTAATATTTTCTCAAGTTGTTCTTCCTCCTTTAAAGGTAAAAGACTGAAAGCTTGGGGAAATACAACTAATGCATCATTTTGACACATTTATTGTTGGCTAGTGTTGCGCAGTCTGCTATTTCTGATATAATAAATGTTTACTGTATTTCTAGTTTAATGAATGCCCCTGGCTATGTCATTTGTTAATGTACTCCTATATATATATCTGTAGTGAGAGAAGGCCACAGAGGTATCTGTTTAAACTAATAGAAGGCAAAGCTGAATTGAACAATTAGATTCAAGTGCAGCAGTTTCAATGAACATTTCAAGAGAGCCAAACTGAGAGCTGCTGGGAGTAAGATGGCTTTAAAACTGGCAGCTAAAGAGCCAGTCATTTACAGTAGGCAGACTGAACAGAAGAGATGGGAAGAGGGCAGTGTTATCATGTTCAGTTATCTATGGATTATGGGTGTGCAGAATGAGTCATTAGCATTTTTTTAGTTCAACTGGTCATCTTTCATAGGGCAGCAACATTATAATCAACTCCACTAACACGTTTTATGAGGGTGAATCTAGATTTCTGCAAATCACTACTTTTATTTTATTGCTGGGTAATGGAAACAAGCAGACTAGGTTAGAAAACAACAGATCAGAATGAAATAAAACAGAACAGAGCAGAACAGAAAGGAACAGAACAGTACTGAATGTTAATACATCCTAGGAGATCACTCTTACTACTGTAGGTGTAGTCTCATGTGCATTCTTATGGTAATTCATTTATATATTCATTTGAGATTACTCCAACCTGCAAACTCTATGAGATGCAGCATCTGATTTTCATTGGGGTCCCAGGGAGCAGAGCAGAAGTAAACAGATTAACATAATCCAGCTGGAATAGTTACATACATAGATATTAAACTGAAAGAAAAAACAAACTGTTGGTAAGCACATCCAAACAGTAATGAAAGCAAACTAACAGAGAGGAGTCGTAGCATATAAAGAGCGCAATCCTTATTATGCATTATGATCATGGTCAGGGAGAGGGAGGAAAATGGTCTAGACCAGCTGCAGGGATTTATAAGGTGGGATGAGTGATTAAATGTGAACACTTGTAAGATAGAAGCACTCTTCAGGTGGAGAGGGAATTTGTTGCCAGCATCTGGTGCAGCAGATGGAAAGATCTTTCTAACAAATTCATGCTTCATCCTTTGACTTAAGTAGGAAAGTTCAGGGATTCAATTTTCAGACATCCCTGAATACCGCAAGTCCCGGGTGTACTGTCCATAAGGCACATGGGGCTTGAAGCATTCTCCTAGCCAGCAATTGGGATTTTTGGTCTGGTACAGCACTTGCCACAAGTTAGACCAACTTCTTCTGTCTAGTTTGTGTCTGTCCCAGGTACCCTCTTTATGGAACTTGTACCACAGATCTGGCACAAGCTGACGTAAATCGGGTATATTGTTGCAACTTCACCCAACATACCAAAATTGGGTGCAGTTGCAGCAAAGGTGATTAGCAAAACAGTGACGAAGACTGGGTTTAAAGCACAGTGTGATGCAAGGGCTGCATCACCCTCTGAAAATTAAGCCCTTGATGTTTAGCGGAGTGAGTAGGCTCTACTTGACTGTGTAAGATAGGCTATGAGATAATCAGGAGCCTTTCCTTGTGCACAGCTGTACAACAAAGAAAACTATTGGTAGAGCTCTCTCCACTCCACTGAAGAGTTGTTGCTAGCCATCTTGAGATCCTGTCAAAAGCAATCTGGAGACAGAGCTTTCTTGGTGGCAGCACCTGCAAAATGGAACTTCTTGCCATATAGTCTTAAGGGTAGCTTGTGATGTTGGTGCCTGAGCTAAGGCACTGTCAGAAACGGCGATGTGTATGGGCAAAAACCCGAATGGCAATGGGGAGGGTGGGGTGACCGAATGTAGGGGGGGATGGGTGAATGCAGCGACAGGATTTCGCTATATGTACACATGCACGGGGGAGGTGAGCATGGCAAGCATGGGCAGGGAGGGGGCAAAAGGGATGTAGGGGGTGGCGGTGTGGTGGGTTGCCGAGCTGTGCCATGGCAATGGGGGTTGGCCTGCAGTTGTGGTGGATGAGGTACTGGGTTTGGGTCTGGGCGCAGGTGCAATTTTATTGCGCCCAGCCCAAAACTTAATTTTTTGCTGCTTTCACCCCCCCGACATGCACCCCCCTGAAGTTGAGAATCCTTTAGTAGGGGAGTGAGGGGGCCAGCCCACCACAGAAAGCATTAAATCTAAGTCCGCGGCACTGCTCTTCCATGCGCTGAGGATGACAGAGTGGCAAAAATGTTTTCACCACTCTGACGTCGCGATAATGCAGCTCACCATTTGGCAGTTGCTGTTATCACATAGAATCGTCTTAAGAGTTCCCTCTTGGTGGATGCATTTCAATGGGGCCTGAAAAGTCACTTATATACCCTAGCATTTGATCCTGTAGCAAATTAAAGAGCAACTGACACCACTTCTGCAACATTGCAGAATTAGAATAAGCATATCCCTGGGAAATCTCATACCAAAAACTAGATTTCTACATTACTGCATTTTAAAGGTATGAGCTATTTTGTAACCCTGATTTCACTACCTGTTCAAAAAAGCCAGTCAGTGAAGAGCTGCTGATGATGTTATCTCAGGAACTCACAGTCTAGTACTCCCTGTTAACAAGCTTATAGGACCTGTGTCTCCAAAGTTTTAAAGATCATGTTCAATGGTTTTCACAAGTAAAACAGGCAGCACCATTCAATAAACATTGCTTTAAAAACTATGTGTGTCAGGTTTTGTAACAAAGTTGACAATAGTTTTGGGGGTGCCATTTTGTTGAAGTCCTTTTTTCTAGGGTTGCTGGAAGCTGGGTCATAGCACAATGTTGTGAGGTTTGTAGACTGAATAAGTTTCTGATGTGGTGAAAGGCTGAGATCATTCACACCTATCATTCAACTGAGGTGATTTCTAAGGATGAAACTTTAAAACAATTATTCCATCTCCCTGTCAATGGGAGTGGGAGAGGTAATGCTGTTTTGAAACCTTACTAGGAGTTTTTAATTCAGCCAGACCATTGTTTTCTCCATATCACAGCATGCACATTCAATTTTGATTTGATTTATTTGAAGCAGTTGCAACCTCCACTGCTGGAAGGTGGACGTTCATTCATCATGAATATATAAGAAAATGCAATTAAATATATAAAACTGGATACAGTTTAAATAACTCCTAAAATACATACCTAAACACATTTAATAACTAGATTACAACTTTTTAATGGTATAATATTGTCTTATTGCACAGTTACTTTTCAGAAGATAACACGTCTTTCCTACACAAACAGCATATGCTATGACAAAGAGTTATTTTTGTAGCAATTTCCTCAACCATACTTATCTAAGTATTCTATGATGCTTACCAATCCAACAGAGAATCCAGCAGAGTGATTCCATTACAGTGACATCCCCACAGTGACAGGCAGCATCCCGACAGGTGTTCCAGTGTAACAGGCAGAGCCCAGCGATGTGTGGAATTGTGGCGGCTGTGGACTGCTAACAGTGGCATACCAGGAATGGCGATCCATTGGCGGGCAGTGCATTGGAGAAGGGAGTGCATCCACAGTGGGAAAGCACTCCCACAGTAATGGTGGGCACAACAGACAGGCAGAAGAAGCAGTGGCATGTGCGGGTTGGCGAGACCCCCCCAAGCGACAGGTGAAGCAGCATGACAACCCATTCAGATGCCCAGGGGCCAACACATTGTCACTCTGTATGCCTACACACAGGTGAGCAGAAGTGCCTGGATGCACACAGTGCAGAACAATGTCACCTACAGTCAGCACCCCAGAAAAGAGGAAATGGGGAGGATGGGGAACATGCCAATGGAAAGGGAATCCAAAATAGGAGTGAGTGGCAATGCCTCAGAAGGGACTGCAGCAAATACATAATGGACATTGTAGAGAAGTACAAGTAGCCATGCCTCCTTGACTACCTGCTGGGCATCAAACTCAACAACAGGCTGAAGGTGTAGTGGGTTTCCTGTCAGAGGCAGCCTGCCTCTGACCCATGCTCAGTGGCATGGACTACCTTGCAGTCATCTTCATGGACTGTTTCCCTCTGTGGGGCTGTGGGTGGTGATGGTGGGGGGTGGTGTTGGTGGTGGGAGTTATGTTGTGGTGTATGGGTCCTGCTGGCACCCTGTACAGCTGTGGGTGTCTGCATGCCTTGGCTCTTCATGAATAAATATGCTCACTGCAGCTTCTGTGTCTCCTGTTTGCTGTCTTGGTGGGGTCAGTGCCTACTGGGCATGGGTGGGATGTTGAGGGGAAGAGTCCAGCTGTGCCCTGCTTGGGAGGTTGGTGGGTGGCCTGCTGTGGTAGGCTATATGCTTCTGGGGGGGGTGTCTCCCTCCTGTATGGCCACAGCCGGGGTTGTTTGTTCTGCTGGGGGGGGCACCTCACTTGCTTACCATTGTCTGTCTGCACTGCAGGTTGTTTGCCATGCTGCCTGTCACTGTCTCTGTTTGCACTCTGCAGTCCCTGCATTGGTTTTGTGATTGCGGCTTCAGTGTTGCTGTGTTGGCTGTCAGCATTTTTGTTGTTGTGCCAGCATTGTAGAGCCTTTTATGAACACTGATTTCTGTATGTTTGAATCCTTATACAAGGTTTTCTTCATATTATTTGCCTTCACAGTCAGTATTCACGTATTTCTCTTGGCAGTAATAGATTATACAAGCTGTGATTTGGGGTACACATATTTTAAAACATTTCTCTGGCCATTGATTCTCTCCTAATACTAAGCCTTTCAAGCTTGCACAGCCCCAGTGTTTTAGCATAATTAATCCCATAGCCCAGTATTGTTCTGGCTTGCAGCTTTTGGATTTTGTCCACTTCCTCACATTCCTTTACTATTAATCAAATGTACCATACCTCTGCCCCATATTCTAAAACAGGCCCCTTTCAGGTCCTTTTGCATTTTGCATTCATTTAGTTCTCTAAATACATCCAAGACTGTGGTATCATGCACATATTTTATACTTAGCCATTTGTTTTTTAGGCAATTTATCATCAATAGAAAAAGCAATGGACAAAGTTTTGAGCCCTGAGGGACTCCACACCACACACAAAGTCCACATGCTGTCTGTAACATTCAGCTTCAACCCACTGTATTCTCCCTTGAATGAAATAATAAACTCAAGCAATAATGTATTAAGGTATACCACATCCTTCAAATTTCTTGGGTCTTGTGGTCATTCAGATCAAAAGCTTTTCATATTCAATGAAAACTGCTCTTGCAAATTATTCATTATCTCACTCAGGCATGTTTAATTCTAAACATTTTAAAGTCACATTACTGGTGAAGCAGTCCCTCAGAGATACACACTGGTTTACATCAAGTGTGTCTTAACACATTCTTCTATCCATTGAGTAATGAAAGAGTTACACATTTTTGACATCATACATCAGTGAGATATGTCTAAAGTTCTTCGATAAATATTTTACTTTAAGGATGGGAATGACTCTGTCCTGTTCCCACTGCATTGTCCAGCAACAGTCAGGAGACACAAGGGTCATGAGTATGAGTGTTTTGCAAAAGACAGCTTACCCTCCCCCATCTGATCACCTCTACTCAGCAGTTCCAGGCCAGAACACAGACCAGGAGGTCTCCAGTAAGTCCTGCATCCTCAAGCATGAACTGAACAACCAGCAGGTGAGATTCAAAAAAGTAATGAGGTCTTAAAGCCCACCAAAAATTGTGGACAGCAGAAAGACTTTCTCCAGCCTTCCCAGACTCAGTCATGCATTGGGAGCCACAAGAGTCATGAGGATGAGAGTTTTGCCAGCTTCAACTACTCCCCCCTATGATTGCCTCTTTTCAGCAGCTCCAGGCCAGGACACAGACCTGGAGGTCCCCGGTTAGCCACACCTCTTGAAGTGCGAACTGGCCAACCAGAGGGCAAGATTTAAAAAAGGGGCAGAGCCTAATAGCACCAGACATTTGTGGACTGCACAAAGACTTTCTCCAGCCTTCCTAGTCTTAGTCTGGTATTCGGAACATCTCCAATAGGCGGATGACTCTCACCATTCATATACCTAAAAAGCTTGCTATGTCTAGCAGTCCTCCACATTGTGGTACAGAGCATGATGGACTGCAGCACAAAGAGAAAGTACTCTGGCATCTGCATGGGCATCAGCAATGGAAGCAACTGGTGTCTGGTCATAATTCCTGTAAAGGTAAAGTACTGTAATGCCATTAAGAAACTTAAAGGTTACAGATACTAGTAAAAATGATCATTTATTTTGGGCTCTGTAGATCAGACAAGAGACATTTGTTCCTGTACCTCCATTTCTTTGCCTCACTACCTCTCATTTTTTCTTTATTTCTTACATGGTGGTCATAACTTTTATATAAAAAGTGGTATATTGCTGGTTCCCTATCAGGTTCATGTGAGTGCTGTTCAGTTCTTACCTGTTTTCCCAGGAATTCCTATCTGCATGATATGAATTATTGTATTTATTTATGATGTACTAGCATTTCCTGTTTCACCCTAAGTTAATGTGGGTGCTGCTCAAGAATGCCTATTCTCTATTTTAACTTCCTATATGGATAATATGGTTATGTGGTATTTAGTTAAAGTGCCCTTCTTGATACACCCTATCTGGGTGGTGTGGAATTACTGATTTTTAGTAACTGCCCAAATCTATCTTGCTTAGCCTTTTGATCTATGGTGTCTTGGGTCATAGTTTTAGTCTATGAGATTTATTCCATTATCCCTAAGTACTGGGTAATAACCTATTGACACTCTGTGCATGTAGCCCAGGTTATCTATGTTCTCAGTAGTTCCATATTGTAACCTTCTGCCTTGCTTAATTCTGTGATGCTATTAAACATATTTGTGGTCCAGCAGGATATCTATATGTGTCACCTCTTTCTGCCTGGGCACCTCTGCTGCTAGTAGTCAGAGTATGCTTCACTTCCTCCAATTTACCCATTAGTTGTCCTTCTTTATTAACAGATTCAGTCCTTAGTTGCTTTGCTTACTTTGCAACATAGTTAGTTGTTTCTGCATCTCTGCCTGCTGGGTCCCTTGATCCTGCTGATACATATATACCAAGCTAACTACCACTTCTATTATGCTCATCCTATTGCTCACCACTCTTCTGCCCACTGTATACAGCTGTATGTACCCCACATCCTCACTGGTTTACCTCCACATACAATAATGAGGCATTCCCCTGGTCTCATCTCCCCACATTGGTTCACTCCAGAGGCCTTACTTCGACTATGTGTCCTTGGTGTTCTTAGCATCTATACTGTACCTTCTAGAGCATTCCAAACTGGTGTACTTCGTCCTCTCCATCCTTAACCAGCCACTTGTTGTTCACACTCTTGTTTCTCCAAGGGGGTATTGTGGAAGTAAATGCCCCCTTCTGCACCCACCAGTAGTTTGCCACCCTTTGCTAAGGGTCTCGAGATATTTCAAATAAATATTAGCAGTCTTCTTACCAAAACCAACCTGCTCAGAATTTGGGACAGCCAGGAAAACCCGAATGTACTCATTCTCTGTGTTATATTAATCTCCAACTCTCCATCAATAATGTATAAAATAGTAATAAAAAATAGGCCCATTCATTTCAATGGTGCACACTCCTGTAGTCTCATTTGCCCTTTGTCATAATGTGCCTGAGTGTGGGGATGTGGAAGTCAGCTCATCTGGGGGGGGGGGGCATAAGCCTGACTATTGTGGGGCTTCAATAGTCTGTGCATTCCATACCTCTCAACTGTCCATGAATGCAAGGGAGAGCTCCAGAATGTACGTAACATCTCTAAAAGCTAAACTTATTTGTTTTGTCTGAAAAGTGATATGCAAATCAGGAAAAATTCACAAGTATAAGATTCAACTGTATATACCCCAGAGCAGTGCATCGCATTTGGGCTTAAACCCACCCAGTTACTAACCAATTTTTTTCCTGGCTGAAGTGCTGCCCCCCTCCCAAAAAAATAACTTTGTTCTGATTTCTCTCCCTGACTCCATTCCATTCAACACCCATCCCCTATGGGCCATGAAGCCACCCAAAGGTGAAGAAACATAAAAAACACATCAATATTTCAGTCCTTCCTCATTCCCAGATCCCCCTGCAAAAAAAAACATATTTACTGTTACTTACCCAGCCATATGGCCAGAACCTGTAGCCTGGCATAGTGTGCCACTAGCCCAGTTTTCAGCCCACTCTCCCTTTCTCCTTCTGCCAGATGCTGGATGCTAGAACCAACCATCATAGGTCCCCAGTGTGGTCTGTGACAAAGTCACCTCACCAACTGAACCCACACAACCTGGGTTTCTTGCTTCTTGCTTGGTTGCTGCTGTGGCTGCTGCTGTACTGCACTGATCAAGGCCTATGAAGGCCAACAACACCACTGTCACCACTCCTGCTAAGCCTAGCTTGCTGCCATGGGGGTCTGAGCTGTTTTTTTTTGGCAAGCCTAATACAGTAAGTAGGTAGTGTAGTCTTGAGTTAGCTTCTAGCTCACCCCCTGCCTCTTCAGCCACCAGGGAAGACGGAGACTCATTAAGAGTAGACCAACAAAAATATGCTGCCACAACACTGCTGTTGAGAGTTCCGTGTGCACTGACTCCTCCAAGCTGTAGTGTGCAGTCTGTCTACTCTGTGGTGGGAAAGACATTGTCACACTTGCAAGACTCATGCACTCTTTCTTGGTTACAGCTCATCTATATCACATGTGATTGTGCTGCTGCTAATATGTGGAGAGAGTGTACAACACAATACAGACACAGTCAAGTCTGGAGAGTAGCTGCAGAATGAGCACACACAGGCCAGGTGTGCACTTATTGTGCAAAAGATTAAATCCAAATTTAATGCCATTTATTACCACACCATAAGATCATCCTAGGCACAAATGTGTAGGGTAGTCCCTCTGGCCTACCTAAATGGTAACCCTGCTTAATGGTAGAAATTCATTCTCAGGTGCTACTGTGATGATTTCCACTGTGTTCTGAGGTACTGTATCTACATGTTTCATGATGTGTCCTGATCATCCTGTTGGTTAGTGTCCCTCATTTTCCCTCATTTTGAGTGTCCATGTCCCTCATTTCAGTGACAAAATGTGAGGTATGGCACCTGCTTCCCAAGACCCTACTCAGCACAAAGAGTACTGAGCATGGCCATAGTGTATATGTTCAATACAGAATGACAAAGGGAAAGTAAATGACATGAAACAGTCATGGAGAAACACATTTGTAGCACTAAATATGCATAAGTGATGTGCAAGATCCAAAACAAAAAGGATAGGCTTTACAACACACAGGCCCATCTTCATATATCTGGAATAGGGGATGTTGGCTGGCTACATCCAAGACATTTAATGCAGTAAGCATACAATACTTTGCAAATTAAAGGCGATTTAAAGACAAAAATCAAAAGCCATTAAACAACTTGGAAAATGATCAGAATTAATAAGTTTATCTAATTTTTATAGTAATTCAAATAAAAATGTATTTTATTGACTCTAATTCCTAGCAGTAGTATAAGAAATAGAAACTGATGTGTTTTTTTAGATGAGATTTTCACCAGCTTAGCTGCTGCACACATGGCAAGCGTGCAGCAGGTGAACCTGATGTGATGTTTAAATGATGTTCACACCAGTTTAACTGCTGCACTCATGTCAAGCATGCAACACGTGAACCTGATGTTATTTTTAGAAGATATTCACACCAGCTTACCTGCTGCGCACATGTCAAGCTTGAAGCATGCATATCTGATTTGCTTTTTAGAGCTGGTTTGCTTAGGATCACTCTGTGTATGCAGACTGCATGCAAACATTGCACAATTAAGCATGTGGTATGCATTCTGCATGTACACAGCACACCTATATTTCTGTAAGGGAAATGTTTTGGATATCTCTCCTGGAGGTGAACATATTTTGTTAGGTGATTTCAATGCTAACTGGTTTGGGGGAATAAACTCCTCTCACTATTCCACTCTTCACTTACGAATTAAAGCTCTAAATATTGCCCAACAGATGTCTCCCACTCTTTTCAATACCAAGTCCTCTAACTACAGTATTATCAACCTGGTTCTTGCGTCTTAAATTCTTTTCAATACCAGATCCTCTAACTATAGTATTATCAACTAGGTTCTTGAATCTTACTCATACAGAATAGTGGTAGCTGATACTCATTTAGATAACTTCAGTGGGCACTTCATTACCCATTGCATAAGGAAGATTAGAACTGTCAAACCCTGTCATTGAGGCATAGGTAAGTAAGCATAGGCAAACCAGGAGAAGTTGTAAAATTCTCAGGTGGCATTTTATTACTATCAATAACAATAAAATAAAAAGTAAACTGTGCAGGACAGCTCTTTATACAGCCAGTTAAAACAAACAAAATTCCTTCATCTAAGAGTCTCTTTAAAATCTCCATCTCACACTATCTCTAAGCAAAACATTGCTCTCATTTTATAAGATGTTTTCCATGGCAATTCAATTCTGCATCCTGTTCAAGTAAATTACACAAGCAATGTTCCACAAAATGTATTAAGTTTTTGTCAGTTTCTTTTCTGTGGCAGCCTGAAGAGTACGCTAGTCTTTGTAAGAGGTGCAACCAATTAAGACACCTTGTCCCAGGGCTAGTTTTCTGTTAATGTATTTGTAAACTAGATTGTGGAGGTCAAAATACAGCTCAGAATTAGCCCCTTGTATTACAGATTGCCATTTTTAAAAGAAACCCAAATAGCATTCTACATTCCTTTCAACAGTATAATTATATAGATTTGTAAACCAAGAGATCTCAGTTGCACATAAAGATTCACATATTGTTTTTAACTACAGAGAAGCAAGGGAAGGAAGGAAGAAACAAAGAACAAGAACAGCAAGTGAAGGAAGGGAGAACACAGGAAGAAATGGTTGGAGTCACCAGTTTCTAGGTATGACAAGGAACATTTGAATGTGCAATTAGGCACAAGATAAACAAGTAGCAGAATAGAAATAGACAGAACAGATCCTTGCTTTTAACTCTCTCTGCATAACAAAAGGGACATGGTCTTACCCAAACTTGTCATAAGTCCCCCTATAATTCTTCTATCTAGGTCATTCTAACCTTTCTGCCCAGACAACTTCTTGCAAGACCTTCATCATGCTGACTGGGTCCTTACCCTTTCTTTGTCTGATCCTGATGTAGTTCTGCCTCAGTGTTAACTGAATTTGCAATAGGCACATGCCTTTCAAGCGTTCCAGATTTCCTGGCACCCACCTTCCTTGGGAAAGGTCTGATCTTACTAACCTCTTTAATTTAAGAGACACTGCTTGGACTAGGTATAAAGCTACAGGGGTGCCATCAGAACAAACAGAAGAGAGAAATTGTGTACCTCAGCTGTGATTTCAGAGGGGTGTTATCAGAAAACAAGTTTTCATAAGACTCTCCAGCTACTGTATTAAAGTCACTCGGCAGGCCAAAGCTGCTTGCTTTCAAAATCAGTTCCTATTCAGTGGCTTGGGTACCTTAAATTTCTGGAAAGCAGTTAAATACCTCCTAAACACCTCCACTTTGAACCAACAGGTTGGTAGCTGTCACTGTTTTTTTCTGACTTATTGAATTGTTTCTTCATTGATGGCTACAGGGCAGTCACCTCTCTTTTTCCTGCCCCAGGCTACCATCCATACCCTTGGATCTTGGGAGTTTTATTTTCTCCCCTGTTAAAGAGTCAGATGTCCATCAAGAACTATCCTCTTTGAATATTTTCTCTAGTGATAACTCTGATGGCCTGTCACACAGACTTCTAGTCCTAGGGGCCCCTGCCTTGACTATCCACATTATTCACATTTTCAATCATTGCCTGGCAACTGGCTGCTTCCCAGCAAAATGGAAACACCCCTCAGTGGTTACTCTCCATAATGGTGGCTGCATGGATGCCCTTACCAATTACCACCCCATTTCTCTTCTTCCCTCTCTCTCTCCAAATAGCATGTCTGAATGGTCAACATGCAGCTCATCAACTTCTTTGACAACATAGGTTCTGTTACTCCCTTCCAATCAGGGTTCCATCTAGTACACTCTTCCTCTACTTCCCTACTCAAAATCACTGACCATATTTACTCACACATGGATGCCAGTCAAGTGACTGGTGCAATGTTCATTGACTTGGCTAACCATTCTTTACAGTAAAGCACTCCCTGCTCCTAATCAAACTTGCAGCATTGAGTGTCTCCATCTCCTCATTATGTTGGTTTGAATCTTTATGTATCAGGACGGCCTCAATTAGTAAAATTAGGATAATCTATCTTCCCTCAGGTCTCTGTTTCGGGGTCATATAGAGATCAATTCTTGGCCCCCTCCTCTTCCTAGATTTCATAAATATCTCCCCTGCTCCCTAACTGTTTTCAAATCCCACATGCATGCTGATAACACAATCATCTTCTCCTCTGGTTCTTCACTCTCTTCCATTGAACAACTACTCCAGATTTATTTTGACAATCTACAAAAATGGTTCCTCAACAATCAGCTTACCATGAATCAAACATGCTTTTCTGTACTGTACACTGGCTACAACTGGCCTCCTCTTTTCTAACTCTGATTCCTTTCAGGCATCACCAATGAGTCCATAATTTGTCATAAATATCTTTGTGTGATCCTTGACCAACACCATGATTACCCCCTCCATATAAATCATATTGTGGGAAAGTGTTTCACGCGGCTGGAAGACCTACACAAGGTAAACAATTGTCTCCCTATTAGTACCTGAAAATCTGTTGTTGAACATTCAATCTTCCCCCTACTTAGTCATGGGGCTGTAGTATTCTCCTGAGCCACTAATACCATTCTATCTAAGCTGTCCCCCTTTTCAATGCCCTTTGCAGATTTGCTCTGTCTTATCCTACTACAAGGCATTAAACTTGGTTCCTCCTCCACTGAGACATTCGTTCCATACTGCTTTTTTTGTAACCTAAATGTGGGCTGGGCAAATTACCATAGTATCTCAGTGAGATTTTTCCTCCCTGCCACAGATTCATCTTATTCCTTATGGTCTGAGGAAGGTAATAAATTCCAAATCCCTCATTAAAGACACAATGTCGGCCTACCCTCTATTAGGTGTAGATTTTCTCACAAATGGAATAGTCTCCCTATCTCATTTACATCCATCTCCAGTATCCAGTCCACAAAGGCAATGCTCAAGGAACATTTAAGGTCTCATTGACTTGTCCAAATTGCCCTAAAGGAGGCATAATATCATTTCTGTTGGGGGTGCCTAGTCTGTCAGCCTGGTTCTGTGTACATTCTGATCTGACATAGATCTGGATTTGCACTCCTACCTTAGTGTTACGTACTGCCCTTGGGATTTAGTTTGCTCCAACTTGTGGTGTTTTTAGAATTGATTGTAATGTATAATATGTTCTTCTGCCCTAGAGCAATCTACTTGTGTCCCGTTGTAACTGTCCTTGACATGCGCATACTGCAAAGTCTACTTGTGCTTTTGCCTGCCTATAATTGAGGCTCTGCTTGAGAAGAATTTCAGTGTCAGCCTGGGTCTTGTATACGTCTCTGTTCCATTCCATGGATGTTATTTACATAACCTTTATACTATAGTAACTGTGTCCCATTTCATTTCGAAATGGTTTTGTTATTTGCATACCCTTATTATTTTAAGTCTGTGCATATTACAAATAATTAATAAATGAATAAAAATGAATAAATATCTTGCCAGTAATCAGAAATATGTTAAAAATGTTACACATTCGCATCCTTCTTCCAACCCCAACTGAGCACTAAATCAGATCCCATGGCATTAATCACTTTTTTTCTTTTCATTTCTTTTACAATCCCACTAAAAAAGTATCAGGGACTTCATTTTTTTTAATTTGATGTTCCTCTAATGGTACCAGTTGTCTACTAACCCTGCATTGCTCTCCATTTAAGTCATTTACAACATCTTAATTTCTCTTATCCATCCCATACTCCCATGCTGCATTACAGTTCTCAACTTTTCTTATTGCTTTCTCTTTAAACAGAAACTCCCTTGTTTTTACCCATCATTTTTGGTTATATGATTTTTTTTTTTAATCATCAACCTTTTTTCATAGTAGTGTCTTCTTAACCACTTACTTTTCCTGTTTACCTCATTTCTTAATTCTTTAAACCTTGTTTCTTCATTTTGCTTTGATGCCAATTGTCTCCAATAAATTCATTTTTTCAATTCCTCTGTCACGCGAGACTTGTCCCTGCCTTTTATAACTACTTCAATAATTGGTGCCAGGTGTTTAATTGCCTCATGGATCTTATCCACCACATCTCATCAGTTTTTACCTGCAATGTCTTTGATAAACCTCACAGACTGCAATTTCCTTCCTATCACATCTGAAGTCCTATATTTTTCAACTGTCCACTTTTGACCCCAAAATTTCTGTTCATTCTACATTTATGTTCTGCTTCCTAAAACACTCATTGTACATCATGGCCAAGATATTTGAAGGGGTTGTGCCTGGTGCAACAGAGTTGACTTCATTCCCATATATGGGACTGTCTTGTACAGCATGCCCTGCAAGCCCATTGGTCCACCCTGTGGACCAATGGGCTTACAGCCCATACTGTATCTGTCATTTGGCAGGTGGCCTGGTGGTATGCGGGCAGGTTGCAGCCACCCACCAATGATGGGGGACCGGGGTGGGCATGGGGTTCTGTGTGGGTGGGAGGGTGGGGTGCCACTGATCACCAGAGAAGTGTTTTACAGAGTGATTGTGTCAACAGGCAGGAGGGTACCACTAGACTACCAGGGCTTCAATAACTCAACTTTCATCACCGATCGGGGACACAGGAGGGAGGGGGGGTTCCACTAGACTACAGGACTTAATTAAATCAATGTTTACCACTGATCAGGGACATGGGAGGGAGGGAGGTCCACTAGACTACCAGGGAATTGTTGTACTATGGTTTTACCGTGATCGCAGCTACGTGGGTGGGGGATGCTTCGGGATCCCCACTGTGTACAAGTCATTCTGTGCAGGGCACAAGGTGTACTTTGCCTGGCTGCCCTGTACAAAGTATGAAAATAGGGCCATAATGACATGCAAATGTCCCTAGTTGTGCCTTGCATATGTTATGGCCTCATTTGCATGCCCTCTGCTGAATATCGCTGGTGATGCTCCTAGCACAACTACGAATGCACTGGTGCATCCCTGTGCTCCATATCTGTGGCTTGCACTGGCACAGTGCCACTGCGCCATGCACAGTATGTGCACCTACCTTGCCATATTCAATGGTGATGCGCCATGGCGCATAACCGTTGAATATCGCCTGGTCCTGGTCCTGGCCCTGGCTCAGCCCAGTTGTACTGCACCCAGGCTTGTGCCACTGCCTGGCACAGTCTTAATATCTGGGACAATGTCTCCATAGTTGATGGAAGGGAGCAAGATGTGGGAGACCATTTGCTTCCTCATGTGAGCGCTGAGAAAAGCATTTGGACCCATAGAGATAGATGAGCTTGGGCCCCATGGTTGTTATGCTGTTGTGTCTACTGCATGCACTGTAAGTGATGCGTCAAGCCAGATTCCTAAATATTTGAATATGTTGACTTGCTCAGTAGCATTGCCTTCTGATGTTATGATTGCACGTAGATCAGCTGAACGAGTTAGCAAGTTCTGTGATCCAAACACCATATGCTTAGTTTTGGCTGCATTAAGGATCAGGAGGCAGTTTTGGTTGCAATAAGGAGCAGGTAGGTGGCTGTTGAAAAATAAGGAGATGATTGTGCTGAAATCAGGCCAGAGTACTGAACTGGCCTCAGACATTGTTATTGCACTACAGTAGAGTATGTTACAATCTGCGTACATATGTAGGTGGCAACTTCCAGTGTTCTTTGTGAGGTTGTTAACATTAACAACACAAGGGTACAGCAGTGGGACATGGATTGAGCCATAAGGAACCCCAATATGTAAGACAACAAGGTATGAGCTGATGCATTGCATGGACATTAGGCAGATTCAGTTATTCAGGTTGTTTTCAAACCGTTTGATGGCTTGCTGACTGAGGTTGAGCAAGAGTATTACATGATCCACCAAGCTGAAAGCCTTGGAGGGATCCATGAAGACTTCCCCAGTAAAAAGACCATTTTCCAAAGCATTATGAAGATCACTGGTGACTTTCAACATAGCAGTTATGGTGTTACGTAGCTGAACAGTTAGACAGTTCTTACACCCTAACAATGCAAATGAGGCCACTCTTAAAAGAGTGGTCTCCTGTGGTGTACTGATATATTACTGATCAAGGGTGCGCCATAATAAATTAAAAATGTAAAGATCCCATCCTTAACCTGCCCTTTTCCTAGGAACCTGTGCATGAGACACACATTACAGATTAAAAGTGTCCCATGCCCAGAGGAAAGGGGCACTCTGATTAATAAAGAGCACTCCCTCAAATTATAATTGGTTTTACATATCTCCCCCATGCACTTCTTTCTCTTTTTCTGAGGAGCATTTTCTGCATCCTGGTTCCACTTGAGAGGCCCCTCAGCCCCATCACCGACTATCTCACAGACTTACAGGTTAGCCACCATTTACCTAGAACACTTTAACAATTGGAAGCCAACCATATCAGCTATGCATCATCTCCGGGGGATACTGGAGTAATGTGGATCGGTCTTTTTCTTCCTTTCTCCTGTTTTCTCCCTGGGGTGCCTGTGTGGTCAGGGATGCAATGACTCGTGCACCCATGCATGCATTGGCATGCATGCATGCTGGGAACCTGGTACCTGCCCCTCCCACTTCTGGTGCTTCTGGCTGAGATCCCACCTGGTCTGCAACAGGTGACAATCATGCAGCAGGAGCAGCATCCCCCCCCCGGAGGAAGGAGAACAGTCCTAGGGGTGCTCAGTCCTTCCACTCTTGGCTAGTCCTTAATGGCCCATACTCATTCCTGACCATGGGTCCTAGGCATCATGAGCAGTAGCACTACCACTGTGCCTCTGACCAGTCAGTCACTTCATTCTCACAGTGCATTTAGGACAAGTGCTTTGACAGTGTATTTTTTTCTCAGATCGTCATCTGCAGCTCATTTCAGCATCCATAACTGAGTAATCCCAGATTACAATACATCTATTTTGACCAGAAGATATAGAGAGTCTGCAACAGAAAATGATAAGGATGCCTGATTTTTAGGTTCAGCTAATAAAATCTGGTGCAAATATGGCCGCTAACTGGAGAATCCAGAGGACACAATGCATTCTCCGAGCCTGTCTATTTAAGTTTGGTGAGTTAGACATTGAAAACTAAGAGTAGATAGATATGCAAACATAGGAGCAGTTGCTCAACATCTCCATAAGATTTAAACATTAAGTGCAGCAAATTGCAGAACTTGTCTTACTGAAAGAGAAAATATTGGCCAAGACACATGGGGTCATTTCTGAGATATTCATAGTGCCTCTAGATCCCTACCTTTCCCCTGTACAGTCATTAAAGATGGGCAGAAAAGACCTCGGTTTTTTTTTGTATTATCTATTTTTCCACCCCCGTGCTCGCTGGTCCTCCACTCCTTCAGGCTCTGACAAGTTCCCCCCCGACCTCTCCTTTCCTTGCCTGGCCCTCCTCTAGTCCACAAATCGCAGCCGACCCCCGGGATATCCTGGTGTATCCCTTCACCGGGCGGGTCCCCCTCCTCCGAGGGAGAAGGCACCGGGGGGAGGGTAGCCCCAGCACATCCTCCTAGGGCCCGGGGGTGCTGCTGGAGAACAGGAGGCACCGGAAAGGTGCTGGAGGCCCTCAGGAACAGAGAGCCATCATCCAGAGGGCCAGAGAGCAATTTTCCCTGGCTTTCTGTTGGGGGTAGTGTAGTGACATCACGGCATACGCCGACGTCCGCTTCTCCCCCAGTTAGTAATGGGCCGAGCATCCTGTGATACTCCCAGCCTCCGCTGGAAGCCAGCAGGCACCAGACCAGTCCCCTTCCCTCCCCCCCGGAGAAGGAGAGCTGTCCCTGGGACGCTCAATCCTTCTTCCCCCGGCCGGCCCTCCAGTGACCTGGGCTCATTCTCGAACCCGGGTTGCTGGCATCGCAAGTGGAAATCCTACCGCTGTGCCGGCAGGCCGGCAAAATACCTCATTTTAATGTTTCTTGCAGTGGACTCCACTTGAGAGTGCAGTACTGCTGAAGTCAGATATCAATACTGACAAATTAGCAGGCGTGGACAATTACTTATACTGAGACCTGACATGCGATACAAATTTAACATGGAAAACTTATCTCTCATTTTCTAAACAGAAAAAGATAACAAACATTGTTGTGATTGTTAAGATTTAATAGGAAGTATGGTGGCAACTCTGTAAAGACTGCTTTAATGGCTTTTACAGCTAAACTTAGTTCAGTCGTATTATATTCATCAGAAGTATGGGGAGGTCTGACATTACTAATCTAGAAGTACAAATAAATTAAGTCTGCTGCACAACTTTGGGTGTTGCAAAATATTTACCAGGTGCTCTTCTTAGAGGAAAACTTCAACAACGTACTCTGCAATATTTATCATCTATTAGATTTTTCAGTTTATGGTCAACATTTTCAAAATTAGAGCCTTCACTTATTTCATAATCATTTTTGGAACATTTAACTTGAACACTTGTTTTTTTCCTCATCATGGCTTAAGTATTTTAGATTAACTTTGAATATGACAAAACAAAACTCTCTATGGGACCTGGTACAAAAAATGTCCTTAATTGATTTTAACTATTTACTAAAATAAACTGATTGAAAAATCTGTAAAATAGGTTCTGATACATGCAAAAATAAGTAATTGCGATCTGCAAGCAAAAATGATTCACTCATATGAAAGGTATTAGGACATGTTAACTGTTAGTAAACACAGTGATGCTTTCACACAGTTTTGTTATCAATCTAACCTATCTAAATTTTATTGGCACAATAATATAAAGGTGTTGTTCAAGAAGTTGAGGCATAATGTGGCTGTACAAAAGGAAGGAGGATACTCTCTGGCACTCTGACACTCTGTCAACTTCTTGGAGGTGCTACTTGTCCACAGCAAGGGGGAAGGGAGGGAAGGGACATCCGCATCATTGAATTCAACAAATGGCTGAAGAAATGGTGTGAAGAGGTGGGGCATGGCTTCATTGGGGACTGGAATCTCACCTGGAGGGATGAAAGAGTATATTGTCCAGATGGTCTGCATCTACCAAGGGGAGGCAAAGGCATCCTCTCTGAGAAGTTTAAGAGAATCCTAAGTGATCATTTAAATTTGTCAAGGGTGGGGGCATAGACAGTCAAGGGGGATTATCATAGCCCCCCGCCCACAGGACATAACTGAAAGCTGTGAGGACCCAATAACTAGCATAATATCTAACTGTAAAACTACCATGGTTACAATGGGGAAGAGAACAGAAGGTACACCACTAACGTGGTGCAGTGCAAAGACCAATAAACAAGGAACATTGAGGGAGTTCACAGAGTGGAAGGTCATGTGCACAAATGCCCGCAGTCTGGGAAACAAAATCTCAGACCTAATAGCTCTGATGGCAGACACAAACCTGAACATTGTGGCTATTACGGAGACATGGTATGCGGGGGACCATGACTGGAATGCAGCCATATCAGGGTATACACTTTTTAGAAAGGATAGGAAGGGGGAAGAGGAGAGGAGGAGTTGCTATGTATGTAAAGGAAGGGATTAAAGCTACAGAGGCTCAGGGATTCAGGGAAGAGCAGAGGCACGGTGGATCACTCTGGAGTCAGGGAACAAAACAACCATCCATGCTGGAGTAGTTTAGGGGCATTCCATGCAGGGGGAGGATATAGATCTAGTATTAATGGAAGCCACCCATAATATGGCAGCCAAAGGGGAAGTACTACTAATGGGTGACTTGAACATGCCAGATACAGATTGGAATACCCAGACTGCAAGTACATCAAGGAGCAGGGACCTCATGTCTCCCATATATGAGGCAAAGCTAAGGCAGCTGGTGGTTGAGTCCACCAGGGAGGGGGCTGTATTGGACTTAGTGCTGACAAACTGGGAAAGAATCATGAATGTTGAGGTGGGCAGTCCCCTTGGTACCAGTTACCACAGAACTGTGTGGTTTAGAGTCAACACGTTGGCAGAAGAAAGCCATTCATAGATTAAGATCCTAGATTTATGAAAGGCCAACATCATGGAGATGAGGGAACAGCTCAGAATTGCCCTGGCAGCAGAAGATATGGGGAGAGGAGCAGAAGAACAGTGGCTTAGGCTCAAGAGCTCCATAGCAGGAGTGACAAGTCAATGTGTCAGATTGCTTAGCAAAAGCAAAAGAAAGACGTGGCCACTGTGGTTCTCTAAGTCAGTAATCGAGAAAGTGTGAGAAAAAAAGTAAGGCATGCAGGAAATACAAAGAGACACAGAAAGAAGAAGACAGACTGAAATATCTGGAGAAACAGAGAGAAACTGGGAAAGCTGTCAGAGGGGCTAAGGCAAGAATGGAAGAAAGAATAGCACAGACTGTTAAGAAGGAGGACAAGACCTTCTTCCATTATATTAGCAAGAGGAAGAAGACCAGAAATGGTATTGTTAAGCTAAAGAAGGAAGAGGGTGGGTGGGTGGAAAAGCTTGTTAAGCTGAGATACTGAACAAATATTTTTGCTCAGTATTTACCAAGGAAGAGGCAGGGAAGGGGCCAAGACTCACAAGGAAAGATGTTTGGGGGGGGAGGTGGATCCAAGCCTGTTTATGGTGGACAGAGTCTTGGAGAAACTAGAAAAAGTAAAGACAGACAAGGCAATAGGGCCAGACAGGATTCACCCAGAGTGTTGCAGGAACTCTGGGAAGTATTTGCAGGTCCACTGACAACCCTCTTCAACCAATCACTAGTGATGGGGGAGGTACCTGGGGACTGGAGGATGGCAGAGGTGGTCCCCCTGCATAAGACTGGAAGTAGGGAGGAGGCAGGCAAATACAGACCTGTAAGCCTGTGGGGGGGGGGGGAGCTGGTGGAGTCCCTGCTTAAAGAGATGGCAGTGAAATTCCTGGAGTCAAGCGGTGCAAAAAAACCAAGGCAGCATGGATTCACTGAGGGTAGGTCCTGTCAGACTAATCTTATTGATTTCTTTTACTGGGTGACCAGGGTGGTGGATCAGAGAGGGGCTGTGGATGTGGCCTACCTGGATTTCAGTAAGGCCTTCGACACCGTTCCTCATGGAAGGTTGCTTAACAAATTAGGGAATCTGGGTGTGGGCTCTAAAGTGGTAAAATGGGTTGGAAACTGGCAAAAAGGCAGGACCCAGAGGGTGGTAGTAAATGGCACAAAATCAGAAGAGGCGGAGATGATCCACAGGGTTCCACAGGGATCGGTGCTGGGTTCAGTTCTATGCAATGTCTTCATAAGTGACATTGCAGAGGGACTAGAGGGGAAGGTATGCCAGTTCGCAGATGACACCAAGATCTGTAACAGAGTCAACACACAGGAGGGGCTAGATAAAATGAGAAATGACCTAAGACTACTTGAGGAATGGTCAAGTGTTTGGCAGTTGGGTTTCAATGCTAAGAAGTGCAAGATAATGCACCTGGGACACACAAACCCAAGAGAGGAATACAGGATGGGGGGGGGGCAGGTCCTAGCCACCAGAAGTCAGGGGAAAGACATGGGGGTTGATGACCTGAAGTCAGCCAAACAATGCGAAAAAGCAGTGAGGAAGGCAAACAGAAAGCTGGGGTGCATAGGAAGGGGCATAACCAGCAGGAGGAGTGAAGTGGTGATGCCACTGTATAGATTACTGGTGAGGCCTCATCTGGAATACTGTGTCCAGTTCTGGAGATCGCATCTCAGGAAGGACATAGACAGAATGGAAGCAGCCCAGAGAAAAGCAACAAAAATTATACATGGACTGCACCACAAACCTTATGAGGAAAGACTCAAGGAACTAAACATCTATTCACTGGAAGACAGAAGGGAGAGAGGGGATATGATAAAGACTTTCAAATACCTTAGAGGAATAAACAGGGTACAATAGGGGACTATATTTCAGAGAAGAAAGTGCACAAGGACAAGAGGACATAACATGAGGGAGGAGGGGAGGAGTGAGGCTTAGGGGGAGTGCTAGGAAGTATTTTTCACAGATATGGTGGTGCATCTGTGCAACAGCCTATCAGCAGAGGAGGTATAAGTGAAAACAGTACAGGGATTCAAAAGTGCCTGTGATAAGTATAAAGGCACCCTGCTGTACAGCAGAGCAGGGGAAAGGCAGTCCAGATAAGAGTAGGGATTGCCAAACCAAGAAGGGGAAATGGGCAGACAAGGTGGGCTGTATAATCCTTATCTGTCGACAGATTCTATGTTTATATATACTGGTCAGATTTTGGTAGTTTGCCTATTATATGAAAAATTAAGAAGCACATTTTGGGGAATATTCTTGCTGTTATTTTGCTCCCCCTCAAGGCAGGGTCAGCTATTCTTAATATCCTACTTAACTGTAAGACCATGAACTTCTAAAAAAGGAAAGTTACTTAAAGAAAGATGGTAACTTAAATAAAAATTAAATGCCCACTGTATAATGGATAATAACTATTCCTCACTGACTATGCACACCATGGATGTATGCCTGCTTTCCAATGTCCTTGTAACCTACAATGGATTTTTAGGATCAATATTTATTGTCTGTGTATTATCAAAGTATATTTATCTATGTAAAACATTGTAGTAACAAATTTGTTAAATAATAAAATGTCTTTAACTTAACTACTGCATGGTCAGTATGGGAAGGAAACAATCTCCATGTGGGATTTAACCAACACTTCATGACTGAGAATAATGGCAGTACCATTGAGTCAAACAAGCAGAAAAAAAAGACATGCTGTGATGCAATATATTATCTCAAAGATACAGGGCCCCATATTCAAAAGTCCCAGGCTGCATCGCTCCAGTGCCTACGCCATGCAACTGAGATATGTTGGCACAAAATAATGGTATATACAGAAGATGCACCATGGGATGTGACCAAGCATGTCAGGCTGAATATCGTGAACATGCTCGATCATGCAGTGGGAGATGCACGGCATGCCAGGTGACCTGGGCCCTATGCTGAGCATAGGGAAATGTGCGATAGGTGGCCTTATGTGGTGTGCAAAATTGCAATATTCAGGCCGGATATGCAAATGGCCTCATTGGACATATCCTTTCATCCACATAACTTATTGCTGCACACTTCTGAGATGCACGGCAGATGCACTGCACAGTTTGGCTGTATATGTGGATGCATGGCATATTCATGTACAGCTCCCTTTTTTTGCTCTGCATACATTATTTCTGCATGACTGCACATTCAAAATGCGCAATGCATCTCTTTCTTTTGAATATTGTGCTTCCGCATATTTTCTGAGTTGCAGCACGCATCTCCATTTTGGGCAGCGCATCTCCTTTGAATCTATGGGCCACAGTGTTTATGCATCTGAAATGGATGCAAGAGAAGTCTAATAAGGCTAGTATTCTAAAAATGCCACATTTACTTTCCCAGATATATGGAGGTTTTCAGGGTGAAGAGAACATTTCATTCTTCCTTACACACACTACAGTATGCTACTCCTTCTTACCCCTATGGAAAGCAGATCAGCATATTCAAATATATTGGATTCCATGCCTTACCAGACTAGAATTCATACATATGTCTAAACTGTGTTCTAAAGAAGCTGAAAGCAATTAATTTTTAAATCACTATATGTCAAGTTAAAGAAGAAAAAAAGTTATATCCCAACAATACCTACCCTAGGCAGATTGCCATCATCTTTATACCATTATTCATTTTGCTTTAGAGTCCTTGTTTTGGCAACCTGCCTATCAAACAATGAAAAAAAAATCAAGGCATGAAAAGGTTCACAGTGAATAACAACTCATAAGAAATAGCCAGAGTATTGAAAAATGGGAAAGAGTTCTACACTGTGCTAAAGAGAAAATGATTGCGGAAATGAGTCTGCCAAAACACATACTGCAGCAAATCAGGCTGCAAAGTTTTCATACTCTTTACTAGAACCAGTGTCACACAAATCAGTTGAAAGATATGTATATATATATATATATATATATATATATATATATATAATATGTGCCTGTGTGTGTGTGTGTGTGTGTGTGTGTGTGCGTGTGTGTTTAGGCATCAGTTAGAGCTGAAACACAAATCTTCACAAGTTGGGAAATGTGACTGTCTTGCTGGCATTGGCATTTCTGATGTTATGCCTTTGTAAATCATGCTTAAGTGTTCTATATGGCTATTGACAAGTTAGTTTTAATTTAGCTGGCCCACTGCCGCAGGGGCAGAGCACCTACCTGCGACGCCGGTGACCTGGGTTTGGGAATGGACCAGGGTCATTGGAGGGCTGTCTGGGGAGAAAGGATTGAGCATCTGATGACTGCTTTCCTTCTCCAAGTGGGAGGGGGTAGGGTGATCGGTGCAATACGGACACCTAGCGGAGGCTGGGTGTACTGATTGCACTGATGCACAGTAGCTTGGGGGGCAGGGTGGACGCTGGACATCATTGCTTGTCCCCACCCTCGCACATTGGGGAAAGATTGCTGCTGCCAGCCACTCTAGAAAAAGCCCGTTTCAGCTTCAATTAGCTTCCAGGCTGGCCCTCCGACCCATCCTATCGTCTGCGGCACTGCTGGGGTATGGTGCCACAATCTCGCCCTGTGGGGTAAGCCAGTAGGTATCAGAGGGTCATGGCCAATATGGAAGTGGAAGCCAATGTCCATGACCAGGCAGAGGTACTGGGGGCTGGCGGTGGGAGAATAAAATATAATAAATAAAAAAAAAATGTTAGTTTTAATTTATTTATAAGCAACACCTGTTTGTAGCATTTAAATTTGATTGGTGTGAAAAGGTATTTAAACAACACTGTCTTTGAATTGAGTCTCTGACAAAGCATGACAGTTGTAACTGTGAAACATAACATGTGCATGTCGTCCTGTTTTTGCCATGAATAACATTTTCCACCAGGAGTGTTCTTTTTATATGTGCTATGGCACTATAGCACTTTAAATACATTTTTGTTTTGCTACACCTTGACCTGTGTGCTCTAGTGTCTGCTACTGCGTTCTCTTTACTTAGTCGCCACAAGACATTTGTCCTGGTGTGGCCATTTTCTCAGTACTTGTTTTCACATGATTTCATTATTTGTTTGGCACTGGGGTGACCTCCTGTTGTTGGATTTGTGACTGGGGGGGGCAATAGTGGACACCGGGGATGATCCCCTGGTAGCCATATGAGAATTTTTATTTTAGCTTAAATCATAAAACTAGAAAGTATTAAATGTTTTTGCAAATGTGCAGACACATTTTTTTATTTTCTGGAATGACATACAACCACAATTTTAGCTGTAGTGTGAGGAGCACAAACACTTTTTAAGTATGGTGTGAAAACACTTTAGGAAAGAAGGAATTTTTTTTGTTCTGTGCATGCACAGTAGGCCCATTTTTTATTATAACTTCTTTCACTCACTAACAAAGAAATGGATCTTGGGATTATAATATTTGATGACCTTAAAGTCACAGGACAGTGTGACAATACAATGGGTAGGGCCAGTGAAAGTCTGGGGTGCATATGGAGAGGTATCACAAGCAGAAGGAGGGAGGCTATATTACCATTGTATAGATCATTAGAGAGACCACACCTGGAATATCATGTACAGTTTTGGAGACTGCATCACAGAAAAGGGTACCGGGTTAATATAGCACAGCTGAAACAATGCGGGAATAGCCACGTGATCTAAAGCGTGGAATGAATTAGAGTGACAGGGGTATGATAGCAGTAGAAAACTAACACTACCCCTGTCACTCACTGCCAACTGAAGGAAGGACTGAAGAAGCCATGAGTGCTGTGCCTGGTCAAGCTGCTCCCATGGTGGAGTGGCTAAGGCACAAGCACCTGGTGCAGTGAAGACCCTTGGATCGGGGTTTGGTTCCCTGTCTCGTGACATGTTTTCTTTTTATTTGCAAAATAAAACTAAGTTCCCCATCCTAAGTTTCCCTTAACTCCTCCCTCGGTCCACACCCCCTTGGAGTTAGTTAATTAGCTTTGTGTGGTGTGGGGGGCGGAGGTGGCAGCACCCCCCACAAAAAAACAAAGAAATGGTAATGATTTCCATATGTTCGTCTAGTGTGTGCTGTTATTGTTTCAGTTGGTGTTTTCACCGTCTCTGTTTTAACATATACTGTTTTGACTGTGGCATTGTTTTGCTGTGCTGTGTTTCCTATGGCATTATGACCCCATGCCACAGAAAAGACATAGGGTAGAGAAAGTCCAGAGGAAAGCAACTAAAATGGTACATGGTTTGCAAGAAAAACTGTAAGAGCAGAGACTGAGGGATCTCAGTATGTACACTGTAGAGGAGAGGAGAGGAGGGGTAGAGTGGACAAGATAGAGACATACAAGTACCTCATGGGAGTTAACAGGGTAAGGTGTGAAGCCTTCTTCAAATGAAGGAATGCAACAAAACAAGATGGAATCCAACAAAGCTGGAAGGGGGAGATTTAGGAAGGATGTGAGGCAATATTTCTTCACTGAAGGATAGTGCAGAGGGAGATTAGGGAGCTGGGGAGAAGTCTTAGACAGACATTTCATTCAGTGGCTTTTGCTGAGTTGCTGCATTTCTATGACAGGGGACAGGAGGGGAATCTTCATACCAGAAGCTTCAACTCATGGTTAAAGGAATGGTGCATTGAGGAAGAGTTTGGCTACATTGGGACTGGGGACCCCACTGGGAAGATAAGGATCTATACAGTGGTGATGACATGCATACATCCTGGAGGATGCAGTCCTCAGTGGACAGTTTAAATGTTACTTCAATGAACACATAAACTATCAAAGGGGGTTGGTAGAAGGAAATGGGGAGTCAGAAACTACCCTCCAAAGGCTGAAGTAGAGAGTAAGGAGAACCTGAGGGAAAAGGAATCCCCTAGTGTGCAAATTATTAAAGGGAGTAGGGTGGTAGAGATAATGGAGGATAGGAACCGGAGTATTAAAAAGAGAGGTGGGAAGGATGGAGACCAAAAAGGAAATAAGGGAGGCAACAGGCAGAGTGGAAACATAATCTGGAAGGCCATATGTGTGAATGCAGGAAGTCTAGGAAATGTTATTTATTTATTTATTTAAGAGTTTCACCAGGAAGGCATACTGAGCAGTGTACTGCTCAATTCCAGATGCACCCTGGGGGAAGGGGTTACACAGGGTACAGTAATAAAGATGATTACATACATAAACATGTGCAGTGCTATACAATTTAGATGAGACAAGTCACATATACAAATAGCAGGTTTACAGATAGGTGGTATGATATGCCCAGGGGGCATTGGGATAGGCAGAGTACAGCATTTATATACATGTTCAGTACAGTAGAAATTTAGAGCTGACAAAATCTAAAGTACAAAGAGAAGTAACCAGACAGGTGGCAACAGAGGGGAGTGGCATGCCCTGAAGTATGAAAATACCCAGCTGCACATAGTAAGCAGTGGTTGGCAACAGTGGGAAGAAAACAGTTTTGGTAGTAATCTGCTGGCAGTTAGCTTGCAAGGGATTCAACGGGGCAGGATGCAGGAGCTGGTGGTAAAGAAATGAGTCTTAAGAAGGGCATTCCGGTGTGGAGCGCCTGTGGCATGTCTAATATCGGCTGTCAGGGAGTTCTATAATTTGGGCAACCTGAAGCTGAAGGCAGCCTGGCCAGACCGGGTGGATCTGTGCGAGATGTGAAGGAGCCGAGAATCAATGTTCCTGAGAGCGTATGCCAGTGGTGGAAGGGCATTTAGGGATGACGACAGGTAGGAGGGGAGTGACTGCAACCAGAACATGGCAGCAGTTCTAGCACAGTGTAGCAATCTCCGATTGTGGAGAGAGAGGGGAGGTCCAAGGACTGGTAGAGGTCACAGTGATGTGTACTAGGAGAGCAGTCCAGGGAGAACTGGCAGAAGGAGTTGAAGAGGGGGTCAAGCCTGGACAGGGAGGTTTGAGGGGCAGCACAATAGACTACATCACCGTAGTCCATTATCGAGAGGATCATCTTTTGGACGATGGCTATTCCCGTTGGTAGGGGGATGCAACTTTTGTTGCAGTACAGAGCGCCCAGCATGGGATGCAGCTACTTGTACATAGCATCAATATGCACAGAGAAGTCAAGGTACTGGTCTAGCCAGACACCGAGATATCTGTAGGAAGTGCAAACCTCCAGGGGAGAGCCATCCAGAGTGTAGAACATGGGGCAGGAAGGAGGGACAGTTTGGCCAGAGAGCCAAAGGTGAGGGAGACAGTTTTTTGGGGGTTTAAAAATAGTTGATTTGAGAGGAACCAACGTTGGATGGAGTCAAAGTCCTCCTGCAGACAGGCTGCCATGGCATTGGGGGATGAGCCAGAGGCAAACAGCACCGTGTCGTCTGCATACATGTGGATAGCAGTTTGTGGGCAGGCAACAGGCAGATCATTGAAAAATATAGAGAACAACAGAGGGCCTAGTACCGAACCTGGGGACTCCACTGGTGACTGGGAGTGAGGTGGAACTAGCCGAGCCAATACAGACAGACAGACTAGGACCTACCTGCCAGGTACGATTGAAACCAGTTGGTGGCAGACACTGTCAGTCTAGCTTGAGTGAGTTTAGACAGTAACAGGGCATGCGAGACCGTGTCAAAGGCCTTGGCCAGGTCGATAAAGATAGCCGCAGTTATCTCCCCTTTATCCATACCCGTAATGATGGTGTTGGTGAGATGAAGGAGAGAGGTGGTGGTGGAGTGATTCTTTCTAAACCTGGCCTGGAAGGGGGTGAAAAATGATATGGAATCGAGACAGTGGTAGAGCTTGGCTAGTACAAGTCGCCCCTGAATTATGGCTAGGATGGGGAGCAGTGATATGGGACGGTAGTTGCATGGGGAGGAAAAGTCACCTCCTTTAGCTAGGGGAATGACTGTGGCTTGTTTCCATATTGTAGGGACGGACCCGAGTCTAAAAGACAGGTTATAGAGTGTGGCTAGAGGGTAGGCTATGGCAGGTGCAGAAAGCAGGAACATTTTGGAATCAAGGCCTGAAGGGCATTTGCCTTTGGATGGCTTGAGTGACTGAAGTATTTTTAGTACCTCACCAAGTGTAATTGGGAGGAGCGAGAAATAGGCAGGAGAGAAGACAGATGGGGACCAATGGGAGGGAGTAGGGGGTGGGAGGAGAGTAGAGAGGATGTAGTGGTGGTGAAATACAGGTTAAACTCAGTGGCAACCATGCTAGGATCAGCGATGATGCTTCCACCTATGTTGAGAGTGGGAGTAGGTGGTTGGGCCGAGGGGGTGAGAAGGGATTTTATTGACTTCCAGAATTGTGTAGGGCAAGCAAAGTTGTTGTTGAAAGCAGACTTAAAGTAATTGGATTTGGCCTGACGTATGAGTATTGTGCAGGCATTTCTTAGCAAGCGGTAGTGTTGCAGAGCTGTTTGAGCACCTGTTGCCTTGAAAGATTTCCAGGCTCAGCCTCTGGCTCATAGTTGTTCCAAGAGGTTAGCTGTTACCCAGGGTAGGTCAGATCCTCTTACTCTGGATCTTCTGAGTGGTGCATGGAAGTCCCAGATAGCCAGGAGGTTGGTCGTGAAAAATATGAGGGTCTCATCCATGGCGGTGGCCCTAGGGATGAAGGACCAGTCGATGCTGGTGAGGTCATTTAGGAGTGTGATCAGATCAAGGGATTTGTAAGCTCTGTTGTATAGAGTGTGGGGGGGGAGGGGCCTTGGGTCTGAAGATTTTCCACACCATATAAATCATATGGTGGTCACTAAGGGAGTCTGGTACTAGGCCAGCTTTAATTATCCGATGTGGGTGGGTGGTGAGGGCCCAATCCAGTAGAGTATGCTTTTTGGATCTGTGGTTTAGGCGAGTGGGTTCCGTTATTGTTTGGGACAGGTTTAGAGCATTTATTTGACACCGCGTTTTGGTGGCTACACTGCCTAGCCAGTTCTGGTTGAAATCTCCACGGATACGGAGTTTACTCTAAATAAGATTCCAGACCTAGAGGCCATCATGGCAGAGACTGACTCAGATATTGTGGCCATTACTGAGTCATGGTGCACTGAAAACCATGAATGGGACATGGCCATACCAGGCTGTGCTCTGGTCAGGAAGGACTGGGTGGGAAGAAAAGGAGTGGCTGTGGTGCTTTATGTGAGGGGAAAGCATAAAAGATATGGAGATACAGGGAATATAGGGGGAGGCATAGGTACTGTGGGTCACCATGGAGATGGGGAATGGCATCATTATTCACACTGGTGGGATGTACAGATTTTCAGCAAAGGGGGAGAAATTAGATAAGTTAATGGTGGAAGCTATTGGCAATATGGCAGAAAAGGGGGGGTGCTGGTGGTGAGGGACCTCTGCCTGCCAGATGCGGATTGGAGCCTCCCGGCAGCAGCTTCAGCTAGAAGCAGGAACATTCTGGGCACTCTGCAGGGGGCATTCCTCAGGCAACTAGTCAGTGAACCCACTTGTGATGGGGTAATACTGGACCTGGCACTCACTAACAGGGACACTGTTGCAGATGTCAAGCTGGGAGGCCACTTGGGGACCAGTTATTACAGTATGCTACGGTTCAATACAAGAACAGCTGTGGAATCCAACCACACAAAGGTGATGGTCCTGGTCTTCAGTAGGGCAGATTTTAAAAAGATGGGTGAATGCCTCAGGGATAGCCTAGCAGGGGTGGGTGACCTGGGTGGGGTGGAGGAACAGTGGGCGAAGACAAAAGGAAGCATAAAAAGCAGCACATCTCCTGAAGAACCTAGACAGAGTGCAGGCAGGTCCAGAGGAGGGTAACTAAAATGGTACAGGGTCTGCATCAAAGCCCTAAAAGGAGATACGAAAGGACCTCAATGTCTGCACCCTGGAACAGAGGAGGGAGGGGAGAGGAGAGATATGATAGATACCTATAAATACCTCACAGGGATAAATAAGGTACAGAAGGGGAGTATTTTTCTAAAGAAAAGGTGCTCAAGAACAGTGGGACATGCTATGAAGCTGTAGGAGTGTATATTCAGGAGAGGTCTGAGGAAGTACTTCTTCACAGAAAGAGTGGTGGATTCCTGGAACAGCCTTCCAGTGGAGGAGGTGGGGACAAAAACAGTGGTGCAGTTCAAGAATGCATGGGACAAGTACAAACAAATCACAGTGGAAAGGAACGCTGGAAGGAGAAAGAGTTGTAGATCTGGTACAGTCTGTGGTAATAGCGTAGGAAGGGAGAAATGGGCAGACTGTTTGGGCCAAGCAGTCCTTATCTGCCAACATACCAATTTAGTCTCTACTGTATTGGTCCTGGTAAGAACAGATACAGAAGCAAATGATTTTATACCTTTTATTGGACCAACATAGATGTAATAAAAAGAGCAAAGTGCTTTAGCTTTCAGACCAACCCAGTCTTTCCTCGGAAGCTTAATGACAGTTATTTAGAAAATCCCATACTTTTAACACCCCAATCATACAGAAAAAAAACCTGAAAAAAACTCCCATTGGTTTAAAATATTTAAAAAATAATACAAGACACACAAGAGAAGCTGAAAAGTACCAGTTCATCTTCAGCTGAAAGGGCCTAAAGGTCAGATGTGCTTAGAACATAAAAACATGCAGGGAGTACACTGCACATAAATTAAAATGACTTAGATACATAGATACATAGACAGTGTCAGCAGATAAGGGCCTATGGTCCACCTAGTCTGCCCATTTGAGCTTGTAAGTTCAGTTTGTTTTCCTAGAAGTCTGTTTCCCCTTACCCCTGCCCTCTAGAATTCCTTTTATGTCTATCCCATGCATTCTTAAATCCGCGGATTGTTTCAGCCCCCACCACTTCCTCTGGCAGGGTGTTCCACCTTGTCCACCACCCGTTCTGTGAAGAAATTCTTTCTCATGTTTCCTCTGAATCGTCCTCCCTCCAACTTCATCCCATGCCCTCTAGTCCTGAAACATCTTTTTAGCTAAAAATAGTGTTTTCCTGCACCCTGTTCCTCCCTGTAGATACTTGTATGTCTCTATCATATCCCTCTCTCCTCCTCTCCTCCAGGGTGTACATGTTCAGTTCCTTCAACCTGTCTTCATAGGACTTGTGATGCAACCCATGCACCATCTTTGTTGCCCTCCTCTGAAGCTTCTCTACCCTGTCTATGTCCTTACGTGAGTATGGTCTCCAGAACTGTACACTGTACTCCAGATGGGGCCTCACTAGTGTCTTGTATAGCGGAATTATGACCTCCCTTTTCCTGCTGGTGATGCCCTGCCTCATACATCCCAGCATCCTATTTGCTTTACCTGATGCCTTGTCGCTGTTTCCCTACCTTGAGGTCATCAGAGATGACAACCCCAAGATCCTTTCCTGCTTGGTGCATGCTATATCCTCACCCCCAACTGATATATATTGTACCAGGGTTTTTGTACCCTATATACATTATCCTGCACTTCTTTGCATTGAATTTCAACTGCCAAACCCTTGACCATTCTTCAAGTTTCTGCGGTCCTTCTCATTCTGTCTACACCCTCTGGTGTCTACTCTGTTACAGAGCTTTGTGTCATCAGCGAACAGTGAAATTCTGCCTTCTAGATCCTGTGCAATGTCACTGATGAAGATGTTGAATAGGACCGGTCCAGCACTGATCACTGTGGTACCCCACTGGTTACTCTTCCCTCTGTGGAGTGACAGCCATTTACCACCACCTCTGTGTCCTGCCACCCAGCCAGTTACCTACCCACCACACTACTGTCCTGCTCACACCCATATTCCCCAGTTTGTGTAATAGTCTTCTATGTGGCACAGTGTCAAAGGCCTTGCTGAAGTCCAGATAGGCCATGTCCACTACCCTCCCCTGATCCACCTCCCTAGTCACCCAGTCAAAAAATTCAATGAGGTTGGTCTGACATGACCTCCCCTGGTGAAACCATGCTGCCTTGGGTCCTGTAGTCCATTGACAACCAGATGTTCCACCAATCTCTTCTTCAGTAGTGCTTCCTCCATGATCTTTCCCACCACTGGAGAGGCTGACTGGTCTGTAGTTCCCTGCTTCCTCTTTGTTCCCACTTTTGTATAAGGACCATCTGCTGTCCTCCAGTCTTTGGGTACCTCCCTGTTTCCAGTGATTGGCTGAACAGGATAGCCAGAGGTTCAGCCACCACCTCTCTTAGTTCTTTAAGAACCTGGGGTGCACCCATCTGGCCCCATTGCTTTATCAGCTCTTGTTACTCCAGTTCCTTCAGGACCCTTTCTTGTGTAAAGGGACTTGTGTCCATTCTGCACCATTCTCACCCTTGTACTCCTTCAGACCCATTACCCCCTCTTCCTTAGTAAAGACTGAGCAGAAATACCTGTTCAATATGTCAGCTTTATTGTTGTCATCCTCCACGCTGCTCCATCCTCCCCTTCAGTCTCACTATCCCTCCCTTTGTCTTTCTTTTTTCACTTATGTACCTGTAAAAGGTTTGTCCCTTTACCCACTGATTTTGCAATGTGTTCTTCTGTCTGAGCTTTGGCTTCCTTTACAGACTTCCTGCCTCCCTTTGTTTCTCCTGGTACTTCTCCCTATCCCCTTCTGCCTGTGTCTTTTTGTATTGCCTGAATGCAATCTTTTTGGCTTTCACTTCTTTGCTACCTTTTGGAAAACCATAATGGTCTCTCTTCCTTTTCCTCTTGCTAACCTGCTTAATGCATAATTCTGTTGTTCTTTTTAATCCCCATTTTAAATACTGCCCACTGTTCCTCAACCCCTGATTCCTGTCCCATTCCCCTTAATGCCTCTTTCAAGTATCTCCCATTTTCCCAAAAGTCTGCCCCTAAAATCCAGGATACGTGTTTTTGTGTGGTTTGGTTCTGCTCTTTCTGTGATTTCAAACCACAATGACTGGTGGTCACTGTTACCCAGGTGCTCCCCACTGTTACCCCATCACACTGTCCCTGTTTGTGAGCACAAGGTCCAGTATTGCCTTCTGCCGAGTTGGTTCCATGACCAGTTGCTTGAGGAAGGCACCTGAAGAGGTCAGGATAAATCTGCTCCTAGTTGATGCTGCTGCTGGGATGCTCCAGTCCACGTCTGGTATATTGAACTCCAACCAGTACTACCTCACCCTTGTCTGCCATCCTTTGGATGGCTAGCATCAACTCCTATCTGTTTCTTCCTCGTGGGCTGGTGGTCTATAGACCACACCTGTGCGGATGACTGTCCCCATTTTCCTTTCCAGCTAACCCACAGTATCTCTCCCCATTTGTTCCTCCTGGATCTGTGGCCCTTATGTCATTTTCACATACAGTGCCACTCCTCTCCTTCCTGCCTGCTCTGTCTCTTCTGAATATGTTGTAGCCAGGTATGGCCATCTCCCAGTCATGGTTATCATTACACCAGGTTTCAGTGATGGCCACAATGTCCAGGTCTGACTGTACCATGACAGCCTCCAGATCTTCCATCTTGTTGCTAAGGCTCCTGGCATTTGCACACATGGCTTTCCATGATTTGACCTCCTAGACTGCTTCACTGTTCTACTCAAGCCCTTCCTTGGTTGTCATTTATCCTGGTTCTCCTTGCTGTTTGCCCTTCTGCTGAATTTTGCCCTTTCTGCTTATCCACCTTTTGGACACTAATCTCCATCTTTGCACACTGCTTTGCAGAGATAGCCACTCCTCTGGTTCACTGGTTCCACTACTAGCTGTGTGGGGTGAGCAAGTAAGTACCATCCTTGCTGGCCTGCCCCCTTTGCTAGGTTAAATGCTGTCAATGTAGCATTTAAACTTATCATTGAGTGCTTGGATTCCCCTCCAGGATGGATGCAGGCCGTCAGGCTTGAACAAACCTCCATCCCTCCAGGTGGGTCCCCAGTCACTAATGAATCCAAACCCTTCCTCACAGCACCAGTTCTTCAACCATGAGTTAAAGTTCCTGGTGCATGCACTCCTATGCTCTCCCTTGCCTCTCACAGGTAGTACTTGAGAAAGTGACAGAAGTAGCTACTTGCTTGAGACCCCTCCCAGTTTCCTAAACTCTTCCTGAACTTCCTTTGGCTCCCCCATTTGCCAAGTCATTAGTACCTAGGTGGATAATGACATCCAGCTCACCCTCCCGTCTTGCCTTCCCAGTGATCCCAGTATCTTCCTTCCATCCCTCCATGCCGTGGCACCTGGTAGGCACCTCACCTCCCTGTCCTCCCCTCCGTGTTCCTAGCTGGATCCCTCTTACGATGGAGTCCCCACCAGGATTCGCTTCCTCCTCCTCTGGGGTCCACTGCTTTCCCACTGAGGTCACCTCCTTGCCTAACCTCCACATCCTTTCCTTCCACTTCCTGGGTACCTCTATTTGGTTGTCTCATTTGCCAGTGTGGCATAGTGAGTTCTTGAAGGGAATAGTATCTGGGATGTGCCTCTGCCTGACTGCTCTAACCCTCCCTGAGCCCACTGTCATCCAAGTGCTCCTCGTTCTCGGCATCCTTTGAGGCAGCTGCATTGGACTGGGTGGTCCCTGGATAGGGGTGATGGTACTCCTGACCCAGTTTACTTCCGCTCTGAGTCTGAGTCTTAGAGATACCTTCAGAGTAGGATAACATCTCGAGCATAGAGCAGTATAGCCCAATTATGAGTCCTAACCCACTCAGATTAAAGACATGCTAAAATGTGACATAACTGTAAATTGACACCAAGCTCCACAAAATAAAACTACAAAAAGTACAGTAAATATACAGTACATGGCATACAAAGGGTTTAAAGTAAAGTTTACCTAATGTGAGCAATAGTTTCACACTATATGGAATGTAAAACTAAGCTGGAAACATTACCCAACTATACTTTCAAACTGGTTATTATGCTCCATAAACCTTAAGGCCTTTGGTGTTGTAACAAGAGTTTATACATGATAATATAAATTGGCAGTATAACAGCCAAACAAAAAAAAGCTGCTTGTCAAGGACCACCAAGAAACTAAGAGCATGCAATCTGATATGTACAGATTTCAACTTGATGTACTGCAAATGTGTAAGGAATCTGAATAAGAACTCATAGGAATGAAATCCCCGGGAATATAACACACATACACTCACACACACACATATCTTAAAGCAACATCATTCACATCAATCACTTCAGTTGTTACCCAAAATAAATAAACTTGTCATGAACCTCCAAGTAAAAGAGATCATGGATCCTAATATGTGCAGAGTTCAAAAATGCGACACTTTATAATCATATTACTATATATGCAGTAACAGTCCAAGGATTCTGAATAGAACCACAATGAAATAAAACCTCCACCCTCCCCAGGGTAGGATAACTAGATAGAAGTGAATGTACACTATGCATGTGAGACAAGAGTCCCAACATACCCTCATTTCTACAAATCATTACAACATTAGCCCAATGTAATTAATCTGTCAAGGACTCCCATGCAAATGAGATACTGCACCCCAATATGTTCAGAGTTCAAAAATGTGACAGTATGTAATAAAACTACTGCATGTACAGTAACAGGCTATGGAATCTGAGTAAGACCAATGGAATTAACCCCACCCCAACCCCCAGGAAAGATAACTAGTAAAAAGGAAATAATATTCATTATGTGTGTGAAAGAGTCATAACACACTATAACACCATTACGTAATAGAAACATAGAAACATAGACTTTGACGGTAGATAAGAACCACTTGGCCCACCTAGTCTGTCCATTTCCCTACCTACAGGATAAGCTGCAGATCCTAGTTAATCAACAGCCTATTTCTCCCCCCCCCAAGAATTGCCTTAAGTCTGTCCCTTGCATTCTTGAATTCTCCCTCAGTTTAAGACCCCACAACCTCCTCAGGAAGGCTGTTCCATGTGTCCACCACCATCTTCATGATAAAATACTTCCTCACATTGCCCCTGAGCCATCCCCTTCTATCTTTAAATTGTGTCCCCTTGTTCTTGCACATCTCTTTTTCTGAAAGATGCTACCCTCTTGGACTTTGTTGATTCCACTGAGGTACTTAAAAGTTTCCATCATGTCCCCCCTCTCCCTCCTTTCCACAAGGGTATACATATTAATCTCATTTAGTCTCTCCTTATATGGCTTCTTTTGCACATCCTATGTCCTTGTGGAGATGGGATCTCCAGAACTGGATGCAGTACTCTAGAGGGGGTCTTACCAACTGTCTGTACAGAAGGATGACAATTTCCTGTTTTCTGCTGGCGATGCCTCTCCCTATACATCCCAGTATCCCCCAAGCCCTCCCTACTGCCTTCTCACATTGCTTGCTAACCTTAAGGTTATGTACCTGAATATAAGCCCATCTCAATGTAACAGCAACCCCAACACCCACCACACTCATATAACCTCACACACACACACACACACACACACACACACACACACACACACACACACACACTCACCCACACACAGGGAGATGCTGAAGTCCTATAATATGTATATCCTTTGAAGAAAAGGTCTGTGGATGTTTAAGTCCTATAACATGCCTAAACCCCAAATCTGGGTTCATGCCATCTTCTACCATATTGAGAAGTAATATAAGTTTGATCTCAAAAGCCTGTCTCTGTTGTGCACTTTTGAGATTTCCTTTTAAGACCATTACTGACACATCTGAGATTGACTGGTCAAGCCAAGAGAAATGTTGCCCCAATGGTTTTTCAGTCATCTTCAGATTAACATTATGTCTGTGTGAGTTCATTCTTATGTGGAGCGGTTGACCTGTCTCTCTAACATAACCTGTTTGTGGACATCTCTTGCATTGAATGTAATAAACAACATGCCATGATGCACATGTATAATTCCCACTACCCTGAATTATCTGTTTTGTGATGTAACCACACAGTCCAAAGTGGAAATGATCTCACAAGTCTTAGGAAAAAGCAAGACAAGGCAAGGCAACTTTTATTTTTCAGGTGCCCAATCCCAGAGGTTCTGGGTGCCGTACAATAAAACAACAAAATTTAAAACATTGTAAACAACAATACTCATTTAACCAACACATATCTCATTAAAATGGCCTGAAAAAAAGTCATAAAATTCAGTATTTAATAAATAATTAACCCATACAATATCTATAAGACAGTGTCTAAGAATGCCTTTCTAAACAAGAAAGCCTTGTGGTGGGCCTTAAACACCTCTACTGAAAGGCCCCCCCCCCACACTTACTGATGGAGGAAGCGAATTCCACAGGACGGGGCCAGCAACACTAAAAGCTCTGTTGCTGGCAGATCTTAATCTCATCCTGGGAATCGTCAGGAGGCCCCTAGAGGAGGATTAGAGGGAGTGGACCAGGGCAGCTGGTGTAAGAAGGTCCAACAGGTTGCCTGGTCCAAGTCCATATAGGGCCTTAAAGGTGAGCAAGCCCACCTTAAAGAGAATTCTCCATCAGACTGGCAGCCAGTGCAGCTCACACCTCACTGGGATGACATGACAGTATCTCGATTGTCCAGACAGCAACCTAGAAGGTGTGTTCTGCACCAGCTGCAGCCAACAGAGGGTACCTCCCGAGACCCTGAGGCAGAGCACATTACAGTAGTCAAACCTAGATGTCACGAATGCATGCACTAAAGTGGGGAGGTCCAGGGGTGGACCCAGATGCTTGATCCTTGCAATATTCCTCAGATGGAAAAAGCTGGACCGGACAATGGATGACACCTGAGAGTCAAATGACAGTCCACTGTCAAGAATAACACCAAGGTTGCACACCCCAGAGGAGGCCTTTAATGACACAGACCCCAGAAACAATCCAGTCTCTGTGCTCAAAGCCATCCTAACACACCTCCTGTTTGACTCCACCACCAGTAACTCCATCTTATCGGGGTTCAGTCACAACCAGCTGAAGGCCATCCAGTCATTAATCTCGGCCAGCCAGTTGTTAAGTGCATCCACCGCATTGAATGTCCCAGAAGCAAAGGATAGATACAGCTGGGTATCATTGGCATAGCAATGAACCTCCAGACTGTACTTCCTAATGATACCCCCAAGGGGCAGCATACACACAGCAAACAGCATCGGTGACTAGACTGAACCCTGAGGTACTCCACAAAATAGAAGGCTCGGGGTGGAGGATAAATTCCCCATCACACCCTTTGCTTCCTATTTGTGAGATAGGACTTGAACCAGCAGATGACCATGCCAGCGAGTCCACAAAATTCCCTCAGGTAATTGAGTAACACACAATGATCTGCCATGTCAAATCCTGAGGAGAGATCAAGGAGAACGAGAATTTTCCCTTCAAATCGATGCCTCGCCCTGAGGAGATCATTATGCACCTGAACTAATGCGGTTTCCGTACAATGCCTGGCACAAAACCCAGACTGGAGTGGTTCATAGATGTCAAAGGTCTAGAGGTATTCTCCAAGCTGCTGCACCACAATCGTCTCAACAACCTTACCTAAAAATGGCAGGTTGGAGACAGGACGATAATTTGCCATGATGTCAGGGTTTAAAGATGGCTTCTTCAGAAGGGGCCTCACCAGTGCCTCCTTCAAGGAATCTGGGAAGACCCCATCTGACAAAGAACACCGGACAATCAAGGCGAACACTAGGCCAACAGTGTCAACACATCTCATTAAGAAACGTGATGGTACTGGGTCCAGTTCACAATATGTGGGCTTCAGCCTCGAGACTACCCCAATGACCTCAGCCACCTCCACTGGTTTAAACTCCCCCCAACCAGGCAGAGTGCACCTTGGACAATCTGGGCGACCACTGTCAGCCACACTGTGGCCCACTGGTGAAATCCCTGATGGCAGACACTCTGTCAGAGAAGAACCAAGCAAACTCATTGCACAATGCATCAGATAATGCTTTCTTCGGCTGAAGACAGGCTGGATGTAATAGTCTGTCCACAGTCCAAAAAAGCATAGCTGGTCAGTTCTTCCTGGCAGCAACCTCCCTGGACAGGAACACTGCCTTCTTATGGTTGATTGCCCCCTGGTACACTAAATAATGTGCATGCAGGGCCTTCCTGTCTGCCTCCAGACCCATCTTCCACCAGCAGCGCTCTAACCTCCGACCCTTGATCTTCATTGTCTTGAGCTCCCCATCAAACCAAGGGACCTCAAGTGAGAGGATCTGGGTCATACATGGACTGGTGCAAGGGAGATGGGTGCCCAGACATTACCCCATTGTAGGCAGTGACTGCTTCACCCACACTCCTCATGCATGCACTGTCCACACTTGATAGATCAGCCACCACCAACAAACCCTCTGGAGTCAAACCCCTCAAAGGGTGGTAGCTAACCATCTCTGTAGGGGGAGGGTTCATTGGGGGGGGTGCCCTGAGCAGGAATTTGACTGTGCAATGATTGGATCAACTGACCCAAGCAATCTTGATATTTTCAATCTCAGCTCCAGCAAGAAGACCAAGGATGGCATTTCAGCATGCCATAAATACATACAGAAGAAAGGACTGGACCAAAACATCAACCCTGAAGCAGTGGGGAAACTTACAGAATTAATTCTGATACATAATTACTTCAGCTTCAATGGTAAACATTATGTGCAAACTATGGGAACAGCAATGAGCACCAGAATGGCTCCACAGTATGCTAAACTTTTTATGGTGAATTTGGAGGAAGACTTTCTAAGGCACTGTACACACAAACCACTTGCTTATTTCCATTACATTGATGATTTATTTATAATTTGAATGGAGGGTACTGACACACTTAAGTATTTTCATTGGGAACCTAATAACTTCCACCCAACCATAAAGTTTTCTGTGGAATATTCTTCCACAAGTGTCAATTTTCTGGACACCACTGTCACCATCAAGGATGGAACCGTACATACATGGATTTACAGGAAGCCAACAGACAGACAGAGACACTTAGACAGGAATAGTAATCACCCAAGCCACACTAAGAAATCTGTCACTAACAATCACACACTTTCGTATCAGCGTATCTCTTCAAATGAGGAAGACAGAGATACACATTTGGCTATGTTAAAAAACACCTTTATTGAGCAAGGACACTCTTCCAGAGAAATTGACAGGACAATAGAATGTGCAACATAAGTGCAAAGACAACAACTACTTCAGTATGAGGAAAGGAGGACTACCAACAGAATATCCTTAGTATTCACATATCATCCTGACCTTGAATTTCTGCATAAGATTATTAAGGACCACCACTCAATATTTAGTGAGGATGAATCCCTAAATTGTATTTTTATGGAACTACCACTACTAGCTCTTAAACAACCACCAATCTTAGCCAACCTAATTATTTGGAGTAAACTTTCACCAGAATAGAAAGCCATGACACTAAATGGTACACAACCTTGTAATCAACTCAGATGTAAGACTTGTGAGTTCATTTCCACTTTGGGCTGTGTGGTTAAATCACAAAACAAACAATTCAGGGTACATGAGAATTATACATGTGCATCATAGCATGTTGTTTATTTTATTCAATGCAAGAGATGTCCACAAACAGGCTATGTTGGAGAGACAAGCCAACCTCTCCACACAAAAACGAACTCGCACAGACATAATATTAATCTGAAGATGACTGAAAAACCAGTGGGGTAACACTTCTCTCTGCTGGACCACTCAATCACAGATATGTCAGTAATGGTCTTAAAAGGAAATCTCAAAAGTACACAACAGAGACAGGCTTTTGAGATCAAACTTATATTACTTCTTAATATGGTAGAAGATGGCATGAACTCAGATTTGGGATAATGGCACATTATAGGACTTAACCATCCACAGACCTTTTCTTCAAAGGATATACATATTATAGGACTTCAGCATCTCCTTGTGTGTGGGTGAGTATGAGTGTGTGTGTGTGTGTGTGTGTGTGTGTGAGGTTATGTGAGTGTGGTGCATGTGGGGGTTGCTGTTACATTGAGGAGGGCTTATATTCAGGTACATAACATAATGGTGTTACAGTGTGTTATACAGAGAATAAACTATGGGTCGGGGTGTGCAACGAGATTTTACACACACCCGAGTTGTGGGATGCTACATAAACCCCGAGGGCAAAGCCCAAGGGGTTTATGAAAAGTATCCTACAAGGAGGGTGTGTAAACTGCCTTGACACACACCCTGACCCATTTTTTATTTTATATAACTGCTGGGTTTCCCATTTTCATCTCAGCAATTATATAAAATAAAGAGCTTCTGGTGCATCCGCTTTTTTTGTCTCATGCCGATTTGAATTGGCAAATGTAAAAAGTTCTTTTTTCTGTCCTGGTTTTCGAGGGTTTCATAGTGTATAGGAAAAATAAGAAAACAACTTACCTCCGAGTTCTTCTGGTGGTACTGTTTCAAATCGGGAGAGATGGAAGCAGTGAGCGGTCTTGAGTAGTGGCGCTCCTGCATGAGCATGCGCACAGAAAGAGATACCACGCAGTGTTTGCCTTTATAAACACTCCTTTATAATGACAAATTATGCCATGGTTTCTCTATGGGAAAAGGGGGAAGTCAGTTATTATGACTCTTTCACACGCATAATGAATATTATTTCCTTTTTACTAGTTATCTTCCCTGGGGGTGGGGTTGGGGTTAATTCCATTGGGTCTTATTTGGATTCCATAGCCTGTTACTGTACATGCAGTAGTTTTATTGCATACTGTCACATTTTTGAACTCTGAACATAATGGGGTGCAGTATCTTATTTGCATGGGGGTCCTTGACAGATTAATTACATTGGACTAATATTGTTGTGATTTGTGGAAATGAGGGCATGTTAGGACTCTTGTCTCATATGCATAGTTTACTTTCTCTTCTAACTAGTTATCCTACCTGGGGAGGGAAGATGTTTTATTTCACTGTGGTTCTAGTCAGAATCCTTGGACTTGTTACTGCACATACAGTAATAAGAATATAAAGTGTTGCATTTTTGAACTTTGTACATATTAGGACGCATGATCTCTTTTACTAGGAGGTTCATGACAAGTTTATTTCCTTTGGGTAACAATTGAAGTGATTGATGTGAATGATGGTGGATTAAGACGTGTGTGTGTGTTATCTTTCCCCGGGGAGGGAGGGGTTTAATTCCTATGATTTCTTATTCAGATTCTTTAGACATTTTCAGTACATCAAGTTGGAATCTGTATATATCAGATTGCATGCTGTTAGTTTCTTGGTGGTCTTTGACAAGCAGCTTTTTTGTTTGGCTTTTATACTGCCAATTTATATCATGTATAAACTCCTGTTACTACAACAAAGGTCTTAAGGTTTATGGAGCATAATAACCAGTTTGAGAGTATAGTTGGGCAATGATTCCAGCTTAGTTTTACATTCCATATAGTGTGAAACTGTTGCTCACATTAGGTAAACTACTTTAAACCCTTTGTATGCCATGTATATTTACTTTTTGTAGTTCTATTTTGTGGAGCTTGGCTCAATTTACAGTTATGTCACATTTTTAGCATGTCTTTAATCCGAGTGAGCTTTGGCTCATAATTGGGCTATACAGCTGTATGCTCAAGATGTTGTTATTTTACTCTGAAGGTATCTCTAAGTCACTTTAATTTATGTGCAGTGTACTCCCTGCATGTTTTTATGTTCTAAGCACATCTGACATTTAGGCCCTTTCAGCTGAAGCTGAACTGGTACTTTTCAGCTTCTCTGATGTGTCTTGTGTTATTTTTTTAAATGAGTATTTTAAACCAATGGGAAATTTTTCAGGTATTTTTCTGCATGATTGGGGTGTTAAAATTATGGGACTTTTTAAATAACTGTCATTAAGCTTCTGAGGAAGGACTTGGTTGGTCCAAAAGCTAAAGCACTTTGTTCTTTTTGTTACATCTATGTTGATCCAATAAAAGGTATCAATTCTTTTGCTTCTGGCTCTTATCTGCCAACAAATTATACGTTTCACTGTTGCTGAAAGAGTGGTAGATGCCTGGAATTACCTGCCACCAGAGGAAGTAGGGGCAAAAATGGGGGGGGGGGATCAAACATTCATGAGATAGATATTGGGGAACACTAGTAAATAACAAGCATTTGTCAATGCTGAATGTTGATTGCTTTGGTCCGTTGAGCTCACTCACTGGCCTTCTGTCCCTCGCTCATTGTCTTTCTCCCAGCGCTGCAGGCTGCTCTTTTGTACTGGGCTCCTGCCTGCATTAGCACCCTCTTCTGCCCACAAAGAAATCTGCAGATGTCCCGACAGAGCTCCGTTGAGGTCTCTCACTCCCCCTGTCTCACTCACTCATTCTGTTTCTCCTGGCACTGCAGGCTGCCCTTTTATACTGGGCTCCTGCCTCTGTTGGGGGCTATTTCTGCCAACAAAGAAATCTGCAGCAGTCCCAACACAGCTGTGTTGAGCTCGCTCACTCCCCATCTCTCACTTGCTCATTCTGTTTCTGCCGGGGCTGCAGGCTGGCCTTTTGTACTTGACTCCTACCTGCATTGCCACCTTTTTCTGCCCACAAACAAATCTGCAGCAGTCATGATAGAGCTCCATTGGGCTCCTCACTCCCCCTCTGTCACTCGCTCATTCTGTTTCTCCCACCGCTGCAGGCTGCCCTTTTGTACTAGGTCCCGTGTGCATTGCTACCTTTTTCTGCTACAAAGAAATCCACAGCAGTCCCAACAGAGCTCCATTGAGCTCACTCACTCCCTCCCCCTCCCTCACTCGCTCATTCTATATTTCCCAGAGCTGCAGGCTGCCCTTTTGTAGTGGGCTCCTGCCTACATTGGCGTCTTTTTCTGCCCACAAAGAAATCTGCAGCAGTCCTGACACAGTCCCGTTGAGCTTGCTCACTCCCCCTCTCTCACTCGCTCATTCCGTTTCTGCCGGTGCTGCAGGCTGGCCTTCTGTACTGGGCTGCTGCCTGCATTGCCGCCTTTTTCTGTCCACAAAGAAATCTGCAGCAGTCATGATAGAGCTCCATTGAGCTCGCTCAGTCCCCCTCTCTCACTCACTAGTTGTGTTACTCCCAGCGCTGTAGCCTCCCTTTTGTACTGGGCTGCTGCCTGTGTTGGCACCTTTTTCTGCCCACAAAGAAATCCGCAGGTGTTCCAACAGAGCTCCGTTGAGGTCGCTCACTCACTCTCTCTCACTCGCTCGTTCCATTTCTGCTGGCGCTGCTGGCTGCCCTTTTGTACTTGACTCTTACCTGCATTGCTGCCTTTTTCCGCCCACAAAGAAATCCACAGCAGTCACGACAGAGCTCCGTTCAGCTCGCTCACTCCCCCTCTCTCACTTGCTCATTCTGTTTTTCCCATCACTGGAGGCTGCCCTTTTGTACTGGGCCCCTGCATGCATTGCTGACTTTTTCTGCCCACAAAGAAATCTGCAGCAGTCCCAACAGAGCTCCATTGAGCTCACTCACTCCCCCTTCCTCACTCGCATGTTCTGTGTCTCCCTGCGTTGCAGACTGCCCTTTTGTACAGGGCTTCTGCCTGTGTTGGCACCTTTTTCTGCCCACAAAGAAATCCACAGCAGTCCCAACAGAGCTCAGTTGAGATTGGTCGCTCCCTCCCTCAGTCGCTCAATCCTAATCTGTCCCAAACACTGATTTCTGACAGTGACTGTGGTATTTTGTGCTGGATGCATGAAAACACAGTTCAGGCAGGATGTGAAAAATGACAGCTGTACTGTTCATAAGGAGGTGTGAAAAAATGCCAGTGCTGAAAATCTGGCATGAAAATATTACTAATTTGTGAAGTTACAAGGGTGCGTGGAAACTGCATGATGCATGTTCATAACAAAGTCATTTTATGGAGTTTCATTACAAAATTTTCAACATAGGCATTTTAGGACCTCTGCTCATGAACAGTGTCACTGTGATTTTCTTAATGTGTCCCAAACACAGATTTCCCACTGCAACCGTGGTATTCTGCTCCAGAAGAGTGAAAACATATTTTAGCCATGATGTGAAAAATGACAGCTGCCCTGTTCATAAGGAGGTGTAGAAAAATGGCAATGTTGAAAATCTGGAGTGAAAATATTGCAAAGTTGTGAAGTTACAAGCATGCATGGAACCTGTGCAATGCACGGTCATAACACACTCATTTTACGGACTTTTGTCACAAATTTTTCAACATAGGCATTTTAGGACCTCTGCTCATGAACAGTGTCACTGAGTTTTTCTTAATGTGTCCTGAACACTGATTTCCCACAGCAATCATGATATTCTGCACAGGAACTGCGAAAACACATTTTGGCCAGGATGTATAAAATAGCAGCTGTACTGTTCATAAGGAGGTGTATAAAAATGGCAATGTTAAAAATCTGGAGTGAAAATATTGCAAATTGGCGAAGTTACGAGCATGCATAGCAACAACACAAAGCACACTCATAAAACAGTCATTTTTTGGATTTTTCCCACCAAATTTGCAACAAACACTTTTTGAGACCCCACCTCATGAACAGTGACACTATCGTTTCGTTAATCGGTTCCAAAAGGTGATTCTGCACAGTGACCGTGAAATCACCTTTTGGGGCCAAATAATGCCATGACAGTACAGAATTCATGAGGGGGGGTCCCAAAACCCCCAAGTTGAAAATCTGGTGCCAAAATTCCAAAAAATACCTGAGATATGCAGAAAAGTTGAAAAAAACGTATTTATTCCATTATACAGCTTACCAGCATTTCCTCCGTTCGCGGTCAGCTTTGAAGAGTGCAGACGTGTTCCCGGTCCACCGAAGATCATCGCACTGGACTCCAGAGGTAAGTAAGGGGTGAGGGAGGTGTGGGGAGGCAGGGTGCACAGTGGGTGGGTACGGGTTGTGGGAGGTGGGCAGGGAGACTGCGAGGGACCATTTTATTTTTTCACAGGTAAAAAAAAAGGGGCATGTGGCATGCTGGGTCGGGCTCCCAGCATGCCAACGGAGTGTTTCTTGGGGGGGCAGCTGTACCTGATGGGGGATTGGGCACGCCCATTGGCACAAAGAGGGGGCACAACAGCCGAGGGGGATTGTGCCTCCCCTTGACACTAATGTACTGGGTGTTTGTGGGGGGAGGGCATTATGCTGATGTGGAGTGGGCTCCCCCATAGGCAAATCAAAGTAGGAGGGGGGACATAGTGCCGACGGGGAGTAGGCTCCCCCGTCTGCAACTGTAACCTAGAGGGGGACTGAAGTCGATGGGGATTGGGGCCCCTGTTGGCAAAACACTGTTATTGGGGGCACATGCTGCCGTGAGATTGGGCACCCCTCGTGCTGGGGGTAATTAATGTTGTTTGTGAACAGGCGGCAGGCCGCCCACCATGTTCACAAACAATATTACAGTTGGCAAGTTCCGCCCAGCAGTGACAGGTCACTCCCTCATTGCAGCTGTTCCACTGACGCTGCAATGATAAGGTGGCCCCTGATTGCTGTGGCTGAAACATTTCATGGTGGTGGCATGCTGGCTGAACTAGTGTCAGCAGCAGCATGCCACAGCATTGGGGAAAGTGGGGCAAGCCTTTACAGGCTGTGGGGGCATTGGCCACAACAGTGCCGTGCCTCCACAACCTGCTTCTGGAAAGCCACTGCAATATGTTTCTTGTGCATGCGCGCAATCAACATAAAAATGGGGCAGGGTCACCATAGACCAGTTAGAGTCTGTAGAGGCAGAATAAGCAGGGAGCAATTGAGCAGACCTGGTGGGTCAAATGGTTCTTTTTTGCCAACAAATTCTGTTTTTCTCTATTTATTTTTAAATGTTTGTTCAAAATGAAAATATCTTTGTAAAAGTATTTAACTAACTTAAAGTTTCTGGTTTTATATCTCAGCCATTTTTTCATTATTGATGAGCCATAAAAAAAGTCTTAAAAAATATATTCAGGGTTTTGTCCACCTTATAACTCAAAATGATTGACCTGCAGATAGATTCAGCAGGTTATGAGGTACCGCCACAAAGTGTGGGCATGCTAATTTTCAGGTCCCTAGGTCTACAGATTCCTGAGTTGCAAGTGGACAAAATAAGGATTTATCATTAAGGTGCCTAATCAGTCATAACTGAAGTGATGCTAATGTGCCAGTAAAACACGGCATCTTTAACTATAGTCCTTCCTTGATCAAGGAATATTGATCAAGGCATATGTAAAGTAAGTTGCTCAGCAGGATAGCATATGTAACCTTGTAAGTCATATTAGAGGCTCCAAACACCGTTTGTATTCATGCATGTTGACAGTGCCAGACATTCATTTATAAATGAAACTTGGCTAATGGAGACATTTGCAATGTTGTTTTTTTTCCTGCAGGGAGAGAAGCATTAAAAATGTTAACAGTGGGGGGTGCTGTTGAGCCGCTGAGCAAGATGGCTGCCTAATTCGACCGCTCCATCCTACACAGGAGCCTAAACGCTAAAATGTTCAGTCCCTGACCATCTTTTCTCACGAACGCAGTGGGAGGAGAGTTGTGAGCATCCACCAAACCAGACCATTGCCCAATACTCGATGAGGAACACACACAGGGTGGCTGAAATAGTGAGGTGAGGAATGTAGGCCAAGCTACACTGAGGGGATAGACCCGTGAAGTCTAGCAGTTGGTTCCTAGTTGCCGAAACAAACTCTGGTGGCATTTTAATACATCTGACCTCCTTACCTGCACTGTGCTTCATTGCCAGAATGTAGATTCCCCTCCCGGTCATCTGACCAAGTGCATCCTGCAGGTGTTCTGCATTGCTGCTTGCGCAGTAACTAACGGCCTTCTGCAGGTAATGCTAGTGCCTGGCAACTCGGCCCCTGTACGGCATAATACACCTCGGGACCTCGAACTGGGACTAACAGTAGGCCGCACATCTATGTGGCATGGGGTCAGCTGCTCCACCTGTTTCTGAAGGAGCACAGGCCCCAGTGGTGGACTCACTCAACTATATATTGAAAATGCTTGAAACCTTGTTAGTGTACATGGACACTATCAGTACTGCTCTAACACAGAACGTGGTGGATGCTCGAATGCTGGAGGACCACATGCACATTTCAGAACAGTGCACTGAAGACTTAGAACAACAGTACCAAAGACTTATGTCTTGCCTGCATGAAAAAGGCATCAAAATCAAAAAGCTATGTGAGAGAGCAGAGGATCAGGAGAATAGAGGGTGTAGGAACAACATTCATATTCTGTGAGTTCCCGAGGGGGTAGAAGGTAACAACATAGAAAACGTTTTAATGGACTTTATTCCCAGGCTCTTGGGGGAAAGTTGGAAAGGGCCCATCAAGGTGGAAAGGGCTCACATGACTGGAAGCAAGTCCGCAGCACCAGGCTCCCCCCCAACCAATTATAGCATACCTGTCATGCTAGTCGGTTAAGGAAGAAATCCTGTGGATTGTTAGAGAGTATAAAGATCTTTATTGGAAAGGAGCACATATTTCCTTCCATAGGGACTATTCCAAAGAAGTTGCTACAAAGCATAAGGACTTCTTCCAGATTAAACAAAACCTTAGCGACCTGGGTTTCTGCTACTGCTTTAAGGGTCTGACCAGCCTACATGTGGTGAAAGATGGTAAGGAATGTTTGGCTAACTCACCACAGGACATCGAACTCTGGATCAAGCAGTTCTGGCCCTCCACTAACCTTTGAACTTCATCTTCAGAAGCCTCTGGTCTCCCTCAGGCACTTCTGTGCCCCACAGGAATAATAGGGGCAGGCCTCGCACTCCAGGGGAATGAGAAAGCAGAGACACTGGTCCACCACCCAGGTCCCCCTCTTCTTTGTCACCAACAGGGGACCCACAGGGCCGGCAACAGGGGCTTAACCAACCTGCCCCCCTGTGCAGCTCAACATAGGTCAAGTGATGACTGCAACTGCTTCCCTATTGCTCAACAAGAGAGAGAACCAGGCACAAATCCAGAATCCACAGCCGGAACAACTCTGAAACTACCACATTTCCCCTCTCCCCAGCAGCCAAGCTTCCCAAAGAAGATTCTACCAGTGAAGAAGATGATGGAGACATGTTAATTACCCTGCTGGACTCCTTGATGGGCATCTGTGCCCCATCTAGCTGGGCAGACACCATACCGCAGGGGACTCTGTATCAGTCGAGGACTCGCATCTCACAGCATGCGTGAAACCTGGACTCTAGCTCCTTTGTGGAGGTGGCTGCCTCTCATCCAGCCATGGCTAAGACTGACTTATTACCAGTCACCCATACCCCGGAGGGGTGAACGATCCTGCCTAAAGATTGGCCTGGCCCTGATGGCTCCTGCACTTGAAAAGGATTTGCATTACACTTTCTTCATGTTGTTTATACTGTATCTCAACTAGCTCTGGATAATAATATTTGCCTTGGGGAAAGATCTATGGTGGATCCAATGTTTTGGGGGACCTCCAAATAGGGTGGTGAGGTCCCCTTCCCCCCGATACCAGTTTTGTCTACAGAGCAGAAGTCCAGGATAGACTGGGGACCGGGCATTGGGCTGGGTACACCTTTTTTGGCACTCTACTGCCCCTTCCACCCCCCACATATAAGACAACTTGGCCACGAGCCCTTGTTTACCCTTGGGTGAGAGGTCCCTTCTCACATTTACTCACTACAGCCTGGTCCCTCATACTCTATTACCCTCCCCACCCCTTGGAGCTTGGCAACTCTCTCTGTGCCATGTCAAAGTGGCCAAGGGGGTGCCACAAACCACAAACCAATATCTCGTCTCTCAGTGTTACCTGACTATCCCCTTACAGCCAGCAATCCAACCTCATTTCCCTCAGTTCCCCTCTGATATTCTCCTTCAGAACAGTTAGGTTTTTTTATTTAGTTAACCTCATGGTATAACATTTCAGAACCAGAATAATGTGTTCTCTCAATTAAGTTGGTTCAGGTGAGACTCCTCACATTTCCCTCATCCCAGCTTATACCCTGAGCTCTACCTGATGGGGGTATACACAACTCCACTTCACTCAGGTCCAGGGTGGGAGTGGTAACCTTGTTGCTGGACACTCACTCTCCTCAATGGGCACTAGTCTAGTGTGGCAGAGACTCATAACCTCTGGGTTTCACCTTGTGCATATCCTTAGTGCCTATTGTGATTTCAGAACAGTTTTCTACTGTTTTGGCACTGCCCCAATGCAGTGTGACTTGTTTGCTCAGTACTCTATTATAACAATCTTAGCAAGACTGGATCAGCAGCCTTACCCTTCCCTCCCCCTTAGAGGGGAAGAGGTAGGCTTGTTTGTCCCTCACTTTCCCGGTCTGCTTAATCATTAGAGTCAGTTAATTACAGTTAAATTGTTTCTTTTTTGTGCACTGTGTTATATTGTACCTGTTAAACAGCTAACGTTATTGCATTTACTCATTTGTTGTTTAGTGTTTCCTGTTAAGTTTTCTCTATATCAGCCTAGCATCAAGACCCAGCTTGTCTCCCTGCCAGGTAGGACCCTCCTTTGTGGCCACCTTCATTGCTACTCTGTAGTCTAACCAGCTTGAGGTAAGTGGAGTTAGTGGCATGAGTGAGTCACCATGACCAATCCAATGCACCAAGGCTGGACATGCATCTCATGGAATGTTAAGGGCCTCAATCACCCAGCTAAAAGGATTAAAGTGCTTCAACACCCTAAGTCACTTCATGCTGATGTAGTCCTACTCCAGGAGACACACCTTACAGCCAAAATGGTGGCATGGCTCAGAAAGCTGTGGGCAGGGAAGGTGTTCCACAGCTATGCCTCATCTAAATCGAGATGCGTGGCCATCTTACTGAGCAAGGCTTGCCTCTGGGTGGAGGACGGACTTAAAACAGACTCACAGGGATGGTGGGGGTAGCACATTTTGCCTTTCCACATGGGAAACTAGTGGTGGGTAACATATATGGTCCCAAATATGACTCAGAAGACTTCTTCCTGCAGGTTAGCCATGCCATAGCTGAGCTTAAGAAGGATGATAGCATCCCTGTACTGCATGGGGGAGAGTTCAATCTAGTGGGGGACATCTTACTAGATAAAACTCAGTTTATCCCCGAAGTCCACCTTAAGGCCAAGGCATCGCTGGTGGAAATGCAGGAGGAATGGTGGCTATGTGACCCTTGGCGCAGAGATCATCCAGCGGGAAGAGATTATACCTTCTTCTCTTCAGTTCACACCACATAGAGCCGCATCAACTTTTGACTGTCTGACCGAGCTTCTGCCCAAGGTATTTATAACACCACCATAGACTAAACTTACCTCAGACCATGCCCCTATCTCTATGTGTTACCTTCCCCCCGGGAATACACATTCCTCCCCTTGGTGGAGGTGCAATCCTCTCCTATTGAAAGATCCAGCCTTTTGCACCCAAATGGTGGAGGAAGCTTGGGGATACTTCCAAAATAACCTAACGGGTGAAGTGGGCCCAGCAATGGTTTGGGAATCCTTCAAAGCTGTCCTGCATGGGCATATCATAGCTTACACCGCATCTCAGAATGAGAAAAGGCACGAGAAACTGAAGCAACTCCACCAACAGCTTAAACTACTGGAAGACCAGTTCAAGGGTCCCCAACCCCCCCACCTACTTACTACCTGCCTTTGGGCTGAAATATAAAATCAATTTGATCCTCCAATGCAAAGTTGAATGGCAGCTTATGAAATCTAAGCACAAGTTCTGGAAGGGTGGAGACAAACTCCTAGCCTATCAGCTGTGAAAGCAGCAGGCTTCCTCTCAAATCCATGCCCTACAAAATAGCTCAGCAAGGGTTGTTACGAAGCCCAGCTTTATTAATGCCACAATGAAGGACTTTTATCTTCATCTCTGCAGCTTGAGATTCCCCCAATTGGAACAGGATTGGATGCAGGAGATGCGTACTTTCCTGGATGCCACTCCCATTCCGCAGTTTGCAGAGGCAGACAGGGATATACTGGACACTGACATCTCAGCCTTTCAGCTTTCAATGGCCCTTTCTCAGGTGGTAAAATGTAAAGCACTTGGCCCTGACGGGATGATGGTGGAACCCTATCAAATGCTGTGGGAACAGATTACACTACCCCTCCTAGAAGCCCTTAGGCAGGCTCAACAGAACAGGGCACTTCCAGCAACAATGAGAGATGCTATTATTACGTTCTCCCCAAAAAATCTAATGACCCTTTGGACTGTGTTAATTTTTGCCCCATCTCATTAATTTCTGTGGCTATTAAGATACTGGAGAAAATTCTGGCTAACAGACTGGAAAAGGTACTACCCTCTCTCATCCATCTGTCTCATGCAGGCTTCACCAGGGGTAAATGTAGAGTGGATAACTTCCATGCAGTCCTCAAGTTTGAATGGCATGCAACCCATTCCAAGGTACCCATAGCTGTACTGGTGGTCGACTTCTTCAAAGCTTTTGATTCTGTTGAATGGGGCTACCTTCACCATATAATGAAGGCCTATGGGTTTGGAGGGCTCTTCAGGGGGTGGATTGCTACGCTATATGCCTCAGCCACAACTCGTATACTTATCTATGAACAAATTTTCTCCCCTTTTGAGTTGGGATGAGGAACACAATAGGGCTGCCCCATGTTGCCTCTGCTCTTCTTGCTAGCTCTGGACCCCTAACTAGAGATGGACAAAGTGGCTCCACTTCACTACACAAAGTAAATCACGAAGCAAAAGTAAATTCGCAGAGTGCTCCGCAACAAGAAGCAGAGTACTTTGCGTTGTAATGGGTAACGCGAAGTCCATTGAAAACAATGACTTTGCGTTACTCCGCCTTCCCAAACCACTACTCCACCATATCTTAAAGTGAAGTACATTGTAAACAATGTACTTCATCTCACTTCGCCTTGTTTTTAAGCTCCAAAGGTGAATTTTTCAGTGATTCATGGGATTTCAGGTCACATGGACTCTAGATTGTTCTGCACAGCCTCAGTTCAGGGTAGTGTGTAGGAAGCTGTAAGAGACAGTCTGCTCTGAGAGCTCTCTGTGATTCAAACCTTCTAAAAGCTATTAAAAAAGCCTTTTTGACTAATTGTTTTGCTGAAACTTTAGTTCATCGATTATAGGAAACCCTCCTGTGTTCATATCATCGAGCGTTTATTGTTTGTGTATGGATTTTGAATGTTAATATCAACATTCAGTCTGTGTACTGAGAGACAGTGGAAGTGTGCTTTGGGGGAGGGGCGTATCTGTGGTGTAGGTAGATTAACTTGGAGAAAAAGACAGTTCTTTCTGTTTTGGTGATATTTTATTTGTATAACTGTGTTAATGTACACACAGTAATATTTTCAATAATTCTTGCCATTTTTAGCTGATTGTTGTAGTGCAGCAGTGCTTAATTTTAATTTGTTTAAAATACATGGTTATATTACTGAAGTTTTCAATTTGCTACTCATTACTTAGTTTGTGTGTGAGTATGTGTGTGACACGTGTCATCAAATCAGACACCTTTTATTGTGCCGCATAGTAATTTCAACAACGTGATCCTGCTATCCACTGCAGCTGTGTGATTTTTGTACTTTGTGGTATCTTCACTGGTACTAGTACTAGTGACTGTTACTGCAGCAGTGCAGTACATTGCACCCCCCCCCCCATGGCCTGCCCCAACCGGCAAAGGTATTCTTTTCCAGATTTGAATTTCTAATAGTGAGCATTGGTTAGGTGTTGTGCCTTTGTGTCTGCATCTCTTCAGTGCGCTGCACAATCTTAATCTGTCTGTGCATTTGAATCTCTTTAGGGCCCAATCTCCATCTGTAACTTAAGTCACAGTTGTTTCTTTGGCTTCCCTTCACAGTACTGGACAGGTGTGGTGCTTTATTCTGCATGAACATTGTACTCATTAATATGTGTTTTTACGTCAGGACCATCATCACGAGTCACCCGTGATACAAATCATGTTCTTCATCGTCACAGTTACAAATGCAGTCACAAATCACGATTCACGATCATTCACGTTACGAATCACAACATAAATTTTTTTACTAGTTACTTGGATGTATTGTAAGCCTGTTTTGTAGTATCTCTCCAGGCTTCACCACCCCACCATTGTACTCATTAATAAGTGTTTTTAAGTCCGGGAGTTTTGTGCTACAGCTCATCAGGGAAGTACAGCTGTTAGCATTCATGTTCCCAATACAGTTCCATATTGGTTATCTCACACTGCTGACACCGAATCATGTCCTTCATCATCACGGTCACAAATGCAGTCACAAATCACAATTCACAATCACGTCACAAATCACAACATACATTTTTTTACTAGTTACTTGGATGTTTTGTAAGCCTGTTTTGTAGTATCTCTCCAGGCTTCACAACAACACCACTATACTCATTAATAAGAGTTTTTAAACTGGAGAGTTTTATGATACAGGCTCAGCTCATCAGGGAAGTACAGCCATAGGCAATCGTGTTCCTTCCTGTATAGCATGTGAGTTACAGTACTGTAAGTAGTGATTGGCAAAGTGGCCCCAATTCCCTCTACAAAGTGATTCATGGAGTAACACAGAATCCATGGAGTACTCCACAATGTGAAGTGGAGTTCTTCGCTTCATAATGAGGAACACAGAGTCCATTGAAACCAATGACTTTGCGTTATTCTGCCTTCCCCAAACCACTTCTCCACCAATTTTAAGGCGAAGTACATTGAAATCAGTGTAATTCACCTCACTTCACCTTGTAATTGAGCTCCAAATGAAATTCTGCAGTGATTCTTGGGATTGCAGGTCACATGGGCTCTAAATTTTCTGCACAGCCTCAGTTCTTGCCTGCGTAGTGTGTGTGTAGTGGTAGCTGGAGACAGTTTGCTCTCAGAGCTCTGCGATTCAAAACCTCTAAAAGCTGTTTAAAATGCCTTTTTGAGTCATTTTTTTTGCCTAAAATTTAGCGATGCGTGCCATTAAATCAAACACCTTTTATTGTGCCACAGAGTAACTGCAGCAATGTGAACCTGCTATCCACCACACCTGCATTAATTTTTATACTGCTTTGTGGTATCTTTACTGGTAGTGGATTGTTACTGCCATGCACTAATCCCCCAACTGGCAAAATGTATTCCTTTCCAGATTTGGATTTCTGACTTGTGAGCACTGGTTATGTGTTGTGGTGCCTTTTCGTATGCATCTCTTGAGTGCGCAGTGCAATCTTAATCTGTCTGTGCATTTGCAGTGCACCATTAATTCTGGAAGACTGCATTTCTTGTTACACTCTCATTTCACTTCATCAGCACTGGGGAATTTTCTGGACATAAGAGAATAGCATTTTGGGGATGAACATTAATTCTGGTGACTCTGTGAGTGACCACTGCGTGCATGACTGAGTGCACCATTAATTCTGGGAGACTTTGCATTTCTTGTTACGCTCTCATTTCACTTCATCAGCACTGGGGAGTTTTCTGGACACAAGATGGTAGCACATTAATTCTGGTGACTGTGTGAGTGGAGTACTGCCAATATTGTTGTCACTCCGCCTTACTTCATGTTTAAGGTGGAATGACAACTTGAAGTAATAATAACAAGGCGAAGTGAACCTTTCCTATGGGCCACTCCACTTAGTGAAATGCCAATGCAAAGTGGCCACTTCGCATTCACTTTGCCGGCAGATTTTAAATTCTCCATTATCTCTACCCCTAATGAGAAGACTCGTGGTGGACCTATGGATGTAGGGCAGTGAGGTGGGTAAAAAATCTTACCTAGTCAGTGCCTATACAGATGACTTACTCCTCACCATCACCAATCCAGGCAAAATGCTACCCCTGATTATGACCACTCTTATGGAATTTGCATCCTTCTCAGGCCTACAAGTTAACCAAAAGAAAACCACTTTATCCCCCCCCTCAATCTCGCTTGCAGTAAGGATAACCTGATCGGCACAGAGCTGGCCTGGGCTCCTCAGGGTTTCACCTATCTCGGAGTGACGATTCGAACTTCACAGAAAGACCTGGTGGAGGCAAATTTTAGCCTCCTGCTGGGTTCTATTAATGCCGAGTTTCAAGGGTGGAAAAGATTGAAACTCTCCCTGAGAGGCAAGATGGAAGCCATTAGAATGTTCATCCTTCCCAAACTCTTCTATCTCTTTCTTAATCTCCCAGTGAGAGTCCTTCCCAAAGTTTTTATGATAATAGCAAGCTTATATCTAATCTTCTCTGGGAAGGGAAGCCTCCCATATTGGGGAAATCGAAGCTCAGGACACACTGGACTAAAGGAGGGACAGGGCTGCCCTGGTTCTTAGGATAGTCATTAGCTCACAGGATGGCACAGGCCATCAAGTGGCTTCTGCCACCTGGCAACTGAAGTCCCCTCTGGGTGCCGATGGAGACTGACCTTGCAAGTGGCCTTTGGCTGGGAGCATTATTGCAGGCCCCAAAGACTCCAAAAACTTTCAAGTGTCCCATTATGACTGAGACCTGGAGAGCATGGTAGTCTGGTTTGTCAATTTCCTGCAGCCCAAAAGGAACTTAGTCTCCACCCTTCAGGTTTATTAGATTATGGGACAACTCCACCCTATTAATTGAAAAGGTGCCACTTCACTGGCCATCCTGTGTAGGGAAAGGAATATTGGTTGTGGGCAATCTTTGCATACTCTCCTCTGAGGTACTAATGTCCTTTCAACAGATCCAAGAATGCTATTCCCTACCTAAGTATGAATTTTGGAGATTCTTGCAACTTCAAGATTCTTTGAAATCTCTCCCACAGTCAACAGCTGTAACCACTAAAAGGGGAGTGGTTTAGCAGGCTATTGACACCCGGGAAGTAAAAAGCCTCGCTGGGGCTTTCTATGAGGTTTTACGGGAAGCATGTCTACCTAACCTGGACCACTGTAGGTCTCTTTGGCAAAAAGACCTAAACACCATGATATCGCCTGAGCTTTGGGCCTGCTGCCTTAAACATGTTCACCTCGGCTACAGGGACTCAAGGAGCCAACTGATACAACTGAAAATTCTGCATCGGTGGTACCACACTCCAGCACAGCTGCATCAGATGGGTCAAATCCCTAATGCACAATGCTGGCAATGCCAGCAAGATGATGCTCACCTTCTCCATGTCCTCTGACAATGTCCGAGGATAACCAGTTTCATGGAGGGGGTACTGGAGGCCTGTTCCAAAGTGATAAGGCAGAACATCACGTTGATCCCCCCTGCTTGTTCTGCTTGGGGACACCTCCATACTAGATCCCCTTACACCACCATTGAAGCAATGGGTTGCAACAGTTTTGATGAAGGCTAAGCGTGTCCTACTCATGAAGTGGAGGCAAACCAACCCTCCATCCCTACTAGCCTGGCATGCAGAGATAGCACAACTGTCCATCCTGGAACAATTTTCTTTTTTTAACTGTCATAAGAGTGCTAAATACCATCAAAATTGGGACACATACTTCCACTCACACTTGTGCTCTGTGCCTTCCCCCCACCTGGTAACCCACCCACCTGACTGTACTGTGATGTGGAATCTCCACAGGCTCGCTTACCCCCTGGAACTGATGTTAGCTGACTTTAATGCTGAATCAGAAGAATGCCTAGAATTTCATCCCTTGGTAAGATGACCAAGTCACCTGACAGGATGAGACTAAGCTTTCCCACATTTTTTTCTTTCTCTGTTCCTAGTTGTTCCATGTTTGGTGTTATTAAAGGTGTGTTATCTCCACATATTGTCCTTACTGTATTGTGAGAAAGGCAGTTTCCCTCCTCTAAGAAACAGGAATGCGATATAATGTATAGTTTATGCTGTTCAACCTCTATTGCACCTCAGTATTTGTTATGGTACTTCCTACTGTTCTATATCTTTAACTTGCACGGTATGCACTGCACTGGTACTTCATTATAATAAAAACATAATAAAATATGTCATGTTAAAAAAAATGTTAACAGTGGGGCAAGTTTGGCATGGTAACTAACAAAATGTATTCCCATCAAATCTTACTGCCCAAAATCAATTAGAAGAAAGAACATACTAATTTTAACAAGATGCATGTTTTGCTTACATAAGACATTATGGACTTCCTGAAAAATTATGACTTGTGCAATAATGAATATGGGTTTGATGTATGCTGTATTTAGGAGAATTAGAACATTTAATTACTTTTGTATTTTAAAGCTGTGGTTTCGCAGTTTGAGTCTGTAGAACTCCAACACCATGACTCTCAGTATTACAGTTGCAATGCCTGGTTTCAGTTTTAATCACAAGAATAAATTAAAAGTACATCTTGAAACAGGACCTAAAAACATAGCAGTTTTGTTGACAGAATCTATCAATGTAGTTAATTTTTTTATCAGTTTTTCAGGACAATGATTGTCTATGTTGACAGAACAGAAGTAAAAAAACAAAATGGGAAGGGTCAAAACCTATGTTCAGACACAATTTATATTCAAAACTCTGACGTAATTCTGTCCACTTTGCTAAGTTCAGGTATAAATGTGCCCGGACATAATTTTCAGATGGCATGTTCTTTGGTCTATCATTACAGTACAGCTATTTCTAGCATTTAGTTATCCAATAACTGGATGTAAAGGATAAGAGAATAGATAGAAATTCTGAAGTTAGGGTGAACATTTGACAATAGCCCCATCTAATGACTTTGAAAATCTCAACCGATGTAAGCAGGAGTTGCAACCGATATATAAACTTTTGAAAATCCCACTTGACATAGAGGAGATCTTTGTCCATTTTTTGACTTTTGAAAATCTCACATCCTGTAACTAAGTCCAGTTTTCATAAGTCTGACTTACTGTAGTTAAGCCCAGCATACAAATCTCAGATACTGTATAAATGTGGCAGGACAAAATTTTCAGACCAAATGTAACCTGATCACTCACGTGTGTCTACAGTATGTCTAGAGTTTCTTGTATAAAACTGGATGTAAAGTATCATGAAGCAGCTAAACATATTGCATATCAGTCCAACCCATGAAAATAGCTCCAATAAGACAGAATATGGACTAGATTATTTATTTATTTAAAAGTTCCACCTGGAAACACATACTAAGCAGAGATGCTCATTTCTAGATGCATCCTGGGTAGAGATGCAGTGAATTTAAATTCCGCCGGCGAAGTGAACACGCAAAGTGGGCACTTCGCTTTGCCACTCTGCTACATGGAGTGGGCAATGCAAAGTGCTCACTCTGCCTTGTCATTACCACTTTGCGTTAAGGCAGAATGGCAATGCGAAGTAAGGTGAAGTCATTGTTTTTAATGGACTTCACATTCCTCATGATGATTCTAAGTGATCCACTTGGTGTTTCAGATTTGGCAGCCCCCCACACACATCACATGGTTTACAGTACTGTAAGTCACATGCTATTTAGCTAGGCAGGAAGAAAGTGAGTTATACAAGCAGACACTTTTACTTTCTCCTGTGCAGACGGAGAGAGAGTAGTGTGTTTGGTGACTGCTGATACTTTGAGATCAGAGCAAGGAAGAGATTTAAACTTTGATTTAGACCCAACAGCTTTTTTAAAAGCTACATTTTTTTTGTCTTTTCTGTACTCTTTTTTACTTAATTTGTTCTTTCTGTATTTTTTTTTACCTTTATAAGTAGTTAGTTGTTTGTCTGTGTCTATGTGACTCTGTGTGTGTGTGTTGTGTGACAGTGTGAGTAGTGATTGCTCAAACTGAGGGAGCTCAGTAGGAGAGATGGACCAGGGTGAGGGAATGTCTGGGGCAGGGGTAGCTCTGGGTGAGCATGGCAGTGGTAAACTTTGTACCATGCACATGTGTGGAGGGCATGGGTGCCCATTTCTGTTGGACCACTCAAAACTTGTGAGTACCCCCCCCCCCGGAAGCAGGACCAGCACCGCCTCCTGTCCTGACTCTGAGGCAGTTGAACCACCACCACCAAGTCCAGCACCAGGTCCTCTGGAGAAGGATGTTCCTGTTCCCCTGGACCCAGGCGCGGATCCCATCCCTGTTCAGCACTGTGACCAGCCGGCTGCCAGTTCATCTGGCCATCCCTTGCCTGTGCCTGGTCTTCCCCACACCTCCATTGTTTGGCAGTTTTTTGACTGTGTCATGGGGAACAGCAGTGTGGTCAAGTGCCGGCTATGTGAGGTGGAGGTGCGCCGTGGCCCCTGGGGGACTCACCTGGGGACTGGGGGCCCACACACCCATATGCTCAATCACCAACAGTTGGAGTCGCAGGCTGCTACAGAACAGACCATGCCTGCACCTGCTGGTCATTCTGTGGCAGAGGGTGCAGCTGTGCATTGCCGCATCCCTAAGAAGAGGAGGGCCACAGCAGCACCTGCTGCTCCACCAGCACTCCCACCCCCACCACCACCACCAGCAGGTCAGCCTATAGAATGTGTGGATCCCAGAGAACTGCATGTAACACAGGCTGACTTGGCAGTTCTCTGGAGTGCTGTCGAGGAGAACAATGAGAGGGTGAGTGCTATGGAGCAGCGGCTGGATCACACAGAGGGACATCAGTTGCAAATGATGTTCATGCTGGAACTGCTGCTGGATCACCATGGGATCCCACATTAATTTTTTTTCCTCACACCATGTGCCCCCCCAAACCTTCCTTGCTGTGTTATAAAACTGTGTTATAATTCCTCCACCATCCCTGACCCTTGTATGTAATTATGCCCTTTTTTTGTTGTCTTCCATATGTATGACACTTTGTATTCTGAGCAGTGCAAGTATACTGTGCTAAACTGCATGTGTGCAGTCAGTCTTCTTTCCAGTCTGTGTATGTACTGCAGACACTATCCAACTCCCTGACTTAAAAACAAACATTAATGAGTACAATGGTGGGGTGGTGAAGCATGGAGAGATACTACAAAACAGGCTTACAATACATCCAAGTAACTATCAAAAAAAATAATGTTGTGATTCATGACGTGATCATAAATTGTGATTTGTGACTGCATTTGTGACCGTGATGATGTAGAAACGTGAATGCCTATGGCTGTACTTCCCCGGGCACCGATGAGGTGTGGCACAAAACTCCCCAACTTAAAAACAAACATTAATAAGCACAATGGTGGGGTGGTGAAGCATGGAGAGATACTAAAAAACAAGCTTACAATACATCCAAGTAACTAGAAAAAAAATTTATGTTGTGATTCGTAACGTGAATGATCATGAATCATGATTTGTGACTGCATTTGTGACCGTAACAATGAAGAACTTGATTTGTATCACAAGTGACTCGTAATAATGGTCCTGACTTAAAAACGCATATTAATGAGTACAATGTTCATGCAGAATTAAGCACCACACCTGTCCAATACTGTGAAGGGAAGCCAAAGAAACAACTGTGACTTAAGTTACAGATGGAGATTGGGCCCTAAAGAGATGCAAATGCACAGACAGATTAAGATTGCGCTGTGCACTGAAGAGATGCAGACACAAAGGCACAACACCTAGCCAGTGCTCACCATCAGAAATTCAAATCTGGAAAAGAATACCTTTGCTGGTTGGGGCAGGCCACGGGGGGGGGGCAGTGTACTGCACTACTGCAGTAAAAGTCACTTGTACTAGTACCAGTAAAGATACCACAAACAAGTACAAAAATCATACAGCTGCAGTGGATAGCAACTTCCCATTGCTGAAATTATTATGTGGCACAATAAAAGGTGTCTGATTTGATGACATGTGTCACACACATACTCACATGCACACTAAGTAATGCATAGCAAATTGAATACTTCAGTAATATTACCACATATTTTAAACAAACTAAAATTATTCACTGTTGCACCCCAACAATCAGCAAAACAAATGGCAAGAAATATTGAAAATATTACTGTGTGTACATTAACACAGTTATACAAGAAAAATATCACCAAAACAGAAAGCACTGTCTTTTTCTCCAAGTTAATCTACCTACACCACAGAAACGCCCCTCCCCCAAAGCACACTTCCACTGTTTCTGAGTACACAGACTGAATGCTGTACATTGACATTCAATATCCATACACAAACAATAAACGCTGGATGATATGAGCACAGGAGGGTTTCCTATAGTCGATTAACTAAAGTTTCAGCAAAAAAATGACTCAAAAAGGCTTTTATAACAGCTTTTTGAAGGTCTGAATCACAGAGAGCTCTCAGAGCAGATTGTCTCCTACAGCTTCCTTCACACACTACCCCAAACTGAGACTGTGCAGAACAATCTAGAGCCCAAGTGACCTGAAATCCCATGAATCACTGCAAAATTCACCTTTGGAGTTTAAAAACAAGACGAAGTGAGGTGAAGTGGAAAGCAGAGTAGCGCAAAGCCATTGTTTTCAATGGAGTTCACGTTACCCATTATAACGTGAAGTACTCCACTGCGATTCTGGGAGCACTCTGAATCGCCTTCACTCATGAATCATCAAGCAGCTTAATTGGGGCCACTTCAGTCCATAACTAATCGTGGGGGAGAGGGGAAGGGGATACACAGCAATACAGCAGCAAAAGTCATGACAGTGTGTAATGGAGATTAGAAAACAAATGTACACAGTATTAGCAAAACTAACTAATGATACATTACCGTAAACAACAACACTAATAAGAATAAACCATTTTAAAATTAATATATGATAGATACTTGTCTGCAAATAAGTGCAGAGGTAAGTAAGGCAAGGTTAAAAATTAAACAGTTAAACACAATTACAGGAAGGGGGGAAGTGGTCCTTGAGAAAGGAGCTGAGGATATGGGGAGTGGCAGCATGATGGATGTGAGGAGGGAGGGCATACTAGATGTAACAGGGCAGTCTTTGATATTACTGTAACTAGGAATTTCATTTATTTTATGACTTTTGGAAATCCCACCCTATGAATTGTTTTCTTTTTTTCCACCTGCCATACCTAGGAGTTGCATCCATTTTGTGACTTGTGAAAATACCATCTGATGTAGCTAGGAGTTTTGCCCATTTTTTTTTACTTTTGAAAATCTCATCCCACATGTCAGAAAATGCAATACTGCTCTGCAGCATAGATGGAATGGATAGGATAGTGGCAGTTCCAGAAGTGTAAATATGGAGGGCAACCAGAAAACTTTAAGGGGCGAAGGCAAATTCTCAGCAGAGTAGCACAATGCAGAAATGTAAAGGTCCCTTACAAGGTCCCAAGTGGTAGATTCAGCATTCTCCATGTTAGGAAGCCCTACAACTCACACATTAGATATCTGTGCAAAATTTCTATATTTATTTATTTTTCTTGCCTGTGTAATGCTGTCATGGAGGGCTGCACATCAAAACAGTGAGTTGAAAACAGTGAGATGGAAACGGCGAGGGCAAAACAGTGCTGGCACATACAGCGAATGCACTTTATATGGGGGGCTTTGCCCCCACACCCCCTTTTTAGAGGCTTCACCCCCACAATCCCTTACAATAGATAACCAACTTTGGGGGGGGCACAACTCCAGGAGGGGTGAAAACTGTAAGTCACCGAAATGGCAAGTGATGTGTTGCATCGCTGTTTCTGTTCCTTGCCATTTTCAATTTGCTATTTTTTTTCTATTATATTTTTATCCTGCTGTGGAGCCTGGAAGGTGGCTGAAGCCCCTCTGTCAGATGGAACTTGGTCTCTGGCTGCACTGTTCCCCCCCATCCAACACCCCCTAAATCCCCCATGATTTCTCCTCCCCCCTCGTGGCAGGGCCAAGACAAATGGGCGCCGACATTCCTCCACCCCCGGAGCAAAATATAGACATCAGGGGCTGGAATGGGGCACATCATGGAGCCAGCCAGCTCCTTTTTCTTCCAGTTTTACTCCTGTCCCCCTCCCCACCAATGAAGAATATCAGAGACGTGCCTTCCAGCTCGCATCTCCCCCTGGTTGACACCAGAGGGTGATTGATGAGTGAGATGGCAAACCCTCCCTCCCTGAGAGAGGAGAGCAGTCTTCCAGATGTTCAGTTGTCTCCCTCTCCCCTGCTGACCCCCAGTGACCCAGGCTCATTCCAGAACCCAGGTCACTGGTGCGATGCAAGGTGTAGTGACCAGCACCTCAACTTCCAGTGCCACTGGGCCAGCCAACTTGCTATTTTCACAGACTGCTGTCATGGAGTACAGATAATGATAATGAGGCTGTATGGTAGCACGTCAATATAGCGAACCACATTGAGTGACTCAGAAATGAGCGCTTCAGTTTGGTCATTTTCAGGATCAGCGATGTGGAATGGATAGAGCAGAGAGGGAATAGTAAGGGAGGATGGGAAAAACAGCAAGTGGGGGGAATAGCAATGGAAGGGGGAAGGAAGAGGGATGGGCTAAATGGGGACATGGAACATGATACTGCCGAGCTACCCACCTAGCGTAGTGGGTGGGGACACCATCTGCAGTGATGGTTGTCCTGGTTTCAGGACTACATACAGTGACTTTTTTTTCTTTTGCAGGTGTTATTTTTTTAAATTTATTGCTGGCATCAGTCCCTCTTCTTTCTTCCAGTGTCCTCCCCCCTCAGAGATGATTATATAAGTATGGGGGGTGCGGGGGTGTAGCCCCTGACATTAAACATTATTTTACATGTGCACTGACTTGTTTTTCAGCATTTATTGTGACAAGCTGAACTAGTTTTCAACAGGATGTACTCGGTGTTTTGTGAGTCACTCAAAAATATTCTCTGTATGACATGGAGCTGGTTGAGTTCAAGTCTGTTATTGTGGCTAATGCTGATTGCTTCTTGGCTAATGTAGACAAACTTTTTTTAGTATTGGTTGTGTGGAGTTCAGCAGACTCGTAATGCATGGCAACTGTTTCCCATTTGGCATCAAGATTTTTTATGGCATTGTGTAAGATACTGTATGATTGATTAATTGTTTCAGATGAGTCCAGTTTCTTATGACTTAGTTCTTTTGTTGCAGCAGACCCTGATGGTGTAGACAAAGGCTCAGTTCCTTTTCAGATAGGACCAGGGCTTGCAACCTCAGCTGGGGCTGGTGGGTCCTCTCCCTTGGGGCTTTCCAAGACTGCAACACTTAGGTATCATTCCATAGGGCCAGAGCACACAAGTTTATCAGGCATAACTGTGTCTAAAGGGGAGGTCATGATTCCCTTTTTTTCCTTCTTTCTTCTGCCTTTCAAGTAACCTTTTCCATGCCTTCTTCTACAGCTTAGCAAACTCATCAATAAAAAGATCCATAATCTGCAGTTTTGGGGTTATCACAGGAAGGAAAATGTTCAAAAAACATTTTAGACTGGTGGCATTCTGGAAGCTGCAAACAAATACAGCTACCAGCCAATGATCATCTTGTTTCCTCCAGTGTCTCTTTATCAAAAATAAAACTTCCTGTTTAAAAAATGTATATTGACTCGACCATTATGATGCAGAAGCCCCTTGACTGGCATGCCTTAAGCTTGCTGGGCTAGCGGACCTCTCTTGGCAAAAAAAAAAGTATTTTTAAACTCAGATATTCTTGTTGGTTTCCAAATCATCCTGCTATTTTAAAAAAAGTGTCTTAGTCTTTTCCTGTCTATCTTGCAAAGCAGAAGCCCTTTGCCAGTTTGCCATAAACCTGCTAGGCCAGCAGACCACTTTTGTCAAAGCATTTTCATTTTGAACTCAAATATTCTTTTGTATTTTTCAAAGCACCCCACTGGTTAAAAGAAGAAATAAAAGAAAGTCCCTATTTCAACCTGACCCTCCTGCAAAACAGGATAGTGTATCATAAGCCAGTTGGGCTAGCCGACCACGTTTGGCTATAAAATTTCATTTTGAACTCAGTTTTTTTTCTTTGCTTCCGTCAGTCACCATTTAGAAAAAAAAAACATGCATACAAGTGGAAAGAGGAATAGTAAAGATGGGCAAGTTTCTGAAAGTTTGCCAATAGAAGGCAGAAAAACCAGCAAGCTGCTAAATCAGCTGTTATAAACACATTCAGTCACACTCCTAGTGCCACTGCTTAACTGTCTTTGTCAGGAAAAAAACTCAAATAATTCCCAATCAATGAGTGACACTGAAACTGCATATTCCCATTTCATACATGTGATACTTTCCCTGGTACCTCAAGCAAAAAGTGAAGCATAGGTGCTGTGCCCTTAAAGTGCAGCAAGAAACAAGGTAGTTGAGACACAAAAGGATGTCTGCATGTGCTATCAGTGCTTCACTATCCCAATCATCTCAGATGTAAAACTCTGGCACAAACAATAACAGCAGTGGTAGCAAATTTGTGCCCAATGAGCTAGTGTCTGAGTCATAAAATGTTCCTGATACTAATGTGGTGCAGGACAAACATGTTATCAGAAATCTTCGCAATGGGCCATCAGACAAGGTCAATAAAACAAGGCAAGGAGAACACTGCCTTATCTGCTGACACTGTTAATTTACATGAGAATGAAGATGTTCAAGATTATAGCATAACTAATGAGAGCACTGCTACTTTTAGCTGACAGTTATCTATGCAAGGAGGTAAAACTACAAACGCACTTCTTGGATATTGAACTACTATTATAATGGCTCATGAATTGCTTCTCATACAGTATGCAAACGCTTAAAAAACCAGTGTTAGCTGGCTGGCTCAGTGGCACGGCAGTAACAATATCTCTCACCATTCCAGCAACTTGGGTTAGGGAGCATACTTGGGTTGCTGGGGTAGGTTGGGAAAAGAGTGAGTGTCTGATGGGTTGATCTCCTCTCCCAGTAGAAGGAGCCTCTGTCAGCCAAACTAATGAAAGCCACTAGCTTTAGGCACATGAGGGTTCACTGGTTTGGTGTGGTGAACGTGTGCCTCCACGTGATATTCACCACTACCTGTCTGTGGCAGAGTGGGTTGATACATAAAGAGGAAAAAGGGATCTGTGTTGGCTAATGTAGCCCTGTTTGCCTTCTCTTGACTCACATTGCCACTTGATCAACTGACTATGGATTTGCTGTACTGAGGGGGGTCAGATGGCCCTCTCCCTCTGTTTCTGTCATGTGGGGAATCCACAGAGGACTATCTTGTGGCGTGGGAGAGGTAGGTGCCCAGCAAGGGAGGTGGGGACAGGGCCAACAGCCTGCCCACCTTCCCATATGGTTTTCACAAGGCAAAAAGAGTATGGAGCAAAAAAAGGTAAGCAGAGAGGAGACAGGAAAATCTCATTGGCAGATCTGTTTAATAAGACAGGGAGAATACACCCAATTCCATGCAGCAGAAAATATAGAATGTCACTGTCTTGGGAGACAGAGAATGAAGCAGGTAAGGTGTTTCTTCATTAGTAAAAAGAGGTAGCATAGCCAACTGTTTTTCAATGCTACTTAACCAGAACAGTAAAAAACATGATCCTTCATTTCTGTCACCATCAGCCACTTTTGCATCTGACAGTTCTCCTTGTTCAGCTACTGACCATTTCTCTTGCAACAAACAGTGTCAAGAACCAAAACAGTTAACCACGCAATAGTCATTTTGAAGGGCCTGTAACTATGATCACAGTTATCCAGTTGCCCAGAAATTACATATTGCAGTAGAAAAAAATTATAGCTCTTGACTTGCATTCCTTCTCTTTTGTTGAGTTTGTTAAATGCAAACAAGTAAGACAGATTGCAATTCCATTACATCAGATGGCATCTAGAAAATATTTTAGCACCAAAGCCATGGCAAATCTTTTTTGTGAATTTTGTGATAAAGTGATATGGGCTTTTAAGGTTGTAGAAATTCCACAAATACATATTACAACTGATATGTGGTCTAGAGGCCAAACAGTAGACTATATAACAATCACTGGTCATTAGGCATCTTTTCCCAATTTTTCTGTCTCATCCTGCCTCAAACACAACCACCATGACATTTAAGGGCAGGCTTCCTTATGTATCACTAGTTTTGATTTCAACGATCACACTGCAGTAAACCTCTTGCAAGAACTAAGGACATGTTATGTTGAATGACTTGCTCCTCATAGCCTTTATCCAGGGCTTTTGATATCCAAAATTGGGGATAACATGGTATGGGCTCTGAATGAGGATGACTATGTTCACATTCATTGCTGCAAAACTCTATGTTGCTTTCTGTTCTCTGCCTTGTAAAAGTTAAAGTGACTGAAATAACCTGCCCGGTAATGATTTTAATATAACTAAGTACAGTGGAAAACATCAGACTAGCATAGATTTTAGGGAAATACCACTGTGGTTTGCTCAGGAAAAATGTTTGGAGCCTGCAGCATTCCTCTAATGGATTTCTTTGTTTGCCAGAAATCATAAGTCAGGCACCTGCCTTATGAAGCCATTTCTCTACCTGACAACTGTCAAAGCCATCTAGGAGACTCATGAATATTAAACCACTGTTCACTGGCATGTTTGGCGTTTTGAAGCCAAGCAAGCGGAACTCATGAAATATGAAAGGAGTGCTCCATGTCATTTTCTGGAAAATGTAGCTATTAAAATGATGTATGGTGGAATTCACACCTTCATCTTGCAGAAATGCTATACTGTATTTGCAGTAAAGTGCATTACTTTGTTGTGGTAGCACTTGTGCAGAATCTGCTGTAAAACACTTCCAGTTCCAATGTTTGGAATACAACTGTGCTACTTCGTGAAGGCTGGTATTTAGGATTCCTATAGTTATGGAATTTTTTTTAATTACTGTATTATTTTGCCAAGGGTTTTTTATCAGAACATTTTTAATCTATAGACAATATTTGGGAGAGCAAATTGTTCAGTGCCCTTGATTGCTATCAATAGGTCTCAGTCCCTGATGCTGCCAGTTTATATTTCTTTATATACAATAGAATGTTCCTTTCTGTAACCAAATAGGTTTGACATTATTTCTCAAATGTACTTATGCGTTTACACATGCACATACACATTATGGACGGTGATACCCCACAACTATGCTATAATACAGATTGTGGTTTTGTGAGACTTCTAAATATTTTTCAACATTTTGTTAGTTATTTATTATACACATAATAAAAAATGAAATGAAATGCAATGTTCTTTCAAGAAATCAATGGGAGTTTGTTTCATTTCCACTGAGCTCACATTATTGTGTCTTTTTTTCAGTTTGGAATATTTATGACCATTTTATGAGGTATAGGCTTAGCTACCATTGCTTGCAGAAGATGACCATCGATACATTTCCTTCACTGCCAGTCATGTCATGCACTTTCACCTCTGTTCCAATGTCAGAAAGCAACTAAAGGCTGGACATTGAGTAACTGGTTGTAACAGTACCCAGGAAAAATTGTTTGTACTATTGTGTGTCAGACAGAACCATAATAAGGTCAGTCAGTGGCTGGATGTTCCATTTTATGATGGTGGAGCTCTATTTTCATACACTTGTTCAGAAACTGTATTCCCCTTTTGCTAATGACAGAGCTTTGAGGACCAGAGATCTGTAACTGTTAAATATTTTGTCCTAATCTCCAAAATAATGTCAGGTGAGGAAAATAACATGGGGGTAAGTGTGGAGAGTAAGCCAAAGCCAGGGAAGCAATGCACTGCTTCAGTTATGAGAGCAAACAGGATGCAGAAATGTATCTAGGTGACAGGTTTTGGGGTTAAGGAGCAGGTCATGGAAGGGGCTGTTCCTCCCAAGGTAGGTGCTATATCATCATATCTCTTAACTGCATGCTTTGCATATCAGGGACCAGGCTCCATAATATAAGGCGCATGGGATGTCAGGGAGCCTCCTTGACCATGTAAAAGGACAGAATATATCTATATATATACTTTATTTATTTATTTATTTGAGATAATTAGAAAGACCTTTGAGTCAGAGACTCATTTACAAAGGTTCCACGTCATACATTGTGCAGTACAGGGGAAACAGAAACAAACAGGTTGCTGTGTATTACATTACAGAGATTATAATGGTTCCACGTTATACATATTGAGGTACAGGGGTAACAGAAAACATACAGGTAGCTGTGAAATTACCTAATTTCTCATTGTGATATACACTAGATACAAAAGTGAAACTATAAACAAGGACATCATGGAGTATCAGGGTTTAGCACAGCCCAAGGTAGGGGAGAGGCTGTTTGTCAGGACAGGGTTTCTGTGGGAATTTGGTCTGGAGCCTGATTAGAGGCTGATCTAGGGGAAATCACATAGGCTGGAGGCCTGAAGGTGATTCCTTAGACTAGATTTAAAAAGGCCTAATCTTGTTTCGCTGGATATTAGAGAGGGGAGTGCATTGGTCCAGGATGGGGCATTGTAACTGAAAGTTCTTTGGAATTTGGAGGTCCGGCAACGGGGTACCTTAGTAACGGTTTGCTTGAGTTACATGTGACTCTGACAGGGGATTCTGGGTGGATGATTTTGTTTAGGGTAGTTGGGGTGAGGCCTAGGGTTATCTTTTTGGTCATTAAGCAGGTGTGGTACTTGATTCTGTTGTCTAAGTTTAGCAAATTTGTGGCACTGTAGAGGGAGCAGGTGTGCGTGGAGCGATCACATCCGAGTATGAGTCAGCAGGCTTTGTTTAGTACAAGACGAAGTCTATTTACAGCAGAGGTGGGAGCAGCACTGTAGATTAGAATGCCGTAGTCTAGCAGTGAGAGGACTGTGGAGTTAATGGTGAGACGCAGAACCTCGGGGGTGAGGCCGTGTTTACGCCAGTAAAGTACGCCAAGTCTAGAGTTTAGGGCAGTGGATAGATGCTGAATATGTTGATTAAAGCTGAGGGCCGGGTCAAGTGTGATTCCTAGGTATGTGAAGGTGTCCACTTGTTCGAGGGGGGTTAGGTTTACAGTAAGAAACTGGGGGCAGAGGTTCTTCAGTGGGTTCTGTGAGTGGGAGAAAATCATGACTTTTGTCTTATTGTAATTAATTATTAGGCACTGGGAGGTGAGCCAGTGTTCAGTCGCATGGAGTGAGTGTTGGAGTGTTTGGTGGAGTTTCAGGGGGTCCGGATCAGTTGCAAAAAGGACAGCGTCATCGTCATATAGGAGTAGGTTGGTGGGGCAGGCCGATGGGAGGGAGTTTAGGTATAGACAGAATAGCAGTGGGCCTAGGATGGAGCCCTGATGGACACCGGAGCAGACAGGGAGGCTGGAGGATTGGACAGTGCCTACCAAATCATCAGTGTTCTGTCAGAGAGATAGCTGGTGAACCAGTTTACTGCCTCATTGGAGAGGCCACTGTGGGCGAGTGTGTTTAGTAAGAGGGTGTGGTTGATGGTATCAAATGCTTTAGAGAGGTCCACGAAGATAGCTCCTGTGAGGTGGCCGCTATCTAAGGCAGTGTGGATATGTGAGGTAAGTTCAAGGAGCGTGGTGGTGGTACTGTGTCCCATTCGGAAACCGTGTTGCTGGTTGCATAGCATATTGGAGTTTAGCTAGGTGTATATATTCATATATATATATATATATAGATATATACACACACACATAAAATATGTCATTTTATTATGGGATGTTACTAGAACTAGCGTACTGTAAAAAGCATTTTCAGGAGGGCAACTCAGCTAGAACATTTACACTAGCAATTGTTTTATAATTTAAAGTCTGACTCTTCTGTGACAAAAAAGTATAGAAGAGACAAGTTAAATTGCTGCAGCAAAACTGGGATGCCACTGAAAATCAGGGACTGCTGAGTTGTACAGTATGTCATGGACACCCTCATGTCATACAGTATATCCCTCCTCAACTCCTTAAAAGCCCAGTGGGGTGTTGGCTGTAACTTCAGGGAACTGGCTCAAGATTGCAGGCAGTTTAGATATTTTGGCACAGCTATAGTTATAGTTTGGGAAAAGAAATAATCTCCTTGAACTTCAGGAGATTTATGACTAAATCAAACTTTGAGGAGAACATACAATCCAATGTTTGAATTGGTTCTGAAAAGGCCAATGGCAAAAGAAGACCAAACTCTGAGTTTTTAACCCAAGTGTTTGATTTTTTTCTGAAGTCCAGATTCCCTGTACTCCAAATTAACAAAAAGAATCAAAGTATCAAAGGTATTGAAAAATGTCAAAAGAGATGAATCTTAGCATGCATGGAGGTGGTGGTGGTGGTGTGTGGGGGGGGGGGTTGCATGCTCCAAAACAGGATACACCAATCTGAAAAAGGAATATTTGAAAGTAAACAATGAACTTTCTGGACACCACAACTGAACTAGAACAAGGCCAAATCAAAATATCAATGTTCAGAAATGCTCAGACTAATTTAACAACCTAAATCATTAAAGTGAGCACCGCAATTGTACAAAAATTGTCTGTAGGCAAGTTCTTTGGTACGAGTGCATAAGCTCTGACGTTTCTGATGGGGACAACAATTTGGAAAGACTACAAGGATCCTTCACCAATAAAAAAAATACTGCCACCCAAAACTGACAAATTGCATAAGTCAGACAAATACCAGGAGATCAACTAGTAGCATACAAAAATAAATGATCCAAATGCATACTGCTGGTTATTATATTCCACTCATCTATCAGGTCTTTATGAAAGATTGCCAGAGATCTACAGACAGACCAGCACAGCAATGACAGACTTTCCATAATATTTGTTTAAACACTGGACTGTTGTACAGATAGCCTCGGAACCTGTAATGATCACTGTTAGGCATACAAGCAGATACCCAGAGAAAAAGAAGATTTAATAAATTCAGTCTAAAACATGCAGTATGATTGCAACATTTAACTGTTTATGTTTTATTTACTCTACCAATCATGAATACAAACATTAAATGTTGTTTCACATGCAGTGGTCTAATAATGTGATCTATTTAATCAGATACCTGTAATGTCCACATGGATGGTACATGGCTGAAATGGAACAGTCCAAAAACACAAGACAACTGTACTATTGGATGCCCAGACTCAAAGACGTTGGTGGGAAACACTTTTTTCATAGGGTGCTGAACCCAAAGAGCCTACAAGTGAAGGCATCGAACATGAAGACAATACAGGCTGTTAAGTTAAGCCTGGACATTTTGCTGTTGAACAAAGGAATCACAGGGGACCTTGGGTAGTAGAGTGGGTAGGAAATCCCTGTAATTTGGTAAGTGTTTGTACACCATACTTATCTCATTCCATCTTATGAAGAAAGGGTAGACGTGGTGAGCCTATACTTCCTTATGACCATAAATTACTACATTACCATGTTACTCAGTAATGCCATTTGCGAGGATGCTCTTAAGGTGACAAAAGTAAACTTCAAAGACCCTCAGGAAAGACTACTCTGAGAAACCACAAGTCTGTGGCTGCTTGGAATAGACAAGCATAAACCAAAAAAAAAACTCTAGGCTGTTTTACATGTTATTAGGCCATATACTGATTTTGATATCCCTCATATTTCCAATTTAGTTTGCAATGATCACCTTAGGCCTTATGGTTTCACACTTTAAAATAATGCACAACTTGGGAATGTGATATAACTGACTACAGAAATCATTGCTTCAAACCAGCTCCCCTAACTTTCTTAATAATCAGCGTCACAATTCCTGCATACCTAATAAGTTGCTGAAAAGTCTGGATCAGCCAACTCATACTATACAGCTGCTTGCCTATGGGATTACAATTAATATAACTACAAATGGGGGGATGCAGAATTTATTTACCTTATTAAAGGTCATTTGTAACTTTCCATATGGAGCTGTGACATACTGCCACCAATCACTGCACTCCCATCCTGTAGATAACATGAAGTGGGGAATGGCGCTGCAGTGTAGTTATGGAGTGAGAGTGGAATGGGGGAGGGTAAGACTGTCTAACCATAAGATTTATAAACTTTATAGGCTACTGCACAAGTGTGGATCTGGCATATAAATGTAATATTATACCACTAAAAATGTACAGTGGTCCACAAAATTTATAAATCTAATGTTCGGGACAGCCATCTCTGGATCCTAATCACACATTACCCCATTACAGCCTAGTTCCCCACACTTCACATCACTGAAATGCTGTTGTGGGCCAGGACTGTAGTGTTAAGCAGTGTTGCAGCTCCACAGTGGAAATTTTGAGAGGCCACAATTAATTTAAATATTTAGCCCATTAGGAGGGCAGCTCCTTAGTATGAGGCCTTCCTGGGGGTAAGACAGCTGTCAGTTGTTCTTTCATTGATAGCACCTCTTCATTATATACATTCTAAAATAGCTCCTCTTGCAACACTCCCTCTTTGATATAACCACTTAGCCTCAATGATGTTGTCCCACCTCTTGAGAGACATGAGGGCAGTTTCTTAGTAAACAGTATCTAATGTTTTCACTTCCTCTGCAGCTACCCTTTCTTTTTAGCTGTGAACACAAAACTCCTGTATGTACAGTAGTGTAAAATGCTGGTTTGTTTTCTGTTCAGTAAAGAGATGTTAGAGTTACTAACAGGTTCTAAAACAAAAATTCTTGTCAGTGAGTCTAATAAGAGGTATTATCCCAAAAACATGTACGAGGCTTTACTCAGAATAACATGGCACTATAAACCTTCAGTACAAGCCAGGAAGTTACCAACCAGTACTGCTTCAACCCAACACATCAATGTCCCAGAACACCACAGTGCTAGTCTCCACTACAACACTTTCCCAGCTCAGTCCCTTGCCCTGCACTTGTTGTACCATGATCCATTTCCCTGCTCCAGGTCCTACTGGTTGCACCACAATTTCTCATCCTCTACCTCACTCTGGTAATCCTCCATCAGGGCAGTACTTAGCATTGGCACTCAACACGCTCTGCAATGCCCTACTCAGGTTTATCAGGTTTAGCGAACTGGCTGCACAACAGGATACAGAAAGTAATAGTGAATGGAACACATTCCGAAGAAAGGGGGGTTACTAGTGGAGTACCTCAGGGCTCAGTACTGGGTCCAATCCTCTTTAACATCTTTATAAGTGACATTGCAGAGGGTCTGGAGGGAAAGGTATGCCTCTTTGCAGATGACACAAAGATCTGTAACAGAGTTGATACACAAGAGGGGTAGAAAAGATGAGAAGGGACTTGGCAAGGTTAGAGGAATGGTCAGACATATGGCAACTTAGATTCAATGCAAAGAAGTGCAAAGTAATGCACCTGGGAAAACAAAACCCAGGAGAAGAGTACACAATAGCAGGGGAGGTACTAACAACAACAAAAATGGAAAGGGACCTGGGAGTAGTCATATCAGATGACCTAAAGGTGGGTAAGCAATGTGAAAAGTCAGTAAGGAGAGCTAGGGGATACTGGGATGCATAGAAGGCATCACAAGTAGAAAAGGGAAGTGATTATCCCTCTATACAGACAGTTGGTGAGACCCCATCTGGAGTACTGTGTGCAGTTTTGGAGACCTCATCTACGCAAGGACATAGACAGGATGGAAGCAGTCCAGAGGAGGGCAACTAAAATGGTGCAGGGTCTACATCAGAAACCATATGAAGAGAGACTGAGAGAGCTTAATATGTATACCTTTGATGAAAGCAGGGACAGCGGGGACATGATAGAAATGTTCAAGTACCTCAAGGGAATCAACAAAGTCCCGGAGGGTAGCATCTTTCAGAAAAAGAGATGTGTAAGAACAAGGGGGCACAGTTTAAAGATAGAGGGGGGACGGCTCAGGGGTAATGTGAGGAAATTCTTTTTCACGGAGAGAGTGGTGGATACATGGAACAGCCTTTCTGAGGAGGTCATTGGGTCTAAAACAGTGGGGGAATTCAAACATGCATGGGACAGACACAAAGCAATTATAGTGGGGGGTTGCTGGAAGCAGGCTGTTGGTTAACTAGAATCTGCAGCTTATCCAGTAGGTAGGGAAATGGGCAGACTGGGTGGGCCAAGTGGTCCTTTTCTGCCGTCAAAGTCTATGTTTCTATGTTTCTATCTGTGTCTGTGTGTAGGGATGGACAGGGTAGCACTCAATGATGCTCAGTAATGGGTCCAAGTTGATGCTGCATTCCCAGAGCTTCACATATAGCGGCTGCCTTGGCCAGCACAGTGGAAGTGCTTCCATCTGCGGAACCAATGACCAGGGCTTAGGAGCAGATCTTAGACATCGGAGGGTCATCCAGGGGGAGGTAGGAGGCTGAGCATCCCAGGGACTGCCTGCCTTATATGGGAAGGAAGGGAACTTGATACTCAGTGTCTTCTGACCCCTAGCATTGGCAGGAGAGTGCAGTTGTCTGGGACCATACTGGGAGCCTGTTGGGGTGGGCACCGGTGGACCTCTGCATGTCAGGTGTGGGAGCATGCCTGATCATGTGCTGAGGTCATTGCATGACTGGCCCTGCCTTGGACAGGTGGGAAGGGTGGCTGCACAAGGGGAAAAAACCCTTGGCATGTCCCCCATGATGCCTGTATCCCAGCATGTACGGGACCTAGCTGATATGGGGCATCAATCTTCTTCCTCTGCAGCATCTGAGGGCCAAAAATAAGAGAGTAAGAAAAATAAAGAGCTGCACATACTGAATATAACACAGTTGTTCCAAGTACCAATTCTCTTCACTAGTGCCTTGTTCAGTTCACACTCCAGATCACTCCATTCTTGCATGTCTCTTTGGTGTCCCATATACAAAACAACAACAGAAGCAGAGGAAAATCAATGAGAGAGAGTGTGTGTGTGAGAAAGATAAAAGTAGGAAGAGAACATGTTAGCTTCACATCCTGATGAGGTTGGCATAGCACTGGCCTCAGCCTCCACTTTCTCAGCTGTGATTAAAGGATCAGGGCTCCTGCTCCTAAGAGCCTCATAGTGTAGCTGCTATGAGGTGTGTTCCTCCAGAACCACACATCAAATAGTGGCATATTGAGCCACTCCACCTGTCTACTAAGAGATATGGGGCTCGATTCTCAAAGCTGTCAGTGCAGCTCAAGGGGCTTGCACTATAATAAATGGTGCAAAGTACCCTTTACTCCAAATGATGTGCCAGGAGCAATTCTCATTGGAAACCTGCATCAATCACAGGTTGCCTGCCCCAAACAGGGCTTGCACCTCCTGTTCACCCAAAACTGGTCTGCAACATAGTGCTAGGAGGCAATATAACGCAGTGGTTAAGAACACTAAGCTACAAACCTGGAGACCTGGGTTTGAATCCCATCAGCTCCCACTTGCATACTATGTGACCCTGAGCAAGTCATTTAACTTCCTTGTGCTCCCAGGTTGCACCTGGAAACAAGCTCTGGCTTAGTGTGCCTTTCCTGGTTAAACAATTTCTCCTCTGCTAGGGGGCATGTGGCAGATGCAAGCTGCCACATCCCTGAATGTGGGATTCTCAAATCTCTCCCAGAGGGAGAAATTCTAAGTACCCTTAGACAAGCCAGGCCTAGTCTAAGGGTACATAGAAAATTCTCCTCTTAGAGAGTTGTCTGTTTGTGGAAATGTGCCGTGGTCCCCCCCCTCCATGATCCCCAATGTGCCTGTATAATAAAATGATAAAAATAACCCCTCCCTAGTAGTCTAGCGGTCTCCCCATCCCAATGTGGCTCATTATAATAATTATTTATTTATTTATTTAAGAGTTTAACCAGGTAGGCGTACTGAGTGGAGTACCACTCGTTTCCAGACGTGGCCTGAGGGAGGAGGGGGGATGGAGAACATTGATTATTACATGCAGTACAGATAAATACAGTGGTGAGCAGATGATGCTTAAAACATACAGTATAGATGTTTACATAGTGAATAGTTTACAGACAGAGGACTGCAGAACAGCTGACAGAGGACACTTTTTCATTAGATTTACATTTTTACAACAATAGAGAACAGAGCAGCAAAATTAACCTTTCGAGTCCTACAGTGTAGCAGATGATATTTGGCATGACTACCAGTTAGCAGTAAACCACGGGCTAGTGCTTAAGGCTACTGCGTGCATGTGCATGTGGCAGGGAAGTGTGCGTAGAGTAGTGGATTGAGACGCCAGGGGTTCATGGAGCTCCTGATATCAGCAGGCAAGTCATTCCATAGTTTGGGCATGCAATACTTGAAAGCCGATTGACCCTTGGTGGTATGCATGAAAAGGACTTGGAGAAGCAAGGAGTCATTGCTTCTGAGTGAGTAGGAAGGGCAAGGCTGAGCTGATATGGTGGAACTGAGATAAGGGGGAAGGGTTTGTGACCAGAATTTGGTGATGAACCTGGAGTAGTGGATCTGTCTGCGGGTTGTGACTGAAAGCAGTGCTAGGTCCCTGTACAGATCACAGTGGAGGGTCATTGGGGGGCAATCCAGTATGAAGCGACAGAAGGAGTGGAAAAGAGTGTCCAGGCTGGCCAGGTTAGATAGGGGTGCGGCGCCATAAACCACGTCGCCATAATCAAGTATAGGCAGGATCATTTTTTGAACAATTTCCCTCCGGACCTGTTTGCGATATAGAGCACCAAGTTTCGGGTGCAACTTATTGTGTAAGGATTCGATATGGGTGGAGAAATCCAGGTATTGGTCCATCCAGACTTCCAGGTATCTGAATGAGGTGCAGAACTCAAGGGGTCCCCATCTAGGGTAAGGAATGATGGGCATGGCGCTAGGCAGGAGAGTCGTGAACGCGACCCAAAAGTGAGTGTGATGGTTTATATCGTATTTAGGGATAGCTGGTTGGACAAGAACTAATTCTGAATAGCATTGAATCCCGCTGAAGCACATTTGACACCATCCCAGTGGAAGGGCCGGAAGCATACAGTACGGTGTCATCTGTGTATATTTGGATGGATGATAGTGTGTAGGTCTGCGGGAGGTCATTTAGGAATATTGAAAAAAGCAGAGGTCCCAGGACTGAGCCTTGGGGGACCCCCATATTTATTGGTAGGGGGGAAGATATGTGAGGGCCACTTTTCACCGATTGATATCTGTCTACCAGGTAGGCATGGAACCAGCTAGTGGCATGGTCTGAGAGGCCAGCCCCAGTTAGTTTTGCTAGTAGCTTAGGGTGGGAGATGGTATCAAAAGCCTTGGCCAGGTCAATGAAAATGGCTCAGGTGATATGCATTTTGTCCATTCCAGTCAGGATGTCATCAGTGATTCTTAATAGGGAGGTGATGGTAGAGTGAGACTTCCGGAACCCAGACTGATATGGGGTGAAGAAAGAGGTTGTGTCTAGGAAATGAGAAAGTTGGTCAAGTGTGCGGTGTTCCTGAATTTTAGACAGTATTGGAAGAAGGGAGATGGGGCAGTAATTACCCTGCATAGAGGGGTCACCACCCTTAGGGAGGGGGATAACAGTTGCATGTTTCCAGTCGGCTGGGATTTTGGCCTTGGAGAAAGAGAGGTTGAGAAGATCGGCTAGTGGAGCTGCTATGGCAGGAGCAGATAAGTGTAGCAATTTGGCATCCAGGCTTGAAGGACATTTACCTTTGTTGGGGTTGAGTGAAGTCAGTACTTGAAGCACTTCGGCCAGAGTTACTGGATGGAAGGAGAAACTGGGGGCGTGTGTTGGGTTAAGAGATTTTAGTGGAGTACGTGGTGTGGATGAGGTAGGCAGGTGATTGGACAGAAGAGATGCTGAGCAGTTAGTGAAGAAAGTATTGAAGGCAGAAGCTACTTCACCAGGGTCAGTGACGGTCGAACCTAGGATGCATAGGGTTGGGGTTGGAGGTTGGATGGGGGGAGAAGAGGGATTTGAGAGTTTTCCAGAAATTGGTGGGGTGGTTGATGTTAGAGTTTAAAGCTGACATGAAGTAGCTCTTTTTTGCCCGATGTATCAGTTTGGTGCAGGAGTTGCAGAGGGTACAATATCTTTGTAGGGATTCTTGGGAGCATGCAAGTTTATGTTTAATCCAAGCCTGATTTCTGGTGCGGCAGCTGCTAATGAGATCTGCAGAGACCCAATGAAGGTGGGATCCCCTTACTCGTGTGCTTCTTAGTGGGGTATGTTTATCCCAGACTGCAAGAAACCTGGCCTTAAATGTTTCATAAGTGTAGTCAATCGAGGGTGCTTTTGGTATGAAGGACCAGTCAATATGAGCCAGGTCATACAGGAGCACAGGTAGAGATAATGATTTGTAAGACCTCATGAGAATCGTCCTAGAGGGGGGTTTTGCGGGACTGTGTACTTTCCTGATCATGTATATCATGTGATGGTCACTTAGGGAGTCAGGGAGGAGACCAACACTAATGATTCTGTGAGGGTGGGAAATGAGGGCCCAGTCCAGGAGGGAGTGGTTGGGTGTTTTCGGGTTTAGCCGAGTGGGTTGGGAGATTTGCTGGGAGAGGTTTAGTGCATTTATTTTGGTGCATAGTTTGGCACCGTATTTTGCTAGCCAGTTGAAATTGAAATCGCCAAGGATATGGAGCTTCCCAGCTGTGGCAGTAGACTTTAGCAAGGTCAGGTGTTCTAGGACAATGGGCAGGGGTTACTAGGGGTGCAGTAGGATTCCACAAGGTAGACAGGGGCTGAGTAAGGCAGTGCAGGTTTGATTACTAAGGACTCTATATGGGATGATGGTGTGGGGATTTGGACCAGGGTGAACTGTAACCTGGAGGAGATAAACATGTCAATACCTTCCCCCCTTTCTTGCCTAGGCGGTCTTGCCTGATTACTGCATATATATGGATGGCTATAGCAGAGTCCATGTGGTGTGGCTTTAGCCAGGTCTCTGATAGAATGAGGATGTCTGGGCTCAGAGATAGGGCAGTAAGTTGCAGTTCTGGTAGTTTTTGCAAGAGGCTGCAGATGTTTAGATGCAGTAGTCGGAGGCCCTTGGGGAAGCTCATTTGAGTGTGGGGACTGGGAGGGTTGGGACCCGGGTTTGCTTCGATGTCACCTGCCAGTAGAAGAAACAGTGTGAGAATGATTTTGGTATTGTGCCAGGCATGTCTGACCAAGCAAATGGAGGGGGGGGTGCTTTAAGGGTGGGTGCAGTGGTGGAAGTTGCTACGTTACATAGGACAGTTTGCCCGGGGAAAAAGGAGGGAGGGAGGAAGGAAGGATGGTAGCTCTGAGTTCCCAATTTTGTGCTGGTCAGTGTGTGAGGCATTGTGGGAAAGTGGTTGAGTAGGGGGGCAGGGGGGTAGTGAGGGAGTAATAGGAGGGGTGGTTTGGGTGCCGTTGAGGGTGGATTGCTGGGGGGGAGAGAGGCTAGGGGAAAAGACAGGAGGAACAGTGGGAGAAAAAGCAGTAGCATCTTGCCTTATCATGTCCAAACAAAACAAGTGGTGGCAGCCTCTAGTGGTGATAGCAGATAAGCTGCTAATGAGAGAGTGAGATGATTGGTTCTGCAGCCTCACATGACTTCGTGTATAAAGCAGAGAGCCAGCCAAGGATGGTGGTGGGGGTGGTGGGGAGCTGGCACACGGTGCCGGTGGCGTAAACAAAGTGCTCTGTACAGCAGACTGGTGCTGCTTCTGCAAATGCATTGTCTGTACCTTTTGGCAGTCCTGGGGGGCAGGGCGGTGTTCTGTGAGGTGATGTGTGGGGAGGGCAGGCACTTCTTGAGCCCTCACGACCCTCGATGGAGCGTCTGAAAAACCCCTGCAGCTGAAGGAGAGGGGGGAGAGAAATATAAGCGTGTTTGGAGAGGCGGGGCTAAGTTAAGAACAAAGAGAAAGGAGAGCTATGCAGGCTAAAACTGCGCAGGGTTCCTGAGTAGTCTGTTGCTCTGAGAGGCTGAGTGAGCTAAATATTGTACAAAATTAACTTGAAAACTAGTAGATTCAAACAGTTCCAGGCTCCAGACTATAGCGAGTGGAAAACTCTATATATTAGCAGATAGTGAGCTAAAATTGTGCAAAATAGCTTGTAACTAGTAGATTCAAACAGTTCCAGACTCCAGACTATAGCGACTATACATTTGCCGAACTGATTGGCTTTGTCTCAAAACTCTTAAGGTATTTATTAGATTACAGTCAAAATTAAGGCTTTGTGATAGGAAAAATCAGCACAGGAAAACTATCTGCAGTGCTGTGCCAATTCTCCCAAACTCTTAAAGGCAACACTTGAGTTTGAGCAAGGTCCATCGTTGGAAAGCAGAAATTCACAATTGCTTTGGCACCAAAAACAAAGCACCCTGTACAGCAGGCTGGCGCTGCTCCTGCAAGCACGTTGTTTGGCAGTCCTGGGGGTTGGGGGGGGCATTCTGTGAGGTGATGAGTGGGGAGGGCAGGCACTTCTTGAGCCTTCACGACCCTTGACGGAGCGTCCGGTGACCCTTTCCCTGGTGGTCAAGTGGCCCCCCCACCAGCAGGTATTGCCCACCACCCCATTCTCCACAATCCCAATATAGAGCCAGCAACAGATGCAGCCCTCCTCTCACCTTCACTGCTGGCCTCCAACTGAACTGCCACTAAGCGTGTACTGTAAACTGTATGTGCTCATTGATTAATCAATGAGCATGTACACTTTACAGTACATGCTCAGTGATAATTCAGTCAGTGACTGGCCATGGAGGTTAGAGCAGGGCTGTGCCAGTCATCGGCTCTGTTTTGGGATGCGGGAGTGGGGTGGGCACTACCTGCTGGGTGGGGTGTATGGCCACTCAATCACTAGGAAGGGGCAACATTACTTATTATTATACCAGGCCACACTGGGATCAGGAGGGGGCCACTGACCACCAGGAAGAGGGCAATATTACTTATTATTGTAATGGGGTACATCAGGGTGGGGAAGACCACTAGTCTACCAGGGAGGAGTTCTTGTTAACATGTTATTATATGGGCACATCATTATCTCGGGGACCACTAGACTACTAGGGATGGGTTATTTTTATAATATATATGTCAGACAGATTGGGATGTTTGGGGCCAGTAGACAACCAGGGACTAGAGTGGCACATGGCCACCCTGCGGCTTGCGGCTGTCAGGTTGCGCCTTCTGTGTGGTGCATGGCCATGGTTGCTGCAAGCCATGAGACTTTGCTGCTGAGACCCTGTCCGATACAGAATTAGATTCAGGGTCCCTGGTACACTGAGCATTGATGGAAGCTACCTTTTGCCGCAGCTTGCATCAATCCAAGGGCTGTTTGAGAATCGAGCCCATGATTTTACGTTGCTTGGAATTACCAATATTTCTACAGTGTGTGGTCTCTGCCAGATCTACAGGTATTTTGTAATAACCTTCCATGTATACGATAAAGTCTGTAATCCAATAAGGTTCTAGATGAATGAAGATGATAACCCAGACAATAAAGAAGAGACAGTGCAATGTCTTATGAATTTACTAAAGAATTTTAATTTTTGTCTCCTCTGTATATTGATAAATAATTTGAAAAAATGGTTATGAAATTCGGAGTATGGGGCCACTAAGTGATAAGGGTTAGAGGAGTAGGTCAAAGTCAATTTTGCTTTAGCTTTCACTTAAGGTCTGAAAATTCAGAACAGCACTGACAATTTGGCAGAACCACTTCTGCTCCCAATGCAGTAAGCCTCATAGTCATTATTATGATTAGTTATTATTCTTACATTTGGCTTTATTTATAGGCTGAGAATCTGTGATTTCAGTGGATCCAATGTGTAATTTGTAAAATACTCCAGCATTGCAGATGATCTATTTTTCCTTTAGGTACAGTGGACTGGTGGTGATGGTGTGGGCTAGGGTGCAATACTTCTGGAGAGGAATTGGGAGCAGAGTCTGTGACTGAGATGATTTCATTTTTCAGCCACTGTGGAATGATGTGTCTTCAGGTGGCACTAGGCATGGCAGTAGATATGATATATGAACAGGTAATATAATCTGATATGACATGTACACAGTATGATCAGATAACATAATCTTTGATCAGTGGCGGCTCCAGCTTCTGCTGGTTACCAGGGCACTGGGTGGGCGCCACAGTTGGCAGCCAGGGCACCTATAGAAACTAGAATTTAAATCATGCATGCATATTCATGCACCCCCCCAAAAAAAAATTAAGCTGTCCCAGCAGCCAGCCAGTTATCAGGCCATTTCAACCTTCCCCTCACTCCAGAAACAGAACACAGGAGTTCCATTTTGAAAATCTCAGGCCCAAGCAGAAAACCACATCAGAGGGCTCCAAGTCTCCCCTCATGCAACACCAACTGCTACATTTCCCCAGCAATCACAAAACACCCCCGCCCCAACCCCAATACACAAAATAGAATAGCCCCCCCTTCCCAAGTCAGCGATCCAAACATCAGGACACTTTAGTTTTACAGTTTCTCTCCCACCAGCTTTCAAACTCCTGGCTTTCCCAAACAAGTGTTAAAAAAATGCCCCCTTTCTTCATCCTTTCCAGTATTTGAGGTATGCCGAGTCTGAGCCAGGCTTGGTAGAGGTGCTGGAGAGGTAAAAAAAAAAAGAAAGCTCCCTCACAGCCAGCCAGTTATCGGGCCATTTCAACCCTTCCCTCACTCCAGAAGTAGAACACAGGAGTTTCATTTTTAAAATTGCAGGCCAAAGCACAAAACCACATCAGAGGGCTCCAAGTCTCCCCCATGCAACAACAACTGCCCCATTACATCAGGCAATAGCAACACCCCAGCCCCCCACCCCCACCCAGCAGCCAATACACAAAATACAAAAACACAGCATAGTCTCCCCCTTCCCAAGTCAGCCATCCAAACATCTCATCACACTTTAGTTATTTATTGTACGTTAAACTCGAGTCTCTCCCACCACCTTTCAGTCAAGCGGTGGCCCCTGGCTTCCTTCAAACCAAACAACTATAAAATAAAAAATGCACCCTTTCTCCTTACCAGTACAGTACATGATGCAGCTGGTGCAGGAAAGGTCCTAGTCTGATTATTGGGGCAGCCGTTGTTGAGGTTTGGGTTGCAAATGTAATTAGAGCCCAGAAGGAGATGGTTGGGGTTGGCACTGATGACTCCGAGTCTTGTCTTGGGCTCCTCCATTCAGATCTGGTCCAGGACAGCAGGACTCCAGGTCAGCAACTCGGTGGATGGTGGTGGAGGGATGATTGTCCCAAGATTTAAAACAAATTGGCGGTCAGCTCCAGATCAGGCAGGCGGCACACAACAAATGAAGCAAGAAAGAAGGATTCCAAATTACAATGCTAGTCTTCTTCTTGGCAAATAAAGAGAAACTGTTCCGATGTCCATGCTTCTTTATTGCTGGAACAAACACTCAGTGAGCAAGCTGTTTGGCTGTTGAATTAGAGCTTTCATTGACTCACGTTATCTTTCTTCGGATTTCCTGTTTCTAGATTGGTCCCCATTACTTCTTTTTCAGCTCCCCCCTGGCTGCTTGCTTCCTGAGTCTGCAAGCATGGATTAGCTCTATGATGATGTGTGCACCCCCATGCGTATGCTGTGTGAGTTTTGCAAATTATGCTCGGGGAATCAGGGTTTGCAGGGAGGATGTCATAGGATTGTGTATTATGCACTCAGACTGCTCACTTGGTGAGAAATGAAGATGTATGCCACATCTCTAGCACTGGGCGCGGTGGGGGATCATTGCATGGCACAGGGTCGGATGGCAGCTGGTATTCTGTGCTTGAGTGGGGGAAGATGAATCCAGGTGGCAGATGCAATAAAAAAGTTTTAGAGCTTGCATACACTAGATGCAGACTTGGATGGCAACTGAGACTAGCTGGAGCACCGGGGCACAAACTGGGGGACAGCATTTTGTCACCAGGGCACATGCCCTGGTGTGCCCCGGTGTAGCGCCGCCACTATCTTTGATATAATATGATATGATATTGGACAAAATAATACACTGAACGCATTAACTGAGAAACTACTATTCAGTTTCTTTTTGAGATAAACCTCTTAGACTTCAACACACTGGATTTGTAAACTGAATTTAATAGTTGCATTATGATAATTCTCATTATTGGTGCATTTTGTTAAACTAGGTACAGTACTCCGATTTAAGCCATGCTTGCTTTGAGGGAGGTGTCATAGTACATTTTAGTTTAGCTTATCACAAGCAAAGGGAAATCAGTTCAGAGTACCAAACTGATTGAAGTTCATTATAATTTAATAATTTCACACTTCAACATGTAAAATGTGCTTTAACATCATAACAAAAGAGATGTTCATTTACCTAATATAGTAATATAGAAAACACGTATCATGCTATTCCATCAACAAAGCACAATTATTAAAAGTAGATTAATAGATCTATAACTGTCTATTATGAGGCTATAATAGCATTGAGAGGTTCTGGAGACATGTGAACCTCAAGAGCATACTTCCACAGTAGGGGCAGCAGAAAGAATCTCTTTAGAAATATCACAAAATATCTGGAAATATCTGACCGTCTTTGACTACAACTGTAGCTCAACAGGTTCCAGCATTTCACCAGAACCTCGAGCAATACACAGTCCCCAATTTTTTATTTTTTGTGATATATGGATCCAAGGAGTTCCAAGTAGCCACCAAAATGGGGTGCAAATCTTTCAGTGGTGAAATGTCTCTGTAAATCAAGCATTTTTTTTTTTGTTAGTTACCAGGTGGGTACTAAGGACCACACAACATCCAGATGCCTCTGAAGCACCCAGTATCCATTTCTACAGGTGATACGAATGTCTCTTGAATAATTATCTTGGAAAAATGGCAGTGTCTCTATGTGAGTGGACTAGCAGGAGCTCCATGCCTCTAATAATGCTTTTGCTTAGTTATTTAGAGAAGTTAAAAAAAATCATTATGTTTGTTGGGGCCAGTTATCCATTGTACTGTTGTTGGCTTGTTAACAAGTGAGTGGTTGGGTTGTCAGGCAGGTAGGAACTGGAGCAGGGATTAATTCTGGTGACTAGGAGACGATTGGGAGTGGAGTAATGCAATGAGTAGTGAGGAGGCCAGGTATTCTGGATTTTATTTTCTTATGACTGAGGAGAATGCGATTGTGCACAAGGAAATAACTGGCTGAGCAGAATGCAATCATGGCGAGGAGACAGACCTTCAGAAGCTTTCTACTAAGGTAGTGGGAAAAGAGAAAGTGATGGAAAGTAGTGCCGGCAGTTGTCTCATACTATCTTTGAGAGCTTGGAATGATAGTATTACACTCTCTGAATAAAAGCATTACGAGATTCCATCAATGGTATTATAGGATTTGAAGTGCACTATTACGGGGATTTTATTTACATTGATTTCAGTGGTATTTTTTGACTTATCCATATATTACAAAAGGAATACACACACAATAACTCATTTGTTAAGATTAGTCTTAAAATGATTGCACTTCCCAACTCAGTCATTCAGATATATGAGAGATCAAAAGCAGGTATGCAAAAAACAGGCAACGGTCAGAATAATGACATTAAAGTGAAAATATTTATTAGAGTCGGGTGTACACACAAAAAAACTGCACTCACTTCCTGGTACTTCAGATCACACTGTTCCTTCCTCAAGAGGGCAAGAGGTCTCATCATACAATACAATTTTATACTCAGCTAGACAGTTGTTGTTAATGAAATGCCTTATACAAGTAAGATACCTCAACCAAATCCCTCAGATACATAGCAATTTAAATAAATAAATCACCATCAAGTTATTTATAAATATACAACCCCACAGTGAAAAAGTGAAAAATATCAATAAATATTAAACTATAAATATAGTTTAGTAACACATGTTAAAAAGGGATGCTGCAGGGGAAGGTCTGCCTGGATTTTCTGTATTATACTATTTAGTTTATAAATATAACATTGTACTAAATACAAGGTAACAATCTTTTAGGATTTTCAAGTTGAAATTCAAAGGCAACTGATCAGAACAAGCAGGACCTACTGTATGTGGAAAGAATGAGAAAACAAAAGACCATAAGCATGATACATTCCATATAGTATTAATCCTTGAAACTTATACTTAAGTTTATTTTGAGAAAAACTATTAGATAACTATTTACAAGATGAATCACTAATCACAGAAATGTATATTACTTTAGTGTGGCTTTGATAAGTGGTCCACATGGCCACTTGCAAAGTCCTGTACAGGTCTGGGGCAATGTGTGGGATGATGCAGCTGCTTCCTCTATGGCCTGCCCTCTCAAGGTCTGCTACACATCTGATGCTATGCCTGTAATGATGTAGGGGCTTTGAGGTGGCCCACAGGGCCACATGTGAAGTCTGCTACAGGTCTTAAGCAGTGTATGTGTTGATGTACTGCATCATGAGTGCCCACAGGGCAACTCATGAAGTCTGCAACATTTCTGCTACAATATGTGCATAATGAAAGTTTGCTAAGTCAAAAGTGACAAAACCAAGAACAGAATTATGAATTTGTGAGATAGGTTTCATGCCATACAAAAATGATTTTGTGAGTTTTTCTTTTCTTTTTCTTTTTTGGAACTGTTAGCACTTTGAAAGAAATGTTGGGCAATGTTTTGATTTCATGGCTGTGTTTGATAGTTTAAATTGTGTGTGTGATTCTTTTTGATGTGTGTTGTCAATATTGGCCTTTACTTTAACTAAAAATCTAAGTTTGCTGACAAAACCAAAAATATTTTTATTAATTTGGGATATAGGTTTCATGACATATGAAAATGGTTTTGTGAGTTTTTTTTATGGCTTTTCAAAGGAAATTGCAGTATTTGTTTCGATTGTCTCACTAAAGGGCCCTGTGCATCTTGAAGTGAAGGTATTTCATGTCTGGCTATGCAGTGGGCCCTCTGGGCCCTTCATTCTGTAAGTTAGACCATTTTGCTGGTGCAGGGCCTAAACAGCCTTGTGCAGTTTGGCATGATGGTTGTCCCGCCTATGTTAAGCATAGTGGTGGGGGTGGGGGGATTTGGTCGGCTTGCCAGTAAGTTCTTTTGGGTTATTCCAAACCTTCCTGCTGTCACCCCAGGAGTTAGAGAGGACATGTTTATAGTGAGTCCTTTTGGCCTGCATGCCTGATGGCTTGGGTGCATGAGTTTCTGGCCACTCTATGTTGCCACCAGTGGGTTTGGTTAACCGTGGCCTGAGCTTTGTGCCAGAGATGGTCGCTGTCTGCCATATGAGTTAGGAGGAAGGGAGAGATCCAAGGGTTGTTGACTGCTTTTAGCCTCCACTTTTTTAGAGGTGCAACATTGTCACAGGTGGTATTGAAGCTGGTTATAAAGTATTTCAGGGCATGATCCACACTGAGTGCTGAGTCAAGTATTGACCATTCCTGGTTGCAGAGGTGGGCCTGAAACTGATTTAATTGTCCTTTCTTGAGGACATGTTGTTGGGTGGTTTTGATTGGTTGTTTGGTGTACTTATTCTACCAAAAGCAAAGAATGGGAGAGTGGTCACTCAGGGAATTGGAGAGTACCTCTGTACTAAAATTTCTGTCAGGCCTATTGTTAAAGATGAGGTCAAGTAAGGTACAGTTGCTGGTCCTAAGGTTTTGTCTGGACAGGGAGGTCACTACCTGTGCAAGATTAATGGCTCTTGTAGCATCCTTGTAGATATCAGCTTCGGGAGCCAGCCAGTTCACATTGAAGTCACCGAGGAGTACTAATTCAGAGCTGGGGGGAAGACTGGAGAGACAGTTGATTATTGGTGTGAACCCTTTGGCGTGATTACATGGGGGGATATAGACAGCAATGATTGTGATGGATTTTTCATGTTTTCCTAGGAGCAAATTAAGTGCAAGTGCTTGAGAGCTACAGCCAGTGACAATTTTGGGGAGCATGTACAGTACCCTTGGAGGGAGGATATAAGGTAGATTGCACAGCCACCACCTCATTTCCAAATTCTGTTGTCTCTGAAAATCATGTCATCATCAAGGTGGATGGCACTGTCAGGCACCTTAGGGGAGAGCAATGTTTCAATCACTGCTATAACATCAGGTTGGTGTTGGGATGCCCAAACCTGAAGGAGATCAGTTTTATTGGTGAGACTCCTTATGTTTAATGTTGTCAATTTAATGGCTATAGGGTTAGTGCTGTTGGTCTGGGGTAGCAGCACAGGTCCTAGATGGAGGATGGTGTGGTACCTGAGGACTGGAGGAGGGTGGATGTGATTCCCCTCCACTAAAGTGGAAGCAAGACAGAGGCAGTAAACTACAGACCTGTCAGTTTGACCTCAGTGGTAGGGAAAATGATGGAATCACTTCTGAAGGAAAGAATTGTTGAGTACCTAGAGGCCAGTGGGGCACAGGACCCAAGACAGCATGGATTCACAGCAGGACGGTCATGTCAGACAAATCTAATAGATTTTTTTGACTGGGTGACCAAAGTAGTAGACTAGGGAGGGGCTGTGGATATGGCCTACCTAGACTTTAACAAGGCATTTGACACAGTCCCGCACTAAAGATTAATAAACAAATTAGCCAGCCTGGGAGTGGGTCCCTGGGTGGTAGCCTGGGCAAAACACTGGCTGGACAACAGGACACAGAGGGTAATAGTAAACGGAGTCCACAGTGAAGAAAGGGGGGTTACTAGTGAGGTTCCGCAGGGTTCAGTACTGGGGCGAGTCCTTTTAATGTCCTTATAAGTGACATTGCAGAGGGACTGCAAAAGGGTTGATACACATGGTGGGGTGGAAAGGATGAAAAGGGACTTGAGAAGGTTGGAGGAATGGTCAAATGTTTGGCAGCTTAGATTCTACACAAAGAAGTGCAAAGTAATGCACCTGGGAAACAAAAACCCAGGGGAACAGTACACAATGGGGGGTGAGATACTGACAACAACAAAAATGGAAAGGGACCTGGGGGTAGTCATTTCAGATGACATAAAGGTGGGCCAGCAATGTGAGAAGCCAGTAAGGAGAGCTGAGGGTATACTGGGATGCATAGGGAGAGGCATCATCAGTAGAAAACAAGAAGTTGTTGGCCCTCTTTACAGACAGTTGGTAAGACCCCATCTGGAGTATTGTGTACAGTTCTGGAGACCCCATCTCCACAAAGACACAGACAGGGTGGAGGCTGTCCAGAGGAGGGCAACCAAAATGGTGCACGGTCTGCACCAGCAGGCATATGAAGAAAGACTAAAGGAGCTTAAAATGCATAGCCTCGAGGAAAGGAGGGAGAGGGTGGACATGATAGAAACTTTCAAATACCTCAAGGGAATCAACAAAGTCCAAGCGGTAGCATCTTTCAGAAAAGAGAGATGGCAAGACAAGGGGCCAATTTGAAGATAGAGGGGGCTGGCTCAGAGGTAATGTGGAGGAAGTATTTCTTCACAGAGGGTTGTAGATGCATGGAACAGCCTTCCTGAGGAGGTCATAGAGTCAAAAACAGTGGGGGAATTCAAGAATTCATGGACAGACATAAAGCAATTCTAGTGGGGGGTATGAGGAAGTAGGCTGTTGGTTAACTGGAATCTGCAACTTATCCATTAGGTAGGGAAATGGGCAGACTATGAGGGCCAAGTGGTCCTTATCTGCCATCAAATTCTATGTTTCAATGTTTCTATGTTAGTGTGGACATTTTTTGACAGAAGAAGGAGTAACAGGGAGTATGAACAATGAGGGACTTGAGTGCCTTAAGCAGATATATAGGTTTGTGATTTCTGGGATTGCTGGCTGTTGAGAGGATGGGTGGACGAGAGAGGTGGAGAAGCATTTCCAAGGAGAGGGGGATCAAGACTTTGTAGGTGTTAGACATAGGATGAGTAGAGGTCACTGGGATATGTGCTGTGGGAAGCTATTGGTTGCAGAGACCACAGGGATGCCCCAGAGCAGGTATAGCTGTCTGGTCATTGCCGGCTAGGTGGTGGTCTGGTGTTGGAGGGGTACACATGCTACCAGTGGGGCTAGTGGTAACAGGCATTTCGGAAAGCCCATCCTTGGGAGTAATTGGACTAAAACTTAAATGAGAATTAGAGTAGTGCACAATGAAAAGCACCCAGAGATACCTTAGCAAAAGGTAAATTTTCTGAAAAGATGCCCTGTTTCCTGCAGGCTGATACACTTAGCCTTGTTACCAGGAGTAGCTAGTCATTTAAAGGTTCTTCCACCTTTATGTGGTAGGCTGAGCCTGATTGGGGAGAGGGCAGGTCTTGAGGCTAGATATTGTATTTAATAGAGAATGGGATGGGGGTGGGCAGGTGGGAGAAAAATTCAGCCTAAAAGTAATTAGCGAGGATGCGTTTGCTAGCTGGAGTAACAAGGGACAGCTAAACAAGTTGCGGTGTGGCAGGCAAAGCTCCACTTCAGAGGTGGGCTGAAAAAGTGAAGCTGAAGTGAATGCAACAGCCCAAAGGGCTTGTACCAAATTTAAAAGTTCAACAGTGCCGTACCTTGCTTGTGAGGGGAGTGGGCGGGTGGCAGTAATAAAGCTGAGGGATTTGAACCGCAAATGCAGATTCAATTCGGAGGATGACAAAGCCCATTCAGGGCAGATGATCCATAAGGAGAAAGGGAACAGAAAAGGTGATTAATAGCTAGAAACATAGAAACATAGAATGTGACGGCAGATAAGGACCGCTTGGCCCACCCAGTCTGCCCATTTCCCTACCTACTGGATAAGCTGCAGATCCTAGTTAACCAGCAGCCTACTTCTTCCTACCCCCACCCCCCAGAATTGCCTTATGACTATCCCATGCATGCTTGAATTCCACCACTGATTTTGACTCCACAACCTCCTCCAGAAGGCCATTCCATGCATCCACAACCCACTCTGTGAAAAATACTTCCTTAAATTACCTCTGAGCCGCCCCTCTATCTTCAAATTCTAGCCTCTTGTTCTTGCACACCTCTTTTGAAAGATGCTACCTCTTGGACTTTGTTGATTCCCTTGAGGTACTTGAAAGTTTCTATCATGTCCCCCTCTCCTCCTTTCCTCGAGGCATACATGTTAAGCTCCTTAAGTCTCTCTTCATGTCCTCCGGTGCAGACCCTGCACCATTTTAGTTGCCCTCCTCTGGACAGCTTCCATCCTGTCTATGTCTTCATGGAGATTGGGTCTCCAGAACTGCACACAGTACTCAGATGGGGTCCACCAGCTGTCTGTACAGAGGGACAATAACTTCCTGTTTTCTACTGGTGATGCCTCCCTATGCATCCCAGTATCCCCTCAGCCCTTCTTGCTGCCTTCTCACATTGCTTGCCCACCTTTAGGTCATCTGATATGACTACCCCCAGGTCCCTTTCCATTTTTGTTGTTGTTAGTATCTCACCCCCCATTGTGTACTCTTCCCCTGGGTTTTTGTTTCCCAGGTGCATTACCTTGCACTTCTTAGCATTGAGTCTAAGCTGCCATACATTTGACCATTCCTCTAACCTTGCCAAGTCCCTTCTCATCCTTTCCACCCCAACTTGTGCATCAACTCTGTTGCAGATCTTGGTGTCATCTGCAAAGAGACATACCTTTTCCTTCCAGTCCTTCTGCAATGTCGCTTATAAAGACATTGAAGAGGACTGGTCCTAATACTGAACCCTGCGGTACCCCGCTAGTAACCCTCCTTTCTTCTGAGTGGACTCCATTTACTATTACTCTCTGTGTCTCTGTGTAGAAAAAGGGGGGGGGTCATTTAGCAAACAAACGGGATTACAGACAGGGGAGGGACAGAGCTGAATCGATGGAGGGAAGGAGACGGGGAGGAGATTTTGGCTACTATGGGAGAGGGAGAAGAGGCTTTTAGAATTATCAGGGGGCAGGGATCCAACAGCACTAATCTCAAACAGCCAGGTACAACAATTAAATTATCTCAAAACTGACTGGGTAAAGAAATTAATTTTAACAAGAAATGGCTGTAACCTTACAATACAATCTGATATTATCAAGCTTTAAAGTTAGGTAGTCATCAAACATTTCAAACTTCAGCCTAAAAGTAAATTCAGCATAAAAGTAATTAGCAAGGCTGAGTTTGCAAGCTAGAGTTCCAAGGAGCAGCTGAACAAGCTGCAGTGTGGGAGGCAAAGCTCCACTTCAGAGGTGGGCTGGAAAAGTGAAGCTAGAGTGAGTGCAACAGCCCAAAGGGTTGACACCAAATTTAAAAGTTCAACAGCACCGTACTTTACTTCTGAGGGGAGCGGGTGGGTGGCAGTAATAAAGCTGAGGGATTCAAACAGCAGATGCAGTTTCAATTCAGAGGATGACAAAGCCCATTCAGGGCAGATGATCCCCTTGCTTCTGAGGGGAGTGGGTGGGTGGCTGTAATACAGCTAAGGGATTCGAACTGGAAACATGGATTCGGTTCGAAGGATGACGAAGCCTGTTATGGGTAGACAGTACCCTTGCTTCTGAAGGGAGCAGGTGGGTGGCAGTAATAAAGCAGAGGGATTTGAACCGCAAATGCAGATTTGATCTGAAGGATAACAAAGCCCATTCAGGGCAGATGATCCCCTGTCGAGGTAATGAAATATGTCAAATATTCTGTTTATTCTGTTTTGTGTAGGTCTCATCTCAAAAAGAGAGGGAATTATTTGCAAAAAACAACATTAATACAGACATTAGAATGAAAGAATGTAGGCAGCCCACCAGCACGTTGGTAGGGCTACCATTTACAATGCTGACGACTGGGGTTCAGAAGTGAGCCTGAGTTGTCAGAGAACTGTGTGGGGAGAAGAGGAATGAGCATCAGAAGGACTGGGGGAGGGTTGGGAAGAGCTCAGTGCTCGACTGGTCCCTTGATGCAGTTGTAGGGAGCTGCAGCCTGACCTCAGAGGGTAGGGATGTGTAGCAGACATTGGCATGTGCTGCTGTGTGCCTTGATGTCAAAGCATACCACAACTCCCAGGGGTGAAAAAGGAGGAAAACACCAGACTGCCATAGGATGCCACCTGTTTCACACTGCAGGTCCCACAATGTCCAAGCTGTGGCACTTCCCAGAAATGAAGTACAGAGTCTGCTGGGAGCTGCATCTCCAATTCCTGAAGGCCCCGTTTTGGGGGAGGGGTCAAGCCAGAAAGCAACAACAGGAAGAATGAAGTCCCAGGGGATGGTGATGGGACTGGGTGCAAAGTAATGGACAATCAGGGCTGGCCCAGAGGTGGGGATGGTGACAGGGCTGGGTGCAAGGGAAGGGCCTTTGGGGGCTGGTCCAGAGGGGAGAAAAACAAATAATTAAAGAATGCAAAGTACAAAGTAATGTAATAGAAAAAAAAATTGTTTTGCAGTCTCAGGAGTCTTGCCAAAGCAGTAGTGGGGTGTTCCTTGTGGTTTTCAGCCCTAATGCCCACCCCACTCCCACAACCCCATGACCCAAGGACAAGTTACAGATCTGGGGCATATGGTCACTGTGTCAAGAAAGGATAAATGGGCATGACTTTTTGCTTCATGCAGGGCTTGCAGGGTCCTGTGTGAAGAAAATAATGAATTATCTCCTGCTTTGAGGCATGTTTCTGCATGAAGAAAGTCATACATGACCTCCTGCTTCATGCAGGACCCAGAATGCATGAAAGAATGAGGTCTTTGCCAACAGTAAAAGTTGATTGACTGAGGTCTCTATAGGTGAAAACACCATTCATTCATTCATGCATCCAATACTTACCAAATAGAGGATGCCTCTCTGCAATGCAGGATGTTTTTCTTTTTTTTTTCAGGCACAGGACAGTTTCGGGTGCTGCTCAGGGAAGAGAATGAGGGTCAAAGGGGAGTTGGAAGGGGGAATTTAATAAATGATTGGGGTCAGATCAGATGGTTGAAGTGGGTGTGAGTTGGGTTTTGACATGCAGGTGTAAGGAAGGGTTTTACTACACTGTATAGATGATCATTTTCTAGGCAACAAAGAACTTCACCAGGAGTGAGGGAGGATGGTAGGCTTTATACAGTACATTATGGTTTGGGGTGGAAAACTTAATTTACAAGGCTGTGAGTGGTAGAAGGGAGTTGGTGCTAGCAAACTGAATGGGTAGGGGAAGGATTTCACCTACAAGAAAGTGTGTGACAGTTTTATAAAACACTTTATGTAGTTTTACAAGGGTAAAATGTCACTTCCTCCTGCCAAAAACTATAGGAAGTGTTACTTTCTTGGTACTTCACCAGTGAAGTGGTACTTTACATACTTTCACCAGGTGAAGTTGGGTACTTCCCCAGGCAAAAAACTTTGCAAAGTGCTTTGTGAAGTTGGGAAACTTCAAGAAATTCTGTTAAAGTTTTCCCAACTATACACATCTCTAGTTTGAAGCAAGTAAGCAATATTGACAAATAGCACAGTGACAGCAAGACAGAAAACATCAAGTACATTTCACTTACTACACATTTTAATGGCTGCCTGTAGATTTTGTCTGTTAAGCACCTACTGAGTGTCGATAAGACCTGCCCAAGGATTTGGATTTCAAGATGCTTAACAACAACTGTGTATATATCAGGGATTAGTCAACAGTCACCTGATGCTGTTATACCAATGAGGTGACTGCATTTGTGTACCCCATGTTATAATGTGTGTTGATGCAGTTGCTTCATGAGTGGCCACAGGGCCACTTACAAAATCTGCTAAAGGTCTAGTGCAATGTGTATGATTATGCAGCTGCTCTGTGAGTTACACATGTACACACACACATATACACACACACAAACACCCACACCCACACACATACACATTGCCCCATCCTGGTATTCTGTGGCCTTGTGTTTCACAGTATATGATTGTTGTATTTGTTTGAGGGTGAAATATGTATTCCCCATGACATGTTATTTATTTATTTATTGATTTATGATGTTAAAAGATATGTTTGAATCCTGGATTGTTTTTAAGATTCAGTTTGGTTAGGTTACCAGGGTGATGGGTGAAGACTGGTGGAGTTAGCATTCAAAAAATTCTAATGTCTACTATTTTCACTTTAATAATACAACTTACTTTGTGCAGTAATGTAGTGTTTTTAAATGGATATATCATTATGTGAATATAAGGCTTACAACTCACAAGAGGCAAGGGTCCTATTTGTCACCAAAAGGAATAAACACAGTTATAGCACATATGCCCCATATGGGTGATCACTTCACTCATTGTCACTGTGACCTCCACTGGTTCCCCATCCCTTATAAGAGCCATTTAAAATTGTCTGTCTTGTCTCTGAATTTCTCTTTAGTTTTACTCTTACCTTTATCTGTGAGTTTGTGTCCTACTACAATCTTGCTTGTGCTCCTCAATCCTCCTTAGCATTTATCTCTGAGTTTTCCCTCAGTAAGCATACATTCTTGTTGGAAGAGCAATTTCCACTACAAAACCCTTTGTCTGGGGCAGCCTTCTGTGCCAACCCTCTCTCTGTCTTAGAAAAGTGTGAAGTTGGCAAATTTCACTCTTCGAAGTAATTTGCAAAGTTTGCCAAATTTGCAGAGTGTGAAGTGCTGACTTTGCAATGTTTTGGGTGGGTGAAGTGGCAGTTTTCAGAAGTTATGCAAATTTGCTGGCAAAGTTGTAACTACACTTTAGCTTCACCAGACTTCACCTGAAACAATGCCATTACCCAAGGAAAACTCAGTGCAAAGTAGCAAAGTGGTAAAGTGAGCAATTTGCAAAATTATTCATGAATTCAAATTTCACAACTTTGCCGGAGCTTTGCAACATCTTTACTCTGCTCACTGACTCTCATATCTCATCTCAAAACTCTCGCCTTCATCCTTGTCTTAAACTAATAGCCAAACTACACCGTCTTGCTGTCTCCTGTTTTTAGCACTGTATCATTCATGGCTCTGCCATATAAGTTTAATGTACAGCAAAACTGTAAAGCATTTGTCATTCATTATGTGTGAAAAATGCAATACAAATAACATTTTATTTATTAGGTGTGTGTAAGCAAATTAAACCATTTATGTTTGATTCCTCTTCTGTGGTTTGAATGCAGCAGTGGGCCTTTGTGATAAGATTGGGGATTATGAAAGCAGCCTACTCTATCATTGTTTTAGTATCCTGTTAAGATGGGACAACTGTGAAAGTAATTGTTGATGGTACAGTTTCTCTAGAAATGCTTTAAATTGTATTTCCATAATAGCTATGCCTATGTCATAAACCCAAATAACATAACCCATCTTGCAAACTAATCTTTACCATTACTGTGATTGATAAGTGTGTGTGTGTGTTTGTGTGTGCATGCTTGCATTCTTGAACGTGTGTGTGTGTGTGTGTGTGTGTGTGTGTGTGTGTAAGGGTTAATGGTTAATTGACAGTGATTGTAGAATAATACAATTAACTTATCTACAAATAATGAATAAAGGGTGTCCCATGTTTAGGTAACATGCATCATATTTAGTAATATTCCACTTTCTTCTATTCAACTGGGATACGATAGGATGCCAGTCTTCTTTAGTAAGACAAACAATTATCTCTTATTTCAAGGGACAGGATTTTTATATGCCACTGAAGAAATTATTAGCCCCAGCACGAAGGGATGCAAGATTACAGCAGCTAAACTAAAGATTCTAAAATAGGTTCAGAAGAATCCTTCTTGACATCTAGATATCTGTAGACTACTACCCTTTGGAGACTAAGAAAAATCTTCTCTGATATTCTAGTCACCTAAGAGGTTATGGTTATTTTGAATAGATGGAATGATAGCTGGTTGCTAAGTAATCCATAGAGGTAGGAGATTTTAATCAGTCTTGACAGAACCCTAGAGATAACCTAGTACTAATATATTTCTCAACAGTCAACCTTCTTATTCAAATGCTAGGTGTGTTGAAAAATATAGTAAAACTATTATAATGCCTGTCAAACATTGCTGTACATGTTTGTGACATATGGATGCGTTATCACTGCAGTAACAGTAGTAGAAGTAGTAGTAGCAGTAAAAACCTTTATTTTTAGACAGGAAAATAGATGGTATAAAACATCATTAGGACAATGCCCTATTTACAAGATGGTCCAGTGTAAGCCATCTATTTCTAAAAGAGTGTTGTATACCAAGACAAAGGTAATTTACTAGTTGCCCAGCTAACTGGCATGGTGATATACTGAAAAGGAACATCTTTGCTGATACAGCAGGTATTGTAGCAGTAATGCCTGACGGGAATGGACAGCTAGTAAATAAAAGTTTTCTCTTCAAAACATGTTTTATCTCTGTGTATACAATACATTGAAAATAAAACTTTCATTGAGTACTAAAATAACACTTGCATTGAGTACCAAATGTTTTACAAGTGTACTGAAAACTGAACTACTTTCTGCAAGGTCTGCAAATGTAACATTCTACTACCTGTTCAAAAAAGGTGATGTGGCCATGCAGGCATTAATGGAGAGCCTATCTCCCATATAAATCTTTGAGAGTCAAACTCTAATCTGATGTCTTGGAATAAGAATGAAATTCCTACACTACTTTGAGTTTTCTAGACTATAGTGTTTCATACAAGAAGGTCTTTTCATACAAATCCCATCTTATGGGAGGAAACTCAAACAAGAGTATGGTAATAATTACAAAAGCTGAGCTGGTGTGAATGAGCCTGGTTTCTGACTGAATTGGCAAGGCCCCATTCAGAGGAAGCTCAATACACTACTGTAGACCCATCACCACCGCCACAGTTGACATTGCTGTGTATTATAACGATTGGGGCCACATAGAAGTGAAGGGAGTAAGGGTATAAGATGAATACATGGAAACAGAATGAATAATAGTAAACTGATCAAGGTGAAATCTTATTTTGCTTTCATATAAATGCACTTCAAATATGTGAGATAAATAATCTGGAGTTAGTGAATGCAAAATACTTCAGACAAACATAGAGATAACAGGACAAGTCCTCTACAGTTACATACAAAGTCAGTCCTGCCCTTTTACAGTGGTAAAATGATCTGTAATAAATACTTCTCATCCTCCTGTATCTTTTTAATCATTCACTTTGAAAAGCCAACAATGGCTAGAGGCTACAGTCTATTGTGATTAATGACAGAATCAGTGGCCTTTGTGTAACAATGCTGCACTGGTAGGTGAAGTTTTCAAGGTCACAATATATTTCAAAAAAGTTAAGTTCAAATCAAGCACCCATAAAAAAACACAAGATAGATATATATATTTTTACACAGGTATGTAATATTCTCTGCTGCCATGCTCAGTATATGGACCCAAGTTGATATATGTTTTTTTACAATTAAGCATACATAAATTTCCATTTTGTATTTTACAGTATATTTAACCAGGCTAGCCCAGCTGTGATGTAGCTTCTTGTTTCTAGTGGGGTCCTGCTTTTACCCATTTCCACTGTTGGGTGGGCTGGAATACTAAGAGATTAAGGGATATTATCATGGTCAGTGACACAATGGGTATTTGGCTCTAGTGGGTGTCTGAATCTGTTAGCTCCTGGTTTACCAAGGGTACTAGTGCTGGTGACTCTATAGTCATTGGAGACAATGGGGGGAAAGGGTCACATAGGAGGAGAGTACTGTGTCTCCTAGGCATGACAGCAGTAAAAAGCACACCAATTATCCAGGCCCTAACCAATTGGGATGGGAGGAAGCTGCATGCACAGTACTGGTCCACCATATCACAAATGACCTGGCAGTTTACAGGACAAAGATAGTTCAGACCAGATGCAGGGTGCTAGGATAACATCTCAGGGATTGGGGAATCAAACTAGCATTCTCAAAAGTGCTGCTGGTACCCAGGGTCAGTAAGGACAGGAAACTGACTATTAGAGACTTTAAGAAATGGCTCAAACAGTGGTGTTTGGAGGAAGCTTTTGTCCATATTGCACCAAACTTGAGTGGCTCTACCTAACCCAATTAGTCACCAGCCCAACACTAATATCTACTAGCAGCAATCTCCAGTCTCTGCTTGACTGGATCATCACAAATAGACCTGACAGGATATCTTCAGTTGGCACCCTGCCAGACTTAATTAACGATGATATGCCAGTCTACTGTATCTGGAATGCCTGCACACCCAAGCCTCCACTTAAGGAAATACAACTCAGGGACTTTGTTAAATTGTATATGGGAGTGTTATTTTCTAATCTACACAAAATCAACTGGGCACCCATGTATCAAACCTCTGATGCTGAAATGGCAGCCATCATCTTCATACGTACTCTCTTGGACCTACAGGAACAGTATCTTCCACTAAAGAAATTAAAAATCCACAGACTGACACCCAGATGGTTGATCAGTGATCTCCTTGCCACCAACAGCTTAAGAGATAAATCCTGGACCAAGGCTAAACAATCCAAGTCTCCTGCATGCTGGGATTAGTACAGACACCTCAGGAACCTGTGCAAAAAATCTATTTATTCTGCTAAGAGTAACTACAATAAACAGCTCCTTCAAGTCCTTCAAGTGTCAGTGAGGGACTCACATGGCTTCTAGTGTCACATAAATTTCATCATGAGGAAAGGTACAAGTGCATCCATAACGGAGAGGACTTTGGATGGAATCAACTACAGCAACATCTCTACAACTGCAAATGCCCTAAATCATCATTTCTCAGATCTCTCAGGCACCCAAATATGCCTGACTTTGACAGTACTCAACCACCAGCAAACAAGAGCCTGTCTACCCCCCCCACACTTAAACTTATGCCAGTCAACACATCAGAGGTGCAGCACCTCCTAAAGACCATAACTGCCTATGGGTCAGCTGGAGCTAATGCGCTGATTCCTAGATTCATAAAAAACATTGCTCCTCAAATAATAGCTCCTGTTACAAGGCTGTCCAACCTATCAATATCCACTAGCCATGTTCTGTCTACATTGAAGACAGCCCGGGGAGTTCACATTCACAAAAAAGGGGATGCCAAGAATTTGGACAACTACCACCCTATCGGTATACTATCAGTGTTAAACAAAATACTGGAACAAATAGTGGCCACCCAAGTAGCGGACCACCTGCAACAACACAATCTACTTTCCCAAGCTCAACATGGTTTCAGTATAGGACACAGTACATCCACTGCCATCATTCAGTTAACAAATGACTTAAGATCAGCTGTGGACAAAGGCATGCTCAGGGGGCTTTTGACCTGGTGGATCACTCCTTATTGATTTCCAGACTGTCAGCTCTTGGCTTCATCCCTGACACCACTGCATAGTTCTTTAAATACCTCTGTGAAAGGCAGCAGTTCATACAGATTGAAAGTGCCAAGTCTGCACTTGCCCACACCACCATTGGCATTCCACAGGGATCCATCCATGGTTCCCTTCTGTTCTCTGTTTACAAATGACCTGCACTTGGGGAACAGCACAATCTCTTTATTATTATATGCTGACAATGTGGTGGTGTATTCCAGCTCTGCTGACTTGTCCACTATAAACCAAAATCTGAACACTGACTTTGATACCCTCCAACACAGGCTGATGCAAAACAAGATCATCCTAAATACCAAAAAGACCATGTCCATACTGTTTGGTTCTAAACCCAAGATCAGCACCTGCACATCACAGCTAACCATCAATAGCCATGATGGCTCACCATTAAACAGGATTGTATATTTTAAGTACCTTGTAGTGACCCTTAACCCTGCCCTGGATCTCAACCTACACATGTGAAATGTCACCAAATCAGTAAATTCTAAACTTGGATTAGCCTACAAGATCAGACATAATCTCACTGCAACTGCCAAACTAGCAATTGCCAAGGAAGTCCTCCATCCAAGACTTGCCCATGGACTAATAGCTTGTCAGCAGTCCAATACAGGATCAATAAACAAATGGAACATTTGCTACAATAACATCTGTCATTTTGCTTTATCTGTGCCCAACATTACACATCACTGATCACTTTATTCAAGTCTCAGATGGCTCTCCTCTTCCTCTTTTTGGAGGTATACAACTTGCTGCCTTATCAATATGATCTTTAGCTCTGGTATACCAGCCACCTTGGCCTGCATGCTCAAACTGGCCACTCCTGCACAGACCCTGAGATCAAATGACAGGTCTTTCTTGGTGGTACCCAAATGTACATCAAAAATGGGAGAAAGTGCTTTCTCTATATTAGCTCCCAAACTTTGGAACTCTCTCCCTCTAAAGCTAAGGCTTTCTCAGCCGCACATGATCTGTAAGAAGGAACTCTAAAAATTCCTTATGCACAATGATAAATGCTCATCTGACCCTACCCCTATGACACTTGCTGTGGTATACTGACACTGCAGCAACGCCCCAATCTCGAAGACCTTGACAGCAACAGGATTTAGGTAAAATCCACATGTTGCTGTGATGGTCCCTGCCAGACACCAAGACTGCCTCACAGGGTGTATGGCCCCCCCGGTCCAACTCCAACTCAGAGTTAGAATCCTAGAGACCAGGGGGTATGGGGGTAGAGCCCCCTGGATGGGAAGTTTGGTGGGCACAGCCCCCAATGGAAACATGGAGGCATCCCTGACACTGCATTGACGGCACTCAGCACTGAGGCTGTTGCTGTCGGGGATGTCTCCATGGGTGGGGTTGCTGCGGCATGGTAAAACCACTTGCTCCTACCTCCCTTCATGTGACAAAGTGTGCTAAACCTGTTTCTACTACTGTGCACTTAATTGAACCCATTTGTTTGTATGCTCTGGGCCTTCCCATGCATCATCTTTGTCATGAGATCTGATTATATCATATTGTTGTGACCCATCATAACTGCATGTACAGCTGTACCACAGCTGAATTCTCTTTCTATATTGTATTGCCATAGCACTGCTATGTAATTGTTAAATGCTGTACTTAACCTATTTAATGTGTTCATGTATAACTATACCTCAGTAGCCCTGCCATGAAACATATTGTCACCATGTGACTTCTGTTACCATATCTGTAGCCCTCCCGGGTCGTGCCTGAAAACAGGTAATTCTATTGTCTAGTGCGCCTACCCGGCAAAAATAACTAAATGAATAAAATATAGGGGACTAGGGAATTGTCTGTTGAAGAAAACCCTGCATGTCACAGATCAGTTACACCATAGCAAAGGGAGGACTAGGGCCTCATGGGATAAACAGGGGGAGTACATAGAAAAAAATAAACTGAAGGGATTTTAACATGGCACAAGATCCTATTAATTCTAAATGTGGTTGCTGTAATGCCTCTTGGTAGATGCATCGTGGATAGCAGGGTGTTCCTGGAAAAATGCAAGGGTAGTGGGAAAGGGGACAGGTGGATACAGGTCAGGAGGCATAATATGGGGGAGGAGGGAAGTGGTCAAAGGGGAAAGTGCAGAAGGTAGGGGAGGATCAAGCATTCCTTGCATAGACTACATATAGCAACAGGCTGAGCATGAGGGAAACCAGTAGGGATGAAGGGAAGTGTAGAAAGACAACAGGCATCCTGAAGAATCATTTTAATTAATGTCAGGATCCTGTGAAATAAGATGAAGGACCGCCAGGCCCTAGTGACACTGGGTCACTTGGACCTGATGGCAGTCATGAGACCTGGACATTCCCTAACCAGACTGTGAACTCACCATACAGGGTTCTTTCTCTTTCAGAATGATAAATCAGGAGGAACAGGATAGAGATGGCCCTGTATTCAGGGGAGGACATAATGGCCATGAGGGCAGAAATGGGTAGAGATATCACTTGACACTCTGGGTTCTAAGCCAATCAAATTAAATAAAACAAAATACAATTGGGGTGGTCTGTAGAACTCTGACCCAACTGAAGGAATAGACATGGAACTAGATAAAGGAGTCAGGAAGGCCACTATACTAGGACAGGTGGTGGTAATGAGTGCCATTAATCTACCTGACATACTACAGATAGGCACATTCCAAAGGCCAACAGTAGAAGCAATCACTGGTTTCTTATTCTAAGGAGTTATGCAACTGACAAGAGCTCAAACAGTCCTGGACCTGGTGCTGTTGAACTGTATGCCAGAGACATCAGTATAGCTGAGCCTCTTGGTAATGTGTATCACCATTCAGTATGGTTTCAGCTCAATTTGGGGAAGTTACTCCTGAACACAAAAATGCATGTTTCTGACTTTAATAAGGTAGGCTTTGGCATAGTGAGGGTAAATTAAGAGAACATCTGGCAGAGCTCAAGGGAGCAGGGGGACTGGAAGAAAAATGGTTTTCAGACAGTCATGAAGTCGCCTAAAACTGACAGGAAAATGAATGAAGATCAAAAATTCCCTTTGGTTCACAGGGAAGGTAGTGAATGCAGTAAGACAGAAAGAGCTGCTGTTAAGAAATACTGGATGAACCAGGGGGTGAAGCACAGGGTTTAATACCTGGAGAACCTCAGAATAGCTAGCAGGGAAGTGAGGAATGCCAAAGCAAATTCTGAACTGAAAATTAGCATAAGGAGACAAGTAAGGAGATATAACTTTCTTCCAATACATCAGGGAAGAAAGCAAACTAAAGAAGTAAATGTTAAACTACATTAGGGGACAGAATGGGTTGAAGATAGTAATGGAAAGGCAATAGTATTGCAGAAATACTTCTCAGTGTTTACCAAGGAGAAGGATGGACAAATACTGCAAATCAGGGTGGGTAATGTGAGAGAGGAAGTTACAAGAATGCATGAGGAACTGATTGCCATGGGAAGGATCTTAAAGGGCCGCTAGGCTTGAAGGCATTTAAAATCTATAGGGGCAGAAGGGCAGAAAGTATGCACCCCGGTGTGCTAATGGAACTGGCACATTTACTGGAGCTTCCATTTGCAGACCTGTATAACAGCTCCCTTGATTCAGGGGAAGTACCAAGTGAGTGGAGAACAGTGGATGTGACACCCCTGCATAAGAGTGTGGCCAGAGATGAGCTGGGAAATTACAGGTCAGTCAGCTTCACATTGATGGTAGGCAAGATAATGAAAACCTTTTCTATAGAAAAGTTAATAGAATCATTCAAGGCCAGTTGGCTGATTGCAGACAGGATAGGTTTGTAATGAGGAGGTCTTGTCAAAAATATCTCGGGAAAACTAAGGCCATGGAGAGGGGCCAGGGAGTATACACTCTGTACCTGAACTTCAACAAGGCCTTAGACTAGATCCCCAACAAAAGCTTGATCAGAAAGTTGGATGACTCCTAGGGGTGGGAGACATGGTGACCAAGTAGGTGGGTAATTAGTTTCCAGGATGAACACAGAGTGTCACATTTGGGAACACATGGAATGAGGGAGGCCATTAGTGGTACACCACAGGGGTCAGTGCCTGCACCAGTGCTGTTCAGCATGTTCATAAGTGGCATACAGGACAGCTTTAAGGGTAGAAAAAAGGCCTATTTGTGGACAACACCAAGCTCTGTGGCACAGTTGATTCAGATGGGGGGGTATTAGGGACATGAGATGTTGTTTGGAAAAGCTGAAGAAATGGTACAGGATCTGGCAACTGGGCTTCAATACCAAGAAGTTCATGAACATGCATGTGGGGAGGAAGAACCCAAGGGCAATGTACAGGTTGGGGGGGTGATGTCACAGGCAGAGTAAGAGAAGGATCCAGGAGTGGCAATTACATGTACCCTTATGCCCACCACACAGTAAAGTGGTGTAAAAGACAAACAGGATGCTGATTTTCATGGGTAAGGGTCTCAGGAGCAGAAGAACGGAGATTATATGATCTTTGTACAGATCCTTGGTGTCACCTCTAGAATACTGCTACACCTGGAGATCTTCCTGCCCCAAACACTCTGAGGGGGGTTGTGAGCCCCCATGTCAGAACTTCTCTCCAAGCAAGTTTGGGGGAAACAGGCTTGTCCATTTGATCTGCCAAAAAGATAATCTACTAACAATAATGTAAGTCTTCTTAAACCTTCTTTTTTAGAAGTAAAAATGCAGATTGCACAAGTTGAATGGTCCTTTTTGGCAACAGTTGTGGAGCCCCATACAAACATGATGATCCTCCTCACCTTCTCAGCTCAGCAGTGCCACCCTGTGTGGAGGCAACTGTAAAGTCAAAACAATGCAAGCTTTACTTTGCTTTGTTTACAAAGTGTGCTATCAGAGATTCAGACAGAAGTGCAATCCCCATTGCAGTGTGTGGAGTTAAAGCTTGAGAAAACTTCTAGCTGCTGTGAAGCAACTGAGGCAAGAACTGAGATAACTAAGAAGGGGACAAAGCAAATAATTTTGGAGATTAAAGTGTTAAAAGCATGTATACTGACACTTGAAGGGACTGTTAATGCTGCCTTACATTAACAGCTTGTACAGACTTCCACAGTCGAGAAGCTTGGGAATATGTTCCTGCAGCCGGCCTGGTGGCACTGAGGGCTGAGGCACTGGACACCTTACCTCACGCTATGCTTGTGACCCAGGTTTGGAAACGATCGCAGGTCATAGGGGTGCTGGCACACGGGGGAGGTTGGGAGCAGGACTGAGCACTAGCTCTCCTCTCACAGAAGGGGGGGTTGCCTGCCCATAGTCTGCCATCACTGGATGGAGGTCTGATGGCAGGTGCAGGCGGTAAAGGTGTGACAGGTAGGGTGGGTATCCCATAGTGCATGGTGTGCATGTTCCTACACATGGATGTGTGACTTCAGGATGCATGGGGGTAGGAGAACAAAAGCCAAAAATCCTACAAACCACTTACAAAAAAAAAGAAAAGAATATGTTCCTGCAAAGGAATTAGAGAAATATTGGTTTCCCTGCTACAGTCCCAGATGGAGACTTAAAAACTGAAACTGAATCCTCTCTTTCCGTGCTTTTCTCATTAGAAACTCCACTTTTGCTGGAGTCAGTTTTCCTCCCTAAAACTCATCAAAAGCCTGCTGGAGAGACTGGAGCAGAACCAGAAATTAATGCTAGTGGTTCAGTTAAAGGGATGAGATACGTTATAATGCCTTTTAAAACTATAGCCAAAAGACATAACATCCTGCAAATGGTTAATAGAAGAAAAAAATATTTTATTCAGGAGCTTGTCTTCATATACTATACTGTATACCCTGACTTTTCTCTGCAGACCCAATGCAGAAGAAGATGATTTATAACTATTATGCCTAAATTTAAGGAAGCTGGGTTCCTGTTGCTGTACTTGCCCCAACTAGGCTTAAAGTCGCTTTCCAAAGCCAGAGAGGAAAATTTTGAGGATCCAGACTATGACTGTTTTTGAGACTAAACTCCAGCTACCAAATGACATTGGCTCAGATTTCAAAGAAGAGGAACATGTGGCTACTACCAAATATAACCCTGTACAACCTAGGCAGACTGGTTCTGCAGTTCATTTCTAAAGATTCTGTAAATAATCTTTCAAACTGACTGATTAACTTGCCTGCTATACTGCTTGAGAATGGCCTGCTAGACATTTTGACTTAAAACATTTTTCTTTATTAAACTACTAGATGAAGAAGCTTATAGAACTACAAATATGTTTTCTTTTTGACTAAATTATTGTTCCAGCTAATAAAAAAGTATTCTGTACTAATTAGTTTTCTTTCTATCACCCAACATATCTAAAAATCTTTTTAGCTCTTTTTGTTAAAGAATTACTTTATATATTTAGTTTTCTTAGAATGTACCACTTTTGAAAGCTTACATGAATATCACGTCGGTCTCTCTATTAATAAAACCGAAGTAAAAAAATCAGAAATACTTTGTCTAAATGTGGAACTCCTGTCTCAAGAAGGACATTAACCAGTTGAAGGAGGTGAAGAGAAGGACCACCAAGGTGATGCAGGGGCAGCAAGGATACTCATGTGAAAAGTGACTAGGGAACCTGAATATTTACTCACTAGAAAATAGTAGGGACAGAGGGATATGACTGAAACCTTTAAATACTTGAGTATCAACATGATGGATTCAAGTGAACTATGTCGGTCCACTGAAAACAGAAAGAGGAAAGAGAACAGCTACAAATTAGTATGGAGCAAATTCATGAGGGATGGTAAAATATATGATTTCACAGAAATGGTGCTGGAAAGGTGGAACAAGCTGGGAGAAGAGGTTGTTAATGCAAAATCCATGTGGGACTTTAAGAGGGTGTAGGAAAAGGTAAATGGGACTGGTGTCAGGTGAGTGAGGAACAGAGGTGAAGCAACATGAAATCTTATGATGCATGCCGCTCCACTTTAATAGACTTGATAGATTGTAGGCCTTCTTCTACTGTCATAGTTCTACGTTCTTATGTAAGCTAAGGGTATGCGAATTTTCCAAACGATTGGATCAGCAATTTCAGTGCTGTGAATTGCTGAAACTACATAAGATCCCCCCACTTTAAGATGCTCAATTAGAGCAGTGATATCAAAAAATCAACACTGATTTGATACCTCACACTTTCATTTTCGCTAAATATCAGTCTACAGTTTAGGCCAACCATTTTTTTCATGAACAAAACAAAGCTGATTTACAAAGTTGTTAGTGTTTGAAAACCACTCTGAACTACCAACACTTCAGCCAGTTGAGCTGACAGGCTCCTGACTTAATGTCACCACCATGGTCTGACTTGACTGATGGAAGGTACAGTGGACATGTGGGAGTGGAGGACCAAGCTGAGTGGTGTGTGTGGGGTGGGTGAGAAAGCTGAATGATACCCGACCCTCATGCCACTGCAGACTATGTGACCTTACTAGTAATGAGAGTGCCCACAAGGTTGCAGGGTTGAACCATGTGGGAGGGGAAAACAATACAAAGTATGGTGAAGATGGAGAAAAAGAAATCGGGACATCCACATGGCCACTTCACTCAGTGCTGAATCCAGCTGTGGAATGTGCATGCCCCACAAGCTCTCAAGGCAAAAACTACAGGCTTGCCTGTAGGAGAATGGCTGGAGATTCTCCTTTGCCTTCCCACTGTAGGTGCTGGCCCCACAGGCTACTCATGTGGCCATCTGGACAGTGCCAAATCCAATGGTGCAGTGAAATTTCCCACGAGGTCCATACTGAACCACACAGAGGGGACACCAAAGTGAGTTAGAGGAGGCACCAGAGAGATTCAAAACTGGCCAACCATGTGACTGCTCTACTAGATGCTGAATCTGCTTGGAGCAGTTGACAGTGCACCACATGTGCAAGCAGCAAAACTAGACTGTGCCCCACTGGGGCTCAGATGGTCACTCTCCTCATACTGACTGACTCATCCACCCTTACATTCTTCTGTCAGGTTGCCATCTGATAGGACACTGATGGACCAGAGCTGCATTTCCAAGACCACCCCCTGCTAACGGAAACTGCGACCGGCCCTGACAAAGGTAAAGCTCATGGAATGGAAGAAATGGCTACAGTGAAGAAAGGGTTTATATGGAAGTGTGTCTATATTGTGTATGTGTATTATAGGGTGTGGTTGCATCCCTATAGTTAGGGTTGAGTAGGCACTTCAATGCTAAATCCCACATGTTGCACTTTAATCACTTCGCAACTATTCAATGGATTTACATGAAAATTTAAATGCACTGTCACCCTGGGTAAATCTCTGGATGGGGCAAGTTCCATTCCAGTCGTATATGCAGTTTCTGAGTTACAGAGATGTGAAAAACACACTTATCACTCATTAACTTTACTGTTTTTTTTTATAACTTGCCTACAGCCCAGTCAGTTTGGAATTTTTGTCTAAATTTTTCAGTGCAGAAAGGGACTAGCCCTCAGATGTGCATGTTGCTAGTCTGGTGAAAAAATAATAATCTTTTCCAAAGTTATTTAATTCTTAAATTTTGAAAATTAAAAATAACGTTTCTGAGCATGCTCAGTAAGCACTTCAGGATAGCTGTATGAAACAAAAATGGAATCCTGTTTCATATTGGAATATTTCATTTTCATCTGCCAGCATCTTGTTTCTGTTTAAAAAAAAAAAATAAACGCTGCAAAACTGACACCATTGAAAGACACCAACCCATCTGTCTGGTAACCAGGATCCCATTTGGTATAATCTGTACTTCACAATTGCAGTCATGCCCTAGAAACTTTTTTTTTACAATTATTAATCTTTTTTCATGACTGCGTGATATGAAAAAAGAATCCTTTTTTGACTCACAAGTCATGAGTTACAAAAAATGATCCTTTTTTGTGGCTTAGAATCATTGCCCTGAATTCTGTTGTAGTCCCCAGTGCTGTTATGTACTTACCTGGTGTCTAGTGGCACCCCCACCCTCTGATCCCCATCCCCTGTCTCCTTTTGTTTCCCTGGTGTTTAGTGGCACCATCCACCAACCAATTTTCATCCCCAATATAAAATGTCTTTTTCCCTGGTGTCTAGTGGCAAACCCAGCCCTCTGATCCCCATCATCTGTCTTCTTTTGTTTCCCTGGTATCTAGTGACACACCCACCCACTGATTTGTGTCCCAGATGTAAAATATATTTTTCCCTGGTGTCTAGTGGCACAACCCCATGATTGCTTTCCCCCTTGTACCATGATGTTCCCTGGTGTCTTGTGGTATCTCTCACCTGCCAATGGTATACCAGTACCTGATACAAAGAAAACATCCGTGTTGTTTTTTTTTTTTACATGAAACGGTCCCTCACTGATCTGATCCCCCCACCCTCACCTCCCAATCCGCACCCACCACTCCATACACCCCAGTACACACCCACACACCCTCACTCAACTGAACATGTCCCAGGTTCGAGATCCATTCTCTGATTGAAGACATGTCTTGCTGCTGGAATCGATGAATGCAATATGAGAAACTAAAGTAAATGTGGTTCAATATGTTTCAATGGGGTTTTTAGCTTTGATGCATAACTCAGCCATTTTGGCATATTTTAACACCAAATATTTAATATGGCCTTCTGGGGACACCACCTCAAGAACAATATGGTTGTCATTGTGCAACTTCTACTGAAAAGTGATTTTGTAGTTGTTTGGCAAATTCACCTTTCAGGTGGGATTTGAGTATTTTTTCTGCCCTTGTTCATGACTTGGGGTCGAAAGAAGGCTATGTTGAATATGGGGTAAAAATATGTAAAAATGGCAAATTTATGACCGTTTGTTGCAATTTCACTACACACGCTCGTGACATTGGAAATTTTTAATAGTTTGACACCAAATTTTCAACATAGACATTGTATTACACCACCTCATGTATGTCACAGATGTCATTTTTCAAAACAATTTTCAGAAAGCTAGCGTACTCCAAGTGCAATACATAAACACACTTCAAACCACTTATTCCAGAATTATTTGCATTTTATTCTGAAAAAAACAACAAAGGGTTAAAACTTTTGACAAGTCACCCTCTACACATAGCCCCATGCTTCAACTCTAAGCCTTCCTCAGGGTATGTGTAATTTTTCAAATCCTGGACAAAATGTGTTTTTGCACATGTGGCATGGAATGGCATTGCAGTTGCGTGGAATGATATTTTGTTGGGGATTTGAACATTTTCTGCACCATGTACATGAGGTGGGGTAATAAGATGGCTATGCTGACAGTTTGTTCGCTGTTGTCCTATAAATTGAAGTGAATGGCCCTTCCACAGTGACATACATATGCACAACTATGGAGGGATGGGAGAGCAGGGCCCAAAGGGTTTTAAAGGCATCCCATTCATTTTCCATTGCCTCCCAAAGGTAAATAAGGATACAATTATTCTGTCTCAACATCAACCGCAAAATTGCACAGCTAAGTAATATATTCTCATATACTGTATCCATCTTATCTTACTTACTCATGGAATGGGGTGAGCATTAGGGTTCACAGACCCAAGACTCACCCCTCATGCCTTTTCATGCATGCGGGGTGGGGGTGGGGTGGAGTCTTAGGCTTGGGAATCCTAAGGTCACATTTTCCTACTTTTGATGCTTTAACCCTTAAGGTGCAATAATGTATGACAGCTTTGAGTCAATGCAAAGAAGCATAAAGTAATGCATCTGGGAAACAAAAACACAGGGTAAGAGTACACAATGGGGTACTAACAACAGCAAAAATGGAAAGGGACCTAGGGTAGTTATATCAGATTATCTAAAAGTAGGCAAGTAATGTGAGAAGGTAATAAGGAGGGCTGGTGAGATACTGGGATGCATAGGGAGAGGAATCACCAGTAGAAAACAGGAAGTTGTTATACCTCTGTACAGACAGTTGGTGAGACTCCACCTGCAGTACTGTGTGCAGTTCTGGAGACCCAATCTCCACAATGACATAAACAGGATGGAGGCAGTCCAGAGGAGGGCAACTAAAATGGTGCTGGGTTTGCACCAGAAGCCATACACAGAAAGATTAAAGGAGCTTAATATGTATATTATAGACCACGGGAGCACTCCCGACCAATCAGAGTGCTCCTTTCCTCCAAACATGAGATGCTCTTATTCTGTGAAGAGTGTCTCATGGGCAGATGCCCTGGAAATGGGCAGGTTTGGGGGAGTTTTTTTTAAATATATATAGATATAGTATTGATCACTCTCAAACAATAATATATTAATACATCCCCCATCACCTCTCATTGCTAAAAATGAGTGGTTTCATTTGCCTTCTGTTTGAGCCAGAACAGCTCAGCTTCACTTTGCTGTTATCGCTCAGTTGAAGGTGCTTGAAATCACTCATTTTCAGTAATGAGTGGCTTTGGGGGACGTATTATCACATACCCTTGAGGAAAGGAGGGAGAGGGGGGACATGATAGAAACTTTTGAGTACCTCAAGGGAATCAACAAAGTTCAAGAGGGTAGCATCTTTCAGAAAAAGAGATGTTCAAGAACAAGGGGGCACAATTTGAAGATGGGAGGATGGCTCAGGGGCAACATGAGGAAGTATTTTTTCACAGAGAGAGTGGTGGATGCATGGAACAGCCTTCCTGAGGAGGTTGTGGGGTCAAAAACAGTGGAGTAGTTCAAGAATGTATGGGACAGACATAAGGCAGTTCTCGTGGGGGTAGGAAGAAGTAGGCTGTTGGTTAACTAGGATCTGCAGCTTATCAAATAGGTAGGGAAATGGGCAGACTAGTTGGGCCAAGTGGTCCTTATCTGCTGTCAAAGTCTAAGTTTCCATGTAATGCAGTTTTTGTGTGCAGAGAATACATACACACACATATATATATATATATATATATATATATATAGAGAGAGAGAGAGAGATAAAGTATATATATATATATATATATATATATATATATATATATATATATATATATATATGACAAAGAACCTCTGTGTGCAAACTCTGAGGCAAGGGTTACCCCAAAGGGTATTTGGCTGGGAAGCCAAGTTTCCAGAAAATACAAAATCACACATGCCCACACAATGCAAAGCATCATGGGTTGCATATGCAAATCACCACAGAATATTATGCTGGTTCAACTTTAAGCAGAATTGCATGGTGCCGAAAAGCCACTCACACAGTGTGCAAAGGATGCTAACAGATATATATTCTATGTAAAAAAACTTTGTTAATGCATCAGTTAGGGTTCTTCTACAGTGAGAAAAGTGAGGAAATTCGATTTTAGGGTTCCCATCCTTGCATCCCACCCCAGCCAACCCCCACCAACAGGCATTGGGGTGTGCATTGGGGTCATTGGCCCTAACTCTCACCCCTCCCATGTGTAAACAAGCTGAGGTGATGCAGTGTAGGAGACTGGAGTGAGAGTTAGGGCCAATGATCTCAATGCACACCCCGATGCCTGTTGGTGGGGTGGGCTGGGGGTAGGGTGCAAGGGGTGGGAACCCTAAAATCGAATTTCATCACTTTTTTGATGTAGAAGAACCCTAACTGATGCATTAACAAAGTTTTTTTGAATAGAATTTCCTTATTTTTTAAGAAAGAATAGAAAAGTAGAAAGTTGCACAAGTTAGTGGGAGCACAGGGCCCCCACCAACTTGTAAGTGTCAGACCACATTACACACCCAATGACTAAAAAATACATTCACAACAGCAAGGCCAGCCAGAAAACAAATGTTAATCTACTAGAACAATAGAAAACACTGTCCACAAAATGTAAATTGCGCCACGCTATATGTCTGTAAAAAATATATTGTCCAACATGTAAACACATCTATTAACATCTACAGGACATGCCGTCAACACCCTCCAAATTTCAAGTAGAAAGACCAAACCGTGTCCAAGATATGACATATCAAAATTTGAAATTTTCATTCGTCAGAGTGGCACAGTTCCACACCTGTTGACATTTAACACACAACGACTGAAAACTACATCCATGACACTAAGGCTAGGTATTCTATCAATTTCAAGCCACCACCACAAGCAAAACACTGTCCGCAGAATGTAAACTGCACCATGCCATATCTGCACCCAAAAAATATTTTCCAACATGGAAACACTGTAATTTTCATCCATGTGACATGCTGTCAACACCCTCCAAATTTTAAGTGAAAATATCAAACCGTGTCTGAGACAGAACATTTTAACGTAGGAGATTTTCGTTCCTCAGACTGCCACAGTTCCGCACCTGTTGACATTTAACACAAACTACAACTGAAAACTACATCCATGACACTAAGGCTAGGTATCCTATCAATTTCAAGCCACCTCCACCAGCAAAACACTGTCCGCAACACGTAACGTGCATAACACAATATTTCTGCAAAATAAATTTTTTCTGACATGTAAACACCATAATTCACATCTACAGGACATGCCATAAACACCCTCCTTATTTCAAGTAAAAAGACCAAACCATTCCCGAGATATTCAATATGAAAGATTACTAAAATTTCCCTATCTATTCCATTATAAAAAATCTGGTCATCTTGTTCCTTCCTCACGATCAAAGATGGCGATCAAAGAATCTCATGATCAAAGAATTTGCAGGCTCACAATCAAAGAATTTGTAGGCTCATGAACAAAGATTTAAAAACCTTATAAACCAAAAAATTGAAGGAATTGCAGCAAACCACCACCATGGTTCAACAGAATGAAGCCCACTGAGTAAAATCAACTCTCGTGTGACTTCCTACGACACCCCTGTGCTGAGAAAATTGATTTTTTAATTGGGCCATCTCATCCCTCGCTCACGATGCATGATCGCAATCAAAGAATCTCACAATCAAAGAATTTGCAGGCTCGCGATCAAAGTATTTGCAGGGTCATGATCAAAGAATTAAAACTCTAGAAATTCACAATATATACAGAATCGCGGTAAATCACCACCATGGTTCATCAGAATGAAGCACCCTGATTAAAACCCACACTCATTTGACTTCCTACAACACCCCTGGGCTGAGAAAATATATTTTTTCATCTGGCCATCTCATCCCTCGCTCGCGATGCACGATCGAGATCAAAGAGTCTCGCTGTCAAAGTGTTTGCATGCTCGCAATCAAAGAAATTGCTCGCTCATGAATAAAGAGCAAGGGATGAGATGGCCAGATTTCTAAATACATCTGTGTAGACCAGGTGTGTCCTAGAGTGTTAAATCATAGTGGGGTTTGCTCAGGGGGCTTGGTTATGCCTCATCTGCATACCCAACTCCCATCCAGCCTGGCTTTTGGGGTTCTGTAAATTTAGCAGCTTAAGTATTAGTTTTAGATTTATTTATTTATTTTTTGTTTCTATTTTTCTTGATAGCCAGTGTCTTTTTTCCTCTCTGCTGCAGGGGAATGGTTGCAGGCAGTTGAGTGGCAGTGAGCATGTTGAGCTAGCGGCTGCAATTGCAGTACAATTTTGACCATAGGAATGTGAATTGCAGTGCCTCTGGATTTTGAGATTTGTATTTAGTGATGGCACTGGGGTTAGTTAACCTATGGGATCATCTCTGATCCCAGCCTGAAAATGAAGCAATTGAATGTCTATAAGCTGGAGCCAATGTGTTTAGAACTGAACCTCTGCTTGTGACAAAGCATGGCATGGTAAAGAGTAGTACACTTAGACACAGGAATGTGCCATAGAGAAAGACTCTATTGCTAGAGACTGTAGCTCTGTGTAGGGTCAAATAACTCCCAATGCCAAAACAGTCTGCTATGATGGCATGTTAGAATGAGTCACTGTCCTCACTTCTGCTGTGTTCAGTGAACGCTGTGACATATTACTGAATGTGGAAGTTATGTAATTTGTTTGCAGTTTATTTAACCAGGATAACCCAGATGAGATCCAACAACCAGCTTCTAGTGGGGTCCAGCTTCTACCAGTTGAGGACCACATTGAGTATTTAACTCTAATAGGGTTAACACAAGCAATATCTTCTAGGGATGAGATGGACTGGTGGGGATAAGCCTACAGCATCTATGAATGGTTGGCACAAGATGGGATTGGAGGGGGGCACATGGCACCCAGGAGTGATTTCCCAGAATTGGTGGTGCTCTATTACTCTTATAGTACCACTTGTGGGCTGTGGTGGTAGTGGTGACCATTAGACATCAGAAAGTACTTGACATGGGCTGAGTAGGTGGTCATGGGAAACCATGGTCTGCTGAGCAGTAGGTATGCTGTGGATGGAATTGGATACCATGGAGTGCTTGGGATAGGGTGATGTTGTTGGGTGTCTCTGAGCAGAAAGTGGTTGCTTGGTATGGAGGACAGCAAGAGCACAGAATACCATGGACTGCTTGCATGGGATCAGGTGTGTTTGAGGTTAGGGTGCCATGGGACTCCAGTGAGTGCTGAGGAGGTGGGTTCCTGTTCTAACCTTGGAACACTGAAAGAAGCCAAAGGGGAGGCACCCAAGGAGGAAAACCACACAAAGGGAGCATCATATCACAGGCAGAGTGCTTAGATACTGGTAGTGCATATACTGCATGCCCCTTCTCCAATGGTATAGCCCTCAAGGTTCAGGGTTCTCCTGCAGAGCAGGCTAATAACAGTGGAAGGGGTGTGTGATCAGCTCAGTGAGGCCCCAGTGTGCTGGTGATATGCTGCTCACTCTGTGTGATTACCTTCATTGGCTGCTTCCTTATTTCGTCTCTAATAGAGAGAGCTCCATGGTGTGCACACATGCTTGTGCTCCAGAGACTGCTGAAATTCCCACCACCATCATGAGCAACTCAGACTGTACTACTGACTTCACTACCCAGCCCTGGCAGCTGACAATCACTATTTCTTCCCCATTCACTCATTCCCTTCTGTTTGACGTGCAAAATTTCTCTTAGTGTTGAGTGAGAGGTCTGCTTGGGGGTTGGGGGTCAACTGCAAGGAGGAACTCCAGGTGAGTGGGAACACATAAGCAGGACCATGTGTAAGGTCAGACCAAATTTTGCGAAAACAAAACAGAACCTTCTTCTTACCAAGCCAGCTCTGACAGGCTCCACAACACAGCAGACACACATACAGTAGTTGTGCAAAGGTTAACGTTTATTATCAAATAAATTATTAAACCAGCAGCAAGATCACAGACGCTCCCTCCAACACAGCCAGACATTTTCGGGCTTTGTCAAAGCTGACAAGGTACCAGGTGTGCTGCATTTAAAAAGCACCTCCTTAAAGAGGTATTACACAGTAACTTAAAACATCATAGTGTACAAATACAATCACCACAACCTTGTACCCATATCATAAATATTATTGTAAAAGGCACCAGAATATTAAATTAAAACATACAAAAATGACACACATATACAGAGTGCTATTCATTTAAAATCATGTAGTGAATACTATATGCAGTGATAACAATAAAGGGACAAGGGATAGGAAGGAGGAGGAAGAGGGGAAGGAAAGGAAGGGACAACAAACAACAATAAAGATCTACATAGTTGTATAATGCACACTACAAGGAAAAACATAGAATAATTCATATATAGTTTAACACTGCAAATATGTCATTATAGTTCAATCCATGACTATAATGAGAACTACAGGAATGGAGACAATTGAAAGTGATCATAATCATTTAATCCAGGTGGATAATAAGACTTTATGTTATATTTCCAAAAAAACTTCCCTTGAAGTAAATCTCTGTCAATGTCCCCACCCCTTATTTTTTCCAAAACTCATTCAATGGCTTAAAAGCCAAATATATGCTCCATACCATCTTTCTCCCAGTGTTGTGCTTCAGCACTGATTCTGTCTTTCTTTCCAATACTCCTAATGTGTTGGCCAATTTTCTCCTTCAATTTTTGTCTCATTTTACCTACATAATATGCAGGACATTTATTGTACCTCACATACTATATAATGTTAGTAGTGCTGCACATAGAAAACTCACAGATAATGTAGCTCTCAATAAATGTCCTGCATATTATTTGGGCAAAACCAGACAAAAATTGAAGAGAATTGGGCAACACATTTGGAGTATTGGAAAGAAAGATGGAATCAGTGCTCTAGCAGGATCTAGGGTTGCACAAAATGAGTAGCAGTAGCATGTTAGCTGACGTTCACTTACCCAACAGTGAAACATCGACGTCGACTGACACTGCAGTGACTATAGCACCAGGTCACTGTAGTTTCAGCGCTGGAACCTGGCACTGTCTTTTGGGGGTCTTGCACCCACCAATCCACTCTGACTTGGAGTTGATTATATTTATTGGGGGGGTGTGGAGGGCACAGCCCCCAATGTGAGAGGTTGAGGGAACAAAGCCTCCTGAAGAAAACATGTTGTTCAGTAGGAAACCATCAGCTGACCATGAAAAGCAGTCAACTTGATGGTTTCGCTGTCTGGTCGTTCGACCCAAATTTTGTCGATGACCAGTCATAGATCCTTAGCTGATACTGTAAGCTTGGATGGGTATTCATACTGAACCTGGGTACAGCTGTACTACATTGCCACAAGAGAAGCAGACAACATGAGCCCTATGTATCCAAACTACAGAATTTATCTAGCCCATCTATGCATAAGGAGGGCTGAGATAAGCTAGTGAGTGCCCCCTACATGCAGGATGTGGATCATCAAAGCACTCTACAGCTCCCACAGTGTTAATACTTGCCACAACATACCTGATCCCAGACCTGAATGCATGGCAATGTAGGCAGGTGGGATTGGATGGGGTGGGACAAGGGGCATGGACAGCTATTCACTGAATCCTGAGTGAAAACAACATGGTGCAGAGAGCCAGTAGAAGGGGCAGCTGCTGTGCCCACCTGGTGGCAACAGAAGTAGCTACACAATCTCCATCCAGGCATACACCATGATTTAAGTCCTGATAAGTCCTATCTACTTCAGCCTCTAGACATAGGAGCTACAGTACAAGTCACATTACACTGTTCCATCAACTCACTGGTGTAGCATTTTTTTTTGTGATTCTACTGCAGTGGCAGCTTGAATTGTTGAAGTTTTTAATTCTTTTCCAACCATTCTTCACTGCCTATTCAACTCACTTGTACCTATTTAGTGATATGACAGTAGCTGTTTTGCAGTATTTATGCAATTCATTTTCATGGCATTGTTTATAAATATCACAGTATTCCTTAAGAGCATTGTTCATAAATTTCACAGCATTCCTTAAGAGTTGTTTAGTCTGCCTTCCAAAATGAAACTCATAATCACTCAGCTGAAAATAAAGCATATAGTCCTAACAGCTAGTTGCAAACCAATACTAAACTTTTACTAATTCATTTAATTAAACACTGCACAGGTTAGGAAACTTATTGAACATTTTTACACCAGTGAATTGAGGGAACAGTTTAATGTGACTTGTACTGTGCTTAAGTTGGCTGAGAGTAACACAGGAACCAGCCAGTGGTTATTTACAAATCATATATCTCTCCTGGAGGGCTGCTATATCCCAACATGCCCTGCCCACTACACAGGCAGGGGATCTACTTGTGGATGGATGTGGACAACTGATTTGATACCCGTGGTCTAACCCTACTCCACACATCGCTGCTTTCCTGCCTCAGTGTGTGACTCTTGCAACAGTAAGGCATGGAGACTGGGGTCTGAATTGCAGGCATTATGGGGTAGGGGTACAGTGCTATGGCCATGATCCATTCAATTTAAGTGTATCCTTGCCACACCTGTGGATCAGCCCTTAAGTCCTTTTCTTCCACATGTATATGTGTGTGTGTGTGTGTGTGTGTGTGTGTGTGTGTGCATGTGTCCAGAACCATCAACTGCTTCTTCTGCATTAACTTGATGGTTAAGGTTTTCTTTTTTTTTTTTTTTTTAGTTATTTTGATGTAAATGTGGGATTTTGACATCATAATAATACATGCAAAGTGTAGACAACCCATTAATTCTATATTTCTTCTCAGGATACTGCATTAACATTCATTTTGGCTTTGCTCACAGCTTGTTTTATTCTGGCTCTGGGACTCTCCTAATGGCCCTGATTACTAGTCTTGTGATACCTACTGGGGATCAAACAAATTGGTTTATTTATTTATTTATTTTCATTCTGAGGCTTTGATGAGAGCTGGTGCTATAAAATGAATACATATAAGAAAGGAAAAAGAGAAGCCATGAATTTAACAAAATATACTCTAACTTCCTTTTAATGCCTCTGTAATGGCGCTGCTTGATCTCAAATACACAGTTGAGATACCAGGGCAGTAAATATTTGCAACCTGTTCTGTAACTCATCTACCAATCTGGTGACTGTATTGCAGTACTCTATGTTATAAATAAGCTATAACCCATGACAGGGTATGGTGTTATTGGGGATTAATAAACACCCCGGGTGCTGTGAGGACACTCAGCCTGTGGCCTTGTGCCTCACAATGCACCTGGGTGTTGATTAATCCCCAATAACACCATACCCTGTCATAGGTAATTGCTTACTTGAACATGACTGTTCTCCTGGACTGTTCTGTAACTGCAGACTACAGGGTTTGGTATCTTTCAGTACCTTTGGTACTTTTAATTCATTTCCTATGGTTGCCTACACTGGAAACAGCAGAATCCACCAGCCAGGGTTTGAGACTCTCTCACCTTGTCACATAACTCTCTACATGTCACTTATGCCATTGTACATACATGACTGGGTGAATGCAGAGGCTAGTTCAATTGATTAATGTTTATGAGAGGGCTGTGATATCCTTTTTACTGTGTTTTTATTATATCATGAAATGTGTAGTACATTTGTCAGTAATTAAATGTATCAGTTCTACCTGCTCCTGTATTGAGCTCAAACATGATGAAATTCCAATGAATATACTGTATGCTTAAAAAACAAAAACAAAAGAACTGTTTTCACTCATAAATGCTATATGGTGGGCCATTCGCAGCTTTCACATAAATATCTGCAAGACTCAAATGTGCCATTACTTAATTATCCTGAGATCTTGAGGACATTAACTACTTTCCAAATGCACATTATTTTTTTTTAAACTGATGTGTAAATGTTCAGTAAAGAGGAGGTCAAAGTTCCTTATCATTACAGATCAGCACTTTGTTGAACAATGAAGCGAAAATGTGTTGCCTTTTCACTTTACATTATTAGTTAGTGGCACTGTAAAGCAATAACTAACTTGGGAAGAAAAAAGCAAAACATGCTTCCCAGGAACAGAGATCAGTGTCCTAATGACATTTCTGTAAGTGTATATGGAACTAATTATAACACTGCTTTATTAAGGTAACAATGAAGGTCTCTAACTGCAGCCTTTCAAGAAACCTTAACTTTCTTAAAAGACAAATAATGGAATCCATGTGTAACCTCCCTGTTAACCGGGGTTTCTAGAATCCCAGTAAGACCTAGTGGTAGGCAGGGAAGGCAGCTTGTGAAACTCTAGTTAAATGGATTTCACACTGTCTAACTCTGTTCTCAGTCTCAGCTGAGACTGAGGGATGACATTGCCATAGAACTCTTGCAGCTGCATGAGCCACACTGGAGTGCTACAGTTGGAAGTTAGGATAGAATATTGGGAATTTGAAGAGAGTCTGTGTGCAGTCTTGGAGAGAGACAGCAGCACAACAGTCTGTGTGCAGGCAAACAGAGCTTTAAGCTCTGTTTTAGAGCTACTGTTAAGAAGGTGTGTGTTTCCATCATAAGAGGGACACAGAAACTTATTGCTGAAGTGGTGGAGACTGCTGTTACTGGTCCAAATGCCCCCAACCTGAGGGGGCGGGGGGAAAAGGTTTGTCTATCTTCCGGGGGCAACCCTCCTGGTTCCGGCTAAGGGAAGAAGCTGCCTATTTCAAGTTGTGCTGTGGCACCAGAAGATCTGAGAGACAAATTCCTGTGGAGGAATCGCCTGTGGGACACCTGCAACCAAAGGGTGAGTTCACTCTGTCAGAGGGCCAATGTTTTTCACCTGAACTGTTGGAATGTGGGGATTGGACTACTTAATCTGTAGGAGGTCTAGTGTAATAGACATTGCCAGTTAACTCAAGTAGGTTCAAGTCCAGCACAAAGAGAGAAGTAAAGTGGGGATTGGACTGCTTAATCAGTGGGGGGCCTAGAGCAATGGGCTATGCCAAGTAAAAGTATGTTCAAGTCCAGTACAAAGGGAAAGCAAGACAAGTAGAGGAAATGTGACATACATTTAACCTTAATCTACATTGCCAAGCTTTACAGAATGAGATGTTTAATGTCCAGAGAAATGGCTGGGTATGAATTGTGGAAGTGAGAGGTGGGAGACCCCCCCCATCAGTAGTAACCAAATTCACCTCTACTGATTTGCTCGGTGGCACCTTTACTTTCTCTCAGGTACTTGGCCAGTGCCTGAGGAAAGTACCCAGATGTGGGATTAAAAGGAAAATTCCCTGATAGAGCTGAGGTGCTCTTAGGTGGTTTAGGGAGCCATCATAAAATGTTTCCATGACATATGGAAGGTGTTCGAGTGACCGGCAGGGGAGTCGAGCCAGTGACAACCCAGAATAGTGTACAAGTTTGGGATGTGTACCCAAAGCAGTGTGCAAGTCTGGGCTGTGTGCCCGGTGGGTTCAGAGCCTGAGGGCTGAAGTGTTGAAGAAGTGTTCTTGATTCTTTTAATCTGCATTACCAGAAGTGTAGCCCTGTGGGGGTCCATCTATGCTTTGTTTATTCTGTTTGGATGTGAATAAAAGCCACACTTTAGAATCCCATTCCTGGTATTGGAGATTACAGTTATTGCTTCCTGTGTTCGGAGTTACTTGGGTGCCCCTGTGCAGAGTAGCCAAACCTAGCCTTTGTGCCGAGTGACCTATTCCTCCCCGAACCCAGTCCCCACCTGGTACTGCTGTCAGATTCAAACAGCATACCACCTGTCATTTGCAAAATGATGGGAGTGGGGGTTACAAAATGGAGGCACTGCTTTGGATTTGAAATTTAGGGAGGAAAGGTGCTGGGGCAAAGGGCTAGCATTTTGGTTATCTGGCAGTGGGTAGCTCAAAAAAGCTGAAGCAAGGTTAACTAATGTGTCACTGTGTGCTGTTGTCAATGTACTGCTGTTAAATGCCAACTGTTTACCAAGGAGCAGTAAAGCCTGAGAGAGTATGCTCTTGTCCTGCATCAAAAATGTACAGCGTTTTGCCAGCTTTTAAAAAAACTGTTGTAACAAAGAAAAGTGTGGATGACTAGGAGTAGCAAAAGGAAAATTGTACCCTGGATGTTGGAAATGCTTTCTAGTGAATGGAGTGACTTGCTGTGTTAATGGCCATGACAAATGGTTGAAATGGGCTCCCACCGTGGAGTCAGTTCGGAAAAAAAAAGTGATTTTGCAGTTTAAATTTGCCTGCTTGACAATCGCCATGAGGAGAAGAGCACTCGAGAGGGAAAGAGGCTCATTTGCATGTCGTCATGTGATTGGTGAGACTGCAATCAGTCCCACCCCCAAGCAAGCTTTACAGCTACTGCCCGGCATTCGAGAGGGATTGTGAGTGGAGTGCATGTACTGGCTTACTGGAGGAGCGTTGAGGTGACTGAAACCACTGTAAAAGTTTAAAAAACTGACTTTTCCATCTAAATTTGGGCTCAACCCACATCTCGATCGACTGGATTGTTAGTGTGGTGTTCGGAGGGATGATTGGCAGGACTGCCAACCCGCTTCTGTCCAGAGGACTCCAAGACTGGCTGCAGGCCGTTTTACATCGCAGCAAACAACTACTGATAACAGTGAGTACCAACAGAAATAATTGCTCAGACCAGTGATTTTTGCCAAAAGCCAGCTGAATCTGTGTGCAGCAGTGTAATCGCTTTGGAATCTAAGACCGTGCTAAGTTTACCAGCAAAAGCAAGCCTTTTAAGGCATTGACTGTGAGCATAGTTATGGGATTCAGTGTCAGTGTAAGTTTCAAAGCCATGAGAGAAACTGTGAGTTGTATCAAGTTATGCAGCAAGAGTTAAGGCAATCCTGTGCTTCAAATACTGAGGTTTTAGGGGACTGTGAGCTACAGCAATGTTTTCAGCAAGTCAAAAGTCCATGGCAAATCATATAAATGCGCTAGGAAAAAGAACAGTGCAAGTCTGTGCAGTTTTGAGCAAAGTTATCAGTAGAGTGTGTAAATCGGATGCGCAGTGGCTTGACCCAATGTCAGAATGTTGATGCACAGGAGTGCTGCTGCCGCCATTACAGGGTGGGGTAGTAATGTAAACACAGCAGCAGAGGAGCCATTTTGAAAGTGAAAGAAAGTGTTCAGTAATGTGGGACTTTCAATAACAGTGAGCGTTTGTTTGTTTTTCTCTGCAGTCATGGCCTCAGGACCAGCCCGCTACCCGGATAATGCCCGGGCTGTGGTAGCAGTAGAAGTAAACAAGTTAAGGGACATTGAGAGATGTTACTATGGAGGGTGACTGCTTCCTTATGTGGAGATTCCTGGATATCCAGTGCAAGTGTGCTTAATATGCTTAAATGCTGGAAGGGACATCTTCATGGTACCTCACAGTTCGGGTGCTTAGAGAAATACGGTTTATTTAAAGCACCCAAGATTCATTTGGCTCCCACATGGACAAAAGTTCAAGAATTTGCAGTTGGCAGCACACAGCACCAGGCGCAGCCTGTTGGAGAAGGCCCCTCAGGGGAGTGTGGCACAAAGCTAGAGGGTGCAGATTTACAGACAGAACAATGTGCTGATGTTCGGATTCTGGATCGCAGAGAGACAATTCAGGAAGAGCATCAGTAGACTCTTGGGGTGGGCCTAGCCCAAGTCTCATAGGAGAAGACGAGATGAGGGAGGCCTTTGAATGGGAGGTATTGAGCTCTGTGACCAGCGAAGAATGGATAGTCTCAGGAGTGAGGACGATGGCTCACTCCTGGCCACAGATTCTCAGTGAGGAAGAAGAAGAGGGGGATCCTATGTGGCCTCTGAAAAAAGAATGGGTACACAGCCTCAAGCTCTTACCTCAGAGTAATGCATGGAAGAAAGTGGTGATGCCACTGCCCTGGCTGTGCAAGAAGAAGTCAGGGATCCATTTTTTGTCTCGTTGAGAATGCGTAGCTGGCAGAACCAGGACTGGCCACCCCCAAGCCAGGCCAGTGGTCTCAGGTTGACCAAAGCTAGTAAAGAGGAGAGACTGGTTCGTAGGAAGGTGAATGAAATCAATTGGATGTCCTTTCTTACCTTTCCTCAGAGAGTCTGGGAGGAGATTGAGAACAGCAGGAAATCCTGGATTTGAGCCGAAGCAATGAAATGTGTGCATCCTGGTGCAAACAAGCATGTCAGGAACAGAATGTTTCAAGAAAAATATAGCCAGTGGAAAACAGGCAAGACACTGTCAATGGACACTGTTTGAATAGTGGATGGAGAGGGACGTGAAACTTTTCACAGTGTGAATTATGTGTGCCCAGACGGGGTAATAATTCAAGCGCCTGACCCATTGTGCTATTGGCCACAATGCAAAGACCTTCCTGCAAATGTGCCCATGCCTACCAACTGGAAAGCAGAGCAGTGGTAGTCAGTACTGCCACTCCAGCCATTGCAGTGCCTTTATTGTTCCACCAGTATAGACGTCCAGGACTCAGGTGCCCCACATTCATTAGTTCTACAGTGTACTGACTTTCCAGAATCCATCGACTGGCCCACCAGATGACTTCAGATCCAGAGAGGACACCAGCCCAGCTGTTTTCCTTTTTGTTCCTGTTCCAAGGTTCCATCTCCAGAGATGACATCAACCCAGCAGTTTCCAGATGTGACCTCCTGTCATTCCTGGAAGACGTCCGCCCAGCTGTATCGGAAGAATGCTGCCAGTGAGAGTCTTCAGCTGAGGATCAGGCTGGTGTTTTGTTCATTCTACAAGGGACTGGTAAGTCCAAACTCTTCTATTCTTATGACATTGCAGTACACACCCTACACTAGCAGACTCCAGATGTGTGAACTGTCCTCAAAGACTCTCTCCTTCAGGACTTTGGCTTGCTAGAACTGTGCTTCACCGGGCTTCGGCCCAGGAGAGACTCTTTAATGGACTAGCCTTCGGGCACTGTGGTCACTAGATGGGACTTTTAGGGCACTCCATCCCCCAAAAATGGTGTATTATAAATAATGTCATTGTTTTTCTACTATTTTCTAATGTTTATATTGTTTTTGTACTTTTCTAAAAAAAAATATTTTTGGGATTCTCCAGTGTTTTGATGGTAGGGGTTCAGATAGACTGTGTAAGCTGATTAGGAGTGTGGGTTGTCTTTCTTTTTCTTGCAGGTGTTCCTGAAGAAGATAGAAGAGAAGACAAGAAGAGGAAGAGGGACTCATCGGAGTTCCTAACTAGTACTTCAGTGTGTAGTATTTAAAGTACTGTTGTTGTTGTTACTGTGTGTAACCCCTTTCTTCCACAGGTATGGTTGTGGGGAAATGTGGGAGTAATGTAATGGTTGGTATTAGCTCCTGGTGTGTGGTTGCATGGTGCCCAAGGTCGGGGAGGTCCCCTGTTTGTTTTGTTTTGGGATTTGATTTAGAGGCAGACAGATTTTTCCTAGAGGGCTAGGAGGGATAGACAGACTGTGGTCCTGAACAGCTGTAGGGACTGCAATGCTGATCTATTAGGGCTATGCTCTGGACAGTTCTACCAGATCCACTAGGTAACCATAGTTAATGGGTAGAGTAGAGGCTGATATGTCAGCCAAAGGCCTCTAGGCCCTTGGTGTTGCCTGCCTGTGCTAGCACATGGTAGGAGAGGGCGTGATCACCACCCTCCGCGAGGTAGCACATAGGGTGGGATGGCCTAAGCCGGGTAAACAATGACTGTGGACAGTCATTTTCCTGGTCAAGGGTGAGTGTAATCCCCACTGTTACCCAGGGTTACTAGAATCCCAGTAAGATCTAGTGGTAGGCAGGGAAGGTAGCTTGTGAAACTCCAGTTAAATGGATTTCACACCGTCTCACTCTGTTCTCAGTCTCAGCTGAGACTGAGGGATGGCATCACCATAGAACTCTCGCAACTGCATGAGCTGCACTGGAGTGCTGCAGTTGGAAGTTAGGATAGTATGTTGGGAATTTGAAGACAGTCTGTGTGCAGTCTTGGAGAGAGACAGCTGCACAACAGTCTGTGTGCAGGCAAACCGAGCTTTAAGCTCTGTTTTAGAGCTACTGTTAAGAAGGTGTGTGTTTCCACCATAAGAGGGAACCAGAAACTTATTGCTGAAGTGGTGGAGACTGCTGTTACTGGTCCAAGTGCCCCCTCCCTGAGGGGATGGGGGAAAAGGTTTGCCTGTCTTCCGGGGGCAACCCTCCTGGTTCCGGCTAAGGGAAGAAGCTGCCTATTTCAAGTTGTGCTGCAGCACCAGAAGATCTGAGAGACAAATTCCTTTGGAGGAATCACCTGTGGGGCACCTGCAACCAAATGGTGAGTTCGCTCTGACAGAGGGCCAACGTTTTTCACCTGAACTGTTGGAACGTGGGCATTGGACTACTTAATCTGTAGGAGGTCTAATGTAATAGACATTGCCAGTTAACTCAAGTAGGTTCAAGTCCAGCACAAAGAGTGAAGTAAAGTGGGGATTGGACTGCTTAATCAGTGGGGCGCCTAGAGCAATGGGCTATGCCAAGTAAAAGTATGTTCAAGTCCAGCACAAAGGGAAAGCAAGACAAGTAGAGGAAATGTGACATACATTTAGCCTTAATCTACATTGCCAAGCTTTACAGAATGAAATGTTTAATGTTCAGAGAAATGGCCGGGTATGAATTGTGGAAGCTAGAGGTGGGAGAGACCCCCCCATCAGTAGTAACCAAATTCACCTCTACTGATTTGCTCTGTGGCACCTTTACTTTCTCTCAGGTACTTGGCCAGCACCTGAGAAAAGTACCTAGACGTGGGATTAAAAGGAACATTCTCTGATAGAGCTGAGGTGCTCTTAGGTGGTTTAGGGAGCCATCATAAAATGTTTCCATGACATATGGAAGGTGTCCGAGTGGCCGGCAGGGGAGCTGAGCCAGTGACAACCCAGAATAGTGTACAAGTTTGGGCTGTGTACCCAAAGCAGCATGCAAGTCCAGGCTATGTGCCCGGTGGGTTCAGAGCCTGAGGGCTGAAGTGTTGAAGAAGTATTCTTGATTCTTTTAATCTGCATTACCAGAAGTGTAGCCCTGTGGGGGTCCGTCTATGCTTTGTTTATTCTATTTGGATATGAATAAAAGCTACACTTTAGAATCCCATTCCTGGTATTGGAAATTACAGTTATTGCTCCCTGTGTTCGGGGTTACTTGGGTGCCCCTGTGCAGAGTAGCCGAACCTAGCCTTTGTGCCGAGTGACCTATTCCTCCCCGAACCCAGTCCCCACCTGGTACTGCTGTCAGATTGAAACAGCATACCACCTGTCGTTTGCAAAATGATGGGGTTGGGGGTTACACATGCCTTCACAAAATGCCTTAATAAAAACAAACTGGCTTCACAAAGAACAAGTGGTGGCTTGGATTGAAATCTCCAATAATCTTCTGATCAGTTTTGTTTGCAGTGGCCGGCATTACTTATTTATTGCTCTGGTGCAATGGGAAATCAATTCAATAATTGTCACGTTCAGAAGAGCCATAGTACTGCAAATCTGATGTGTTTCTTTGAATTGAATAGAGAAAGTCTTTCCTTTAATATGTTGCTTTTGAAATCCTATTTTATCCTTGGCCTCCCAAAGGTCCATGTTCTCTTGATACTTCCTGTGTGTTTCAAAAATAGTGATATATGCTGTACCACTTTCTGTCCACGTTTTACTTCATCCTCTTTATACATTAAAGCAATTGTGTTAGGCATTCTGTATGACTGAAGGTAGATAATCTCTTTTTCCTGGAATCTATATTAAGAAGCTTAATGCAGTTTCTTCTGAGACCACAGACCATGTTTACATGGAAGGAAAATTAAACACATTGAATAAACCTTTATGTTGCAGTACAAGATTCAGAGCATTACATATCTTACAAGGGAATGTCTATGCACCAATAAAGGTGCCAGTATCGTTGCCAAGGGGAATGTATATCAAATATGCTGCTGGATAAACCTGTAACTCTTTTAGTGACAGAAATATAACACCTTTAGGTCCTGTACACACTGGGCTTGTTAAAATATTTTACCTCCCTTAAAACATTTTAACAAGCAGAAACACATTTCATGTCCACACTGAACATGGCTTGAAAACAATGTTTAAAAACATTTTTAAGCCCTGCAAGGGACCTAGTCTTAAAACAGTTTTTAACAATTTCAAACCTATCGAGGTTTAACTGGTAGCGTGAATGAGGATTGATCCATGTTTTTTCTGAAGCAACACTGATCCATGCTGGAGAACATGGTGGCACTGGACTTAAACCATTACAGGGCTACAGTGTGCATGTGGTGAAACCGTGTTTAAACACAGTTCAGAAGAAATACAGACAAGTGTGGACTGACTTCCATGGTGAGTTTAAAAATGTTTTTTATAACGTTTTCAAAAATAGACTGCCAGTGTATACAGGGCCTTAGTTCCCAGTCCCTTTGCAACTGCAGGCATCCATATCCTAAACAGCTAGCACAGCAAAAGACATCCCAGTTGGAAAAATAGACATTGAATGCACTGCTGCTAGTAATTACTAATGAAGATGTCCTGTCCCTGTCAGCTCTCTGTGTAATTTTTAACTTTTTGCTGAAGGTTCTTTAGGCAAGGCACCAGCACTAAGCCCCTGTTTATTGAACTACAGTGTTTTGTACCAATAGGAGAAATGCTGCATGCTGCCAGTGGCACTAGTTCTCAAACCCTGCTGTGGTTCTGCCACTTTGCAAACTGTTTATAACATCCCAACTGAATAACCTTTATTCTGAATGTGCAGTTGGCTAAATTTCTTTCTGAAAGTAGCATTCTAAAATTAATTTCCCTGTGCTATAATGCACCAGCTGTGGAAATAAGAATTTGGATCTCAGCTGGGCTTTCCTATGTACACTGTAAATAAAGTAATTGTTATGTGTTTGTGTGTGACAGGCTAGATGGCTGTTATACGCAATTTTAGAAACACTCAATAGAGGACCATTATGAAAGTTGAAAAATAAAAATAATTTATTTGAACACAGTGGAAGGGATTTTCAAAGTCACTAATGCAGATGCAGGTGGAAGATGTGGCCACTCTTGCATTGAGGAGAGTGTGTCTATAGCTATTTTTAAAGGCCACAGGTGGCTCATGACACTGAAGCACACTTCATGGTACCTTGCATCAATAAATGAAGCAAACTGGGCTTTTCACTCCCTTGCATCATTCATTGCTGCAAGTGCAGGAAAATCCACTTTGGATAACTGGACGCATGTCAGACATGCACTGATCAGTTAATTGCTAGTCTACCTGTGCAGATGTAATTCCACACTGATGACAGGGCAGGGAAAGTTATGCTGGATCTGATCTAAAAAAGACTCCCTATTTTTTTAAAACAAAAGAAATGACTTTCTCCAGCCAAACTCAACACCTCCCCCAACAAAAAAATGCAGCAGGTCCCTTTTCATTCTCTTTACAGTACCTCTATGGCTCGAGAGTCTTTCAGTCATTCCTTCTGGTCTACATTCATGTCTCTCACAGACACTTTCAGTCTGTTGCTCCAGCATGAAATCTACTGGAAACCCCTGTTCTTCTAGAAGCATTACCTTTTCAGGTCTCTGGCCCTTCCAGGTACAATACCTAAATAATTGTCTGGCTGTTTCAGTCTAGCTCATACATGGGCCAAACCCCTTTGGGATAAGGCTCAAGTTCATACCCCAAGGGACTTTTTTAATATTAAAAGTTTCTCATTTACCTGTTCTGCTGTTAAATGCTGGCTATGCTGGTCTGCACTGTTTGCATGGAGCTCCATAATAGTCCCAATACAGCTAATGAGTTGTGCTTCTGATGTAAGCTCCATTCCTTCCTACTGCTATCCCTACACACACAGGCACACACACACACACGTAAAGTATGTTTGGGGGTGGAATGTTCATACCAGCATATGTTTCAGTTCTTTTTTAACTCATTTGTGAAATTCTTAGCCCTGATGCAATGTTGCATAATTTTTACTACCTGTCACTAAAATCAAAGTGCACAAAATGGTGCCACCAGAAAAAGTACACAGAGTAGAACTGCTAGAAAAATGTATTCAAAAGTACATCAATGAACAAACGTATGCAAAATGCTTTAAGCTCCAGATACAATACAAAACAAAATTGCATCTGTACAAACATGATTTAGAATACCAGCAGAAGTAAGCCGTAAGGCATGGCAGGGTGGGTAGATTTGGGCATGCATGCTTAGTGGCATAGTAAGACCTGATGCTATAGGCAGTGGGTATTACAACCCATGGAAGTGTAGGTACAGCCTGACTTCCGACATGGTGCTGCATTCATAGGACATGGCATGTTCTCGATGCTATTCCCCGCCACAAAAAAAAAGAGAGATTTTTTACATTTCAAGTACTGTATGCTTCCTTTCATTTTCTAACATTAGAGATGTTATGCATGACTAGTTTATTGTTGCCGGGGAATAGGCAAGCAGACAGCAGTAAGAAAAGATGTCAATTGTAGAACAGCAAAGTAACTTTTTTTCAAATTGTGACTATAATGAGATAGCCCATAATGAAGATAAGAAATGAGTAGGCTGCTGGACATTGAAGCTGGGTTAAGTGTAAAGGGTGGACAGTATTCTAAATGTCTTTCATTTTGAGGAGCAACTATGGAGTAGGAAAGAGGGAAAGATGAAGGCTTGTTCAAAAGTCAACATTCAAAATACTGGACATTGATATGAGCGGTAATGGGACAGGATAATAGTGGGTCTTGTTTTTGGTAGTCTCAGTTTTCACATAAATGTATGGCTTTAGAATGCCATTAGCCAATGAGAATGGTGGATTTTTAACCCATTTTCTAAACAAATATTGCAAACTGCACTGGCATATAGTTCATATGGGGATGTCACAATATATTATGCTAAGCAACAGAAACATGGCTTAGTGCTCTTGATTGAAAATCCTTCAGCACAAGTGACACAGAGAGATGTTCTGATTAGAAAATCTTCTTTAGTAATTACTGGCAGCATTGACTTTGACCTCCATTTTCTTTGTGTGATGTCATTTTCTGTGCTAGTGATTTGGTAAATGGATGAATGCAGTGGTAAAATGAGAGGGACTAAATGGATTATATTTCTTGCCCTAAAACAGCTATAGGTTTGGCCAATTACTTATTTGAAATAAATTCCCCTAGACAACAATTTGACATTGTTTGTGTTACATGGATGCTCCCCTTAAAAGGTTCACTAATGTTTAAAAAAACAAACAAAGCCACACTAGGAAGCAACTGCTCATGACAAGAACTTTGCACTTGAAATAGACAAGAAAGCCAGGAACTCACTGCCAACAGATAACACTAGAGTCTCCAGGATTCCAGTGATTCAATCCATACTTCATTGAGGTGATGTAAATACATGAGCATGTACCGATCTACAGCAGGAGTTCAATCTACTATAATTGCAGCTTCTGAATCAGAAACTCCTACTGAACGCTAAAAAGACAAAGGCGATGCTCCACTCACCATATGTGCATACAATAAACCCTGCTTCACAAGGTACACTTCCTCAGATTTCCACACTCCTAGGTGAATCTTTGGATTACATGACTAATTTCAAATACTTGGGGGTCTGGATCAACAATAGGCAGTCTTATAAAGACCATATTGAAGAACTTATAAAAAAGCTTAGACAGAGGCTTGGATTTAGGATTAATTGCTTGCTTACATGGGAGGCTAAGAAGTGTTTAGTCCAATCCACCTTCTTAACACTGTTAGACTATATGGACTTCCTTTACAGTCAATGCCCCACCTCAGCACTGGCCACACTGAACAAGCTTTATCATAGAGCCTTAAGGTTCATTACTGTCCTCCCATTCGCTACTCATCACTGCTCCCTATATGCTGCTGTGGGATGGGCATCCCTCAAATATAGAAGACAGAGAAATGCCACCATCTGGACATTCAGAACTATTTCTAAGAAGCTGCCACAATATGTCTTAGACTGTCTGCCCCTAAGCAGGGTAGGCCATGTTGCATTGAGGAGTGCCTCCTATATCACCTTTGTCATACCGAAGGTCAGATCGTGCTTTGGTAGGTCATCCCTAAGCTATGCATTACCCTCACTCTGGAATAAGCTGCAAAAATCACTGCATTTGGTCTACCCTATCAAACTATCATCATTCAAAACTCTTTATGCTCGTTCTTTCAAAGAATCCTGTGAGTGTTTTACCTGACCCCACCATATTTCTTGAATTAATCTTCACACTCCAAGTTATTCTCTGACCCTTCCATTCTAGTTATTCCTGACCCTTATTCATTCTATTTTCATATCCCTCCCAGCACCTTGATCCTGCATCCTGTAGCACTTCTCAAGTGGTCTTAGCAGTTCTTTGTGATCAGGGGCCCTTATGGCTTCCACTGCCCATTTGGCTTCCCCCTTCTACCCTACCCTATACATTCTCTCTTATAGGCATCTGCCCCTTCCTCTCTCTCTATGGATCTATCCCATTGCTTCCTACCTAACCTAAAGAGCCTCTCTTTGCACCCTGTAAACTCCTTTCATCTTGTACCTCTTTTGCCCTTCTTACAATGCAGCGAATCTTTTATTAATATTTTGTACATATTTTGAACATTTATCTTACCAATAATTAGTATTGTTATCCTTGTGTTCATTGTTCTTCTTCAATGTATATTGCAACTTAACTTGTATTATGTTCTGCTATAACCTGTATCTATGTTCAGGTCCACCTCGAACATGAGCATTGCTCAACAGTGATCACCTGGTTAAATAAAGATTTGATTGATTAATTTAAAAAGGCCAAGATCCAGAGGTGTGTCACCTAGTCACTATTCACTGTTGTTTCGAGATACAGTAAGTAAATTTAAAATTCTGCCAGAAAGAATAAAATATTGTTTTTTGTGAACATTTTTTGTAAATTGAATTCATACATCTGAGTGGACTGCCTACTGAAACACTGCTGTTATATATAGCAGTTCCTTTTGTGCCTCTTGGCAAACATTTTGCAATTTATTCAAAACATTTTTTTCATTAAATAAGTTGAACACTTCTAATGGCAGAATGGACCTCAGTTCTGTTCCTTATCTTCCTTTTCCATTGTTAATGGAATTAAGCACCCTTTGCACTTCCTTTGGCTACTAACCTCCATTATATAATTTGATACCTCTAAGGGACTAACAGCAGCAGAGGCCTGAATTGCTTCAATGTTAAACTAAGTTGCACATTATGATAGGTTAAACATGGTCTTTTTGTTAGTGCAAAAGAGGAAAGATGTAACAAAGGAATACCATTTAAAAGATTAGTTCTAAGTTCACATTCAGAGCCATGGATTTATCCTTCCACTGCCAGTCATTCTTTTTGTCTTCTTTAAGGTCTCTTCTGATACAGCTCCCTGTCAATGCCATACCTCAGTTCTAACTGAAAGAAGTATGAATAAAGCACTACTGTAATCCTCTGAACAATATGGTCTGAGTGCAACATATAAGGTTCAGCATCAATCCACTCTTGCCGTTGTACACCTAGATAAAAAGAATGGATGACCTATTCAATAGCTCTGGGATTTGAACATTCTGTCATATTCAGTAGTAGCAGATCATCTTGGGTTTGGCACCATGGTGTGGAGATCTAATGCAACAAATTGTATGACAATTACTAGAGAAACTATTTCTACAGATCTGATTTGCTATTTGGTTGTATGCATGATTATCTGACTTGCTCCCAAGTAAAAAATTATGATGGGCCGAATAGTTATCATGAAATAACCATAGCCCTTTTGGGGTGGTGGGCCTGATGTACAGCCAAGTTCATCTAATCCCACATGGAATAGTTATTTAAATTGCTTCTCAAGACCAACCCTTATTCCAAGCACTTCCACAACTTAAAGGTTAACTGTGGTTGAGGGCAATTGTGGAAGGGACTATTTTTTTTCCCAACTAGTACAATAATACATTTAAAACATTATTGGATATTGGAAAAGTGGCCGTTTATACTAAGAATGATGTTCATAAATATAAGCTATCCATATTTTAATTACTGTGAAAATGCATTCTACACTTTTTATAGATATAATTTGGAGACAAATCTGTTTGCAATGTGCATGTATGAAGATGAAAGGATTTGTAATTATCACCATGGCAATTATCATATACAAAACACAGTAGTTCACTCAGAGTGAAAATACCACTATGAAAAGAAGAAACACAGCAGATGCTCCCAGCAGACTGTAGTGCCATTCCAAAAAAAAGCTGCTCAATAAGGATGAATATAGCAGAAGTATTACCTCTTTCCAAGACAATATGCTTTAGTAAGGTTTTCAAAGATAAAACAGACAATACATAACATCCAAAATATTGGAAGGTAAATACCAATATTTAAGCAAACTACAACCCTCCCCATTCCCCCCTTCACTCAGAGCACAGCGAGTATCCAAAATATGAACACATAGGACTGAAACCATGCCTAAGAGGTACAATCTAGTGATGGCTACTATCTGGAGATCAGGGTGTCCAAGGACTGCCAATGGTCCCCATATAGCTCTAATTTATTCAATCTGTAGGCAATGTGCTTTTCTACTGCCAGGGCCTGTGATAGCTCCTGGTGCCATTCTCAAAGTATTGGAACAGTATCATCTAGCCAATGGTGAAGAATAACAAGCTTGGCATTTCTTGAAATAAGAGCCATATGGGATTTATGGGGGCCAAATAATACTTGGGGAAAATTCCTGTGACGCAAATTTGTTGGGTGAAAAAGGAATCTAGTCCTAACCAGGGTTTAAGAAAGCTCTGTATTGACACCCAGAAAGGGCAGCCTTGGGGCAATCCCAAAGAATATGTTTGAGAGAACCATCCCCAGTGCCACTTTGCGTACACTCTGCTGTGGGTCTGTGCCCCATCTTATATAACCTCTGTGGAGTATAATAGATATTATACAATATGTGAAATTGTGTAAGGTGATATTTATCTTGCTTAATTAATTTGTAAAGATAACACCAAACCTGTTGGCAGTCTTTGGGGGCAAGAAGTAACCCAAGAGCTTGCTGCCAGTGAAAACAAGTACCCTGTAGATGGTTGGGGTCACTGGAATGAAAACTGGAGTAAAATGTGGAAATGGGATGCAGTTGTTCTGCTAGGGATAGACAGTCTGCAAGAAGAGGGTGTAGTTTGCGTAGGATGCACGGCGGTCCCAAAAACTAGATATAGCATGGGATAGTTGAAGATGCTTAAACCAGTGGAACACAGGGATGGAGTATTGCTGTTCAATTACTCGGGTGGGGACAATCTTATTATTAAAGAAAAAGGATCCAAAGGAGGCATGCTGAAGCAGGAGGCAAAAACCTAGGGGGACGGATCAGCCCATAATAAGATATTTGGATTGCCTATCACAGGTTGGGACAGGTCCTTGGACCAGGCAGCCTTCAAATAGATGCAGATTTACTTCAAAGCTTTGAGGGACCACCTCAGTGGGGTGGCCAGCATGTATGTTGGGAGGGGGAGGGGGAAAAGAGGCTAGAAAGCTGTAGGCCATATTTTAGAAGAGTTGGGATTTCAAGGAATGCCACAGAGGGGCGTAGGTGTTAGATTGTGAGGCGTCCTGACAGTGAGGCCATTGAAAGATCTTACAGCTGTGGAGAGAACAGTAATATAGAAATATATCTGGTAAACAGAGACCTTTTCTCTCTTTAGAGAGCATCAGCTTATAATAAGCCCAACAAACAGCACCACCTTTCCACAAAAATTCAGAGAAAAGGATCTGGAGTCGGATGAACCAGACCTTAAGGAGAAAAGGGGTGGAAAGGATGAGAAGGGACTTGGCAAGGTTAGAGGAATGGTCAAATGTATGGCAGCTTAGATTCAATGCTAAGAAGTGCAAGGTAATGCACCTGGGAAACAAAAACCCAGGGTAAGAGTATACAATGGGGGGTGAGATACTAACAACAACAAAAATGGAAAGGGACCTGGGGGTAGTCATATCAGATGACCTAAAGGTGGGCAAGCAATGTAGAGGGCAGCAAGGAGGTCTGGGGGGATACTGGGATGCATAGGGAGAGGCATCACCAGTAGAAAACAGGAAGTTATTATCCCTCTGTACAGACAGCTGGTGAGACCCCATCTGGAGTACTGCATGCAGTTCTGGAGACCCAATCTCCGCAAAGACATAGACAGAATGGAAGCTGTCCAGAGGAGGGCAACTAAAATGGTGCAGGGTTTGCACTGGAAGACATATGAAGACAGACCTAAGGAGCTTAACATGTATAGCCTCAAGGAAAGGAGGGAGAGGGGGGACATGATAGAAACTTTCCAGTACCTCAAGGGAATCAACAAAGTCCAAGAGGGTAGCATCTTTCAAAAAAAGAGGTGTGCAAGAACAAGGGGGCACAATTTGAAGATAGAGGGGGCGGGCTCAGAGGTAATTTAAGGAAGCATTTTTTCACAGAGAGGGTTGTGGATGCATGGAACGGCCTTCCGGAGGAGGTTGTGGAGTCAAAAACAGTGGTGGAATTCAAGCATGCATGGGACAGTCATAAGGCAATTCTAGGAGGTGGGAGTAGGAAGAAGTAGGCTGCTGGTTAACTAGGATCTGCAGCTTATCCATAAGGTAGGGAAATGGGCAGACTGGGTGGGCCAAGCGGTCTTTATCTGCCGTCAAATTCTATGTTTCTATCTTTCTAAAAGGAAAATCGTGCCCAGGGGAAACAGGCTCTACCCCAGAGGGAGAGAGGAAGAGCAGATCAACTGCACAAATCCACCTTAGTAGCAGCTTACAATGAGGTGAGGTTCCTATCTGTCAACTCCAAAAGAGTTTGAGAATGGATTCCCACATAAGTAATCTCCGAGGGCTGGGGTCATGATGTTGCAAGACATTATGCCACATGGCAAAATCACACTGCCAATACTGTGCAATTTCTGTCATGAGGCACGTCTTTTTTCTGTGGGGCTCCACCCCCCACACTCCCCCGTTATGGGGGTTGTGCCCCCTAACCCTCCACTAAAGATTCTCAACTCTGATGGGGTCCAACTCAGGGATTGCACAAGTCGTAAACAAATAAAAGTATCTGGGACTGGGAATCAAACCCTGTCCCAGATGCAGCGTCTGGGTTCCTACTGCTGTGGCTCAGTCCTGTGAGCCATTGCAGCTGCTCGTCAGAATCCACTCCCAGCAGAGGTCATATCCTCTGCCTGGGAAAACGCTACTGGTGCAATACCACATACAGCAGTATATGTGGTATTGCACCAGTAGCAGTAATATACTGCGCTGTACCGGGTTAGCCATAATGTCGTACTCTATTAAGCGTGCAACATTATGACCCGGTAGGATCACTGAGGGCTCATGGGCAAACACCCAAGTCTGAAATTAACTGTTTTGGGAAGTGGACATTCAATGGGAGGACCAGAGTATCATCAGTATTTAGCTTGTACCCAGCAACCAACAAGAACTGGTGAAGTTCCTCTATGGCCACCGGGATCAATAAAACAGGGCATTCCAAATGAAGGAGAAGGTAGTCTGCATAAGTCGACAATGTAAACTGGGACCCTCACACAGAAATGCACTGAATATCTGGATTGCTGTGAATTTTATGGAGGAGGAACTCTAAATACAGGTTAAATAAAAGGGGAGAAAGGGATCATCTCTGCCTGGTTCCACATTGAAGAGAAACTGAGGCAAAGAGAACCCCATTACGTCTGATCTTCACCACTGGATTATGATAAAGGACCTGTATCCAATTGCAGAATTCATCTGGGAAACCAAACTTTTGAAGAGTAATGAACAGGAACGACCAGGAGATCCTGTCAAAGGCTTTTTCTGCATCCAGAGAGACCAACACTGCAGGATATCACTCTCCCAGAATGTGGAAATCAGATGGAGAATTTTTCGGAGATGGTCACTGGAGTGTATGCTGGCCATGAAGCCCACCTGCTCAGATGAGATCAAATGATCCCAAACCTGGATGAGATGGTTATCAAAGTCCTTGGACAGCATCTGTAAATCAGAATTAAGGAGATAAATGGGACAGTAATTACCAGGGAGAAGAGGATTCTTTCTGGGCTTGGGGATAAGGGAAATCCAGGCCTTAGTAAGGGAAGAGTCTGTCACTCCCAAGGAGAGAAGGTAATTGAACAGACTGGTCATCAGAGGGGTGAGGGTGTCAACAAATATGGAGTAAAAAGAATTAAGAAATCCATCTGGGCCTGGTGCTTTGTCCACTGGGAGATGGTCCATCAACTGACAGACTTCCTGCAGTGAGAGAGGGGTCTTGAGGATATCCTGCTGTTTTGGAGATAGTGAAGGCAGAGTAAGAGGGTTGAGATACTACTCAGTTTGCTGACTGGATGGTATGGGTACGGAAACATATAGAGAGCTATAAAATGAATGAAATGCATTAACAATATCCTTGGGGTGGGTAAGGACTGTAAACTGGGAAAAGCCTTGAGAGAATCAAGTTGCTTTAGATGGAGAGCAAGGCGTCTCCCAGCTCTTTTGCCTGACTCAAGATAGTGTAGTTTTGTTCACTGAAGCGCTGAGTCCACCTTCTCAGCTAAGATCCCATAATACTGTACCCGAAGCTCATGCAACCAGGTTCAGGAGACTACATTAGACTTGGTCAAGAGTGAGGATTCCAAAGCTCTGATGTGGGAAAGGAGCTCGTCCAGTTTCTGGGAATGACACCGTTTGAGTGTAGTAGACAGCCTGATGCACTCCCCCCTGACTGCACACTTGAGAACGGCACAGAGGGTATCTAAGGCCTATACCAAGTCCTTGTTCTCTCTTAGGAAGTTGGTAATGAAACCCTGGAAAACGTCCCAGGAAGCAGGATCCTTGAGAAGGTAAAGGTTGAAGTGCCAGATCCTATATGACTCCTCAAGGCTTTTTAGTAAGTGGTCCAACAATACAGGTGCATGGTCAGAAATTACCAGTGAGGCAATACTGAAGGACACCAACCCAGAAAGGGCATCATTACTAACCAGGAAGAAATCTATGTGTTAGTGTGTGGAGTGGGAAGCTAAGTAAAAAGTATATTGTCAGGTGGAAGGATAGAGAGTACGCTATGGATCAATCAAAGCCAGAGTATCCATAAGGTCATGCAGTCACCTTTGCCAAGGAGAGAGACCTTGCTGGGAGGTCACCGACTGATCCATGTCCATGTATAGGACCAAATTCCAATCACTGCTGAGGAGAATGGGTAAATGAACAAAAGAGGCCAGATGGGTAATGATGCTGGAAAAAAAATGTGGGGAATCAACATTGGGACTGTAAATGACACCGAGCATTACCTCAGTCAGACTCAGATGCCCATATGAAAATAAGAAGTGGCTCTCTGGATCCCAGACATCCTGAATGAGAAAAATGAGTATGCCTCACAAGTAAAACCACCACTCTTCTCCTCCTTTTGCTAGAATCCACCCCAAAGGCCTGCCCCACCCATTCCCTAGGAAAAAGAGTGACGTCCTCCCTACGGAGGTGAGTTTCCTGTAGAAAAACAACATTAGGATTAGATATTTTCAGATGCTTTAAAACCATGGCCCTTTTCTTTTTATTTTGATCCCCTTTGATGTTTCAAGTAGTGAACCTAAATGGCTGAGCCATGGGTTCTAACAATCGGGCAAATAAACAGACAGTCCCAACAGTAAAGAAGAGACCAAACCTGTAACCCAGCTGTGCTCTGAGCATAACCCACCCCCTACTATAAACAAAAAAAGATCTAAAAAAAACAAAACATATCATTAGCATGAACAATCCCCAAAATACACCCCAAAGCCCTCCAAATCCTCCCATCCCACCCACCCCTTGCCCTCCCTCCTCCCCAAACCCCCAACAATGAAACAGGTCATGTAATACCTCCCTACCCAAGCAACAACAGCAGGTGAAAAGTGAAGCTACAAAATAGGAATACAGAAGGAAATGCAACAATCAAACTCCAGCACCCGGCCAATTGCAAATATCGAGTCCCTCAGAACAATAAAATGAATAACAAGTGGTCACCCAAAAAGCATCTACTGATGCCTACTCCCCCATCACCCAAAACAGCAACAATCCCACGACCCCTGTTCCAGGTGACTGAACATCAACACCATGTCTGCCAGTGATGGGTGAGAGTATGCCCTATCATCCCCAGCCCCCCAGCCTGTGAAACAGAGTAGTAAACAGACACCTTTATTTCTGAAGAGTAGGAGAAACAAGCACAACTCTAAAATACAAAATAAATACAAGAAGTCCTCAAACAGCTAACGCACCATTGCTGTAGTTTAACAATGGTAACAACTGTAAACAACAAAACAAATGAGGTCCCCAAGGAGAAGCCCCCCAAAGTCCCAGCAAGCAACTTGTAAAAGATGCAGGAGGTGTGAGCAGGCCCATTGTAAGGAGACCAGCAAGAACCCCTGCCTGTAAACTTGTATGGTAGACAGACAGGGCTCTGATGTAAAAACAGCAGCGACCACTGGAGTATCACATATCAGGGGGATAGACTGTCCGGATCTCTGATCCAGTGTCCAGCCCACTTGAAGTGTCCCAAAAACAATCCACAACCGAGCCAAACTAAAATCATCTCCAGTTAGTACAAACAAGGTAGGGGCCCGACTGCAACATGTGGGCTACAAACAGAAAGAAACCTGCACAGTCCTTTAGCCCCTCCTAGATTCAGCAAAAGAAATTATAATGACACCAGTAACACAAACCTAGAATCCTGCCATGCAGGCTGTGGTGCCAGAATACACAAAGTCTTTAAACCCAGCAATATCCAGAAGACACAGTCCACTGGGAAAGGGTAGAAATAGGGGCCAAACAGAGAGAGAATTAAACATAGGTCCACTCAATAAATCAGAAGAATCAGCTCAGAAGCCAAAAAAGTCCGCCACTCATTTGAACAGATTGGGAAGTCTTTTGTGCAAATCTGTAGAAGCAGCCTCAGTAGAATCTTAAGTGTGCCAAATCCCCTCTAACAAAACTTGCAGAGTAGCAAGGTAACGCACCCTGAATTTGATGCTGGCAGGAATCAGCTTGGAAATGATGGGGTGCTGCACTGCTCTTTTTTGTCGCACCAAATGTGGTAGATCCTGGGCAATGTGCAGCTTTTTCCCTTCCCAAAGGACTTCCTTGAGATCCTGACAGGTGTTAAGAATGTGCTGCTTGTTGAGATAGTTTAGCAGCTGACATATGATGGGATGAGGAGGTGAGCCAGGCAGTGGTGTGGGGTGCAAGGATCAGTGTGCCCTTTCTACCACATACACTGGTCCAGTAGGAGATGCCACCGCAATTTTTTAAAAACATTTCTGGATAAATAATATGGCCTGGGGGTCCTCCGCCCCCTCCGGTAGCCCTAGTACCACCAAATTGTTCCTCTGGGACTGGCCATCAAAATCATCTAGCCAGTCCTTAGTCTTGCATAGACGCTGCTACAAGGAAGCTATCTCAGGGTCCTGACACTGCTTCCCATCCTCTATGGAGGAAATACATGTTTCTGCATCCCCCCACGCTGTGCAACAGACTTGATGGCTGAACTTAATTTCTTCTGCTCCTCTGTTAGAACGAGCAAGGAGCTTTGGAGGTGTGCAATCTCTGCCATAAATTTATCTTCAGTGAGCTCTGTGGCAGCAGTTAGAGACCAGCAGGTGCAAAAAGTGGTCAAGAGTCCAAGGAGTCTTCTTGCTCAGGTAAACTCTTCAAATAAAATGCATATAAATTGCAATAATTCACTGGAGAGGGGAAGAGAGGGGAGAAGGCATGTCTTTCCCTCAAGCTGCCATCATGTTACCAGTATTACCTCTTTCCTTCTGCTATCAATACATTTCCCAAAATATCCCAGCATCCTACTCACTTTGCTGCATGCCTTGTTGCACTGACTCAGTCTGATGGAGTCACTGATGATAACTCCAAGATCCCATTCTTCAGCCATCATTCTAAGTCTCACCCCACCCATCCAGTACTCTGTCCTTGGGTTCTTGTTCCCTAAGGGCATTACCTTTCATTTTTTGGTATTCAATTTTTAACTGCCAGACCTTAAACCACCCGTCTAGATTTTGTAAGTCCCTCTGCCTTCCCCTGATTCCCTTGCTTCTATCCACCCTCCCACAGAGCTTAGTGTCATCTGCAAAGAAACGTAAACTCCCCTGGATTCCCACTCCAATGTCACTGATGAACATATTGAAGAGGACTGGACCCTGGTCAGATCATTTGGTACCCCGCTCATGACCTTCCTCTCTTCTGATTTGACCCTGTTGAGAACAACCCTCTGCTGCCTCTGTTTTAGCCAGTAACCTGCCCCAGTTTACTGTGACCTTAACAGCACTCAGATCCTCCATCTTCTTCAGAAAGCATCAGTGAGGCATTGAGTAAAAAGTTTTGCTGAAGACAAAGTACAGCAAATACACAGTATGGACCCTATCCAATTCACTCATCTCCTACTCAAAGAAAACTATCAGGTGAATCTGACAATTCCTCCCTGCCATGGATCTGTGCTTCTAACTGTCTTGGAGACCATTGCCTTCCAAGTGGTCCATTATGTCCTTTTTGACCAGTGATTCCATTTGATTCCCTACAATAGAGGTAAAACTGACAGATCTGTAGTTCGTTGCTTGCTTCATGTCCACCTCCTTTCCCAGTTACCAAAGACTAAAATAAAAATTAAAAAATAAATGGAGCAGAACAATTTCTGGAACCAATCAATTCTTCAGAACTACCCCCATCCTTACTGAGCTGTTGCATTGACCTACTAGGGGTTCAGCAAGTACTGCTGCCAGCTCCCTGAGTAACCTAGGATGCAACCCATCTAGTCCCTTTTGCTTGTAAAGAATGGCTGCCTCATCTCTGCGACCACTTTAGTGGCTGTTTTAATGCCACTCTCTGGCTAGAGCCCACCATCCTCCATAGTGAAAACTGAACAAAATAATTCATTAAGGACAGCAGTCTTTAACCCATCCTCCTCTGTCACCCTACCCTCTCAGTTAGCCTTAAAATTCCCCCATCCTTTCATTATTTTCCCCCCAATATATCTGAAGAACTGTTTTCTCCAATTTGGACCCCCTCTGCAGTACACAGCTCTGTATCTGCTTTTGCCTCCCTAACAGCCCTCTTTGCCTCCCTATTTGTACGGTAAGTGTGTTTGGCATTCTGCCTCCCTTTGTTTTTCTTTATATTTAAAGAAGGCCTTGTCCAATTGTTTAACCAGGAGTGGCACAATAAGCTGAAAGCTTGTTTATAGGGGCAACCTGGGAGCACAGTGAAGTTAAGTGACTTGCTCAGGGTCACACAGTATGCAAGTGGGGGCTGTAGGATTCAAACCTAGGTCTCCAGATTTGCAGCTCAGAGCCCTAAACCACTGCACTATACCACCTCCCTTGGTGTTGGTCTAGGCCCTCATCACTTCCCAGACTCTTGCTAAGAGCCACAACAGTCTTTTGAATCTGTTCTTTTAAGTTACCGTTCTCATGTATAACTTAGATTCCTCGACAATGGCTCTCTTTTTTTCTCCCCATCTCTATTCCATCCCCCATGCCGTCCACCCAGACTAACTTTTTCCTGACCAGCATCCCCAGCCTGTTGAAGTCAGCCCTGCTAAAATTAAAGACTTCAGCTCATGACTGGGTCTTTGCAGACTCAAGAGCCAGTTCAAACAAAATGGCGTTATTGTTGCTTTTCCCAAGTGGCTCCCCTATTCTCCCAGCTCTTACCACCTCCAAGTTGGTGAGCACTGCATTGAGAATTGCAGTCTGCCTGTTGGGTTCCTTAATTAACTGTACCAGTAGATACTGCTGGAAGACATCTAGCAAGGCCTGACTTCTGGTTATCCTGGCCATTGAAACATCCCAATTGATGTCTGGTCGGTTCAGACTACCCACCACTATTACTTCCTTTTGCCACCTTCTTTCAAGTTCTTCCCTAAGCTCTCTGTCCCTCTCATCCCATTTCCCAGAGGTCTATAGATAAACACCAAGTGCACTTTCTTGTCTGAGGCTACCATGAGCTGCACCAACAGTGACTCTGTCTACCCATTACTACTCCTAATGCAACCATCTTCTACCACCTCAATGCCATGCTTGACAAAAAGGCCTACTCCTCCCCCACTACTTGTTCCTGTATCCCTCCTGAATATTGAGTATCCAGGGATCATCAGGTCCCAGTTATTTTTTTCCCAAAGTCCACATTTCTGTGATGGCCACAGTGTCCACCTCAGTGGCCTGCCTTGTGGCACTGAGGGCTGAGGTGCTGGATGCCACTCCTTGTGCTACGCTGATGACCCAGGTTCAGAAATGAGTCTGAGTTGTCAGTATCAGCTGGGGAGGGAAGGGCGGAAGCTGGATCGACCCACCGTATGGCAGCTCTCCAGTCCCTGGGAGGGTTCAGGCACTGCTCTATTGAGATGTGGTGCGGGAAGGGGAGGACACTATTAGGTGCTTGGCTGCAGCTGTGTGCTCAGCATGACTGCATACCTGGACTTCGGTCCTTTGTGCCGGCATCCTCAGAGGTGGGGATACAGGACCACATAGCTACTTCCACAATTATGAAAAATCCTGCCCTGCCACCCCATTACCATGCTGTATGATCACTGTGGGGGGGAGAGGAAGCCTGGATGGCTGGTATGCCACCACGGAGTCCTTGACGGCAGATGGGGACAAATAATATGCATTAAAAAAAAGGTCCACCTCAGTGTCCACCATCAGTGTCTAGAGCTAGCTGATTTTGTTACCAAGGCTCCTGGCATTAAGACAGCCCCCCCCTTTCATCTGACCCCTGATTCTACTCAGCTACTATTCTTGTGCTTTCCTTGTCCTCTTATCCTGTTGTTTTTCTTAGTGTTTGCATACATTGCATTCCTCCTCTCTAATGTCTCCTCATTTAGTCCTTTGAGGGCTACAACTCTCTTTGTACCTGTTGTGCTGCTACAGGCTAGCAGATATGGGGGAGAACTTGCTAGGATCCCCTTTCTCTCACCTGCCTGTGTGCTTTCCCTAGTCCCAGTCTCCCCCACAGTCAGCTTAAATGTCTGATGTAGATGTCAAACTTCTGCCACCGTGCTCAGACCCCTTATCTTGTCAGGTGAAGTCCATCACCCTTGAAGGGTCTCCTGTCCCAGCTGTCCCCCCAATCCCCAACAGAGTGGTACCCTTGTCCTGACCCTGTCTCTTAAGCCACCTATTAAACTCCTCTATTACATCACTTTTTATCCTATCCTTCTTCTCCTCCCTGTTCACCTACACAGAGATGCCTTTGGAAAAAGCCAGGGAAGCTGAGTGTGCTGCCAATCTATTCCCCAGTCTACCGAAGTTCCACTTCACCATCTCCACCAACTGGTTCACCAGATCATTGGTAACCACATGTGCCACTGCCCCCCCCAGCTAGACTTTGACTTTGATGGCAGATGAGGACCACTTGGCCCACCCACTCTGCCCATTTCCCTATCTACTGGATAAGCTGCAGATTCCAGTTAACCAACAGCCTACTTCCTGCAACCCCCCACTATAATTGCCTTATGTCTGTCCCATGTATGTTTGAATTCCCCCACTGTATTAGACCCCAAAACCTCTCCAGAAAGGCTGTTCCACGTGTCCACCACAAAAGAATTTCCTCACATTACCCCTGAGACATCCCCCTTCTAACTTTAAATTGTTCCCCCTTGTTCTTACGCATCTCTTTTTCTGAAACATGCTACCCTCCTGGACTTTGTTGATTCCCTTGAGGTACTTAAAAGTTTTTATCATGTCCCCCCTGTCGCTCCTTTCATCAAGGGTATACATATTAAGCTCTCTCAGTCTCTTTTCATATGGTTTCTGATGTAGACCCTGAACCATTTTAGTTGCCCTCCTCTGGACTGCTTCCATCCTGTCTACGTCCTTGAGTAGATGAGGTCTCCAAAACTGCATGCAGTACTCCAGATGGGGTCTCACCAACTGTCTGTACAGAGGGATAACCACTTCCCTTTTTCTACTTGTGATGCCCCTCCCTATGCATCCCAGTATCCCCCTGGCTCTCCTTACTGACTTCTCACATTGCTTACCCACCTTTAGGTCATCTGATATGATGACACCCAGATCCCTTTCCATTACTGTTGTTGTTAGTACGTCCCCTGCTATTGTGTACTCTTCTCCTGGATTTTTATTTCCCAGGTGCATTACTTTGCACTTCTTTTCTTTGAATCTAAGTTACCATATGTCTGACCATTCCTCCAACCTTGCCAAGTCCCTTCTCATCCTTTCTACCCTCCCTTGTGTATCAACTCTGTTACAGATCTTTGTGTCATCTGCAAAGAGGCATACCTTTCCTTCCAGACCCTCTGCAATGTCACCTATAAAGATGTTAAAGAGACTGGACCCAATACTGAGCCCTGAGGTACTCCATAGTATCCCCCTTTCTTCAGAATGTGTTCCATTCTTCATTACCTTCTGTGTCCTGTTGTAGCAGCCAGTTTCTACTAGGCTACCACCCTGGGACCCATTCCAGGCTGGCTAACTTGATTATTAATCTTTGTGTGGGACTGTGTCAAATGCCTTGCTAAAGTCTAGGTAGGCCATATCCACAGCCCCTCTCTGGTCTATTACTTTGGTCACCCAGTCAAATAAATTGATTAACTTCATCTGACATGACCTTCCTGCTGTGAATCCATGCTGCTTTGGGTCCTGTGCCCCGCTGGCCTCTAGGTACTGAACAATTCTTTCTTTCAGAAGTGATTCCATCATTTACCCCCCCCCCACTGAGGTCAAACTAACAGGTCTGTAGTTTCCTGCTTCTGCCTTGCTCCCAAGTTTGTGAAGGGGAATCACATCTGCCCTCCTCCAGTCCTCAGGTACCACCCCATCCTCCCATGATTTGTTAAAAAGTGTGGTCAGTGGTGTCACTAGGTCCTCCCTTGGTTCTTTTAGGATTCTAGGGTGAATCCCGTCAGGCCCCACTGCTTTGTCCACCTTGAGTTTTAGGAGTTCTTTCAGGACTCTTTCTTCTGTAAATGGACTGGTGTCAACCCCACTACCCAGAGTGCTCTATTGTTTGGTTTAGGTAACTCCTCCTCTTCTTCTTTTGTGAATGCTGAGCAAAAGTATTCATTCAGTATCTCTGCCTTTTCACTGTCTCCCTCTGCCCACCTCCCTCCTCCTTTATTAATCTTCACTATCCCTCCCTTAACTTTCTATGCTCCCTAATGTATCTATAAAAGGTTTTATCCCCCTTCTTAACTGAGTTGGCTATTTTTTCCTCGGTTTGGGTCTTTGCTTTTTTGACTGCCTTCCCTACTTCTTTCTGCTTTAATTGATACAGTTACCTATTGTGTTCCATCTGTGATTCCTTGTATTTTTTGAATGCAGCCTTTTTCTCCTTAACCTTCCCAGACAACTCTTTTGAGAACCATAGTGTTTTTTTTATTCCTCTTTGTTTTCTTTATTTGTTTCACACAAAGGCTTGTTGCCTCCATGATGGCAGTTTTGATTTTTCTCCATTCATCTTCCACCCTTCCTTCCTGGCCATTTGCTAATGCATTCCTCAGGTATTCACCCATTATGCCAAAGTCAGCCCTTCTAAAGTCCGGTATCCTTGTCTTTGTATGGCTTGTCTCCATGGTTGTGTTTATCGTGAAGCACACTGTGCAGTGGTTGCTTGTTCCCAGATGTCTACTGACTTCTAAATTTGTGATCCTGTCTCCATTTGATAGTACCAGGTCTAATATTGCTCCTTCCCAAGTAGGTTCCACCACTAGCTGTCTAAGGCATGCCCCCTGTAGGGCATCGAGAATGACCCTGCTCTTGGATGTGGCTGCAGTACATGTCATCCAGTTAGCATGTGGCATATTCAGGTCCCCCATCTACAGTATCTCCCCTTTCTTAACCATTTTGAGAATGCCCTCTATCATTTTCTTGTCCATTTCCTCCCCTTGAGACAGGGGTCTGTATACAACCCTGTTCAGATTGTGATGCCATTCCCTGTCTCCAAGGTGACTCTGAGTGCCTCTTGTCCTCCCCCTTTAATTTTTAGTTCTGTCACTTTGATCCCTTCCCTTATGTAGAGAGCTACTCCACCTCCTCTTTTACCCTCCCTGTCCCTTCTGTAGATTGTGTACCCTGGTATGTTGACATCCCAGTCATGGTTCTCCATGTACCATGTTTCTGTGACTGCCACAATATCCAAGTGTTCCTCTTCCATCAGGACTAATAGCTCTGGAAGCTTGTTTCCCAGACTATGGGCATTGGTACTCATTGCTCTCCATTTAATGTTGGCGTTATCCTTTTTTACCCCATCCCTTCTCTTATTGCCCATGTCTATTTTTCCATTTACCCCTGTCCTGCCCTCTGTCAAGCTCTGTACCTCAGTGTTTACCCTACTACCTGCCATGTTTTGTGGGGGGAAGCTTGAACTTTCCTGTTTCCTATCAGCACCTCCCCCCCCTTGGCTAGTTTAAAAGCTTGCCAAGGAAGCCTTTAAACCTGTCACCTATGAGCTTGTTTCCCCTTCCTGGAAAGATGCAGACCAGATGCTCCCATGCTCCCTCTTCACCGTCCTCGCTATCATTTCTAAATACTAGATGGCTGATGCACCAGGAAGGCACCAGAAAATCTCCCTCCTGACCAACCCTGACCACCACCTTCTCTATCCCCTGATCATTGTCTCCCTGAACATGAAGACTCTCCTTGTTGACTTGCTTCCCTTGGATGACATCACTTTGTCCTATCTTTTCCAATTGACTGACTCAGAGTTCACCACCAATAGAAACAGGTGCCTGAGCCTCCTCCAGTGGTCTGAAGCAGTTCACTGTCTGGATGGTGCTGGGCTGGATAACCTTGTTATGGCTATCCCTGCTGCCCCATCTCCTCCCCACCACTCTCCAGCCCCCAAGACCAGTGGGTCTCTGGGAGAGTGAGAATGTAAGGGTTGGGCTCCGATTGGGCTGTTGATGCAGCTGATCTATTTCTACCCTTGCAGCCACTAGCTGAGCCTGGAACTATGCTATGGGCCTGCTGATGGGTAAGTGCCCCTCCCTCCAGAGCATATCCCTGGAGAAGAGTGCTCCTCAGCTACCAGAGCTGATTGCCTTCCCTGTGAAGCCCATCATTATACAGGCCTATGAATGAGGCAAAACCTAGCTGATGTAGATTTCCAACAGCATATGTATAGTTTATAGCATGTGGTATTCACCAGGCCAACTGTATGATATTAAACAGAAGTCAGCAAGCTCAGTAGCTAGAGTACAGGTAGATAGATAGATAGATAGATAGATAGATAGATAGATAGATAGATAGATAGATAAAACTTTATTTTTCTTTATACAGGAATACTAGTCATTAGGATTAATGCAATCCTGTTCACAAGACAGTCCTGTTTGTCATTGTCCTTAAGTTACTCTAAAACATTATAAGACATAACTACATCATAAACAATACATCTTACAACAAATACAGTTAGAATTATCTAATAGACAGCCCTGTCTATAAGATGACTAAATTAGCTTGTAGTGCATACCCATGTAGGGTGTAGATGTACTGCTCATCTATGATGCAGAAAACAGAAATATGAACAATTTTGTAGTGCTCAGCCATAAAAGATGTAGCTGTAAGGCTCAGCTATAGCACAAAATGGGGGTGAAACCCTCGTAGTGCTCCATTGAATACTGATGTAGCTGTAAGGCTTTAGTATAACAGGAAAAAAGTCTATCAAATTACACCATATAGCAGTAAGTACAACTGTAGCAAAAACAGCCCACTCCAGTAATCAGCAGTGCTAACCCAGGAAGGTGGTAGCTAGGACCTAGCTGTTGACACTCAACAAACAATGCAATTAAATTTCTTGTAACAGTTTTACCTGTAATACAATGGACAGAGTTCCTGGCTGCTACCTGCCTCCTCTGGTTGACTCCCCTGCCTGACTCTCTTGATTTACTTTGTGCTGCAGTCCTTAGCATGGAGGTCTGCAATCCCTAGAGCTACTTGTAGAGTGAGAGGTTTAAAATGAATCTGGGGAAAACCTGACCTGCTTTCTCAGGTCAGAGGTCCCTCCAATTTAGCTGTCTCAGCTGGCTGCAAAGTGAAAGAAAACGGGGAGCTTTAACAGGCTCTGCCCCTCTTCTCTCCCTAATGTGCTGCTTTTAGAAGCAGAATTAAAATGGATCTGGGCAAACTTGACTCTGCTTTCAAAGTTCATCATAGGTTCCTTCCATTTAGCTCTCTCAGCTAGCTGCAAAGTGAAATGGAACAGGAAGTGCTTTAGCAGGCTCTACCACTCTACTCTCTCTAACGTGTTTATTTTAAAAGCAGAATCAAAATGGATCTGGGTTTTTGCCTGCCTAGTTGTTTATTTGTGTATGTGGATGACCAGTAGGTTTTATACGGTTCTGTAATACTATGACAAAAGCCAATGATGTTTGTCTTGGGTTGACTTGATAGTGTAGTGGTGGTTGTGGTGGGTGTCACTTGCCATGCCAGTGACCCTGGTTCACATCCTCAGGCAACAGCATCAAACTGGGATGGAAGGAGGAGGACAGAGAATCCTAAAGGACAAGCTCCCTCCTTCAAGAAAGTGGGCTGTGACCCTCACTGCAACACTGTTACTTGAGTGATCCCAATTTAGAAATACTGCTGGCAAGCACATAGGGATGGTGGGACTGCATTTGCAGTATGTCAGGCTCAGTTTGATGAACTCATGTCCCTGTGTATCTGTTGGCATAGTTTAGTGTGAATACCAGGAAAATGGAGTGGGCCAACTGTTTGATAACACCCTTCTTTCCCCATCTCTATGTGGGTGTGCCAGAGCCAAAGGGCCTGCCTAGACTATCCTCCAGCCACTAATCAGGTTCATAGCAATGCTTCCCATGCCAGTGTTTGTGAGTCCCACTGCAGAAGGTAAGTTTCAGGGGAAGAAAGGATTGGATGTCAACAACTAGTTGATGTCTGGGCCCCAGTTCAACCATTCAGATGAAGAGGACTAGCACATGTAGATTGCAGAAGGAGAGTTGATCACCTAGGTAGGACCATACACTAAGGCAAAGCTGTTACAATAGTATAAACTGGCTTGGTAATTCCAATCTTCTTGGCCTGCATAATACTGGATATCTTGTACTCTTCCTGAATCTGTTATATATAGCAATTCAGAAATATTTTAATGCAAGATTAGAAAAGTACATGAAAGATAAATATGTCCATTACTGTGTGATGCCATGGCATAGTGCTATGTGGACATTAATATGTTCTGCTGTCTTGATGTAGCAAGTATTAAAATTAAATACTGTATCAAGGACTACAGCTGTTTTTAGCCATGGTGTGTGTGTGTGTGTGTCTGTCTGATACAATATTGCATCCAGACTAAGATTTAAAACTGTTCTAAAATCAGTAAAGTGCATGTTTAGTCAACATTATCTAGCCAGTTTTTGATACAATATGAAGTGTGTGTGTGTCTGTCTGTCTGATACAATATGATTGTATATGATTACAGGGCTGCAACATAAAATGAATGTTTCTCATATTCATTGTATTGGACAGGATGACATTTTGAACTGTACCCATGAAAAAGTCAATGTAGAACTTGAAACCAGCCATGTGGAGCAAATTAAGAACATATAGGACCAGTATGAAGAGATCCTTGCAGGTAATACAAGAGCAAAGTCTTACTTCATGCCGTGCTAGTTGTTGAGGAAAAGTTATCCAATTTTTGTAGTACCAATAGCCTTTACACTTGTGTGTCATCTCATCTCAATTGCCAAAACTCCATTTTCTTTGGTCTACCTAAATCTTAATTTTGAAGATTTCAGTTTGTCCAGACAGTTTTCTGCCTTCCTCTTCCCATGCCACAAGAAGTGTGACCTTGGTACTTCCTTTCTTCTTGGCCTGAATGGCCTCCTGACCCACTGTCTGGATCCACTTTAACATGTGCCAAGTTTTCACATTTTATCAGGTTATTTGCTAAGACTAGTCCAGTTTTCTGATACAGTATGTAGTATTGTGTCCTTTATATGGTGAACAACACTAAACCAGATATTGCACAGTATACACATTTCATATAACTTTTGTCACATTGCATTGCACTGAAGAGCTTTCCTTGTTTTTTGCATTTGTGGCAAAATTAAATATTTTGCCATTACAGTTAAACAAAATACTTTATTTTTCTGGGTCAGAGAATTAATAAAAAAAGAATACACTCTTATTCTTGATGCTTTTTGTAATACCTCTGGTCTGGTTACCAGAAGTTGCTGTTACCAAAGTAGGGAGGCCATGCAGAACTAAATCTGTATACATAGATATGTGAAATTTTATCATGACTGACAGACATCCGGGCATGGAAAGTAATTGCTTCCAGAATCACAATTTGCTTTGGAAAGGATTCCTACCAACAGTCTGTGGGATCTATCATACACTGTGGTAAGCTTTCAGTACTTGACAACTTCTAGGCATTTCCCCAACCTGTTTAACTAGTCACTGATGGCATCACATGGGCCAAAACTCAGAAATTACCAGAATGTTTCCAAGTTTCAGACATAGAAAGTGCTGGCTAATGCTGTTCTGTGATCAGCAGCATCCAGCAGAAAGGAACTGGAGAATGACAGGGCCAAGACTGAGAACTGCCATTGCATCAGAGTGTGAGCTCCTTATCTTGACCTACGCAGTGTGATTATGATGGAAACTCATAGCCATAACTGGATGCCCACTAAGCCATTTAGACACAGTGTCATATAAATTAGCCCACCAGCAAGTGAGGCATTTCTGCTGAGATAAACAAGTGCATAATAATAAAACAGTGTAACTTACTGGTCGATTTTCTCCATCTCAATCATGCATTACATCAAAGCAAAGCAACACTTTTTTTAAAGTGCATTTCACTATAGCATTAGTCATGAAAGGTTTCTCACCCTTAAGTCTACTTCTTTTATTCATACATTCTAAGATAACTCGTCAGTTATCCTAGGTAGTCTTTTTCCAGGAAACATTACCAACACATATATTGTTAGTACAGTAACTAGCTATTAATGAGTTATTTTGCAAAGAGCTAATTATAATTGGCATGATTTGGGGCCTTTCAGTGGAAAAATTCAAATCCTATTTTCCAAGCACCCTTATGATTTATTGTTGGAGGGAAGTGCACTTCAGTGGACTCTCTACATGTGATGCAAATCACAAGATGAAAGGTAATTTTGTGCTTTTAAAGCTCATGGATGAACAGTGCATGTCAGATTAGAATTACTACTATGAAATGACAATGAACAAGTTAATAATGAAAAATGATTTATCAATTTCACTGTATGGAAGGTGCTTCTTAATCTATCTTAATTAGGCCTTTCTGGAAGGACAGTTAATCAGACATCAAATCAAATGGAAAATACTGTGGTTACTTACATGCCATTGTCCTCATCAAGGTGTACAAGAACAGACCTCTGAAATGTATCTAAAGCATCTGCCAGTGATAATCAATGATCAGCCTGTTAAGCTTGGGATCAGTGTTGCCTGTATTTCAAAAGAGCGACTGTACTATAGTGATAAATTAAAATCAGAAACTAACATGAAATATCAGAAAAGTGAGTTTCCTTTGCACAGTAAAACAAATGTTAATTTACAGAAACAGCAGAGGTGATATCATTTTTGTTTTAATTATTATCAGCAGAGGCACTCCCCAGAGAATATACCTGGCTAAAAGGAAACTGGGTGGGGCACTGGCAACCTTTGATGTGTGACAACAATAAAGATACACACTAAAACTTCTGGGTACCACCTTTATTATATAATTCTGGCAAACAAGAAATGCCTGACCCCTGTGTCATGGAGACCAAGAATAATTTTGGAATTAAAACAATATCACTGTGCTTCTAAAAGACAACAGTTTCTGAAAGTATTCCTGGGCAACTACTGGAAGGAACTAGGATTCTCATTCTTTATTTTTTTGTATGTAAAGATTTCATTAAGTTTCCGTAAGAAGAACGTCCTTAACAAATGGGTAACAAACAGCAACAATTGCCATCCTAGTCATTGAAGTTCCCCTTGGAAATACAGTAAACATTTCAAAATATAGAATATGTACAAAGTAAGTGATTTGATACCTTTCATTGATCAAATAAATGATTTACAAAACACAAGTTTTCATGCTACAGTACATAGTGCCCTTCTTCAGGTCATGCCAGTTTCTTCAAATACACAAACTTAAACACATTGGGTAGAACTGATAAATAAACCTTTACATATGGGTGTGACAGTTCTGTTAATAGCGAGGTAAATAATTGGATATGAGGATAGACAAAAAAAGGCAGTATTTAAATACTACTGGCTATAAATCAGATTAGAGATGTAGGCTCCTCTCCTTGGGTGAAATGTGACAGCAGGAGGCTATACATTGTTAAATGCTTATGTTCTAAGAGCCTCCTTAAAAACAGGTGTGTGTGTGTGTGTGTGTGTGTGTGTGTGTGTGAAGAACAAACATCACTTATGTATATATCTATGCTGCAGAAACACACATATCTACAAGAACACAACAGGCAAACAGTGTGATCAAACATACAGTATAAATAAAACCATGTTAATGTATAATGCACACCAAAAGTACAGTATGTATCAAATGTAAGAAAAATGTATATACATGTACTGTACAAAACTGTAAATTCATGCACAGGAAAAGCACATGCATCTGAAGAAAGGGAAAAGCCAGTTGTCAGTATAGATTTTGTCATGGCCTTGAAACTAAGGGCTACATTCAGTCCATTATGTTTAGTGTTCAGAAGATAAATAAGCCTGAGCTCATAAGATTGCCTTTCTTGTGTATTTTGAAGTGACCTTTGAGTACCAGGACAGAGAGATCAAAGATGGTGTGATCAAATTGAGGTACATGTTGTCCCAATGGTGTCCCAGTCTTTTTTTTTCATTTATCTTGTGCCTGAGTGAGTTCATTCAGGTGTGAATGGGTTATAACAAAGGTGTTTCAGTCTTTTCCCCCTTTATTTTGTGCTTGAGTGAGTTCATTCAGGTTTGAAAGGATTGCCCTGTTTCCCTCACATAGCCTGTATGTGGACACTTCTTGCACAGGTTGTAACTGGCAACATGTTGGGATCCACATGAATAACTCCTCTGTATGATGCCAGGATGCTGTAGAATTCAGTTCCATGGTTTAACTTCTCACAAAGTCTCTCTCTTCTGGAGTTCAGGAAGTCCAGAGCCTGCACCTAGATTGCAGTTTTGTAAATCTAGCACAGCTTGTTATTTGCAGTCCACCAGGGGGGTTGCAGTGTTCACCTCTTGGAACACAGCTCAGTGCTTACATGCTTCTCCTCTCAGGACTCAGGCTATACTCACAGTACTGGACTTCTGCTCTAAGGACTCTGGATGAATTGACCCACTGAGCCCTCTATAGCCTTTTGTACTAGTCAGTAGTCATCTGACATTCACTCAAAGGCCAAAAGTTACAAATTATATACAAAAAAATACACATAGATAAATTACAAAATGTTCCATTAACAGCAAGTCAGAGAAAATATTTACACAATGCTAGCTCCCTCCCACAGATATTTATAAAAATATAGGCAAAAGTAACATATAGCAAAACAACTCCAGGCAGGAAGTTCCTTCCCTACAAGCAAGAAAGTTCCCTTTTTTGACAATTCAAATCCAGTCTATAAAAAATAGGAAAGCTGAGGCCCTCCCACCATAGGAATGACAGGGAAGCAGTCATGGCTGCCAACTGGACAAGACCCAAAGTCCTAAGTAGAAATCAACCCCCATCTCTGGTAAGAAAACATTTACTTTTAACACATTAGCGCACATAGGAAATGTTGCTGTTGACCTCATCTCAAGTTTGTATGCATGTGAGGCAATGGGGCATAGAACAAACAGGTGAGTTAAGCACATTTGATATTAGTAACCTAAAATAGGCAGGTGGGTTTTGGGACTTGACTTCGGTCATTTTGTTAAATGGAATTAATTCACATTGTTTCACACACAATAGTGTGGGGACCCAGAGGTTGAAGCAGTACTTTTCTGTCCATAAACTCTCAGCTAAGAAACCTTTTTTTTCCATTTTGAGCTATTTACCAAAATATAATGGTGCTCTCATGGCTTCACATCTGCTTTCCCTCTCCTGTAGCGATGGGCAAAATTTGCCCTTTAATTATCTGATTTACTTGGTTACTTGGTGGATTGAGACAAAAGGAGGCCAAAGGCCCATCAAGATTGTCTCACTGTTTAGTGGGTATATTATTTATTCACTGATTGAATGATAAATTTGTCTAATTCATGTTTGAAACTGTCAAATGTCTGGACATTTGCTAAATACTCTAGTAATAAGTTCCACAATCTAGCTGCTCTAATACTGGAAAAAAAAATTATCTCTTTTGTTTGTGTTTGCCCTTGGGACAGTAATTTGTTTACTGTGTGACCTTAGATGTATAGTTCTCCCATTAAACTGAAGACCAAACTGTTTCATGGGGACTGGATCTTTTTATATGTTATATAAAAATAACAGGTCTCCTAAACTCCTCCTTTTCTGTAGACTGAACGTACTCAATAGTTTGAGTCTATTATTGCAATTAAATGAACCCATTCCACTAATCATTTTTGTTACCCTCCTTTGTGTTTTTTCTAACAAATGAATATCCTTCTTCAACTGGTGGTTTTCCAGAACAGGAAACTATAGCCAAGATGGTGGATTACAATTGTCTTGTAAAATTGCATGATACAATGTGAATCTTGTGAGACAAAGGAACGCTTTATTAAGTGTATCAGATTATTTGCCTTTCCAGTGACTAATGTACAGTGGTTGGTAGAAGTTACTCTGTTATTAATAATTATTCCTAGATTCCTTTCTTTGTTTACCGATTTAAGCAAGATGTTGTTCATATAGTAACTACACCTAGGATTAGTTTTACCATAATATAATACTATACATTCATTAGGATTAAACGGCATGTGGTTAGTACTTGCTCACTTTTGAATGGAACATAAGTCATTGGCCAACAAGTATCCATTTCACCTCCTAAAGTGGTGTCATCTATGAACTTTGTTAGCTGGTTGTTTATATTTTTACTCATATCAGTAATAAACAATCCAAATAAAACTGGTCCCACCACTGACCCCTGGGGAACACCACTACCAACACTTCTGTCACTAGACTGTTTTCCTGATATTTTCACTGTCTGGGATCGTTCAGTAAGCCAGCTTGCAATCTATTTCATATGTATGTATTTATTCCCATGTTGTTAAGTTTGGCAACCAACGCAGCATTAGGCACAGTGTCAAAGGCCTTTTTTCAAATCTAGCATAATTACATCATATGGCATCTTATATCCATACTCTTACTGACTTGTTCATAAAACAAGATAAGGTTGGTCATGCTAGATAGGCCTTTCTTATACCCATGCTGTGATATATCTTCCAGTCCTAACATAGTAATTTCTGTTTCAATTATTTATTTTAAGAGCAGTTACATTAATTGAAAACATATGGGTGTTAGTCTGATTGGTCTATAGTTCCCGACATGGCTCTTATTACCCTTTTTATGAATAGAGACTTCCACCACTTGGCTTCAATCAAGCGATACATCACCAGATCTCATGGGTGCACCAAACAAGATTTCAAGGAGATATGCCAAGTGTTCAGCCATAGATTTTAAGAACATGGGATGTATTTTGTCTGGCCTAGGTGAAGTGTTACCTTTAATGATATTTAATTAATTCAAGATCTCATTCATTTCAAAACATATTGGAGTGTGAATGGGATTTAACAGGGTTAAATTAATCCCATTGTCCTTCACAAAAAGTGAGCAAAGGTATTTATTGAATACCTGCAGCACCTCACTAGGATCAGAAATAGTTGTGTTATTATCCAAGAGCAGACCAATCATGTTTGTTACAGCTTTGATTTTATTGATATATGCATAGAATGCATTATTATTGTCCTTTGTGTATGATAATCTATGCTCAAGGTTTAATTTCTATTTCCTGATCATTTTTTGAAGATTGCTTAGATCAGTTTTATATTTATATTTATTATGGTCAGATGGATTAATCTTGTACCTTGTATATGATTGCTTTTTTTCTGTTTATTTGGCCCTGTATACATTTAGTAAACCATGGGGGTATTCTTCCTTTATTGTTGTATTTTTTGCAAAGTGGGACAAATTTGTCTTCTAAATCCTCCATTACTCCTTTAAGAGTTTCCTAGATACTATCAACTTTGAGATCAGTTAGTAGAATATCCTAGTTAATACTGGACAATGCATCACTGATGGATTTCCAATTGGCATGCTTATAATCTTTAAAGACATCTTAATTTTTCCAGGAGCATTTTCTTGCTAATAAGGAGGCTGTAACCATAAAATGGTCGCTGGATGCCAAGAGACTATGAGCACAAACATTAGAAATTTCATTATCTAGATTTGTGATTATTAAATTCAAGGTATTCCTGTCTCTTGTAGGGCAGTTTACATGTTGATCTAGGCCATTAGAGTTTATGGTATAAAGAAGGTCTCTCTCAAATTCTGAGGATCCCTGCAGGTATATCCAATTAATGCCATGAATGTTAAAATCCTCACAAAGTAGTACATCATCTAGAGTAGATGCATATTCTGTTTCTTGCAATAGTGACATATTATAATCCATGGTGCTGGCTGGCAGATGATAACACCTTCAAAGTATCATTTTCCTCCTATTAGTGAATTTAAGCTCCAACCAGATGGTCTCTGTTTGAACTGTCCCAAAATGTCTCAGTTACAACAGCAATGACAATAGACATTCTACAAAGTTTCATGAAATTTCATGATATGTTTCTTGAAACTCTTTAATCGGCCATAACTTGGTCAGTTTTAAATTGGTTCTAACTAATTCAGTTGTATTGCTAGAGAGCTGTACTTTGGCACACAAATGTTTGTAAGAGGCCCTAGATAGATGCCAAGTAATGTATCATTTGGACGAGGTGTGAGGAAGTTACAAGGGGCTTCATGTCTTGCGTTTATTATTTATGTGAACATTTCCAGAAATAATTCTGTGCTTACAACTTAACCACCTTTGGAGCTAGATAACTGAAAATGTATATGTATACTTCCTTGAAAGAGTCATAGAAACTGCTAAATAGAAAGGTAACTAGTTATGTAAATTATAAGTTACAGGAGTTCAAATTTGCTAAATTGTGTGTACATTTGTAGCTCCACTGCTGCTCCAGGTATACACTCAAGATTTTGCATGCATACCAAACCAAATATGTACTAAAATGTAATTAAGCTTGATAAATTTCACTTTGTAGGTTAAAATTTATTGTGGATACTTTAGAAATTACTAATTAGCAAAATATGCTAAACAAATTCTGACACATGCTAAGTAATGCCGCTAGAATTTCACAAGCTGAATTTAATGTTCACTGTGTATTCATCACTCCTTAATCATATTACCTACACTAGAATCATGGGCCTTCAATACCCCTCTAACAGTTCTGCAACAGTGATGCCCAGCATCGTGCTCCATCATGACTAAAGATAGCCAGATACTTCTGTCACACTGGCCTAAGTCACATGGTGCCAATGTTTTCAAATACTAAAATTATACATTGTCATCTACAGGGTTGGTAAAGAAACAGCAGGTGGCATTGTACAGAAGCAATGCCGCATGTGCATGTGCTTCCACAGGCCATTGTCAGTGAGTTCTGCTGTTAACTGGCATATTGCAAGGATTCTGGCTAGTGCACAGTGATGTCCATGACTATTCTTCATGGTTCATCACTCAAGATAGTGACCTGACACTTGGCACCACTGTACTTTTATTATGGAGCCTTCTATACTACCTTATTGTCACTTTACCAAACTTTTACCTTCCTCTACAATTGCATCTTAAGTGTATGAATGGGTAAAATGTATGCACATGACTTTGACAATAGTATCACAACATTCCACAATTTCACAAAAGCTGATGATATTCAACTTTATTTACTGATGTTATTTTGCAGTCTTTGGCTGCTTATAACTTGGACAGCCTTTAAGCAAGAGATTAGAGAGCTGACACACAGCATGTTTTTTCCCATATTGTTTTTTTTCTCCTAGCCAACAACTCATCTCTCAGGGATATACCCTGTTCATAGGGATAAATCCTGATCTGTCCGAATTCAGCCATCATTCAGTTCACTACTGGGTTTTTCTCCAACATTTGGTCTTTCCTTTCATCTCCCCTGGTGGGGGTAGGGCCTCTGTCAGTCTTGCATAGCCACAGCATTCCCTGCACCAGGAAAAAGCTCCCTGTCTCAGCCACAGGGGTCACTTTGTTGGTGGAATCTGATACCAACCCTCCCCAACCAAGATGCACTGCCAAGGGCAGCTGTCTCAGCCATGGCCTGCCTCTTGAGGTGACTTCCTGGGCTTGCTTTCTAACCCAGGTTGTCAGCGTTGCAGCATGAAACTCTGCTGGGCCATGCGGGTTGCATTAAGGCATGACATTTAGGGTCAATGAACCAAATAAAATTGGTAATATTTCATTCTAATTTTGAAATTTTGGGAGCTTAAATTTCTGCAGTTTGAATAATTGTAAAAGAAATGAATTTATTGAGGCTTATTACTCAGAATGAAGGCTTAGTAATCTGACACCTTTGACAATATAAATATGCACCTTGGTACATTTCTGTATGGACCTTGGCAAAGTCAGCATACCAAATTTGGTGCACTTTGGACAGATTAGAGGGAAATAACTGAAATCACAATTTTGGTGAAATTTCACAAACTTCCATGGAAGTGAAATCAATATTTTTCCAGAATTTTGCTGGCAGAAGATACAGTAAATTTCCCTCAGCCCGACTCTCCTGCCAGCTGCTATCTGGAAGGGAAGTGCACCTTTAGCCATTTTCCTATTTTGTTTAAGTACAACATGGTGCTCCCCGTTTGAGCTGAACAGAACTGTTGAAGATTTTGTACTTGCTCATATGCATTTTTATAGATGAGCCCAGGCATTGTCTGCTTGTTCCTTGTATGTCTCATTTCTTTTAATTCTCTTTTCTTTATGACTCACTTGAGGGGTTCAGTGATACACAATATGTTACTTCAGTAAAATGTTATGCTTGGAGGAACAGAACAAACTTCTGCATTGGCAGCTGAATTCATTTACAGAAACAAGTTGCTCCTAGGAGTGAGGCACACAAAGAAAGAAAGAAAAAAAATAATAATCTTTTAATATTGGAGGGGGGGGTGGTTGATTGATGCTTCTGTTCCTGCTGTAAAGCATTATAGGGAAGTTTAATATTAACTGCCCCAGAACAATTTTTCTAGCTATCCAAAGGAAGCAAAATGTAAAAGCAAACATTTTTTACATTCTTCCTATAGTGCACTTCCACAGATTTTCCGATAAGGTAGTCATCTCTGGAGACCAGTATATCTGCTGCATTCTTAGGAGCAAGGTAACTGAACACAGTGGAAAACTAGATAGAAGAAGATGAAAAAACACTGTAATAGTGGCCAGCTAGCAAGGTACAGAGAAATACCAAAGAACGGAATATGAAGTGCAACAGACCCACAGAGATGAAGATAAGGCAAACAAAGTTTATTCACCTTTTAGGGTTCACTTTATGCCATGGATATCCCTAATTTGGCACCATGGGGGAAGCTCCAAGGAATCAGGGCTGCTCCAAACATCATTACAATTTTCTAACTGGGACAGGGTCCTTGACCCTATTGCACTCCCACAATGCCCTTGACCACTATATCTAAATTCATTATGATGGGAAAAGGAAAAATGCAATGTGTGTCATACCTGCCTTCTGCATATCTCTGCATAATGCATATTACAAGATCATAGAAAAAATTATTGATAGCTGTACTGAACCCTTTTTACCAAAATTAATCCACGAGGACCAATCTAAATTTATGTCCGGGCACTTCCCTAGAAGAAATATCTGAGGCAGACACCAAATGTGGCATGAAATAGAAGGGAGACAAAAATAGGCACAAGCTTACCTACTCATGATGGATGCTAAAATGGTTTTCAATGGGGTAGAATGGTGCTTCATGTTTTTCAATCTTTAAAGAAACTTACAGCTGCAAAGTACCCACTGGATCAATGCTTTATATCACAAACCAAATTTACAGACACTCACCAATAACACTTGGGATAAGATCTTTAAAATCCCTGCCTTGACATAGGGGCAGTTTTCAATTTTGGGCTCTGCTGACATCGGAAGAAAAGTTCCAAAATATTTGATTGGTATTTTCAAATATTTTGATGCATTTGCAACAGTTTACCTGGTTTATAATAGAACAATGATGCATACATATTTTTGGAGTACAACTTCCAGTACTTGTGACAAAACATTAGACAACATTTTCTGTGGCCTAATGTTTTGATGCAAATAACGTGATTGCACTAGAACTATGATGAAAGTCATCACGTACATCTAGAGGGCCACTGAAAATTTTGCACTCCATCCATACTCTTCTCCCTTACAAGAGGCACAGACTGTGTTTGCCAACAACAGCTCTACTCTATGCACCCAGTACTGAACCCTGAGGCTCTGCAACACGAGTACAACCTAAGTTAAAAGGAATTGAGCTGTGAGGTGAATAACACATGATGTCTCATTATATTGATGAGATTATGGGCCTGATTTTCAAAAGCCCTGAGAGTGCTGCAAGCCCTGGTGTGCTGAACATATGGCACAGGGGTCTTGCAGCATTCTCACAGCACTGATCGGGATTTTCAGTCCTGTGTGCCAAATGATGTAAGTTAGACCAGCTTCGCCATGGTCTAACTTGTGCCAGTTGGGCGAACCTTTTTCTGGGGCTTGCACCAAATATTTGGTGCAAGCTGCCTTAAAGCGTGAAAACTGTTGCAAAGGAGCCCAACATACTAGGATTGGGCCCAGTTGCATCAATGGACTTTGGCACAGCTGCACCAAACAATGGGGTTGACACAGGGCTTGAGGCAAGTCCTGCATCAACCTTTGAACATTGTGCCCTATCTCTCTGAAATCTGAGGAGGATTGCTATTCTGGAACTTATATGGTTTTTCAGAATATATGTCCCAATTTCTGGGTGCAAAATTAATTGGTATCAGTGGCAAAATTCTGCAGTTATTATGCCATACCATTCAAACTCCTAACAAATTATTCAAATATTTAAATACAGTTAATCTTGTACCACTCCTAGTAAAAGATAAAGATGACTGTGAAACACAGAGAAAATTTCTCCCTTCAAATGTTTTGGCAGTGTTGACTCCATAAAAATGAATGTGTTTTGCATCACTTATTATATGTGATGTGAGTTCTGCGATTTCATATTTCCAATGATGTTTTCAACTCTAAGTGGTGTATGAAACAAGTTCTTGTTGTGAGGAAAGCTGCATGTGTTTAACTAGTGATACTGCAATTTTCCCACCAAAAATGGAAGTTTAGGCCTCCCAGATTTCAAATTGTTTTATTATATTGCCTCACTATCATTCTCTTCCACACCCCAGCACGACTCCTATCCATCTGCATATTGGTGGTAGACAGAAGATAACTCACTGTATAAACATGTTCTTTTAAACCTTCTAAGCCCAAGCTTTGAGAAGATGTACAGCAACACCAGCCAGGATGTAATGCAGTAATGCTGCAGTATATCACAATATGCTGCAGTATGCTGCAGTGAACAGTGTAATTCAATGGCAATTATACAATGGCAAGAAAGAATCCTGGCTTCTGATTGGTCAGTTGTCCATCACAGCAGGGATGTTATCCTGGCATAACATCCCTGCTCATACTCATCATTGAGCATTTACTGTATTAGCATCTTCTCTTAAGAAACAAAAAATATTTTTACATATTAATAAAAACATTCTTTAAAATGATTTGTTTTATTATAAAACAACGAGCCATTGTATAATAGAAATAATGCCCTCCAGGGTGGGTGTTATGCTGGGATAATATCCCTTCTCAGGTGTTGGACACCCTCAGCTGGTGGCCTTGTGCCCAACCACCCGAGGTGGGATGTTATCCCAGCATAACACCCACCCTGTCAGGCATTATTCCTTTATTAAGCCCTTTTTCACTGCAGTATTTTGAGGCATCATTTACTGCAACTTATTGTGTTGCATCATGGCTAGCTCTGCTTTATATCCAACAGGCTTTGAATCCCTTCACTGTTGCACTAGCCTCAGTTTGGTGAATAGCACATAAATGGGACCTAAAAGGTGTCAGACAAATAGGATTGCCAATAAAAGACAGACTGAATTGTCAGGTGGCCTCTCTGAGGAAATGTGAGCTAGGAGCTTGGGGGGAGGGGTGGTAAAATCAGTTAAAGAAAGTGAGGGGAGGGGATAGGAAGAATTAGGAAAAGAGGTGGGGCTAGATGGCATCACCAGGGGTGCAGTATGATGCAGGTATCAGGTTGGAGTTAATTGGCTGAGCGGAGGAGCTAACCTGGTGTCCCTCAGTGGTCCTTAAGGGGTTTATAACCCCATGCACAAGGGAGCTCTCCCTCTTTCTGCTAGGATTCTTGATTGTCTCACCTTCCCACCTTAGGATCAACATTCAGAGTAAACATAAAGAGGGAGTTTTGGCAGTCAGTGATGGGGCCACAGAAGGGTGGTAGCTCAATTGGCAGGGGGCATGTTGCTGAGTTAGGGGGCAACATGTGCAGGTGCAGGTTCAGCTACCAGGGAAGGCAGCATGAAGAGATGCTGTATTGTGGGCAGTAAATGGGGAAGGAAGTAAGGAATTTAGGGAAGGAATTAAGAAGGAGGGGGGAGGGCAATGGTGGGGGAGAGGGAGCAGCCAAGGGGGGAGGAGGGTAGGCCAGCACGGCTGGGGTCAGCATCACCCAGATGTGGAATAAAAGGGGATGGGAAGGGGGTGATAGAAGTACTAGGGGTCAGGTCATTGCATCCAGACCTAGGAAAGGAAAGGAAGTAAAGCAAGTGGTGTGATGGTACTGGGAGTCAGATCAGGCATCCAGACCCCAAGAAGAATGAAGGTCAAGCACAAGGCCCAAAAGGTGGACAAAATGGAGGGACCAAGTGAGGAAGAATGAATGTGGGGACTAAATTGTTGAGGGAACAGTTTGAGTGTAAATAATGTACAGTTAACTTTTGAAGGGAATGTAAATAGATGTGTATCAATAAATATTGTTGCCAGTTGAACACCCAAAAACTAAGTGTGGATCATTTCTGAAGGAGGTTCAACTGAAAAAAAAGAGACCTATATGATTTCTTTATATATTGTCTTGCCAAACAATACTAAATAAACCATCTGGGGGGAGACAGTGGTACCAAAAAGTGTACCAATAAAAAAACACTGTAAAATCCCCTACTAAATTTTAAACCTGTCTCAGGTTGTATAAAATACTTGTTATGGCCAATAAATAAAAAATACCTGGACCCAGCTGCAAAAACTAGGGAACATTATCATCCCAGTACAATGGAAAAGTCAACTCATTTTATCAAGCAGTGTTTGAGGAACAACTGCATAATGCTAATTCTAAGCAAATATCCACAGAACAGTACATACGACATATATCGCACCCTAATGACTGTATACGATAGCTCCCTCTATAGTTAGTACAGTATCTGATACAAATGTGGAGATAAGGAGGGCAAAGACCTACATTACTGTACCCATGATCTTGATGTGCCATCATGCAAGGAACTATGGGGTATAATGTTAAAAAAGCTCCATGATGTTCTTGCTGGGGATAGAGCAGTAACTAAATGGAAAAGGTGGGGTGCACTGTGGTGAATTGCCATAGTAAATGCAAAGAAGATAAACATCCAAATTTGGAAGGCATCCACTCCATCAACAGTAGGCTAGTTGGTTCATGATCTCTTATGCTACATGAGAACTGAATGAATGCAATATGTGATATCAGGCAAAGCATAAGATTCAAAAATATGGGCACACTTACTAAATGCTATAGATGAAGCTTTTAATAAGGTAAATTAGCAGGGCAGACTAGACCATGGTATCTTTGTAGCTCAGCTGGGTTGTGACAAGGCTTGAGTGACAGTACAGTAGAATCCTGATTATCCAAACTGCCTGGGAGACATTAGATCTGTTTGAATAACCAGGAGTCCAGATGATGGGGGTTTCAGTATCAGTCATGGTAGCTGTACTGTACTTCACTCACTGTAGCCACTAAAATCATTAAACTGACAAATGGAAAGCCTAATCAGCCTTGAGAGATCCCCCCCTGCTTTAAACACCAACACTGAGTGATGCTACATTGTACAGTGATACCACTTCACCTGCAATGAAACATACTCCCACAACGCTTCGCTCACAATCTCTTCACTGGGCTTAAGTGTCTCTAGAGTGGATCAGCTCGCTATCACCAACTGATGAAGTGGAATGACTCAGTGTGCTCCGCAACCTTCTCCAGGTGAAGAATCCTCCTTTCCATTGCAGTGAGTGTAGATTTCTATCTCTAGGTGAACTACAGGTGCAATACAATAGCTGAGATGATGTGCCCACAAACTGAAACTTGGTGTGACGTGTACCTCGTGGTCCACGGGGGGGGCAACCACAAAAGATATACTGTAGTGTACTGTAACAAGCAAAAAAATGCTAAAAAATGCTCACATACAGGGGGCTAAGCATTTTTCTGATGAAAATTCCATATCTCGAAGCGTTTCCAAGATACGGGCCCTGAAAGATGTGGCAGACACCGTAATGTTAGTCTATGGGAAAAACTGTCAACTTTGGAGTACTGTAACTTTGCATCCCTGTAATATTTTGTCACCAAGCCACCAAAAGGCATATCTGAGGGATGTTGGCTTTCTTCTCTCCAAATTTCAGCCCAAAAGATCAAACTGTTCTTTTGCAGCAAGGTGACAAAGAATTCCTATTATTTTGGGCATAGTATCGCAAAGTAGTGTCACAAATCATTACACTTTTGCAAACAAAATCATGAAAGTGTCACAGGTACAACACTACTTTGTGACACTACAGTTTACAAAAATTTCAAAAAACATATTTCTGGGGTGTTTAACCCCCCAAAAAAGACATGGCTAGCATCCTCAGGGCTTGACTAGGTGAACACAAAATGAATTGTGTCCCTAAAGGGTCCCAAATGTAAATGCCAAGCATTTCTGTGACCACTAACTGAAATAAAATGGCTGACTCAAGACACTACAGGGGTCATTTGTGACACTAAAAACTGCATTTGTGACACTGTCGAACTTTTTGTTAACTTTTCCCTTTGACTATAATGGGAAAATTATTTTTTGAATAACTTTTGAACTGTTTAATATTTTTTCATGAAATCTTTGAGAGGCACATTGAGGACCTTGGCTGCATATTCCCTGAAGGTTTGGACTGGTCACACAAACTGAGAGACCTGTAGGTGCAAGCAAAGAATGTGCAAAAAAGTGTAAATGTGCTGCGGAATGTTGCTTCATGACTCAGCAATTGTATATCTGACCAGCACAAAACTTGGCAGACCCTGATCTCTATAGTACCACTCCATGCCTGCAACATTTCAGGAAACTCCATCATATGGTGATAAAGTTATTAAGCTTCAAAGTTTCACACTTTAACCTTAAATGGGGTACCCAACCATAACTGTAGTGGCACTACCGTACCACTATAAATATATATATATATGTGTGTGTGTTTTCCTTTGGTCACCAGGCAAGGCCAGCTAGGCATAGTTGCTTATTTCTATGGACAGCCAAGGAATACTGGGAAGATTAAATGACTTAATCAGAGCAACACAGTATGGAAATGGAGGGTGTGGGAATCAAACCCATGTCTGAATGATGGATGTACAAAGCTCATTTATAGTTCATTACTCTACTCTCTAGGCTATACTGCCAGCCCCATAAATAGTGAACAGTTTAGACTGGGCTGCTAATATCTCAAAGAAGAACTGCCTTGAATCAGCAAACATGCATTTTTGTAGAAGTAGATGTTATTTTGTAAAATACCAGTTCTCATGTTGTTACTGCTTAATCTGAACTGGCCTTTTGGTAAATTCAGTGAGTGTTTCTGATTCACACACTGCTGGCATTGACCATTTTAGAATAGTATGAGCTTGCCCAGAACTTACATTGTTGGTAAAATGTACCTGTGTTCTAATTTAGAATTCTTAGGGTCATGGGGACATAAACAACTGTACAATCATACAATTGTTAGATGGCATTTTGCAGCAATATGTAACCCATAAATATCCAATGGGTTAACTACAAGGCCAGCAAAAGTGGGGCAGAAAAAGAAGGGGACCCATTATATGAAAAAAAAAAGCTTCTACTGAAAACATTACTCACAGGTTCAGTGCAGCTTTCCTTTAACTAAGCTTATAGGGAATGTCAGGTATTTTATCTAAATGGTAAGCAACTCTGTTTACAGGGATTTGGAGCCATCTACATGGAAATTCTTCCCATAGACTTGCATTAATTATATGGAAAAACAGAGGAATTTGGCTTCCATTGGAAATAATGTGATCTACATGAAAACATAGGAAAATTGCCCTGCAGTTACAGGAAAAAGGCAAACTTAATCCGGAAACAGTCTCTCACACACACAAAAACACACACACACACACACACACACACACTAGTAGCATTTACTCTGACAAAATAAATTCAAGAGTACTGATTTAGCAGCATGGCAGTTTTTGACAATTGTAACTAAACAGCAATATATGACACCAACAAGAAAATAACTTTGGTCATTTGGTAGCTCTTCACAACCCTATCAGCTCTGGCTAGAGTTTGTTAAAAATAGTAAAGACTTATAGTCGTTAACTCAATAACATTTTTGTACTTTGTACAGTAGTAGCATCAAATTAGTCAAAGGATTTTTAAGGATTTTTAAAAATCCCTATTGAGAATTGTGAAACCTTTAGTTAAGGATTTTGTTTTGTTTGTTAGTGTGTTCAGTGCTACCCAGAGAGGGTTGTCTCATCTGAGAGTGTAGTTGAAATTCTACCAGATGGCACTTAAGTACTGTAATAGGAACTGGCCTCTTTCTGTAGGTATAACAAAAAGAATTTTAGAGGATTTTTTTCCCTAAATTTTATGAAGGATAAATAGGGAATCTCACAAAATTGCTTGACAAATTTGGGGCTACTACTGTGGTTGGGAGATTGCAAATTCAAACCCTGTTACAACCATATACTCACTGTGTGATCCTAAGCTTCTCACTTAACCTTCCAGTGCTCCATTCTACCCAATGACATATGGAAACCCTGCTACAGAGTTATATTGTACGACTCTGAACAAATTACTGAAAATAAGATGTCGCATCTTAGCTGGACTATAATCAATATATCTGTTGTCAAAAGTAGTAAGAGCACTTGAAAAACTTGAAAAACAAAATTAGACATAAAAACAAACAAACAATGCATGTACAATCAAGTAGCCTTACATAGCTTAATAAATTTCTCTTTTACAACATAAACTATAGTGATAAAAACATAATTTGACCTTCTGGGAACTGAACCCAGGCCACTATAATACTTCCCCACTGCTCTGCTACTGAGCTATGGGCTCACATTGTTGGAAACCCTGAAACAGGGTTTCCAAACAGTCTTTCTTTCTCTAGTATTGCATTTCCTAAGAACAATGAAGAAGACAATTAGCTGTTTGGAGAAGTATTAGCTACTGCTTAGCAATTAAATCACAAATCATATTGCAAAATAGCCATGAAATAATGTAAAACATGCAAGCAAACATCAGGGCATTCACCAATTCTTGTCTTCATTGTATATCAGTCTGTAAATGAATTCTAATTTACTGTAGAATCCCCCCACATACACAAGAAAATTACGTAATTAAGTTTCTGCTGCTGGAAGACATCCTACTCAAGTTGCATTCAAACTGACATGCAAGCCTTAGCAGTTGTCTGCAACATAGAACTAACAATTCCATGGTATACAGACCTACTTCATGAAGCCCTATCACGGACATCAGCAATAAAATCAGAAACCAAATAACTCAAATTGAATGTAACCCTAACCTTTAGTAAGTGTGAAAGAGAACACATGACTACAAGAGATTCTACAAGCTATTCTTGGCACCTTAGCACCATACATAGAAACATAGAAGTTGACGGCAGATAAGGACCGCAAGGCCCATCCAGTCTGCCCATTTCTTTTTCTACCTTATAAATGTGCCATCGGCCTTTGCTCTGTCAGTGACCTATCTATTCATAATCATTTGTATTGCTCCCTTAAGCCTATCCCATGCCTGTTTGAAGCCCTGCACTGTATTCATAGCCACCACTTCTTGTGGTAAGCCATTCCATGCATCCACCACCCTTTCTGTGAAAAAGAATTTCCTCACATTCCCCTTAATCGGCCCCTCTAATCTCATGCTGTGTCCTCTTGTCCTGCTATTTTTCTTATATTTAAACATGTTAGACTCTTTCACCTTGTTAATGCCCTTAAGGTGTTTGAATGTCTCGATCATATCACCTCTCTCCTCCTTTGCTCAAGGGTATACATATTGAGCTCCGTTAATCTGTCCTCATATGTCTTCTGATGCAGTCCCTGCACCATTTGGTTGCCCTTCTCTGGACTGCCTCAATTTGGTTAATGTCCTTGTGAAGGTGTGGCCTCCAATACTGCACGCAGTACTCCAGATGGGCCTAACCAATGTCTTGTACAGAGGATTATTACCACCCTCTTCGACTTGTGATACCCCTACTAATACACCTAACACCCCTAGCCTTACCTACTGCTTTAGAGGTCTGTTTGATGATTTTAGGTCATCAGTGATGATGATGCCCAAGTCTCTTTCTTCCTTTGTGACTGCTAGCAACTCCCTCCCAGCCTATAAGTGGCTTCAGGGTTTTCTTCCCTATGTGCATGATTTTGCACTTCTTTGCATTAAATCCAGTTGCCACTCTTCTGACCATTCTGCTAGTTTATCCAGATCTCTTCTCATTCTGCCCACCCCATCTGGGTCATCTATTCTGTTGCAGATCTTGGTGTCATCTGCAAACAGACAAGCCTTACCCTCTAGTCCATCTGCAAGGTCACTAATGAAGATGTTGAATAGGACTGGCCCCAGGACTGATCCCTAGAGTACCCACTTGTGACTTGCATCTCTTCTGACTGTATACCATTTACCACCACTCTCTGTTTTCTGCCAGTCAACCAGTTTGCCACCCAGTTGACCAACTTCAGACCCACCTTGAGCCTACCCAGCTTATTTATCAATCTTCTATGTGGAACAGTGTCAAAAGCTTGCTGAAGTCAAGGTGGCGACATCAACTGCTCCCCTTGGTCCACCACTCTGGTTACCCAGTCAAAGAAATCTATGATTTGTTTGACAGGACCTTCCTTTGTAAACCCATGCTGTCTTGGATCCTGTGCCCTATGGATTCCAGGTGTTGCACTATCCTTTCCTTAAGGGTGCCTCCATAATCTGCCACTACTGAGGTAAGACTGACCGGTCTGTAGTTCCCGCCTCCTCCCTGCTACCACTCTTGTGGGAGGGATCACATAAACCCTTCTCCAGTCTTCTGGGACCTCTCCTGTGCTCAGAGACTCACTAAACAATTCTGCTAATCGGCTCTGCTAGTTCCTCCTTTAGCTCCTTAAGTACCCTGGGATGTATGCCATCAGGTCCCATTGCCTTATCCACCAGAGCTTAGCAAGCTCTTGTAGGACCATTTCTTTTGTGAAGGGAGTAGTGCTCACCTCCCTCCCCCCTGTGTCCATGATGCTGAGCTGTGGGCCCTGCCCTACCTTCTCTTCAGTAAATACTGAGCAAAAGTATCTATTTAGGATAGATGCCTTTACAGGTACCTCCTCCTCACATGCTCCCTTTAATCCATTAAGCTTAGCAATACCCCATCTGGACTTTCTCCTTTCACTAATGTATCTATAGAAAGTCTTGTCACCTTCTTTTACTGTTTGTGCTAGTGTTTCCTCAGTTTGGGACTTGCCTGCCTTACTGCCTTACCTGCTTCCCTTAGGGCAGTTTGGTATGCCTCCTATCTTCATCCCACTGTGTTCCTTATATTTCCTGAAAGGCCAGCCTTTTGGCTCTGACCTTTTCTGCTACTGTATTTGAGAACCAAAGTGGTTTCCTTCTTCTTTGCACTTCCTTTTCTGTCTAACACAATGGGATGTTGCTTCAAGTATTGCATCATAATGCTTGCCCACTTTGCCTGTACCCCCTCACCTGTGTTTCTTTTTGCCAGAGGCTAGCTTAACTCTGTTGGCCATCTTATCAAAGTCAACTCCTCTGAAGTCCCATATTTTTGCCTTGGAATGGGATGATTTAGATGTAGTAGTAAATTGAACCATACCATGTGATGGTCACTGGCCCCAGGTGACCTTCTACCTGGAGATCTGTGATCCCTTCTTTGTTAGTCAGTACTAGATCTAGGATAGCCCTGTCTCTTGTGGGTTGCTGTACCAGTTGTTTGAGGCCCTCCTGCAGGGAATCCACTATGAGTCTAGTTCTGGCAGATGTTCCTGCTGGTATTGACCAATCTGTATCTGGCATGTTGAAGTCTCCCATTATCAGAACCTCCCTTTAGCTGTCATGTTTTGTATATCTTCTAACAGTAATGTGTCTATGTCCTCCCTCTGGTCTGGGGGCCTGTAGACAACCCCAGTTCTTATAGCTGTCCCATTTCCTGTTTCCAGGGTGACCCACAGTTCTTCTGGCTCCTTATGTGTATTCTGATTTTCTGTAGCTTTGATATTTTCATTAACATACAGAGCCACTCCTCCCCCTTTTCACCTCGGTCTCTTCTGAACAATACATAGCCAGGTACTGAAGTCTCCCAAGTGTGGTTACTGGTAAATCACATCTCACTAATTGATACTATGTCCAGTTTAGCCTCTGACATTATTGCCTGCAGGTCTGGGATCTTATTTCCCAGGCTGTGAGCATTTGTGTACATGATTTTCCATTGGCCAGATTTTGGTGTGTTAGTTGTTGGGTGAAGTTTGGCATTACCCCTGTGCATCGTATGGGGAGACAAACCTTAAAACCATAGAGAGCACTTCCAGTAGTACTGATGCCTGGAAGTAACTGCACATAAATGATGGAAGTTTTCTCCAGTCCCCATGCCAGTTTTGTTATACGTTCTTCCATTGTACTGTATACTTTAGTTTATAGTTCCATGTATTGTTATGGTTTCTTTCATTGTACTGTATACTTTAGTTTATAGTTCCATGTAGTCTTATACTTTCTGTCATTGTACCATATACTTTAGTTTATAGTGCCCTGCATTATTATGCTTTCTTTCACTGTACTGTATACTTTACTTTATAGTTCCCTTTATTGCTATGCTTTCTTTCATTGTATTGTATACTTTAGTTTATAGTTCCCTTTATTGTTATGCTTTCTTTCATTGTATTGTATACTTTAGTTTATAGTTCCCTTTATTGTTATGGTTTCTTTCATTGTACTGTATACTTTAGTTTACAGATCCCTTTATTGTTATGCTTTCTTTCATTGTATTGTATACTTTAGTTTACAGTTCCCTTTATTGTTATGTTTTTTTCATTGTACTGTATACTTTAGTTTATAGTTCCATGTATTGTTATGGTTTCTTTCATTGTACTGTATACTTTAGTTTATAGTTCCATGTATTGTTAAATATTATTTTATTGTGCCATATACTTTACTTTATAGTTCCCTGTATTCTTATGCTTTCTTTCATTGTACCATATACTTTAGTTTATAGTTCCCTGTCTTGTTATGCTTTCTTTTGTTGTACTGTATACTTTAGTTTATAGTTCCATGTATTGTTATGGTCTCTTTCATTTTATACTGTCGGTTATATTGCCCTGCATTGTTTACTGATATACCCTAGTAGTCTATTGGGTGCCCCCGTCCCTCTATCCCAATGCCCACGTGAAGGTACCAACCTACCCCTTTTTGTTTACAACTACATTGGTAAAACCACATCATAAAGTGTCAAAATTCATGTTTCACTAGCACACCAGCACACATGCATTGTTTGCACCAGCATCCTCACCTTTACCCAATGTCCTCATCCCTCTCCCCTTTGCCACTCTTTACAACATCAACAGGTGTGTCTCATGCCTCCTCCCTCCTGCCTGGAAATGATGGATGAGTTCTCATTGTTGACATTCCTATTGTCATTCCTAGGTCTCCTCAGGTGCACTGCACTGCTAGCATGATTATCAGAACAGATGGTGTGGTAGTAGCATACAGCACACTGAAAAACAAACTCTGGTCAGAGCCAGTAATGCTGCAGGTAATGAATTTTGGGTAAACATATTGGCAATTACCAAAGTTAAGAGATATGTCCATGTACATCCTGTATGGTGGTCATTGGTGCTTCCTCTCCTCACTGTGCAGTCACATGCACCCCCCCAGTTTGGAGATGTAGGTTTCTTCAGGGGTATACTGTAGGTCAGAACCTAATTAAATTGGCAGTAGAAAAAAAATGCCTAATTTTTCAAATATATTAGCATAAGGTAACTATAGGACTGTGTTTGGCAGAAAGTATTTAGGTAAAGAGTGCTTGAGAGTAGATTTTTTTTTGGAAAGGAGTGAATAAGAATATGCATAAAGAAAATGAGAACATAACAGACTTTGCCTCTGGTCTGAGTGAGTGACTGTATAAAATATTCAAAAACTATGATCTTTTTTTTTAAATAAAAAAAACTGCACACTTTTAGGGTAGTATGAAATCTGCTAATGATAAATGCAACCAATAACTTGTGCATCACTATCATTGCAGTCTGAATGTGAAGGATTGAAAATGGATACAGCATCCATGCATCACTGACAGCTGCAATAGAAAATAAGAAAAAAATCACCTACAACAATAATAGTTCAATGCAAACCTAAGCTTTAAAAAAATAAAAATAGAAAAACAAAAGCCAACAAATCTCTGTATGAAAATATATATATTTGAAAGCATACTTGGATATTAAACCTCAAAACTCAGTACATTAGATCACTCACTACATCGAGCCTTTATGTTGTGTCCATGGTCCAGTACTTCTACCATGTAAACAAATAATAAAATAAAAAAATCTAATTTCCCATCTTCTTGTGTCCATATTGTTTCCATTATGTCTACTATGTCCAGTTCATCCTTAGCCATTACTACCTTTAACTCTACTCTTATTTTTCAGACTGCTGGAATTTATTAGAAAGCATTTCCAATCTGTTTTATGTCCTTTGTTTTTGCTCTCCTTATATGGCTTCCTTTTTCCTGTGTAAGTCTTCATTTAATAAATAATAATTAACAATTCCTTCTTCCTCATTATTTCCATGATATGTGCCCTCCAATAAGACTGAGTTAACGGACCCCCCTCTTATATTCCCCAACATGTTTTATAAGTAAACAAGTTGCCAGGGACTTCTGTAGCTTAATCAAGAGTGTCGAGGTGTGACATCTTAGGGATCAGAGGACCGCAGAGTGAATTGGAGTGGTTCTTGAACCACAAGATGTCACTAGAGGATACTCTTCATTTAGCCAATAGATGTCTGTGAGAACCTGTTAACACTTCATTAAGCAATTTTCCTTTTTCCCCACGTTAGCTCCTTTCCACAAACGCTAACCAAAAAAACAGACTAACCTCCACAATCTATTACCACAACCACACTTAGAGCATGAATTATCTCTGTTCCCCTCATCCTCCTGACACTGCTGATTTGCTCACCACCCACCAGAAATTGTAGCTGTCTGGCAATGCCATCATTTAAAAGATAAGAATGTAGCTGTTTGGAAGTTTACTTTTAACACTGAAAGGGAAACCTGCCTTGGTCAACATAATGCTGAAGTCTAATTTTTTACTTTAAAGTAGTCCAGAGTCATGCCCGCAGGCTCATTTGTATAACATCACAAAGGCTTCCAACATAAACTTGTTAAATTACAAACCTTCGGAAGCAAGCTAGATGTACCTTGCATTCACTTAAAATTGACCTAAATGCATTTACTGTGTCTGTGAAATATGGAAAATGCCAAGTATAAACTTCATGCAATTATATATTTTCCTGCAAGTCTTAACCTGAGGGACATTGCAAAATTGAGCCCCAGGCGGATTGGTGGTGTGGCTGAGGTGAAAACTCTCTCACTAAAATGTATTTAAAATGATCTATATGAGAGAAAAGCTATATTGCTGGAACATATGAAGATAAACTCAAGATACCCCCGTAAAAACACGTATAAAGAATTCTGATATAATCTAGCAGCGATTCAAGAATCAGGAGTTTGTGAGAACTAATGGCTACACAGACATTTCTAAAGTTCTGATGCTCCTCTCAGGTTCTTAAAAATGAATCTCCTCCAGGAAATTCTTCAGGGTAAGCACCCTCCAAAAATGGCTTCCATCTTGTCAGGCACATTTCCACTGACAACTCCAAATGCCAAACCAGCATGTCTGCCAGCAATGAAAAAAAAATCTGCATCTTCAAACTACTCAGAACAGCACATATTCCAAAGCTGGCAGGATAATACAACACATTTTTTAAGTCAATGTGTGTTATTTCCCAGCGACCAATGTTCGGCATTGTAGCATTTAGCTTTGTAGTTCAGCTTTTAGAGGAGAAGTATTCATTATCACTCAACCTAATTTATGCTCACCAATAATATATGCACAAATCTATTCATTTATGGATTTATTCATTTCTATATTTGTTATCTCGGGAAATGCATTTGAAAATGTTTTTAATCTAGGGTAATCAGAAGCAACCACATTACTGAGAGACATATTTTAAATCCAGTCTCTCCGATGCTGAATAAAGCTATATTACAGTTTGGTTTGAATTTTGACCAGAAGCAGGTGGGCACATCAGGAACATGAATTCTAAACAAATTCATACACAGCTGGTAATTTTGAGTGTTTACAACCTTGCACTTGGTGATAAAATAAGAATATGTTTCTATGTAGTACCGTGAGGGACATGAGTATTTTTCAGATTTTTTTTTTGGTTATCTCTATTTCTGGGTGGGGGTAAGTGTGCAGCCATAATTCAGGAAAACAACAGCAAGAAAAACAAGCTGTGTACTCAGCACTACTCCAGTGCAGCTTTGTTTAGTTAAGTTCCTGTGTGGATTGCCCTGGCTCAACTTACACTCAATCCAAACTTATCCATTTCATTACCTACATATGATTGTGTCTATTTTTTATATTTTTGTTTGTTCTAAAAAAATGCATCCATGATTCACCATATTATGCTTTCCCTTTCAAGAATGTCACCATAATTTCAACTGATCATGATTTACTCAGAGGTCCCTCTTTTTCTTCTTTAGAAATGCCACCTTGTACCTCTGGAATTGTATGTAATGTTTCCAAAAAAAGTTGACAGTTTAAACAGAAATAATGGCTCACATGAAAGCCAATCTCATTGTTTTCTTTATAGAATGAAATCTTCCTCAAGCCACATAGCATAATACCACTGAGGTTTCAGTCATTGTGGCTATGCTTTCCAAACCTGTTCCCTCCTTTTCTTCTGCTTATTGGCATTTGATATAATCAACAGCTTCTGCCACTACTGTTGACATACTCAACTGCTCTGGTGGAGTTGTTAAGGGGGGCGCAGTATGTTGTTTCTTCTGGAACTGAACCAATGGACCCTTTGCTTGTGTCCAGGACACCATATTAGGACACCAAATTACCCTCCGAAGCTGATCTTTTTCCTCTTTCAAAATGGATATTGTAGCATTATGGTATGTATGTATCAGAAGCATAAGTGGGCACATCAGCAGCGTGAATGCTTAACAAATTCGTACTTTCACCACTGGTAATTTTCAGTATTTACGACCTCGCACTTGGTGATAAAATAAGAATATTTTTCTATGTACTCCAGTGAGGCACATGTGTGTTTTTCAGATTTATTATTGTTTTTTGGTTATCTCTATTTCTGGGTGGGGGTAAGTGTGCAGCTGTCATTCAAGGAAAACAACAAAAAAAAATTGTGTACTCAGCACCACTACAGTGCGGCTCTGTTTAGTTAAACTCCTACTTGTATTGCCTTGGCTCAACCTACACTCAAATCACACAAAGGAAACTTCATAATTTTTTTTTTATTAAAGGTAAAGCATGACTGTGGCTTGTATGCCAGATCCCATTGTATATTGTCTCAGCTGCTATCCTATTATAGCCCATCTCTATTCCTGACCACCATCTCCAAAACAAACTAGCATAAAAAAATGTAAAACAGACCACCAGCGAGTGTCTGGGGGATGGGAGGATGGATCAGGAGGTGGGGAAGGTTAAACACACAGTAGTAAAGCACCAGCTTTGGCTCTATGTGCCTATTCTGGTCACAAATGATAAACAAAGGATGCAGAGAAAGAATAGAAAATGAGCACTCTATATAACAGCCCCCCTCAAAAAAGTTATCATCTGCAACAAACTATGTGAATACTGTATAAAACCAAAGCACTAAGCATTTCTGCCAGGATCAGGACTCTGATAGGTGTCTGCAGGAAGTGCTTATCATGCCTCAGGGAGCCACGTACAGTAGGTACTGCTAGTTGTGGAGATGGTGTGGAATGGGACCGACTATCAGACATACAAGAAATTAAAAATAACACCTCCAAACAATGGAAATTGAGCAACTATCTCAGAGAATATCTGAGACTGAGAAAACAAGCTAGGATCAAAATATGATCATAACACATATCTGCAAGTCTGGGGCTCACTATGGGGGAGAAAGGCACAGTTAGCAAATGGAATTCAGTGAGGAGAAATATATTTTAGACTGAGGAGAGAGAGAGAGAGAGAGAGAGAAACAGCCTGTTTCTATATTTTTCTTCTTGGTCATAAATTCAAAAAGCACAATGCTCTCTATTCTGGGAACATTAATGTAAATGTTAATTCTCTTTCCTTGCACGTCATGGTGTTGTTTTTCTTTGTTGAACTGGTGAGAAGAGTTTGCAAAGAGAGAAAGACCTGCTTGTCAATCAGTACAAAACAGACTACTTGGGGAGGTGATAGAGAGAAAAACATATACTCCTCTTGTACTCCCGAACAGTGCCCAAATGCTGCTGCTGGAAAAAACTCCTCTAAATGCTGCTGTTTTAAATCTCCCTCAGTGGCACACAGAGGTTGTTGCCTTGTTTTGTTATTTGAGTATTTGGGCTAGTTGGATACTGTAAATTTTATGTTTGGCACTTGGTGAGAGAGGGAAGAAATGTGTTCACCGAATGTCTTTGAATGCTACTCCAAATGCCGCAGTTATCCAAAACTGTAAGGGAATTAGGGAAAGTTATTATTTTTGTTTTTAAGGTACAGCAGGGTATTATTTAATCGAGATGTGGAGTGTTTTAAACAAAATTGGAAAGAGAGGAGATTAACCAAGGCACCGGGAAAGATAAACTGGCGCAGCCGGATGTGTGAAAAACCTCACTCAAGTTGGGCATATCCACTGAGTGTGTGTGTGTGTAGCAGCTCTCTGGCTCCTTAGAATTTCAGGTAACACACATAAAGAGGGAAAATGATGCAGCCTACTGGAAAGTTAACAGGAAACTGTACTGAGAAGGAACAGAGCACAATCCGGGTTAATGTTGCATGGCGCAGGATTCCCTTTGTAGGAAAATACAAGACAATTACCTTGGAGTTGCAGGAATGTCAACCTGATCTGAGAGCCCTGCAACTCTTTTGAGTCCCAAAGTATTGCTTGATTTGGGCACTGCCCTGTACTATGAGCCAGTATCTGACAACATTCCTTCTCATTGTAGATGAGGGTTTTTGTTTTAACAAACACTGTAACATTTGGAGCACAGTCTGTGTGATCATCAGTTCCTGGGTGAACATGACAACCAGGAGTACAACTTGACAACCTCTTCTCACTCAGCAAGGAGCCCCTCTGCATTTTCAGCTCTCCTAAAGGGTCTTGTTAATTTTCATCCAATGCCAGCACTGGATCTCTGCCTTTTTAATCTCCCCTAATGCCTCCTTCGATTGCTGTGTATGCTAACCATCCCTGCACTGTCTCTTTAGAAAAAAAAAACTCTTTTAGTGTACCCCAACCAAGCCAGTCTGACAACTCCACTGAGCTGGAGAAAGAGAGGGAGAGAGAGAGGTACGTTTTAGTTTTTTTTCCTTTTTGAAGAAGCATGTCATGTTTTGCAAAATGCACAGTGACTAATTGAGTCAAGATGGTCCTCCGCTTTGTTGGAGACAGGGTTTTTTGCATGTGAAAGGGGTAGAGTGAATCCTCTGGCTCTGGCTGGAGATTGATGCATGCTCAGGGATGGGTTAATGAAGTGCAGAAGGAGTCCCTCAGAACAGCCAGCAAACAAAACCCACACAACAAAAGTGAGCCCAAAGCCAACATGGCTTGACTTAAGCCCAGGGGACAAGTGCCTTAAATCAATCTCATTGAATAAGAAAGAAAACCCAACAAAACTCTTTAAAATAATATTAAAAACCTATCAAAGGACAACTTGCTCTGGGTGCACTTTCATTATGTGAGAGCCAGACAGAATACACTTGTAGCATATAGATGTTTTCACTTTTAGTGAGAAAGGACTTTTGTAGAAAGAGAACTATGAGAAACTAAACTGCATTCAAACCAATTTATTCTAACATTCCAGAGTGCAGCTAGAGCAGAGAGGAGTGGGGAAGAGCAGGGCCAGGGAGGAGCGGGGAAGGGAGAAGCTGGGTGGAGCAGGGGTGGGGTGGGGAAGAACAGGGCAGAACTGGGGATGATTGCAGGAAAGAGTGCAGTGCTCCAGTTGATAGGGACATCATGGACAGACTTTTTCATGGTGGAAAAGGCCACTGTGACGCAATCCAACATGTGAGAATGGAAGAAATATCCCCTTTTTTTAGTGATGGTTAAAGTGCTGCAGGGCTCCACCCCCTGCAGCACTAAATAGCACTGAGGGAAAACAGCTCTGCTCCAACAGTGTTAATACAGCAAACCATATACTTTTTAATATACCATACCAACTAGATGGTATAGGCTGCCTGAAGTAGAACCTGTACCTTTCTTGCCTCACTGTTATAGGCACATGACTAATTTATATTTATCAACATTAAATGAAGCTTTCAAAACTTAGGCCTGTTACTACTCTTTCAACACTAGGTGTATCTTTATTGCCAAGTTTTGCCTTTGATGCAGTTTTTGTCCTCCTTGCAGTCCAGCAGCATGGTTATTGTGCACTCCATTTATACCTTGCTTATTTTACATTCCATTAGCATGTATCACTCATGAAAATTTAAAAATGTTACATTGTGATGTATATTTTTTTATTCCACAGTTTTGCATTGTTTGCTACATACTGTAGAAAACATACAAAGCTTGCCCACAGCTCGGTGTACTTGCGAGAAAAACACAAGCAACCAAAGCAAAAGACTAGCACTACCCACCATAAGAACACAAGCACAGGACAATATAAGAACATTTTCTTGTATTGGCATGTGCTTGTGTTCGTACAATGGGTAGTGCTGGAGTCTTTTGCTTTGGTTGCTACATCCAGTACCTGCACAATTTTGTGTTTATTTGACCTGAACTGATGCCAGTACTGTCTGTTACCTGTCTGAATTATTTTCCTTTATACCCTTCCCCTGGGTCACACCTTGAAATGAGCTTGGCTCTATGTGCCTTTCCCAGTCACCAATTTCTAAATAGATAAAACATAAGAAAGAAAAGTTAATTCATGGTTGGACTGTATTTTAAAAAACAGGCATTAAAAGTGATCATGGGTAGCCTATCATCATGTGGTATTTCTTTGGGTCTTCATTTGATCTCTAGTGAGGTTTTATTTCTTCTCTTTCTCATAAGATTTCAGGACACAGTCAGCTGCACAATAATTTCTATCTGATTTCAAGGTAGGACCTATATACAATACATCAAGTCAGTCTTCACTCATCCAGTTATGGGCATTGAACAGTTTTGTCTTTATTGTTTATTTACATTTTGGTTCATAGCAGCCTGTAGCGCCCATCATTTTGACACATATTTTTTTTTATTTCCCTTCACGTTTATCACACAGTGTTTCTTCATCAATTCATTTCAAATACAGTATGCATCCAAGCATGTCAGTCACAGGATGCATACATCTTTGTGTATAAGCTGTGTCATAATATTCATGTTGTACAATACATCTCACCAGTTAATAAATCTGATCAGTTAGTAACTATAAACCTGCCAGTGTTAACTTCACTAATCTCAGCTCTTCTGATGCCACACTATTGCTTTGGGAAGAAGTAATGGATATAAAGCATGTGCACTTGACTTTGTCATTATCTTCTGCTGCTTTAGTTGGCTAAGCCTGCAAAACCAACATAAATTAGGAATGATATGGGTGAGATAAAAAGACATTAGTTGGGATTTATAGCATTTAAGTGAAGTTACTCAAAATTTACATATAAGCTGGTTACTGTAGCTGAATATGAACCAAAATAATAAGACAATTAGCTGGCCCATTGGTGCAGTGGCATGGCTGCCACTTGCAATGTTGGCAGTCTAGGTTTGGGATTGAACCTGGGACATCAGGGGTCAGCCAGGGGTGGGGGTATCTAGCATCCCAGAGGATGCTTTCCTTTTCCAAGGAGGGAGTGTTGCATTGCACCACTGTGCCCTTGCTACATGCAGGAATACTGATAGTACTGCAACAGACAGGAGCAAAAGGGAGAGGGGATGCTATGGAGCTCATAGGGGTTGTGTGCATGCACATGCTTCTGATGGAACAACTGTCCTTGAGTTGGTGGGTGGGTTCAGGAGCTGAGGGTAACTAAGCAACAAACCCACTCTGTCCTGCACCATGATGGCCAACATGGCTTGACAGGGGGTATATCTACACAGCCAGAAAGTATGACCAAAAAACAGAACAAAAAAAAAAATCTGAAAATGATTTAAAACTGAGGGTGTGCATTGGGCTCAGTTAAGATGACAGTTTAAGCCTTTTTCTCTGATACTGGCCACTCCTTATCCTAAAGGATCTGAGGGTTTTCTGTACCTCCACAGTGCTAAATGGGGCTACTACAAACTCTACTTACAACTGATATCTGACAAATCTGTTTTTTCCCCTTTCCTAAAGATGACCTGGAAGTATAAACAGATTGAAATCCCCAGTCAGGAACTGTCATTCTGCCTCATGGTAAAGATGGCAGCGGCTCAATCCATGGAACATATCAAGAGAATGTTTGCTCAAATGCACTCAGGCATCAGTAAAGCTAAAACTGCTGCAGCAGCAAATACACAAGCTATACAAAATCTGGACTTGACTTACGACTACCAAAAAAATGGGCAGCCACACTGAAGCAGCGGTAGAGAAGTTGTGTGCCCAGCTCTGGGAACAAGTCAGCATAATTTAGTCTCTCCAAGAAAAACTGGAAGATCAGGAAAACAGAGGGAGATGCAACAACCTATGGTTTCTTGATCTCCCAGAGAAGGCTGAACTCCAAGACCCTATTAACTTCTTGTGTTACGTTGCCAATGATGATAAAACTACCTGGTAATCCTCACTTTGAGACAGAAAGGGCCCACCACTCACTTGCGCCAATGACCAGAGATGGAGAAGAGCCCCAGTCGATCCTGGAAAAATTCCACCAGTAACAGGTCAAGGAAAATATCTTACGCAGGGCATGGGAGTAAGGGCAACTGGAATGGAAGGGGCATTATGTCCTGATTTTCCAGGATTTTTCCAAGGACCTGACTAACTGCAGTAGAGCCTTCATGGTGGTATGGTAGAGATTACACCAACTCAACTTCCCTTTTGCCCTACGATACCCTACCACACTTCAAATAGAAATTAAAGGAGCACAAAAAATGTTCACTCTCCAGTGGCTGCTACTGCTCTCATCAAAGCACAAATAACCATGAGGTGATTGGGACCTGAAGCACCCCTGACTGCAACATCAAATCACTCGCAGTCCCCAAGAGGAGTTATCTAAAATGGACATCACTCAGCCCCTGAACCAAAAATAAAACATATACCACCCAGGATGGCCAGTATGATGAGGCTTGGTTGTTTCCCCAGAGGGCCAAACCTAAACACAGAAACAAACTTTGATGAGGAACAGACAAGATCAGGGAGCACCTAAGGACCAGAAGTGGCTGCAGGAGTGAAACTGAACCCATGGCAGAGGATGACTGCTACCCACTCCTTCACTCTACCAACAGATATTTATCTCTAGCCTGCAATCAGGATGACAGCCCAAGATATGAGTGCACACAACACCCCATCACACAGAAACATTTACCTACTGTCAGCTCCTCAAGAACATCAGCTGCAGCCTCTACTACCGAACAATCCTCCAACATTGTGATCTCCTGGGCCAAAGTGGCTGCACCAACAAACTCTGCCACTACCTCCTGCTATGACAGCACTGAGAACTGCAAAAATGGGACATCAGTCCCTGCTCAGGGCCTAGACAGTGGCTCTTCTGACCCACTGCAAAGGTACCTCAATCTTGTATCAGTCCTCTTCTCTATAACTGTTGTTTTGGGATCCAGCTAATAATGTTTGTACTATGGGAGTTACTGAGGTAAGGGAGAAGGGGAGGCCTAGGCTGACTGATAAAATCTGTATGCTTTTTTGCTAATATTGTAGTGTTGCTGTCAGTACATACTGTAGGTGCAGGGTACAAAAACAAAATGTCTACTTCCCCTCCTTTCACACCCCGCAGCCTCTCCCTTGTCCCTCTCAAATGCTTGCACCATCTCTGCCATGCTGCTTCATATGCACCAGCAATGACAGTTTTTTTTGTTTTCCACCTGCCAATTTCCCGTTGACTTCCCACCAGGATCCTACATGTGTAAACATGCACAAAAAGGGTAGGGAACAAGATGAATAGTGGTAGCTGCAGTGAAATATATTAAACTGATGTTACTGCTAGCTTTTGTTTTCCTTTTTCAATCGCACCTCTGGCCTTAACTGCTGCCCTTTCTCACCTGATATCTCTGCTCTGTCTCCCAGACAGGTACCAGTCATACAAAACCAGGAGACTGCCCACCCTGAATCAGGTGTCCCCCCCACGCAATGCACCCTGTTTTCTGGTATATTACTCAGCCCAGGATCCTAAAAGACACATATGTTAAATGACCCCTGCTAATTCCTGTATAGCATGGTAATGCTGGTCAGGTCACATAACTACTCTCATACCTTTGATACTGGCCCAGGTCTCTTCCTGAGGTGCTGCCAAGTTTTATCAGGTGACCATGATGCATGGACTTATCTCTGGATGAGGCTTCCTTAGAGGCGGAAATGTATTTTCTCATTTGTGTCCTCTCCATGTCTGTCTGGTTTGAGGGGGCACCGTCTTGGCTTTCAGAATCAGATCAGTGACATTTTGCAGTCATTTGCAACCCTCAGTATCTGGATTGGCAGTAATTTCTTGAGCTGAGATCCATGTTATGGCCTTCTCTGGCGCTGATCTGGGAATAATCAAAGACTAGTGTTTTTTGTTTTTTCTCTCTGTGTCTTGTGGAGCTGGTAGGGCCCGGCGAACTTGGATAAAAGTACCTTATGTGCCTATATACAGTAGCTCCAGGAGTGCCCTCTGGCAATTCTAGGGCCCAGCAACAGCTCTCCAGTACAAACACCTGTGAGTAAATGGATGATAGGAACCAAACACAGGCATATCTTACAGTTGGCAATCCAGCCATTGCCATGGGGACCAGGCTTGAGCAATCTATTTCAGGCTGATCCTCTAGTCTCAAAAATCAAACACGAGCTCCTTCTGTAACCTGACGAATATATTAGGCCCGAGTACTTACCATGGCTCTCACCACACAAGCAGGTCACACCTCCACCCTTCATTATGATTTGGGGTCTACAGAAATTGTACACAGTTGGAGCAAATGATAAGGCACAATGCTTGTGCACTTTATATCCTAATTGTTAAGTGCACAAGATAGTGCTTTTCTGCTAGAACCATCTGTAATATAGTTTAAGGAATAATGTAATGCAAAACATTTCTTACCAGGAATTAAGAAACAAACTAGAACCTGACACCAATAACTCCTTGGTTTCACCCTCTCCCTTCCCTAAAGTGGATCTTCTAGCTCTTCATTCATGAAGGTGTCGATGTATTGACACCCACCCCCTTCTTTTTTCCTTTTTATTTAGGTTCACAAAAGTTTACGCCTACCTGGATTGTGACTAAGCAGCCACACAGTACATGGGCTTCAGGTTCCTGGTACACGGACACTGATGGGAATCCAGCACCGGTGGACCATCATAGATGTACCCTACCCTACCACCCATTCCACCACATCCCCCACTGCCTAACAGGAAAGCCCTAAACTGTTTCATTAAGGAGCAACTCTTCCTATCTAAATGAACATTTCACCATCCTTCTTCAGATACCCATGTAATGTTGATTTCTCCCTCCTCCTTATGTGAATATGGTTATACTCAGACATGCCCCCACCTCCCTTTCCACTTCAGGGATGAACCATAATCCTGGACCAAGGGTACCAATCATGGGTCCCGAGGACTTCCACTTCCAGGGTGTCAATTCTGCTCCTCAACCACCCTTGACACCCCATATGCCCTCACTTCCCAGTACTTAATATACTGTAGTCAGGAGTAGATTAGCCCACCATAGTCTGATCAGAAGTGACTAGGTGTCTACTGCTGAACAATGGAACCCAGCGTCCATGCTGAAGCTGAGCCCAGGAGTGTAAACAGAAACTTTTGGCTCATTACCAAGTTTCAGGTCAACTTCTTTTTGCCTCTGACTGAGCTGTCTGTGTACATAGTTATGGATACAGTTGTTTGCTTAATTCTGTTCTCTATGTGCCCCTATTTCACCGAAGTTTGGAGTTATTGGAGCATTGCATACTGGAGCAGGGACAGCATAAAGTCTCAGGTGTTGTCTCTTAAACCTGCCTCCTCTTCACCTAGCACCCATCCAAACAGAAACATACACCTTAAAATTCCTAATGGCTGACATACAATTCCTTAGTGGGAATGTCAGATGTTTAAACTCACCGGTAAAGAGGAAAAAGGTCTTCACACATCTCAAAAGACTTCATACTCAGGTTGCCTTCTTGTAAGAAACCAAGCTGCTCACAATAGATGGATAAAAGCTTAAAAAGGAATGGGTGGGCACTGAATTCCATAGTTCAGCCAACTGCAAATTAAAGTGGTGTTTTCATCATCATACACCAGTCCCTTCAATGACAACTGCTAAAAACAGTCAAAGACATGGATGGGAAATGGGTCATGGCCCTTTTTAACACCCCCTCTGGACCACTGGCATTGGGAAATAGCTATGCACTTAACAAAATTCTCCAAACTTTTTCACCAACTGGCTAACCAAATCACAACATTTAATGATCAAAACACTCCTCTCCTTATTGGCAGGGATTTTATCCTTGTGCTGGACCATCTTGTTGTTCATAGCCATAGTGTTCCAAAGCCTCATATGAAAGCTGCACAAGTGGTTAAGATGTGGATAATGGAACAAGCACTAACTGATGTCTGGAGACAATACCACCCAAGAACCCATGACAATACACAATATTCAGCTGCTCACCGATCTTACAGCAGGTTGGGTTTCTGGCTGGCATCTCAGCCTCTTATCCTCATGATTGTAGACTCCATGATCAACCCTAGAGTTCTATCACACCATGCCTGAATACAAATGATGATTCTTTAGGGCCCCGTTACTCATGATTCCCCCTCTGGGAGGCTTGACCCTTACTGATGCTTGACCCACACTTTAAAACATGGATATGGGAAGAAGCTATGGCTTACTTCTGGATAAATGATGATGGTACCACATAAAAGGCTGGTTAACAAGATGGGTAGTCCAGGCATGGGGCACAAGGTGGTAAACTGGGTTAGGAACTGGCTAACAGACAGAAAGCAGAGAGTAGTGGTAAATAGGATCCAATACAGGAAGAGGGTGGTGACCAGCATGATACAACAGGGATCAGTCCTTGGGCCAGTCCTGTTTACTATCTTCATTAGTGACATTATGGTAGGGCTAGAGGGAAATGTCTATCTGTTTATAGATGAAACTAAGATCTGCAACAGGGTGGATACTCCAGAAGGGGTGTAAAGAATGAGGATGGACCTGGGGAAGCTTGAAAAATGATCTGAGGTGTGGCAACTGAAGTTCAGTTCAAAGAAATGCAAAATAATGCACCTGGGATGGGGGAACCTGAGGAAGAGTTACATGATGGGGGGGGGGGATTGCTGACAATCTCCAGGAAATAAAGGGACCTGGGGGTTATCATTTCAGACAACCTAAATGTGTCTAAGCAGAGTTCAAAGGCTGCAGAGAGGGCTAGTGGCATTGTGGGGTGCATAGGCACAGGTATCACTAGCAGAAGGCAGGAGGTAGTGAAGTGATTGTATAAAATGCTGGAGAGGCCTCATTTAGAGTACTGTGTGCAGCTCTGGAGGCTGCACCTTCGTAAGGATGTTGATGGGGTAGAGGTGGCCCAGAGAACTGTGACTAAAATGGTACAGTGCTTGCACCAGAAAACATATGAGGGAGAGATTAGAGGACCTCAATATGCACTCTCTGGAGGAGATGAGGGATTGAGGAGACATGATAAAAACATTCAAGTACCTTTAGAGCATAAGCAAGGTGCAGGGGGAGACATCTTCCAATATAGGAGGAGTACAAGAATGAAGGGGCTTGATATGAAGTTGGAAGGGGGCAGATTAAGGGAAAATGTGAGGAAGCTTTTCTTCACAGAGAGGGTGGTGGACACATGGAATAATCTGCCACAGGAGGTGGTGGGAGCAAGCACAATGGTGGGTTTTAAACATGCTTGGGACAGGCATAAGGGAACCTTAGATGTGGGAGGGAGGAGGGGTGAAAAGCCATTGACCAGGTAGGGTCAGAGGCCACAAACTAGTGTATGGCTTACAAGTAGACTAGATGGGCCTGGCATTCTTCATCAGCTGAAAATTTCTATGTTTCTATAATGGCCAAACATTCATAAGCACCCAGTGGGAGGCATTCAAGGCCACCATGAGGGGGGTCATCATAGGTTATCCTGCCAAGTGCAAGAAGGAGAAGGAAGCACACCTCAAGAACCTGGAGGAGGAATTTCAACAAGCTGAGACTTCCATCAAAGTCTTCCTAAAAGGTATCAAGAACTCATCCCTTCACAAGGAGGTACTTGGCATTTGGCTTGAAACTGAGACAATACGAGACAGAAAAGCCAAAATGGTAATTTTCAGGCTTTGGCAAAGATATTGGGAATAAAGGAAGAAGTGCAGTAGGGCATTGGCCTACCACTTTAAAAAACAACAGTCAGAGAGGCACATTGCAGGCCTTCAAAACAAAGCTGGTCAAATTGCCTATAAGGACTCACAGATCAACTACATCATGCAAGACTATTACTGCTCACTTTACAGCTCCAAACATTATCTTGACCCCCAGCTTTTGTCAGCCTTCCTACAACTTCTACAGCTACCCAAACTCACCCCGATCAAGTTCAGACTTTGGAGTCCCCGTTATCAGCTGCAAAAATTAAAGCCGCATTTAAATCTCTCACTCTGAAAAAAGCACCAGGAGTTTACGGATTTCCAAACTAATTACTAGAACACCTATCCCAGACAATTTCCCCGGTTTTACAAAGGTTGTATCTGGAAGCCGCCTCCACAGGTACATTTCCCAGGAAGCCCGTGATATGGGTGACTCAAATTGAGCAACTGAAGAAGAGTGACTCAGTGTGAGCACCTGCAAAAAGGGCTATAGTGGCAAAACAATGATTGTCAGGACCATCACCCTGCCCAGTTATTGTGCAGTCTCGGAGTTAGTAATATATATATATATATATACGGTATATATATATATATATATATATATATATATATATATAGTTCGATGTGCTTATGCAAATGGATGGGATGATATGAGAGGATGCTTGCATAACTTGATTTGCTTTGTGGCTTTCTGCCTCTTTGTGCATGGGATATACCACCCTTTAGGGGAATGATGCAAGGAACCCTAGAGGAGGGTGCCCCCCTCACAAGTGCCACAGGAATAAATGTGTTGGCTAAAGGTAGGTTAGAAAGAAGACCCACAGGTAAGAGAGATGAGCCACTGGAGGAGGAGGAGGAGGGGTGGATGGTGGGCAACAAAAAAGAATTCTGGTGAGGCCCAGGATGTTATGAACTTTTATGCTCGATGGGGGAGCGATGTTGTTGCTACACCCATCAAAGTTTGGGCTTAAAGCCCTCTCATTCGATATGCTTACACAACTGGATGGGATGATATGTGATGATGCTTGTGTAACTTAATTTGCTTTGTGGCTTTCCACCTCTCTATCCATGGGATATACCACCTTGTAGGGGTACAACATGAGGAACCCTAGAGGAGTCCCCCCCCAACAGGTGCCATGGGAATGAATGCATTGGCTAAAGGTAGGTTAGAAAAAAGCCCAAAAAGAATACCCAGATATTGAACTTCGAAGAGGTGAGGATGATGAATGAATTTTGAGAAGATTATAAGGGCTGACTTCTAAGGAAAGAGGGGAAGGCCGGGGCCACCATCTACCTCCATCCAACAGCAGAACCTTAACTAACTAACCGAAGAAAGCACTAACTCTATCAAATATTATGACCATTGGCACAAAGGAGAGGAAAAAAACCCTTTGAGGAGGAAACCTTTGGGGATCCAAGGCATAGGTTGCCTTTCCTCCAGGCTGACAACGTTTGATTTGAGGACATATGTTGGTAAAGAGAATGGTCCATTAATGAGGGATATGAGTAGGGAGGATGATGATGGTACAGGGAAAAAACTCCAAAGAAGCACAGATTAAGGAAGGAACATGAGGTAGCATGGACCCGAGAAGGGTATGCTCTAGTAGTCAATGGGAGGGAATAGATCCATGTAGAAGTCAGGGGAGCAAGAGTATCCAGATGTGCAAATGAGGAGATTCCAGATGTGCTCATGAGGAGACCGAGGATAATGCAAACTGGCCTGATTGAGTGATGCAAGAGAGCAGACACAGAGGTTGATGAGGCATAAGGTAGCATAGGAGTCAATGATAGGAATGCGCGAGTAAACAATGTAAATAGGTAAACTTGAGGTAAGGCTCAGTGAATGACTGGAGTTGTGAACTAGATACATGCGGCAGGATGGCTGCGGGTTGATGAGGTGGCTTAGGAGTCATGATAGGTATGCCCAAAAAGAATATCTATCGCAGGTCTTGAGTGGAGTGAAACCTGGAAGGCCGGTATGGAATCGGAAGAGGAGGGAACATGAATTAATTTGAAAACTAACTTGTATGAAAGAAGTATGAGGAAGTAGGCTCCTCAAAAGGAGGTAGACTCCAAGGCCAAGAAGGCATGTCTTGAGCCAGATGGTATGAGAACCAGAAGGTGCACTCAGGAGGAGCATCAGAGAAGTAACTCAGGTTGAGCTATTGAAGAGCAAATTGGATGATGTGCGATGAGGAATGAAGCTAAGAGTGGAGTAAAGCCATCAGGGCTGGTACTAGAAAAGGTGGTAGGACAGTAAAATTAGGAAACGGATGAGGTACGATGATGGATTGACGCCATAGAGTCTAGTACATGAAAGTGAGATATGAAAGAACAAAGGATGGCAGGGAGGTCAAATGGTAGCATAGGGCTCAGCTGGAATGGGATGAGAACTGCAGTAGGGCGAGCTGGAAGAAATATCGATAGCATACCAAGCCATAGCATGCCAAGCCACGGGTCGATGATGATGGAGTGAAACCATGATTGGAGTGAATCCTTGATGGCCAGTATGAGATAATTCAATGATAGGAATGGATAAGGAAGAGAGTAATGAGGCTCCTTGAAAGGAGGTACACTCCGAGACCAAGAAGGCAGTGCTGGAATCAGAGGGCATGACAAGCAATTGATTGGAGCAAAATGGACAATGATGGAGTAAAGCCATGAGTGGAGTGAATCCATGATGGCTGGTACGAGGATAAGGCATAGTGAATGAGGACCAGGGTAATGAGCTTGATACTTGTGGCAGGAGGGCTGCGGGTCGACAAGGTGTCATAAGATGCATGATAGGTATGCCCCAAAAGAAATATCAATAGCAGATGGATGAGTAAAATGGTGGATGGTGCATGAAGAGCCCCACACTGAAAAATAATAAGAAGAAGAAGAAGCATGTATATAGTGGTGTTCAGATACAATGTATCCCAAAGTGCATGACGAGCAGGTAGGGAAGTGACAAAGTGGAGTGGCAGCCATCATTCCCGTAGCTATCTCAGGAGACCCTGCCTACCCCCCCCCCCAGGGCTGATAAAATGTGTCCAGACAATGCAGATGCAAGGAAATGGAACAGGAGTAGAACTGGAGCAAAGTATGCATAGCTGCTGAATGTGCCCTAGGTCAACAGAAAGGCAGATGGCTGGGTATCCAGCAGAGAAGGCTGCATAGCAAAGAAAAATGCAAGACAAGAGTGCTGCATTATGCAGTGAAAGCAACATGTGGGACAACAGAGCTGCTAGAGGTGAGGAGAAGATCCTCAGAGAAGCATACAATGCCCACAGCAATGTCAGAGAACTCAATACAATGCGCTATACAAACCCTGGCGTTGTACACCACGCAGTTCGGTAAAGCACACGGATAGAGGCTGTCAGATGGGGGAGAGCTGAATGCCAAAGGAATTGAATGGAAATATGCTGAAACGAGTGTCGCTATGATGTGAGAGAAGACCAAATGAGAGGAAGCAACATCCAAGAAATGAGCAGACGGAGTGAGTTAAGAGCTAAATCATTTACCGGAGAGAAAGGATTCTTGAGAGAATCAGGTACAGGGAGCACAGGGAGGGAAACTGACTAGAAAAACCTGAGAAAAAAGTATTCACCAGAAAACTGGTGAAAGCAGAGGAGGAGATCTGGAACGCGGTCATGAGGAGGCAGAAGCAGGAGGAGCCAGGACACAGGGAAGAGCCAAGGGCAGGAGAAAGGAGCCACATGGGCAATGAGAAACAGAGCAGAGAGAGGCAAGAGGGGGGGGGAGGAGGTTGCAAAGAGTGACACGACTGAACAGCGAGGGAGCACAGGGAAAAGCAAACAGGTGGCCAGAGTCAGCCGTCGGAACACAAAAACACACAGAACAGCGAGAAACGGATAGGCAGCTGAAGGCAGCTGCCAGAGCGAGGGAAACAAAACACAGAAGCCAGAGAGAGGGATGGAGAGCAGTGCCTCTGGCTGCAATGAAAAAGAATCCTGGCGAGGCCCAGGATGTTATGACCTTTTAAGCTCGATGGGGGAGTGACATTGTTCTTCTGCCCATCGAACCTTGGGCTTAAAGCCCTCCCATTATAGGAAGTGCATGGAGTTTTGCCCACTCATACTATATTGTGTCAGTGCTGCAAAGTTGTGATTGTAATGATTGCACAAGCTGCTGTGGGCAGTCTTTGGCCGGGATATTCAAAAGGGTTGTGCATGGTGCAACAGGGGAGCGCCATGCACAACCCACTGCTGTGCCCCGGCGTGATATTCAAACAGGGAATGTGCACGGCACTAATGCCAATGCACCAGGGTGCATCAGTAATGTATGCAGCACAAGTGGGGGGGCATGCCCATGCATACCCTGCACATCCCTATATTCAGCCCAGGGTGTGCTGAGCATAGGCAGGCGCAACCCTTACGTGCACCGCACACAGTTGTGCCAAAAAAGGAGCAACAGCTGGCCAACCACAGGAGAGCTGCCATATTGCAGGGTGCAACATGGCAGCAGCCAGCTGTGGGAGGCCACCCGAGCTCTGGCGGCACCATCTGTCAAGGTGGTCCCCCCATGCCCAATCGTGGGCTTTCATTAAATAAATCCCTGGTGGTCCAGTGGACACTATCCCACAGCCCAATCACAGGCTTTCATTAAGTAAATCCCTGGTGGTCAAGTGGACCTAATCCCACAGCCCGATCGGGGGTTTCATTAAATAAATCCCTGGTGGTCCAGTGGACCCGATCCCACAGCATGAACACAGGCTTACAGTAAGTAAAATAACATTGGTGGTCCATATGTACCCCCCCTCCCAACTCACCCACTCAGTCCCACCATCCCACTCCCCCCCCAGTCAGCGGCGGATGGCAGCACCCCATCTGCAAGCCACCCAGCTGCCCGCTGACTGTCAGCATACAATATGGCCGTACGCCCATTGGTCCACAGCGTGGGTCAATATGCAGACCGTACTGTACTACACAGTCCCAAAATGTGAATTAATCCATTCATTCACATATTAGGACTATAGTACAATATAATCACTCACCAATAACTCACGCTGTGGACCAATGGGCATACAAATATTCACGCTGTCGAGTTGGTGGAGTGGCCAGGGGCAGCTTGTGGGAAGGTGCTGCCGCCGCCACTGACTGGGAGGGAGGCGGGGTGGTGGGACTGAGTGGGTGGGTTGGGAGGGGTGTACCGCTCGACCATCAGGGTTATCTCACTTACTGTAAACCCGAGATCGGGCTGTGGGATTGGGTCCACTGGACCACCAGGGATTTATTTACTGAAAGCCTGCAATTGGGCTGTAGGATCAGGTCCACTGGACCACCAGTGATTTTACTTCATTGAATGCCCGCGATCATGCATTGGGGCGCATTGCCGCCGAGGGGCAGGGGGTGTCAGTCTCTGATGGCTGCTGCCTGGTAGGGCACCAGGTGCAAGTCGCCGGGGATCAGTACACCTGCATACAAATGGGTCATAATGACATGCAAATGGTCCCATTTGTGCCTTGCATGCATTTTAGCCCCATTTGCCTGTCCATCGCTGAATATCGCAGTTGCCGCACATAGCGCAATGGCACTTGTGCTGGCGCATCCCCCTGTTCCTCCCTGGCCACTTGCACTGGTACAGTGTCACTGTGCCATGCGCAATGCTGGTGGCCATGGAGTGATATTCAAAGGTGCTGAGCCATGGTGCAGCACTGTTATATATCACTCTGTCACCGCCCTGGTGCATCCCTGTTGCGCTGTGCCCAGGCTTGCGCTACAGCCTGGTGAAGTCTGAATATCCCACCCTTTGTCTTCAGCATTTTGTTTTCGCTGATGTGCTCTTTGCTAATCTTTTTTTGCCGATATCACATAGAACCCATTTCCCACTACCATGAGGATTGGCTAATATTACAATCATTCCAAAAAAAGGGAAAACCCCACTGACTCAGCCAGTTACAGACTCATTTCCCTTACTACTGTAGATAGTAAAATATTTGCAAAAGCTCAAGCCTCAATACTAGAGAATAATCTGCCCAGCCTTATCCAACCCTCCCACGTGGGCTTAATTAAAGGCAGGATCAGCTTGGACAATATGCACACCCTTTTCAACCTCTTGCACATAGCTAAAAACATCCCCCTCCTGCTGTGGCCTTTGCAATTGACTTCAAAAAAGTCTTTGATTCTGTGGAATGGAGGTACCGCTATGATGTGCTCCTACTCATGGGATACGGTCCTAATTTTATCAATAAAGTACAAACCATTTTCTTAACACACTAGTGAGAGTCCCTACCAACTCCACCCTCTCAGACCCTTTCCCCTTAGGTAAAGATACTTGAAAAGGCTGCCTGTTCTCCCCACTTTCACTTGTTATAGCAATTGAACTCTTGCCGGTAGCCATCAGGGCTTATCAGGGGATACAGGGGATCCAAGAAATAAAGCAACACTATAAAACATTACTTTATGTGGATGATCTGCTGGTCATAACTTCTCAAGACCCCAACTCTACATCTCATCTCCTAGATCTTCTAACAACCTTCACATAAATCTCTGGTCTTAAGATAAATAGGGCAAAGATGGAAGCCCTTTCCCTTAACCACCTATGTATGGAAACTATAATGCAACCCCTAGGACTAAGGTGAACAAAAAATGCCTTAACTTATCTGAGCATTCAGATCACTCCACAAATGAATAATGTATGCGACTGAAACTTCATGCCCCTCTTAATGTAGCTTAAAGCAGAATGTGACTGGTGACAGGCCCTGCATCTCTACTTGGCTGAAAACATTGAGGCCCTCAAAATGGTGATTACCCCCAAATTACTTCACCCAATAGCCCACCTGCTGATCAAAGTTCCAAATAAATGGTTTGAACAGATCAATAATCTCATGGGAGGATTCCTATGTCAGGGGAAAATTCTTTGCTTCAGTAGGACGAAGCATAGAATTCACTGGAACAAGGGAGGTTGGGGGCTGCCATCGTTCAAAGCATACTGTATGCCTGGGTGTTTAGAACTGCTTAGACAGTCAGATGACTAACTCACTCAATGCAGGAATCACCCATCTGGTCCAACATAGAAGCATCCCTATGCCCTGGAGGTTCTTCTGCAGCTTGCCTATACTTGTCCAAGCCAAAGCCCCCAGGTCACATTCCACCACATGGCCATCACTCATTGCCTGGGGGAATATTCAGAAACTTCTGGACATTCCCCTAGTTCATTCCTACTACACTCCTCTCTGGGATAATTAGGAAATTGTGGTGGATAAAGTGCCTATCAAATAGTATCATTAGGAAAACAAAGAAATTAGGGTGCTCAGAAATCTACTCATACTACTCTCTAATATTATTAACTCATTCCAAGGACTCCAAACCACTATTGGTCTGGACAGGGAAGATTTCTGGTGCTACTTGCAAATCAGAAGTGTGGTCTGCCATATGTTTCACAAACCAAAACTCTTGGGACTTGTTAACTAACATACCCACTGGTATACTCATCTTATCCTGAAGCTCACTATCCTGACAACCATTACCCCTGTCAGCATTGCCCATAGACATGATATCCCAACGGTAGTAAACCCAATAGTATTCCTCCTGATGGGGTAAGGTAGCAGACGTGACGTAAATGCTACCTTACCCCTTCTACAGTATGGGAAAGAATAGCTGGATGGGGTTGCTGGCTCAGCTGCCCCGGAGGTGTGGAGGAGTATACCACCAGTAGGTCAGCCAGCATGCTGTGTATGACCTGGGTTCTGGTCTAGGTCACGTCATTTTACACACTCCCCTGTAACTACTTAACATTTTACTCTGGGATCCACTCGCTCTCAGAGTTAGATATTTTAGTTACGGGGGGTGTGGGGGACCATGGGGGGGTGCATGGGGCAAAGCTCCCTGCAGTTTACACTTATTGTTCACATAATGCTCAAAATTTTTCTATTGGGAATAGGATGCATTCGAGGCTGTGGATTTCATGCCATTTTACTCAGTATGCTGAGCATTGGTGTATAGCATTTAGGGATATCATAGTATATCCTACCTATTTCTGACCTGGGCTTGACAACACAAGGGTAGAGCAGGTTACATATATTGATATATAAGAAATCACCTTCCAGATCCCATGATCAAAGCCCAATCATAATGGCCTAAAAGCCTTTGTAAGTGACCTGCGGAGATAGACTGGGAGTTTTACTGATGCTCAGCATACAAGTCAGTCAAAGACCCAAAGGTTCGGTTAATCCAGAACAAAATTTTGTACCTTAGGTACTACACACTGGAAGTATTTGCACAAAGCACATCTTATACCAAACAATAACTCTTGGAGATGTTCAGTACCCAATGGTGACCTACATCATACTATCTGGGACTGTCCAGATGTAATGCCGTTCTGGGCAGGTATTATTAATATGTTAAACAAGGTCCTTGCCCAGTCAATCGCTCCCTCTCCTGAGTTTGCTCATTCTGGAGCTTTCAGATGAAGCTACCCACATTCACCCCTAAGCTTTGAAATAGAAATCAGCTGACTCCATAGAAGCCAAATGCCTTATACTGAGAAGATGGCACACTACCGATATCCCTAACTTAAATGAGCTGGACAACAACTTAGCACTCCTAACCTGATTTGAGAAGCTCTCACATCTCAATTCGACCACTATGGTAGATTACCAGACAAAATGGGATCCATACCTTCTGTGTGGAAGTAATCCTAATGTAGTTAAACCCACTGCACCAGATTGAATGGGAATAGGCTAACTCACCTGCCAAATTGATAATCTTTAGAAGGGGTCCTCCAGGGAAAACCAATGCCAACGGTCCTCCTATGGATGGATTAACTCTCCCACATACCTGCAGCCATTGCCCATTACCCAGACTCCATTGAACCTTATACCTTGTATGGATTATATAGTCATAGGCTCAAGTTTGTTTGTGTTCATAGGTTATGTTCTTGTTTTTTCACCTTTACTTCCACTGTTGTTACTCACCTCATATCTCTTGAAATAAATACAGGAATCCATATGGAGGATACAATTTTCTCAAGCTAGACCAAGATCAAGACCAAGACAAAAATCAACATGGAACATCTCTAACCTGCTCTCTCAGAGCTATGTATCACACACTTACAGGATACTTTGTACATACTGGGTGATAGTTATGAAACATTATCTGATCAATGTCAATCTCAGTATATACCAATATGTAACACACTGTTCTGAAGTACAAACCCTGTATATTATTGTTTGAATCTTTTGCCTCTTGACTGTAACCCAGTATATTCCTTATGTATCTATTTTCAATAAAAAGGTTAACTACCAAAAAAAATCAAAATGATTAAAGCTTAAAAATAAGTTTTTTAAGAGAATATACACTTGGATTTTCTTTTTTTAATTGTTGAAAACATGGGCATGTCTGTACCTTGTTAATCTATTTACTGTATTTATAGTATGTACAGCTGCTCTCTTTCTCTCTCATGGTTATAAAACTGCATGTTTGAGTTCTTTGGGTGAGTCAACTGTGAAGCAAAGCTGAGCAGTTCTGACACACAAAGGGCCTAAGAATAAACTCACAGCCATAAAAGGCACCAGAACTGTACGTATAAACATATTATAAATCATACAATCTATTTTAAAACAGAAAAGAAACATGCAATAGCCAAAACATCAGACATAAAAAAGACAATTTTGACACATCATGAAAGACAGTATGAACTAAAGTATGCAAATGATAAATTACAATTACCAATGTGTACTCATATCTAACCGAGACCATCATTCAGGAGTACAGTAAATGAAATTCATGATGGTGAGATCATTAATGAGTTGAGCATAATAACTAGACTCATGGAAGGGTTAAACTGATCTTATCTCCCTAACAGGGATACCATATACACATGTAGTGATGGCACTCCCAAAGGGAATGAATGGGTAGCCAGGCTTAAAGGTGATAGGAAACAGTTTTTAGACCTCTAGATGTCCTCTAGTTCTTTCATTGGCTACCCACTGGTCTGATATGTTTTTTTTATCTTTTTTGTTAAATTAATAATCTTATTTTGTTGTCATTGTAACTACTCTGAATCCTTCTGTGCTCAGCAGTTTGTTGCTCTCTGTTTTCATACTTTTTGGTCCCAGGTCCCCTCATCCTCTATTCAGAGGTCAGACCTGCCCTACCTGTCATCTCCCAATGCCCAGGCTTAACCCCCTGGGTGAGGCAGCTGGGACGGTTACCCTCCCAATGGACACTATAAGCAAGCCCCGACTTAACCCCCTGGGTCAGGGCCAAGGCAGCAAGACCACCCAAATAGGCATCAATGGCAGAGGAGATGATAGCAGAGCAGATCATCATGCCTGGGCTGGCTTTTTGCAAGGCTTATTGGATCCCTGAGGGTGTCGACATTCAATGATGTCCAACGTCTGCCCCACCTGACAAGGTAATGGCGCCAGCTGCAGTGGACCTCCAGCCTCTGCCAGGGGTCTGCAAAGTGCTGGACACTCTGTCTCCCCTCCCCCCAAAGAAGGAAAGCAGTCCCTAGGCTGCTTGATCTTTCTCTCTCCAGTCAGCCCTCTGAATCTTGGGTCCATTCCTGAACCCGGGTTATCTGTGTTGCAAGAGGAAATCCAACCACTACGCAGGTGGGCTGGCTATGCCTGAACATTCTATGCCATCAGAAACACCCATTCCAAGCCATTCAGATAAATAGTATGGAATGGGAGTTTCTGATGTCATAGAATGTCTTAGAAATATGAAAATCAAGAGCAATAGCTGGCGAGGATAGTGGAACTCAGTGTAGATCTGGAGGCACCAAAAAATTAGATTATTTATATATCAAAAAATCATCAAAGTCTATCAGAATACATAACTGCATGGAGAGGAAGGTGGAAGGGCAGTTAACTATGTAAAAATAATTTCATCTCTCCTTTAAAAAGGGTGTCCAAGTGAAAGTGTACTCTGATGTCTTGTTCAATGCCTGGTGAGATGATCTTTTTAGTGTTGCGGTTTATCCAATAGCATCTAGCCACTCATTAAAGGTAGGTATGCATTTGGATCTCCATTGTCTGAAAAGTAGAGGTTTTGCAGCAGCAGCAGCTGCTGCCCCCTTTTATTCGATGTGAGGATGGAGTCTGGGATCAAAGGTGCTTACAGTAGGCCAAGTAAAGCCATGGGAGAAACAATTCTGGGTTGAATAGGCATGACTGATTGGCAGTATTATACAATTGTGGCCTAAAAGGATCTCTGATTAGAGGGCAGAACCACAGTATATATATGAGAGGGTGCCCTCGTGGGAATCACAATGCTGGCATTTTTTTTTTTTAAGTTTCATCAGGAAAAGCACACTGAACAGATAATGTTCATTTCCAGATGCATCCTGGGGGAGAGGGGATGGGGATGGGGATACACAGTAAAATAACAGCAGCAAGTGACAAAAACAGACAATAATGGATGATAGAATACAAACATCAAACAAACATAGATATCATAATTGCAATAACCAGCTAACAATAACAGAAAACAAATGCTAGGAGACTATAAAACAATCAAAAATCAATTGCAGGAGTACCATAGGGGAGGCTCCCCTTTCTTTATGCACCTATGGTGCTCTGTACCATGGATGTGAGATTTTCAGCTGGATGAGCTGAGCTGAACTTTCACACTTCTGAAAGTGATTTAGGCTCAATATCAACCATTAGAACAGTCTGATTCTGAAATATCTACATTCAGTTCATGTGTCTATTTGATTCTGGTGGTTGTAGTAATTAGGGTGCTGGCATCTCACACAAATTTATAAATAAGCCCTGCCCTGTCTCTAGGTACTTTAGCCCAGGTGATCACACTGGGTTGAGTGAGTTGATGGGGGGACTGCTCTTGAGTGCTCTTAGTGGGTGTAAAAGGAGAGTTCTGAGCTGCAAATAATGACAGAAATCCTGTTTTGGGAGATGGTATTGATGTATAATAAATCATACAATTTTAATGTACTGCAACATGCTGTCCTTCAAGCAAGACATCAAGCGGGCCACAAATACTGTTGTTGTAATGTACCTTTTATTTCAAATTCATTCCACATTACACAGTATTACCACATGTGCAGCTATACAGTAGCCACCCAAACCCCATCATTTCTCTTAACTTTGTGAAGAAACTGGCAGGTGTGCATTTGGCATACGGAAGGAAAGCAGGTGAGTCAACTACATTATTTGTCCCACATTAAAGCATCAGATTTGCTTTCCCAAAATTTCCAGTGCAGATTGAATTGCTTACAACTTCATTTTTCTGCACATTTTCTTAACAATGCATATTTTAGTAGATATCATTGCTCTGGGATTAATGCTACCTGCAGCCCGCTACCTGGTGCATCAGCCTGCAATCGTATGCTGATGTTTCAATATAACCATCTTCCTCAAAGCCTTTCATTGTAACAATACTTTTACCTGCATTACAGATTCAGCAAACAAATACGAAGATGAGAGTTAGGACAGCATCAATCACTGTGACTGCAGAGTACAATAGCTGGTTCAAACCAGTGCGAGTGCTTGCTGCTTATACTGTAACTACCACTTTAAGTACTATTAAGTATCACAAGGGGATAAACAGTCTCTTTTTGAGGAGGAGGAGCACCAACACATAGGAGCATGCTATGAAGCTTGGGGTGAGTTTAAGAAGCATGAGACGACATACTTCTTCACAGAAAGAGTGATGGATGCTAGGAACAGCCTGCCAGAAGAAGTGGTAGGGACAAAGACTGGGGAGCTTAAACATGTGTGTGATAGGCACATGGTATAATTAATAGAGATAAGGGAGGAGGGAGGGACATCTGTGACCAGAGTCCAGGGTGTAGTGTTAAGAGCTGAAAAAAGGCAGACTAGGCAGGTCTACCAGTCCATATCTGCTGACACATTATGTTTCTGTGCTGCAGCATACCCACTTGTCTATCAGGCTGTCAAACTGTGTAAATTCAGTGCCCAGCAGATTTGTCACTTTAATCCTCCTCACATTAGCAGCCAGACTGAAGAAAGTAAAATGATAATCTTCTTTTCTGCTGCTTCAAGCCAGTGAGAAGGCTTGGTGCTTGTGCTGCAGCATACCCATTAGACTGACAGACTGTCAATCTCTGTGATTGCTGAGCCATACAGATCATGTACTTTAGGCTCCCTTATCCAACCAATAAGCAGCATTGATGATTTCAACTAAAATAGATGCTATCATTTTTTTTTCTATAAACCTTTTTCCTCTTGCTGGCTGGTGCAGGTGGGCTTTCAGCCCTGTTCCTATCGTCTCTTGTCCAGCACCCACCATACCAGATGGCTATGCCTGAATCTGTCATGGATTCCCCTGTGGTGAAACTGAGAAGGGGAGGGTTGTCCTCCCCCTACTTGGTGACACTCATCTTGACGAACCAGTTACTGGCATGTGGTGCAGGACAGAGGTAAGTGGGCAGGGCTAGGGCTTCATGTAGCCCTTGACAACCATTTTCCACTCTTCTCCCTAAGTCCCCTGCCCTGGTGGCATGTGGGCATGTATATAGAGGTGCACACACCAATGGAATTCTAGACCCTCCCTTCATGTCACTTGAAGATGCCAGAGCTACCACAGGCCTCCACCTGGGTGTAGCCATGATGGCAAGCCATTCTCCCCCAGGAGAGAAGAGCTGTCCTCTGAATACTCCATCCTCTCCCCAGCAACCAAATCCCAGTGACTAAAGCTTGATACGAAACTCAGTCACAGGTGTGGGAAAATGTAAAGTGCATAGTTCCTCAGCCCTCTCCACCACTGGGGTGGTTTTTACTATCATTTTATGTGTACCTCATCACAAATGATATTTAAAGTGGTTCTGTACCAGTGCAACTCAAGCTGGAATCTAATCCATCTGGGATCTGCCACAAATGGGGTAGTAGTTGTAGTAGTAGTAAAAAGTTTTATTCAATTGACAATCAAAAGAATAGGAAACTCGACTGAGACAAGCTCATTTCCAGCGAGGTCTTTGATACAAACATTCATATTGACATCATAATAAAAACATTTTCAACATAGATTACATACATAAATATACATACAATATAAGCTAATACCACAACAATATTTAAGTTACAATTAACTACTTAACATCTATATAAATAAACTACGGAGACAATACAGGGCACATTCATTCCTATATGTACAGGTGCAAACCTTCATCATGTTTAATACATAATGTTCAAGGTGGATCAACAATAAGCCTTTTGTCTGCTTCAACTTTGAACCATCTTTTTATTTCTTCTTCTATACAGGGGCTAGAACTAAGTGGTCTAAGATAAGTTGGCAATAAGTTCCAGAAATTGAGACCTAAGTAAAGAAAATGTGCTCTACCCAAATCTGTCCTTCTTCTGGGCAATTCATATTCCATACCCTCTGCAGAGCGTAGGCCTCCTCTAATTGTCCTAACCTGGAGTTCATCGATAATATATTCAGGTACTTTACCCCTAACTGAGTTACCCATGTAGAGCAAAGCATGGAAAGACCTTCTATTTTTGGATACATCCAATTCAAAGACTGGTATAGCTCACTTCTATGAGTTCTCTTAGATTCATTCAAAATAAACCTTGCTATTTTATTAAAAAGAACATCTACAGTATTTTAGCTAACTGGGTTGAGGTTGCCCCTATATACACAATATCCCCGTAATCCAAAAAAGGTATCAATGCAGTTGTAGCTACATGCTTCCTTACCCTTTCATCCATACAGTTTCTAATTCTGTATAGTGCACCCAGAAATCCACTAACTTTCTTAATTATGTGATCTATGTGGGAAGTCCATCCCAATGATCTATCCAGGTACACTCCTAAGTATCTATAACATTGCACTTGTTCAAGAACAATTTTATCTTTGGGGGAGTTTAAGTGGAAGTGTTGGCCATGACACCAGGAAAGCTTCCCTACTTTTTTTGATAAATGTCATGGGATCTTTAGCTTCCTCCTTGATAGTGACCAGACATGGACAGAAGGAACCTCATCAGCTCATCTGAACAATGGCACCTTGCCATTACAGCACCTCCCCTTGTACTGGACCACAGGGGCAGTTATGGGTGTTATCTCAAGTACCTGGTGTGATCTAGTCATGGTTTGAGTGATGCTATGGCTATATTGGAAATAGGACTGAAAGAGCGGTAGCTGCTGTGAAGATGCAAAGTAGATTTTAGGGCAATACAAAGCAAACCAATTAATTTATCAAAAATGAGCAAAGTACATCAGAATACATGAATGACATAGATGAGAAACAAAAGAAAATTTAGCAGTGTAAAAATAATTTCCTGTCTTGGGGATGGGCAGAGAAGGTATGCCGCAGATCAAATAGGATCTAGGCTGTTAACACTGAGTAAGGAAATGGGAAGACCAGGTGGGCCATATGGTCCTTATCTGCCATCAGATTCTATGTTTCTATTTCTATCTAGTTTGAAGGTCCCATTCTCTGAACATTTTGAACTTTTTATCACCATCAGGGCAACTTCTAGTTGTGGTGGTGTGAGGTGGTGAGGTAAGGTATAGGAAAATACACCCTGTCACAAACACTGTCAGTTTCTGATGCCATGAGCAATCACTAACCAGTTGTAGAGGGCCCTAATACCTTTATTTTCACTTTCTATCACTTGTGTACCCATTTATAATACATTTTGTTATTTCTTTGTGTCTGCAGTTTTGAACACAGTCTCTCACACCACTTTCATCTGTTGAGGATTCTGACATGCTGGTACACTGTGAGCAGTGTTCATTATGCCCCTTTGTGTTTACGCATTTGTCTGTTGTGAGCACGTGAACTTGAATGACTTTGTTTTGGTCCTGCCATTGAGCGAACACACACTCAGTTCTGAGTGTCACAGTTACTGCCAGAATACACTGGCAGTGCTCAAAAAAGCTGGTCTGTAAATATTCACTCTAAGCAAATAATTTGCAGCTCCTAATTTTATAACTTCTTCTTGAAAGAGAAATGATTTAATATTATAAGTCTAATTAATTATTCATAAGCTGAGCTAGCTCCGATTGGCTTCTTCACCAGTCTAAAACTTCTTAGAAGTGACTGGTGCAGCAGCAGCTCAGCTGTTCCCACTTCCCGAGCTGTTTACTGAAGCACTGTTGCGAACCTCTCAATCTTACAGAAGATCTGACAGAAAACTTTCAGAACACAAATGACAACTACTTTCTGCAACTTAAAGCAGTCACCATACTTGTTGCCTTACTTGTTTTTTTCAAAATAAAAAAGGCAAAGTGTCCGATGTTGTCCTGTTTCTAAAATAAAAACTGATAGCTGTGATTAAAGCATTTACCGTATTTGTTGCCTTACTTTTTTCTTCAGAATAAAAAAAAGTTTAGATGTCTAATGTCACCGTTTCTAAAATAAAAACTGACAGTTACGTTCCAAAATGTCACAGTCCCTCATACATAATAATAAAGTCCATGATCAAAGTTTCCTTCTATTGGGTATGTATGCTGTACTGTGTGAGATCAGCATATGCTCTATGAATATTCATGAACCTGCAGAGAGAGCACCGCATGCTGCCTCAGAAACGAATCCCTCTATGCTACTTCACACGGTGAGTGGTGCTCATGCTATCACAAAAAAGAAGCAATTTAAAAAGAATGCAAATGAATCATTATTGCGATTAGACAGAATCACAATAATGACTTCACAGCCAGTCATTTCCTTTTGATTAATGACTGGCTGGGTGGAGGTGGCCTGAGGTGTAGCCGAGGAGCAACCTTCCCCCCAGCTAGTTGTTAATCTTTAGGAAATGACCGGCTCTTCAGTCATTATTGCTTAATTTTTTCCATTATATCTGCAGTATTTTGGGGCAGGTATAACTGTCTTCATGTGAAGTGGCAAAATAAAGTTGGATATGAGTGTAAATGTGGTTCACAAGGAAAATCAATTTACATTTACCTCTTAAACCTAATATCATGTTTGTGGCATCTCCAGATTCATTCACTTGCCCTTTACACATCAACCTATACTAGGATAGTCATCATAAACTGTACTGAACCTCAGACTTCAACAGTGCTTCAGGTCTGATAGCAGTGTAATGCATTTTGACACTGACTTCTATGTAACTAACAAGAGCCTCTAAAAATAAGGAAGAGAAACTGTATGTAAGAGAGACTAAATTCACTATAACACCACCAGCAGTTTAACCTGCTTCAATTTTAATTGGCTTGCATTTATATCAAACCTGCCCCCGCCCCCAGAAAACAGCTTAAAATAGAGACAGCATAGGTGGGGTAACTGAGACAACATAGGTGGGGTTAAGCTGTGGTGAAACTTGTTTGTATTGATGTGTTTATTGCTGACCGCAGGTTAAATTTGACACCAGCCACAGCAACCAACATTATATATTGCATCATCTTACAGCATCCTCAACCATTACCAACGGGGTTTTGTCCACTGATAGGATACACATGTGCATGTGACCAGATGATAAGATCACCCATCAGCATCTCATCCTTCAAGCTCTTATATTCTTGTCTCAGAAATGATCAGTGCAATTGTTTTCCATGTCCCTGGTTTGTCATCATGCTAACCTGTACCATTGTACCAGGAATGAATAGTGAAATTGTTTTCTTTTTTCCTTGACCCTAGTCTGTCATCATGCTAACCTATAACATTGTGATGACTCTGTCCTCCTTCTTGATGCTGGCCTACTTTATCCAGCCTTTGTTTTACAGCTTTACAGGGTATTCCACCATTTACACACAATCAAACTATAATATGCCTACCGCCCCCTTCCCCCTCCCCGTAGGCCCCGCCGCCATCTCTATTTTATTCTCCTGTCCATGGGACTAAACATCTCACTATGTTATCCTTCATTCATACATTACACACCCCTCCTGGTACCCCCATCTGCCAATGGTTGGTGGTTCCCTTATGCCATCTTCATGGCTGGTCCCTGTTATTGCCCCTGGTAATTGGCCTATCTAGTATTTCTCTACAGTGAACATGGATTATATGAAGTTGTATATATGTAATTAAGTTTTCAATGGTGGATCAGACCCCATGTATTTGGATCCTCCTCTGTTATGGTTCTTCCTTGTCTCCCTTCCTTTGTCTTTGAATCACCTACACTGCATCAATATGCATGTGTTTACATACTTATATACATGTATTTATATGTTTTTTTTATGTTGAATGATACCCTGACCTTGTTCTAACCAGGTCCATCTTGTAAAAGAGCTCTGCTCAATGATGTTCCCCTGGATAAATAAAGATTTTGATTGATTGATTGATTGAGATGTTTCAAAACCTGATCACCTAGTCTCCCATTCTGGCTATCCAAGTCCATTTCTTCTTTATACATTGCAGAGGCTACAAGCACAAACCCTAGCTTCCAAGCTTCAAGTCACCAAACTAGGTAACAACATGAAGATTTTATTATCTTCGCACAGTTATGGCTTGAACTTGTGGCCTATGAGCCTGTGTTAGCATTATCCAGATTAGTTAGAATTTTAGTACCTGAGCTTATATATAGATTGATAGCTTTTACTACAGGGTGATGCCCTGCCCCCCCACCACCACCACCACAGCCCGATTTAAGGCATATGTAACTTTTTGAGAGCTATATTTCTTGTTTTCTAACTCATGCTAAACCAGCTGCTTGTGTTTCATGTACTTTCTACTTCACTTTTGACATTTACTTGGTTCCTTATAGACTTTACTATTAATTATGCTCCTTCGGTTTCAGACATTGGTATTCCTCTCAGCATAACATAAACTTTGTTAAAATAGTTAACAAAAGTTTAAATAAAAAATTTAAATAAAAGCATGACTCACCTAGCCATCATTATGATTAGATGTATTGTAATTAGTTAGCATATACAAAACTGCTTGGTTTCTGCAGTTTTTCACAGCAGGAATGCTCTCTTCCTGAGTTTGTGAGACTTAAAAATGGTGCTCTCTTTGATGTTTTAAAAATAGTGCTTTTAAAGTAAGATGCCAAGCCAACCCCACATCACTACCAACTCTGCCATCCTATGTTCTGACCTCCCAGCTGATTGGGTGATGTTAAACAGAAAATGGATACTCTGGAGCTCCTTCTGAGTGACTACAGTGAAGTGAGCCAGCTGCAGGAAATTTAAGGGTAGAAAATTACTCATTGGCTCATGCTCTCAGGACCCCTTCTGAGTAGTTCCCCAGACAGCAGCTATGCATTATGGATCCCTCCTGAGCAGGTTAATCCCCTGTATTAGCACCACTATCTTTCACTGTATAATTTTCTCTCATTTATGGGTCCCAACAGCCTGGGCTAATTATAATAATAATAAAATGTATTTATAGAGTGCAATTCAACAGGTATCAAAGCGCTGTACAGAATTAAAAAAAAAGATGAAACATTAAAATACAACAATGAATCACTAAATGCTAATCTCTGAAAGCAAGATTTAATTAATAGGTTTTTAATGCCTCTTTAAAGCTCTCCTGGGTCAGGCACTCTCTAATTTGATGAGGTAGAGAGTTCCACAGAGTTGGGGCTGGATAACTAAAAGCTCTTGCACCAGATGTCCTTAATCGAACCCTGGGAACCTCTAGCAATCCCTTGTTGGCTGAGCGGAGGGGTCAGAGTGGGCAGTAAGGAATCAGGAGCTCCTGCAGGTAGTCAGGACCCTGACCATGAAGGTCTTTAAAGGTCAGTAAACCAACCTTAAAGGTGATCCACCACTGAACTGGCAGCCAGTGCAGTTCACGCAGCACAGGAGTAATATGACTGGTCCGGGAAACCCCTACCAGTATCCTTGCTGCAGTGTTCTGCACCAGCTGCAGGTGGTGGATATCAACCCCTGGCCACTCTAGGTATAGGGAGTTACAGTAGTCAAGGCGAGAGGTCACAAAGGCGTGGATCAACGTTGGAAGATCAGGGGATGGAACAAGGTGATTAATCTGGGCAATGTTCCTCAGATGGTAAAAAGAGGATTTAACTACGGCTGACACCTGCGATCAAAGTGTCAGCCCTTCATCAAATATCATGCCCAGATTCCACACCTGAATATATGGCAGGAGCTGGCTACACATGAGCCAAAGCCCAGAGGCAGACCACTCTCCCGTCCTCTCTATCCTGTGACCTGGCTTCACCACCATTATGATGACAATAATGTCAGTGTTCTCAGTACCTGGCATGATGGCAATCCTAGCAACCCTTCAGTTATTCTGACTGAAGATCCACCCCTACAGATGCCTCCATGTCCACCCTGCGTGGGGGGGGGGAGTGGGGGAGAATTCCAGCCCACATACTTTGAATTCCAGCACACACCATATTCTTGATACTCCTCAGAACCATCATCACTCTCAGGGGTGCCTAGCACATGTGGAAATAATGCATCCCATTCTGCGTGTGCATGCACACTGACCACATAGGAAAGCAGCCATATTATTGAGGGGCATGGCGAAGACACACACGCAATACAGTGTTGATGCCATTGGTGCCATTTTGGTCATGGCACCAGTGGCCAAGCTTGTGACCATGTCAGAACTGTACCCTGACACTAATACATTTCTATAATGACTATACAACACAGTGATCCTTGTTACCATAGCAGCAGGGTATCAGGTTACCACACCACTTCTTCAATAAAGGGCTAAATGTATATAAGATCATAATTGTGGGCGAGTGTCATTAGCAGACCTGACAGACCTCCTTAATGGGGGTTGTCAGGACACTGGGTGAATTTACAAGGCTACTGTCCTGACATTTCACCATGCCCACCTCCTATCTATATATGACCTTTACAACCAGTTGCCTGACATAGTGCAGACTGTGTGATTCCAGAGGTACAAGTCATACGGGAACTTAGACATGAGGGGGCTATTTCATATCTGGCACTCCACACCCCATGCAGTGTATTATAGGCATACTAGAAATATGCAGAGCATGAGAAAATGGCAGATAAGGCCCTACTTTAAGAAGCATCTTTTATATTCTTCTCATGCACATTTCTAAGAGAATGGAGAAAACTAGAAAATGCAAATCCTGCCATTATATCCTGCTAAATTTTCTGATAGAAGTACTTTGCACAACATGTTCTATACAACAGTAGCACTTGGAAATTGCCAGTGAAGGAGAAATGGAAATGACTGAAGAGATGGTCCCTCAGGATGTCTCCTTGGGTAGCCTCAACTTGAGCACTGCCATATTTATCAAAACCCAGCAGAACAAAATGTACAAATGCTGGATTGCATGGAAGAAATGTCCTAGTCATTGCCTAAAGCCACAACAGAGGAAGCTACAGGGGCAAACTCAGGAGCAAATATGTCCTCAGTACAGGATACAGCTCATCAGAGGAAGGATAATTCCAGAAAGCACACAGTTGCTTCACAGGATACTATCATGGAGGGTGGTACTAGTGGCAATGACACTTAAGACAGTCACCAGGACAATGAGTCTTGAAAGGAGGAGCAGGAACAAGGTAATGAGACAGATGAGCTGGCACTCACTAAGAAACTAATGACAGTTGACATGCTGCTGGAGCTTTTGAAATCAGTAAAGGAGTCCATGGGGTTTGAGATGCCACAGCCACCAAAATAGGTCAGACTTAGTCCTCTCATTTGTTCAAATCATAAAAAGGAAGACTTCTTCTAATATATAACTCTGTATCATAAGTCATTGCAAAAGAATGGGAATTGACTGTCCTGGTCAGAATTTCACAGCAACAGACATTCGACAGATGTTACCCTATCTAAGAGGAATTCCATAACGTTTGGTACTCCACACCAGTAGTTGACCCTCAAGTTACCACCTTGAGTAAAAGGACTGTACTCCTAGAAGAAGGCATGGCTCCAGTGAAGGAGTCTACTGGCAAGAAAATGGAGAAGCTCATGAGAAATAATTTTGAAATGGCCAGTCTGGCATGCAGGGCCACTACTACTGCAATATATAACTCCAGGGCTGTACTCACATTTCTAAAGGAACTGAGTTCCCTGGATCCTGAGTCCAAACAGGCAGATCTTACCACATGCGCTATCCAGGTAGCCAAATATACATAGTAGATGTATCTGTGGATGTCTTAGTGAATGTCTGCAAGTTTGGCAGCCTGTCTTCCAACAGGGAAAGAAGGCTAGCATGGCTGACGTCATAGAATGCTGAGACTAAGACTCTGCTTAACAAACTGCCATCCAAAGGTAACCTACTGTTTGGTGAGGGCCTAGACAGATTAATCAAACATAAGGAGGATGGAAAAAGCCTGAAGAAGGACAGGTCACCATGTAATTTGAATTTCCCATAATTTCAGAGCAGTTTTCTCCCCAACAGGAGTTGCCAGGATAGAGGCACAACAATTACTCCTTCTTGCAGGACTGATCACACAATTTCAAGATGGTCTACATCTCTAATAGCCAAGGTAGAAGCAGGGGAAAGGATACAGGAGCCGTCCCATTAGTGTCTCCACCCAAAGAAAATCAAATCTCACATGACTACCCAGCACCCACACCACAAAAATGGTTGCTGGACTCACTCCCACGAGACCCACCAGTAAGGATAAGACTATTAGATTTTGCATATCAATGGAGTAAAATGACTATAGACAAGTAGGTCCTAGAGGTTGTATCACTAAGCTACTCCATATAATTCACAGAGAAGCACTCCTCTGATTTTTGGGGAGGGCATCTATTTCAACTTACCATGGTTGATGGTGCTAGCTGGTTTTATGGGACTTAATAAAGTGATTTTTATCATAAGCAAGAAGGCTTCTGTATGTACCTGAGCAGTAACTGGGAAGCTGGACCTCCTTGTTTTGTAAGTACTTTGATTTTTCTGGCTCCAGTCTTTTGTGTGTTGTTAAGCCACCTGGCCATTGTTTTATTCCTATACCAGGAGCTATATATTTTTTTCTTATTTTGTAGATCAACACGGGCATGTTTTCTTCTTGATAGTTGGGGACGATGGGGTTCAGTATTTTTGGTCTTTTAATTTTTTGAAGATTTCATTGAGATGTATGGTTTTGACTAAAGGAGCTTCTGAGTAGTAAGATAGGTACAATATTCAGCCTCTTTCCTCCCCTCTTTCCTCTTTTTCTTTTTCCCTTTTTTCCTTTTCAGATGATATTATTTTTTTACCCCATTATGTCCTGATGATTAGTTATTTGTTGATCTTTTCTTTTTTCCCCTTTTATTTTTTATGTCTTTTGGGGGGGACAGTATACTTGTTCAATGGGGGATATGGGTGGGCTTTTCACAGGAACAGAGCCTGGGATGAGTCATGGACCAAGTGGGAAAGGGGTTTGAGTCCCCAGGGACCTGATGGGGTTTTATTCTTTTCTGTGGGGTAGGATATTGAAGGTTGGTTATTTATTTTTGTGTACATTTTCTTTTTTTTTCTGTGTGGTTTTTCAACACCTTTACTGGGTTTTGTGTTATCTCTGAAGAATCATACCGAGTGCGGGTGTCTGTATGTTTTGGTAGGGGGTTACTTGCCATGACACATTACAGTGTCGCTCTGTCCATTTGTGTTTTATAAGGTATACTGACCACTATGTGTACATCCTATGTTTATGTGAGTTGGGACATTAAGGGCGCTCAGGATGCTGGTAAAAGATATCGAGTTTTAAAGCATCAGAGACATTTAAATGCTGATGTTGCTTTTATACAAGAGTCCCATCTGATAAAAAATCACATCTCCCTTTTTTTACAGGGAATGGGTCAGACATGTTTTCGGTTCTGAAAATAGTTCTAAGAGAAAAGGTGTTAGTATTTTAATTGCTAGGCATATTCCTTTTCTTTTGATTCCAGAGTTTGGAGATAAGGAGGGTAGATATATTTTCCTTCAGGTTAAACTGGTGGTACGGGAGGTGTTATTAGGATTGGTCTATGGCCTGATCCCAGAATCCCCTCAGTTTTTTACAAGTTAGTGACCCTGCCTGTACCATATACTCATCTCCAGGTAATAATAGGAGATGACTGGAACCTTGTATATTAGTCAGATACAGATTGGTCCACTTCTGCCTGGAGAGGGCTCTCTCCAGCACAATGTGGCCTTCAAGATCTACTCGACTCAATAGGTTGGTGGATCCATGGTGGCTGCTTCATCCATCTGAAATGTTGACTAGTTTTTATTCTCCACCACATAAGTCTTTCTCCCATATTTATTTATTTTTATTGTCCCAAGAACAAATCTCTGGAGTGGTTCACTGTTATATCCAGTAGAGAGAGTCCTATCTGACCATTCCCTGGTGTGTCAAACATATGACATAATGGGGAGTGTCCAGCAGGACTTTTTATGGTGCATGAATGTTCACCTACTTTGGGATTCTGTGGTGATTGATAAGCTGCTTCAGTTTATAACCAGTTTTTTTTTACACCAACTTGGAGCCTGGAGTTCCTTTAGACATCCTTTGGGGAGAAGCTAAGGCTGTTTTTTGTAGTGAGTGCAACTGCTTGTCTTCTTGTCTTATCCAGAGGCCACTAAGTTTGCTACCACTCCAGAGGATGCCTATACAGAGAAAGAGCAGCTGGATCTTGGTAGGCTCAAGGAGAGTGGGGGTGACAGGAAGGATACATGTTCTTCAGCTTGTACCACTGCAGAATTCCTTCACCATACTGGCAGGATGTTGCAACCAAGAGGAGGTACCCATAGTAGTGGGAAGAGAGGAAGTGGGGGTCCTCAAAAGGGAGGTCCAAGAAGGGAGGAAGAGGCATAGGAGGAAGCAGGTTCTGGTGGGGGAATCTATTTTTAGGGAAATAGACTTAGGAGTGGGGGAGAAAGGGAGAGGGTGGTGAATTGCCTGAGGGATGTTTTGGCTTTGAGGGTTGGAGAAGGTATCCAGAGGATCATGAGAGCATCAGGAGATGAAAGGGAGCTAGATGTCATTGCCCTCCTGTGAGGGACAGATAACTAACCTCTGTATGAATGAAGTGAGTAAAAGCTGAAGGAAAAAGAAACCATTTTGGTTGTCTAGGGAAGTTGCAAAGGTGCTGAAGGAAAAAGAGTGGCAATCAGGATGTATAAGGAAGTACAAAAAATGACAGGAAGTTGTACAAAATAAAGCAAAGGAAGTGGGAAAAGTGGTGAGAGGAACAAAGGCACAGACTGAGAAAAGGATAGCCAAATGTGTAGCCAAAGGGGATATGAGTTTCATTGAGTATATAAGTGAGAATAGGAAAACAAGTGGAGAAATGGTGAGGATAAGGAGGATAGCAAGGAAAGACTGCACAGAAGGGGAACAAGAAAAAGCTGTCATCGTAAACAGGTTCTTCAGGTCAGTCTTCTCAGTGGAGGGAGAGGGGATGGACTACCAGGGAGCAGCAGGAACAAAGCCATGGTGGACACAAGTCCATTTTCAGAGGAAAAAATCCTGAAGGGACTTGCAACTCTGAAGGTGGCCAAGGGTATGGGACCAGAAGGGATACACCCAAGAGTACTAAGGAAACTCAGTGAGATGCCAGCTACCCCACTGAAGGCCATATTCAGTATTTCACTGGAAGCAGGAATGGTTCCAAAGTACTAGAGGAGAGCAGATGTAGTCCCTCAGTATAAGAGATGCAGCAGTGAGGAGGCTAGCAGCCCTGCTAAAGTAAAGGCTGGTAGAGTATCTCAAATGCAGTGGGCTGCAAGACCACGGGCAGCATGGACTCGTGTAGGTGAGGTCATGCCAGATGAACCTGACTGACTTCTTCATGTGGGCAACCATGGAAAAAGATCAGGTGTTGGCGGTGGACATGGCTTATCCAGACTTCCCAAATTCTTCAACACTGTGCCATGCAGGAGAATGATTCAGAAATTGAGCAGCCATGGGATAGGATCAAAAGTGGTGAACTGGGATAGAAACTGGGTTAATGGACAGGCATCAGAGGGTGTGGACTAATGGCACAAACTCTAGTGGTGGGAGACTTACCAGCAGGGTGCTGCAAGGTTCATTATTGGGACAAAGAACATAGAAAGAGAATTCATTGGCAGAAGGAGGATCACTTAGCCCACTTGTTCTGCCCAGATGTTCCCTGCCTAATCTGGCTATGCAGACCCAAACTGGTCTCCAGCAACCCTCCCTCCTCCTTACCTATTTACTAATACTAATACTAAAGTGGGGTTTAAACTTGTGAAGGGGGGTGGGATGGGAGAAAAGGCTGTCAAGGGGGTGCCGATAAAGGAGGGACTCTGTCTCCACCCCCCTGAGGACCAGGAGGATTGCAGGAAAAGGCCAACTGGCAAAGTGCAGACCAGGGGAAAACAGAATCCCCATGGGAACATGAGCAGGGGAAATGGAACTATAGGGAAAGGGTGGAAGGTAGTCCTGCTAAATGCCAGGAGCTTGGGCAATAAAATGCCTGAGCTCCAGGCGATGCTAACTGAGGGAGCAGTGGATGTGGCAGCGGTCACTGAGACTTGGGCCACTGCAAGACATGACTGGGACCTGAACCTGGAGGATACACTATGTTCAGGAAGGACAGGGGAGGGAAGGGGAGGAGGGTAGCAATGATAGTCAAAAACTGCATTGGCATAGGGGAGTAGGCGTGGGAGGGAACCGTGGAGGTGATTTGGGTCACCTTGATAACAAGGCAAGAGGTAGAAATAAGGTGGTGTATAGACCCCTGCCTGGCAGAGGAGCTGGAGGACAGTCTGGTGGCAGATGTTGGAGACACCTGCAGACTGGGCAGAGGAACGTGGTGGTGTTGGGGACTTAAACATGCCAGGAACAGACTGGGAGACTAGGACATCCTCTGTGACCGGGGAACAGAGGCTGTTGGATGTCTTTCAAGATGCATTCCTAACTCAGCAGGTGAGGGAACCGACCAGGGAGGCACGGGTACTGGATGTGGTCCTGGCAGACAGTGACCAGATTGGGGGCCTGGAGGTAAGGGACCCATTGGCGGGGAGTGACCATGCCACGGTCTGGTTCTGCCTGGACCTAGGAGGGGTAGAAGGCTGCACAAAGACGGAAGTAACCGACTTCTGGGGGGCGGATTTTAAGGAAATGGGAAGGATCCTTAAGGAGCATTTGGATGGGATTGGGTCAGACATGGACGCTGATAGTAGGTGGGAAATCATCAGGAGAGGGGTGCAGGATGCTACCAGCACCTGTGCAAGAGTAAGACGAAAATGCGGGGCCCAAAACTCCTGTTGGTGGACCAGGGAGGTCCAGGAGGTGGTGCGGGGAAAGAAAGCAGCCTATAAGCAATTCAAGTGCTCAAGGAGTGAAAGGGATCGAGGGGAGTACGAGCTGATGGCTAGAAGGGCCACTAGAGTGGTGAGGGCGGCTAAGGCAAGGAAGGAGCAGAACCTGGCCAGGGAAATTAGGAGAGGGAACAAGGGGTTCTTTAGATACATTGGGGAAAAACGAAGGGTGAAGGGGCAGATTAGCAGGATTAAATCAGGGGAGGGATGGGCACAAGACCTGGGGGAGCAGGCTGAGGTACTAAATGAGTACTTCACCTCAGTTTTCACCAGGAAAATGGGGGTGCTGCATCATACGTGGGAGGAGACAGAGATACTGAGGAGGGGGAACCCTTACCGATCAGCAGGTCTGGGGAGAGGGGGAGGCATCACTGGCAGGTGGGGGGAGGGCTAAGCAGGGAGAAGGGGTACCGGAAGTGGAAATCACAGCTGAGAGAGTGAGGGAAGCCCTCAGCTCCCTTAAGACGGAGAAAGCACCGGGGCCGGATAAATTACATCCCAGAGTGCTGAAGGAACTTGCAGATGTCCTGGCAAAACCCCTGGCAGAGCTTTTCATCTCTCTGAGGACAGGTGGGTGCCCCAAGACTGGAAGGTGGCGCATATAGTGCCTATCCACAAGGGGGGATCAAGGGAGGTGGCAGGGAACTACAGGCCTGTCAGCCTGACCTCGGTGGTGGGCAAGGTGATGGAGGGCATTGTCAAGGAGAGGCTGGGGGGGACCTGGATAAGTCAGGGTGCCTGGACGATAGACAGCATGGATTCATCCCAGGGAAATCGTGTCAGACAAACCTGGTGGAGTTCTATGACTGGGTGACAAGTGCCTTGGACCTGGGTAGACCAGTGGACGTCCTCTTTCTGGACTTCAGCAAGGCATTTGACTCTGTTCCTCATGTGGGCCTGTTGGATAAGCTGGGAGAAATGGGGTGGGAACCAGATGATCAGATGGATAGGCAATTGGCTCCAGGACCGGACCCAGAGGGTCGTAGTTGGCAGGATAGTCTCATCCCAAGGAGGGTCATGTAGGGGTCCCACAAGGATCAGTCCTTGGGCCCCTTCTGTTCAACACCTATGTATCTGACATAAGGACAGGAATCAGGAGTGAGATGAGTCTCTTTGCAGATGACTCGAAACTGGGGGCGGTGGTGGATGGGGAGGAGGGGAGGGTGGCCCTACAGGGGGACCTGGAGGCTCTGGAAAGATGGTCTAGAAAGTGGAAGCTGAGGTTCAATGCAGGGAAATGCAAGGTACTCCACCTGGGGGCCAGAAACCCAGGTCAAGTGTACATCCTGGGGGGGAATGCTACAAGTCTCGATGGCTGAGAGGGACCTGGGGGTGGTGGTGGATGTCAAGATGAACAACTCAGAGACTTGTAGGAGGGCAGCAGCCAAGGCCAACAGGATGCTGGGATGCATCGCTAGGGGGATCACCTCCAGAAGGAGAGTGATACTCCTCTGTATAACTGCTTGGTGAGGCCGCACCTTGAGTACTGCGTGCAGTTTTGGAGGCCACACTTAAAGCGGGACATTAACCTCCTGGAGAGGGTCCAGAGGAGGGCAACCAAAATGATTTGGGGCTTGGGGACAGGACCTATGAGGAGGCTCGAAGAGCTAAATATGTACATTGGAAGAGAGAAGGGACGGGGGACAATGATAGAGGTCTTTAGGTACATGAAGAGGGTAAATAGGGGAGGAACAGTCAGGGTGCTTCAAAGGAAGGAGGAGGGGGCCACTAGAGGTCATGGCAGGAAGCTGGAGGGGGGAAGATTCAGGGGAGAAAGGAGGAGGTGCTACTTCACTGAGAGGGTGGTGGAGCCATGGAATGCACTGCCTAGGGGGCTGGTGGAGGCAGAGACAGTGGAGGGGTTCAAGAGGGGGTGGGACAGGTACAGGGGAAGGGTTCTGGAAGCAAAATCCAATGCAGCAAGAATATCCGGAACTGGGAAGGGAGAAGCAAGAGAAGGCGAGGGGGACAGCAAGGTCAGCACCCAGGTTGGGGACTGACCAAATGAGCAGACACGAAAGACCGTTAGGCCTATTCTGCTGGCATTTTAGTATGTTAGTATATTAGTATTCCTATGCCTATCCCAGCCTGCCTAAAGACCCTACCATTTTGCCTTCACTACTGTAACTGGTAGATTATTCCAGGTGTCTAACATTCTTTCAGTGAAGTAGCACTACCTACATCTGTCTTTAAGTTCTCTCCCTCCAGCTTCATTGCATGCTGTCAGGTCCTGGTGCTCTTCCACAATCAAAAGAGATTATACTTCTGCACCTGTTCACCCCTGTTTGGTAATTGAAGTAGAAGGGAGGTGGTGTTTCCTCTGTATTGCTCACTGGTGAGAACCCACTTGGAGAATTGTTTCCAGTTCTTGAGACTGAACCTCAAAATGGATATAGACAGGGTGGAAGCAGTCTAGAGGAGGATGGAAACTAAAATCAACCGGGGTTGTACCAAAAGCCCTGCAAGGAGAGACTGAGGGATCTCAACATGTATAGCCTGGAAAAAAGGAGAGCAATAGGGAACATGATAGAGATCTGCAACTACCTCACTGGGGTGAACATGGTGCAACTGGGGAGTATCGTTTAAATAAGAAAGAACAGCAGGACAAGAGGGCATCCAATTAAGCTGAAAGGGGGGACTTAATAGTGATCTGTGGAAGTACTACTTCACTGAAAGGGTGGTAGTCACCTGGAACAGACTAATGCCAAAAGTGGTGGAGGCAAAAACAGTGGGAGGCTTCAAGCATGCATGAGATAGACATATTGGAATATTAGGAAATAGACAGTGAGGAGGGAGGGTCACCAGAGACCAGTTAAGGTCTGTGGAGATGGACTAGGAAGGGACCATCTGAGAGGACAGGCTGGGCCCAGTGATCTTTTTCAGCCTACAAATTCGATGTTTCTATGAAGGCAAAATTGCCAAGTTCTCCTTTCCTTGTCAACAAAAACTTAATAAATAAACAGATTGATCATATGTCCAAATTTCCATTTGTATTGTAAATGAGGATGCCAAGTTTATGTTTCCTTGAAATGTCATCATAAGTACTGCTGCTGGCCTATCTGCCCTTGGTTTGATCCCCTCACCCACATCAATTATTTTGCCTAGTACAGTCATGATTCTTTTGGTAATATGGTAAACCCACAAATATTTGGAGCATTGGACTTTTGAGAGGAGAGTGTGAGCTGACTCCTCTTTAAGATAATAAGGATAGACAGTATGTTTATTTGTCAGAGCACTGAAATATTGGATAGCAGATCACAGAGTCAAAGTCAAATCTAGCTTCAGATTCACTGTATGAACTCAGTCAAGTTGTTGGACTACCAAGTGCTTCAATCCATCTTCTGTAAAGTTGGATTAAAGCCACTAGTATGGGGGGGACATTTATTTTGGCTCTCTGACTGAGAGTCAGGTGGGCACTGTCATGTCATGTGACAGCACACCACTGACTCTGCTTGGAGGCACAGCTGACTTGGGCAGGGTTTAAGCAGCAGAACAGGCTGGAGTGGACTGGATGAGTAAACACTTCAGAGGAGGGCTAACATAACTGGGAACCAACCTGAGCAATTGATGTGGTCAAAAGGCACAAGCAAGACAGCAGAGCAGGTTGATGAAAAGATAAAACTCAGAGCTGTAGCCAGCTTGCTCACTTGCCCAGTTAGAACCCTAATCTCTCTCTCTCTCTTGCTCTTCTTTCTCTGTCTCTGAATGGGACTGGGCAGCTTAAGGACTGTTACCCTGGCATCTTTTTTGGTGGATTCCATGTGCATGGGGGGGGAGGACTTTGTTGACAAATTTACTGCTGGTAGTGGTGCCACATGTCTGTTATTTGTGGCAGCGGTATGATCACCTTATTGTGCTCAGTATTCTTGTTCTTGCTGGTTAACCATGGCTACTTCATGGGTATGTCCATGAACTTGACTTCATCTACTATACCAACCCAAGTTCAGTCAGATCTCCTCCTCCAACATCACAGGGCGCAGTGAGCATGTTTAGTTTTTGTCCATCACTGCCAGCAGAAGTGGTGGAGGCAAAAACAGTAGGGGGCTTCAAGCATGCAGGGGACAGACATATGTAAATAATAATACATAGGCATGGAGGAGGGAGGGTCACCGAAGACTAGTTAGGAGATCTGCAGAAACAGATGAGGCACTGGCCAACTGGACAAATTGGATGGGCCAAATGATCCTTTTTTGCCAAGAAACTCTATGTTTCTATGATAGAGTGACTAATACTGTAGAGAGAAACAATGGTTTTTACAGTCAGTCAAACAACTGAACACAAAAGCCCTGATGTGGCAGGCTAGTTAGAGATTATTTCTCTCTGTCAGACCTATATGACCTATGCACACTAGACATCACATTGCAACTGTAGTAGAGCTGAAGTCATCAGGCTTTCATTCATCTGAGAACTCTGCCCAGAGCACTTCCTCAGTTTTTTACATTGTCAGAATAGTCTTAATCTTTCCAGATTTTTTTTTTTTTGCAGTCATAACTAAAAATACCTATACTTTACATGGCTTGGCTATTTTACTTGTTTTTCTCTTCAGTTACTGAAAAGCCTAAAAGTAAAAAAAAGAAAACGTAAGTAAGCAGGGAAGACACATGACTGGAGAAAAGGACTGGGGCATTTGCTCTAGAGTGGAGGGCAGAGACTGAGAGAGGAATCCTCTTTCATACAATAAGTACTAACAAACAATAGTACTAGGTTAAGTCTCCAGAAGTTCATTTAAAAAAAGACAAAAAAATGAGCAGGGCATGGCTAGGCACAGGAGGAAAACTGAGAAAAGGACTGGAGGAGGGAAGGGAATCTTGCACTGCCCACCTGCATGATGCTGTGAGATATGTGTTACAACTCAAATGTTCCATTCCCTGTACTTAACAGAGGATGGGAGAAAGCAAAACCTTAGAAACTGCTTAATTTTGCCATATGATTTTTAACCACCTCTATAGCATCACGGGCATTGATCCCCCTCCACTTAGGCTTTACTCCTAGACACCATCAGAGGCCTATGCTGCTCCATGTCCCCTGAATTAAATGTGTTGCCAATCATCTTCTCCCCTCTAAACTATTTTTAATTGTGTGCCACTGGTAAAGGCAGGACCCCTCTTATAGACTGCACCCTTAGTTGTGCTGTATGAGTTAATAAGCTGTATAACATAATGCTTCTCCTTCAAAATTTTGGAGGAACTGAGTTTACTAGAAAGCCACAGGAGAATTTTCTAGCCTTCAACTAAGCAAAAGAATGAAGCTTTTGTGTATCACAGTAAAACGTCTCAAAGTTCTCACATTCCTTTATTCTGCTATAGATTCAAAAGTTGAATTGTTTACCCAAATTCACATGGGCATGGAACTTAGAGATATTCTAAAACTTTATAGCACTTCAGTTTTACTGTGAAGGTTGAGGAGCTGAGAAAAAAGGAAGATTGTGGCTTGGATGTGTCCAAATAACTCAATAGTTTTTTACTGTTGTACACCTCCAAAGTGTTTATTACCTGACTTTCCAAGATAAAGGAATCTATGGTTCCAGGAGTCCGAAAGTGACTGTTGAGATCTCCCAGCTGCGTACGCCACTCCAACATTGTGTAAATCTATTTAATAAACATTTGACTGTGTATATTTCTACAAGACCTGTGTTGTGTGAATTCTTCCAGGGGAAGCATATGGAGACTACTAATGCAAAGGCAACTGCTACATTTAGTCTATCTTCCTGTTACTCTAACAGTTGTATCCTGGTGTCTTGTCCTCTAGGAATTTGTGCCAGTTTGATTTATCTACAGTATCTGGTGATACAAGGTATGAGGTCTGAGGTCTGATATATGAGCTAATAATGCATGAATAACACAAAAACAATAAACAGAGCCCCTCTAAGCAGTGTGTGGTGCCAATGACAAACTTGCTTCACGCTTTAGTAGACAGCTGTGTACACACATTTACACAAACTCCAAAGTTTAAAGGAAGAAATGCACCACACAGGGAACTGATAAATGCTGCTCCATTATTCTTCTTCAGCACAACCAGTGCACATCAGACAGGCAGGCTACCAACCCAGGAGTGAGCCACAATGTTTCACACTTACACGCTTTGTCAAGAGGATACTGAGCAGGCACACATGTGACCCTTAAATAGTGAATCCAAAAAGGGCCCCCTCTCCCCCTCAGTTACCATGCCACAGTCCTCCAATCACCTTTCAAGAACAGAGAGGACACAATGGATGAGATGGGGTAGAAGGAGCAACAAACATCGTGAATAGGGAACAGCAAACATTCCAAATCAGGAAAAGGCAGGGGACAGGGTCGGGGCCCTATGAGATCTCAACAACAATTTCAATATTGGAAACAGCAATGGTGGAGATAATGAACTGCAGTAATGTAATTAATCTCTCCAATTACAATCTTTCTGAGCCTGAACTTTAAGTGTTAAATAAAGGACTTACATTCTCTTCTACTAGTAGTGCTAATGGGTTTGATACTTATATTGATCTAAACTGTTTTGCTAGAAAATTGAATTTAAATTTTTTTTTTCAGGTTCTGAGAACACGGGACAAAATGATAACTTGCGGATGAAGAGAGTGGATGAGCAAATGGGTAAGCAGATGGATGATTTGAATGCACAAGAAAGAGGTTATAGAAAAATATTCATACCAAAGTCTAAATTTATGCTCCCTTCAACAAACCCACTGTGGAGGTATTTTTAAAAGCATGCAATCAAGACCTACAGCATTTATCAGAAAACAAATCAAATGCAAGTTTTGTCAACATGAAAACTAAGGAATTTGAGCACTGAAAGCATTGAATAACAACTCTAATATTGTAATAAAGCAGGCAGATAAGGGTAAAAGAGTAGTTTTTCAAAGCACTAAGGATTACGTTGCTGAGGTCAGAAGATAGTTTGGTGATCCTCATTTTTATAAATCACTATGTAGTGGTCCTACCCTGATGTTTAAGAAACAAACTGATGTTTATTTAAGGAGCTGCTGATGCCTTTAGCAAAACTTTGGAAATAATAATATTTTGACACATTTCTGCTTGTATTTCATATATCTCGTATGGATTTCTGTTCTCCATTATTTATTACTGAAGAAATTCCCACAAAAATAAAATCTTTATAGCTTAGAGCTCATCTGCCTTTGTAGTTTATTCCCTACTTGAAATCATAATGCTCTGTTGTGACATCGGAGCCTGTTGCCATGGGAATAACTGTGATATCACAAGCAGATTATTATTATATCAGATTGGGAAGAAGCAATAAGAGCTCATCAACTCTCAAGGAACAAATATCCTGTTTTCAAGCAAATAACCTCAGTAATAAATAACAGGGATAAAAATACAGAGCTAATAAGTAATATATTTATTTATTTATTTAGCTTTCGTTTACCGGGTAAGTACACTAGACAGGTATTATGCCTATTTTCAGGAATGACCCGGGAGAATACAACATGAGGAACAACAGTCAAGGAGACATGGCAAAGAGAGTGCAGTTTTTTGTCACAGTAAACAAACATGTGGGAAATACATCATTTGACGCTAGGGGAAACATACAGTAGTAAGCACATTTCAGATTATACACTCTAGACTAGCTAGTTCAACTTATAGATATATACAGGTCATCATACATAGGAGTGGAGCATAGCTCCAGGACTGGATTGGTCATAATATAACTTATAACATTGTCGTATACACCCCCTAGGATAGTAGGATCGCGGACAAGTATATACAGCTCATCACATTTTTCTAAATATGCACATGTTAGACAGAAACAGAAACACTTGGTAGTACAAGTTTCTACCAAGTGACCAAGGTGCAATATGTCATGGTTAGCCTATGACCGTGGAGCAATAATGGGTGTAAAAATGCCCAAGGCTTTTTAGGCAGGAGTAGTCAGAAGTCATTGATACAGTGGGGAAGATATCTCCAGGAATTCAATGGAGACACCCTGGGGAGGTTCAGACAAAACAATCTGACACTTTACTCTAGGAAGGTTTGGGGCAGTCACACTCTGATGCTAGTTTTAGGAAACCCCACAGGGAATTTCAAAAACTCAGATAAGAGGGGGCAGCTCGGATATCCACAGGCAGCAAATTCCAGAGTCTGGGCGCACTTATGGCAAAGTCCCAATCCCCCATGAGGGTCCAGGTAGGAGGGACTTTGAGCAACCCTGATGTGAGAGACCTAAGTTGGTAGGGGGTGGGATTCAGTTTAGGCAGAAGCCGGGCCAGCCCCTGAGGGGTGCTAGTTCTGATCACTTTCCCAGAGAGGCATCCTAAACCAAAATCAAGGTATCTAGCTGGTGAGAGCCAGCAGAGTTTCTCATATAGCTCACAATGGTGGGTGAGTTGGGGGGGCAGCCAAGGCAAAACGACAAATGTTATTGTAAGCAGTGTATCACCGGGTGAGATGTGTCTTTGGAGAGTGAGCAAATAGGTGCAGCCCATAGTTGAGGGAGGGAAGGAGCACACCCTTCGCTAGGGCAAGCCTGGCTGCCAGTGTAAGGTTATACTTGGCCATATAGGCTAGACCCAGTTTGCAGTTTGCCACCCTGCAGATGTTAAGGATATGATTACCCATGTCAAGTTGGGGTTCAAGTGTTACCCCCAGATATTTGACGGAGCTCGCTATGGGTAGTGAGGATCCATCTGTGCTGGTGATGTGTAAGCAGGCCGATGAGGCTTTGATTTTAGCCATTGAGCCAAAAGAGCATAGCCTGTGTCTTTTTCAGGTTCAGGACCAGCTTGTGACTAGTAACCCATGACAATACCCTGTTAAAGTCATCGGTCAGGTTCTGGTTTAGGGTAGTGGCATTCTGGGAGTGAGCCAGGATTACCAGATCATCTGCATACATGGTGGCGCTACAGCTGGTAGTAACCATGGGTAGTTGATTGATGAAGAGGGAGAAGAGAGGGACCCAGTACCGAGCCTTGAGACACTCGGAGGTCACGGTAGGGGCTCCAGAGAGACTTTATTGAAGCAGGTATGCTGCTTTTCTGCCATGTAGATAACCCATTAGCCATTTCATGGCATGGGGGAGAAGCCAAGTGACCACAACTGTGCACCAAGCAGTTTGTGGTCAACGAGGTCAAAGGCTTTGGACAGGTCGATAAATATTGCACCAGAGAGTTTGCCCTGGTCCATGGCTGTCCGGATACTTGATGTAACCGAGATTAAGGCTGTGGTGGTGCTGTGTCCTTACAGGCCATGCTGGGCTGGGGACAGAAGTTCATGAGAGTGGATATATTCCGAAAGCTGCTCAGCCACTACCTTTTCAAGGAGCTTGCTAAGGGTTGGGAGAATGGCAATCGGTCGATAATTGTCAGGCAGTTTGGAATTTCCTTGCTTCAGTACAGGGACAATCCTCGCCTCTTCCCAGATGTCTGGGATGGTCCCCAGACCAAGGGATAGGTTGAAGATAAAGGCTACTGGTGAGGCAATGTGTGCAGCACCAAGCTTAAGGAGTTTAGGTTCCAGGTTGTCTAGGCCAGGACTGGAGTACTGGGAGAGGCCAGCTAGGCATTTCTGCAAGTCCTGAATTGACACAGCCCTGCTCTGTGTCCAAGTATTAAGTAGTAAGCTGCTCTGTGTCCAAGTATTATGTTTTCTAAAGTTTTTCTTGAGGTGTCAGTGGTTCTTGGATATCTGCTTTACAAAGCAGCATAATTGATGAGAATACATTCAAATTCCTCACAGTTTAACACCCAATTAAGTCTGCTATTTACATGCTACCTAAAGTGTATAAAAGCCTCATTCATCACTCTGTGAGGCCAATTATAGCTTGGATTGGGTCTCTAACTGAGAAGCTATCAGAATATAATGATTTTTTCATTAAGCCTTTTGTCTCCCAGTTACGATCTCACATTAAGGATACTGAACAGGCATTAGAATTGTTAGGTGATTTACATGTGGAAACAGGTGATTTGCTTCTTACTTTACATGTAACAGCTTTGTATACAAATACCTTACATAATGGAGGGCTTGATGCCCTTAAATATTTTTTGGACCAACATAGTGAACCATCCCTGTCAACTGAAGTTCTATTAAAGCTTGCACAGTTTGTTTTGGAATTTAATGTCTTTATGTTTAAAGGAGAGTTTTTTTTTTTTTTTGCAAGTGAGTGGTATGGCGATGGGCGCAAAGTTTGTGCCAAATTTTGCCAACCTTTACATGGTGAGATGGGAACAACAAATAATTTATAATTCTGAAGAAAATCCCTTCTATGAGCATATCAGTCTATGATGTTGTTATAGTGATGACTGTCTGATGATATGGCAAGAGACAGGGTGGAATTGACTTCATTTGTGGCTTATTTAGAATCCTCAAATCCATGCCTAAAGTTCACAACTATGGTTAGTGAGACGTGTCTTATTCTTGGAGCTGTGCATTATAACAAACATGGAAAATGGCATAAACACTACACTTTTTTGAAAGCATAGTGATAAAAACGTAATATTGCTCGCTACTTCAAGCCGTCATAGAAAAACTGTACAAGCAATACCAAAAGGGCAATTTATAAGGGCACGCAGAAATTGCAGTACAGAACAAGCATTTAGAATGAATCTTGATGAGTTGAAGGACAGAGTCCACAAAAAGGGTTATAAAAGGGATGATGTGGTAACGGCTAGACAGAGTGTCATGGATTGTGATAGGAGTGTTCTGTTTTCATCCACTAAACATGTACTGTAAGAGATGAATGCAGACTTAATTTTGTTACTACATGCAGTACTGAGGCTGGACATGTCAAAGATATTGTTAGGAAACATGGGGGTATTTTGCAAACAGAAAAAAAATGGCAACTGTATGTGGCTTTATTCCCAATAGTTGTGTAAAGACACACAAAAAATCTAAGTAACCACCTCGTACATAGTTACCAATAGACACCCAAACATACGTCCACCTGATTACCACCATTACCTAAAGGGTGCCATCAATGTCAAAGATGCAAATTTTGTCAACACAGCGTACTAATTCAATTGTTTACAGAGGGGACAACAGTACAATTTATATTTTAGACTTTATCAGTTGTGACATGACATACGTTATATATGTGGTGCTATGTACTTGTGGAGCCTACTATATAGGCAAGACTAAAAGGAAGTAAAAGAACATTTATGGGAACATATTAGGGCACATGGTGCAAAAATCAGGAATATACTACAACTTTGCATTCCTGTTCAGTAAGAAATCTCCAGAATCATATGTGGTCCTTTGTAGGGATTGAGAAAGTTAAAATTGGACCAAGAGGTGGAACTATAAGTACTAAATTAGCACAAAGAGAGCAGTATTGGAATTTCAGGATGAAATGTATAATATCCCTGGGACTCAATGATGAAATTGAATTGTCTCCATATTTATAAACTGTACTGCTATGTATTAAATTGAGTCAAGCAATTATTGCTCTATGAATATTATGCAAATCTTTTTTGTGCAAGGCTGTTATTTTAGTACATGGTAGTCAGAAAATGAAATTAATAAAATGAATATTTTTCCTTTAAAAATATGTACTTTAATCAGAAAAAGATTAATAACTAATCAATTCATAGTATGTGTACTACCAGCAATGCTTATATAGTAATCCAGAAGACAATGTTTTGTTTATTTTATGTTTTTATTTTTTCTGAGCACTGTCACACTTATTTTTTTTAATTCATATTTTATTAACAAATTTTCACCATACAGGGGGCAGAAAATTACAACGTACTCTGCATATGTTCAAAGTGTTACATGAGCTGTCCCCATCCCGCCTCCTCCCACACCGTACAGCAGCAAAGTCCATACTGTAGTAGAATAAGCAATACAATATAGTGTCATAAGATAAAATTCACTGTTACAGTAACTCATATACCTGATCTGGTCATGATTAACGTGTGAAGGGGATCCCAAGTATTCTTGTACCACTGCAGCTTATTGTGGAGGCTCGCTATCGCTTTCTCTGTATGAAGCTTAGCTAGAATTTCATTAACCCATTCCTGATATGATGGGCTTACCGCGTCCTTCCAATGCCGAAGTACAATTTTTTTAACAGATAATGCGATCCTGGAGATATGAAATCTCCTGATTTTAAGTTTGATAGAGGATAGATCTCCCAGAAAATATATGTCTGGGGTGAAGCAATCTTGCAGACCTAGAATAGGGCCTAGGTTAGTCTGTATAGCCACCCACAAAGACCTTATCTTGGGGCATGACCAAAAGATGTGAAGAAGTGTGCCATCCTCCTGGCATCCTCTGGTACAAGCCACCGATCTTATAAGGCCCCATTTCCTCAGCTTAAGAGGGGTGTAATACATGTTATGCATAATGTGGTATTGCATAAGTCAGAGTCTGTCCTGAGAAACGTATTTATGACAAAACTTCCATAAAACCGACCAGTTAGGAGTATATTGGGGAAAGAAAGAGACCCAGAGCCTAGTGGGGCCTTCAGGTCTCCCATATTTCCAATAAAATAAAACTCGGTATATTTTGGAAATAACACCTGGTGACCCCAACAGGGAGGAGAGGTCAGATACAAATAGAAAGGCAGGTGGGCGAGGAGGAGTATTTCCATCTGCCCGGGCCCTGATTGGAGGTATGAACCTAGCAGATTCCTGCTGTTTCAACCTTAGGGCTAGCAAGTGACCTGCTTTTTCCCACTGGTCGGTATAGCTCGCTTTAGTGCAAATAATAGATAACTCTGCTTTTTCCCTCAGCAAATCTAAATATTTATCTTTAGCTACTGAGAGACTCCTCATATCCTCTTCCAAGGTATTAGGGGATAACTTGGTTTCCAGAGACCTAATTAAAGATAATGAGGCTAGTAATTCTGCCTCTCGAACCCTTTTACTCTTTGTGGCCAAGCTAATAATAATCCCTCTCATGTAGGCCTTGAAAGCACCCCACAAAATATCAGGTGCCATATCCTCAGAGGAGTTAGTAGAAAAAAAGAAATCAATCTGTTCTTTTATTAGGTTACAGTATTTGGTGTCTTTCAGTAATTGCCCATTTAATTTCCATCGGGTTTCTTTTTGGGGAATGTTAAGGAAAGCCAGATTACAAGTCACCAGGGAGCGATCCGACACTGGACCTGGCTGAATGGAGGCAGTTAAGACCCCCGGTAAGAGGACCTGAGAGATAAATGATAGTCGATGTGAGACTGGGTTCTGTGCACAGGCGAGTTGAAAGTATACTCCCTGTCCTTGGGATGTAATACAAGCCACACATCACACAGCCCGCACCGATCCAGAAAGTCCCTGAGGGCCCTCTGCCCAGGTGACAAACTCCTCGACCCACAACCAGACCTATCCACTTCAGGATCAAGAACCAGATTAAAGTCCCCACCCAAAATTATACCAATGGGAAGCATGGAAAGGAGTATGGAGATGAGCTTCATAAAGAAGCCCGGGTCGTCTGCGTTTGGCCCATATATGCTACCAAGTAAAATTGGCATGGACCAAAGATTCCTCTGGACCAGGACATATCTACCATCTGGGTCCCGAGAACATGCTTAGAGATAAAGGGAATACCTCTATTGACCAGAATCATAACCCCACAACTGCTAGTGGACCCCGAGGCAGTAAATACCTGCCCAATTTGTTGCCTCCTAAGTTGCAGTGATTCGCTTTCAAGTAAATGATATTCTTGCAAGAATTAAATCTGAGAAGACAATAAGCTTAAATGTTTTAACACTTTATATTGTTTAACTTTTTTCCTTATCCCCTTCACATTCCATGTAGCCAGATTTATACTATTGGTCATCTAAGTAAAAAAAAAGTGAGCTCTTACGTGACATCCAGGGATTACAACAATCGGAATTAAGTATCCAGAACCCATGTTTGCTGCTGTATCCCCCTCCCAACCCAACATCCACTTCCCTCCCATCAGTCTCCCACAAACCTCCCCCAAAGTATCCCAACCCCGCCCAACAAACAGACAAAATGAAAACCATGAATACCACATCATCACCCCCCTCTCCCACCCCAGCTGTCACAAGCAACGTTCAGCACAATACCGTTTTTCTTCCTCCCCCTCCAACCTCCCAAACATGTATCCAAAAATCCTGCCCTAATATGCAAACCTTCTTATTCAAACAATGATCATTGATATCTTTACTAAGGTAAGAACAGGCAACTGTTAGACTCCTGAAATCCAGAAAAGAAGAGAGCAAAAACGAGAAAGGGAAGAGAGAGCATCCCCCACTTGGGAGCAATCCAGAGGACCCGAATATCTGAAAGAGAAAACGGCAATGTGAAATATGGTAGCAGAATACGCTATCGTAACTACTGCCACTAGCAACATTGAAACTTTTCCCACTGGCATTTGCTAGCAATAGAACTAGATGCTCCCAAATAGAGGATCTCCACATGTTCCCAGGCCCCCACTGTTATATTCTATCAGGGAAAATAAAATCTAGAGACAAGTAATGGGGTTGATCCACCAAGTAAACTGCAAGAGCACCCTCTGGTGGTATGAACTCAGAAATGCGTGAACAACTAAAGCAGATACTAAGAGATCGCTCTCTTGACTTATGTCTTAACAGACAAAACCACCAGATCTGAGGGCTTTCATTCTAGTAACTAAACAATGGGAAGTAGATTGGTGCCCTTGCAAAAAATCAGGAAAACATGATCCAAGTAAAAAAAAGGGGATCCTCCTCCCAGACAAGACACAACCCCCTAGAAACAAACTCCTGGGATATGAAATTGCTTCAAAACACTGAGCACTGAGATGGGAAATAAAAGGAAACAAGATTCCAATGAGAATAGTCCCCTACACCGTAACATTCAGGAACACTCGGCACCAGACAGTTATTCATTCTTCAGTTTGAATAGTAGTAGTACGAGAAAAACTTCTCTTTTCCATTGCTGGATAGGCTGAGACCGCACAAACAGGTCAGGTGTCCCGAAACAGATCAGGCAAGGTAGCCTTAAGTCCCGTAACAGCAGCTTCAGGATTCTCATATGTTGACCAGGTACCAGCCACCAGTACCTGTAATCTAGCTGGGTAGCCCACTTTAAAGTGAAGGCCTGCTGCTATGATTTTTGATACAATAGGGTGAAATGCAGTACGTTTTGCTCTGACCGACCCCGGTAAATCTTGAGCGATTCTAAGCCTGGCATTTTCCCATTTTACTTCTTGCAGCTCTCTCACTTTTGCCAAAAAATGTTGTCACTCCAAGTAGTTTAGAAAGTGGCATATAATGGGACGTGGCATTGCTCCTGGAGATGGTTTAGGTCGCAAGGGCCTATGCGCCCTTTCTATGGTGTACTAGACTCCGAAAGGAGAGGGACCGGCGATCTTTTCCACCAGTTTCTGCACAAATGCGAGTGTATTCTGGCCTTCTTCTCCTTCTGGGAGGCCCAAGATAACTATATTATTCCTTCCGGCTGTGGCCCTCTAAATCTTTCAGCTTGGCTTCCAGACGAGAGATCCTTTGCCGCATAGCCACGAGACTGGGATCAATTTTTTCCACTTGCTTCTCAAGAGAGGAGATTCGAGCTGCATTATCTGAAGTTTTCATCGAGACCTTTTCATGTTTTTTAGAAAGGGATTTGATTTCAGCTGAAATTTCTTTAACCTCTTCCCGAAAGGGTTTAAACTCTTCCAAAAATCTGCTCAATGTAAGGGGTTCTTGCTCAGCAATCAGATTAAGAGGTTCTGGCTTATCCACTGCACTCGAGGCCCTTGATTTTTTCGGAGCCTTCTCGGGAGTGACCAGCGGGGTGTGCTTCTACGGAGGTTTCTTCATATAAACCTCCATAGTCGATGAGAACAAGCCAGCGGGAGCACAGGGTGTTAAGAAGGTGGTAATAAACAACCTTTCCGGGTTTTAGGGAGAAATAATAGCCAAAATAATGATATTTTGCAGTTAGGAGGCTGGAGCTGTGCAGAGGAGCTTCTACCCGGTACCCTGCATCACATGATCCCCCCCCACTGTCACACTTATTACATATATGTATACAATGTACTAGCCCTTTATGGATTCACTATTTATGGGTCATATGTGTGTCTGTTCAGTATCCTCTTAATAGAGGATGCAAGCGTGAAATGTTTGTGGTCACTGCTGGGTTGGTAGCCTGCATGTTTGATGTGCAACAGTTGTGCTGAAGAAGAATAAAGGATCGGTATTTATCAGTTCCCTGTGTGTTGTATTTCTTCCATTGAATGCATGAATAACTTTTTGTTTATGTTCAGGACATGAAGAAACGGCCTTATAATTCACAGCTGAGAAATAATAAATTCTGTAATTCAGTGATATAACAATACACACAGGATTAACAACTTTTTGAAAGTTATGAGCCTCCCGTATGCTATGGCCCACTTGATGATAATCTTTATCATCTTCATGATCAGCATCATCAGGTGATTAGTGAGTCTAAAGATATATTTAAAAATAGACTGCACAAACATTTACTGTCCAATAAGAATTTAAAATATACTTACTAAAGAACTAAAGCATTTATGGGCTTTTTCTGGCCTTCTAGCTTCATATCTCACCTAATATGAAACCTAGTATCATCATCATTTGAATTTTTATAGCACTTTGTACTGGGGGCTTGAAGTGCTGCCCAAATAACTGTATAAGATATGCCATATGATATAAAACCACATTATACAGAACAAATAGGGATCTCTCCAGTCTCTGTTCAACATTAAAATGTACCCTCAAAAGCCAGGGAGAACAGAAGGATTGTTACAGCCCTTTTAGGAATCTCCACAAGGAAATCGGACACAATTGTAATTGTAAAGGGATTCACATCAGGTGTGGCAGCAGAGAAGAACCTTCCCCCAAGGACTTTAAACAGGAATGTGGAAATTAGTAAAACATTTGACCTACTTTTGTTTCACCATAAAAGATCCCAGGCATCTTCCAGATTTAGTTTGTGGTAAAAACATCTCTATTTCCACCAGATGTTATTATTTTTAAAAGTGTTTTCATTTGTTTTTTCACAAGAAAAAAACAGATGTCCACCACATTGTTTCTAGCCTAGAGGTTAGAGTAATGAGCTGTGCACATCCAGGAGACCTGGGGTTGATTCCCACAACCTCCACTTTCATACTGCATGACTCTGAACAAGTCACTTAACCACCCCAGTGCTCCCAGGTCACCCCTGAAAACAGACACTTGTGCCTAGTGGGCCTTACCCTGTTACCAAAAGAAGAATAATAAAAATAATTGGCTAAGATACTGAACTGTAGACCTGACAAGGATTAGAAGAAACAAGCATTTGTCAATGCCAAGTGTTGCTTGCTGTCATTAGCAGTGGAAGTGCAGGAGTTAGACAGATGCAGTATAGGAATGTTAGTGAAGTACTGAACTGATGCCAACTCCACCCCCACCATGCAGAGATGGACAAGCATTGGGGTGTGCCTTTGGGTTGTCACCCATGACGGTCATGACATTTCACCTCACCCTACCCTCCAGACACTTACAAATGTCGAGGTGTGCTTTGGAGTGTTTGGGCTTTACACTCACCTCATTCCATAAGGAAATACGCTGAAACAGGTGCAGTATAGGAGAATGGGGAGAGCTCTGTGGCCAAAGGGTTCAAGGCGCACCTCAATGCCTGCTGCTGGCTGCAGGGTGGGGGTGGAATGGCATGAGCATTACTGCTGACAATCCCAAGTCACACCACTGACACCTGTCAGTCCCTACAGGGTTGGGCGTTATGGTAGAAATCCCTAACACCCTGGGTGTTTCTTCATATTTTTACTCCCAGTTTTCAACATGGGCTTTTTGAGACCCCACCGCATGAACAGTGACACTATTAGTTTGTTAGCTGAAAGATGATTTTGCACAATGACTGTACCACTTGGCACCACAGGTGTGAAAACACATTTTGAACAGGATTTGAAAAATGATGCCTGTACTGTTCATGAAGAGGTGTAAAAAATGGGAATGTTGAAAATCTGAAGTGAAAATATGAAAAAAACTGATGAAGTCATGAGTGTGCATAGAAACTGCGCAATGCACACCTGTAATGTAATTAGTTTGGGGATATTTTACAGCAGATTTTCAACATAGGCATTTTGGGACCTCCACTCATGAACAGTGTCACTGTGATTTTCTTAATCTATCCTGAACACTGGTTTCCCACAGCAACCGGGCTATTCTGCACCAGAAGTGCAAAATACGTTTTGGCCAGTGTGTGAAAAATGACAACTATATAGTTCATAAGAAGATGTGGAAAAATGCCAATGTTGAAAATCTGGACGAAAATATTACGAATTTGTGAACTTATGAGGGTGCATGGAAATTGAACAATGCACGCTAGTAAAACAGTCATTTTATGGACGTTTGTCACCAAATTTTCAACATAGCCAGTTTAAGTCATCTGCTCATGAACTGTGTGACTGTGATTTTCTTAATCTGTCCCAAACATTGATTGCACACACCGACCGTGCCACTCTTTGCTACATGTGCAAAAACACATTTTGGGCAAGATGTGAAAAATGACAGCTGTACTGTTCATAAGGAAGTGTGGTCAAATGACAATGTGGAAAATCTAGAGTGAAAATATTAAAAATGCTCAAAGTTATGAGAGTGTAGGAACTGTGCAACGCACGCTCATAAAACTGTCATTTTGGGGAATTTTTTCACCACATTTTCAGCACAGGGTTTTTGAGGGACTACCTCATGAACTGTGACACTGTCGTTTCATTTCATTAATCAGTCCTGAAAGGTGGTTCTGTGCAGTGACCGCAAAATCACCTTTTGGGACTGAATAACAAAATGACAGTGAATGACTTCATGAGGTGGGGTCCCAAGAACCTCATGTTGAAAATTTGGTGAAAAAATTCCACAAAATGGCTGAGATATGCACAAAAGTTGAAAAAACACTATTTATGCCGTTATACAGCTTACCAACATTTCTTCAGTTCGCGGTCGGCTTTGAAGAGTGCAGACGTGTTCCCGGTCCACAGAAGATCATTGCGCCAGGCTCCGGAGGTAAGTATTAATTGTGTCAATTGTTTCACTGTACTGTGCCTTGATACATGAAAGGCACATGGTAAATAAAGTATTATTATTATTTACTATAATTATTATAGGGTGAGGAGGGGGTGTGGGGAGGTGGAGTACTCAAAGGGTGGGTGCAGGTTGGGGGAGCTGGCAAGAGAATCAACAAGGGACCGCTTTTTTCTTCTAGTTTTTTTTTAAGGTGACAGGGGACTTTTGCCATGCTGGGGTAGACTCCAAGCGTGACACCAAGAAGTTTGTTTGAAGGGGGGCAGTGGAGCCAATGGGAGATTGGGCATCCCTGTGGGCCAAGAAGACTTTTGCCATGCTGGGATGGGCTCCCAGCATGGTAGATGGAAGTTTATTTAGGGGTCAGTGGAGCCAATGGGGGATTGGGCACCCCCATCAGCCATACTGTGTGCTGGGGGGGACACATGAGATGAGGGGGATTGGGCACCCCCTCAGTAAACAACAAATGGGGGGAGGTGCATTATGCCAATGGGATTGGGCACTCCGTCAGCTTTTTTATTTTGTATTTATTGAAATGTTTCACCAGGAAGGCACACTGAATGGTGGGTGGCAGCTTTCTGTCAGCTTTGTGGGGACTGTGAGAGGCCAATGGAGAAGCCATCGCTATGGGGACACCACGCAATCAGCTCTTTTGGCAGCTTATAATGCACCAAAACAGCTGATTGCATGGTGACATGGCCAAATTTCTTTACGCATCGTGGCATGCTCATTAACTGCTGTGATCAACAGCATTCTCCTCTATTGGCTGCGGCAGAGACCAGCCCTAGAATGGACTGCTGCCATTTGGCACAACACTGACACACCTCCATAACTTGCTGACATACTGTAATATGTTTCTTGCACATGCTTGCAAGCAGCACAAACAATATTTATGGTGTGCAGCACAGAAAGTATCTAGAAAGTCAATTTGAAAGATGTGTTAATATTTTTATTAAAGGAGATAGAAATTATTTTTACATAGTTAACTGCCGTTCCATGTTCCTTTCCATGTCAGTTATGTATTCTGATGTACTTTAACCAATTTTTGATAAAAAAATTATCTAGCTTTTGGGTGCCCTCAGATCTATATAGAGTTCCAGCCTCCTCACCAGCTACTGCTCTTTCTTTTAATATTTCTAAGGCATTCTATGACATCAATAATACTATTCCATGCTATTTATCTGAATGGCCTGGAATGGTATTATTGATGTCATTAAATGTTCAAGCAGTATGAAAAGAGAAAGCAGCAACTGCTGAGGAGAGATGGATTCAAGGAAGTTACTAAGACAACAAAATAAGATTATTAATTTTACAAAATAGGTCAAAAACATATCAGAATATTTGGTAGACACTAAAGGAACAACTGAAGAGAATCTAAAGGGGTAACAACTGCATCTTATTATAATTAAATGTATCGGAAACTAGCTTTCTGGAAAAAAAATATTTAGTTGCACTGCTGCTTTAATGTTAAAATTTTGTAAAAACCTTCCAAAAATGTGGATGTTTGTAACTTATCTGCTCCTGCAGGTATAGACCTGATATTTGTCATGCAAGTCCAATGTCAGTGTATACTAGTATCTAACAAAACTTGGAAAAAAATGGTCCAGTAGTTTTAATTTTACATTGCAAATACCAGAAATTATAATTGGCAACATCATCTCAAATATCAGTGGTAGGTAATGTCTCCATAGCTACACCTGCAGAATTTAACATTCACAAAACAGATATGTATCACTACTTCATCTGATAAACCGAGATTAACATATTTGTTGTCCTGTAGTTACTTCCTGGGTAACTATTTTGTCATCCTCTATTTTTTTTCTCTTAACTTAACCAGATAGACTCAGTAGAACTGTTGGTCCCCCTGACATCCTCCTTCTTCTTCACAAAAATGCATACCTCATTAAAAGGAGAGTCACCTATTCCCTTTTTAATGAGCCTATACCATTGGAATAGCCAGAAATCCTCCTTCATGGTGCCCAAACACTTTCTTCCACCACTACATATTTCTGAGTCCCTCTAAGTCCTAGACTTGTAAGTACATCAGTCTCCAGGATAATCAGTTTTACTGTGCATGATCCTTATAGGTATACCCACCTGACAGCGAAACATTGACGTCAACTGGCGCTACAGCAGCTATAGCACCAGGGAGCTGTAATGTGGGTGCTGAAACCCGGCACTGTCTTTTGGAGTGGAGGGTTGCACCTCCCCAATCAGCTCTGACTCGGAGATGATTATATTTAGTAGGGGGGTTGCAGGGGGACACAGCCCCCCATGTGGAGGTTCAGGGGTGAAGCCCCCCCAAAGAAACCATGTTGCTCTGTAGGAAACTGTCATCTGACCGCGAAAAGCAGTCGACTTGATGGTTTCGCTGTCTGCTCATTCAACACAAATTTTGTCAACCACCAGTCGTAGATACATCCTTATATACCCTGCATTCAAGTCCAAGACCAAATAACCATTGCTCTTTTTCTGCCATCGCAGTCTATGTTTCTACATTGGAATTGTCCCTCTGTTCTTCCTTGCTCCCTCTGGGGTACTACTATTCTTATGTTACCCAGATTAGCTGGCTGTTTGTTGCTGAACCCATGCATCCCACTATTACAGTTGGTGACCTCGTATAATAGCTGCCTACCCAGTCCCCTATCCTTTATTTTAAATCCCTGAGTCATCATGTCCCTTAATAAGACCAGTACCTCTCCCTCTTGGTACAACTGATGTACATCCAGAGCATTCAGGCATTTCATGCCTCAGAACGCTCTCCAAACTAACCAGAAAATGGAGACTGTCATCCCTTTCAACAAAATCTTAGCAAAATGTAGCTTGCCTAGTTGATGCCACTGTCATTCCCCACAGGCCCCAGAACAATGAGGGCATAGTAGAGGGCTCCTCTGGACACCTTACCCCTTAGGAGCATCTTTGATTCAATAGAGGACCTTCTTGTGAGCTCAGAACGTGTATTCCCTATCACAATGCGCATAACAGTGAACTTCTCCTAAATGCAATCCTATGGGTCTCATTCATTTGACCTGCACTGCTGGCAGGCAAATCACCTTACCTGTATTAGCATAAATGTTCTGCAACTCTCCTGCTACTTTTATGATGGTGTTCCCAATGAATCCAACCTTATCACTGTTTTCACCAGACTTTTCCAAATCTCCTGCATGGCTGGTCAGGTGCATGGCTAGGCAATATTCATGGATATGGCTTCCATAAGATTATCATGAAATTCCACAATTTTCATACATACTCATGAAGTTTGACTTTAAGTACTGATGTTATTTTGCAGTTGTTGAAAGCTTATAACATGGGCAACCTTTATGCAAGAGATTTGAAAAATTGACATTTGTAGCCTCCATTTTCAGGTCCATGAACTTGACAAATTTAGTGGCATTGGATTCTCTAGTTTTAGTGTCACATGAACTATAACTGTGTGATTTACATACTTGCAAAATTTAATTAAAACATTTCTGAAAGTTTGGATACTTATAATTTGGCCCCTTTAAAGCTAGAAATGTAAAGTATGGTTCTCATATCTACAGTGTACAGACGCTTAAATGGCTCAACTGTGTTAACATTTGGATAATGTGTTTTAAAATTTGATTTAAATAACTGAAATTAACATTTTTCCAAAATGTTTGCCTGTTTTTTTGTTTTGTTTTTCCTCCCCCATGCTCGCTGGTCCACCACTCCTTCGGGCTCTACCAAGTTCCTTCCCAGCCCCTACTGTCCTTTCCCAGCCCTCCTCTGATCCTCGTATTGCAGCCGACCCCCGGGATATCCCGGCGTATCCCTTCCCCTGGCGGGTCCCCCTCCTCCTAGGGGGAAGGCACTGGGGGAAGAGGCATGACCCCAGCACATACTCTCTAGGGCCCAGGGATGTTGCTGAGGAACAGGAGGCCCTGGGAAGGTGTTGGAGGCCCTCAGGGAACAGACAGCTGTCATCCGGCAGCCAGCAAGCAATTTTCCTGGCTTTCTTAAGGTGCGTGACATCCGGACATCAAGGCAAGAGCCGACGTCTATCACGCACCACCCCAAATGACCCTGACATGTTGCTGTACCCCTGACCTCCACCAGTGGTCGTTTCAACACCAGGTCACAGCCCCTTCCCTCCCTGAAGGCAGCAAGCAGTCGTGGGATGCTCAAGCTGCCTTCTCCCGGCCGGCCCTCCAGGGACCTGAGCACGTTCCCGAACCCGGGTTGCTGGCATTGCAAGCGGAAATCCAACCACTGCACCGACGGGCCAGCTGTTTGCCTGTTTTTATCTCTGCCAGCTTTTAAGCTGGAGACCTGTAACTCATTACTTATACCCATGTTGTTTGGTTCTTTACATTGAAAAACTGAGGAAGAATGAGAATTAGACATTTTCAAATTTGATGGAAATAACTGAAAACCATGAAATGCTTGGCTGACTTTAACTCATTCCCTTTACAGCTAGGAATATGAAGCCTGACAAAATTAAGTATGAGGTATGGCTCTGTATGCAATTCATTAACTGACAAATGTGGTCAAATGCGTACATTTGTGCTTTACAACTTAGAATAAACAAGCATTTGTCAATGCCGAACGTTCACTTGCAGGTATTTGCAGTGGTGTTTGGCGTGTATGGTGCTTTACCCTAATGCCCTGTGCGATTGCTGGTATTTGAACAATAAATTGTCAGCATGACCTTGTTGTTACCCCCATTGTGCGCTACATAGGCGGAAACACGTTTTGGGCAGGATGTGAAAAATGACAGCTGTACTGCTCATAAGGAAGTGTGATAAAATGGCAATGCTGAAAATCTGGAGTGGAAATATTGAAAATTCGCAAACCTACGTGCGTGCGTGGGAACTGTGCAACGCATGCTCGTAAAACAGTTATTTGTAGGATTTTTTCACCAAATTTTCAACATTGCCATTTTAAAACCTCTGCTAATGAACAGTGTCACAGTGATTTTCTTACTGTGTCCCATACATTGATTTAGCACACCGACTGCGCCATTGTGCACTACATAGGCGGAAAGACGTTTTGGGCAGGATGTGAAAAATGACAGCTGTACTGCTCATGAGGAGGTGTGGTAAAATGGCAATGTTGAAAATCTGGAGTGCAAATATTGAAAATTCGCAAACGTACGAGCGTGCGTAGGAACTGCGCAACGCACGCTCGTAAAACAGTCATTTTTAGGAATTTTTTCACCAAATTTTCAACATAGCCATTTTAAGACCTCTGCTCATGAACAGTGTCACTGTGATTTTCTTAATGTGTTCCATACATTGATTTCGCACACCGACTGCACCATTGTGTGCTACATGGGCGGAAACACATTTTGGGTGAGATGTGAAAAATAACAGCTATACAGCTCATAAGAAGGTGTGATAAAATGGCAATGTTGAAAATCTGGAGTGAAAATATTTAAAATTAGCAAACTTACAAGCCTGCGTAGGAACTGCGCAATGCACGCTCGTAAAACAGTCATTTTTTGGAATTTGTGCACCAAATTTTCAACATGGGGTTTTAGGACCCATTCTCTTGAATGATGTCACTGTCATGGCATTATTCAAGGCTGAAGAGTGATTTCATGCAGTGACTGTGCAGTGCCTGCGAAATCACCCTTCGGGCCCAAATAACGCCATGACAGTGACATCATTCATGAGAAGGGGTCCCAAAAACCCCATGTTGAAAATTTGGTGCAAAAATTCCAAAAAATGACTGAGATATGCAATAAAGTTGAAACCCCCCTATGTAACCCATTATACAGCTTACCGGCATTTCCTCAGTTCGCGGTCAGCTTTGAAGAGTGCAGATGTGTTCCCGGTCCAGAAGATCGCGCGCGGGTCAGAGGTAAGTATGGGGTGAGGGGTGCGTGGGGAGGCTGGGTGCGCGAGTGGGTGGGTGTGGGTTGTGGGGGTGCTGGGAGAAGCGCGCCGGGATCGCTTTTGTTTTCCAGGTTAAAAAAAAAGACGACGTGAACCTTTGCCACGCTGGGGTGGGCCTCAGAGTGGCAGAAGATGGCTGGGGCCGAGGAGCCGACGGGGATTGGGCACCCCCATCAGCAAACCACGCTGGGGAGCGAGAGCTGACGGGGGATTGGGGTACCCCGTGAGGGCAAAGTAAACAATGGTTTGCCATGCTGGGGTGGGCCCCAGCATGGCAGCAGGGACGGCTTGGGGCCGTGGAGCCGACAGGGATTGGCACCCCATCAGCAAACAACATTTGCCATGCTGGGTGGGCTCCCAGCGTAGCACCAAAGCTTTGGGAAGGGCGCGCATGCGCGCAGGGGGAGGTAGCGGCGTGATGCAGGGGGTGGCACTCAGTATGGCAGTGGTGCTTTCCTTTGAAGCAGAGGAACACGCTGTCATACTGAGCTCCTGCACCATTGGTGCAGGAACCCCATGCCTGCTCATGAGGCAGAGCATTAGGTGGGGAGAAGGCACACCTCCAAATGTGCTACTCTCCCAAAACATTCCTTCGCATGCGCGCAAGTGAACGTAAAAAACGAAATGTAAATATTGTTTAAATTTTTACAGAATTAGAGCTGAATTCTGCCAGCAGAATTTTACAGTATAGCTCAGTTGTTTAAGGCTTTGAGCTGCAAACCTGGAGACCTGGGTTTGAATCCCACAACCCCCACTTGCATACTGTGTGACCCTGAGCAAGTCACTTAACTTCCCTGTGCTCCCAGGTCACACCTGTAGACAAGCTTTCAGCTTAATTTGTCTCTCCTGGAAAAACAAAAACAAAAGAAAAACATTCTGCACAGTTCTACTGGGATGTCATTTGAGTTATGGTTTGGTCAGTTTTGACCTCAGTTTGTGTCAAGACACCAGACAACCACCAGATAACAGTTGGGTCAGTCTAGGGAAGTGCTGACCATGGTTTTCATCAAGGCATGGTAAAGGAAATCTGGTTTACGTCTGGGCCCTGGCTTGCTTTTGATAAAAATTATTTAGGAGATTTGCGGTAGGCTGACCTCTATAATCCCAGCTGGTTACTTGTCTACTCAGGTAGAGAAAGAGCAAGGGAAAAAGTATAGGGGAATGTAAATAGCCTTATTAATAGTGAAATAGGATGTTATGTTATATGTGTACCTGTTCAAGTAATATGATACTGACATTGTGACACTGATGTAAGAAGCATAAAGGTGGCCAACTCCAACTACTGACTGGTTGTCCCTGATTGTATTTGAGGTTACCGGGGGGGGTGGTAGTCAGACACTGTATCTCCTGACTATACTTATAGTCCAGACAGTTATGAGAATCTGAGGCCAGGATATTGAAAGACTCTTGTTTGTGCTGCAAAAAAAAAATTCTCCAGGAGCAAATTAGTATTTGGAACAAACAACAGTCATACTGGAACATGCTACAAACACATAACAAATGATAAAAACAGGCTCCAGTATACAGGTACAGGCCAAGGGAGGCAGGAAAAAATCTAGTTGGTGAGAGTTATCCTGCTTCCAACACTCTGACAAAAGTATTGAAGTATCTTTTTTTATTAAGAGATGCATATAGAAGTGCAAATGTGTGTGTGCGTGTGGGGGGGGTGAGGGTGGCACTCGCCTCCCACAATACCTATTCAGTTAGTCACATATTTTAAGTCTTTGAGGAACGTACAACTGGGAAAACTGTTTCTTTATTTAAAAAAGGGCTAAAACTTATATTAATCAATGGTATAAAAATACTGGCTCCTGATTGGCTGGCTGGCATGATTTACAACGTATAAATCATACTATCACCCCACAGGAAGAAGTGCCAGTACCAGCCAGCCTCATCTAATGACCACTGAGTATCGCTCTGAATGAATATTGCTCCGACCTCTCCAACATCAAAAGTTCTCACCGCTATACTCATACACTGCTAAACTAAATGATCCGCCACCAAATTCAAAAACTGGACAGCTCCTTTTCTGTAACAGATCCAGAAGAGCAGGAACACATTTTGTTTACAGGGAATCAAACTTCTGGTGCTGAAACAGAGTCTCCATGAAATGTACCTCACCTCAGCTTTCTTCTTGAACACCCACTCTGGTCAGCAGACTGTGGACACCACACGACGGTAGCAATGAATGTCTTCCACAAATTGTCCCCCACTCTGACACCACAACACCACATCCAAATATAAATCCTGAGAGAAAACTATTTCTTAATAATTTTAAAGAAATGGTGAAATGCTATAATGAAACACAGCTCAAAAACAGACCTGTCATACTGTGCATGTGTCTATGCATATGCACATGCCTTGTATCATGGATCTGCTTTTCAACAGTAATTTCTGTAACTTTCAGGCTCATTTTCAATTTCAAAACAGTTTCCCACTTCAAAGGAGCAACACCATGTTGTGGGTGATAGAGAGAGACAGACATAAATTCTGACATGCAAAAGACTGCTCTGTGTTGTGGGTGAGAAAAAAAACATTGTTTTCATGTCGTTTCTCTCGCTCATAAGGTGCCCTTTGCTGTCTCCACGTCCCATGGACAACTGTTCCGTCTTACACAACCTATCAAAAAGTATTAAATAATATAAAATAAAATGCTGAAAATAACAAAAATGAATAAGAAGTAAACACTATAACTGGGGGTAAGATCATGGCACAGAACAAACCAGTCCTTCTTGATATTCCCTTGCTTATTGGGTGGGCTAGTTAACTAAGGGAGGAAGGATATTTTAACAAAAATGAATAAAAAAACTATAAATTAACTAATGCAAAGTTCTTACATTATTTTTTGTAAAACAAACATAGACAGGGGCACTGTATAATCACAATATCCCACTGAGGGAGTGGGTAATGCCAGGATTTACCCACTTCTGGTGAAATTTACTTAATGAACCTGTGGCCTCATGACCGAACCACACAAGGCATGGGTAAATCCTGGCATCACTCAGAACTTTTTGTGGTGTATTGCTAAGTATTGCTTAAGAAATCACTGCTGATAAGTTGATCTGTGATACTGGGCATGCATCTATGGATGTGCATAGGCGCATGCCCAGTATCATGTGACTTCTGTAAGTTTTAGCCCTCAGTTTAATAAAGAAACAGTTTCTCCAGTTCAGAATTCCTCAAAGACTTAAAATATGTGACTAGCTGAATAGGGATCACAGGGGTTAAGCACAGACCTCCCGGGACTTCAGATCTATGGCTGCTGGCATAGTGTTAAACTGATACAGTACTTGTAGGATCTGCCTTGTGCTGTGGATGCAGTGCACTAACTAACTGAGTTACGGGGAATGGGGGCGATCAATTTCCATCCAAAAAAAAACTCCGAAAAGGAGCTCACAGTCCCATTTCCATTAAAAAAAGCACAGCTCATAGTCTTCTTTTCCTAGCCACTGAATGATAGTATATGCATAACAGGTTGCTGAAATAACAAATACTGCTGCTCTAACAGAAATATACAATAAAAAAAAACTCAGAAACTGCAAACAGAAGCTTGCCAACAATCTTTGTGTTTCTGTGTGCACTTAAAGTGTGGGTGGATGTCGACGGCCACATTCTGTGTTTTACCTAGCAACTATGGACTATTTTTTCTTGTGGAAGCATATATCTCTTATTTCATTTATAAAGAAAGCTTGGCATATACATATATACGTTTCTTTTTTCTTTAATTTATACATTGTTTAATCACAACAAAACCACTCCAGGGTGTAGGTTATGCTGGGATTTACCTACTTCTGGTGTGATTTGATCACTCAGCCTGTGGCCTCATGACCCAACCACATCATGCATGTGTAAATCCCAGCATAACCCATACCCTGTCATGGTTTATTTCTTAGAAATCTTAGTTTTTCTATTTGGAAGCACTAGTTACATATAATGCAAAGTTTAGAATGCTGAATTAATAAAACTATTATTTTTCTGACTGAAGCCCATAGACTGATTTCAGTTCCTATCCTAGCATCTATACACACATATACAATACAGCCTTGTCTCATCGAGTTAGCATTATTTTCCTTGTAAAAAAAACTAATAAGGCATTTCATTATTTTTCACTGTTTCCATTTAGATATCATAGAAAGCAGGGCATAACTGTGCCACCAAATTGAATATTACATCTTATTGAAATGTGCTCTGCTCATTTGTTTCACAATGGGTTTGCTTTGCTTCATTCTTATTTGTAATATGTATATAATATGACAGTTGCATTTCATTTCAATGACATGTAATACTAGCTTGTTATAAAGATGTAGAACCATTATACTCTAGCACATTTGTCACTATACACAAATAATTTCACATTCTCTCCTTTATAAAACAGGGAAAGCAGCTACTAATGTTTTAATGGAAATGCTTGTCACCAAAATGATCTATCTAATGAAAATGCAGTATGAATAAGCTCCATCAAACTACGTACCCAGTTACAAAACAAATAATCACTGAAGATGCAGATACCTTTCAAATGTAGACATCATTTTTCAGCTGTCACCTTCTCTAACGAAAATTCAATGAGGGATTTACTGGGGTTATTGTACTGATTTGTTGCTCAAAATAACTATGGTTATAACATTGTTTGATCATATAAATATTCAGATCTGAAACTGTAACAAAATGGCATATTTCCCAAATATGAGCTGGGCTTGATGTCCAGTTTTACTGATACAGATTTTACATAGCCTCTTTTTTGAATTAGTTTACTTATGTGTGTCAGTCAAATGCAATATGAGTTGCAAATGCTTAAAGAAATCCATGGCAAAATGACTTTTTTGGGGGAGGGACTTCAGGGTCAATTGCTACATATCACATCCTGCTTTTAAACGTAGAAAAGTGTTCAGATCCTCTTCTCTGACTGTCCTAGTATCATCTTAGTGCTGCACATAAAACTAGAAATATTAGTCAGTGTATTTGTGCTGAAGTTACAGACACAATCGTAGAACATTAAATAGAGGAGGGCTGCATCATCATGAGGGTGTTGACTAAAGAAAACGGGTTATTTTGGGATCACACTGAAAACCAAAAATCAAACTAAAAATAGCAGTCAAGTAGCTCTCTGCCAGAGAGTTCAACTCAAAAGGTGTTATGATAATTGATCATGGAGGTTACTCAAGCATAGACATTGATCTCTTTTTTTTCTGAGATTCGAAAGAAGGCTACAAATGGACTATGAGTTTGGGTGAAAAAACTTGAAATAGGTTCTGAATTAATCATTTATTTGAACATGTTTTTACATGATGGCCAATTAAGCCTGGATGCAGAAGCTTGTTGACAACTGTGCATGCTAAATATGGTGGCATTTACATACACAGTGATACATGGTTACAGATTAGAGAATGCATATTATACACAAATACATTAGAAACATAGAAAAATAGAATATGATGGCAGACAAGGACCACTTGGCCCACCTAGTCTGCCCATTTCCCTACCTAATGGATAAAACTGCAGATCCTAGTTAACCAGCAGCCCACCTCCTCCTACCCCCCACTAACATTGCCTTATGTCTGTCCCATGCATTCTTGAATTCCCTCACTGTTTTTGACCACTACCTCCTCAGGAAGGCTGTTCCATGTATCCACAGCCCCCTCTGTGAAACAATGCTTCCTCACATTACCTCTTAGCTGTCCCCCTCTATCTTCAAATTATGCCCCCTTGTTCTTGCACATCTCTTTTTCTGAAAGATGACACTGTTTGTATGTTTCTATGAACTGGATAAGATTGAAACCAATCAAGGATTCTGCTTTTTTTTTATTTGCCGAACACTCCTGTTGATTAAGTGTGTGAAATGACACAGCACATGGCACCTGATGCTGTCATGATGTTCTGTGGAATTATTAAGCAGGCTTGCCAGTTACCAAACGTGTAATGATATAATGGATGACAAGTCAAGTCAAGTCACTACATTATGTACAAAAACATAAAACCTCACTAAAATATTTTATATATTGAGATATATGAGAAATCTTCTTTCAACTACAGTATGGCGAGACAAATTCCATAACTTTTTACCAGAAGTACAATTTGATGCAGAATTATAGTTAGAAATTATGCCAAGATGCAGAAATATAGTTTAAAATTATGCTAAACTCCAGGTTGGCTATTATACATTAGTATAATTATAACAAGTTTAAAAGCTTTTGTGACAAATGTTAAAAAGGATTTTAATATGTTATCTGTAATGGGACTAGAGATGAAAACTGACTTATCACATGCTGACACATCAGCGAAATTATGTAACATGTAGTCCATGCAACATAACAAATAAGCAATGTAACTAGAGATGGAAGACCAGTATATGCTTTGCAGACAAAATGGAAGAGGTTCAACAGTGTCAACATCATAGTAGAAGGGCTGTCAGTTTACTGTAATAAGAGTCACATACAGCACTTACTTTGTCCAGAAAAAAAGTTTATAAATTCATTGCATGTACTGTATCATTTTTTGTAAAATATGTCAGGAGTTCTCTACATCCTGATTGATGAGCGGTACCTCTGGCTGTGTCCTTATTAGGGCATATTGTGCCAACTGGTACTTTCTCAACCAACCAGGACATATTGCAGTCTAAGATCCATGCCTTCCAGACAGTGTCCACTTGTTTTCTTGTGACAGCTGTGAGTTGCTCATCTGTCTGCCATTCACCCACCAGCCAATCATCCCACTCATTATATTGTCTGGGCTCAGTTCCATCCAGAGGATTGTGAAAAATATTTATTTTTAAATGACAGAACAAGTTAATGCAATTTAAACGCTGCAGTTTGAGTGAGTGGCCAGATGAAAGAGAGTGCTGTGATCAGGAAGACGCTCAATCTTACTTGGAGCACTAAGTACTAAGCCGGCTTGTAAGGGATATGCTTGGTCTCAAGTTACAATATTAACATCCAGTAGCTCTGAAAAGACAGCCTCAGAAGAAGAAAAAGCAAACAATTGGGAAAGAAAATGATCAAGGGTGTTTGGATGCATGTGTCTCTGTTGGTGGTGGGAGTGGCAAACAGACACCGCCGTGTTGTAAGGGATATGCTCACTCTAACTGCCGAAGAGTAAAATCGGCCACTCTCTCACAAGAGCCTAACAGACAGCCTGCGAAAGAAAAAAAAAGCAGCAAAACAAGGGTGTTTGGATGTGAGTATGTATGTGTTTGGAAGGGGTCAGACAGACACCACCACCACACTCTAGTAGCACATCTCCATTCTACAGTATTACCAAACAGTATGACGTTAAGAATGCATGGACTTTTTTTGGGGGGGGGATTTGGTATTTCTTTGAAGATATTTTTTGACAGATATTATGTTTAATTTTTTTATTAATTATTTACAGTTTACTGTGGGAACCATTTTATAAGCAAAATAAGACACTCTGAGGTGTGGTTTATGGGCTGATAAGGGATCTTTCCCTCTGCAAGGAAGGGCAAGGCTGTTTGTCCTGGGCAGAACCCCCCCACATTTTTCTTGCTCTGCAGAGCAGTTTTGGGTGGCCAGAGGCAGGGGAGGGGGGCAATGACAGTTAACCAGGGAAGGTAGGGGGGTGGAGACAGGTAACCAAGGGAGGTAAGGGAGGAGCTCATGGGACAGGTGGCAGGTAGGGATTGGCCAATTGGGGAGACAGAGAGAGAGAGAGAGGAGAGGGGAAGCAACAAAAAGGGAGAGCATGGCCTCAGCAAGCCCTTTCTGTTGCTAGTTTTAGTCATTGCTGGATGCTTTTGTTGTTTGCACATGAAGCGTCCAGGACCAGCATGTCCAGTTGGCTTTTGTTTTGGATGAAGAGTGCATGTGGGGTGTTTTTCTGTGGGTCTTTTTCCTATGCAGATTCTGTGTTTTAAGGCCAGGCTGTTTTTGCTCATGAGCGTATTTCGTTTCTCCCTACACCTGAGACTAACTGAGGCTGAGGAAGACCAGCATGCTCTTGCCTGACGGCGAAGAGGTTTCCTTTTTCGGTGACCCATCCAGCAATATATTTTTTGCAGCTTGGTGAGATGGTGCCCAGGAAGAAGATGGCCGGGGAGGAAGCCATGTAGCAGTGGGCCCAGATGATGGAGCAAGCCAAAAAGCTTTTGGATGCCATGGAGGAGGACCAAGGGGGCTTGGTACCAGGTAAGTGGGGGGGGCAGAAGCTGGGGAATATGGTGGGAAGAGGAAGGGGATCCCAGAGGGAAGTGGCCAGCCCAGGAGGAACATTTTCTGGACACCCCAGAGGACCTGAGGCTGGTGCCACCCCGGATCCCCATGCTTCCACTGCCTGTGCCACCCGTGGAAGTTCCTCAACCCTTGCCAGTTATGGGACCCTCTATGCCGGACCATCCTTGGGCACCAGGGGGAGGATTGTCAGCCCCAACAGAGCTAGTGACTCCTCCAGAGCCTGTGCCGGCAGGCCCCATGCAATCAGGTACAGCATATAGGAAAGTCGAAGGCACCATCAAGGAATATGTGGAACAGATGGTAGGAGTCATGGGCTCGGGGGGCATGGCACAGCTAGAGAAGGCCCTGCAAGAAATTAAGAAAGGGAAAGAGGTGAAGGGACAGGTGAAACCAGTGATGCCACAAATGACTGTACACCTTCCCATGGACGGGGGTTCACCGGGGGTGCGTTTTGGCAACTATGTGCCATCAGCCACAAAAGAAAACATCTGGAGGGGGGAGTATGTGGACATGTTTTCCCTGGCAACCAAGGAGAGTGCAAAGAATCAGGAGGACAGGGACAGTGTAGGGGGGGAAGGCATGGCCGCAGTGGTCATGTTATTAGGGAGAAAAGACAAGGACAAGTCAGAGAAAGGGAAGACACAGGACACATGGATGGTGGGATTCACTCACTTCAGTGCAATCCTACAGGAAAAGAAACCAGAGCTGGTGAAGCACTTTTGGCCTATTTTCTGATTGTGCACAGTGCATACAAGATGGGGGGAGGGGATAACTGGATTCAATACAATGAGATGTTCGGCACCCGGATGGCCACGGATGGGGATGTTCATTGGGATACCTGACACTTGGGCATCTGGTTGGAGACCATGACTGTACCGGGCGGGCAGAAGGGGACTGGGGAAAATCATCAGGTGGCAGGCAGAAATGCTGTTGGGGATACATTGGGAGTACTGCTTATGGCCCAACTGCTGTTTCCAACACGCCTGCTCGATGTACGGGGGTGGCCACCCCGCCTCAAAGTGCAGATCTCACTTGGACTACATGGGGGATGTCCCACACCCAACAGTCCTTTCAGGTGGGCCACTCTGCTTTTCAGGGGGATGGGACGGGATTGAGCGAGGACAGGGTTGTACCAGAAATCAAGGGGGGACAGGTTACTGGTTAAATGGCTCGCAGCTGGGGAAGTGGGGTCAGAAAAAAGGGGAAGGGGGGTTTTGCTTGGTGGCCACCTTGGTGAAGGTTGAAGTTTTGGAAGCCTGGTTTGTCAGCTACCCTGATGAATGGGCAAAGTGGATCCTGGGGGAGGTTTTTGTAGGGGTTTCAGTGTATGTTACAAGGGGCAGCGGGTGGTGACTTAAGCAAAAAATCTGCACTCGGTGAAGGGACACGAGGAAGTTCTATGCAACAAAATCAACAGGGAGGGTGCGGGCCGGGAGAGTGGAAGGCCCGTTTATGGAGCCCTCATTCCCCAGCCTCAGAGTTTTACCACTGGGCTTGGTCCCCAAAAACAGCCGGGGGAATTTAGGGTGATTCATCACCTGTCCTACCTGGCAGGGGGGGTCAGTGAACAATTACATCACCGGGGAGGATAGCAAGGTGTCGTACTCAACACTCGATGAAGTGGTCAGGCTGCTCCAGGTCATGGACACCCCACGGTTGGCCAAAACTGAAACTGAGTCTGCATTCTGCCTGCTGCCAGTTAGGGCCGGGGACTGGAACCTGTTGGGATTTAAGATAGGTGAGAAGTACTATTTTGACAAAGCCATTCTGATGGGCTGTTCCATTGCATGCGTGGCTTTCAAGACATTCAGCACCTGGCTGCAATGGATTTTTTAGAGGGAAGGTGGCACTGGGGCAGTCCTCCTCTTCCTGGATGATTTTCTGCTAATGGGTAAGTTAAGGTAGGTAAGGTAAAATTTATTTATATTGGGCACCCTTCCTGAGCTCAGGGTGCCTTTACAAAATTTTCAATAAAACAATAAATCTAAAATCCATAATGATTAAATACATTTAAACATTACAGACATTACATTTCCAGGAATGCTTGTTCAATAAAAAAGTTTTCAGTATTTTTTAAACCCTTTTACAGTAAGACTATCATGTATCTGACGAGGTAGAGAATTCCACAGGGTAGGTGCCATAAAGGCAAAAGTTCTTCCACCAGATGTTTTCAGGATTACCCTGGGAATCTCTAGAAATCCCTCATCATAGGATCAGAGGGAGAGGGAGGGACAGTAAGAAAACAGGAGTTCTTTCAGGTAGTGGGGTTCCAACCCATGTTGGGCCTTATAGGTCAGCAACATGACCTTGAAGGTGATCCACCTCTGTACAGGCAGCCAGTGCAGTTCACGCAGCACAGGTGTTATATGACTGGATCTAGGGCTTCCAGTCAACAACCTGGCCGCCGCGTTCTGCACCAGCTGTAAGCGGTGGATATCCACCCCTGACATCCCTAGATAGAGGGCATTGCAGTAATCCAGACAACTGATAACTAAGGCGTGGACCAGGATAGGAAGATCTTCAAGAGGGACCAATTGTTTCACCCATGCTATATTCCTTAGATGGAAAAAGGAAGATTTGACTATAGCCGACACCTGTGCCCTCAGGGTCAGGCCCTCATCAAACATAACACCAAGGTTGCGCACCTGGCCAGAGACCATAAACGGAGTCCCCCCAGAAATAAACCTGAGGGTTTCCCTGCCCATGAACCTAACATCCTCTCCCCCCCATCCACCACCATTACCTCTGTTTTACTTGAGTTCAGCCTAAGCCAACTGGTACTCATCCACTTCTGTATCTCCCAGCAGGCAGTTGTTAAACACTGTGATTGAATCAGACTCCTGCCCGAGCACAAAAGACATGTAGATCTGAGATCATCAGCATAGCAATGAAAACTCATCCCATACCATCTTATAATGTCCCCCAATGGGAGCATATACATTGCAAATATCATGGGGGACAACACTGAACCTTGTGGCACCCCACAGGTCAGGCAGTGAGAGGTTGAGGAATAAATCCCTGACACTGCTCTCTGAGTCCTGACCCTCATGGAAAGATTGAAACCAACTGTGGACCACCTCTGTTAGTCCACAGAAAAACCACAGGTGCTCGAGCAACACTCCATGTTCTATGGTGTCAAATGCTGCTGAGAGATCAAGAAGAACCAGGATGGACCAAGCTCTCCAATCTCTTGCCATCAGGAGATCATTTAGTACCCGCACAAGGGCTGCCTCAGTGCTATGCCATTTCCTGAAGCCAGACTGGAGATTGTCATAGATACTGTGGCTGGTTAAATGATCCTCCAGCTGCAAAGCGACCACCTTCTCGATAACCTTCCCTAAAAAGGGAACGTTCGAGACCGGTCTGCAGTTTGCTGAACAGTCAGGATCAAGGGAGGGTTTTTTTCAGAAGGGGGTGAGCTACTGCCTCCTTAAAGGGATCTGGAAAGATCCTTCTCTCCAATGAAGCCACCACTATCCCAGTTAGGATTGGGCCAATGGCCTCTACACACCCCACTAGTAGGTGAGTAGGGCCTGGATCCAGACTACAGTAGGTTGGATGCAGAGTCTGGACAGTCCTCACTATATCCATGACTGCTGGTCGGGTAAAAGTGAACCAAGTTTACTGGGCATTAGCGCCACTCAGTTGATTGATGCAAGATCCAATGGGGAGGCACTGGCTGATTTCATCACTGATGGTGGACACTTTATCAGTGAAGAACAGCGCAAACTCCTCACACTGTAACTGTTATAAATGCTCGACCAGCATGAAGACAGACTGGATTGCACAGTCTGTCCACAGTCCGGAAGAGCTGGGCTGGTCTATTCCTCACTGCAGCAATTTCCCTGGACAGGAACTCTGCCTTCTTATGGGAAATTGCTGATTGGTAGATCTTATAATGATCCAACAATCTAAGCCTGTCCACCTCCTGGTGAGTTTTCCGCCAGCGTCTCTCCAATCTTTGACCCTGTCTCTTCAACCTACGGATCTCCCCGGTAAACCATGGAGCTCCAGGGTGAAGAGTAAAGGGGTGAACATGAGTTGGAGCAATGACATCCAGAGCCCCCACAACTGCCCTTTTATAGGCCAGCACTAGGGGCCCTGGGTCAATGCTATCCATTGGCAATCCTGAGAAGTCCAGCTCTGTCATTAGGCCCTCCGAGGTAACTCCTCCCAAATTATGGAACTGTGCTATCTCCTTAGGGGCAGGCCTCTTTCAGGGGGCTGTAAAATGGAACCTCAGGGCATGATGGTCAGACCAACCAATAGGCTCCACCTCCACATCAGAGATTTCCATCCCCAGATGGAATATCAAGTCCAATGAGTGTCCCCCCTCGTGAATTGCAGAGGTAACAACCTGTGTCAGGCCCAATGAATCCATTAATTGGAGGAGGCTTTGTCCAAAAAGTAAGAGTTCATCATTGACCCAGGCATTGATGTCCCCCAAAATTAACCATCAGGGGGACTCCAATACCCTCTCGGTGACAAAGTCCTCAACCTCCCTCAGGAATTCCCTCCCTTCACCTGGTGGATGATAAATGAGAAGGATCCTGTAGCCTGCACCTGCACCCACAATACACTCAAAGGAATTGGTACATCCAACTGGCACCTCCCTGAGATCCAGTTCCTTTCTGAAACAGACTGCAACCCTCCCCCCGCCCCTACAGTCCATTCTCAGACAATGAATCACCGAGAACCTGGCTGAAACCACAGACTCTAAAATAGGGCCCGCATTTTCAATCAGCCAGGTCTTGGTGATGCAAGCCAGATCAACAGACACAACAAGATCCACCACCACTGCGGTCTTATTCCTGATAGTTCTGGCATTGCTTAACACCACCCGAAAGGGACGAGAGTCCAAGGATGACTCCACTTCCTGCCTGACCAAGTCAGTGCCCTTGGGTATGGGCACAAGGCAAGATAAGCCTCGTTCCTGTATCCATTTCACCACAGGCTGTCTCCTGGTTCTAACTGTCTCTATCTGCCCATTCCTTCCCCATCCCCCCAGAGTTTAAGGATCTCCTATTCCTTACACTTCTCCATCTCAAAATGCCGAAAACACGGCAATTTTTGTAAACTTCTGGAGGAAGTGAAGGGTATTCAAATGGACGGAGATCCTTTAGTCCTGAGGGGGAGTATGGCCTGACTGTATCCTTAACACCCCAACACATACTTCAAATAATCTAAATAATTCTATGTCTGCTTTACAACCCCACACAGCCAACACTTCCTCCCCTTTATCTTTAAAAAACATACAATTATCAAACCCCCTATCAAACCAACCTTTTAAATAATAAAAACTCACCCTCTCATAATTTTAATAATAACCCCTCCCCTTTCTCTCTCACAGGGAAGGCAGGAGTTAAAACAGAAAACAATAAAATAACACTAAATAAATTAATATTAAACTAACCAACCTTATTCCCCCCACAGTAACACACCACAAATAATAATTAAATCAAATAAACTAAAGGAGCAGTCATCAGCAAGTCTCTTCACAAATATACTGTTCGATTCAACAATGTTTAAAGTTCTGTTAAAGAGGAAAAAAACATATAAATTCAGATACAGCCACCTCCTTTACAGCAAAAGGAGAAATCTGTACATGGCCCAGATGCAGCACCTCTCACGTACATGCATTAGCTTCGGCAAAGTTATTGAGTGGAATGTTAAGATGTTAGACAGGTACTCTCACAGCCTAAAATTTACTAGCAATGCACCAGGCACTCTCACTGCCTGGGAAACTTACAGAAGCACTATCAGATGAGAAAATGAATGAAAAATCTGACCATATCTTGAAAAGTGAAAATTCTAGGGTAAATTTCTTCTTCATCCACTTATTCAATATCCTGAATCAGGTCCAACAAGAATTTTCAAAGCCCAGATGGTAGGATGTGCCTGTTTGCAGATGATACGAAAATCTACAGCAGGGTGGACACCCCAGAGAGGGTGGAGGGCATGAGGCAGGACAGTTTTATGGAATCCACACTCCTTCCCAAATCTTCTCCACAGTAATCCAAACAGCATGCTAATAAATTTAATTCCTCCCAATTTCCCAAAACAAAGATGGAGCCACCATAAATGTCAAGTCAAAAAAGAAGCAGTCTTATTCTTTAGGGGTGAAAGTCCAAACCAGCCAAGACCAAGAGAGGAAACCCTGGCCCCGCTACTTTCCCCACTCCAGGTAACCAAGGAACACCTGGCCCAGCCAGGCAGACCCTGGGAACCAAGGGCCAGACCAAGAGAAAAACCAATCCTCTGACCAGTCACCTTTAGTCCCCTAGGGACAGCAGCCAGAACCAAGACCCCCCACAGTCAAGGCCTATAGGATCACCCCCTCGCCCCTCCACAGTGAAACCTCCAACAAGAAAATACTCCACCAACTTGGAAATTAAATCAACAGCGTCCGGCTCCTGGCAACAAATATTCGCCTCCACAAAACGCCTTGAATTGAACCACTGGATTATAAGGAATATACTGTTCGTAGGTTTCGTTCCTGAATACGTCGCTGCTATACCAGTATTTTTCCATCAGTAAAAGTCTCTTCCATGTGCTCTGGCTCTCATAGGCAACACTCCTATGGTTCCTTCCTCCAGCACACTGTCCCCTTCACTCCAAATCCACCACCTCTCCACCCAGCCAGCAAAGCTCCCACTCCAGCTCCCAGACAGGTGAGAGGCAAACATCAGTAGGACCTCACTTGTAAAGGAATGTATTATCTAGCATAATCAGTTGTCAGCACTAGATATTATGGAACTAATGAGTTCAACACATTTGTAACCCGTGTAATCTTCTCTAAGGACAGTTAACACATGCTAACCCCTCGCTAACTCACTTCAGTTTCCCTATCTCACTATCATTGATTTAGACTGAAATAAACAAAATAAAACAATAAAACAAAAGTAAAACACTAAAAATGCTGCTGCTTGTGACGGCTTAGCCCAACATGGCTGCCATCTTCACTTGAGGCTGAGCAACAAGGGAACTAATGGGGGAAGGATACACTGGGGGTGCCACTAGCACTTGATTAAACTTAAGGCCCCAGTTAGTCATTGAGTTCTTTGGGATAGAGATAGACAATGTGGCTGGAGTAGTTAGGCTACCTGGGGGAAAAATCACTCGGTTAAGGGAGCTGCTGAGAATGGTTTGGGGCCATAGAAGGGTTCACTTGCACACAGTACAACAGTTGCCTGAATTTTGCATGCCAAGCAATTATGCCAGGGTGGGAGTTTACACGCTATCTGGCGCAGTCAATGTGAGGTGTCAACAAACCACATCATTGGGTGGATATTAGGAAGGGCATGAGGGATGACCTGCGGGTGTGGGAGCAGTTTCTGGAGCAGCACAACAGCGTTACATTCTTGCAGGATGACTGAGTCTTTAACACCGATCTGGAGCTATACACTGATGCAGTGGGGAGCCTCGGGATGGGGGTGTATTTTAAGGGGAAGTAGATCTCAGAGCCATGGTCGACCCAGTGGGTCACTCAGGGACTGGGGAAGGACATCCCTTTCTTAGAAATGTTCCCCATTTGGGTGGCTACCCTGGTATGGGGGTGGGCACTGAGGGACCAGAAAATCACATTCTGGTGTGATAACTGAGTGGTAGTGGAGGTACTGAATAGGTAGACAGCTAGGTCAGAGAGGGTAATGAGGGTAGTACGGCAGTTAGTTTTGCAAGGTCTATGACTGAACATATCTTTTAGGGTAAGACACATTGAGGGGGCAAGGAACATTATAGAGTGATAGCCTTTCCTGCCTACAGGTGAACCATTTCCAGGCCGTCGCCCCAGAAGCAGTGCGACGCAGGACCCTGGTTCCACATACGATTTGGGAAATTGGGTGGAAGGAGCCAAGCTGCTCTTTCGAAGTTTGTGGGCACCAAGAACACTGAAAGCATATGAATCATCCTGGCAAAACTTTCAGAGCCACTGAGAGAAGCTAGGGGTCCAGGTAAGTGGGCCGGTGACAGAGGAGCAGGTAGCCAGCTTCATGGTGGACAGCTGGAAAGGTGGGATGGCAGCTTCGATTATGGGAGTTCACATGGCAGCAATAGGTACCATGTGCACCCTAAAAGGCTGGAAGGACCAGGGAAAAAGCAACTTGGTGAGGAGGATGTTACAGGGCTGGCAGTGAATACAGGGAAAAGTGCTGGACTGGAGGCGGCCCATATTCGAGCCCCAGTTGGGATGGCTGGTGGCAGCCTTGCCATTGGTATGCTGGTCCTCCTGGGAAGCAATGCTGTTTGCAGCAGTGTTTACTACCCTGTTTTATGGGGCATTTAGGGTAAGTGAGGTAGCAGTCACAGGGCAAGACAGGAGTGGGGGGCTCTAATGGGAGGACTGTTCGTGGACAGGGAATGCAGTTCAGCTGACAGTTAGGAGGTCTAAGACAGATCAGGTCAGAAAGGGAGAGGCAATATAGCTACAGGGTAATGGGGGCTGCAGACATGCCTGATTACGGCCCTATGGCGATACACTGCAGTGTGCTTGCCCTGTGGGGGGCCACTGTTTTTACACAGGGATGGGTCCAGGGTCACCAGTGCCCAGACTGCAGCCATACTGTGGAAGGCCCTGCTCTTCCTGGGGAAGACCCAACTAGGTACTCCTCCCATTCATTCAGGATTGTTAGGGCCTCCCAGGTGGCAGCCAAAGGTATGACAGGGAGGGTATCAAAAAGTTGGGAAGATGGAGATCGGCCTGTTACAAAATGAACATTAGGCAGCTGTCTGAGTCAAATTACACTGTTTCTCTCCTTGTTCCCCTGCAGGTTAAGGGATCAAGAGTGGTCCATCCGCAGGACTTTGTTGGTAAAAAAAAAAAAAAGGACATAATAAATACATTTCATAGGGCGATTAAAAGGGCAAGCTGGGGCCGGGGGGCTAGGAGAGGAGGTGTGTCGGGCAGAATTTGATTAGTCCTAGCAACTGAAATGCCTCTGTCTTGTGTTTACCCAGGTGGAACCAGGAAGCTGCAGGTGTGGATCTGCAGTCACTCGTTCATTTATTGGGTGGAACGGAGAGTGGCAGTGAGAGCAGGGGGGTGGCAGCTTTACCATGAATGGAACAAGGTATGCCTATAGTGGCATGGCATCAGAAGAATGTGCTGGGGGCAGTTGCTGCCCTGTTTACAAGAATTGAAGAAAAGCAAGCCCACACCGGACCTGTTGGTCATCCACCTTGGGGACAATGACCTAGGCACACACCCATGGTTGGACATTTGTTTGCAGATAAGTGACATGGACAATATTAGGGATTGGTGGCCAGATGCCACACTGGTATGGTCAGAAATGATCCCCAGGAGGGTATGGCAGCATGCCCAGGACCACAGGGCTATTGAGAAGGCCAGGAAGGGAATGAACCATAGGGTAGCTGGTTTATTCCACAATATGGGTGGGGGAAGCATTGGGCACAAGAGCATAAAAGAAACAGATGTGGAATATTATAGGCCGATGGAGTACACCTCTCAGACATGGGGCTGGATCTTTTTAACGCTGAACTGGGTTTAGCCATAGACAGGTGGAGGGTGACCAGAGGCATCGGTGGTGCCAGGGATCAGTTATGGGATTAAAAAAGGGGAGAAACCAGGAGATGGGGAAAGGGGGGAAGATCACCATCCAATGAAAGCTGGGGGTGGTCTAGTGGGGATAGAAAGGGAGGGAGAACCCAGTCTGGGGTTTACACAGGGCTGGGAGTGAGTGTAGGTGGGGATCTCGAGTACACCCTGAGGGCTCGGAAAGAGGACGCATTCTTTACACATGAGCCCAGGATGGTGGAAGGGAAGGGAAGAGAGAGGAGCTGGGATTTACATCTAGCAAAAAACAAAATGGGGGTCTGAGGTTTACACCTGGTCCCAAGAAAAGTACAAGGATTGATGTTTATGACAAAGAAAATGAAACCTGTAAATCGGAAATTTCTATGGATGGTATATATTTCGTGTCACCCCTGATAAAGGGACCTCCGGGGCCCAGTGAGCCTACCCAGTCAACAAAATTCAATAAATACATAAATACATAAATAATATGATAATTTGTACTTGGTGAAAGAAGCCAAAGGCTGTATGTTTAAACATGGAATAATAAAATCTAGCCGACTGAGCACCAGCAATACCTGTGTGACACTTTTATTGGTGATGGATGATGGGAGGGGAAGTGGGCCAATTTGACGACAAAAACACTTCCCAAGTGCTAAAGGCATTTGGTGCAAGCACCTCATGTCTCATTATACACCCGGGGTGTGCTCTTATCAGCCCATAAACCATAGCTCATTGTGTCTTATTCATTTCCATATGATACCAAAAAATACCCATCATCTGAAAAAGGAAGATTATCAACAGCAGTGTGCTTGACAATGTGACTATTCTCTTGTGTGGATTTTAAAAACTGAACCATTGCTGCCTGAGACAAGAAGCACTGAAATTCTTTTCTGCTGTGTGATGATGAATCTGCACTAATAAACAGCAAGTATTTAGTACTTCCATTTGCTATTTTATGTTTAGATTTCTGAAGTGCACCATTCGGTTTCATTTACATTCTCTGATACTATAATTCAGAATAACACTTTCCTGATGCACCCAAAATACATTTGAGGCTCCTTACAAGCACAAGTACATTCTTTTATGTATGAAACAATCATTAAATAAATGATTTACCTTTTTATGGCAAGTACAGCTAAGACTCCAAATAGGATAATAAGAAAATCCTGAGCATAGAGGAGGGGCTTCAGGGTAAGCAAGGAGGGGAAGGAAGCCAGGCACAATGGAAAACTACATATGAATGAAACATTTCCAAGAACAATGAACCCTGCTACACATCATATATTCTGCAACTTGATGCAAGTTCTGCACACTAGTCCGCACCTGAGGAATCGTTTAATCCCATGAGCTTTGACTTTTTTCTTTCGCTATGCCTTCAGTGGTATGCAGTGACAAGGTGAAATATGTATCTGGACATGCATTTCTTTAGTTCTTTATTTGGTTTTATGGACCAGGTAGGTGGACTAGGAAATTCAGTGCCTATTTACAGGTACTACCTGGAACAGTATATTAAGGCATGTGGCAAAAACTTTGAGTAGGAAGAAATATATTAGGAAATTTCACAAAAATCCAACTGAAATGAATAGGGATTCCCTGTGGTACTGTATTTATATGTTCATCCTTTTGATTATTTATTTATTAGTAACTGGGAAAAGTGGATTGAGACCTGTGTCCCTTGACAACAGTGCATCCATTTGATGAACACGTGACAGTAGGACAATCTGTGAGATCTAGACATGTGAGAACAGTAAATCAGAGATCAGTTTTAGGACAGTGGACCATGAACTAAAATGTGTTCTTATAATAACAATGGTCACTCATGATCATACTTTAAAGCAGTTATATAATGAGACAGAAGTAAGGTGGTTTCAAACACTGTTTTCAAAGTGAGTATAGTACAGTGGTGCCAGGCAGGATGCAATGCAGTGTCTTGAGTTCAGCATAACAAAAGGAATTCATTTCCATTGAAACCTCCTTGTTTATTGCAGCAACTCTACTACAGTGTACTGTGATATTGCACTGTATCCTGGATGGCACTGCTGTATGTCTCATATTGAGCACTGAGTGGTAGCTTATTCCATAGACAGAGACACTAGTAAGAGAAAGTTCATTCATTCACCCTAATCTGGGGATCACGAATATTATTGGTGATTGCAGAATGCAGACTGTAGTGACCAGTTTGCATTTGAAAGTGATTGCACAGTGTCTCTGCTTCTTTATTTCTTTCTTATGTTGAAGAATCGATTACACCACAGGTAGGGCTATCTGTCTTGGGATCTGTCTTGGGATGGCAGGATGTCCATTTGAGAGATAAGTATTCAGTGATGAGCAAGTCTGGGTACACCTAGCACAAATTTTCAAATAATGTTGCATATAGTGACAACCGATTCAGTTCCTGCTTTTAGAGAACATGCTAGAGAATGGTTCCATATTTCAATAGTGAAAAGAAAGTATACCGTACGTAGCAACAGCTTTACCAGCCTCGGTAATTAGGCAGCATTTTAATCTGTAAAGAGCACCTGATTTTATTTATTGGTTTATCTGTTTTTGTTATGTGATCAGTAAAGGTCAGGTTTGGGTCAAACAGAAGCCCAGAGATTTATAGACCTTTGTATTTTCCAGGGTTGCCCTATCCAGGCAGTGGATATTCAGAGCTTCTTTGTAGCCCAATCCCCTTTTCTTGATTCTGGTAACATATAATAAGATAGTGTCTGTCTCTCATTTTTACAGCTGCAGTAGGCAGAACCTGCAGATGTTTTGCATGTACGAAAGGAGTGATGTCATGTTTTCTGTCTGTGGAATTGACTGAAGGTGTAAATAGTCTCCTCCGCCTTACCCTCCTCCAAGCTATGTTTTCCGTCCTCAAATAAATACGCTTTCATGTTAGTCAATGGTTGCAGTGTACTATTTTCTTTCTTAAATGGGCAGTACAGGAACTGGAACCTGAGTAGTGGGAGACAGCATTAGTTTTTTGGGGGGAGTAAGATCCACCCCCACCTCCACCCGAGAAGCTCCTAAAATCCACCCCCACCTTTTTTTGATTCATGTGGGAGGGGCATGAGGTGGCTCTATCATGCTGGAACAAGACACACTAGTTTGGGACCTGTATCAAGCAACAGAACAAATCTGTGGAGTGATCAATTTGTGGAGCCCCTGCATTTTATGAAGGATTAGGAGAACAGAAGATACTTAATGCCTTCTTACATTGTCTTTTGTTTCAAATTATCCAGACATCATGGCAGCCAAAGGAGACACACTTTAGGGTATGAAAATAAGGCATAATTTTTCCATCCATGTTATTGCTAGACATACTGTAGCTAGCTTGGCTTGAGGAAGGGTTTACATGGTCAGGACCCCTTAGCAACTGAGATGCATATGCAGCAAATAAGTCCAGATGCACTAACTTACCCAACAACTGTTAATTGTCACAGTCTGCATTTTCCTCTTGAAATGGTTACTTTTGCATTTATGTTTATTTTAAGATATTTAATATTCTGGCCCCTGTGGTTATGTCATGGACCATAACTGATCTCAACATAACTCCCCAGTGCTAACTCATAGAAGATAGTGCTTGTAGACACACCTAATCATTTTACCACTGTGTTCTGGTGTGTGTGTGTGTGTGTGTGCTTTTGATTCAATTGCTTGTATCTTGCATGGAAAACAGTGATTGTAGATAATCTATTCATTTTGCAGCTGTGTTCTACTCTGTGTGTGTGTGTTCCTCTGAGGCTGTTCTTGCAACCTAGGAAAGGTAGAAATGATGAGGTATCTCCTCCCTATTCCTGGATGCAAGTTCCCTCTGCCCTGGGAACACCTGCCTGCTGAATAAGGAAGGGTTGCAGGAACCCAGGGAATGATTACGGGGGGCTGATGGTCATCAAAATGGAAAGGGATTTTGGGGTAATCATATTGGATGACCTAAAGGTGGCTAAACAATGTACCAAACCTGTGAGGAGAGCCAGTAGAATGCTGTGGTGCATAGGGAGAGGTATTACTAGCAGAAGGAAGGAGGTGGTGATGCCACTGTGTAGATTACTGGTGAGGCCTCATTTGGAATATGGTGTCCAGTTCTGGAAGCCACGTTTCTGTCATGCAACTTTAAATCACAAATGGGTTAAATGATTCTATTTTAGATTTCTGTTCCTTTCCCCTACTTCTCCCACTGGTTAGCCTTATGGAATGCAACCAGAACATATCTTGGCTAGCATGATGAATGCGCCTACACAAGCTGCTTCTCAGTCTACAGCACTGTCTTTTTAAAATGCTTACTTCTTGTTGAAAATAAGGCATAATTTTTCCATCCATGTTATTGCTAGACTTACTGTAGCTAGCTTGGCTTGAGGAATGGTGAACATGGCAAGGATCCCTTAGCAATTGAGATGAATATGCAGCAAATAAGCCCAGATTTGCTAACTTACCCTATAACTGTTAAGTGTCACAGGTTGCATTTTCTTCTTGAAATGGTTACTTTTGCATTTATGTTTAGTTTAAAATATTTAATATTCTGACCATGTGGTTATGTCATGGACCATAACTGATCTCCAGCCTTAACCCCCCCACATCATGCTCCAACTTGCATAGAATATAGTGCTTGCAGACAAATCTAATAATTTCGCTGCCGTGTTCTGGTGTGTTCAGGTGTGTGTGTGTGTGTGTGTGTGTGTGTGTGTGTGTGTGTGTGTGCTTTTGATTCAATTGCTTGTATCTTGCATGGAAAACAGTGCTTGTAGACAATCTAATCATTTTGCAGCTGTGTTCTGCTGTGTGTTTGTTCCTCTGAGGCTGTTCTTGCAACCTAGGAAAGGTACTTCCCTTGACATAGCAGTAGTACATTGCATAGCAGATATAAAATGTCAATAAGCAGATCATGCAACAGATGTGCTGAGCAGTTACTGAAGCAAGAAATGTACAGCTGTCATTTTTTACATCCTGTTCAAAATGTGGTTTTACACCTGTGGTGCCAAATGGCAGTCGATGTACAAAATCTCCTTTCGGCTAATGAACTGATAGTGTCACTGTTCATGCGGTGGGGTCACAAAAAGCCCATGCTGCAAACTTGGAGTGAAAATACCAAGAGAAACTCCCACGGCATTAGGGTTTCTGACCATAACACCCTGCACTGTAGGGACTGACAGGCATGAGGAGTGTGACTTAAGACTGTCAACAGTAATGCTCACACCATTCCACCCCATCCCCAGCCAGTGACAGGTATCGAGGTGTGCCTTTGACTCTTTAGCCGCAAAGTTCATTCCATTCTCTTATACTGTACCCATTTCAGCATATTTCCTTAGGGAATGGGGTGAGTGTAATGTTTGAAAACCCCAAAGCACACCTCAACTCTTGTCTGCATCTGCAGGGTAGGGTGAGGTGAAATGGGTTAGCGTTATGGGCAATGACCCAAAGGCACACCCCAATGCCTGTCCATGTCTGCGGGGTGGGGGGTGGGGTTGGCATCACTTCAATACTTCACTGCCATTCCTATTCTGCTTGTCTGTCTGTGTGTGTCTCTCTCTCTATTTATATGTCTATGTAATTCTTTCTATTAATTGCATGTATCACTATTTTTACCTGTTTCTAAAACAAACCTGCATATCACATTTCCCTGCACTCTGAGCACATACTTATAAAACTGTGCATATTTGCACTCCACTTCTGCGTAGACCTCATACTTTCCTAATATTCCCATTATCACAAGCATAACTACCTTGACCTTATCAAAAATGACCCCCTCTGAAAGTTAATATCACATTTTCTCTAACAGTCCATCATTATTACACCTGACTTCCTGACATCAACACATTGCTTAAATATAACTTACATCACCTCATGGACAAAAACCCTGTTTCTCTTAAAAAAAAAAAAACTGTATAAATAATCCCAAGGCTGAACATATGCCAGCCATTACTTTTGCAAGTACTGCCACCTTCTGTATCATCATGGGGATTTACATATGTTTCCCTTGATGCTTTGCATTATTGGGATATGTGCAATTGTGTTTTCTTTAAAATTTGGCTGTCTGGCCAATATCATCCGGGATAACACATACATCAGTGGCATTATCTCTGGGGTTCTTTTGTAAGCTTCCTATTCATTCCATTAAAATGTACACCTCCATACATTTTCCTAATAATGTGTATGCCCTCCTTAGAACAAAAGCTAAAACAAATCTTACTACTTAGAAATCATTGTGTTGTTTCTCCATACCTCCTTAACAATTCCACACAACTTCACAAACTTCATTACACAGCCGTGATAGATCTGACCAGATCTTGTAGTTTTTGTAATGGCTTTTTTTGTTATTTTCTGTGGGTAATCTGTCTGTGTGAACCAATGTCTGATATCAATGATCTCCTGCTCTCTAACCTTAACACTACAGTTCCCTATGACCCGAAGCATATTCACAGATAAGAGATAGAGACAATCTTACTAGAGGTAACCATAATCAAGTAAAAGGGACTGGGAACAATGTGGCTGTGGCCCTATAATTTTCGGCAAAAAGTAAAGACATTAAGCAGGCCACAGGAACTGGGAAATTTTGGGTGTATGAGGATATGGGAGTTTGAAGAGAAACTGATTTTATCCTAAAAAAAGAACTATAACAGATAGGCTGGTCCACACATACCACCACCAGGAACTGACTACTGGCCAACAGCTGCTTTCAGGCCCACTGAAACCAGGGATGGTGGCATGCACAAGATGTTGCCACCATAGAATACAAGTAAGACAAATTTTGTAGAGCACCCTCTGACAAACAAAGACATTTTGGCTCAAAGAACATACCACTTGTGACACAGATCATGTTGTATGTCTGCTTTTGTGCCCTTGTAGTAAACTTTATGTGGGCAAAACAACATGCCATCGAAAAATCAGAATATTCAAACACAAGAGCAGTACATGAAACAGGAATGAAAATTTTTCAGTAGCTGCACATTTCAATGGGGCAGGACACAATACTACCCCATTTAGGTTTTGGGGCAGAGAAAAAGTGTCCAAACCAAGAAGGATGTGTGACTAGGAAAAACACTTGAGCAAAGAGAAATGTTTTGTATCTTTACATTAGGCATTCTAGATCCAGACATTGGTCTGAATGAGGAAGAAGAAGAATGGCAGGCCTGTTGGTAAGAGCCAGCAAAAACATACTGCTGACATTTGACCTCCTCTAAAGAGTTACCACTATATAGTGCTATAACCTACTATAGGTTTTAAAATAGGGTGTATCTTTATAGAACAGGCCAACTCAACTTTGAAAGCTAATTTTTTGCAGATCTACCAATGATATTCTTCTTACCACCCCCACACAGATAATGGGGTATTTATTTAGCTTGCATTATAGCAGAGTTGGTCCCAATATTCTCTCGAAACAGTTTAATAAAATCTGTGAATCCATGCATGTAGGAAGGAATGACTACAGAAGGTCACATGTACACACACGAGTTCCCAACAGCCAATTGCTCTGGTGTGTAACCCCCCACATGCCAATAAACCTAGTCCTTTCTTTACCTGCAATTGCACCCTCTAACTAGCACTGGCCACACTTCAATGCACACACTCACAAAATCACTCAGAGCTTTACAGAATGGAGACAGGGTGAACAGTTAGCTGGAACTCCTGGGAGAAACTGCATATGCTGACAGCATGTCTCCCAGTCCAGCATGGTCCTATTCATTTGTTACAGGAACCAGTCTCCAGACATTAATTATACGGTGTTTTGGGAAAAAAAATGAAAGTTCTTATTAATTAGATTTTTTATTTCATATTGAATTCAAACATATTTTTTCTCATCCTTTTTCTTTTAAAATGGGAGCCTCAATATTCTATTAGCTAAATGATGTTTCCCTGTTATTTGTATTTTAGCAGTGGTTGGATATGAGTTAAGAGCTTGAAAGGAGCAGAAAGAGAATAAAATACAAACATGAGATCCAGAGTGCAACAGTTGTCTTTTTTTAAGCAATAACATTTGTTGTAATATAAGCATTGTTATGAAATAATTCTATTACCTAGATTGAACTGTAGAATGAAAATGATTTACATAATTGTGTTTACAAATGGGATGGGCATTAGGAACTATAAACTTTTTTATAGTATTTGGCTCTGTCATTGATGCATCCCCAATACAGGTGGCACTTTCTTTCTGAGAGGCTTGTCATTTTGGTGACACACCCATGGCTGTTGCTTCCTCTTTTTATCAAACCAACAGCAAGAATATGGTGATACTACTACTACCACTACTACTACTACTCCTACTGCTCCGACTACAAATATGGCTAATAAAGGCAAGCATTTGATTTTCTCCAAAGGAGCTCAAAAAAAATTAAAACTGTTCCATTTAATTTTTACTTCAGAGGCAAAATTAGTTCTGAATGCAAAACTATCCAGAATATCCAAAGAAATGGTGCAAACAAATTCATGTTAGCTGATTGCAGCTGGTCAAAAAAACAAACATTGCAGGCCAATTTTATGTGAAAGATTGTTTCATATCCTCATGGCAGATAACCACAACAGGACATATGGTCACTTGACATACTTTGGCCTTTTCTGGATATAGATAGATACATAGATAGATAGATAGATAGATAGATAAATAGATAGATAGATAGATAGATAGATAGATAGATAGATAGACCGACAGACAGACAGACAGATGGACAGACTGACAGACAAACAGGTAGACAGCTAAGTAAGTAGGTGTTTGTTTTTCACAGTCTATGTAGCCTTTTTCCCCATTGTATCCCCCGACTCACCCACCCTCAATCTAGAAATGAGCACGGGCTGATTGTGACCTGCTAGTTACCACTTCTACATAGAAATAAGGAATGCTAAACTTGTGTGTGTGTGTGTGTTGTCCTCTCGGATATTCTTTCATAACATCTTAAATAAATAAATAAATAAATAAAATTAGTAGATAAAACACATTGTGTAGACAAGTAAATTAAGTTGTGAACCTGAAGATTACAGGTTGTGTCTGTTTAACACAACAATCCTGATGTAGCCTGTTCCAGCTGGTCTCAGTTTAATGGAAATGGGAGACAAAAACACACATTTCTCATTCAGACATGATGATCTATGCACAGATGTTGTTTACAGCATGTTTAAACATTTGTTTATGTGTAATAAAGATATGTTTTTGGTTTTTCACTGTTCTTTTTTGGCCAGTTATGATCGCCAGTTGGCAGTTTCGGTAATACTAAGCTTGTGCAGTCACAGTTCTATGATGACATGAACAACTCCGACTCTTGTTAGAGCTTCAGTGGTTTTCAAAGAAATGGTTGAAATTAACCCAGATGATGAAAATGATTCTAGTGAACTTGGGTCTGAAATTTATGAGTCTCATGGGCTTTAAGTTTTTGAAGCCTCAATCTGAATTAAGCAACCTGATATGTATGAGCTGCTTTCACTTAAAAGGAAATGTCCTATTCATGATGTGAACAACTCTGACAGTTCTGCATCTGAAACTGAAATAGCTGATAAGGACCCAGCAGCAGAAACCCTGATGTCATTTGATCCTAGTTGGTAAGAGAAAACCAAAAACAATTATTTCACTATAGTTATGCGTGAATATATTGTCACCTGTTACATCAAAATCTATACCGACGATCGGCACTCAGTTTGTTTTCCTTTTTAATATCTAAAAATAATTTCAGTCAGTGTTGAAGTTGTAGACTCATCTTTAAAATTATGTTTGTTTATACCACTGGTATCATCTGAGCAATTATGCAGGGAGTTTCACTTTTAAAAGTTTTCTATAGTGGCAATGTCACATAATGGCAGCTGTAAAGAAATTGTCCCTTTTTCTTTTATTGTAAATGCATATGATATTTATCTCCATCTGACATTACAAGGCTCAAAGGAATGAGCTTCATGCATGTTAATGTATACAGTCTTTTAAAAAAGTTCACCTCAATCCAGACTTGGGCTATCCATACCACACCAGATGTATTGGTGGTCTCCAAATCTTGGCTTAGACCAACCATGCCTGACAGGGAAGTTAATATTCCCAACTATTTACTGTTTAGAGCTGAGAGGCAGACATGGGGTGGTCAGGTGGCCATTTATGTCAAGGAAAAATACACAATCACCACCCTTGACTCATCTTCTGTTGCAAATGGTTTTGAAAGTCTATCTCTCAAGGTCGAAATATCCCCTTCCCTGGCACTTCATGTCATAGGATGCTATAGACCTCCATCAGCTGGTTCCCAGCTCTTGTCCCACCTATTGACTATTTTGGGGCATGGGACCCTTGAAACAATTATACTAGGGCATCGTAATTTTTGATTGGCTATCCAAGGCCTCAATACCTCTCAAGACTTTCTGTGACTCTCATGGACTCATGCAACTTATTGAAGAACCAACACGCCCTAATAAGAAAAACCCCAGGAATAGTACCCTGTTGGATGTCTTTCTAGTAAGCAAACCTCATTTCTTTTCTCATGATGGAATTTTTTCCTCAGATGTCAGTGATCACTGCTTCATTGCTGGTGTAAGATCAGCCTTTAAACCTCCATCCTCATCTAAGTTCTCTACCAAGAGGTCTATATGCACCTTTTACCCATTTGCCTATATTGACAAGCTAAAATTCTCCTTGTGCTGGCAGAATTTTACAATAGAAGCCACAGACATTGCCAGCTATTTGCAGATATTTAGCGAAATTTCTGAAGAGTTTCTCTCTGCTGCCCTTACTGTGGAAATGCAGAAAGCAGGAGATTTATCTAGAAATATCACAGAAATTTCAGGAAATAGCTGGCAGTGTCTGTGGCTACAACTGTACCTAGCTAAATCAGTGAATATGGCATATGACAGTTTCCTTGAAATTGTGTCATGTGCCTTAAATAAGCATGCACCCCTGATAAAAGTCCACACAAAGACTAGAACATGCTGTTGGTTTTCCACAGAACTTAAGACTGCATTGTTAGAGAGGGACAAGCTCTGGAAAAAGGTGTGCAAATCCAAAACATCTGAGGATTGGTGCCAATTCAAAAGGGCCAGGAACTCCTGCACCAAGATGGTTAGAGAGGCAAAGGCTAACTTCTATAACTCTGAACTGGACTCTGCTACAAAGAGCCCTACTAAATTTTGGAATACAATCAAAGAGCTGTCAGGCCACATGTCTGGAAATGTACTTCCCTCAAAAATAATTTCTGGTGGTGCTACTATTTGTGATAGAATGGAGATTTTACAGGCCTTTAATAACCCTTTTGCCACTGCAGATCTAGCATTTGATAACTCCCCTGCATGCTTGCTACGCTCTCAGATTAGCACACAGAATCTTGAATCCTGTACCAGTAATACAGTTTTCTCCTTTCTACCTGCATTGCTGAAAGAGGTGAAGACCTTCTCCTACAAATGGACATTAAGAAAAGTGCTGGCACTGATTCCCTTGATCCCTACTTCCTAAAGATTAGATACCATGTGCTAGCCATGCCAATTACTCATCTTTTCAACCTGTCTCCATCTCAGGGGATTCTCCCACACCTATGGAAAACCGTCCATGTCATTCATCTGTTTAAATCAGGGGACCCTTGTGATCTTAACAATTACAGGCTGATCTCACTTCTTCCCATACTGTCTAAACTCTTGGAAAAAAATTGTGAACGCACAGCTGAGAATCTACTTAGACAATATGAACCTTCTAAACCCCACACAATCTGGTTTCAGAGCAAAACACAGCACCATTACAGCCCTGGCCAAAGTGACTAATGATTGGCAATGAGACCTGGAGAATAGAAACTACGTCTGCGCTGTGTTCCTGGACCTAAGCAAGACCTTTGACACTGTCCACCATAGCCTGCTTCTCTCCACCTTGAAAATAATAGGTCTGGACCCAACATCCATGTGTTGGTTCAATGACTACCTCACAGAGAGGCTCCAGCAAGTTAAGGTTGAAGGTGAACTCTCCCCTCTCAAACCCTTAAAAAGAGGTGTACCACAGGGATCCATCCTGGGTCCCTTACTGTTTGCAATTTACATAAACAACATTTATGATGGCATTAAGGAGGCCAATATTCACTTGTTTGCAGATGATACCGTGCTCTACCTAAGCTGCCCAACACTGGAAGCCACCTGTGGAGACTTGCAAGCTGACTTTAACCTGCTACAGAGTCAGATCCTAAATAAAAAAACTTCTTCTCAATGCCCAAAAACCAAAGTGATGCTCTTCTCTCCTTGCATTCGTACTGTGAACCCAGATAGTGTTGGATCTATTCCTCAGATTACCACTGTGCTAGGAGAAAGGTTGGAAACTGTTACGAAATTTAAGTATTTGGGGGTTTGGCTGGACCAGAGACTCTCCTTCATGGATATGTCGAAGATCTGCTGAAAAAGTTGAGGCAGAGGCTTGGTCTCTTCTTCAGGATTAACCACCTCATGACCAGAGATGCTAAAATGCGGTTGGTCCAATCAACGCTCCTTTCCCTAGATGACTATGCAGACTTAATTTATAGTCAATGCACTGCCTCTTATCTTGTTAAGTTGGACACCCTGTATCATAGAGCCCTGAGATTTATAACTGGCCTACCTCTTTCCATTCATCATTGTTCCTTGTATGCAGCCGTGGGGTGGCCTTCCCTTCAGTACAGGCAGAACAGAAATGCTACACTCTGAACCTTCAGAGCTGTTACCAAAAAATGTCCCCAATGTATCTCTGACTGTCTTCCACTAAGTTTGTTAGGAAACTATGCACTGAGAAGTTACTCTTTGATTTCCTTGAATGTTCCTAGGGCTAATACATGCTTTGGGAGAGCGGCCATACATTTTGTGTTGCCATCCCTTTGGAACAAATTGCAAAAATCAGTGAACTTGAGCAATCCTGTCAGTATCACCATCTTCAAGACCTTATATGCCCGTGCTGTTAATGAACCCTGCAACTGTTTCCTTACTCCTAGCCTAACGCAGTGCCTGCTGTTTACCCTGTCCTCTGCATTGCTCTACCTAAGTCTTGGTCCTCTGGTTTTCTCAATCCTATATACCTTTCACACTACTTCTTTTCTCTCCACTTACTCTTCCTTACCCTACCTGACCTCCCACTATGTGTTATCCGCTTGCCCTGTTGTCCTAGCACCCCTTAATTTTCATAGTCTTTATCTCACCCTGTAACCCCTTACTCCTCTTATAGCTTCTCATTATGTCCCCTTCTAAGCCTGCATGCTATATCATGGCTTGTGCTACGCAATGGTGGCAGCGAGAATATTTAATTATCTCTTGTCTCCACCAGTTACCGTTGTCATTTCCACCGAATATTGTGGTGTACATGTTGTTTATATCTTGTTAACTCCTTAAACCGGACCTTATGCTATTGTTCTGAGTGCATTATTTATTGTATACAAGTGTCTATATTAATGTCTGTATATAAATGTATTGTTCTTTGACCTTGTGTGACACAGGTCCACCTTGTAAATAAGCTTGCTCAATGGTGTTTGCCTGGATGAAGATTTTGATTGATTGATATATTCAAATAGACTGAGTTATTTACAGACATAAACTGAACATCCAGCTGAAATGCATATTAATAAATGTGAACTATGGGTAACTGGTGGTGGGGGTATTTGATGGTTGTTGCCCTGTGTAATGTGACACTCCTAATCATATGCTGCAAAGAAAATTGTACTCAACTTCATTCAGTTTTGCACTAATTTCATAATGTAGTAGGTCAATCAGTAAGATTTTTCTTTTCCTGTCAATTCACAAAATAGTTTGCATTATGATTTCAGTTTATGCATAACTATATTTCAGAATCAGGGCCACCCCCCCATACCCTGATCCCAGTAATAAGTTATCTAAAGCCCCATAGGGCAATCAGCGCCCTTCAATGCCCCGATCCTGGTAATATGTTGTGAAAAGCCCCACAGGGTGAGCGAACCCCCCCCCAAGCCCCGATCCCCAAATCCCAATAATTCATCCCATAGGACGGTGTATAAAACAGTCCTGCTCCTTGGCCAACCCTAGTGTCTAGTGCCCCCCACACAGCAGTGCCAGTCCACCCCACTCCCCCCATCCATACTCAGCCATTGACTGGCAAAGCCCACCTCTCACCACCATGGCTAGCTGCTGACTGAGCTCTGTATGAGCACGTACTGTATATAGTACATTCTCAGTGAATGACAGCTGCTGTCATTCACTGAGTGCATACTGTTTACAGTAGTATGCACTCATACAGAACTCAGTTGGTGGCTGGTCATGGTGGTGTGAGGTGGGCTGTGCCAGTCATCGGTTGGGTATGCGTTGGGGGGAGTGGAGTGGACTGGCACTGCTGGGTGGAGGGGCAATAGACTACCAGGGCTAACAGGCTGTGGAACTGTTTTTATATGTCATCCTACAGGACAAATTATTGGAGTTCAGGGATCAGGGCTTGGGGGATTTGCTAGCCCTGTGGGGGCTTTCACAACAGATTTTGGGGATCAGGGCATGAGAGGCTGGTGCCCTGCAGAGCTTTGGATAACTTATTACTGGAATTGAGGCATGGGGGGGGCACTGATTGCCCTGCAGGGCTTTTCTTGTCTGCTAACAGGAGCGGGGCTGGGCTGCCACACCTTGGGGACTTTGTTGGGCACATTGATGCAACCCACAGTAGACACAAGGTACAATTACACCAGCTAATAGCCGGTGTAAATGTACTTTGATGGATGTCCTCTGGGGGTTGTTTCAGAATTGCAATTTGGTGTTCTGGCAGTTGCCCTTCCAGAATAGGGCACAACTGCTGCTGTAAACCCCCTTGCACCATTTTGCAGGGGGCTTATGACATAAATGGTGGCATAAGTCCACTTTGGCGCAAGCGCTTTACTGAATTCCGAATGTTGCAACTCATGGTGCAAAGTGCTACTACACCATTCTGGTTGGCACAAGTCAGTATGCGCCATGCGGAATTTTTATAGAATTGGGCCCTGTTTTTGTTACATATCCCTCTACTTCCCATCTAGTAAATAAATACAAAAAATAAATAAATAAATCAGCAGTCTTTGGGTTAATAAAAGAAAAAGTCAGCAGTCTTTGGGTTAATAAAAAAAAGAAATCAAGGATTGAAACACTTGAAGCATTTGGCAACTATAAAAAAACTGGTGCAACAAAATCAAACATATGCTGCTGTTTTTAAAACTTTCACTAAATTATATGTGCTGATAGTCAAGTAAAATATTTTTACAGCACCTGAATACTACCCAGTCAAACTGTCAGTATAACATTCTCCCTGGTTCTTAGATTTGCTATTTGAAATACTATTGCTTTCCTCAGACTTGGCCTGCCTAGTGGAAATTAAAACATTGATATTTTAGTGCAGAGATAATATTCTTAGTATAGATTTGAAAACATATTGAGTGAATGCTTTCAGTGTGATGTGCACAGGGTGAGTCCCTGCCCAACATGTCCCACAGAGTGGTATCACAACGCAACTGGTGGAGGGTGATGCCACCCCACAATGCCCATGATGGTAGTACACTGCCCTGCAGGACATGCTAGGCAGCCTAGCCAACACCACAGTACAGCACCAGGGCACACATGCATGATGGGCCTACTCACCTGGCTGTGGCACAGCCCTATGCCTGAGGTTCACCTCCAGCCTCCTGAGGTGCTCTGGGTCCCTCCAAGCCAGGTTTTCATAGTGGTGGTGATGCTGCTCCCCCATTCTGGCAACCCCGAGTGCTGCCACAGTGAGGCACCAATGGTCTGCCACACAGCCACCTGGGGCTGCTGCAGTGGCACCTGCCTGAAAAGTCGTGGTGCATGGGGCTGGACGTAGGCCACAAGGTTGACAAGCTCAACCTTCATCCAGTTTGCCACTCGTTCCAATCGCTGCTGCACCATGGCTCAGGTGTGAGCCACAGAGCAAAATGGCGGCAGTAGGCGCACGTGGCCACTGCATGCACCAGATGCATGAGCCGCCCATCATGCAGTCTAAGAGATGCGTAGCATGGGCATGGCTAGGCGGGGTCACAGGTGCAGGGGTCACCCAGAGACAGAGGTCACAGCAGGGGTCAGAGGTCGGCCACCGCACAGAGCACACGTGCGCAATAGCAGGCAGGGCACACCATGCGCCACAGCTCCTATTGTGAAGTGGGCACACACTGCACAATAGGTGACAATACATCATCAGGCGCATGCACACTGCGGTACTGCGCACCATGCATGCGGGCACATTGTGCAATGACTTGCTCCAGAGCAATCTCATTGTGCAAGGAGCAAATTTGTGATATTCAGCTACCACATGCAAATGAGCTCATCAGCCAATGTGTAGCATACTGGAGGAATTAGCATGTCATTACTGTTGCACCAAAGCTCATTTGCATGCGATGCACTATAAAAGTGCCACGGATCAGCACAGGCTATGGACTGGTGTTGCATCTTTTTGAGGTAAGTTGCACATATTGCTGGAGCACACTGAGCCCAGCCAGCACAACAGGGGAGTTGGATTAGGGCGCTTCTGCCACTGACACACTGTTTTGTCCATGACCACAGGAAGGGACATGTCAGAACGTGAGGAGGGTGAGGACCGTGGGCCTGCTCGCAGGTGCAGGCCCAACTTCACGAAGGCAGAAGCAGAGGCCCTGTTTGAGGCCTGCCTCGACAGGGAGCCACTGTTGAGTGGTGACATGGGCACTCCACAGGCCAGAGCTGGGGCCTGGGTGGAGGTGGTGGCATGCGTGAACCAGCAGGATAGCCACCAGCGGTCAGCGCACGAGTGCTGCAGGAAGGTGGGCATGGACAAGAGGTGCATTAAGGAGAAGGTGGTGGCCATCTGTGTGCCCAGAATGCCACTGGAGGGGTGCCTGCAGATGCACCACAGCTCTTGGAGCAGGAGGAGTTGGTGGCAGCCACCATGTGCCGCAGCACCATGAAGGGTGTGCCTGGAAGAGGATTCCAGAGAGGTGGCAGCCCATCACTGCATGGTACATATGTCGGCCATGCACAACTTGAAGTGGCTGTGTTTGGGAGAGACACTTGTGGGCATTGCATCACTGACACACCTGTTTTCTCTTTCAGCACCGGCATGCCTGCATGCAGAGGATGGGGTGCCGGAAGCAGCCGTGGAGGCAGGACCAGCCCTGGAGGATAAGCCATCCACCTCCATGGGCCTGATAGGCTGCAGCACACCACCACTGTCCAGCTGGATGTCCTGGGCATGGGGTTGGATGAGGCCCTGGATGTGTTTCTTCAGGATGCCAGTCTCGGTGTCTTCTGCATGGAGACACAGATCAGGGTGGGGTCCAACACCAATGACGAACTCATCCATTTCCTAAACAGCATGGGCGATGTTGTGGAGGAGATGCCCATACCAGACACTGACACTAGCAGCGCGCCCAGTGACCTGAAAGCAGGGGAACAGCTACCTTCCATCACTGCGGGTGCTGCTGTGTGCACTGCCACAGCTGTGCCATGTAGTGGTGGTGGTGTATATGTGCAGGTGCTGGGCAGGCATTGGGCAGTGTTCAGCAGCCGGATGGGCAACGGCAGCGGGCTGCAGGTGCCACAGGGCAGTCAGACACAGGGTCCACTGCCAGGGCGCCAGCTAGGGACATACCCCATGAGGACCCCACTGTGCAGTGTCCACCTGAGAGGGGGGCTGTGCAGCATGGCTGGTCACCACAGGAGGGTCAGCGTCCCACCCGGAAATCCCAGGATGCCGACCCATTGACAGAGCACACCCGTTTGCTGTGGGCCTCCATGGAGTAACAGGTGCTGTTTGCCACTTGGGTGCATGCACTGTGGATGGAGCTGTGCCAGGCAGCAGAGCAGCATGAGAGGGGCACTGCCCAGCTCCTGGTGGTGATACAGCACATGCAGGAGGCCACGACTGCATACCAGGATTGCATTGCCAATGCGATCATGGATTGCCTGGCAATGCTGGCAGCCACAGGGTGTTGCCAGCCACCAGGGACCCCACGCAGTGCACTGTCTACCCCACAATCCTGGCATCACACCACACCCTCACTGTTGATGCCGGGCTCTGATGTTAGCATCCCAGGCATGCCTGGGGTGGGCGTGTTTGGGCGCTTATGCACCCCTGCGTGGACCCGGTCGCAGTCCCGCAGTTCAACTCTTGGGGGGCTGATGAAAACACCCTCTGTGGCCAATGAGCAGCCTGTGGTTGCTGATTGACCCTGTGGCCACAGTGGTCATGGTTCTGCATGGTGGCCCTGATGTGCATGCCGCCCTAACCGATGTCTGCAGCTGCTGCCCTGTGTACACACAGGTGGCGTGTCTGTGTGCATACTACTGGCATGGCACCTGTGTGTCATGCCACATGCTGCCTGTGTGCATGTATGCCCAGCCACTGAACTGTGTGACATGGGCGTGATGAGGGCAGTTCAGCACCAGTTGTGATTGTGCACCAGTGTAATGCATCTGATCCCCGCCACATGCCAGTGCCTGGGTGTGTGGGTGCATGTGTGTTTTGCTGTACGATGCTGTGTGCAGTTGTGTGTGGTTGTGTGCCACTGACTCCCCTACCCCTGCACCTCACCTCTGTGTGTGCATGCCCATTGCCATGCATGCCCCTGCCTGTGTGCTGTACCTGTGTGTGTGGTTCTTGCATGGGTTTCATGCCACCTACCTGTGTGCACCATAGTGCTCCTGTGCGATGGTGTCACGATGCTAGAAAGCCATCCATTGCAGCTGGGGATAGCTCCACCCAGGGGGGATCTGTCCACCACCCTCCAGCCTATTGCCTCCTTTGTCCCCAGTACTGTTGCCCTCATCAGCCTTGACAGCTATCCCATGGTCAATGGCCATGTTGTGCAGTATGCAGCAGTCCAGGAATTGGCCACAGGCTTTTGAGGGGCTGTACTGTAGGGCACTGCCAGACTTTTCTAGGCAACAGAAACATGCCTTTAGCATGCTGAATACATGCTTTATGATGTTGCACATGCTGACATGTGCCTCATTGTAGTATTCCTCTGCCAGGGATGATGGGCACCAATAGGGGATGAGCAGCCAGGGCCTCAGTGGATAGGCACTGTCTCCTGTGTGGATAATGACATGGTTAGCCCTCTGACATCCTTTGCTGTGCCTTTGCCTGTCCCTGGCACCCTCATCAGTATGCCCACCCTGCCTCCCCATCCCATGGCCTGCTCTGCCCATCACACCTTGCCCATCCCATACTCACCCACTACAGTAGGTGGCCCATGGGGATGTCCCTATGCTCAAACCTGTGGCACAGTGCAGAGCTGTGCCAGATGAATGCATCATGTGCTCTCCCAGGGTGGGTGACACAGACATTGGTGATGAGCCCCATGGCATCGCATACCACCTGGCAGTTGACACTCGGGAACCCCTTCCTATTGATGTAGGCCACACCCTCAGGACCAGGTGGCATGTGGATGCCCACATGGGTGCAGTCAATGGCCCCAAGCATGCCAGGCATACATGCTACCCTGTGGAAGTCCTGCATGGTTGCTGTACACTCCACCAGTGTGTTGGAGAAATGGATGTATTCCGAAGCACGTGGCAGCAGAGCATTGAGGAACTGTGTGAGGCAGTGTGAAGTGGCTGACTAGGTTATACCTGTGGTGTTTCCTGTTGGTCTCTGGAAGGTGCCTGTGGTGAGCAGGCACATGACAGCTGTCACTTTGGTCTCCACAAACATTGCATGGCTCTGTCTTGTGGGTGCCTGCATCTCCTCATTGCACAGCTCACAGAGCTGCCTCAGAATGGCCCTGTTCAGGTGGTACCATCCCACAATTTCCATGCCAGAGTAGTTCTCAAAGGTGGTGCAGGCACAGTACCACCTGTTCTGGGTATACCACTAATGGGCCCTTCCTCGGCCACGTCGCTGATCTCTTCCCCCCCTCACACCCCTCATTATGACCTCTATCAAGAAGGATGCACTATCCATAGCCCCTGATGTTCTGTATCCCCCTGGGCAGTCGGCTGCTGCGGGCTGTTTGCCACCCTGGTGCACTGCCTGACACTGTGCCTGCCTGTCTCTCTTACTCTCTCTGCCCCTGTCTCCCTCTTCACTGCCACCTCTGCCCCCTCCCTCTGTGGCTACCAGTGTCTGTCTGTCACTCACTCTATCTCTCTCAGTCTGTCTTTCTGTCTGTCTGTCTGTCCTTCCTTGTTTTGTTTGTTCTGGCACTCTCTCTCTCTCTCCCTCTCACCTGGCGCAAGTGTTGTCTGTGTTCTTGCACCCTGTATTTATAGGCTCAAGTCTGCTCAGTGCATCATGGTTTTGCTGCACACTTGAGCCATGGTTCCATGGTTGAATATCACACTGCGCTGGATATTCATGGGCATGCCTCCTGCTCTTGCACCTGCATTCATTATAGTTGTGCATTAGCGCAATGGGATTTGCATTGCGCAATGATTCCTGCTGAATATTGCTCCTTGGCACAAGTCCGCACTTGTGCCTGCACAACTCAGTTGTGCCATCCGCAACTGCTTTGAATATCCCGGCCCTTAATTAAAGATATCTTTTTTTGCAAGAATCCCAAGTTGACATTTATACATTTACTCAAGATGAAGCCATCCTACATGATTAAGCGAGGCACAATGATGAGTCTGAGATGGCAATTGAGAAGTAAATCATACAAATTGATTCAGAAGAACTTTTACCCTTGACAGTAACCCCTCCCAAGCAGAATTATAAAAAAAAATAAGGCCATAGTCAATGACTGGTAATAAGAAATGCTGGGACAAAAGTGATCCCGATGAAGGAATTAATAATAAATTCAGTCTATAAAGTGCACAAATTTGTTGATGAACCACTTTCACCATATTAATGATATGATGCTCATAGGTCATGCCCTCATCTACTATAAGGCCTAAATATTTAAAATATTTAACTTGTTAAGACACTATGGTGGTTAACACTATCTAATCATTCTAATGGGCACAGATATACACAAACAGGCCCAATGATATCCAAAATACTGTATATATCTAAACAATTCACTTTGTAGTACTGGGAAATGTGATATTTTGGGGCAGTTAAATATTTCCATGATATTACCACATGATGACACTGCTTATGTTTATCTAAACACTGAAGCTTTATTGATCCATTTAACTCTAAGCAAGCCACAGTGTGAAACGTTTGGTCAACAGGAAGTCATAACTGGTTGTTGTGGTTGCCACTGGGTTTTGTATGCTGTGTTGTTCACCATGATTCAATTCTTCAATAAAGTGAAGGAATAAATTAACTAGTCTTCACAAGTCATAATATAGTGAATGGAGAGGTGAGTGTTGTTCCCTTATCAAACAGATATTGTATTCTATGGGATTAGGTACCTCTGTGCCTTTAAGCAAAACTTTTCTATCTAGAGTCATTTAAACTTCTTCTAACATGTGGATTCCATTTGCAGGAAACTCCTCCCTAAACTGATGACACTTCACCAGAACAAAACTTGTGTCCCCATCTCGGTACATCATGAACTCTTTGTGAAACTGATCCTTCAAACTTTTGACTAGGGAGATGTGGTCTACAGTGCTTAAGGCAACCCTAGCTATACTGGATCCACTTTTTCAGTCATTGTGTAATTTTGCTCTAAGATTCCCTCCTCGTACCCATCACTGTTCTATACTTCTAACCTTCCCATGGGCATTTGCTCCAGCCCTTTGCTACTATTCTAACAGTGTTGCTCTGTTATATTACCTCCCCATGTCTATACCTGTGTTTAGCCTACTGTACAATAGTTTACTTGCTGTTACCCCCTCCCACCACCTGACTTCTTTTCTGTGCTGAGATGTTGTATTTTGTGTACCTTAAATAACCTAAATTACATATTTTTCACATTGAATTTTATCATTTCTGTTTGGTAGAGTGCTACTCTTTAACATTGCTTTTTGCACTCTTTGTACAATTTGTAGTATTACTATCAATATCATTCTGTTGTTTCTTATTATTATTGTACTGTTTTTCAAGTTCTCCCATGCACCCATCCCCAAGGATGCCTCTGTAGGCTGAGTCTTTTTTGCTTAGTATTCCTTTCCAGATATAAAAAAACATCTAAATTAATAAATGACTACCCCACTCATTAAAGTGGTAAATTACAGTTGCAGCAAGTGACAAGCTGCATGAGATGCTTTATTATTGTACAAAGTGTATCTTGGGCAGGTGCCTTGAAAAAGGACAAATTTGGGAGAGGGTTTTACAATTTTTAATATATTATTGATCAAATGTGTTAATATGTCCTTTGAGATCTCTCTTCTGTTTGCTGTTCTCTTACTATAAAAATGCAAGGAAGACCACTTTTACTACCGAAATAGTGATCATGATGGACACACTATTATATCAGATTATACTGTACTATTAATTCTTCTTCTGTTGTCAGTGTAAAATTGCTTGTCTGATGCAATCTGGCTATTAAGATACCACTAGCTGACTAGAGGGAATTTGGGGTGTCTTTTGTTTTGCCACTTCAGAATGATAGAATTAAGATTTCATTGGGGATATGCAGTACATAATTTGTCTGCTAGTGGCAAGTGAGGGTAACAGTTATGAGGGACTTGGTAACATGAGTCCAAAGCATTGAGGAAGTGTAGAACAATTAAGATAAGATATAAAATGTGTGGTTACTATTTGAAAAACAGACAGAAACCATTTGACTTATATCTTTACTGTGATTGTGGGATAAGTGAATATGAAACCTTTGAACATTTTTTTTCCCACTGTAAAACATTTGAGAAAATTAGATGCGAGTGCTTATCCCCTTATGGTTACCCAAACCAAGGTGATGGTCAATCTATTCTAAATACTCTTATGAACCCCTCTGTAGATTTTGTATTAAGAGACGTAATAGTATATCTAAGATGGATTTATGTTAAGATAACTAAAAACTGTAAAATTAAATAATTCCTAGGTCTGCAGAATTGTGTGTTTTTCAGCCCACCCTTAGGTGTCTTTCTTTGGTAGTGCTTTCAGCACCTTGATCCTCATCTTCAGTATATTATAGATTATAGGCACAATACATTCTTCGGAGTTTCTGGATCTATGACATCCAGATTACACTCATAGATAGGGTTAAATTTGTTTTCCTGTACTGAGTTAGCTAAATGAAAATTCCCCTAAGAGTGGACTTAGTTCTCCCCAGAAATGTGCAGTATAACAAAAGAGAAAGACTGAAATGAATATTCTCTATTCGGCTTTTAAACTGTGACTTTTTTACACTTTCATATTTATATTTTAAAAGTGTATTTATAGTAACTTCATAAATATTTTTAAACAGTTGTTTGTTATGTCTGTAAACTTTTGTAATGACTTAATAATTCGATCAATAAACTTGAAATTTGAAATTAGTAACTAATTAAACCTAGCTCTCTAAGTTTATTATTTTATTTTATTATTACTTATCATACCTTAGCAAAAGTACTATGATGAAAGAAATCCTATGAAAACATGACAAAGGGCATGGGTTAGCTATGTCTGTAATATGGCTATGATATCTATTGAGGCCATTGGATAAAACCCCAGTCAAAGCATATGGACAAAAGTGCAGAATTCAGTTTGAAGCCATGACAGTTTGCTTGAATGTTAACAAGGAGTTAAACACATCCCACATAAGGGAATGTCCAGAAAATACAAAGAAGAGTTGCCAGAGAGCTTGAATCTGATGAGGTCTCCCAGCATGTCAGATAAGCAATGAGAATCTAGAGCCCATTGGCACTAGACTGTTTCTCTAACTACAACAGAGTGGTCAATGACCAACATAAACAGTGTTTTAATATTCTTTGGAAGAGAAAAGAACTGATTTAAATTAAAAAAAAATGTTTTTATGAAAGCTTGGCAAATGCCATTAACATCTTAGTTTATATTCCAAAGGTCAGTGAGACTAATATCAGCATATGCCTCAAGATCCAGAGACGAGATTTAAATATTTATATAAAAAATAAAGAAATCTCAACTGCTTCAAAAGCATGAACATTTTTCATGAACAGTAAATAGCATGTTGGACTAATCACTTTAACAAAGACTTTCTTCCTTTGACTGTAAAAGCAGAAGGACACAGACAGGCTTGTAAAAATTTAGCACATTTCTCCATTGGGACCAGCATGCATCAGAATCTTATGGAAGAAATGTTGGATCTTGTCTTGAAATTACAGCTGGGACAGAGACATTCTGCAGACTAACTAAAGTAGTGATATTGGAACTCTTAACCTTTGTTAAAAATGCCTGCAATGTCGATTCTGTCTCATGATAACTAATGTCAGCTAACAGATCATGCTTTTATGGAAGATGGCCATAGAATTGAACCTGTGGTGCAGAAATCTGCCAGCAAAATGCTTTTTGACTCCCATCAAAGGCTGCAGATAAAGATGCTTCATGCCATCAACAAAATCTTTAAGTATTTACTTTTGCTAAAAAGGCATGTGTTGAAAGTAACCTTTTTTATGGTGGGTTAGGAGTGATGGTCATTCTACTGTTTAAAAGGTACCCAAACAAGCAGTTTTTTAAAACTGCAAACTCCAAAATCTGGCTTCATAGTGAAGTAAAGTAAATGCTGCTATTTACATTTATGCTGAAACTGCATTTATGTAAACATAAATGCAGTTTCATAGCTTTTGAAAAATGTAAACATCAGTCTTTCACTTTCAAAAAACAGCCATGGCTGATCTCTAACATGTCTGCCAAGTATGTTAAGTCATGATGACATCATTTGAGCCAGAGGTAGAGACCCACATGGCTCCCTATAGTGCTAACTAGTTTCCTTTCCTTTTTGTTTTTAATTGTTTCACCAGAATGATCAACACCATGTGTTAATACGTGGATTATTTTGATCAGTACACATGTTAGACTATGGTTTTGTTCATTTTGTTTACTTTAACTTGCAGAAAATGTCTTGTAATCTACCTGATTTTCTTTTAGGCAAACCACAGTACAGTACAACGCTTCAATACCTGATGATCTAGTGGTGATGTAATGCCCTGAAATTTGTAGCAAAGTACTGGTCTGGTCCAATTCCAAAGCTTATGCTTTCTTGGTAATCCACAAATAAGCTTCTCTTGTAGTCTTTTTCCACGTGAACCCTCTGCACCTAGTTTACTTTCTGTTGAACATCCCACCATCCATACTCTGTCCTTAGTACTGCCTGGGGCTGCATATGAGCTTGCAGTATCACGAAGAGAATTATCACACCTCAGATTGTAATCTTGTACTTCAGAGAGTTGTGCACACCTGTACCGATAAGCTTCATCAGCTGGCACTGTTATAAATGCCTGTCAAATCACTCTCCAGTCCACTTTATCAATGTTTTACTTCTGCTTCCACAGTAAACATTGAGTGGATCACCACCCTTCTGTACAGTGAAGGCAGTATGTACAGTCCACCTGTTGTGTTTTTTTCCCACCTCAAAAACCAACAACTAGGTCTTCCTGGAGGGCCAAGCAATAAACATCAGCACACCAGAAAAACTGTTCATGCCCTCAAAAGAGCTGCACTTACTATGGATAACAATATTATTAGCAGGAGAGGCACATTAATGCCTTGAGAGAATCCCCCTGACTTCCAGTGTCATTCTACTCCTTTACCTGTGATCTTCAGAACCCCACAGGATGGTTCCCAGTAATTTTTCTCCAGTACTTTTCAGTGCCCTACTCCACAATGTGAGTTAGCTGGTTACCACCTTTCTCAGTCTTGAATGAGCAATACACAGCTCCCTCGATACTGCCCTAACAAATGTCAACACCCCCCAACCCGAGGGTAATCTCCCTACACTGAATTCAAATAACAGTTTAGGTGCAGCCCTGCCACTCTGAGTATTTTTTATTACTGGCTGCTCTCATCCACAATCAGGTAGTGATCATGGTGCTGGCAGTTCCACATCTCAGATCTCACAATGGTTTGCTCAATGCCCCCCTTCCTGTCTTCCACTAAACTGAATATAGCTGTACCCTGTTGGAATGGCCTCTTCAGTCCCTTTATGGCGTTCTTTCTTCTCTCCTGCAACACATACCAAAAACCGGTGACCTCACTACCCTTCTGTGTCATGAATGCAGTTAGTGCAGTCTCCCATGTTATTTTTACATATTAATAATAAACTAGATCTTCTGGTAAGCCAGGCTGATAGCAGCAGGGTACAAGGGGAAAAATAGGCTTTCCTACCCGTATAAGATCTAAGCCATCTATGATTAGGCACTATTAAATGACGTGCATAATGATGTTCATGCCCACCATTTAATAGTGCCTAATCAAAGGTAGCCTAGATCTTTTAAGGATAGGAAAGCCCATCTTTCCTCTTGTTCCTTGCTACTATTAGCCTGACTTACTGAAACCTGGGGACCCGGGGACTGTACCACCTGCATTCACGATGCAGAAGGGGGATGAGTGCACCAGTTTTTGGTGTGGGGAGAAGGAGCAAAGAATGAATGCCAGAGGGGGACTGAGAAGGCCACTCCTGCAAGGTACTGCTATATTCAGGGAAGGGGGAAGACAGAAGGGAAATATAGGAGCAGATCACTGTGAGATATAATATGTGGGGCTGCCAGCACCATGATCCCTACCTGACCTTATTGTCCTGCCCAACATTTCCCTTCCCATAAAACCAGTTCATGCAATTGTCCAAGGCTGTGTGTAGGTATTAATGTGTGAAATGGCTGCCACTACACATTCAGTCACTTCACTACCAGTCTAGCTCTGCTTGTAAAGCACTTTCGGGTACAATGTGCATGAAAAGTACTATATAAATGTTGATTTTTCTTATTATTATTATTTCCCATGGAAAAAGGAGACAAGACAAGCACATTTTTGATTTCTGAGAAAGTATGAACTCTGGCATGGGACTACACAATAACTTTGCTACAAACAAGTGGTGGATCTAGGGGTGGCGAAGGGTGCAGCTGCACCCCCCCCATTATAACTTACTTGCTTCCTACTGCTGCATTTCACTTTGTTGAAGAAGTCTGATTTAATGATTGCAAAAATGTTTACATTCAAAACTATAGATTACATTTGTAGGTTCAGTCAAAAATGTGCTAAAAAAGAATAGTAGTAGACAATATAAAGGTTTAATAAAAGTGTTAAAAAGTGCATATCAAGTATGCATGACACCCCAGCACCCCCATTGTAACATCCTGGATCCACCATCACCACTATACCACCAGGTTATTTAAGATTTTTACTGCACTGTGGTTTGCCAAAGAGAAAGTCAGTTGGATTAAAACACAATTTCAGCATGTTAAAGTAAACAAAATGAACAGAACCACATGGTTTTTATCATTTTGGTGCAACAATTCTATACAAATGGAAAACAGAACTCGTTAGCTCTATATAGAGCCATATGGCTCTCTGACTTTGGCTCCAGTGATGTCATCACTTAACACATTTGGAGGCCATTTTGGGAAGCAGGTAAGGCAGTTTTTTTTTTAAATTGGAAGGCTGATTTTACATTTTTAAAATGCTTTGGAACCGCATTTAGGTACATTATATAAATGTAGTTTTAGCATTAATGTATACAGCAGCCTTTCTTTTAGTTCCCTATGAAGTCAGATTTTTGAATAGTTTGTTGTCAAAATGTTGCTTAGGTATCCTTTAACAAAAAAATCAGTGAGTATACATTATAGCCCAAACTGTCTGATTGTATCTGACAAGAGATAAACCATGGAGTTTTCTAGAAAGAAACTTTATTTTGGTACAGCCTAGAGCCAATGACCTAAACCTTACTGAAATGGTCTACTGATTACAATGCAATGTGTGTGTGTGTGTGTGTGTGTGTGTGTGTGTGTGTGTTTGTATGTGTGTGTTTGTGTGTGTGTGTGTTTAACCAAAAGGATTTGTTGGTCATTTGTAGTATGTAGCTTAGATAGTAAATATACATATTTATAACATAATGTGTTTTACACTCTTTTGGGTGACTTTAAAAAAATAGTAGTGAACATATACAAGCCATAATAATAGAAAAGTATTGCTGTTAATCAAAAGGAAAAACATTCTGATTCAAGGTTCTAGTTTACAGTTAAGAGATAAGTCTTCTGAATAGTGTGGGCCCTCTACAGAGTTGTAAGGGACTGTCATTAAATTGTCACAATAAACACTTTAAATACAGTCCCTTACTGTGTGTCCCATTTGGGATGCTGCCACTCAGACCATCTCAACCATGCTGGGAAAGAGCCAGAGTTTACCCTGTGCAAACAATTGCAACATACACACATTCAGACACAGATTTCTGTGACAATACGTACCTTTAGTACTACTCTTCTACTGACAGGTGGTAGGGAGCATTGCAATGCTGTGAATAATAGTGAAGGAGACAGTAATGGACTGAGATCAGTGTGGGATCAGATCAGAATTACAAGCTCTATGGATTCTGTCTAGAAAGGGTACTTTCACTGGACTCCAGGGAACTATAATGGCTATGAGATCTTATGGTGGACTCCACCAGGTTATTGGGTAGGCTGTTAGACCAAATACAAAGTTTAAGTGGTCTTTCAGAATACCAAACAGGCTTTTATGCTAGCTACTGTATTTTTGATAATTGTTATATGCTAATGCGCTTATTTGAAAAATATGTTAAATTACGGAAGCAAGTTATCTGTAGCATATATTGGATTTTAGTTCTGCTTTCTATATCATATCAAGGAAGTTGTTATGGATATTGATGAATGAATGGGGCATCAGGCACAAGATTATTAACATTATTGGAGAACTTTACACAGGTACATGGGCACAGATTAGATAATGGGAGCCTTGGACAAACATCTGCAAGAATACCCACAAATAAAGGTGTTAGGGATGCGTCCTTGCCCCTACACTCGTTTGTGTGTGTGTGTGTGTGTATATATATATTTATATAAATTACTTATTGCTTTGCGGCATTCCATATGTGATTCCCCAAAAACTGGCAAAAAGATCTGTGCAGCTATTGCTTAAGCTGATGACCTGGCTCTTTTTTCTTTAATGAAGTCAGGCCTTCAGACCAAACTGAACTGATTGAATTCATATGCAGTTAAATATGAGCTTAGAATTAATGAGAAAAAAAGTCAAGTGATGATTTTTGGGTCTAACAGAACAGGCAGTTCATGGAGAATAGGGGAAAAGAAATTAAGTACAGTCAAATCATACACTTACCTGGGATTGCAACTTTCAAATGATAAGTGCTGGTTAAAGCATGCAAAGAACTTGGAAATTAGGTTAACTCAAACTGCAGACTCTCTGAATAGGTTTTACTTCAGATATGGAGGTAATACTGTTAAACCTCTTATTAAATCTAAATACTTTACACAAGCACTATACCAAACTGAAATATGGGAAAGTGAGGAACCCAATATGTTAGAAACACCAGTAAATAAACTTTTTAGTGTCAATTTGGTCTTGAATCAGTCAATTACTGTTGCCTTGGAAAAGGCTGAAGTGGGTGTCCCTAGAATTAAGGCATACATGGATGCCAGGAAAATAAATTACTGGATCAAAATAATGTCTTTAAATAAAAAACAGACTTCCTTTTCTCTGCTCACAGGAAAAGAACACCTGGGAAAAGATGGATGCTTCACCTCAAAATGGCTGTCTAAGGTATTTAGTATACTAGCAGGCATAGGACTGGCTATTTTATGAGCGTATTTGGCTAAAAACATTAATATAAACTTAAAGTAAAATGCACATGTTACTCAGAGAATTAATAATTATTATAAAAATATAGATTTAAATATAATCTCACAATTAAAGGTCTCTACACAAGTAGTGAAAAATGAAAGCATTTTCTGTTATAGAGGCCATCTGGATGTTCTTACAAAGTCTAGGCAAAGACAACTGTATAATAGATACAGATCTGAATTTTTTCCAAGCAACATTCTATTAGCCAGATTCCAGAAATCTAGGACTACAGAGTCAGGCTTTTGTTCTTGTTCAAACTTATATTGTGAAGATCTTTTTCATGTTACTTTTAAGTGGCTCTGGTATGTTAATCCCAGAAAATACTGATTAATACCAATTTGGGATATGACAGACTCATGTGAAGAGAATATTTTACTAAATATACTGTGTATGTACAACAATGAATTAATTATTCAAAGAACTGCATGTTTTCTTGAGGGTATTACAATAATTAGATAATAATAATTAGAGCCACAAAACAAGCACATGCTTCAGATAAAAATAGGGTGATATGTTAATAATATAAGGGATTGTATAGGGATTATGAAAGATATCTGTTAACTATTTATACTATTTAAAATATCTTAATGCACTGACAACTTCTTTGGAAATTGAAATTGTGATTTTATTATGTGTATTGTGAAACCTGTGTTTTTGTCTATGACCGAACAATAAACTATTTACTACTACAACAAGGTTACCAAAGAAGACCATTAATGATCAACAATTCAAAATTCCCACTATCTACAAGTGGTCCAACTGGGTATGGGTAGGGTGAGAGGCAATAATTTAGGTGTATCACCTTAGCTATTAGCCACTGGGCACGGCAGTGTGCTATGCAACTGGCACAATGCCATGGCCAAACCTACTGCACCTGTGGGTTGCACATCTGCATGTTTCTTGGAAAAAAGTACTGTTCAGTGGCCTCATCCACTGGAGGAAACACCTTTCTTCCTCCCTTTGCAGCCATGTTACTGCTCCATACATGGCAGTTTTTGTTGATGGTGCAAAGAGGTGCATCTTTACCCATTGAATTTGTACCACTGCTGGCAGTGACTGTGTTTTGATTTCAACAGTCACATATAAGATCATATATAATGATTTCCTGCTATTTCCCTTGTAGAAAATAATTCCCATTTTCTTCATGGTCTCCATTATTCCTAATAGATAGAATATGTCAAGAAAATAGTTGAGTCTGATTAGGCATATTTCATGGAGAGTTATATGTAATTTTCATTAATGTACTTTGGTACTTTGGTAGTATGGGACAAAAGAAGGCGGTTTGCCCATCGTGATTTGTCCTCCACGTATGTGGATCATTGAGTACATCCCTGATTGGCTAACCATTTGTCCAGTTTATTTTTGAAAGTTAAAATGTTGTGAGTCAACTATTTCCTGAGGTAATCTATTCCATATTTTAGGTGCTTTTATAGTGAAGTAGTTCATTCTTTTGTTTGTTTTTGCTTTCATAATCTCCAATTGTTTATTGTGTAATCTTGCAACTATTTTTCTAGTAGAATATTTTAGTCCACAGTTTTGCATCTGTTCTGTGTTTTTTGTGATATTGAATAGTAATAACAAATCCCATCTGAGTCTCCTTTGGGACAATGAATGTAAACCTGTTTGTTCTAGTCTAGTGGTGTAATCAAGTTTGGAAAGATAAGGAATTAATTTTGTTGCTTTATGTTGGATAGTTTCGATTTTATTAATATCCGAAATTAAATAAGGGTTCCAAAAAGGGGAACGGTAATCCTAGTATGGTCTGACATGGGCTCTTTAGAGTGGAAGTAGACACTGTTCAGTTTTATTTATAAATGTTTTATTGATCCTTCTGCGGGTGACTTTTGCTTGATGTGATGATCCAAAAGTATAATTAGCTACGACAGTAATTCTAATCACATCAACATAAATCAAGATCTAGCACAATATCCACACATTGTTTGATCCCTAAACTATGACTCATGACTGATGCATTTTAAATCACCACCATAAGTTAGCATATGTGAACAAATATGTCTGTTTAATTTATCATGTATCTTCTTAGCAAATATACAAGATTTGTTCATCAGTTTCAACTATTTAGTGAGCTTCTTCTAATTATAAAGCATGGTGTAACACGGAAAGTCTACATCTCTAGTTTGTAAGCTTCAATAATCTAGTTTCCACTACACCATTTCTAAAGGAAGGTATTTTTATGATGGGATCAGACTTCACAAGCAATACAGGTATGCCCAAATATATCACAGATATTTATGTGATGAATTAGCATTATGTTAAGGTGATGGATTAATAACACTATTACTGAAATACTGTACATAATGTATTTACAGGCTCGGGGAAGCAAGTACAACATTGTTCTGTAATTGCATTGCTTTCTGGAAGAGATGCAACTACTGTTCTTCCTGGATATGACTACAACATATGTATTTGTGTATTAATAAATTCTTTGCAAAAAATACATTAATGCACCAGTTAGTGTTACAGTTAATGCAACAAAAGTAGGGAAATGTGGTATTAGGGCTTCCAACCCTTACTCCCCACACCCACACCCAAGCAGCAAAAGGAAATAACTTTTGAACCTTGAGTCTTGGTAGTCTTGTTGAATCAGTGATGGGGTCTTCCATTGGGTTGTCACCCCTAATGTTCAACCCCCAAGCCTGTAGCCTCTTGTCTGAAGCACAAGGTACAGCTCTAAGGCAGTCTTTCATAGTGACAGAGTCATCAAAGGTAGAGAAGTATGTCTCCCAACATGTTGCCAACACAATCTGTTGTAGCTTTCTTCATGTAGGATCTGGCGGGCTCTGCATGAAGAAAGGCAATCATATCTGACTTTGATTGCATGGGGATTGGGGTCAGTATTAGGGATGACAACCCAAAAGAAGATCCCATCACTGATTTGCCAAGACACCAGAGATTGAAAACCCTAAAGTTTTTCCTATTGCTGCTTGGGGGTGGGGAATTAGGGTTAGAAACCCCAGCACCACAGTTCCCTACTTTTGTTGCATTAACTTGAACCAACACTATTGCATTACCGAAGTTGTTTGCAAAGAATTTCTTTTATTTTTGAGATAGTGGAATTGTATCCTCCTTCACAAATATCTCATTAGGACCTATATGAACAGATTGGACCTATATGAACAGATCTGGATTTGGGGCCAAGGGGAAAAAAGGGAAGACTCCATTTGCCTATGGAAGTGCAATGCCCTTGAGGGCCCTGCACTGCCATGCAGTGACTGATAGCGAGAAATCATGGAGCTGTCTGGAGAGCTACAGAAGCCCAGTGCCCTCTATTCCCTCTGCTTCCATGTGGCCCAGATACAGATACAAAGGACAAAGAGCTCATCTGTCAGGCAATGCACAGAGCACTTTGCTACACATGGATGCAGATGTGCAGGGCCCTATGCCAAGATAAGAGTTGTTTTCACTATATGATACCCGGTCCCATGTGGGCAACCTTGCAACTTTTATTTCCTGGCTGGGGAGGGCCATATAACAGTGAAATCCCCCTACCCTTACCCCGTTCAGCTGAGTCACTGATATTGCTCACAAATTCAGCTCAATGCAATGAGATACCAAAGCATACCCACAAGGGTCAAGACTAACACTACAAAGTTTCTTAATAATTATACAAATATCTTTTTTTATTTGACCGCAAATTTTTATGATAGTTGTGTTATAACTCCACTTATAAACATGAATTGTGGCATTTATGGTATATTGACCGAAATGTATAAAACACATTTGTCCAGGATTTAGAAAGTAACATATATCACACTTATGAGGTGGTGTGAAAAAATGGGTATGTTGAAAGTTTGGAGTCAAAATATTACAAATTAGTAAAGGTATGAGAGAACACTGAAATATTGCAAAATTTAATCAGAACTTAGTCATTTTATCATACTTGTGCACCAAGGGCAGGATTCATAAAGCTTTTTAGGACTAGAGCTGGATTCACAAAACTTTCTGGGGCAATGTCCCATGCCACAACTCCCTTTGCAGACCAAAATCTCCGCAGTTACAGGGATTGCTATGCACAGCACAGCATTTGTGGATGATGTTACAGCTGGTGCCACCGGCCATAACAGATATTTGCAGCTGCAGAGATTTCCCTGGCAACACCACCCACAAGTCACCATAAATCATGCATCCAGTCACAATCTGGCTCCTTTTTTGTGAATACTTGTAGCTGCTGGATAATTGTGGAAACCTACAGATCCTCAAATGGCAAACCACTTTCGCCAGGTTTGTCCTACAGTTGTGGGTAGTTCAGCCATTTTATGAATCCTGCCCAAGTCCCACACCACAACTCTAGTTGTGACCAAAATCCCCACAGCTGAGGAGCCTGATATTCATAGTGCAGCACTTGTGAAAAATATTGTAGCTGGTTCCACTGGCCATGACACTTTTCTGCAGCAGCAGGGACTTCCCTGGCAACACCACCTGCAAGCTGCCACATATCATGGAGCCAGTCAAAATCTGGGGAGCCAGTCGTAATCTGGCTCCCTCTCTGTGAATACCCACAGCTGCGAGAGAACTATGGCAACCTGTGGATCCTCATGTGCAGCACTCTTGTGCCAAATTTCTCCCACAGCTATGGGTATTTCTGCCATTTTGTGAATCTAGCCTCAGATTTTCAGCATAGCCTTATTACCCCACTTCATGAACCCAGTAGGTGAACATTTTTGAATCCATGCCAAAACATCATTCCACGCCACAGCTGAGAAAAAACATTTTGGGCAGGATTTGAAAAATGACATCTGTCACAGTCATGAGGTGATGTGAAAAAAAAATTACTATATTGAAAATATGGTGTCAAAATATTTAAAATTAGTGAAGTTGTCAGCGAGCATAGAAAACTTTCAAAATACTCTCATATCATTTTCATGTTTGCAGTTTTTAAACCAAATTTGTCAACATAGACTTCTCAGAACCCCATCTCATGAACAAGAACAGTGAAAAATCTTCAAATCCTGCCCCAAAAAGTAATTTTGCAAAGGACCGTGAAATTGCCTTTCAGACCAGATTTGCATAAATCCACCACCATTAATTGTGTGGTGGGATCCCAAAAAGGGTCATGTTGAACATTTGGGATCAAAACAGGTAAAAATGGCAAAAATTATGAATTAAAGTCAAACCGCTTTGGAATACATTAAACCACACTCATCTGATTTTTCCATATCACAATCGCCAGTTCAGCAGCTAGACATGTCTTCAATCAGAGAGTGGATCTATGCTGTGGGACATGTTCAAGTGAGTGAGGATCTGTGGGGGTGGTGAGTGGGTGCTGATGAGAGGTCATTGTGGGGTGTTTGGGGGTCAGATTGACAAGGGAATGTTTTCATTTTTATAGGGTAAAAAAACATTGTGTGTTGGGGTCAGATTGTGAAGGACTGTTTTCTTTTTTACAGTGTAAAACAAACAAAAAACATTGAGGGTCAGTTTTCTTTATTTCAGGGAATATTCTGACACTGAAGATTGTGGGAAAGGCAAGGGGAAGAGTGATATTTAATAACTGAAGTGACAAGTCACAATGGCTAATTGCTAATGACTTGGAAAAACCTATTAAGCCCCAGTGTTGGGCTACTGTTCAGTGGTACTGGGGGTGGGAACCTCTGTGCCACCATGTAGATTGTGGGGATAGAGGACAGGTAACTGGAGGGGTGATAAAATCAAGTAGTACTGGGGATGGACACCCCAGTCCACTTATGTAAAATATATTTAAAGACTGGGAAGTGGGAGTTGGTGACCTGGAGGGGAGGGGGAGAAAAAGGCAGTATTAAGGGTGGGCAACCCAGTCTGCTTAGCAAATAATGAAATAGATAACTAGAGCGATAGATAGATAGATAGATACATACCTCTCAACCTCTTGCCTTATAAATAAGGGACATGGCTTACAAAAAAACAGTGACAAAGACCCCAAATAAGGGACACATCTTAAAAAACTGGTACTATTCACTTGGAGAGCTGATAGAATAAAGGGGTTTGTGTTAAGATGCATTTTCAGAAGAAGAACTAGTCTGTAACTTTAATGTTTGACCTTATTTTTTGCTTTTAATCCCCACTGTTCTGCCACAAAAATACAAATTTTACAAGGGACAGAGGAACATTTTGAGGCCAAATCAGGGACAGTTGAGAGGTATGGCTAGATAGATAGACTGAGAGTCAGACAGATAGAAAGACAGAGAGGCAGAGCAAACAGGAGATCTCTGGATCCCTGCAGTACGACTCTAGCTGCAGCTTCATCAGTAAAGAAAGACCCACTGTTCTCATACGGAGAACACAGGATAGCAGCTCCGCTCCCTAAGCTGTGCACCCTGGATTTTGGGGTGCCCAGAAAATACATTTCTGGGAATTTTCTTAAAAAACAAACACTAGAATCAAGCTAAACAGGTCCCATTTAGTGAGGTTCAGGTATTTGTTTTTCTAAAATTACATAATTTGTAGATATTTTTAATGTGTTTTACTTTGGGTGGAGGGGGACAAGATGACAGCTGTTACAGCACAAACTTTTTTGGTGCTGTGAGAAGCAAGTAATAAGAAAACAAAATGCTCTGTGGCATAGAATTTTTTGTGTCATATCAGAACTTTATCCACAAAACCCTAAAGAGCATGCTCAGAACAGCAAAAAAGCAAAACATTAATTCCTTATAGTAGTAGTAGTCAATTTTGTTTATTTAAGGTGCCCATTGATCTGGAACTGTTTTATATTTTTTCATGAAGCCTTGCAGAGGCACAACATGCTTGGCCTTGGCATAACATACTTCTACTTTGAAAATTTCAGAAAAAAAATCCATTCTGCGTAGGCTGTATTTGACAGCAAAACCCAAAACCTAAAGTAGACATCTACAGAAAATGACATATGTGGATCTCAGAAACCACATTCGTTGCTGTCATGAGACTTTCCACACAATTAGACCTTTCCTACTAGACAATGATTGCCAAATTTCAGGCAATTGTAATAAACAATGACAAATCTATTAAGGTGCAAAGTTAAGGGTTTAACATTGAACTTATCAACCCTAACAATACTGGTGCTACTGCACTACTATAATTATTGGGGCACAGTATTACCCCTATAGTTAGAGTTGAGTAGACTGTTTAATGTTAAACCTCAATTTTGGAGAAAATGTTTTTGGATTTCTTGTACTCAGCATTGCATCTTTTTTGCTCTCACCTACAGCATAGATGATGTGGAATTTTTTTCATGAACATTTCAGGTTGAAGAAACATATGCCAAGGGTGTGCCATTCAAGGGTTTTGTGAAAAAAATATTATAGGGTTCCAAAGTTATGTTGTAAGTATTTTCTGTTAACCAAGAAATACAAATAGTAGCACAAAATAACTCTTGTGAGTGCTTACTTTCTTGATTTAACTTTTTGTGTGAAAAAAGGTTCATGACAGCCACCTTTTTTTAACTAATAGAAATTGAAAATACAGAAATATGATATCTTTTTAAAAACAAATACCAGAACTTAACTAAAAGGGACCTGTTTAGCTAGATTCTGATGTTTGTTTGTCAAACAAAATAAATAAATAACAATTGCCATTAATACGTTTTCTGGGCACCCCACAATCCAGGATGCCAAGCCTAATGAGAAGAGCCATTCTCCTGTGTTCTCTGTATGAGAACAGCAAGACATATGTGAATGCAGAAGCCAAAGCTGGAATTGTGCTGCTGGCTCCAGTTTAAGCCATGAGCTGACAATCCCCTGTTCTCTAAGTCTCTGTCTATCTCTCTGTCAGTGTCTATCCCTCTTTTTGTCTATCTGTCTGTCTGGCAGTATATCTGTCTTGTTATCTAATTCATTTATTTAATTATTTCTTAAGCATGCCAGGGTGCCCACCCTCAGTACCACTTATTTCTACCCCTCCCCTCCAGATTGCCTGGTGCCCTTCTAATGTTCAAGTTCTAAAACATATTACATATGAGGACCAGGGTATCCATCCAATGGATCATTTCTATTGACTCCCTCCCCTCCAGACTGCCTGCCCCATTCCCACTAAGTAGGTGGTGGCACAGGGTACCCACCACTGGTGCCACCAAACAGTAGTCCTACACTGGGGCACCCAATTTCCAGTGTCTGCTAATTCCTCTGAAGAAAGAAAACTGTCCCTTAATGATTTTTTTTAACCTGCAAAAAAGAAAGGGACCATTTTCTTATTTTCAGGATATGAGAGACGTAGGAGGGTGGGGGTACCACTAGGCACCAGGGAAATGCTGAATATTTTTATTTTTATTTTAGTCTTTGGTAACTGGGTATGGCCTACTAGGCACAAGTGCCTGTTTTCAGGTGTGACCTGGGAGCACAGGGTGGTTAAGTGACTTCCTCAGAGTCACACAGTGAGCAAGTGGAGGTTGTGAGAATCAAACCCAGGTCTGGCCTGCTGGATTTACCAAGCTTATTCACAGATCATTACTCTAACCTCTAGGCTATACTAACAGCCATTAGAGGGTGTGGGGGGGGTTGCCAATAGATGCCAGGGAGAAAACAGACATTACTATGGTCAGACAAGAGAAAGTGGGGGGTACCACTAGACACCAATGAAAATGTATAAGAAACTACACATGTAAATCAGAGGGGGGGTGCCACTAGACTCCAGGGCTATATCTAACATATAGATAGTGGGGAATAAATGCAGGGTAGACAGAACCACTGGACACATGGAAAAATCAATAAAAATGTCTGGAAAGCACCCATGAAATCCTTTTTCTTGACAAGAAATCCTGTGCCCTATGGAATAAAAAAAGATTTATTGGCACAAAGAAGGAATCAGAAAAAAATCCAAATCCTTTTTCATGCCAAGGGATCCTTTTTGTTACCTTTTTAAGATCAAATGAAAAAAGATCCCTTGACATGAAAAAGTATTTTGGACTTTTTTTCCAAATCCTTTTTCATGAGAAAGGATCCTTTATCATGAATTCTTTTTTGATCTAACAAAAAAAGATTACATCTCTTGAAAAAGAATTTCAGACTTTGTTTTACCCCTAAATCCTTTTTCGTGAGGTGAGATTATTTTTCGTTAGAGTAAAAAAGGATTAAAAAAAAGGATATTTGGGAGTCAAGAGAAAGGATTTAAAATAATTAAAAAAAATATTCATGGGTCATTTTTCCAGCAAACATGTGTGGAATCCCCCTAATGGAGTCCCGATGAGCAAGATGCATGTTTTGGTATGTGTGGAAGATATAATTTTGTGGGAATTTGGAAAGTTTTTTTTTATTTTTTAAGAAAAGCAAGAAGGTTGAAAACAAAAAAGGAAATTTTTCCTCATGAAAAAGGATTGGCAACTGATGAAAAAGAATCCCTTTTTATTTGAAGAAATTATTTGTATATTCCAGGAAGCCATCCTGGAGAGTGAAATTCCCATAGAAAATAATGGGAACCTAAAATTTAATAACTATGGAACGGATTACTATTTTTTCACCAGACAAGTGAAAGGCACTTCTGGGATACAAGCACTTTCTACCCTGAAGATTTCAGACCAACATTCTGAACTTTCTGGGAGCAAGCTGCTGACAAAAAAAAAAACAGAGTGAAAACCAAATTCTTTAATGTTTTTTCACTAATCAGATCTCAGAATCCACACATCTGACTGGAATTAAACGAAGCATATGAAGAGATCTGCCCCATGAGACTGCACATACAAAGCTTTGTACAAATCTGTCAAATGCTTGTGAAGTTATTAAAGTGAAAAATTTGAGGTTTAACATAGAAAGCCCTGCTTAATCCTAACTATAGTGATGCTGCCGTGCCATTATAATATATACCAGATACAACAGCGCCAACCGGGATACCATGCATTATTACCTCAAAATTTTGTGGTATGCTGCCCTGAATAATGTAATTCAAAAGCAATTAAGTCATTTTTTTCACACAGTAATTTGTGATTTAATTTACTGCAAGTTATTGTGTAGCATGCTGAATGGCTCCACTCTATCTATCTATCTATCTATCTATCTATCTATCTATCTATCTATCTATCTATCTATCTATCTATCTGTCTGTCTGTCTCTGTTCATCAATCTATCTGTCTGTCTGTCTGCCTATGTATCTGCAGTACCTATATACTGTATACAGTACATACACACTGTATACAGTATGTACAGATATATACTGTAGCTATAAATAATGTGCTTGTACACTGTCTTCACCACTTCCTAGTGCATAATTGTGTTGTATAACTTTTGGCACTGTATTTATTTGTACTTCTCCTTTGTTTCCCCATGCCCTTAGTTGTATCTAGAACTGAGTTCTGGTTCAGTGTGCCTTTCCCAGACTACACATCATAAATAATTATACCAATAATATAACCAAGCAGCCCACTATTCAAAAGTTGCTGACCCATACACATACCTAAGGTTTTCAATGTGCTGAAATGAATTTTGGCCACTTTGTATAATTTCTGAGACTAAGTGGACTAAAACCAGAGGGAATGCTCATGCAGTAGTGTCAGAAGCCCGGGAAACTGTTGTACTCATACCTATTCTGTGAAGTACCACCATAGCTATTACAGTCAAGTATAAAAAAGCATTTTATTACAAATAAATGACAAAAAAATGCCTTACGCATTTTGGAATTCAACCCTTTTTTCAAAAGCTAATTAAAAGTATACCACACAGCAATTATATACAAATAAAATGCAATGTCATCACAGCATACAGGTATGGAGCTTAAACCATACCTGGAGGAATGCTAGAAATTGATTGTTTCATATGATGTACTTTAAAATGTTTTTTTTTAAAGAAAATGTTTAAAAGCTGTCACTGCAATACTGCTCTTAAAATACCTAAGCATGTTATTGGATAAAAAAATATGGCACTTTATTCCTTAGATCATGACATGTCTTTTTTATTTGAGATCCTCTGATATGCTAGATTCAAAGTTTATACATGTACTTTTTTGCACTTAGTTAGCAATTGCACTGTTTTGCACTGGGCACTTTTGTTTGTATGTAATCATGATAACTAATTGATTATAACAAAGCATCCTCAGAACCAATAAATTTGAAATGACAATTAGTGATGCAGTGATGACGTCACATCAAGCTTTTTTTGTCATTTATATGTAATAAAATACTTTTTTATACTTGACTACAATAACCTTGGCGGTACTTCACAAAGAGGGTATGAGTGCTACTGTTTCCTGCAGTTCTGATACTTGTGCATCTACTGTTCAAGCACCGTTTTCCTTGTGCACACTTCTATGGTGAAAGACTCAGGCATTACTGTGCAAGGCGATTTCGGTTTCCAAAGCAGAGCAAAATTCAGCTTTATTTTTGGCCCTATTGAATTAATATGGGTAAACACAAACTACTGTTTTGCATCAGCTTTATTTAAAATTATGTTTGCTGTGCTCCAATTTTCTTTATAGTATGAGACTTCTGAAATATGTTTAAATGTCCATCATATTTATTCAACAGGACATAATCAGGTGCATAGTATGTTTGCTTAGAAGTTACTTTTTATTTTAACATCATTCCTAACCCTCATGGTATACACATAAGCCAGAGTTTTCTATTTTGTGTGTCTGTCTTTTTCTTTTGCACATGTGCCCTTCATTGACCTTTAAATCTTGCTGAATTTGGGCCCGTGTGTAAGTGAAATGGCTAATCCCTTTACAGTTGTTTTAGCTCAGAACATTCAAAATGCATGTGGGTCACAGTAAAAAAGGAAAATAAGCATATGGTCACAGTGGTGGGCTTGCATTCAAGCAAACTGGAAAAGAAAATAGGATTCAAGAGGCTGAGAAAGACCAAATGATCCCACTAGTCGTTTCCTTTGCCATTTCTGCTGCTGTATCCACATTGCTATTTGCTGCAGCTGTGGTGAATTGAGCTTTCCACTGTACAATAGTTTTTTTATTGAGCATGTGCAAGTGAATAACATGTATTGAGCCCTGTTATAGTATCCTATGAGCAAGCTCACTCCATTCCTCTCCCCTAAAATAACACCCCTGAGGTAGGGCTCCTTCCTCCGTTTCCATTTTATGATGATCAGGAACTGCAGTGGGATGAGGGCTATTAAGCAGAAAATTAAGTGGCTAATTAAACAACTTAAAAGCACTTGGCAACCACTTTAGTCAACTGAAATTTACTGTGGTCATGCGTATCTATACTAAATATGCCTCTTTTCAAAAAGACTGCTATTTAAAACTGCCACAAAATCACTTACAATCTAAATTTTGAAAAAATAAGAAACAAGAAGGCATCACAAGATACTACAGTTTCACTTTGCCTTATAACAGAGATTAAGAAAATCAGGCTCAATGCAAGATTTAGGGATAGTACTTTCAGGTCATCCCTCAGCCGTGAGACAAAATGGGAAAAAGAAGCCACATGTACAATTTGTGTAGATATACCAGCTCCTCTTGTGTTCCTTCTAGATCCAAATATCAGGCGTTCATTCCAGCCTGTACTTATGTTTTTGTTTAATGAAAAAATCATAACGTCTTTTGGTTTAACTTCCTTCAGCCAGAAATCTCATTCAGTACCCCTTCCCTGCATCCACTGTTGTAGTTTATATTTTATCCCTTGGCATCATATGTAAATGGGAAGCCTTTCACTGACCTTGCACCATATTCCATCTCCATGGCATGGCTCCTCCAATTGTCCTTCAGTTTGCTACCTCCTGATGCTCCTGTCTTATGTCTAACCTCCTACAGTAGGGCTCCATCCAGTCCTGGCATGGAATGGTTTGGGGGCATCATTACATATGCTGATGTTTATCTCTAAATGCCTATTTAATAATTCCCATAATTATCCCATTCGTTTCTTACCTCTAGAATAGGGGATGCTGATGCTACATGTCCAATCAGTGTCAACACTATTCAGCACTCACACAGAGCATGATTGGACAGTCAGGCCACTCACAAAAGAGTAGGAACCCAATGCCTCCACCATGATTACCATGACAGTCTCCTCCAGCCCCCAATGTAGGAGCTGGGTTTGGGATCTTATCCTGTGTCTTTAAATTAGTAGTATGAAACACTACCCCCAATAGTACAGGAACAGCAACAGCACGCACCATTATTTTAATAGTTTCCCAGTACATTTTTCAGAGTGCCTTTTCTTCCACACTTTGTGTATAAGCTTCCCAATACTAATTTTTCCAAATGGAGGGGGAGGCATTAGGACCTGCATTACTCTTGGGGCACACTTTAACCCCCAGGCAATATATTGTCTGCTCTTACCTGGTAAGGCAAGTTTTACAATTTAAACAATTTAGCAGAATCTAGGACTTGCTTGATTGCACTGTCTGGTCAGGTGCCTATTGTTCTGCCAACCCCTTACATGAATACCTTTCTGCTTTTCCTCATTTTCCTCAAGCTGACATTTTCAAAGACCATTAAAAAGACAAACGATAACAAACTCTGCTAATATTTTACAGGGCTTTAAAATTTTTTACACTTTGTCAAACACTGCACACAGTGACACCATAAAAGTCAATTTTCATATGCATAGTGCTCTGTGAAGACAGACTAAAATATATTGGGCTATTCAATAGCCTAGCTATGCCATTTATGAAATATGTATTGCAATGATTTACAGAATGCAAGGCTTTTTGGTCTGGAATAGCGTTTTCTGCTTTAGCTATGGTACCTAAATTATGAATTATAAATAGACCCAAAGATAATAATGTTAAACCTGTTTTAAATGTATTTTAGTTCCAGAATTCTGCCCTCAGGACCTTTCATAATCTTCAACATTTTCTTATTCCTTGAAATATCAAAACTCAGCTGGTTCATCACTTAATCATCTACCCTAAGACCCCCCTGTTAGACACTGAAATTACCATTTTAAACATCTTTTTAACTACAAGACATTATTGTGTCTAATTATTTAGTATAAAAAACTAAGGTTTCATGGAACATCAGTATCCCCTAGGTACCCATTAATGCTACTATCCAAGCAGTAGAACTACAGCAGTATGACTGAAAGGATATAAATAGCTACTATTTACCATTATCATCTTTCTATGGCACATTTTAGTGTGCAAACACTGAAGCAACTTAAAGTGCTTTGCAAACAATGGGCCAGATTTTCAAACCTCAGATGCAAGCTGTGACAATGGCAACTTGCCTGAGTGCCGGTGCATCAGGGACCCTTCACCTGATTTTCCACTAGACAGGGTCCTGGTGCCCAAGTCCCGTGGCTTGTGTCAATGGTGGCAGTGCACCAAACAGATTGTGCACCCATAGGAATGCCGCAGCAGCCACAGGTTGGATGTGGTGTGAGCTGCACCATGGGATGGGGGCATTTGAGTGATTCATTCCCCCCCACCAAGCCCTGATCTGCCCAAACCCAGTATTCCACAATTTCCTGTAGTGACCTCCCCACTCCAATCCTGGTAAATGCTATTATTCACACAAATCCCTGGTGATCTATTTGCCCCACACCCCCTTCCCCAGTAGGTATTGCCAATGACCCCACTCCCCCCATCCAGATCCCCGATTCGGTGACTAGCACAGCTCTCCACACACCTCCATAGCCAGCCACTGAATGAACTGCCATAGCTCGATCAAGTGCTCCAGGGACACTGGGGCAGGGGATGGGCAGATAGACAGGAAGTAGTTCCTTTTGTGTGGGCAGCTTAAGGCTGGAGGGACAGGGCTTAGACTAATAAATTGCCAAGTGTTAAGGAGGATTTTCCTCTAACTGTGTCCCCTCCAGGTAGAAAGGACCTCTTCTGCCATCAGAAAAATTCAAGACTTTGCAGCCACAGAAGATTCCAGAAACTCCTGAAAAATTATCTAGGCAAAGTTAGGTCTTGTTTCTACTGACTGGACCAGTAATTCAGATATGGATATAATGTGCTGCAAGTCTCTGAAGCGTTTTTCTGATTCCCCTTTTTTTCACAATTACCAATGGGCTGTGGTAGCTTCTAAAAGTTGGGAGTTTGGGTAAATTTAAAATTAGTGTGCCTAGGGATGAGTTAGGCTGGTGAGCGAAAGGATGTTAAACACAGGTTTTGTGTAGGCCCTCTTTCTGTTTAGGGATACTGTGTCATACTGATGGCTATCCCTTACAGGACAAAAACACCAATCAGCAGGATGCAACAGCTGGGTAGTGAGCCAGTGTTCACTGAATGCTGACTGCCACATGGGCAATAAGGAAGGCATGGAATTGAACTATTATAGAATCTGGGATGAGGAGATGAGCTGGCATTGTGGGAGAATGCCAACTGCAAAGTGCGTGGCCAGGATGGCCATGCATTCCACTTAGGGAAGGGCTCCTTCACTTACAGTGGAGTCAGCCACGATGAAGTGCAATAACTTGTAGTATTGATATGACACAAAATATTGCATGACAAAAAGGCTTAATTGCAATTGAATTACACTGTTCCCTTCAGCATTTCACAGCATTTTGTGATATTCTGCAGCATTATTGTGTTGCACCTTGGCTGACACCACTGTAAGTCTTAATTTATTTATTTATATATGAGTTTATTGAGCCACAACCACCTGTTGATGTTCTCAGTAAGGACCTCTTGATTTGCTAGGCAGCTTTAAAGAATGTTAATGGCAGTTTAATCATCATACTAATAGCTGCCAAGTCTATCTGAGCCCCATGGCTGGCTAACCACTTATCTAGCCTCGTACACTCAGTAACTATCTAAGGAGAGGAAATTCAGTCACTTGCTTACATGAATGATGATGCAGCTCCAATTACCATTGAGCAGAGCTAGTTCACTCTGTAAATACTGATACCATGGGTATAGTAGCCTGTCTAGTCCCATTACCCAGTCAGTATTGTGGTGCTGCTAAGCCACTAGGAAGTGCATCACACAGTTAAGTTAACTTACAATGAAAAAAGTCACCACAAGCAAGATTGGAGACCAGAGGGTAGACAACAGCTGATAGTTTTAGTTCTTTACATGATTACCAGACAGGTGTACTGTGTCCCCTCACCCACCACTGTATGAGACCTGGTTGTTTTTGCATGCATGTTACTGAACCTGAAGCAGCTGCCAGCACTAACATTTAGTGCTATTTAGCAAAGCAATAACAACTGGTAAATATTGTCATTAATTCAGAGTTTTGTAATAACTTATGCTTAATGGTAGAATGGTTTCTTGTTTAGCATCTGTGTGGGGTAACTTCTGTAGCTCACAGTGTGACTTTGAAAAGCATCTCTTCTGACCTTCCTACACTTCGTCTTTTTATCTACTGTAGTCTTACTCAGTTACCCAACTGACAGAATCCACTGAAACAAAGTGTTTAGATAACAGTGCTGTCAGGAAAAATGGTGCAGACAAGTTCTTCTTGCAAACTCTTGTATAATAATTTGTATAGTCCTAGTTACTAGAAGCATGCTGCTCAGGGCACTGCATGCATCTGTGGGAGTTAGCAGGTCCCTGAGCAATGGGCCCATGCAGTTCAAAAGTATGCACTAAAATTTGTCACAACAGCCATATGAAGGGAGAAGGTTATTTTAGTCAACAGTACAAGAGTCAGTATTCCAACAGAATATCTGCAGACAACTATTAGTCACATTATGGAGATAAAAAGTGAGTTGGCATTCTTGGGAACCAAGGATTTCATTATGGCATTATCCCTCTCCCTTCCTGTGCAAATAAGCCCTTTCCAGTTTATCCCATACTAGTGTACATAGTAAGGATCTACGTAAAGAATTTAAGAGATAAAGGTAGAAGAGCAGAACAACAGCAACTCATCTATATGGCTCCAGGCTCTAGGTTACCAGGTATCTATTTCAGCAGGCAGCAAGGATCTTCACCTTGCATTCAGACACAGTTTGCAATGAGTTTTTTCTGTGGCATTATAGTTAATGCTCTTACTAGAGAGGAAAGCAGGGAGATTTGTTTGCAGTTAGAATGAGGCATGGTGACCTTGGTAATACACAGGTGACCACATGGCAGACTGAACTGTCTGGGATGCAAGTCAGCGCAGAGATGGTTTTGAACAGTGAGCCTCTCTTTTTGCTTAGGGTAACATAAGGTGGGTTCCTGAGTAAGTCTGCCCCCCCCCTTTTCTTTTGAGCTAAAAAATGCTGGTGACGAGGTGAGCAGAAGATGGTCAGTGTTAGAATGCCAACCACCATGTGGCATGGCCTGGGCAGCTCATGTAGCTCCATAAATATGACATGGCAGGGGATTGTTAATATACTTCTTACCCTGTGATATAGATTCGGGTATGCTTCAGCAACAGGGGAAAAAAAATGGGCATACCTTTGGTTTTGAGTGGAAATCTTTTTATGGCAGGTCAATTGGAGGTGTTTTGACATGAGCTGAGGTTATGTGAATGGCAAGCCATTTGGAAAGTAGATGTCTGATGGCTCAGACAGAGGTGGTTGGCATGAACTCTGACCGCCATGTGGTCTGTGTTGGGCTGTGGGAGTTTTTTATTGGGTATTGTTCAGGTCTGGGAGCGAACTTGGGGGTCTGCAGATCCACATTGCATGCCTCAACCAATGCCATCTAGACACAAGTTAAGGGAACATAGTCCTCTTTTGTACAGTTTGGGGCACTCACTGGGAATTGACTGTTAGTTGTTGGCTGTCAGGGAGTGTCGGTACAAATGGATATTCTTTAGAGGCCCAATCAGGCAGGGGCAGCATTAAGCACTTATACCAGTTATTGCTGCACTCAGGAGCATAAAGCAGCTTGGTGTAAACAATTAATTCAATCCAGACTGCTCCAAATAAATCAAAGTCATTTATTGTGTAAAATACACAATGTACATACAGAGAAACAATTGCCACCTAACTAAAGGCAGTCACCCCAAGCGCATCACTCTACGGAGCTTCCTCGAGGGGTGGTATTAGGGATTGGTGTGGACTGCTGAATGCCCCATAGCAAGCAATGCAGATTTGCTCCCCTGCATTGGTGTGACTCCCATGGGACATCTGCCTTAAAACACAAGTGCTCTCTCTCTCGCTCGCTCTCCCTCCCTTTCTGTTTTTCTCTAAAAGCCTTTGTGCTGAAAGAGCTTCAGGAGGATAGATCACTGGACTCTCTCACAAAAATGTGAAGCAGCAGCAGCCTCTGCTGACATGGGTTTGCTTGTGCAGGGTTTGACTAAGCTAGCAGATTTCAACTCAGTAGAGCATTCTGCATGCATAGTTGCAGTCTCCAAAATGCAAAATGTTGCCAGAATTATAAAAGAAGCAGTGTGGGGGCAGGTAATGGACCACTCAATGTATGTTCTGGAAACCTACAAAAGCAACACAGTATCTGTTCAAGTAAGGCAAGTCTATAGGGAATGAGCATTAGAGAACACTTTAAGAGATGGCAGGCAGGGGAACCTTAGTACTTGGGTCTATATAGTAAAGTGTGTGTAGAGCAATTATTTACTTGTGTTATGTGAGAGAATATTTATAGTCACTTCCTTGCTTGTGTTAGATGAGAGAATATTTATAGTCACTTCTGGTTGCATGACTTTTACTGTCACATCTGGTGACTGAATTAAAATATTTATTTTACATAGACAATATGTCATTCTGCTAAGAATGGCTGGGAGTATGTGCATGTAAGTCATCAGCAATGTAACCTCAATTTGAACTAATGGTCTCATATTTTAAAAGGGAATAAAGGACTCTAAACTGTTGTTAGGTTAAAGCAAGCCAGTCTGCAATAAAACAGGTCCTCCATCTGTTCTTACATTTCTGTTATAATAGATGTTTTTGATGTAGTTTCTGTAACAAATCAGAGTGGTTAATTGAATACGTGATGTGTACCACAGAACTGGAGGATGGCTCACATGGTGCCCCTCCACAAAAGCGGCCCAAAGGATGAACCAGGTAATTATAGACCAGTAAGCCTCACATCCATTGTAGGGAAACTAATGGAGACAATTCTGAAAGAGAGGCTGGTGACATCTTTGGAAGACAATGGACTCCAGGACAGTCAGCAACATGGGGTACATCTCAGGGAGATCCTGCCAGAAGACCCTAGTTGAATATTACAACTGGGTGACAAGGGAACTGGACAAGGGCCAAACAGTGGATGTCCTGTATTTGGACTTCAGGAAGGCCTTTGATTCGGTGCCTCATGGGTGGTTGTGGGAAAGGTTGGAGTATGTGGGGGTGGGGATAAAGATGGTGAACTGGATTGTGAACTGGCTGAAGAGGAGACAGAAAAGGGCGGTGGTGGTGGGGGGAGCTCTCATCCTCAAGGGCTGTGATGAGTGGAGTTCCATAGGTCTCGGTACTGGGACCGGTGCTGTTTGGGATTTTCATATCGGATATCTTACATGGCATCAGGAGTAAGAGCAGTTTGTTAGCCAATGATGCCAAGTTGGGGGGTGGTGGTAGATGACATATTAGGGTAGCAAGGGCTACAAGATGACCTAACTAAGCTGGAAGAGTGGTCAGAAATGTGGCAATTGGGGTTCAATGCTAAGAAGTACAATGTGCCACATTTTGGAGCAAGGAACCTTGGGAGGAAACTCCAGTTAGGAAGGGTGCAGTTAGGTACCACTGAGGAAGAAAATAATCTAGGAGTGTTTATTATGGGGAATATGAACAACTCAACTCAGTGCAGGAAGGTGGCAGCTAAAGCCAACAAGATGCTGGGGTGTATTGTGAGAGGAATCTCCTCTAGAATGAGGGAGGTGATCCTATCTCTGTATGGGTCACTGGTCAGACCACACCTGGAGTACTGTGTGCAGTTCTGGTGCCAGTTTCTGATGAAGGATGTCAGATTACTGGAGGGGGTACAGTGCAGGGCAGCAAAGATGATCCAGGGTTTGGAGGACAGACTCTTCATGGACAGGCTGAGGGAGCTGAATATGTACTCACTGGAGGAGAGAAGGGATCTGGGGGATATGATTGAGATCTTTAAATAGGTGACAGGGATAAACAAGACAGGTACAGATGGGGTATTTAAGTTGAGGAGGGGGAGGGACATGAGAGGGCATGGACTCAGATTGGAGGAGAAGATACAGGAGAGAGAGATGTGGAGACATTTTTTCACAGAGAGGGTGGTGGCTATTTGGAATGTTCTGCCCTAGGTGGTGGTATCCTGTAGGATGGTGGGCAGTTTTAAAAGGGGATGGAACAGGGTGAGGGGGGAATTAGATGGGGAGGGATGGTGGGCCAGCTGCTGTGTAGGGGGCTAGCTACACATTTGAGCAGACTTTTTTTGAAATTCAGAATATTTTATTTATTTTGTACAATCGGCCTTAAAAGGCCATATTACAACACAGCATAGTTACAGTAAATGAGACCAAAAAATACAATATCAACATCCTGAATGGGTTCCAGCCCACCCCAACCATGGTATCAGGAATGCAACAGTAAACTTGACTGTAAAAGGTGCACTCTAAAGCATTTACTATGTTTATTAAAGGGAGTACAGCATGCATAGCTTACTCCAATACTTCTCAAATTTGAGCATTTTTTAATGTATGCTAGCGATCACCTTCTCTGCTGAGAGATTGAACAAGAGTTCCTGCAGCCATTCAGTATAAGATAAGATATCTGTGTCAAGCCAGTGTCTAAACACTAACTTTTTTACTGACATTGCTATCATTGTTAGGTGATATTTCATTTCAGTAACATTTATATGGGAGTAATCCCCCACCAGGTATGCTCCCTGTTCTATATATTCCGTGATGCCCAATAGCGGGTCTGCTCTCTGCTTTATAAGGGCCCATAAAGGGGCCACTTTGGGGCATTCCCAAAAAATGTTGTATAGAGATCCAACGTCTTGCATACAATGTCTGCAATTCGGAGAAAGGGACTTATTTATTCTACTCAGTTTTACTGGGGTACAATACATGTTGTTAAGAATCTGAAATTGCATCAGACATAGTCTATCCTGCGAAATGAACTGGTGAGTATCTTTCCAGACCTTCTCCCAGTCAAATATTACTTCCGGGAACTGGGAATTCCAGTAGCAAGAGGACCAATCCTGGTGTGGAAAAACTTGTTCTATTAATATCTTATATATACCAGAAACCACATGTTGATGAGTGACTAGTGCACTGACTGGTTGCAGGAAATTACTAACTTCTTCTGTAGGTTGGTTTTTGTGAGAGGCAGCCAGCATATGTCTGAGTTAAAACACTTTGAAACTTGAGTTGGGACCTAAATGGTATCTGTTGAGGATGTCCATTGTTGCTCTAACTTACCCTCATGCCATAAGTCATGCAGTTTGGCATATGTCAACTGGGGAAGCCAGGAAACTTTCACTAATCTTCCACCTATCTTGAAATTTGTGTTACCCACCAATGGTTGTATCGGGTCTTGCGTGTGTTTATAAGAAAGGGACACGCATAGTTGGGCGTGGACTTTGACTGAAGTACCAACTGGAGTATCAGCCAATGCATGAGGGAACAATTTGATTGGGACATGATATAGGACAGGAGAAGAAATGTCTGCTGAGGAGATAAGTTATTTTTCCAGCTCTAACCATATAGGTATATATTGGTCTGGTTTTGGATTTTCGAGCTTGTCTGACCATCTCATATATTTCACAGCATGACTTGCCCAATAATAAAATTTGAAAAGAGGGAGTCTCAGTCCTCCTTTTATTTTAGGGACTGTAAGCTTCCTGTAGGCCCTACGTGCTTGTTTTCCCTTCCATAGAAACCTGGTGATCAGTGAGTGAGGCCTGGAAAACCAGGCATAAGGCAACCAGATGTTTAATATATTGAGAGAATAGAAGATTCGAGGTAGGATATTCATTTTGATTAGGCTCACTCTTCCCATAGAGAGATTGTTAATGATCTCCATCTGTTTAGATATTGTTGGATTTCTTGAACCAGGGTGTCCAAGTTATGTCTTTTCAGGAATTTAGAGTCTCTGGTCAGGTAAATACCCAAATATTTAAGTTTTGTAGGTTCCCATTATAACCCTAAACCTTCGATTTCCCCTACAATAAGTGTGGAAATTAAGAAGAGGGACGACTACGGTTTTATCCAAATTCAGTTTGTAATTGGCCAGAACTCCAAACTCTTGGATTAGATCCAAGACTCTGATAATTGAAGTCCTCGGTTCGGATAAGTGGAGGAGGAGGAGGATATCATCAGCATATGCTGACAGTTTGAGCTCTTGCCTTCCTACCATCACACTCTTGATCACTGGGTCTGTTATAATCCACATCAGGAGAGGTTCTAGATAGACATTAAACAATAGTGGGGATAGGGGGGAATCTTGCCTAGTACTAGAGTGGATGGAGAAATAAGAGGAGAAAGTTCTATTGCAATATATGTGTGCAGTAAGATTAGTATACAGAGCTTTTATTCATTGCACAAAGAGGGTAGGAAAGCTGAACCGACATAATGTCCTTAAGAGGAAGCACCAATCCACTCTGTTGAATGTTTTTTCTGCGTCCAAGGACATCAGTATGGCAGGAGCAGGATGAGCTTGGGAAGCAGAAAAAATACTGTCTAGTTTCCTTATGTGATCCGAAGCTGACCTGCCTAACATGAAGCCCATTTGTTCTGTACAAATCAGAGAGAGAATAACCCGGCCCAATCTGTTTGCTAGCATTTTAGCTAGAATTTTATTATCACAATCCAGTAGTGAGATAGAGCGGTAGTTCAATACTTGTTCTGGGTCCCTCCCCTCTTTGTGCAATACTACTATTAGGGCCTCGAAAAGGTGGGGGTCCCAGCTCTCTTCTGCCAGGATGGACTGGTATAGATAAAGCAGCCATGGGGTCAGCTCCTCCTCCAACACCTTATAGAAACTGGCAGAGAAGCCGTCCAGTCCAGGAGCCTTATCGAGTGACAGACTGCTAATGACCTTTCTAATTTTGTCTTCCGAGAGTGATGAACTCAGAAGGGATTGTTGATCCATGGACAGAATGGGTAAATTGAGAGCATCCAGGTATTCATTTAACTTGGTCATTGAAGGGGGATCAGGCCTGGTTCCGTATAAATCTCTGTAGAAGGTATGGAATTCAGCTACAATTTCACTTGGGTTAGTTAGAAAGAGACCATCTGTCTTAGAATAGATTGCGTTAACCAGCCTTGAGGTTTCCTGCTGCCTGATCCTCATGGCTAACAACCGCACGGCTTTTTCACCATGATCAATATATATGGGGTTTGTTTTGAGGATTGCATATTCTGCCTTGCCCTCCAGTAAATCATTATATTGTGCCCTAACTTGGATCAGCTCCTGACGGAACAATTCTGTGGATGATGGGGAGATATTCTTTTCCAGTTGCCTAATTTTATCCAGTAATTCTTTAGCTTGTCATTCCCTCTTGCATTTTTGTACAGAGGCAATCCTAATAAGTTCCCCTGTTAATACAACACTTTAGACTCTCCCCATTCCATGGCAGGATGACTGGCAGAGTTCAAATTACTTTGCGTATATTGTGCAATACAGGCCTTTAACTTGTCTAACACCCATTTGTCCTTCAATAATCTGTTGTTGATTTTCCAGACAGTTTCTACTCATTGGTGTGGTGTGATGGAGATGGTACGAGACACTAAGGAGTCATCTGAGATAACTTCTGGTGAAATCTGACATGCCATAAGGCCTGGCAGGAGTTGTTTGCTCATTAAAAAATAATCAGTGCAGGAGGAGGACCCATGTACTGGAGACCGGAAAGTATATTCCCGCAGGTTGGGATGAAGAACCCTCAATGGATCGCACAGTCCTAGGTTGTCTATTAGATTCCTGATGGCCCTTTGAGCCGGTGATAAACCAGCTTTCTGTTTGCATGTCCTATCTACATCCAGGGAGAAAGGAGATTCCAGTCTCCACCTAATAAAATTGGCACAGAGTTGAAAGGCAACAGAAGGGTAAGGATCTCCAGCGTGTGTCTATCGTGTCCATCGTGGGGAAGGGGACATCAAGGTAACATTGTGAAGTGTTTACAAGTTACTATAAGGATTACATAGCTGTGTTCTTTTTGTACCTCTTTACCATCTGTAACAGAAAATGAAAAAGGCTAACAAATATTGCACTACATGTAAAATGTATGCCCTTGGTAAACAAACAACCAACTACATATGTGAAAAATGTGTCTTAGTTAATGAATTACAGGATGAAATTGATAGACTGCAGCCTAAAGTGTCTGTAAAATTGGATATTAAAGCTCTGGAGGACTACATCGACCAGATGTCTATTTTAGTGGAGGCTAACACTTCATCCACAAAAATAGTGGATGATGATATCATTCAGAAGTCCCACTTACACGTTACACATATCCCATTATTAGATCATCCTACCATTACTTCGACCCCTTTAACTGCAGCTGTATGTGGCCAACAGCTCAATGTTAATAAAACCAATTCTTGGACTACAGTACCTCACTCTAAAATCAAGACAAATATTAAAACCTCACCTCCCCCTGCCCCATATGTAATACCTACACATAATTCATTTGAACATCTGTCACAATTGATCGATGAAACTATATCAGTCAGTCCTAAATTTGTCACTACTGTTAGAAATAATACATTACATAATAAACCTTCAAGCGACCAATCCTGTGAGGCCCCCATACATTCTCTAATTACCCCTGAGAAAACAGCTAGTCATAAAGAAGTATATATATTGGGGATTCAATTATGAAATATATAGACCGTACGATCTGTAACCCTGACAAGGAACATCGTACTTGTTCTAGCTATCAGGGGCAAGGATTAATGACATTACAGCAATGCTTAATACAATTTTAAAATCAGCTGAAGAAAACCCACTGGTAGTTATTCATGTGGGAATGAACGATATTTCCAAACAACCTCTGCAATGTATTAAACAGGACTTTGTCTCCTTGTGTAATTTATTGGTAGAAAAAGGTTGTGATATCTCTCTCTGAAATATTACCTGTTCCAAGAGCAAATAATTTCATCACTTCTAAGATAAAATCCTTAAATGAATGGTTGAGGAAATGGTGTCTCAGATAAAATATTCCTTGCCTGACACACTGGGAGGAATTTCATCTTAACCATCCCTTTTTTGTTGGGACGGTTTACATCTTAGTAGACGGGGCAGTATTTTACTAGGACAAAAAATCGCTACTTTTATTCATTCCCATTTAAACTGACTGCTAAGGGGGAGTTTGGGACATTTACCAAAACTCTTAACATGGGGACTCAGTTTTCTAACCACAACCATTTAAACATCCTATCCCTTAATGCTCGATCGTTAAACATTGCTAAACATGCCGAGCTTGAACTTAGGGATCATCTCCTTGATCTATCTCTAATAGCCATTACAGAAACCTGGGGTAATTCTTACAGAAATTGGACATCTGAAATACCGGGTTATAAACATTACTTTAAAAATAGACCTGACACTAAAATGGGAGGTGGGGTTAGTCTGCATATTAGAGATAACATCACTTCCTATCAGTCTTCAACAGGTGTAGATTCTGAGAGTGTGTGGGTGTATATCCAACCTAAAGGCCTTCCATAAATTTTAGTTGGAACCTGTTACCACCCTCCCTCTTCAGACAACACTCAAAGTTCAAGGTCAATGGAAGATATTTCTCAGCTAGCCAACAATGGCCCTGTCCTAATTCTAGGCAACTTTAATCTACCAACCATAAACTGGGACACATTAACGGGCTCTAATAATTATGACATTAATTTTCTCACAACCATTATTGACCTGGGACTGTATCAACTAGTCAAGGAACCTACCCGGGGTAGTAACATCCTGGAATTTGTTATAACAAGTTTAGACATCCCCGTGAATAACTTACAAATATCTGAACCTCTTGGCAATAGTGACCACATGTCAATATTCCTTACTATTCCATTATCTCAATGCCCAGTATTAAACAAACAATTAAACACTATGAACTAGCTAGTTCCAAAAAATAAATGATCACCTAAGCAATATTGATTGGATACACACCTTATCATCTCTTAACACTAATGAATCATGGGATTTTTTAAAAGCACAAATATAGATACTTGAACATCAGTACGTTCCTGATAAGCATACGTATAATAGTAAAGGTAAAATTCTACCATGGTTTAAAGTATTAAAAAAACAAATTTCACATAAAGGTAAGTTATTTTCACTACTAAAAAATTCCCCCATGATTACAAATAATGAACTATTAACTCAATATAGGGAATCAGTCAAAATTCTTAAAAAATTAATATAGGAAGCCAAAAGAAACCTAGAATTTCGTATTGCACACACTAAAGACACACACAAATCACTTTATGCTTATCTAAACAGCAAAAAGGGAAATAATAAAACAATTGACCCCTTAAAAATAAACAACACAGTAATATCCTCTGATTTTATTACCGCCTCTACGTTAAATAACTATTTTTTATCAGTATTTACTCAGGACTCATCTCCACCCCCCTCTAACAATCTCCCATTAGGTAATATAGATTACAAGGTACTACAGAATGATATTTATAAATTACTATTAGCTTTAAAAAAAAACACAAGTCCTGGCCCCGACGATATTTGTTCTAAATTCCTCTTGGGAGCTAAAGACACAATTACCCTACCACTTACAATTATCTTTAATAAATCTCTCCAAGAATCCATGGTTCCCTTTGACTGGTTAATGGCAATAGTAACTCCCATTTTTAAACAGGGCTTACATTCAAAAGTTGATAACTACCATCCAATCAGTTTAACCTCAATTCCCTGTAAATTACTGGAAAAAGTAATCAAAATACTTTTAGAAAAAGAAATAGAATATTTAAACATTACTGACATAACTCAACATGGATTTAGAACTGGTTTATCTTGCACTACAAATTTGTTGTCCTTCTATAATTCCATAAGCTTGAACCGCGACTTAAACATTCCTACTGATGTCATCTTATTAGATTATAGTAAAGCCTTCGACAAAGTATCACATGCTATTTTGATTAACAAACTTACTCACTTAGGCTTTTCGGCAACACTAGTGTTATGGATAAAAAGCTGACTGACAAATCGATCTCAGAGGGTCTGGGTCAATGGCACTATGTCAGACCTGGGTAGAGTGACGAGTGGTGTTCCCCAGGGCTCCATCTTGGAACCCACCCTGTTCAATATTTTCATTAGCGATATGAAAATCTATTCAACTAACATTCTTATGAAGTTTGCAGATGATACTAAGCTAGGGGGTGCTGTTAACAATGTAGCCAATATACAGTCAATATAAACTGATCTTGCATCAATGGAACACTGGGCTTTTACGAATAAAATGGACTTTAATGTATCTAAATGCGCTGTTTTACATATGGGGAAAAATAACCCTAAACAGGTATATACACTGAACAACATTAATATTAAGGTTTCCTGTCTTGAAAAAGATCTCGGGATCCTAGTAAACAATAAACTTACACCATTTTCTCATTGTAACAAAATTGCTAATCAAACCAATGCTCTTCTTCGAAGGATTAACTGCACATTTGTTTCTAAAACTGAACAGTGCAGCATTACTTTCTACAGATCTCACGTTAGGCCCTACCTTGATTATGGCTCCCCTTTTTGGAGTCCTTACCTCATTAAGAATGTAGACAGAGTTGAGAGGATTCAGAGTAGAGCTACAAAAATTATTCCTCATTTAGCACATCTGGATTATGAGTCCAGACTACAAAAGATAGGTTTGCATTCCCTTAAATTGAGAAGAACAAGAGGCGATATACTACAACTTTTTAAGATTATTAAATCACCCATTTTGATGAGACAATGTGGCATATCATTCTCTTCCAGAAAAATCAGACCAAGGCTAAATAACAAACAATTGGATATTGTTAAATGTAACACTAATAAAAGACGAATTTTTTTCTCTATAAGAACTCCCTGACTATGGAATACTCTCCCACAAGACATTATTGATGCAACTACCGTTACAATTTTAAAATGAAACTTGATAATTGGCTAACCAGATAATATCACAATAATGATCCACACATGTGGAGGACAATCTTGATGGGCCTCGGCTTTCTTTTGTCCTTTCAACCAAGTAACCAAGCAACCAAGTAAGGAGGGGGTATCTGTATTCGGGCCATAAAGGGATCTAAGAAGTATGTCAGACTTCTCCATTGTCCCCACTGCAAATACATATCTGCCCAGGGGGTCCACAATGCACTGACTACATTTAAAACCCAGATTTCTAGACACCAGGATAGCTACCCCTTTACTCTGGGAACTGGACCCAGCAGCAAAAACTTGTCCCACATACAGCCTTCTTAGCAGGTTAGCCTCAGACTTTAGGAGGTGGGTTTCCTGCAAAAAATAAATTTGTGCCCAGATTATTTGCAAATGTTTCAATATTTTATATATTTTCTGCTTATTGCATACACCTTGACATTGCAATATATAATATTCACCTTGCTAGCCATATCTTCTTGGCTCTACTGTAAGTTCTGTAATGCCTATTAAAGTCTCTTGCTAAGCCCTTTGTAATGATACCATGGGTTCTGCATTCCCCCCCGCCCTGATATACACAGCCAACCATGTCTGATTCCCTTCCCTTTCTGATCCCCTCACTGACGAGTTGAGACACTTATATGAAATATGTGAAGATATTCCTCTCGATCTAAATACATATGTCAGTAATTACTGGTAGCAATAACGAGAGGTCTGCCCTTCCCCTCAATATGGTACGCGATGCTGCCAGTTGGAGCATATAAAGCTCTCATCCTTCCCTCCTTAGACATAATGGTTTATGCCAGGAACTTTTTAGACACAACTTCCAACAACCTAGAACAGAGAAACTAGCATGAAACAGTTTGAAACCGGTCTCTCATTGTGAGAGATAAACCCAACAAACATCCCCCTGTCTACCTAATAAGCCAAAGGCTGTAAATGTGGTTAAATCAAGTTCTCTAAATTTCCTACATAATGCTGCTTTAACATATTTGTGGAGCTGGTGACTGCAGCTGAGTCTCAAGGTGACATACAGAGCATCACAATGTGAAGGAAAAGAAAAGTGAAAAAGAGCCCTTCCACTATCAATAAACAGCAAACTTAAATTTAGACTACTGTCCAGCATTAGTTCATGGTTGTGTTATGAAAGTTCTCTTCTTTGAGGAGGCTACAGCAGGACTGTACAGCCTTGGTTGTAGCCTCACGATTGCTCACACACTCGTGTTGAAGATCCATACTGAATGAGCGGTTGCATCTGCTCAGTTATGTGCTTTACCGAGGAGTCTCAGTTCTGATTACTCCGCTATTCCCCTGTACAAAAAGGAAGGCATACAGTACTGCTGAGCTGCTACTATCCCACAGACCACATGGTAAGGCAAGGGAGACAGTGTTAGAGCCAGATCTAGTGATTCTTACTGGCCCGGTCACTTGTTTCTATACATTAATGCTCCTCCAAGTAAACTATGAGCTGTAAGACTCCCATTAAAATATGGCTAGAGCTTTTGTGAGGATATGCACCAGTCTGAATCAAGCTGCCTGAAATCTGCAAATCCCATCCTACCTTAATGCCCATAAAGGAAGGTAGTTCACCAACTCAAAAGATCTTCAAACCATGAGACCCTTTTCTCTTTTTAAACAGATCTAGTAACAGCCCTTGCAGCTCCTTTACCACTTGCTCGTTGTTCTCAAACGAGTGTCATTTCTCTTGCACCCAGACTTGAAGCTGTGCAGGGTACAGCAGGGTACAGCATCCAAAATTGGATTCCAGCTGGGATAAGTCGAGAGATCGTAGGATGAAACTACCCCTCTTCTGCCTGACAGATGCTGGTAAATCTTGTGAAAATCAGATTTTATTCCCTTCCCACATCAAGGTCTGTATGCCCCTTAGTTTCAACATAATGTACTGCTTGTCTAAATAGTTTAGTAGTTTCAGCAAGAATTTGCACTTAACTCCTTTGATATATTTAAAGCACAAGCATATACCTTCTTCATCAAGAAACATAACTGTAATTGTACATAGCAAGAAGCTGAACTGTTGGTGTATCTTACACCTGTACTGATATGTTTTGTTATGTACTGACCATGCTATTTTTATTTTGTTGTTGTGTATTTACCTCTCACTTGAACACCTTGAAAAAGGGCTCTCAATCTCCAAGGTCTTCCAAATACAAAAACCAAAAACAAAAACTAAAAAACAACAAATAATACCACCACCCTCAATTTGCAAGTAATCCCTCTCCTGATGTATCATAGCATTCTGTTAGCCCTCCCATGTACTCTACTGTATAGAGTAGCCAGTTTTAGGCCACTTTTCATTGTCACCTCCAGGTCTTTACATCCTATGTGCTCTCTACCTCTGTCCCAACAGTACAGTGTACTGTTCCCTGATTTTTCCCTTCTGTGTTCCTTGTTGTTGAAGACCACTTTCAGCACAGCTTTTGGACATATCATAAAAGAAAAAAAAATGAAGGGAATTGAGAATTGTAAAAGATTATGTAAAAGGTGAGAGGGTGCTCAATAACCAACCCCTAATTATAGTGAAAAAGAACAAATTATTGTGTGACCTGTTGGTCAATTCTGATTTCAAAATTGGAATGAAGAGAGATACAGAGTTTGGCTTTGGACCAGTACCTGTAGGGAATTTCCCGTCTGGACATTGTGCTCGCTGTTCAGACATGCAAATTAAGGGACATCTATAATTTGTAGAAGGATCTAAAGATCAGAATTAAACAACAGATTACATAGATCAAGGCTATAATATACAAGCCATTCAGCAAAAATAGCACCATGAATTCAATTTGATCCTGGAAGCTAAACAGTGGAGTAAAGTTTGGAAAGCTACATGGAAAACCTCATCCTCGTCTATGTGCCAGGAATTCACATGGAAGATTAAAATCTGTTTTTTTATTACCCCAAATTGTCAAAGGCATATGGGTCAACTGACACACACAGAATGCTGGTGGAAATATGGGGAGAGGGAAGCAGACTATGCCCACATTCTTGCGTCATGTCCTTCTATAACACAATATTGGAATCAAATAATGTACCACCTAGAAACATTGTTTAGCATCACAGCAGATCTTGTCCCTGAGAATTTGATCATAGGCCTAGCTCCACTGGAAATTGTGGGTAAGTAGGGGCTGTACTTATGGGCAATTTTATTGGTTGCAGCTCATAAAACAATTACTAAAAAAATGGCTCCAGGTATCCCCTCCCCAATTAACAGACTGGGTTGAAATAGTTCAACAGATGCAGACTATGGAAAGAATCACCTTTAGAATCCAATACAAAAAAGATCAATTCAAAAACAGATGAACTAGATGGGAGATTTACTGTGACACAGCTTCAATAGAATTAGCTCAGACCTTCTCCAACGTTAGACTTGGGGCAACCCTTAATGAATAAAGTAAACAATTTTATGCTGGACCCTTTGGTATATTGACTTAATTTCATAAACCCATTTATTTATTTAGTTATTTATATATAATTTATTTTACGTGTATCACACAAATGAAATATGTTGAGATATAGTACCTGTGAACTAAGAGTTTTTGTAATATCTCCATGCATTTTTGTCCTCTTTGAGTCTCCTTATTTTTTTCTTTTGTTTGGTATTACTCTTATTTTATAAAAGGTTAATTGATTATCAATGTAGTAGAGATATAAGATCACAGTGGAATGTTAATGGTTAAAACGCATTGTATTTTCACTAAAAATTGCTAATTGTTCTGTCTTAAATATGGAATTTATCAATAAAGAAGAATAAAAAAGAATTAAACAACAGTTTACAAGTTCACAAGTGATATACTTAGGTGCCCATGTGATAAAATTGAAACATAGAACTTGATGACAGATAAGGACGGCCTGGCCCACCTAGTCTGACCATTTCCCCTATCTACTATATAAGCTCCAGATCCTATTTGATCTGTAGCCTACCTCCTCCTTCCTACTGCTAGTTTTGCCTTCTGCCTGTCCCATGCATTCTTGAATTTGACAACTGTTTTTACCCCCATAACCTCCTCCAGGAGGCTGTTCCATGCATCCACCACCCTTTCTGTCAAAAAATACTTCCTCACATTGCCCTTGAGTCTTCCCCTTCAGCTTCATATTGTAACCCCCTTGTTCTTGCACATCTCCTTTTCTGAAAGATACTGCCCTCTTGAACTGTGTTGAGCCCCTTGAGATATTTTAATGCATCTATCATATCCCCATCTCCCTCCTATCCTGCAGAGTATACATATTGAGTTCTCTCAATCTATCCTCATATGGTTTCTGGTGTAGCCCTTTTACCATTTCCATTGCCTTTTTTCTGGACTGCCTCAACCCTGTTGATGTCCTTTTGGAGATGAGGTCTCCAGAACTGCATGCAGTACTCTAGATGAGGCCCCACCAACTGCCTGTACAGCGGCATCACCACCTCTGGTTTTCTACTGGTGATACTTCTCCCTATGTACCTCAGCATTCCACTGTCTTTCCTCACCACCTTCTCACATTGTTTGGCTACTTTTAGATCATCTGTTATGACTACCCCAAGTCCTTTTCCATTTTGATTGTTGTTAATACCCCCCCTGATTCCTCCCCTGGGTTTTTGTTCCCCAAGTGAATGATTTTGCATGTCTTGGCATTGAATCTGAACTGCCACACTCTTGACCACTCCTCCAACTTGCTTAAGTCTCTCCTCATTTGCTCCATACTCCCCTGGAATGTCAACCTTATTGCAGATCTTGGTATCATTTGCAAAGAGGCATACTTTTCCTTCAAGTCCATCCACAAAGTCACTTATAAAGTCATTAAAGAGGACTGGCCTCAGCACTGAATCCTGTGGCACTTCACTGGTTACCCCCTTTTTCTTCAGATTGAACTCTGGTTACCACCACCCATGAGTCCTGTTGCTAAGACAATTTCTGATCCCATTTACCACCATGGGACCTACTCCCAGATTACCCAACTTATTTACTAACCTCTTGTGCAGGATTGTGTTGAATGCCTTGCTAAAATCTAGATAGGCCATGTCCACTGCCCCTCCGTGATCTACTACCCTTGTCACCCAGTCAAAAATATTTATCAGATTCATTTGACAGGACCTTCCTGTTGTGAATCCATCTTGCCTCGGGTCATGTGCCCCAAAGGCTTCTAGATATTCTACAATCCTTTCCTTTAACAGCAATTTCATCATCTTTCCCTCTACTGAGGTCAAACTGACTGGTCTATAGTTATTTACATTTACCTTGCTCCTACTCTTGTGAAGGGGTATCATGTTTGCCCTCCTCCAGTCCTCTGGTACTACTCCCTCCTCCAACGATTTTTTGAATAGGGCTGACAGTGACAGTATCACCTGTCTGAGCTCTTGTAGTATTCTTAGATGTATCCCTTCCAGCTCATAAGAGTAACATATAAAAGAAAAATATAGAATTGAAGTTTAGGATTTCTGAATACAAATTGAACATAAGAAGAGAAGAAAAGATGTCCAGTTTAGCTAGACATTTTGAACAAACTAACCACCACATATCAAGCACTGAGGTTATCTTGGTATTGGGAGGGCTTATACTTCTAAAGGGGTGGGCATTAGAAGTAGAAATTGCTAATGATGGAGATTTTTCTGGGTGGAGAGATTGAGGACACTGCAGGAGAGTATAAGACTTAATGAGTATGTCCAGCACATTGGACACTGCTCTTGCTAAAGTTTTATGGCAGAGGGCCTATTACTCCATGCAGACTCCCAACAGATAAATTTTTTTTTGTAGAGAGGGCTTTTTTTCTGAGTGGTGAAGATGGTTTAAACAGAACTCAGCACATCCTGAAACCAGCATGGTAGTGTAGAGCAAGGCAAAGTGGCTAGTCCCAATACTACTAATAATTCCAAAGACCTGCACATAGGAAAACAAATTCAGAACACTAATCTGTGCTATGTAGCCAATAAATAAATATTATGCTCAACTGCAGAAGGACTACCTAGGACTCCATACCCCTGGAGATGAGATGGCACTGGGAAGGTTGGGTTGCCTCTTACCCAGGAGGCATACCATAGATGGCATTTTAATTTCCCTATACATTTTTATGTGAAATAGTAGCCTTTTTTGTTTGATAGTACTGATTTATTTAACATGGTATGGCTTTTATTGTGAGGACTGTTTTTTTGGCATTGGGGTAAGTTGCTCTACTATGAGTACATCTTATTTAGAGATGCATACCTCTATTCCTCTATCTGACCTCCCAGAAAGCATTTATTTATTTATTTGTACATCGGTCAATCTTTGAGCTTAGGGTTCATTTGCAAAGGTTCCATGTCAAATATTGTAACAAACAAATGTGGATACAGACAGCAAAGATGAGAATTTATCAATACAGTAAATTGAATACATGTAGCTCAGGTGAGCATTGTCAAAGCAACAATAACCAAATATACTATTGAAGTTATGTTTCAATAAATAAATCAGTTAATTACTATAGATATAATTACTCTCAAGATTAGTTCAGTATGAAGAGGGGGATGGTGGGAGTGGGAGACAAGGTTGCAGGAAGGCATTGGTGGGCTGGGGTGAGAGAAGGAGGGTAGACTGGATGGCCAAGCTCAAGTTAATGTTAGAATTGGCATATGCATGAGGGGTCTCAAGTGAGTTCCTTCATGAGGGGAATCTTGAATGGAGACATATTTTGCAGCTCAGAGATGGAGGTAGGGAGGTTGTTTAGCCAGTGTGCTGCATAGTAAGCAAATGATATTTGACCTTGGTTTGTTCTACGTTTGAAGACTACCAGTGCATGTCTTGCTATGCTCCTGGTACTATACTGGTTGTAGACAGGGTGGAATAGTGAGGTCACACCAGATGAAGCAAGTCCAGCAAATACTTTTTCTTGGCCAGTACAATACATTGGTACTTTAGGCATTCCCACAGGGGAAGCCAGCCAGTAAGGAAATATATATGGTATGTGTGAGTCTGTCTGAGCCCATGACAAATTGGCTGGCATTATTGAGCAGTACACTCACCCTATCCAAGGCATTGTCAGAGACTGCCCAGTATACAGTGAGATTACAATAGATGAGTGGGAGGTTAGAACTTGCTACCACTAGGTGCCTGGCCTCATGGGTGAGATTCAGGTGCTTCCTGAAGAGGGCCCCTATTTTCTGTTAGCCAAGCTGACAATTTTGTCCACATGCTCTGTGAAGGTGAGAGACTCATCTAGTGTTAGCCCGAAGTATCTAAAGGTAAATGCCTGTTCTAGTATGAATCCCAGTCCATTCAGGATGGTCAAGAGGGGAGTATTTCTCCTTAGATGGGTACCATCGAAGAGCATGATTTCATTTTTTTATAATTAAGGACAAGCTTATTCTGCTTGAACCAGTGTTCAAGGGATTTGAAGCTGCTTAGCTCTCTGGAGATGACCTCATGCTGAGGGCTGCTCTTGAAGATGACCGCATCATCAGCATAGAGGAGCATCTGTGTTTGAGGACAAGCAACTGGCAGGCCATTAATAAGTACACTAAAAAGAAGCAGTCCTAATATTGATCCCTGTAGAACTCCTACTGAGACCCATTTTGCTTCAGAAAGCACACCATCAATCTTCACCTTCTCTGTGCACCCCAAAAAGTAGCAATGAAACCATGACACTGTCTCTGGAGAGGGACTAAGCCACTGAAGTTTTAATAGCAACAGAGGGTGATCTACAAGATGGATCACCTTGGTAAGATCCACATATGTGGTACTTACCAGATGTCCTTTGTCCAGGGCTTCATGTACAGTAGCTGGGTTGTGCTTTAGCGAGGGAAGTTAGTATGGAGATGGGTCTGTAACTGGCTACATTAGTACTATCACCACTCTTATACACTGAGTTAACTATAGCAGTCTTGCAGGTCTGTGGGAATTGGTTGAACTGCAGACAGATGTTAACAATCTTTTTCAGAGGCAATGCCACCTCTTCAAGGACCTGGGTCAATGATATCATATCAATCTTATCACTACCCACTCTTATTTTGCCAATAACTCTCCTTAAATATTTTACTGTTCCCTTAGAGGAGATCTGCCTGAAGTAACATTTTGGAAGGTTATTGCTTTGTTTTTCTGTGCTTTCAGCACAGTTACTCAAGGTTCCCAGACCTGTGGGTAGTACTGAGGTTAGGTCAGTGAATGCAGAATTGAAGACCTTTGCTATGTCAGCTGGGGTTGATAGTACTTGGGTATTGTTGATGAGCATGGTTGGGGGCTGCTGGTGGCCTCTTCCCATTAGATCCTTTATGCACTGCCAGAATTTCTTACTATCACCCCAGCCCTGCCTTTGCTGGGTATTATGAAAATCTGCTTTGGCCTCCTAATTAGTCTTTTTTTTGCAGAATACCAAAGGCCCAAACCAAGGAAAAGATAGCCACTTCAGTTAAGAAGGGGGATAAAACCTTTTATAGGTACATTAGGGAGCATAGAAAGACTAAGGCAGGGATACTGAGGATGAATAAAGAGGAGGGTGGTTGGGCAGACAGGGCCAGTGAAAAAGCAGCCATACTAAATGAATACTTCTGCTCAATATTCACAAAGGAAGAGGAGGGGAAGGTACCTAATCCAGTCAATAGAAGCACTCTGGAAAGGGGGGTTGATATCAATCCTTTCACAGAAGAAAGGGTTCTGAAAGAACTCCCAAAACTGAAGGTGGATAATGCAGTGGGGCCTGATGGGATTCACCCCAGAATTCTAAAAGAACTAAGGGGAGAACTAGGAACACCACTGACTACCCTTTTTAATAAATCATGGGAGGATGGTGTGGTACCTGAGGACTGGAGGAGGGTGGATGTGATTTCCCTTCACAAAAGTGGGAGCAAGACAGAGGCAGAAAACTACAGACCTGTCAGTTTGACTTCAGTGGTAGGGAAAATGATGGAATCATTTCTGAAGGAAAGAATTGTTGAGTACCTAGAGGCTAGTGGGGCACAGGACCCAATGCAGCATGGATTAGCAACAGGAAGGTCATGTCAGATGAATCTAATCAATTTCTTTGAGTGGGTGACCAAAGTAGTAGACCAGGGAGGGGCTGTGGACATGGCCTACCTAGACTTTTAGCAAGGCATTTGACACGGTCCCACACAAAAGATTAATATACAAATTAGCCAGCCTGGGAGTGGGTCCCAGGGTGGTAGCCTGGGTAAAACATTGGCTGGAAAACAGGACACAGAGGGTAATAGTAAATGGAGTCCACAGTGAAGAAAGAGGGGTTACTAGTGGGGTACTGCAGGGTTCAGTACTGTGGACGGTCGTTTTTAAAGCCTTTATAAGTGACATTGCAGAGGGACTGGAAGGAAAAGTATGTCTCTTTGCAGACAACACAAAGATCTGCAACAGGGTTGATACACAAGGTGGGGTGGAAAGGATGAGAAGGGATTTGGCAAGGTTGGAGGAATGGTCAAATGTATGGCAGCTTAGATTCAATGCAAAGAAGTGCAAAGTAATGCACCTGGGAAACAAAAACCAAGGGGAAGAGTACACAATGTGGGGTGAGATACTGACAACAACAAAAATGGAACAGGACCTGGGGGTAGTTATATCAGATGATGTAAAGGTGGGCAAGCAATGTGAGAAGGCAGTAAGGAGGGCTGGTGGGATACTGGGATGCATAGGGAGACACGTCACCAGTAGAAAACAGGAAGTTGTTATCCCTCTGTACAGACAGTTGGTAAGACCACATCTGGAGTACTGCATGCAGTTGTGGAGACCCCATCTCCGTAAAAACATAGACAGGGTGGAGGCTGTCCAGAGGAGGGCAACCAAAATGGTGCAGGGTCAGCACCAGAACACATATGAAGAAAGAGCAAAGGAGCTTAATATGCATAGCCTCAAGGAAAGGAGGAAGAGGGGGGACATGATAAAAACTTTCAAATACCTCAAGGGAATCAACAAAGTCCAAGAGGGTAGCATCTTTCAGAAAAAGAGATGTGCAAGAACAAGGGGGCACAATTTGATGATAGAGGGGGCACAGCTCAGAGGCAATGTGAGGAAGTATTTCTTCACAGAGAGGGTTGTAGATGCATGGAACAGCCTTCCAGAGGAGGTTGTGGAGTCAAAAACAGTGAGGGAATTCAAGAATGCATGGGACAGACATAAGGCAATTCTAGTAGGGGGTAAGAGAAAGTAGGCTGTTGGTTAACTAGGATCTGCAGCTTATCTGTTAGGTAGGGAAATGGGCAGACAAGGTGGGCCAATCGGTTCATATCTGCCATCAAATTCTATGTTTCTATGTAATTGTTTTGGGCTTCACAATACCTTTGTAGGTATCTTGGGGACCCAGTGGGTTTGGCTAGGCTCCACAGATTATCCCTATCCCACATCAGGGCACGTGGGGGGTGGGTGATCCAGCTAGTGGATGTGCCTTTTTATGCCTTTTGAGATTAAATAGGGTAGTTATGCCAAGACTCAATAAGAAGTTTGAAGTGGTCCCTTTCTTAAAGTGAGTGGTTGTAAAAGTGACAGAAACAGATGTACAAACTGCATTTTATGTAGGCTTTCAATTTTGGGAAGTTATATAAAAATATATCTTTTAATATGTATTTCAACAGGTAAAGGGGTCTGCATTGAATAAACTGTTATCCCTGTGACTGTATTTTATTCTGACCACCAGAATAAAAGGAAATGTGAGTTTGATTACAGTATAAGCTACTTTGACATGAAGACACTGACTTGTTCCTGTGAATACAACAATGAGCACATACTGAGCACATGAGTGATGAAACTGGCATCATGGATTTATTGTCCCTCAGAGAATGATTTTGTTTCCCATTATATTAACCCTTGCAGGGCTGTGGACAGATATATCAGTCCAGAATTCCTATACGTTCTAATTCTGTTGGCAGCCTAAGAGTTAATTCCTTCATTTGTTTATGGTTACCCTTTTTTAAACTAATATGGCCTTTGTCTTATTTATCTGTTTTCTAGCTTCCCCCTTTCCCATCCCTTTTCTTTCCATTTCCCCCTTTTCATTTGTCACATGTCCTTGCCATTCTTAACTTTCTTGTCCCTTTTGTCTTTCCCTCCTGCCATCTTTTCACTGTTTGGGGATTTTGAATTATCACAGCATTACTTCTGTGGACTAAAGAATTCACCGAGGTGACTACACAAGCAAATACATGACATGCAAGGTGAGGCTATCGCATTGAGGGACTGATCCGCTTTTTTTGGCGGGATTCCCTTATGAGGTCGGAATACACTGATATACTGTACAGGCTGAGATTATTATGTCACTTGTGATTTAAATTTTGTTTGTAAAATATTGTAATATTAAGGATGGGATATAGTTCATACATTATCCGACTTCTTTTATATTGCTTCTAAATACCACCAATATCGATTGCTGTGGTAGCTTGTCTGTGGCTAGGTCTATAGGTCATATGACCAGCTCCCAGTGATGTATACATCTTACTTTCCAATAAGGGTTGGGCATAACCACAAACATTGGGAAGAGATGCAGCTATAACTTAGCAACTCCACAAAAATCTTATTTTTTTTTTACTTTCATTAGAGAGTGCATTATAAAATCCATATTTAGCCTTTTATTGGAATGAAATGTGAACTCTGTAAATGCATTTTTATATCCATAACACTATATCAAACAAAGGATTGTGGGGTACTATACACATGTGACGTGCTCAAATGAGTGCAGGAAGTTGCTAATATTAAATCTGATGAAGGCAAGAATAGGGTTCTAAACATCTACATGAAGTAGCGATTGTGGATTACTCAAAAGCCAGTGCTGAGACAGCTGATGATGACAATGTTTAGCAGGCTGATGATTCTAAACTGTGTGTAGTCCAACGGATGTAGCCCCACTGATCACTTTGCGTTTCTGTCCATTAGCCAGCTAACAGACTCAGCCAATAGTCAAAGGTACCCATGCAAATGAGCCCATTGGGAATACATGGTGCTAAGGGCCCATTTGCATGCCCATTATGGGCTTATTTACTGTACATGGGTAGCAAGACAGGTTAGTGAAGCGCCACCCCCCAATTACCCAGTCCTAGACATGTATACAGATTCCTAGTGCCAGTGGAACCCACCAACCAATCACCAGCCCATTCATTAAAAGAAAGGAATACCTGGTGCTAGTGGTAACCCCCCCTCCCTCCAATCCAGTGACCAGCATCATGCAGAGTTTCCATGGTGCTAGTGGTTGCCTCCCTCTCTCTGACCCCAGTCACGACATCATGTGTAGTTTCCCTGCTGCTAATGGTAACCCCCTTCCTCTGATCACAGCCCAGGCATCATGTATAGTTCACCTGGTACTAGTGGTGCCCTCACTCACTCTGATCGCAGCCCTAGCATCATGCATAGTTTCTCTGGTGCTAGTGGTGACCCCCCTCCTTCTGATCTCAGCCCCAAAAATCATGTATAGTTTCCTTGGTGGTAGTAGTGCCTTCCCCCCGATCGCTAGCCCTGATGTAACAACAATAACCCCTCTCTGCTGTCCAGTGGTCCCTCCCCTGCAGCACTGGGCACCCCCAACTCACTGTGTCCACAGCAGTGCATTATGGGTGCATATGGCAACTGGCACAGGTGGCTGGCCAAGGAGGAGTGAGGATGGCAGTGCCAGTTGCCTTATGCACCTGCTGCACCGCTGCTGTGGATACTGTGAGCAGGGGTGAAAAGTGCCATGGGGGGCCACAAACAACAGGGAGAGGTTGTTGTTATCTCAGGGATGATGATTGGGGATTAGGTCACCACTACCATCAAGTAAAGCAGACGTGATGCCGGGACTGGGATCAGAGGGAGAGGGGTTACCACTAGCACACAGGGAAACTGTACATGATGCTGGAGCTGGGATCGGAGGGAGGGAGGGTATGACTAGAAGCAGTGAAACTATACATGATGCCTGGGATGGGATCGGAGGATGGTGGGCTTTCACTAGAACCAGGGATCCATGTATTGTATGGACTGGGCTGGCAATTGGTGAGGGGGGTACCACTAGCACCAGGGATCAGTTTATTGTATGTAACAGGCCAGCGATTGGAGGAGTGCCAGGGGCCACATGGGGCAGGTGTGCGCCCCCATCAGCCAATCAGCTAGGTGGCTACATTACCTACAGCAGCCAGTAGGGTTGCCCGGAGTCAGTTGGGGTTTTGTTTGGCAGTATTTGTTCTTTGCAAAAGGACCATGCTAAACCCTTTCACACAGTGCAAAACCACTGACTATGGTAATGCACACATATTCTTGGCCACACTCCTCCCCTTGCATGCATGCATACATATTGTTTTGCACAGGTGCTAACCCTCTTGAGATTTAGACACATTTTAATTTATAGTTCATATTTTTACAATTTTTTTTTATCTGCAGTCTATACTTTGTCCTTCCACATCTTCCCCTTCTGCTGTCACCCCCATTCTTGTCACCCCACCTCCAGAAGGTAAACCACCTACTTCTTATCTCATTGTGGGAGTGGGTGCCATGGATGGTGGTTGTGTGGAAGGGTTGCCGGGTTGTAGCATCATCCTGCCAAAAGGTAGTCTTTTCCACCCATTAACATCCTTAAGTCAGAGCTGGCAGTGTGCGATGGCATGCACATAGACCGTGAAGATGGTGCCTGCTCTCAATGCCCACCTCCAGCATTCAATTCTGGTGACTGCTACTCTGCCAGCTAGCCTCCACTAGGTGGCAGTCAAGCAGTGGTATACACTGTCAGCCCACCAAGAAGGAGGAGAGCCATCAATGTATGCTGAATCCTCCTTCGCTCTGCCAGCACCCAAGTGACCCTGGTTGCTTCCCAAACTTGGGTTGCCATTATGATGGGAATTGAGGCATCCAGTGCCTCAGTCCTCCATGCCACTGGCCTGGCTACAAGTTTATGGTAACTCAGATTTCCTTAGACAATATTGTCTGTGGCCATGAGTGGGGCTGAACCTGCAACCCATTGTTTTACAGTTTTGTGCTTTATCTCTATGTGCCATTCAGCTGGAACTATTTTTTGCAGTTCTTTATCCTTTTTCTTAATTACTGAGTGGAGTGAACTAAAAACAAGATTACTGCCACTTCTACTTTATTTGTTTTGGCTGTTTGTCAGCACATGACATCATAATGTTCTGTTTCTTACATCATTATTATCTCCATAGCAACAGATTTGGGATGTCATAAACAGAATTGTGACTGCATAAGTAAACAAGTGGACAGAGCAAATATGGCAAATATCCTGTTTCCATGCAAATGGCATTAGTAAAAAAGGAAAAAATGGCATCAAATACAGAAAAAAAGTGTGAAATAAAAAGTCGACTGTGTCTAAATATTATTTTTTTTTGAGAATTGTCTCAGTATCATCAGAGGATCTTTAAAGCGCTATTACATTGCAAGCATACATGCAGCATTGACTAATGCTTGCTTTAATTTTGTATTAATTATTATGTCTTTTTCTTTAGTGATGTACAGCTTGCTCACACTTTGTGAAGCACGCTTAGTAAATACAAAACTACTACTGGTACTAATAACCTATTACATTTGCTGTGAAGTTCATTTTCTCAATGTATTTATATATGAACACCCAGTACACCATACCAATGACCCTAGCAAAACATATCTATTTTCTCACCTGTTTTTCTGTGTTGTATGCTTAGCAGTCTTCATATACTGTATTATCACTCATCATTCAATCTGTATTAAAACCAACTTGGTCTGGATGGATATGTTTATTTACAGTACCTTCCTATTATATCTACCATGTATTGTGTATAGGATGGCAAGCCATGTATATGAAATACGTAATGGATTGCAGTGGAATAACACATTTATCTCCACTAGTGAGTGGTAAGGCCTAAAACTAGAGTTGTGCAAAATTGCAGAATTTCATTCCGCCAAATATTTTGCTAAATTTTGCCAGTGAAATATGAAATTTCACCATAGAAATGTGTAATTTCACCACTCACAGGTGAAATTCTGTTGCCTGCAAACGAAATTCTGCTTTTCCTCTGTGAAATTTCAACATTTTGCACCAGCAAAATATCTTGCAGACTGTGGGGAATTTCGTGAAATATTTCAGGCTGTGAAATCCTTGATTTCGTTGGAATTTCGCTGGTGAAATAACATTTTGCTGCATCTCTACCTATAACTCACGAGTGGTGTAGTCAAAAGTTAGTTATGGGTCTTACCACTCATTTGTGTAGATAAATGTGTTATTCTACTGCAATCCATTATGTATTTCATATATACCATGTCATTTGTAATTTTTTTAACTGGTGTTTTACCTTGTTTTAGCTTAAAACTGCCTTTCTTTCCATTCTAAGTTCTTTATCTGGCCCATTGTTTTCTGTATTCTATTTCCAGATTCTAAGTGGAAATAACATGTTCTGTGTTAAATAAATTGTATTCTAAGTGATATAAATGGTGTTCTAAATGGAAATACATATTATTCCCCAAATAACATGATTTATTTACTCAATTTATTCACCACTAATGTGGTATTTGTGCAGTTATTGTATTAGTAAGTATGTTCAAAAAACTCTTTTATAGAACTGTTTTACACACCCATCTACTCTAGAGATTCATCATTCCTTAATTTTTAAAACGGTCTTTTATTGCTCCTAGTTTAGGCTTACATTTATAGGTATTTTAATGCTGATAAAAGATAAAGAAGCTATAGTTACTCTAAGAAACAAGCACCAACCCATGTAGCCATTTGACTACCAAATCAAAAGAAATATCTGCCTGGGAAATCTTTTTTTTTTAATTTAAACAGTACTAAAGCAGTGCACGGAAGGATCCTTACTAAAGGATACGGATCTGTTACCCTGCACTTTTTCCCCCAGCAATAATAAAGACAAACTTTAATGTGTGTGTTCAGCACTGTTTAATAAACATATTCTTGAATGGTCCATTCAATTGTGGAAAATTGGGTCCTTTCAAATGTGAACTGTGTTGGCAACTCACCACTTTAAGCAGCTGTGACTACCCTCTTCTAAATCATGCTTACTCCCATGCCAGAAATGCCTAAGACCCCCCTTTCTTCTGCCTCTTCCTCTACATCCCCTATTCTTTGCTCTTCCTTCACCCTGTCAAATCAATAAGGCCAGAATTTAGGCTGCACTTGCTTTTTTCTCCATTTTATTTGCTCTGATCTGCTGAAACAATTATTGCTTATGCTACTGCCGCTTTACTCAGAATTGTCACTTACATTTACAGTTACCTGTGTATTTCTTAGGTCTAAATTGTTGTATATAATGCTGTTTTATTTGTTCATGTTTATTGCCTCTCTCACTGATGTGGAACCTACATAAAAGAGCATCTGGCTCATAGGTCTTGTAATCCAAGTAATCAATCAATCAATCAATAAATGTTAAACTTCACTGCAGTATGCTTAAAATACAAATATAGCTGACCTTTAAAGTTTTGTTTCTGCATTATGGCCCTCATATTCCAAGGAGATGAGTGGCATGAAACAGAGATGTGTGACGCATCCCAGAAAATGCACAGAGACACGATATTCAAAAGTGGGAAATGTATTGTGCACAGTCGAATGTGCGATCGAGCATATATAATGTATGCCATGCAGAAAAAGGGGGCGGACACCTGCCTATGCTGTGCATGTGTATATTTAGCCGAAATGCATGGCACATTTGCGGCATAACCCAAATTTGGGCCGTGGAAAATGTGGCAGAAAAGGGGCAGCTCTAAATCAGCTGATACCAGGAGGTAGGCTGCTGAACTGCAAACAAAATGTCTGCACTTACTTTCCACATGGATGCAGTAATGACTGATGAGAGGAAACTGAGGGAAGCAAGATGGCTGAGGAAGGGCCTGTAGGCAGTATGCCCCACAGAGACAGTACCGGCCCCACATCACATTCAAACAGCTAAATGACACAGATATTGTGGGCCGGTACCAGCTCAACAAGGCTGTTCTGAGACAGCTCTGTGAGCTGCTCCATGATGAGCTCCAAGCACCCACACACAGAAGTCATGCAATAATAGTGGAGACCAAGGTCACAGCTGTGCTGTGCCGGCTAGCCATGGACACCTTCAAGATACCAGTGGGTAGTACCACTGGCATCACCAGTTGGCTATATCTCATCTCCTCACAAAGTTCCTAAATGCTTTGCTGCCCCATGCTAGTGAGTACATTTAGTTCCCTAGCACACCAGCAGCATGGACACCAACTATGCAGCACTTTTACAGGGTTGTATGACTACTGACCATGCTAGCGGCCATTGACTCATGTGACCATCAAGCACCACCTGGTGGTGACAAAGATGTCTATGTAAACAGGAAGGGGTACCATTCCATCAACTGCCAGGTGATGTGCAATGCCACATGGACATCTCAAATGTATGTTCCCAGTACCCTGGAAGTGCACATGATGCCTTCATCTGGCATCAGTCACCACAGACAGAATGGCATGCATGATGTGGTGGAAGTGACACTGGAAATACAACAACAGGGAAAGGGCCAGAAGGGAGAGGGCAGGAGTGTGCAACAGTGATACTGTGGGTGATGAAATGTGCAGACGAGGCTGACCATATGTAACATGTCTGTGTGGAGAGCCGAATGTCATGATAGTAGATGGTATGCTACCATATCACCTTCCTCTACACAGGAGACAGTGCATACTGTTTCAGCTGTGGATGCTTTCCCCAATACTGTGGACCATGTCTGAAGCAGAAGAGAGGTACAATGAGGCACACATGGCTACTAGAAACCTCATAGAGTGTATGATCAGCATGCTGAAGATGTGCTTTATATGCCTGGACAGGTCCAGGGATGCCCTACAGTATAGCCTGGTCAAGGCCTGTGGCATATTCCTGGCTTGTTGTATGTTACACATTATGTCCATAGACCATGGAATAGTTGTCTAGGTCCCAGAGGGCAACAGTGTGGAGGATGTAGAGCTTCCAGACAAGGGTGGGAATCAATGGCACAACAGGTGGGACCAAAGATGGGTGCTGATGAGATGGCAATACAGGGACATCATTGTGCATTAACATTTTGGACCCAGAAGTTGAGCATAGCCTGCAGGTGAGACATTGCTGTAAAGCAGACAGGCACTGTGTATGTCAGTGTACTTTGGGTCCCAAGTTGATGTTCAGTATGTACCAGTCACTCAGGCTTGTTGTGCACACAGGTGTGTGGATGTGGCATGCGCACATGTCCACAGGTGGGAAATAACATTGGCAAGGATGCACAGAGGTGCTGATAGCAGTTTGGCATTGGTCAGAGACAGACCACTGGGATATACCCACAGGTGCACTCATCATGTCTATGACAGTCCCAGGACACCTGGGGCAACATCCGTGTCTCAGATGCCATTCATACAAAGTGACAATGCCTCAGTGGTTGTGAGGTGAGGCAATGTGGGTCACAGAGTGTGGACATTGCACAACTGTGGGCAATACAGGGCAGACATAGCCCCATCTGTGGCCTGGAGGCATGATGGGTAGTCCATAATGGCCCAGGACCCTTCAGGATTTGTGCGTGTGGCCAAAATGGACAGAAACATGGCCTCTCCCCACTGATGTAGGAGACACCAATGGGGACCCCTGGGCCACCCCTGGGGTGAGGCATCTGCCCTGAGGGGTTAGACACATGTGTCCGTGAATGGCTATGTGTTGGGGTAAGTGTGGAGAAGTGAACACCGTAGCCAGGGTTAAGGGGGGATGAACAATGTTAGGGGACAGGGTTGTTAATGGATTCAGGCACCAGCCAGTGTAGACAAGGATGGTGGAAGACCACCCAGGAGACAGGAGAGATGGGTGGCCCAAGGCACTGTGACACTGCTGTGGGCAATCCTACACCAGAGGGACATACTGAGAGCTGTGTGGGCAATGGCCAGGACAGTGGGGCCATAAGAGTGTAACTGTCCTCTTCATACCAATTAGGGGTGCAACCACCTCCTCTTAGGCCTTGAACTGGACCGATTTCCCCCTGTATTATAGTTTTCCCCATTGTTCACTCCACTCTCCAACTCGTATCCTCATCCCTGCATTGTACATAGTTCCACCCCTTGCATCCTTCTCCACTGTATTCCCCACTCCAATACCTTCCCTGTTCTTGTTTTTAGCTAGTTTGTCTGTTTGATGTTATTGTTGTTCTGGTGGTTTTTATTGTTCACTGTTTTTGTTGTATCATGGTTGTTTTTTCATAAATATATATTTTTTCTATTTCAGATGGCAGTCTGCAGTGTGTTCTTTTCTAGGGATGTTTGACAGGTGGCTGCTCATGTGCCTCCTATGCACACTTCCACATGTTCAGGTCTTGATTTTGGCCTTCGCTTCCCCCCTCCACTCCCTGTCATCAGGGGGGGGCCCCCACTGTGTGTGTCTCTGTATTCACCTACACATGTTGCTTGGTGGGCCTGTGGCCCTTCCATCACACTGACATGCCAGCTGCAGTGTCTCTCATCCTCCCACATCACCACTGACCATTGATCATGGCCACTTTTGTGCTCCCCTATCCATGGCAGTGTGTGTACCATGGTTGATGTGCATAGGCATGCACATGCTTGGGCATAAATGTATGGTACACAGGGCTGTCCGCTAGCAGTCATTCCATCAGGCCCTGATGGCACCTGTGGTATGCCAGAGTCTGCCCTGTCCACTGGTCTGCCGCACTTATGTTCCAGCCATGTCCCCACATGCCCAATGCAGTGTATCATAGCCACTATTTGTGCACCTGTCCCTAGGTCCTTTTTGCAAAGTCCCCCATATTCAGACATGGCCATTTGTGCCACACATCTTCAGTTGCACAATCCTGCATCCTCTGGCTATTTTGTCGCATTTGCATGATCACATTTCTGGTGCATTTTCTGAATATCCCATTGTTTTGTTCTGGTGTAATTAGATGCACAGCACAATCACATACACAGCACACCCTGCCACTTTTGAATTTGGGGCCATATAACTTACTGGGATGAAACTAAATGTCCAAATTTTACCTCACTATATGCTCACAAATCTTGAATTACCTCATTTGACAGTGCACATTAATTCTGAAGAGTTACTTTCTCAACTTATAAGTACTTAGTTTTGGAGTTTGGCATTTCTGTATAGCAAGTAGTCAGCTTTTATTAGGGGGTGGGTGTAACTTGGCAGTTTCACCTCCGCGTAACTTCCACAGAATTCATGGAACTTTCTCAGAAGTTTCTGAACTTCTGCCTGTAGCGGAGCAGAAAACTTCAGTGAAAGTTAGTAAGTTATGGGCAGAATTTTGCCCATTAATAGGCCCTGGACTTGCTAGTGGTCCCTCCCCTCACCCATCCCTCATGAATAAAAATATTCCTGGTGGCTAGTGGTCCCGCTTTCACCCACTGGCCTCTGCCAAAATTGTACGTTCTCCCCCCGACCGGTACCATATTGTATTCTAATCCCTGGTGGTCTAGTGGTAATTGACAAGCAGTAAGTAACCCCTTGTCCCTTCCCCATCCCTGATCCCCAGTCCTACAATTTATTAGCTATCCCTGGAGATCCAGTGCCCCCAGCTCCACCCAGCAAATGCCCACCACCCCCACTCCCTCCCCGTCATTACACCCCAGGCGGGCAGACTGGCACAGCCCTCCTCTCTCCTCCTTGGCCAGCCCACCCACTGAGCTTAATGAATAAGTGCATTACTGTATAGGAATGCATTCATTCATTGACAGCTCAGTGGGTGGACTGGCCATAAAGCACATCACAGAGAGCCCATCCGCTGATCTGTCAATGAATGAGAGCATTCCTGTACAGGAACACACTCATTCATTAAGCTCAGTGAGTGGGCCAGCTGTGGAGGACAGAGAGGAGGGCTGTGCCAGTCCGTCTGCTCTGGGAGGTTTACGATGGGGTGGAGTGCGTGGTGGGCACCTTGCTGGGGTGGGGGGGCACTAGACTGACTCAGAATAGCTGATAAATTATGGAACTGTGGATCAGTACTGGGAGGAGAGAAGGGGTTTCTTACTTCTTGTCAATTACCACTAGACACACCAGGGATTAGAATACAATATGGAGGGTGGGGTTACTGTACAATTTTTGCAGCGGTCGGCAGATGGAGGGGAGGGACCACTAGCCACCAGGGATATTTTTTACATGTGGGGTGGGTGGGGGAGGATATAGCAGCCACCAGGGGCCTGGGTTAGATGATCGTGGCTGCGGGTGCAATTTCCGGAGAAGTTCAGAAATCAATTTCTGAACTTCCGTGGAAGCGAAAGTTAAACTTTCACTTGAATTCCACCCATGGAATTTAATTTTTGCACACCTATCTGTGCCAGCTCTTCATGGAGCAAATATAAGTAGTCTAACTCTTTTTATCTTTTCAATCCTGACTACTTTAGGCCCCTACATTTTACATTTACTGTAACTGAAGTTATTGATGAAAGTGCTACCCACTAGATATAGGGCAGTGGAGGGGCTTCTGTTCATAATGCCTGTGATCTGAGTTTGATAATGAGTCAGGGTCATTGTGGTGCAGATGGATGGAGGAGGATCAAGCATCCCAGTGGACCCTCTTTCCCCTCTTGAGAGGGAGATTAAAATCATCTACCCTGACACAGTAAAGAGCCTTCTCTAGCCCACATCTGTCATGTCCCTCTCCTGCCACTTTTTTTTTTTTTATGTTATTATTTCTCAGGAGCTCCGGCCCCCCCCGCACTCCGCCGTTCCTCTGGCGCCATCCCCGGACATGAGACCCCCTCCCTTCAGCACCCCGTGACTTACCCTTCGTGGCAGGGTGGTGGGGAGTGACTCAACCCACCCGGACGGGTCCATGCCAGGGAGGCGTCCTCCAGGAATGGCAACTGGAATGACGTAGTGCTGCCAGGCTCCATTTATTTCGGACTTTTTCTCCCGGCGGGCATGGCGTGCAATGGTGCCAGCGACTGAGTGTGTGCATGCTCCCGTGCACGCACCAGTCAGCGTCCACCCGTCCACCTCCTCCTGTCTCTGCAGCTGCGTACCCTTGATTCCCAGCCTCCGCTGAGGTCAGGCAGCACCGGCCGTGAATCCCCACCCGGAGATGAGAGCAGTCCTCCCGGATGCTCAATCCATCTCCTCCCCACGACCCCGACAACCCGTGCTCGCTCGAACACGGGTTGCCGGCGTGGCGCGAGGTGTAGCGACCAGCGCCACAACCCTCAGCGCCACTGGGTCGGCCTGTCCTGCCACTTTTAATGTCCTGGTTACCGCCGATGTGTGTGCATATCCTGTTATTGTAGCAAATGCTCTAAACACCCACTTTGTGGAAAGACTTATCCCATTCACCCCCCCCGTTGACTTAAATTCAGGATTTAGGACTTGAACATCTCGTGTAACAAATCAAATTTAGTTTTCTCCTGCATTACTTGTACTGAGGTGCTTTGTGCACTATATTGTATAAACTCCAGCTCACATTAGACATTTGACAACATCCCTCCTAATTTTTATGGCTGCAGGGTGGAGCTCTGCAGATGTTGTACTATCACAAAAAAATGGACCACATCAGAACGGTAATGAGCTTCCTTAAATTGGAGTTTTATAGCAATCTCTCTGCTCATCAGTCTGTTTATTGCATTATTTTTCTCTGTTAGTCAGTGTTTCCCACTGAGCCATGAGGTTCACAATAACAGTACATGTATTTCAATCCTAATTTGTTCATAACAGGACTTGTGTGCTAACATGGTTACTAGTGTCAGCTTGTTTTTATGGCTGAAAACAAGAAGCATACAAGTATACTGGAATTTCCCTTAGTGAAGCTCTGTAGCTCTCTGGGTCTCATTCAGCAGACTACAGTGTCAAATTACAGACAGTGCAAGTCAAAAATCCAATGCAGCAGGTAGCAGTGCAAGCCAAAGTGTTTTACTACAAAATAATCACATAACAGTACCTGGTTGTGCTGTACAAGTAGAATAGAGTGCAAAAAAGGACCTGGGTTAGATACCAGCTGGCCCTTTTTGCCAGGTACCATTGTGCTTTATGTGATTATTTTGTAATAAAACACTTTGGCTTGCACTGCTTCCTGGTGCCATGCTTTTTTGACTTGCATTTCCAGTTGTTTACACATGGAACAGGTTAAGTAGCTGAGCAGCTCCTGCTGATTTCTTTAAATTACAGACAGTCCAGCTACAGCTCTGCATGCCCTCCTGCTTTTATGGCCCTTTAAGAGAGGCTTTTAACTCAGAACTCAGCCCCTGTAATTCAAAACCAAGACTTTCAAGTACTGTGGAGGAATGCTGTGTATTTTTTTTTTATTGTATTGAAAAGAAATGCATCTGCAAACTGGAAAATCATTGCAGTATAAAAGAAATGTGTGCAAATTGGCACTGAAGGGTGTGTGTGTGTGTGTGTGTGTGTGTGTGTGTGTGTGTGTGTCTGCAGAACACTGTTAGAAGCTCCTGACAACTCTTTCTGCTGCAAAGGCTCACCCACTCTCTCCCCCCTTGCCAACAGAACTAAGTTTTAACCCTTGATTATCCTGATAGTTTACTTTCAGCCTTCATGTAACTTAATAGTATTCTTTTATTTTACCTGCCTGTTCTTTCCTGCATAGTACAATGTGGGAAGATACAGTGCAAGCTTCCCTACACTATAATAGATTTGGTGTGGGTGAAAGGTGAGAGACTGGCATCACTGGGAACTGAAATCCTCAGTTTAACCATAGAGATAGGTACAGAGTGGGTAAAGACACCATCCATGTGGTGAATGTAGTGATGTTGATTGGCGAGGTTCTGACAGCTCTCAAATCCCATTTATCCACTGATACAGATATAGTGCAGAGTTTCTCCACACTGTAATGAAATATAGTGGTTGTAAAAGGTGAGGGTCTGACTGCTATGGAGACCTCTGTTTATCCACAGATGCAGGTACAGTGTGGCATTTCTCCACATTATGATGAAATGTAGTGGTGGTGAAAGGTAGGGGACTGACTGCTTTTGGCACCCCCTGTTTATCCACAGGTACAGGTACAGTACAATACAGGCTTTCTCTACACTGATAAATGTAGCAGTGGCGAAAGGTAAGAGTCTATCAGCTCTGGAGCCCTCAGTTTATCCCAGGGACAGATACAGTGCTGGCTTGCCATACTGTAATAAATGTAACAGTGATGAAAGTTGAAGAACCGACAGTTCTGGAGCCTCCAGTTCATACAGGGACAGGTACAGTGCAGCCTTTCTCTACCCTGTAATGAATGTAGTAATACTGATAAGTGAATGACTGACAGCTCTGGAGACTTCTGTTTATCCACTGATATATGTAGAGTGTGAGATTTCTCCTTACTGTGACGTATTTAGTGTTGGTGAAAGGTGAGGGACTAACAGCTCTGGAGCCTGAAACCATGTGATTATCTGAACAGATAAACAGTAGGCAGATACAGTGCAGGCTTCCCTACAATATAATGGATTTGGTGTTGGTAAAATGTGAGGGACTGACATCACTGGAAACTGAAACCATCAGTTTATCCACAGAGATGGGTACAGTGTGGGTAGAGACAGTGCAGGCTTTTCCTAACTATGATGTGGGTTTTATTGATGGTGAGATGTGAGGGACTGACAGCTCTGGAGACTGCAGACTCCTGTTCATCCACAAGAACAGGTACAGGGCAGGTGTTCTCCATACTGTGATGAATTTAGTTTTGATGAAAGGTAAGGGTCAGACAGCACTAGAGAATGAAACCATCTGTTTATTCAATGACCAAGGCATTGTGCAGGCAGGTCCAGTATGTATTTATTGCTGGTGAAAGGCAAGGGGCTTATAGCTCTGGAGAATAAAGCCCTCTGCTTATCCACAGGAGCAGGTACAGTATAAGCAGGTAGAGTATGAACTTGTGTGTATGTTATGAATGATTATACAAGTGGCAGTGGTGGACTCCAACAAGAGTTTCAAAGCACATAAAACGGTGCTTCTGCTATTGGATCTGTGTTGTTTTAATAGCTTTTTTAAACATCCTTTCAGTATAAAAGTCTGTGCACATTTGGATATTATAGAGTCTACACACATACACACACACACAAACATATGTTTTTGTCAGCCAGGAGCTGTGGCACACAATCTTTCATCTGTGCTAGATGTTTTCTTTCCTTTTCACAACTACCAATAATATAATTTTGCAGCCATATATGCTCTGGTTAGTCCTTGTTAAAAATGGGTGAATAAGCTATAGATGCTGCTCTGGACAATGTTTGCAACAGTACCCTCTCTCTAGGGTTATTCCCTCATTTTAAAAATATGCTATCATTATCTATCTCTGACTGAACCCGAGGGAAAGGGCCCTCTATAATAAAATTGCCCTGCCTTGCCTTGCTCTCCATAAAGATATCACTATAACTCTTCTGGTAACTACACATCCATTCCCTCAGCTCCTAGTGCTCTCCAAACTTCTCAAGAGGGAGACTGCTCACAATTCAGCTGTCCAGATTCTCTATCAGGACTTGTTTCAGGTCCAAGTATTGATCTGACTTTCGTCCAACCCACTCCATTACCACTACTCTTTCAAGAATAACCAACCAATAGTGGCTTTACTACTGAGGTTATCTAGGGCTCTGCATGGGGCTGAATTTTGATATTTGTATTTGTATTTGTATTTTTGTCTCTGGGACTTGTGTTTGACTGCACATTCATGTGTAGGAAAAATATCTTTTTTTTATGTTTTAGTCATATTTCTAAAGTTAATGATGGCCCAAGACCATCAGTTTAAGAGGTATCAATGATACAGGCAGATTTATCAAAAAATATGCATTTATTTAATAAGCAATAGTAGTTATACTCTATGGCAGAGATATTCAAAGTGGTTGCACCTGGCATAACTGAGTTGAACCAATGCAACCCTAGATATGCCCTGGTGTAGTATTCAAAAGGGGGAATTACGCAGCACAATTCCCAATGTGCTGAGGTGCAAAGAAAATGTATGCAGCACATCTCCGGGGGGCATGCCCATGCATATCTGGCACATCCTGATATTCAACCTGGGATGTGTGATGCATCTGCAGGCACATCTCAGAGATGTGCTGCATACCTGGGCACAAAGGTGAACCTGTGAAAAATGACTCAACTGGTAGCCACCTACAGGTGAGCTGCCATAATGCATGGTGCATCACAGCAGCAGCCAGTCGTGGGTGGCATCCCCTGCCAGAACACCATACACAAGCACTGACAAAACTTCCTGGTGGTCCAGTGGATCCCCCTCCCCATCCTGTACCTCCAATCACCATAGTAACAATTATTTAATATTCCTGGTGGTCCAGTGGTGTTCCCCTCCTTATCCCATACCTCTGATCACTGTAGAAATATATCTGTAATATCCCTGGTGGTCCAGTGGTTCCCTCCCTCCCCACTGGTAACCCAAATTGCCATATGACTCTTCTGTAAGATCCCAGATAGTCTAGTGGTACTCCCTCCCCCATCCTGTAACCCTGATAGCCGAAATAAAAGACCAATATCAGTCCTTGGTAGTCTAGTGGTCCCCCCACCCCTCCACATACACACAGGACCCTGAGTGCACCCAGCCCCCCCAATCGTTGGCTGGCAGCATACCTTACCCACATACGCTGCAGCTGCCTGCCAAATGACAGTTTACAGTATGTGCTGCAAAGCTCATTGGCCCACCACTGTGGACCAATGAGCTTGCATACTGTAAGAAGTCATTCAAATCTTGTGAATGATGTCATTCATTCAAAGTTGTGAATGACTCTTACAGTATGCACTGCAAGCTGTCATTCAGTGGGCAGCCATGGAAGTATGCAGGTGGGTATGCTGCACACCGATGACTGGGGGGAGCTGGGTGGGATGGAGGTCCTGTGTCGGTGGGGGGGTGGGGGGACCACTAGACTACCAGGGGCTGATATTGGTCTTTTATTTCGGAGATCATGGTTACAGGATGGGGAGGGGGTGCCACTAGACTACCAGGGATCTTACAGAGGAGTCATACCATGATCGTGGTTACCAGCAGGGAGGAGGATCCCCTGGACCAGCAAGGAAATAGTTTCTTCCACCCTATGGGCAATCGTGGTTACCGGCAGGGAGGGGGGAACCACTGTACCACCAAGGATATTAAAGATATATTTCTATGGCAATCAGAGATATGGGGTAGGGAATAGAGAGCTACTGGACCATCAGGGATATTAAATAATTGTTAGTATGGTGATCGGAGGTAAGGGATGGGTAGGGGGTACTACTGCGGTCCCTGGTACAGGGACTGCATGCTGTGCTGGGAGCCAGGCATATTTTGTTGGCCAGTCCTGCACAACAAATGAAAATGGGTCCATAATGACATGCAAATGGCCCTATTTGCATCTTGCATGCATAATGGACCCATTTGCATATCCAGGTCTGAATATCTGTAATTTGTGCCCAGTGCAGCTCCAGTTGCGTTGGAGCATTCCTATTCCTGGTATTCAGACCTGTCTGGGGGAAGCGCCAGTGCATTGTATTTGCACTGTATGTATTATTTACTATATTCAGAAGAGATACGCCATGGCACGTCTCTTTTGAATATATCCCATAGTTGCTCCAGAGCAACTCAGTTGTGCTGCACCACTACTTGCACAATTGCCAGGCGCAATTCTGAATATCAGGCCCTATGTCTGTCACTGAGCCTCAGATCAGATTTAATGCTACTTTAATAACACAAATAAAAACATTTAAGAATGATATTTGTGTTTGTAAAAAGTGTAATATTTTGGTGTACTTGACCTGAATAATTTGTTTTGCACTACCCTAGTGTTATCTTCTTCAGCTTAGCAAAGGAGTATGACACCATAGATCTTGTAAGCAATAATGCATGGCAGGGAGTGGTTTATGCTGGGATTTATCCATACCTACTGTAGTATGGAGTGTCACAATGTTGCAGGCTGAGTGACTTTAACCACAACAGAAGTGGGAATATCACCATTACCCACAACCTGGAGTGCATTAGTGCAAGCACACAAAGTGAACATTTCTTTAAGAAAAAAAAGTGTTGTATTTTAATTTTGTAAATGTTTTTCAGTAACAGTATTCTTGCACCATATATGAAATGCTGCCTTGTTTCTGGGTAGTTCATTGTTGTGTAAGCCACTCCACATGTTCTTTTCAACAAAGTTCTCTTTTTCTAGTGTGCCCCCGCACTGTTGTTTTTGAGGGGTTGTTTCTTTTAGTCTTAGTGCTGGGAGAAAAAGAGAGAGACAGAGGGAGAGATACAGTGGTATTGGTAGAGACTAGTGGCTGAAAGAGCAAGATAGCAAGGCCTGGGAGAGTGAAGCCTAAAAATAAGAAAGAGACAGCATGAGCATTGATATTGTTAGCACCATGAGTGCTGGCAATTATACATTTTAATTGGGAGCTGATATAGATAGATAGATAGATAGATAGATAGATAGATAGATAGATAGATAGATAGATAGATAGATAGATGGATGAATGGAGACAGACAGACAGACAGATAGATAGATACATTTTTTATTTGCATTTTTGAGGATCATGCTGTATGGGAGCAAGAGGTCACAGCAATGGAGTAAAGAGGGAGTTGTCTCAGCAACAAAGCCAGGAGGGAATGGATGTCAGAGGAAGTCTTGAACACTGTTTCAATTAATGTAGGTATTATGCAAAAGAAAAGTTTCTTTAAAACTTATTTATGTGTGTCTTATTTTGGGAGGCTAGTATACATGTTGGAAAGTAGATTTTTAAAAACAAGATTTTGGGTAAAATGGAGGTTTTAAAAATTAAAAAAATGTAGTGTTTTCTTGTTTGGTGCATCAGCATAAATACGTCAGCTGGTGCAGTTGGAATGTTACCCATGGGTTATGCTGGGATTTACCCACAGGTAAGGACGCCAGCTGACCAGTCAGGTTATTAGAGTTTCAGACCCCACTGTAAAATTACTTCTACCTAACAAACTCTTGCCCCAGCGTCTCCAGTTCTTCACGACACTTGCCTAAACCTACATATCATATTTGATTATGGGAACACTCTAAAGTATCAGACTATAGGTGTCTAGGAATTATACTTTAACAATCCTTTGACTTCTCTCATATCTATTCTCTGCCCTCTAAATACTACAAAAAACCTTGGAGCCTTATACATAGTTTTGGATGCCTTTGTTTCGGGATAAGAAAATGCCTAGTTGAGTGTCTGATCCTTCCCATTATTGACTATGTAGGCAAGAAGACACAACAAGGTGTGCATTATGCTTATCTAACTGTACACCCAGGGGCATAACCATCAGCCCCTGGAAGTGCATTTTTAAATGTGTGTATGCCTGTAAGGAGGGGGTATTTATTGAGTGATAGATTAATTGAATGATTGATTAATTGATGTAAATATGTATTTCACAAGTTTTACCAGGAAAGGCACACTGACCTGGTAATGGCTTGTTTCCAGATGCGTACATGGAAAATAATACTTAGTCAATTTGCTTGTTCTTTTTATTTTGATAGAGTAGTATTTTTAGAGCCTAGATGATTTTATTTAGTGGCTAAAGATAACAGCCATGTTTAAAATGGGAATCAGTCATTTTTTTTAAAAAAGCATTAATGTTTTCGTGTGTTATGTCCTAATTGCCAGCCCTTTTTAAACTATACATTGTGCAGTCTCAATGCACTTGCTCTGACCAATCAGGATGCAGTATTTTTCCTATCAATTCTATAACATTATGTAATTTGTGCTAGTACTCCAAAATGTCACCTATCTAAATTGGATACCCTGTTCAACTCCCTCAATCACATTGTTCTCTGCTGCCCTTTCCAGATATACCACTGCCCTCTATATGACTGTATGTCAGTTTCGGTGTCAGTGTCTCAGCAGGTTGCACACTTGCCTCTAAGGTTGGAAGATCAGAAGCCTGTGGGTTCTATCCCCACACCAGGCACGTGGGTTGAATCCCAATACTGACACTGTAGTGCAGCATGAAGGGGGTGCAGCACTCCTGAGGTTCCATCTTTTGGATGAGACATTAAACTGAGATCCCATCTGCCTGTTCTGGTGGTAGTTTAGGTGGAAGTTAAAGATCGCATGCCACCTCTCAAAAAGCATAGGGGAATTTTGTATTGTAAAAAGGGCTTCAATACAATTTAATTTCAATTCATACAACAAGAAGTTACTATTTAGAGTTTGTAACATGGCAACCATAGACAAACCAAAAGCAAGAGAAACAATAGGATAAAAAGCATCACATGTCATAGTTTGGGCATGGCGTTAATTTGGCAATAATGCCATCTCTGAAGTGAAGTACCACTATGAGCCACACATCAAAATAAAGCAGTGCATAAAGAAACATGAGCAGAGCCATCCAAAATGTAATTTGTCCTTCTCACCCACCCACCCTAATGGCTGTGATTGTTTTGCACATAACTGAGCTCTACTATATAACAAAAATATCATAAAAGGTAGCAGACGATTGGTATACATGCGAAATGCAGAGAAAACAAATTACCTTTAGTGTATCACAACACCTGAATCAATCACATCAGATCAATTTCAGAGACAGAACACAAAAGGTCAGCAAATATGTAAATTAGGTAACAGCGATGGACAATGCCACATTGCGGAACGGTTAGATCCTGACATCATGGACCTCCTAGACAGGTTATGAAAAGAATAGTCATCTGCAGTCGTTGAAAAAAAGATAAATACATGTTAAATGAAAAAAAAAATGTGAAGAAATGTTTGCTGTTGTGTAGAGATGCAGCGAAGTTAAATTTCTCTGGCAAAGTGCCTGAGAAGTGGTCACTTCACATTGTCACTCCACTACGCAGGGTCGCCAGTGTGAAAGGCTCACTTCACCTTGTAATTATGACTTCATGTTGTCATTCTGCCTTAATGCAAAGTAAAGCAAAGTGACAACAATATAGGCAGCCCCCCACACATCACATGGCTTACAGTACTGTAAGTCACATGTTTGCAAGGAGATACTTTCACTTTCTCCTGTGCAGAGGGAGAGAGAGGAGGCATTTTGTCTTTGTGTGTGTCTCACAGAGACTACAGTTAGAAGGAGCATAGAACATTCATATATACCCAACAGCTTTTTTCGAATCTATACTGTTTTGGGTTTTTTGTACTCTTTTTGTACTTAATTTGTTCTTTCTGTGATTGTAATTTCTCTGTTTTTTACTTTTATAAGTTGTTGTTTGTCTGTGTGTGTGTGTCTGGCTGTGTGCGTGCCTGTGTTGTGTGTGTGAGTGTTTCGTATTGTCGACTCGTTGCTTGGATGGAGGGAAGTAGGGAGGGCAGTTGAGTCGAGTCAATTGAGTTGCTGACAGCAGAAATGGACAAGGGACAGGGTCAGGGAATGTCTGGGATGGTGCCAGGGCAGTTGTGGAACTGCTTGCAGCATGCTTGGCAGGGGAGGAGATGGCACGCATGGGGGGTATGGCTGGGTGATGTTGGACCAGTCAGAAATCTTGTGTATCCCCCAGAAGCAGGACCAGCACCTCATGCAGTTGTAGCACCACCACCACCCTCAGCAGCAGCTGAAGCAGCACCAGCTGTAACTGCAGGTCCTCCACAGCAGGATGTGCTTGTGCCCCCTGGCCAAAGAGTGGACTTGGAGCTTGAGCACCATGACCAACCTGCTGCCAGTGCATCTGGCCCTCCCATGCCTGGTCCCCTGAGTTCTTTGACTGTATTGGGGGGGACAGCAGCCTGGTCTGGTGTCATATTTGTGGTGTGGAGGTGTGCCGTGGCCCCTGGGGGACTCACCTGGGGACTGGGGGCCAACGCACCCACATGTTGAATCACCACAAGGTGGAGTGGCTAGCTTCCAAAAGAATGGGCCAGGCCTGCATCTGCTGATCCTTCGGTGACTGGTAGAGGGTATTGCCGTGCATCTTTGTAGTAAGAGAAGGACCACAGCAGCACCTGCTGCTCCACCAGTACCACCGCCACCACCACCACCACCACCACCACCAGCTGTACCACCAGTGGACCCTACAGAACTGCCTGTAACTCAGGCTGACACTGCAGTTCTGTTGGGTACCATCAAGGAGAACAATGAGAGGGTGAGTGCTGTCCAGCAGCAGTTGGAGCAGATAGAGAGACATCAATTGCAGATTGTGTCCATGCTCCAAGTGCTGCTGGACCAGCAGGGGATCCCACACTAGCTTTTTTACAGAGCATGAAAAGCGAGACAGATACGGCATGCAACTGTCAACATTTCCTTTATATCAGGGTGCTACAGAAACTCCTGCACCACAAGATTTAAAAAGTGGGCCATGCATAGAACCTGAACAAAGCCACCATTCGGGATGCAACTGACCCATTGTCACTTGCTATGAACCCAGCTCTCAGGGACAGGGGGTTCAGCCATGTGTCAATTTCAGTCAGTACTAAGTCCAGCATGTTTTTGCCAGTGTGTGAACAGGTCACATTGCACATACAATAGCAATAGTTGCATGTTGTCAAATTCCTGAAAGATTGCTACCATGACACTCCACCTTACTACACTGATTATTCACACTACCAACAGAACTAACAACACCCGGCACCTGCGCCCAATGTGCCATTATACAAATATGAACTCTCCACTGTTTTGTCACTTGTCCACATACATAAATGGATGAATGGAGAGGAGGAATGTTGAAGGGCATGTCTTACAGAGTTGGACACGGTATGGTATAACTCAGGGACAGCATGGGTGGAAAAGTATGTCCTGGATGGGACTTTCCATTTTAGACAGGCAAGTGTTGCAAACCACTGGAACCCAAAATTCTCCATGAAGAAGAAGGGCAGAAGATCAATTGCCAGCATTTCAGCTACAGCAGCATTAATTTTATGTGACATTGTATGATTGGGTGGGTACTTCAGCTTATGCACAAAAACACTCTGTAACGTGGACTAACTTAAATGTTTTACATGGGGTGTGATGACAAATGGTTTTGCTCTGCAAATGGCAGGGGGTGGAGTGTGGTCATGTAATGAAGATGGTTGCACAGGTGATGAAAAATCCACAAATGAAGTTATTTTCCCAGATTTTATTAAGAGGGGTTGATGTACCACTTGCACTAGACATATTACATTGACCACCACCACCACCAAAACTGCTACTCTCACCACCATTGGACAAGATTTCAAAATCATTATGCTCCTCCACCTCATCATGCCTGTAGTAATCCTCTGCTGTCATTTCATCGCTACTGTACACATTTAATTTCCTACATGATCTTACAGTCATGGAAGTGGATAACATGATCATTATGGTTAATGATGAGGGTGAACACCCCACTGTGGTATTAGCTGCCATCTTGTGCTGGGTCCACAGTGCCATGTGCCTGTTCTTAACATGCGTATGCTGTCCCCCTGTGCCCAGATGGCTTCCCTTTTTACCTAGCCTCACACACGCATGGCAAAACTGACTTATCATTTGCATCTTGTACAAAAAAATCCCAAACAAGGGATTGTGATCCCCTACTTTTAATATGTCCCTGCTGCTGCTTAGTGGACTCCATTTTTTAAGCCCCAAAGTGGGAGGTGTGCTACATGATTTTTCAGGCAGAACACACTTGGACTGCAACTGACCACCACAGCTACCTATCATTATTATTGGGCCATCATTATCATCATCAACTGCAACTGGTAAATCACAATGTTTTACGGGGCCGGGGGAGGGTTAAAGCAAACATACTCAGACGCAGTCACCTTGAATTTCTTTTTCTCCGGTTCCCAACAGGGGTCACTGACATCATCATCATATTCATCAACATCACCCACATCCACAACTTCTGCTTGTATGCTAGCATTAAGACTGCATTTTGCAACCACAGCAGCATCAGCATCATCAGATTCATCATCAGCACCACCATCACACAATATTTTTTCAACACACTGTGAATCACTAGATGATAAATGCGTGACCTGAACCACGGTGGAAGAAATGTGACATTTTGTGTTATCATTGCCATGATGATCAGAATCCTCATGTTCAGTTACCAATGGGATGTTACTGGGGAGTATGACATCATCTACACTGTCACTCATTGCTTTACACTCAACTATATTTTTGGATGCAGTCAACTGGTCAGAAGTGGAACTTGAGGTAGCAATACTTATACCACCAGCAACTGCACTAACACTACCAGCTGGGGCAACATCATCTCCTCCAACTATGAGTGAAGTTACTGACTGCACTGTAAAAAACATTGAAGGAGAAATACCTTTCCTCACATCAACAATGCACTTCTGTGACTGCGTACTACCACACCCACAGACAATCTTACCACTGGCAGCAGTGCCATCGTGAGAAACAGCTTTGCTTGCATGTCTCTTTATAGGTATTTTGAGGGATCAACAGGAATATTCTAAACAAATTTAGATTTTGGAACATTCATGCTGGATCACTGGACGTGAAGCCAAAACCAAAAAACAACTGTGGCTTCAACAAGAGATACAGATGCAAAGTCACAACAAGTTCAACAACACCTTAACTAACCAGTGGTGCTCAAGTCACAATCCAATCTGGAAAACAATATATTTTGCCAGTTGGGTGTGGGGGGCATTGTGGCTGCAGATTCCAGTAACAGTGCAAAACCAAGATACCACAATGGCAGTACAAAATCACCCAGGTGCAGTGGATAGCAGGTTCACAATGCTGAAATTATACTGTGTCACAATAAAAGGAGTATTATTTGATGTCACACACCACACTCACACACACACACACACTTTGCCTAAGCAAATTGAAAACTTCAGTAATATACCACGTATTTTAAACAACCTGAAATTATGCACTGCTGCACCAGGTCCACAACACAATCAGCCAAAAATTGTCAACAATTACTGAAAATATTACTGTCTATACATTAACACAGTTATACAAGAAAAATATAACCAAAATACAAAGAACTCCTATTTCTATAACTGAAGTCTACCTACACCACAGATACACCCCTCCCCCAAAGCACACTTCCTCCGTCTGTCAGTACACAGACTGAATGTTGTACATTAACATTCAAAATCCACACAGAAACACTAAACACTCGAAGACATGAGCACAGGAGGGTTTCCTACAATTGATGCACTAAAGTTTGAGCAAAAAAAATTTATTCAAAAAAGGTGTTTTTAACAGCTTTTAGAGGGTTTGAATTGCAGAGAGCTCTCAGAGCAAATTGTCTTCTACAGCTACCTGCACACACTACCCTGAAATGAGGGTGTACAGAACAATCTAGAGCCCATGTGACCTGCAATCCTATGAATCACAGCAAAATTTGCCTTTGGAGCTCACCAACAAGGTGCAGTGATGGGAAGTACATTGATTTCAATGTACTTCACTTTAAAATTAGTGGAGTAGTGGTTTGGGGAAGGTGGAATAATTTAAAGTCATTGCTTTCAATAGACTTTGCATTCCTCATTATAATGCAAAGTACTCTGCTTTGCATTGCAGAGTACTTTGCAAATTCCGAATTACTCCGCAAATCACTTTATGGAGCAAATTGGGACAACTTCACCCACCACTACTCTTGTGCTGACATCAGCATATGTATGAATGTAACTTTCACAGCACTGACGAAAGTGCAGTAAACATGTCAGAAGACTAGAAGATGTGCATGCATTATTTTTTCGCATTATAAACCAAGAAATAAATATCACCATCACCAGGAAAAGACCATGTTACAAGAGCATTAAGCCACTCCAGAGGTGGCATCTAAAGGGTAATTAATGCACGGTTAGGTGGTTGAAGGCACTCGGCCTTCTGCCTCATGCCACAATCCCGTCCCTCACCATGCATTAATTCCCCATTAGATGCCACCTTCATCATGGCTTAATGCTTACATAAACACAACAATACAAGGAAAGAGGAAAAAGAAAAGTAAAGAAAGCCTCAAGACATAAGTGGATACAGTATGGCACTAGTAATTTTAACTAGTTGTCCATTGTTCACACAGTATCCATAATTGTTTCATCTTTTCATTTGAGTATCATTTCATATCATTCTGAATGTTTTGTATTGCAGACTTAATATTTTTATACAATTCAATGTACATAACAGCCCTTTGTTGCGTAATCCAAATACACCTAGTCTGCCAGATGCAATATCTAATTGCTGCAAACACAATATACAATGTTTCTGGGTTATATTTACCCCAACCACCTGATATATCCCCATATAGCAAATTAGTGTATGTCAAGGATGAGAAGAGGGGTTCCCCTTATTCCTCCGATAAATAGTCCCAGAATGGTTTAGTGTACGAGCACTCCAGAAATAAATGTTCCTGGGTTTCCAATTGGTGTATGTGCATCTCTCTTGGACAGTATTACTCTGAAAGCTGTTTACGTTTGTTGTTATTTTTAACCCCTGGTCTGCCATAATTGCCCAACCATACTATGTTCAAAGTAAAGGCTAGTAGATGAGGGCTTCTTGATTGTTTATAGGACAGTGTGGAAAGGCAATATTGTCCTTTCTTTCTGCTTGAAGTATCCTATTATACATTGTCTTTCTATTCAATGTCTGAATTTGGGAAATGGTCAAATTCCACCGAAGCATATTTTTCAGCTGTTCTAATCTGTATTTTGGGAGGGAAGGGACTCTATTCAATAGTTTTTTTTTGGGTTGTTAGCCTAGGGGCCCATACATGGTGCTAACCATACTAATAAGAACAGTTTCCATAAGTTGTTGCCTGGTCTCAATGCTATCCCAAAGTTGTAGGTAATAAAAATGCTAGAAAAAAATGCAGGATTCATCATGTTTACATCTCCCTCCTGTATGCTTCTATATGTGATTTCTCACTCAATGGGGTTCAATCTATTTCCCCAGACAGCTTGAAAGAACACACTTTACAATGCTGTTATCGTTGTTTGTGGGAGAGGAAATACATATCTAATATATACAGAAATATAGGTATTAGCAAAATTTTTATTAGTAATACCCTTTTTCACTTAGATATTTGCTGGCCCTTCCATAAGGATACCAATCTGTTAGCCATTTTAATACCTGTTTCCCATTTTTTTGCCTTTATATCACCTGACCCAAACTCTATGCCAAATATAGTCATGAGCTTCGGTGTTACTGTAATATCTGCAAAACTCCCATCTGTGGGTAGGGGGGTATTACCCAGTGTTATTCCCCTACTTTTATTGTAGTTTACCTGTGACCCTGACATTCTAGAAAATGTGCTTATTGTATATAATGTAATTTTTCTACAAGTTGGGGGGGGGCTACAGTTAATATTACATCATCCACATACACATTTAGAGCAACCGGAGCTTGTCTAGGGGGCGGGGGAATACCTTGTATGTTATTGTTCCCTGCAATGCATCTTAAAAGGATGTCTATGCCAAAGGTGTAAAGTAGCAGGCTGAGTGGGCAGCCTTGTCTTACTCCTCGATGAACTGCAATCTGTCTACCAGTCTAGCCATTTACGTTAAGAATTATGATAGCATTATCATATATATATTTTTATGCAACTAAATAATACTGGGAGACAATATGCTTGCAATACAGAAAATAAGTATTTATATGCTATTTTATCAAACACTTTCTCCTGATCCAGCCCTAACACATAACCTTGTACTTCATTTCTCTTACCCTTATGGAAAAGCTCCCTCAGCAGTATAAGGTTATCATGTTGATGTTTGTTGGGGATTGCACATGTCTGGTTAGTTTGTCAGCTAATTTTGTTAGTCTTTTCAGCAATATTTTGCTTAGTATTTTAAAATCTGAGTTTAACAGAGATAAACATCTCCAGTTTTTCAAATTCTCTCTTGCCCCTTTTTTATACAATAAAATGAGGATGGCTTTATTCATGGAGTCTGACAATTTCCCAGCCTGTAGCATGTGGTTTTATAGTATGACCAAGGCCTTGGAGAGGTCATCTACAAAGTTTTTATACATTTCTGAGCCTATACCATCTGTCCATGGGGAGGTATTGACTTCAAGTGTGTTTATGGCTAATTGAACTTCCTCCATGGCAATTTCTTTGATAAGATCCTGTGATTCTATCTCAGACACCTGTTGGAGATTAAATTTACTATTGCAATCTGGGTCCCATTCAGTCTGTGGTACAATGCCAAATGTAGTTTGCACGTATTGCTCTTATATTTCTATAGGGCAGTTTACTGACTGACCTACCTCAGTGGTTATTTCAATCAGTATTCTATGCTCTACCCAATTTTTGACACTCTTTGAATGGGTTAAAGGAGCCTTTTTTGCAGTAGTTCTGTATCTAACATCTTTTCCAAAAGATTTACTTCAATCTTACTGCATCTCCGTCATTTGTTTTTTTAATTACCTTTATTTGAGAGCTATAATTTAATTGTGTTATTTCTAACTGAGAGATCAGTTTTTGCAGCTGGTCTCTCAGCCAGAGGTACTCTATATTCTCCTTGTCAACCAAATTTCTTGTTTTGCTCAGAAAAAAAAATTGCCAGAATTTTTTTTTGTTCTCCCACCATACTGCTAGATCATCATATAATGATATTACTGATAATCAAGCATGTCATTCTATCCTCCAAGCCTTCCTTATTGTTTCTTGATCTAATATAGAGCCATTCAATTTCTAGCTGTTTTTTTTTTTTGCATCTGGGTGAATTTTTCCAGTGCAGTTGCACAGTGAGGGATCTATGCTCCATAAATTCCCAGAAGTGGGGGCACATGTATAATCATTCTGGTGAAGATGGGTCTTCAGAAGCATGTATTCCCACCTGTTGGAAACTTAGATCTGTAAGTATCCACTAGTCCTGCTGTGGATACTATATTCTGTAGAGCTACAGAATCACAAAACAATTTATCAGTTCTGAGCCCCCCATCTGATTGCCTCCACCCACAGTTATAGCCACCTGCCCAGATTATCATGAGTGAGGTATGTAAGTAGGGTTGTACTTCTTTAAATAGGGGAAACCCTTTGTGCCTTGGTTTGCAGTGCGTAGACAGTCATTAAGTGGAATCTTTCCTGTGAGTAATTAATATCTAATAGAAGGACACTTCCTGGATAGATATCTACTAATCTAGAAACTTTTATGTCAGGGTTTGTGAAAAGTATACCTACCCTATCACATACATCTTGCCCTGTGGACTAGAAGGAAGAGCTACTGGTCCAAATATTGGAGTCCAGACGTAATTCCTGATTAGTTTTTAATCTAGTGTATCGTAAGCAAAATATGTCACTGGTTCCCCTTTGTAATGCATGTAATTTTGTTATTCTTTTCCTATGACTTTTAACACCGTTTACATTAAGGATAGTGATAGTTAAGAGGCACATGATTACTGTAAGTGTGTGAGACATTCCATTCCAGACAGGGTAGAGAAGGTCCAGAGGAGGGCAACAAAGATGGTTCTTGGATTGCATCACAAGTCCTATGAGGACAGTTTGAAGGAATTGAATATGTACTCCCTGGAGGAGAGGAGGGAGAGAGAGAGAAAGGATATGATAGAGACATGCAAGTATCTTACAGGGAGCAACAGGGTGCAGGAATACACAATTTTTAAGTGAAAAAGATGTTCCAGGACTAGAGGGCATGGGATGAAGTTGGAGGGAGGACGATTCAGAGGAAACGTGAGGAAGAATTTCTTCCCAGAATGGGTGGTGGACAAGTGAAACACCCTGCCAGAGGAAGTGGTGGGGGCTGAAACAATCACGGGATTTAAGAATGCATGGGATAGACATAAAGGAATTCTGGAGGTCAGGGTTAAGGGGCAACAGACTTCTAGCAAAACATAAAGTAAACTTACCAGCTCAAATGGGCAGACTGGGTGGGCCGTAGGCCCTTATCTGCTGACATTGTCTATGTATCTATATATTTCACTAATGGGTGTGTGAGAACTTCCTACACCTTGTGCATTTTGCAATAGAATTGTCCCCCTCCCTCTTCTGTATCTGAGGTGATGTCTGTTGTGGTGGAGGTAATCAAAGAAGTTTTTGATTCCTCTTCTTCAGAATCCCACCATTGGCCCTCATTGGCTATGGTTGCATACTTGTTTCCTGACTTCCTGGAGGTTTTAGCTTTCCCTTTCCCTTTTTTTATTGGGCTGGCTGGGAAGTAAAAGCTTTCCCTTGTCTGGATCTTTTCTTCAGACCTACAACCTTAAAACCCATGCTCTGATTTGGGGGGACATAATCTCTGAACCACAATAAACACTTGCTAGGATCAGGCCTTCTAAGGTGATTGTATCAGTACTAGTACTAGGGACCATGTCTGGGTATTCTCTTCTGCCTGGGGAGGAAGGTCTTGCTCCATTTCTCACTGTTTGTGGGGGGGGGTGCTTCAAGGGTTTGCAGTGTATTAGGATCTTGGGCCACTTGGTGTGGGGATTGGGGATTGGTGACCCTGCTCTGCAATTCTCCTAGCCTGCAATTGCTGAGATATGTTTATTAACCCTTCATGTGAAGGGCAGTCATCTCGGTTGTGGGAGGCCCAGGGACATCTACCATATGCATGACCTGTCTTCTCACACAGATTGCATTTGAAGAAATTTAAACAATTTCCTGAGACATGCCCATAATCTAAACAGTGATTTCACTGTGGTGTATAATATGCTGAAATCAGGTGAGTATGAGCCCCACACTTGAAACAAGATCTCGGCTGTCCTGCATAAAAAAGTGACACCTTGTCCCTTCCTAAACAGAAACTGTCAGGGAGCTATACTGGAACATTGTTAGTGGAATATAACTTTACCCTGATCTTCCACCCCCCTTTCCAGATCTGTTCACTATCCAAAATTGGGAAGAGTTTGTCTAACACTTCACATCTTTGTCTAAGCCAGAGCAGAATGTCCACCATGTTAACACCCTCATTTTTAAACTTAACAATAATATTCTTGACTAAGGGCTTTGTGAGAGGGATTGCTAGGAAGGGGATCAAACTGGAGTGTTTTTGAGAGCTTGATATTGGGCCCAAAACCTGTCTAACCTAGATACAGTTTTAAAGCTTACATCGTAATTACCATTGCACAAATGTAGCAGTGCAAAAATCTCTAATAAAGAAAAATTAATTGACCCTTTTCATAACAGCTTAGCTATGTATAGTCTGTCTAAGGGGTTCGCAAGGCCCCCTTTATATATATATTAGGCAGACAGAGTTCCTTCGTGGGGCTTCTCTTCTTTATTTTGAAACAAGTCTGAAAGTCTAAGCATTGGTTCCAGCCAAGCTCTTCCTGCAGGATCCTGCAATGTGGCAGCTGTGGGCCCAAGTCTTATACTTGAGTGATCTGCAGTATTCATAAGATAGCTCTCAATATTAGGGTCTGCTGTTGTGGCAGAGTGAAATCTCTGTTTTGTATTCTGGGCAGTATCTACAATGGGAGTAGTCAGGGGGATATCATCAGAATCTGTATTAACAATTTCTTGTGAGGTATACATATTAATAGGTCCCTCAACCTCTTGTACAGCATTGTTCATATTCAAAGTGTCACCGTTCTTGTTGTCGGACCCTGTTCGAACCTTTGTATTGTACTGTATAATTTTCCCATCCTGAGGGTCAGGGATCCACTTACCCTCTGTAGTTTAAATCCACCCTGCATCCTCAAGAAAGTGAATGGGAGACCAGTTGCCAGATCTGATATTTGTATTCCTAGGAGTTGAAGTAGTTTTTTCTCCTGGAGTGGGGATTTTGTCCATTTCTTTAGATTTGTGTCCCATGGTTAGTGTTTGTGCTGAATCACTATCTTTGGTTCGTAGGATTGCAGTATCATAACTTTCATCCAACTTCATAGTTGAAGAGCACATCGTACTTGTTGCAGCAGTGGCTGCAGCTGTGGGAACACTGAAGGGATGCTGTAGGCTGAGCTGTAACCAGCCCATATGTAAGAAGAGTCTCCCATCCTTTTTCTTGCAGTTTAGGCTTTTGAGACACAATCTGTCCTGGATTATCTTGTATAACTGGTTCCACTGTGCTGTTCATTCATTGTGCAGCTTCTAGGCTAATTTTGATAGCAGTCTGGGACGACTAAGCATCGACCTCCTTTGATGTTACTGCATCAGTAGTGTACAGCTGATAGGGCTTGTCAAGATCAAAACTCAAACTTTTGACAGAATTTTGCTGGTTTTGCAGTTTGCGCAGTTCGTGTTGCAAGGCTTGGTTTTTTACATAGGAAATGTTGTTCTTCTTCATTCAACATAGAGAACAAGCGTTCTTTCTCGGCATTTGTTTCATTTTTGCAAGTTTAACCTGAACTGAATCTGACACTTCCATAGCTGCATCATCCAACAAATTCTCAGTTGAAAAGACTTGTTCTTGTGCAGATCATTATTTATTTTATTTATTTATTTGGTAACTGGGTAAGGTACTCTGATCCCGGGGACCATTTTCAGGTATGACCTGGACCATCAAGATGGCACATTAACACAATCAACAGGAAAAAAAGAAAAATATTTAAAAAAAAAACATATTAGTACAATCATCATAAAGGATGGAGCACAACTGAGTATACATACAGTGGAATACTGCTACTATTACAATGGCAGACATGGATGAGTCAAATATACTCTGACTCTCGAGATGTTACAAATAGTTCAGCATAAGAGCATGTCCTTCACCTTGACACTCTTGTCCTGCAATAGCATTTTCAACAACCTCAGAAGAAATTAGAGCAGGGGAGGAGTCCAGCTCCCCTGCTTCTTCTGTATCCATGTCCTCCTCCAGATTGGCCATCTTGGACAGACGGCCAAGGTTTCACCATACAGTTAGAGTAGGGGAATTTTTTATTTCACTTCAGAACAAATCATATCCACAGTATTAAGTCATACATACTAAAAAAAATGCAAATCAGGAATGGAAAGAAAATTTAAATTAAGTATTTTAATCATACATACATACGTTTCCCCACTAATCAGAGAAGGAATAAACCCAAACAGTCTATAAAGTGTATGGTAGAATGTTGTTATCCACTGAAATCCATTAGCTGGAAAATGTTGTTCTGCTGCAGTAGTGATGTTCGTAGTGCAGCAGAATGACTTTTCATTCTGCTGCACCACGGACATCACACAACCCTGATCACAACAGAAATGTCAGGCTCAACCACATAACTGTGGTGACAGTGGCAGTGGCAGCGTGAGAATAGCAGTATCAACCAGATATGTAGCATCCATCAAAAAATGCAGGATCAGCCATATACCTAAATTTAACCTACCAAATGAGTCTCCTTGGGGTCAGTACTTCTCGCTAAGTGAGGGATTCATCTGTTTTTTTTTTTTTTTTTTAGAAAACCCTTCCACCGGCCCAGTGGTGCTGAGGGTTGAGGCGCTGGATGCCACACCATGCACCAGGCCAGTGACTCGGGTTTGGGAACAAGCCTGGGACATCGGGAGTCAGCAGGGGAGGGAGAAGATTGAGTATCTGAGGACAGCTCTCCTCTCCCAGGAGGGAGGGGGACATATGCTCGGTGCCTGACTGGCCTCTCGTGGAAGCCGGAGGCATAGCAGACACAGGAGTGCACAGATGGGTTGGGAAGTGGTGGATGTCAGTGGATACACCTTGACATCAGGGCATAGTCACTCCCCCAGAACATCAGAAAAACACCCGTGGCACTCTTGGGTAGATGTAGCACCAGGACCCAATCCCCAATACCCCCACCTGCCCCAGTGACTGGCATCCTGATGAGACTCAGAAATTCAGGGTGCTTGTCTCCCCACCTCATCTTTGCCTAGGGGGGAAGACAAGGCTAAGTGGAGAACAGACCGCCATGGGATACAGGTAGGAGGTGGGGACTAGAATGGCCATAGACAGATCCCGAAGGGAGTGGAGTGCCATGGGAGGGGGGAGTATAAACAGATAGCAAAAAGAAAAGAAAACCCTTCTCACACCCGATTAACAACCAATTGAAGGTTGCACTACCAAAAGATGGATGTCTGCTCCCTAGCAACATCAAATCACCACCCTAGCAACTACCCTAACAACCTGCATTTATGACGGAAAGGACCAATGTTTATTTTAGTTTTTGGATAAAAAATACATTTATTTTATTTAGTAAGGCACCATACACTATGAATAGCGGTGTATGTAATTAACCAGTGTGTTGTGCGCCTCGAGAGATCTGATTCCTATGGACCTCTCGAGCTTCGTTCTTGAGGTCACATGGAATCAGATCCCCTTGGTGGCACAACACACTGGTTGTTCATAGCTGCCCATTCACTATCCTATATGTACAATAAAACCAATACCATAAAACAAAAGCAAAAAAAAAAAGAAGTATTTATCCATACATTGTCCCCTGGAAGTCTCAGGCTTGCTCTTGATTGTAACATATTGTTAAAGAAAAACAATTACATATTATGTCATACCTCTGATACAAACCCCCCACCCAAAAAGGAGTATGGGAATTTTTTTTTTTTTTAATTTTTTAACCGTCAAAGAGTCAAAATACATCACAATACAGTGCACAAAACAAAACCTTAATGCAAAATAAGCATTAAAGCATACATCCCCTTTTCAAAATATTGAAAACACATTCAAATTGGTAACCATAAGCAACCCCTTGATTTAAAAAAATGGACATAGTACATCATATAGTTTATAACCCCCCCCCCCCACTGCTATCAGTAGGGGGGATCTTTTTTTCCTTTAATACATTGTAAATCAAAATTTTCAACAAATTGTACTTTATGTTACAAAAACATAACCCCCCCAAAAAAGGACACTATATAGCAAATTACACAGAAAATGCAACACAATGCTGAAACAAGAAAACCATGGATCTAACAGCATATTCCCCATTCAAAAACCTCTTTCCCCCCTTCCCCTGTTACCTTTCCCCCATACCCTGGAAAGAAGATGTAATGAGAAACAATGGTTCAGAATGAAATGCGGTGAGACATCGTTGTCCCACCTGGATGTAACAAAGCTTCATATTCTACTATACCCCAACTGCACAACCAGTGCAACCATTTAAAAGCATCCCATCTTGTATGCCACAACTGTCTGTGCAACTGCCTATGATCTAACTGTTTTAGTTCCTGGAGATCATTTTGAATAAACTGAATTAATTCTTTCTGTGAAATTAGTTGCTGTTGTAGGACAAGTCTACAGTACACTTGCCATATCCAATAGACAATACTTGCCATTATTACCCTTAAAGAACCACTGTCATATTGCAACCAAGCCCCAGAAAACAATCCTTTAAATAACATAGTTGGAGATATATACAAACATGCATCTGACCTCCATTGTACAGTAGGTAAAGTTCCTTCCAGAACTCAGCTATGCAGGGACATAAAAAATAAAGGTGCTCCACTGATTCTATCTCAGATTGACATGTTTCTCTGGGACACTTACAATCTGTGATCTCCTGAAGTTTTTGATTGCCCTTTACATTAATTCTACCATAAACTCTCAACCAGACCACATACCAACTTTTTGGGGGGAATTCTAGATCCACTTAGGAGTTGTCCAATGACCTTCTGTTCTGGCACTGGTAAATTTTGAAATTGTCTTTCCTTGAAATGATTACAAATTATTAACTTATATTAAAGATTACGGGGAGTCACCAATAACAAGGATTGTGAGATGTTCCATACTTTCAATTTATTAAAACAATCAATCCACCAAGAGTTGAGTTTCTGGACTTTCTTATTTTTATGTCTGAAGTCCATGGCTCCCCTATCCTGCATGACGTTCCATAACCAAGATGCAATCCAAATCACCCACACAACAGTGCTGTTCTGAATCAGTGGCAAAAGTTAGCGTAGAAAAAAATACTTCAAAAAAATGCAACAGAACTTAACATCCCTACTCCTCCATCCTTCTTCTCTAAATAAATAATGTCTCTTTTAATTGGGTTCAGATGTCTGCCCCATAGGCAGGAGAAAAAAAACAATAATACAATCTAGTCTCTAAATGCTTGGGGACTGGGTACACATAACTTAAGAATAAAAAAAGTGGAACCAAGAAAGTTTTAATTAAGTAAACACTTTTCAATTTGCACATGTGCCATCTATTCCATTTAATCACTAACTGTTGACCTTTCCCAATTTGATATGCCCAGTTGTAGCTATCCATATTCCCCTGACCAAAATAAATCCCTAACATTTTGCACGATTCTAAAACCACCGACAGTCCACCCCCCCCCCCAGAATCTGGGGGTTCAGAAGTAACTGTTATGGGAATGCATTTACTTTTATTATTAGTAATTATTTCTCCAAACTAACTCCTAGATCCCATATCAAGTTAAATGCCCACCTTTCTGACTCTGCATCAGCAACTGTAAGAATGAGATCATCCACATAAGCAATACACTTTAAAGACCCTTTAGGATGTTGTAGGCCTGGAATCCTTGGAGATGAAACCATGGCCCAGTTCCAAGTTGAATGTTGCAACTCACCAATATATGCAAGTTGTGACATTCACCACTATGCCAGGGACCCTGCATAACATTGCAAGAGCGGCAGGGTCCCAGCACTTGTGACATGTGGGTTACACCATGCAGAGGGTAATGCCATGGGAATGGCATAGAAGCCCTGAATGTTGCAAGTCATGGACCACTACCAGCAGCCCTCCAAATCCCCCCCACCCTGGAACACCATGGCACACACCAGGGGGCATGGGGGCAGGACAGCTGGCACAGAGTCTGGGGGTGTACTGGAGTTCAGACCCTGGGGGGCAGGGTTGTGCTTGTGGATTCATGAGGAGCACATCAGCACCATTGCTGCAGCACTTTTCAATGGGTATCCAATGGATGGCACCATTGGATGCCCCTTAGAGCAGCTCCAAGCTGCTCTAACTTAGCTGTGCCAGTGCAGCTCTTAGAATCACGGCAGTGGGTTATGGCGGCCGCCCTCTTGGAATTGGGCACTGTTGCTGCTGTAACCTGCACTTGAGCCATGTTATTGTGGGCTGTGGTGTAGTGGGTGGTGTGACCGACGGTTGGCATAGCCCACAGCTAACATGCTGCAGGTCGTCTCCTGGAATCGGGGATGGTGTAATGCTTGATGTATATTGCCAGATACGCCAAGGGGTTTGGCATATATTGGATTACTGTACACTGGCATACACCGACTTGGAATTGGGCCCCAGGATCCTAAATAGTGGGTCCATACTAATGATGGACAGCAAAGAGCTCAATGGGCAACCCTTACAAACCCCTTTCACAATCTTACATTTTTTCCTAATCCATTTATTATCATATGGCCTTACAAAAGCCCCTTGATAGCACATCATTATATAATTAATAAATAGATCAGGAAATCCATATGTCTTTGGACAGTCCCACAAAAAGGCATGAGAGACATTGTTAAAGGCCTTCAATTGATCAACATTGATCAGAAACCCTTCAGCCATCCCTCAAGCCCCATGTACCATAATAGCCCTCAGTAAAAAAGGGCTTCCATAATCTGTCTTCCAGGGACTGCACAGACCTGGGCCAGATGGATTATGGAATGTAGAACCTTGGAGAGTCATAAACTAAGAATTTTTGCAAACATTTTAAAATCTGTATTTAGCAATGTAATTTGCCTACAGTTTTGTAAGTCAGTTTTATCCCCTTTTTATATAAAAATAGCAACAAACCTTCAAGCATCTGGTCATTCAGTCTAACTTCCAAGAAACTGTGTGATGGGATTTCTCCTGTTTTCTATAAATTGGCATCTAAAATCTTGTCTACTCACTTGGCATATTTGTTTATTTTTTCTTTGTAAACCCAGGAATTGCCCTTGGATTGGGAGACTGCTTTTGTTACACCTGTATTTAACATTCGACACAGTTCATCATATAATACTGTTAAATTAACTTAACAAATTAGGTTTAGGTTATACTGCACTTAAATGGTTTGGTTCTTATTTGTCACTGAGACAGCAATTGGTAAGGGCTGGTGGAGTCTGCTCGAGTACATTGACATTGGCCACAGGGGTACCACAGGGCTCTGTCTTGGGCCCCCTGTTGTTTTTTGTTTATGTCAATGAATTACCAACCTATTGCTCAGCAGACACACAGATGCATCTCTATGCAGATGATACTATCTTATATTCATCAAATGATGATTTGAATCTGGCTATGGACATTTTACAAAGGGATTTTTCTGGCATTCATTGGGTGCAACATAATTTGAGGCTCCTCCTGAATGTCAGAAAAACCCAGTGGAAGCTTTTTGAAAAACCTAAGGTTAAGGGGATGAGCATAATTACTAATTCCCTGCAATCAGTCACTGGTATTGGAATAGAAAGAGTCAACCAATATAAATATTTAAGTATGATTCTTGATAATCATTTAACATTTGAATTTCATATTGTTAATGTTTCAGCGACATTAAAACAATTATTAGGATTTGTTTAGGATTTTTCTTCTGTAATCAAACATTATTTTAATTATTCCATAAGAAAACTGCTTGTTTCGTCATTGTTTTTGTCAGTACTGGATTATGGTGATATAATCTACAGGAATATAACTGATTCAATCTTACATAGTCTGGATACACTGTACAATAGTGCTTTATGTTTTGTAACTAATTAGTCATTTGGTGCCCATAGATGTACATTATATGCTCAGGTGGGATGGACGTCATTGAAGGATTGAAGGGCTATGCATTGGTATACTTATGTTTAATAATTTATTTTTCAACTATTACCCCCTTTTTTGTTATCAAAATCGCAGCCTAGGTCTTGCCTCAGATATGCTCTTAGATCCATGTCTGGGTTCTCTTTTCAGATTCCACAATGTGGATCTAAATATGGGGACAGACTGTTGGCTGTTGCTGTTCCAAGAACTTGGGAAAAACATTTGAAAACTGTTGAACATTCAGGTGTTGATATCAAAAGGGCAATTTAGATCATCAATTACAAGCTTATTTTTTAAGCATTGCAATTGTTAGGATGAATGTAATTAGTGTATGCTTCACATGTACTCTATCTGCTGATAATTTTAATGTATTTTTGTATAACTAATTTTGTATATTTTGCATGTATGTCTAATTATTTGTTTTGTAAGTGAATATGTATGGATGCAATTATAAAGAAGAAACTATTTTCTCAATTTGCTATCTAATAAATTGATTGATAGATTGATTGAACAAGCTTGAAATATGATAACTAGTTCCTGTGGAATTATTTCTAGTAATTTCAAATACAGTTCACCAGGCAGTCCATCAGACCCAGGTGCAGTCCCCTTTTTGATTGTTTTAATAACCTCTTTCTCTTCCAAAAGTGTCAGTGGAGCTGAAAGACCCAGTGACTGTGCATGACTCACAGCTGGAATGTCCACAGCCTTCAGTACTTGCTCAAAAAAAGTTAAAAAATGTTTGTTTGTCCCTGCTGTTCTTGTATTTGCCTTTCCATCTCTTCCAATATTACTGTAGTCTCTGTAATTAGATTACCTGCTTTATCCTTAATACCTGTTAATTGATTCCGTCTTACTCTAACACAACAGTCCTTTATTGGGGTAGTCTGTTCTTTAGTCCTTTGCATTCCAAACCTCTGTTCTATTTCTAGTGATTTGTACCTGTTGTATTGCAATTGAGGCATTTATTTTTTTATGTTGTCTAACTGCTCCCTTGTATTTTTCTCTTGTTCAGTTTGTTCAGTTAGTAATTGTTGAAATTGTGTCCCCAACTGCAAATACTGTTTAACTAACACTGTTCTCTGTAGCTGCAGTTTGCAAAAAAAAATAGTGATTAACTGCTTAGTGTCTGTCCACCATTCCAATGGAGAATCATATAAGAAATCCACCATATGTCTGTCCTCTAATAAGGTACTCAGTCCCTGACATACATCAGATTCTTCTAAGAGTCTAGAATCCAAATGCCAAACCCTCCTCCCACCCATGAAGGTGTAGTTGATATAGTAATACCGATCAGAGCATGGTCTAAAGTTTCTATCGGGATCATCTCCTAGAGAGAAACAGGTGTTGCAGAGGATATCAACCAAATATCTTTATGGGTAGATACAATTCCTTTAAAATAAATATGTTTAGGTATCTGTAATAAAGTAGCTTGTGCATCTTTCAACCAATTCTGTTTAATCAGAGTCCAAAAAAATGCTGTGTCACTGTAAATTTTCACTTTTTTCCCTCTAGTATCAGTATCTAACAAACTAATACTAAAATCTCCCCCAAAATAAAATCTGTTTATTAGTACATAAATAAGGTTGCACTAATTTCAACAATTTGACCCTCAAAGTCTTTGTTTGTGGGATATATATATATATATATGTGTGTGTGTGTGTGTATATATATATATATATATATATATATATATATATATATATATTATATATATATATATTGATTATTCTGTAAACAAGTCCTTCAAAAGCCATATCCAAAATCAAGACCTGTCCAGGAAAATCATCTATCAACTTGTGTATTTTTAGACCAGGTCTAGTAAAACAAACCCCAAGTCCACTACACAAATCATCCCCAAATGACCAGAAAGAGCTTCCTAAATACCATGCAGTTTTAACCCTATCCAGATCACTTATTGTCCTCAATCTAGTATCCTGCAAAAAAAAAAAGTTATACTGCAACTGTTGTAACACAGAGAAAGTTGTATTCCTTTTTATGTCAAAATTTATGTTATTAACATTTAGGCGTGCAAGCCTTAAAGGTTGTTCTGGATTATGTTTGAGAAGGGCCTTTATTCCTAGTACTTGCTCTTGTTATTCTGCCGTTTACTTTCAGGATGCTTTGATACAACTTTCACCTGCCCCTCTTTCGATGGCTTATTCTGTGAGGAGTATGATGAATTGTCCAAATGTGCTTCCTCCATCTGGTCGCTCCAACTTTGAGGGACCTTGTAAGTGTTGTTGGTTGGAAGCTCATGTTTCTTCAACATCTTTGCTTTTCATCTAGATCCTTTAGGACCTTTTGTTACCTCCTGAAATTTCCTTGTGTCCTTGTCTGATAAACCAGCAGCTTGTGAAATCTGTGTTTTTTCTGAAGGGGCGGAGGAGTGGGTATGTTATTTGACTCCCCTGGGCATTCTGGCTGGGATTCTGGCTGGTGAGTCTTGGTCTGGATATCTTCCTCAGAAGGCATAGCATTGTCTTGCTCAGGGGTGGTCTCCATACATTCTTCTAGAGGTTGTTGCTCTGGTCTTGGTGGGGGGTGGATGCCAAGAGTAAGTCCTGTTAGTTTGATGTGCTCTTTTAGCTCTGTTTATATACAATTCCTGTTCTAAAGTATCTTCTAAATTATGTGCTGCCCAAGGATATGATCAGAATGAATGCTCATCATCCCCACACAGGTTGCACAGTTGTGGAACTGTACATCTAGCAGCTGTGAGGCCAAGTTCCTCACAATGGAGGCATCTCACTTGGTTGCAATCAGAATTCAAGTGTGTTAATGAGCCACTTTTATAACAGCTTTTTGATTGCCCCTGATAGAATAGTATGCCACTGTCCCTTCCCAGGAAAAAAGATGTTGGGAGATGTTTAATCCCTTCTTCTGTATGCTTTAGTTGTACCCTAAAGGTCCAACCCTCAGTCCAAAACCCATTGTCATCAATAATGGAGTTAGGATTGCCTTGTATGTCTACTCACTTCTCCAGCCAAAAAAATTATGTCATTCACCCTCACTCCTTTATTTCTGAAGAGAATTGTCACAGTTTTAACTGAAGGTTTTGAAATTGGAATGGCATAAAAGGCTTGCCGCTCAGGGGAGTCTTTCAGAGTATTCAACTTCCAAAACTTATCTAGCAAGGCAGCCAAACAAAAGCTGACACCATAGTTGCTGTCACCTGGGGCATGTATAAATGCATACACGTCCATTGGAGAAAAATGCATGGAGTCAATTAATAAAGTTTAGCCCACAAATACTCTATCACATATTTACTGATGCCTCCTTTAAAGTGAATCCTAACCACAAATCTTCATTTTGCAGCCTCAGCTGGTTTGCAAAAGAGGCTAGCACAACTTGACATTTGCTTCCTAGTACCACTGTCATCTTGGTTGTCCTCCCCGTGATCTGAGGGAACCCACCTCCTTTTCCTACCCCCTCTTCAGTTGTATCCCCCATATTCTCTTCCTGTGCTGAGTGAAAAGTATGCATACCTGGTGCTGCTGCATGAAGTTGCACAGTTACTATCTCAGGAACAAGCTCACCATCCATCGGCTGCTGTTGTTGTTGCTCTGAAACACCTCTGGCATCTGGTGCAGTTACAGGATTTGGGACCGCGCCCACATCTTCAACCATCATATGCCTAAGACTGTCACCAAGTCCTTCCATAAGCTCTGGAGGAATGATTTGCCCTCCAAGCCATAGTATAGCTTCCTGCAGCCAATTCGGGGACACCTGGATGGGAACGGCAGGGTCCAGTATCCAGCGGCCTTCTGAAAAAAAACACCCAGCCTGCTGTAGAGCCTTTCCCGGCTCCCATTCAGTGAATGAAACCAGATCACTGCTAGAGGCTCCCAGAGTGTGGTTACTCTCTTCTGCATCATTGGCCTACCAATTGTATTGTAACCCATTTCCCTTGTCCCAACTTTGGACTCACCATCAATCTCTTTTGTTTCTTTTCCTCATCCAATTTGTGTTTATTGATTTGAAATTCCTTGTCAGCCTCCCAAATCATTTCCAACAATTGCCATTTTTTTACCCAAAACCTCCTGTAAGATTTTTTCTTCATTATGCCAGTTCTTCCTGAAGCACTTCATGTCTAGAACGTTTGCTCTGTGTTGGCCTTATGGAATCCAGCATAGGTAGCGATTCCTCAGCAGAGACCATGTCTCCCTCCGATTCATTATCCTCCTCATTAAAGCACATGTTGTCTGGCTCCATATGCTGTTAAGCAGAAACACCTCCTGCTTACACTTCCATTCAACCTGGACTGGTAGCTTCCATCCTCCTCCACCAGGAGACAGCGCCCCCCTCCCCGTGAAAGTGTATGGGGATTTTTTATTGAAACATAAAAATAATGTCTAATCACAACAGTGTTTCTTCACACAAAACATAAGAGAGATGAAGTAAACAAATTATTTGTTACTACAAACGTGCAAAGTGGTATAGCAAAAAAAAATTGACATCCAGAGAGGTACTGCGAAAAAGATATAACCTCAAGACAAACAGGTAGATACTTAGGTTTTTAAGAAGACAATCCTATAATCCAACCACAGTTTTTCAAATAAGGTGTATGTATACTAGTAGAAAGCTTATTTTCTTCAGATTGATATATAGCACATAACTGGGATTGAATCTGAAGTAACACTTGTGTGAAATATTAGGGAAATATGTTATTATAACATAAAAACAAAAAACTACAAACAGTGTTAAAACTTCACACTTTCCAACCACACAATATTGATAAGAATTGAACCAAAATGAAGCAAAAAAAAACAAAAAAAAACAAGAAGCATAAGAGAAAATCAAAAAACAGGAAAGGAAAATGTGTATCTGAATTATATACTTCATCCCTGAAAGATACATTATTTCATACAACACAGAGAAAATAGATGATACATGTTTTTATATATCCTCTCCCTAATACCATAAAGGTGGGGGCATACTCATATATATATCAACAACAAAACAGCCACCTTGTGCCCTACATAATTTATTTATGTATAATCCTGTAACCCTACTAATATTACAGCAATACAATATTTCTCACCTCATCCTATCTTATCTTTTTAAAAAAGGTACAGATGTCCACCATGCTATCCACAATTGCAAAGTAGTGTTCTTTTTTCCAAAGTACATTGTTTTAGCAAAACAGTTTCAACTCTGCCCACCACTTGTTTAGGATCCAGATACAGTTGCTGTAATATAAAACAAACTCTTGTTTGCCATAAAACATATTTGATACAGGTGAATATCAACTCTAATATTCCAACATTAAACCCCACCAATCTATTCAAATAGTCCCAATTATTTCCTCATATGTTAAAAGTTTCCACACTGTATTGCGCCACCTACATGCTGCCGCTTCCCAAAATTCCATCACATAAGGGCATGTTAAAAAAAATTATCCATCGTCTCCTCCTGTGCTATACAATAGGGCCTTGGGCACATCCTTTCTTCCTGCAATTTATGTTTGCATTTCCTTTTCCATTCAGCTTCCCATAACAGCATAACCAAACCTCATCCCAGATATGTGGGGGAATTAATTTATCCTTCAGATTATCTAGTATCAGACCATATCTGCTTACAGACACATCTATTAATACAGGGGTTTCAGTAAAACCATGGGTCTGAATAGAACAATAAATTTGCTTCCTAGGGTGATTCTTTATTTGTCCCACCTCTACTTTCCACTTTGTCGTATTTTCTTTATTGCCGGCTTCACATACTCAGGGCTCCTTTGTAATATTCCCAACAAATTCCCCCCAAAACCATAAATAGGGGTACCCAGCCATAATGCTTCAAAAATAATCTATGTAGAGGCACTCAGGGTCTCTGGACTAATGAAATTAGCATGCATATAGTAACTGAAAAAAAAATACAATGGGGTTTACTAAGTTCAAAGCTCCCTGCTGCACTGATAAGTATAAAATATTCTTCTTTTTTTTTTTTTTTTTGCACCTCCCTCACACTGGTTGGTCTCTCCTTTGGGCAGCCTTGCATGGATCCTCCAGCTCTGGTAGTTCCCCAACCCCTACTGCCCCAGATCACAGCAAGCCCCTCAGAGTACCCCAATGTATCCCTTCATTGGGTGGGTCCTCTACCTGTGCTGGGAATGAGCCTTTTGGCCTGCCTTATGGTCCTGGGTGCTGTTGCTGAGACAGCTGATGAGGTCTGCGGAGACTCTCTACCCTTGGATCGTGACGTCCATGATGCAAGGCAGTCACCGGCATCAGTCACGCTCCTGAGTCTTCATGGCCAGATGCACTGCTGTACTCCCGGCCTCTGCCAGGGGACAGTAGGCTCTGGTCCTATCCTTCCCCCTCCCCCCAAGAGAAGGTGAGCTGCCAGCGGGTGCTTCAGCCTTCTCTCCCCAGCCAGCCCTCTGACATCTGAGTCTATTCCTGAACCCGGGTCATTAGTGTTGCAGCGGTAAATCTTGCTGCTGCACCTGTAGGCTGGCTCCTAAAATATTCCCTCTTAATAGGATTTAATCTACTCCCCCAAATTGTCTGAAATACCAAACTTAATAGCTGTACCTCCAAAGCTGTTGGAATCAGATAAACTATGATTAAATATGAGAATATAGGGAGGAAAAAGGTTTTTATTAACAGTATTTTTTTTCATTTTAGTTTGCTGCCACTTTTTTCCATATCAGAACCTTACTATTAGCATAATCCAATTTTTTTCTGCCAATTAAAACCCCCATTATCCCCCTGTCCAAAATATACCCCCAATATCTTTAGGGTCTCTATAGAAATTGTTATACCCTGAAATATACCCATTGCTATGGATACATTACTTAATGGGTATACCTGACTCTTAATTTTATTAATACTTGCCCCAGCAATTTTTGAATAATGGTCAGTTATTTTGAAAGCTTGGTTACCCAAAGCCAGATCAGCCACAAACAAACACATATCATCTGCATATGCAGCAGTCTTAACTTCCACCTGTCCAGTTTTTGAGGTTATTCCTTTAATGCTACTCTCCCCATTTAATGAATGCAGAAAAGGATCTGAACAAACCTATACAACAAAGGACTCATTGGACAACCCTGTCTTACTCCTCCAAAATGTAAGATATATAATCCTAGATGTTCATTTATCAAAGGTATGACAGATGCTACCTTATAAATAGTCATCACCCATTGACAAAAGACATCCGGTATACCATAAGATATTAGTACTTGCTGAATAAAATCATGTGGAACCCTATCAAAAGCCTGTTCTTGGTCAAGAGTCAATAAATACCCAGTAATGTGTACCTCCTTCCCCTCTTCTATCATTTCACATATCAACAATAAATGATCTGTTATTGATCTACCATGCACTGAACATGACTGAGATAGTGAAATTAAGTAGGGTGCCACCGATAGTCTTTGTGCCATTATTCTCATAAAAATTTTAATATTGATATTCAATAAACTTAAAGGCCTCCAATTTTTCAATGATCTCCTATCCTGTTTTTTGTATATGAATATCTGAATTGCTATGCTCAAATGAAAATCAAGTTTTTTATTGTCTAAAATCCAATTAAAAACTTCAGCCAACACCTCTGATTAGACAGTCCAAATTTTTTTATAAAATTCTGCTTATAGCCCATCTAATCCTGGAGCTATATTATTCTTTAAATTTTTTATAGCCTGTTCAATTTCTTCCTTAGAAATGGGAACTGTTAAAGCATGAATCATATCTTGTGGAACCTTTGGTACCTGGCTAGATCATAAAAAATCTGCCATTGCTCTGTCATCAATCATCGGGGCTGATTACATGTTGCCTAAGTAGTGTCTTACATCCTTCAAAATGTCTGGTATATTAGAAACCTCCTTCCCCTGTTGGTCAAAAATAGATGGCATAATCCTACTGTCCACCCTGCTGGTACAACTAACCAATGCATCCCCATATGCTATCTTCCCAGGTGTACATAGTTTTTGTTCCAGCAACATGGATGAAGCATTGATATACTGTAATATCTCCATATCTTGTTTTATTTTCTGAACTTGCGCTGACAGATTTACTTGCTGTGTGTTTATAAGTGTAAGTGAATAGAGTTTATAGTCAACTGTGATCAGAGTAGTAAATACTATTTGAATGTATTCAACTGCTGCATTGAGGACATCACATGCATCATCCTTTGTAATTCGAATTTTATCTCCACCCACCATACAATGAAATCCTGCTCCAACCCTGCTATTGACATTCTAGCATATAACAATTCTGTAATCTGAGTAACAATCCCTTGATCTTCTAATAATGTCAAATGGAGTTTCCAATATCCCCTCCCATATGGAGCCTCCTCATGCAATCCCAATATGGCTGTAAGCAGAACATGGTCTGATGTCTCACAAGAAATAGTGCCAGTGTCATATATCAAAACATTTTTTGATGTGAACAGAAAACAATTTGTGTGGAGAGTTTCTCTTTAAAAAAAGTGCAACTCCCACTGTCATTCCTAGTCCTATATACATCTACCAATCCCATCATTTTGATAAAGTCAATTAGACATTTTGTGTCACAATATTCTTTGTTTGTAACAGTGCCTCTATCTTGTGTAGCTAATACACAGTTAAAATCTCCCCCCAAATAACATTTTTTGTAGTAAATAAAAATGGTGTAATACACTGAAACATTTCCACTCGTGTCTTTTTTTGTGGGGTGACATAAACATTTATGATCCTCCATGCAGTGTTATTAAACATAAAATATACTATCAAAGCACTCCCAGGGCTAATGTCAAGTAATTTTGGGATTTTAAAACCATCATCTTGAAACATGATGGCTACTTTATCTCATGTGTCCAGGCCAAAGGAAAAAAAAGCAGGGCATACACACCACAATTTCTGGGCTATAAGTGTCAAAGCTGTGGAATTAAGCCTGGTATCTTGAAGGAGGATTATATCGAATCTATGGTCCTTAAGAAGAGAAAAGGTTACCAGTTGACACCTAGCATTTTTGATACTATTAGTATTTACAGTGACTACCCTAAGTGCTGTTCCAGATGCTAGAAACAAAAGTCACCCTCATCTCAGGGTACCAGACCGCATGTTACTCTGTCTCTGGACACCCATTCATTTTGTCCTACCTTAGTAGGTCTTACAATGGGAGATCCTGATCCGAATCCGAAGTGAGCCTAGCTTGGGATGAAGTTTCTGAGTCCCCACCTAACTCAGAATCTTGGATATCTGTGGATAACATGTTATATTTATTCTGAATAGAAATCAGAGAGGAAACCTTTGTCATCTTGGGTTTAGGTTTAGGCTGTGACTGGCGAGGACCTCTTTTCTTTGAAAGGCACACTATCTCAGGAGGGGGCATATCTATTGTCTCCCTTTGCCCCTGAGCCTGGGAGGGCTTTGATCTTCAACCTCATCCTCATCTTCTGTAAGGGGAGGGCTCTTCTGACTCCAGCTGATACACCACAGATTCCTCTCTAATCTCTTTCTGGGTGGGTGGGGGTCAGATTGAACTCGATCACCTCAGGTATCACCTGATGTCATTTCTCTGTGGGATTTGTGTCTGATATGGAGCCTGTCTGGGGCCCCTGTTGACCATTTGCCAGTTTACTCTGTGCATCTATGTCTTTTTTCTGTGCATTCATTAAGATGACATCCTGGTCAGGTCTATCTGACCTGTTGTGAGTCACCCATGGACATGTCCAATATGCTTGACCTGTCTCATTACATAAATTACATTTCAAAGCCTCTTGACACATATTACTAGCATGATCATACTCCAAACATAAAAAACACCTGAGTCTATCACATGCAGAGATAAAATGTGCAAAAGATCCACACTTGAAACAAGTCCTTGGTTGACCTGGGAAATAGCAATGACCCCTATCTCTCCACAGAAATAAGCGGTTGGGTAGATGTAGTGGGACCTTAATGGTATTCCTCAGCCAAACTTTACATTTCCATCCCCTGGTCCAAATGTGAATGTTATTAAAAAATAGGTTGCAGTGCTCCCAAAACATCAAAGCTCTGTTGTAGCCAGTATGTAATGTCATGTACAGAAATGGTTTAATTACGAAACAGGATAGTTATTGTTTTAATTATGGGCCTCATCAGATTATTCTCAAATGAAGTCCAAAATTGATCCAGACCCTGGGGAGTTTTAAAGCTGACATCATATAAACTATCCCAGGACACATGAATAAGAGCATATATTTCATTGGAGGAAAACCCCAAAGACTCCTTTATTAATTGCTGTCCCATATAGATTCAGTCTGGAATTGTCTCCAAACCACCGACATACTGCAGTTGCACTGCATTTCTCCATTGAAGGGGCAGTGATTGATATTGAAATCTATCCCTTTTCTGGAATTCCCCCCCATTTGGACTTTGCATTATCCCTTTATTATTATTATGGGGAGAAGGGGGGGTTCTGTATCCATTCGTGTGCCCAATGAAGGCTGTTGTTCACTAGCTCCTTCATCTCCTGATGTAGATAGTATACTAGAAAGGCACCTTACTTTTTGAAGCCCTGCTGCATTACTTTCCTCCACCACCACATCCTCAGAGTGAAAATCTAAATCAGAGTATGGAGTCACCATTCTACCCATGTCTAGGCCTGTCTTTTGGGGTAGTGCTGAACAATTGACGTCCTCTGACCTCAAGACAGTGGAAGAGCCTGGAATAGGACTATGTTCTGGGTCAAGCACCCATTCCCCAGTTTGCAACTGCTTCCAGCCTGCCTCCTTTAGTGTACCTTCCAGAGAATGAGCAGGTTACTGAAGCTTGGTCTCCATAATTTCACTCGCATTTACTCTTCCCTTTCTAAGACCCAAGACCCATCTCATTAAGTCCCTGATGCTCAGTATTTCACTTCTGCAACATTTGTTTACCCACTGCAGGTAACTGGAGGATCTGTTACACTAGTAGTAAGTCTGAAATATCAAGAGCTGACTTCAGCTTGGCTATGTCACTGACTTCAAATACCACAACTGACTCACCCAGCCACCCAGTCTTTGATGCTCCTACATCACTTCCTGGTGAGTCATGCTGAAATAATGTCTCCATGTTTGCCTCTTGCTGTAGCTCTAAGTGAGCAGTTGCTACCTCAGGCAAGATATTTTCAAGTTTTTTTTTTCCAATAAATGGTCCACATTTTCCAGCACAGCAATTAAATCCGTAGATATTAGACTAGGATCTGCTGCACTAACCAAAGCAATCGTAGCAGGCTGTTGTAATAACGCATGCAATGCTTTGGGATTTTCTAATAAAACTTTCTTTAACCACTCTTTATCGTGTGCTGTATCATTACATCATGCTGTTTCAACCAAATTTGAGGGCACAGACCCCTTCCTCAGTCAGTTCCATTACATTTTCGATCTCCAGGGCTGGACTTGTAGGTGTGGAGATCATCTCACCTATAGGTTCTCCAGTAGAATGAGGATTCTCTGAGTCAGCGTCTATGTCTCAACAGTGCCATGTACACAGAGTAGGGGAATTTTTTATTGAAACAAATAATAAGACAAAAGCAGTATTACATCATACAACTGATAAGAAACAAAAATTAAACAGGCATTACAGCAGACAATCTTGTTGAACAAAAAAAAAAACTGTCTCCCACCCAGTAAAAGAGCAGGGACACTTTGGCAAAAATAACAGGTAATCTTTCTCAAATGAACAACCAAATAAAAAAGCATTGTAACAAAGTCTGTACAAAAATCCTAAAGGATGAAAAAGCAATCAATAAAAGGAAAAAAGGAAACATGTCAATTCAGAAAAGATACACTGGGCTGTATACATAGCATACTCCTATGACTTTCCTCAAGTAACTCCCTCAAAAAAAAATCAAGGGGAGGGCTCTCCACCAAAATGCAATTAAGGATGGAGACATTGTCCGTTTTTCAGAAAAATACAACGTAGATATTTCTTTAGTTATTTGTTCCATTAAACCAATCAACAATGTCTGTTTTTGTTGGAGAACAAACAGGCATTTGTTTTGCCAGATGCACCATTTGAAAAGGGCACAAATAACCCTAAGAGTTCCAGGATAGAACAACCCCCATTCAACATCATATTTCCAGTTCAGTGTAAGACATGGTAGTCAACACAGGTAAGGACCACTTTTGAGGTAACTGAGACCATAATTGAGCAATATAAAGACAATCAAAAAATAAATGGTGCATGGTTTCTACTTTACAAATACAGGAGTCCCTAATGCAGAATCTCTCATACAATCTTTTATGAGCATGATTCCCTCTGACATTCAGTCTATCATGACAGCACATCCATAAAGTATGCCACATTTTCTGTGGAATTCTGCTATCCAACAACTGTTTCATGAAATGCTGTTCTTCAATACTAGATGGACACTTAAAACAGGGTTCTGTCAAAAAATTCTGATCAAGTACTGAAGAATACAGAAGTTTTCTATTTTGTAAAAATGATAAGTGAAAAGACACATTCCATTGTTTTATTTTTTTATAACACTCAATGATATACCCAGGAGTCCCTGGAGGGACGTTAGAAAAGGGTTTCCAATGTGTCGCTCTCCATTTATCATTAAAATATTTGGTCCTAGAGGAAAAACTCTGAATCCAAGCATCTGTATGACCAGCCAGACTAGGGTAAATGTTAGCCTGAAGAAACAAGGAAAATAAAAATAAAACAGGATTTAACATATTTAATCCCCCCCCCCCCTTTTTAAGTGGCCAGTAAGTAACACATCTTTTTACCGGATTTAGGCGACTGCCCCACAAAAGCTGAAAACCTAAATTATACATGCGTGCGCCTAATCTAAGGGGAAGAGGGAAGATGTAAAAAACCAGTAAAAAAATAGGGACAATAAAGGTTTTAAACATATGAACCCTCTTCTGCCGTGACATAGGATAAGATTTCCATTTTTTGCACCTTTCCCTCAGCAATGGAAAGGCGTTATAACCAATTTTTTTTCTGCAGCCTGTGAACCACCAAAATAGAGGCTAAGAACCTGAAAATTGTGGGGTTGAATATGAATGCCAGCAACGTCCTCCTGTCCAAGGTGTGAAGTGTCATGCACAAGTGTACCTACATTTTTGCGAGTGTTCAAAACTGACCCTGAAATTGAAGAAAAAGATTGTACAATAGTAAGGGCCTGTACCCCAGACTCATGATCCACAACCAATAGACAAAGATCATCTGCATATGCCATAGCACTGGAGAAGTCCCCTGCCACAGTATCTTTAATATGTTTAATAGTGACATCACAGTTTAATCTTCTAAGAAGAGGGTCAGTAGAAAAAACATATAAGAGGGGGCTCAGGGGACAGCCCTGTTGTACCCCGCTTTTGATTTGAATGTGAGAACCTTTAGTTCCATTAACTATAGGGGTCATCGAGGCCTACTTATAAATGATTTTAATCCATGAAATAAACTCCTGTGGAATACCATACTGCTGTAGGACTGCAAAAAGGTAGGCATGAGGAACCCAATCAAAGGCTTTAGACTGATCCAGGGTAATAACATAGCCACCCGTACTATGTCCATCAAATACTTCCCGTATTAGTTTGAGGTTATTCAACACAGATCTATGTGGAATTTCACAGGTTTGAGTATGAAAGATTAAAGACTGGGCTACTTTAGACAGTCTATTATTTATAACTTTACATAAAATTTTCCAATCAGAGTTCATGAGACTGATAGGCCACCAGTTATCCAGGTTTTCTTTATCATTTGCTTTATATAAATAAATCAGGTTACTATTGGCAAGAGAAACAGGTGCTGGTAAGAAACCTTGAACAATGACATTAAAAACTGTAGCTAAATGAGACAACAACACTATTTGAGCCTTTTTATAAAATTCATTAGGAATGCAGTCCAGTCCTGGAGTAACATTGCATTGTAATTGACCAATAACAGCAGTAACTTCATCTACTGTAATAGGATGTACCAAATCGTTAGTATGATCAGCCAATAACTGCAGGAAATCTATATGTTTGAAAAATTTCTCCCAGTCACATGGTGGAGAATCTTGACCATATAAGTTTTTAGTGCGGGTGGAGACTAATCGCAAAATACCATGGTTATCTGAAATTCTAATACCATCATGTGTAACCACAGAAGGCATATATTTTGTATGTACTTGTTGATTACAACTATCATAAGGGTAAATAACCGTGGCTGACCCCTTGCGGCCATATTTTTGTTCTAGAAATAATGAAGTGGACCTATTGTACTGACAAGCATACGTTTCCTGTTTTAACAGGTGGATCTGTGAGGAATAGTTCAAATTAAATTCTGTCTGCCAGGAAAGTAACCTTTGTAAGTGTCTTCTTTTATCCAAATAAGTCAAGTATTATGTTTTAGAGCACGATTTCACCAATCTCTGACAAAAGCGTCGGATTTCAACTTTTGTCTCTTGCCACCAAAAGGTGGGGTTGTCAAACAAGTCAAACACAGACAACTTATCCAGTAAAACCTTGTACAAATCATGCCAACCAGAATCATTACCCAGAACTGTAACATTCATTTTCCAGGAATTATAAGATTCTGGTTTATTAAGGGGGTGTCCTAAAGACAGAACAACCAGGCTATGATCTGAAGCTTCACAAGGGATTACTGTGTAGTGCAGACCTGGTAACCAATTGGAAATGAAAAAATAATTCTAGTGGAAAACCTTCCATGGTGAAATGTGTGCTTGGGAGGATGAGGCCCAAATGTAGCCCCATCTATTAAATTAGCTGTTGTATACAGTGAATTTAGGGAATTAGAATCATTATACAATTTTTGAGTTGATCCAGTTTTGTCTGAGAGTGTAAGGATACAATTAAAGTCTCCCACAAAAATCATAGATTTAGAGGAATGCAGAAAGGGTTGTATAGCATTCAGGGTGGCTATCCACTGGGTCTTGACTTGAGGATTATAAACATTAATTAATCTCCATTCCTGGGCCTGTATAACAGCATCTAATATAAGAACCCAGCCTTGAATCAAATCAACAAGCCTAAGAATCTGAACCTCTAAGTTATAGAAAAGAATAGCCACCCCCACGCTTACATCTTTGGAAAGGGACCAATAGGACAGACCTCCTCTCCAATCAGATGCAGCCTGACCAGTCTCTCTAAAAGAGTGAAGTCTAGTACCCTGTAAAAAAATTATGTGAACAGTAGAAGCTGCCAACACAAAAAATGGTGCGTCGTCTTTTGAGGTTCTTTAAACTATTCATATTCAAAGTGCCAAAAGACAACCCATCAACCATTTAACAAACAAAGATTAAAAAATCAAGACTTCTTTTTTTCTTTTCCAGGAGACTTCATTTTACACCTTTTTGTCCTAGAGATTCTAGAATCACTAGAAAATTGGTCGGTATTAGTGAACAGGTCAGGCTGAGAGGAGGCCATAGATGAAGCATCAGAATCCTCCTCCATCTTGGTGACCTGTTTTCATTTATACAAAGGTGTCAATTTATTTCTAGAGCAAACATCAGACTCCCCTGGAACTTGGGTGGTCTTAGCCCCTTTAGTAGCCTTACTTCAGATTTGCCTTTGAGTACCAATCTGCACCCAGTCAAGTCTTCAGGTGGGGGCATTACATCCCTCTGAGCAAACTCATTGGTCTGGGTAGAAGCACTAGGTACTGGATCTGGAGATGCAGATACCATAGGGGCCACCAAATCAACACGAGGAGATGAAGCTACCTCCTTATGAGAGGCATCCACAGTGGGCTGGGATCCAAAGGGTTCTGAATGGGAAACAGCAGGGGCAGGGACTAAGGACTCCGAGGAAAGCAAACCAGGAGGTTGAATATGCTGCTGTTCAGAATGAGGCCTGAACTGAGGCCTGGCCTGTGCATTCTGTTGTGCCTTGGAAACCTCGTCATTCTGATCCTCTTGAGGTGTCCCAGGGGCATTATGAGAGGCCCAAGGGCAATCACGGTAGGAATGGGACATATCCTCAAATAAATTACAATAAATAGGCTGAGGGCAATTAATACTAACATGCCCAGAACCCATACGCAGTGAGCATTTCAGCTTATCACAGACATTACTCAGATGAGTCTGTGCTGCACAGCGAAAACATGACTTAGATTGGCCAGGATAAAAAATGAAACCTCTGTCTCTGCCCAGATAAAAGCAGCTAGGCAAATGCTGAATGGACCCATTAATCAGTGGGAGCTTCACTTGCATTTTCCAGCCGCCCATCCAGAACTGATCAGAATCAACAATAGGCTCAGGCAAACCTAGAACTGTGCATTTAGAGGATAACCATCTAATAATGTCAGTTACTGCAACCCCTTCGTTTTTGAACAAAACAGTAAATGGTTTTAATTGCAGGTTTCATGAGGGGGATGGCAAGAAAGGGGGACCATAATGGAGTATGTTTAACCTGCTGATACCTATGCTAGAAAGTTTCTAAACCTGCAGATGTTTTGAAACTTAAATCAAAATTATTATCCCCAGAAATATGAATCAGGGCATATATTTCAGATGGTAAAAACTGTAAACTGGATTTTATCAATATCTTTCCAACATAAATCCAGTCAGGAAATATATCAAGTCCACCCCTGTATCTTAAACATATGGCATTCCTTCACTTGGCCTGTTCCGGGACAGTATGGAACAGGCCAGCATAAGTCTTTCCACCCTGGCATCCGCCATGTTGTCCAGGGGCTGTATCATTCTGTGTGTGTTCTCCACTCAGATTTGGGCCCCCATTATGTAAGAAATCCCCATCCTGAAGTTATATTGTATCCTGCAATCAATCTTGATGGTCATTTCCAGAGCTAGGAATCAGGGGAACAGAGTTTACAATACGAAGGGAATTAGGGGACTTATTACTCTGCACAGCAGAAGATATAGTCTCCATGGTCACAGCAGTCTGTGTAGTCAAAATTATGTCTTTCCCCACAGTCTGTAAATCAGGTTCAGTAGGGTTAGTGCTGACAGTAGGCCACACAGGATTTTATGTTAGGCAAAGTTCAGGTGGGCTCTCAAGAGGATCTGAAATATCAATTACGGTACACCGAGACCCAACACCAGTATGAGTCGGGGAAGACCAAGTGTTAGTAGCAGTAGATTTCTCCCATTCAGCCCCTTTCAGGGCTTCAGCAATGGTAATGCCAGTAGCAGAAACATGGCTATCAAAATCCTGGTAGCCATGTTGTGACCCAGAAGCTGAATCAGCCATAGGAGTCCCAGGGTCTATAACAACAGATCAACAGATGGGGATGGGGCTGAGACTGATGTAGCAAAAACAGGGGAAACTTTAAAAGTAGTACAGTTAAACACAGTAGGATTAAACACAGTAGTCTGTAGTGAATAGGGCAAGTCTGAATGCAAAATGAGAGCAGTACCTGCAGTAGAACCAGCAGCTGGAGGGGGATACAAAACTACAGACGCCCTGTCTTGCGACTGTTTCTGTTGAACCACCTCCTCCAGCATTCATAAAGAAAAAGCTGAAACTGTCTCTTCTTCCTGATGCCAGACCACAGGCACAAGTGGGATATCCTAGGAACAATCATTCAAAAAATCCAGACTGTCTCGAGACTCTTGGCATGCACCACTTGGTGCTCTAAAACTGCCAGTCTCCATAGAGACCTCTGCAAGCAGACTTTCAGAAGGCAGCATACACCCAGCCAGAGGCTTTGATGAGGCTGCATCATCTCACAGCTGATCCATGTCAGAAGTCAGCAGCACTCCAGTGACAGGAGAAGCTGAATCTGCAGAAAAACATGCAGTAGGTTGAGCTGAGAAACCACCCAGTTTAGTCGAAACAGTAGAACACTGAGCTGAAAGGTTGCCAGTAGGACTCAATTATAAAGCAATATCTGAAGAGATTTCCAAAGCTATGCCATGTCTCGAAGCAAGACCGGCTGAAGACGGAACACTAGCAAAAGCACTTTCATCTATGTCTGCCCCTTGTAGAAGGAAGGTAGAGGAGGAGACTGACTCCCCCACCTCCAACCCGTCTGCACCATCTGACGCTGAACTCCGAGTGGCCATTACAGGGAACAGCAAAGCCCCCTACCGACAGAGTAGAGGAAATTTTTATTAAATAACAAAAACCAAAACCAAAAGGAAAGTAACATACATAACACTGTAGAGAAAAAAAAACAGATCATCATATGCAATAATTTTTCACATGAAAAAAAGGGGAAACAGTAATTCATCCTACCCATCCAATATTATGCCATAAGAAAGCACCTACTTCTTCTCCTAGAGTGCGGAATTCATACTCATAAAGAGTGTCCAGTTCTTCCTGTATATGAAAAAAAACATCTTGCAGCTGTATTACTTTATTCTGAAGTACTCTTAAACACCTGGCCTGCCAAATATGTCATTTTAGGCAGGCTAGCAAAACTATAACTGTGCTTTTATGCCATTTATTCCACACTATTGGAATCTGTTCTAATACCAAAATTTCATAAGATATTAAACCAATTAGTGGCTCTCCCCACCAGTGTGCCAATGCAGTCCAACAATTTTGAGTAAGGGAACATTCAAAAAACAAGTGTTGTATAGTCTCAAACTGTCCCTGGCATGATTGTTCCTGACAAACCCTATCACTAACCTGCTTATGCTTGTGATTGGCCCTCGCATTGAGCTTTTGATGAGCACATAGTCAAATCACATCCTGCATTTTTTTTGGGGATTCTAGGATCTATTATTCTTGCCAACAGGGAAGCAGTGCTTATACCAGTAGGTACATTAAATAGGGGATCCTCAAAATAACAGGAAGAGACAACATAAGTATTAAAAGATTTCTGTTCATGAGAAATGAACCAACTGAGCTCCACTTTCCACATCCTAATGTACTTTAAGGTATGTTGGACATAAATAGGAAGCTGTTTATCTGTGGATTGCCATTTACCCCATCCCCAAGCAGTTAAAAAGGGGTGGCCCCACTGTAACATACACATCCGACCCATATCATTATGTTCTAGTAACATAGGCCTAATTGAACTATAAAAAAAATTACCAAAGAGATAGACAATGGGATGTACTATACCCAATACACCAGTGTTCCAGGGTCTGTAAGTGTGTGCCCTCTTCATAGGGTTCAAATGACTGCCTCACACCAGCTGAAAAAAGAGACTCAAAATTTTCATACACATGCAAAATGGCAATGTAAATATAAGTAAAATGAACAAAAAAAGAGGAGCAATATAGGATTTTAGAAGAAACACCCGTTTCTTATGTGTCATTTTCCAGGACTGTCATTTTTTAACCTTATGGTATGCTTTATCATAAACCATGTCCTAATTACTTTGTACAGCACTTGAGAACCAAAATATATACCAAGAAGTTTCAATTTATCTATAACAACCAGAATGTTGAAGGTACCTATACTAGGGGCCGTACCCAAGGACATCAATGAACTTCTAGTAGTATTAATCCTAACTCCATTACAGGCTTGTAAAGAATCCAAAAGGGCAAGGACTTGTTTTCCAGAATCCAAATGAGCTATAGAACATATACAGTCATCTGCATAGGCCAAAACTTTATGAAAAGAATAATCATCTGAGGAAACAATAGCCAAAATATTATCATCTGTTTCAATTAAACACAATAAAGGATCCAAACCAAAAACAAACAACAAAGGGCTCAAAGGACATCCCTGACTATCCCCAACCTGATAAGGAACTGGGAAACCCAAATGCCCATTAACCAAAGGTGTCACCCTTGAAGAACTATATAATGTTTGAATCGATGCAAAAAATGAACAGGAATACCATAGTGATTCATAACAGCCCATATATAATCTTGGCATATGGAATCAAAGGCTTTCTTTTGGTCTAGAGCTAAAAGATACCCAGATAGTTTATTACTAAGACCCTGATCTATTAATTCTTTAATATATACAAGGTTCTAAGAGATGTTTCTGCTAGGAACAGCACAAGTTTGCGTAGAGGTTAACAATTTATTGGCAAGCTTAGAGAGACATTGAGTTAAAATATTAGCCAGAATTTTATAATCTGATGTTAGTAAACTCAATGGTCTCTAGTTTTGTAATAAGGTAAGATTCCCTTTTTTATATAAAAAAATTATAATGCCATTATACATACTAGATGAAAGTCTTTTTTCTTCCCAAACAGCTTGGAACACTAAAAGTAACCATGGTGACAGAACATCTACATATGTTTTGTAAAATTCATTTGGAAGTAAATCTATCCTTGGTTTAGTGCGTGCAGACAAATGACTAATAGCTTGGGTAATTTCATCTATGGAAATACGGGACTCAAGTGCCTCAGTTTCTGAGGGTAGTAGTGTCGGAATTTCAATTTGTTGGAAAAAAGGATGAAAGGAATCAGAAATGGGTTTTTTAAAAGTTTGGAAAACATAGCACTGAACTACAGTCAGTAATCCTCTGGTGTCTTGTACGCATTATCCATCAAGAGCCTGTAAGCCCGACATACACAATCTAGGCAGTTCTTGCTCAGAAAGATCAAGTGGATTAACCTGTTCTCAGGTACCAGTTGTGACATATTTTTGATGGTATCTATACCTTTGCTCCCAGGATTTAAGGAAGTCAATCATCTTATTTTTAACAGCTAGAAACTGTAGGCGTATAGTACCGGTGAGGAGCATTCCTGTGATAAAAGTTTTAAATACTGAGCTCTATAACTCAGGTAAGTTAAATAGGAATTCCTGGTATTAGACTGAGAGACTTGGATAAAAAGTTTCTTCAGATCACATTTAGTGTCTTCCCACCAATCAAGTGGACTGTCATAAAAAAAACAACAGCTGAACGTATCAGAAAAAAAGGAATGAATCTGCGAGTAAAGATCGTCATCTTGTAACAAGGACATATTCAACCTCCAATAAGCACATCCCATCAGAAGCTCTTGATATGAGCCAATAGATAATTTGAGAATTAAATGATCAGAAGTTTCTAATGGCAAAGTTGTAATGGCAAAACATGTAAGTCTCTCTGATAAAAAACAGAAATCTATTCTAGAAGAAATGGTACCTTTAAAAAAGGTATGCACTGGTGTCAACTATAACTTATCATAAGTATCCAATAAATGAATACATTTTAAGACTTGTAATAATGCATTAGTATCACAAAATAGTTTCTGGGTTTTATGACCCCAATCTCTAGCAGCGAGACCACAATTAAAGTCACGGCCCCACAGGATCAGCTTTTAGATATGCAAATATGGAGAAATGCGGTGAAACAAAGCTGACCTGTCAGCTTTTGACTGAGGGGCATAAACACTAATAAGGCGGTATACACAATGGGAAACAATTATATCCAAAAGCATAGCCCTACCAGGCACAAGGTCCGGGACCTGTAAAACTTGGATTTCTATATTAGAGAATAATATACCCAAACTATCACAGACATCCTCTCCTAATGACCAGAAGGAGACACCCCACTGCCAATCTTTTTCTGCATCTTTTACATCTTTCAATGAGCCCAATCTGGTATTCTGTAAGAGGATGGTGGAACCAGAATGTTCACTTAAGCTGGCAAAAGTAATACATCTTCTTGTTTGAGATTTAATACTATTCACGTTAACAGTAAGAAAAGAAATGTCTTTTGCCATAAAATTAAGAAGGGTGAGGGTCAAGAACTAAGGCAAAGAGTAAATCATTTCCTTTTCTTCCTCTTTTTAGGTTTAGGTTTATCTTTAACCTCTGTATCTGGGGAAGGCTCTGGGAGTGAGGAAGCAACTGAGGAGAAATCAGAATCTGCCCCATCATCATCTCCCTCATGATCCAGCAAGGAGGCAAAAGGATTGGAAGCTACAACTGGATCAGACTCAGTAGAGAAAGAAACGGCTTCAGAACTAGATTTCAAAGACTTAGAATGAGTGACCCTCTGAAACGGGATTTCACACTGCATCCCCGGGGGCATACTATTAGACTTCTGTCCCTACACTGGTACACTAGTCTGGGTCACATCGAGTGGAGGGAGTCCCACATCTACCAAAGGAAGAGCCACCTGCTCAGAGCTAGTAGGGAGAGTAGGGGAAACAGGAAAAGATTCAGCACCCACTCCAACAGAAGTAGGAGAAAAAGGGACTGAGGCAGTAGTGCCTATTTGTTCTAGGGCCTGGGCCTGATCTTTCCCTTCTTCAGCAGATACTGGAGAAGAGGCAGATGGCATGTGAGGAACAGTAGTAGGCAAATCAGAATGTAGAAGTTAATCCTGCATCTTCTGGTGCTCCTTTTGAGCATTGTCAACATACACATCTTGCTCAGCATGTAGGGAAGGATCAGCCTGATTATGGGAGGTCCAGGAGCAAGAGCGAAAAGTGTGCCCCTGCTCATCACAGAGGTTACACCTCATTGGATGTCTGCAGTGAGCCCCTATATGGCCTAAAACTCCACAAAGCCCACACTTCTTTTGGTCACACACATTACTCAAATGTCCCAATGCCCCACACTTATAACAAGCCCTTGGTTGTCTCAGATTAAAAAGAACATCCCTGTCCCATACCAGAAAGAAACAGGTAAGTGTTTAGTTAAATCATTCTCTAAATGTAGGTCAATCAAATAACACCAACCCCCTGTCCAAAGATGTTTATCATCAAGAATGGGCTCAGGGGGCTTATAACAGTACAGTGCTGTTGTAACCAATAGGTTATGTCAGCAACGTTGACTCCTTCATTGCGAAATAATACTGTAATTTTCTTTGTAACAGGTTTAGTTAGGGGGATAGCCAAAAAAGGTTTCCATAAAGGAGTGTTTTTTAAAGCCTGATACTGTTTCCAAATCCAGTCCAACCCAGCAGGATGCTTGAAACTTATGTCAAAGATAGAATCCCCAGGCATATGGATTAATGCATAGATCTCATATGCATAAAACCTCATAATTTTTTTCAGCAGTTCCTGCCCTATAAATAGTCTATTAGGAATGTCATCCACTGGTCCCCTAAATTTCAACCTCACTGCATTTCCTCTGGCAGCAGGCTCATTTAACAAACCAAACTTAGCAGGAAACAGTTTTTCATTCACCTTGGCATGCTAGACAGATGAAGTAGATTTTTGTTCGGGTACAGTCAATGAAGGTGCTGCAGAATTGGGCTGCTGAAGTACAAGACCCTCATTCAAGGCCCTAGGCAGGGGGGATCAGTAGGAGGTGACAGGCCATCTTCTTCTAGCTGCCTAATATCATCCATCAAATTATGACTGAGAGTAGGTGAAACAAGATCAGACCTTTCAGCAGGCAACTGACCTGGCATTATCAATGAGGTTGCAACTGGGGAAGAAAGAGCTTTGTCCCCTCCTGCAGGAAAATTAGCATCCCAAGATTTTCCATCGGGGATTTTACCCACCCCACAGCTTCTAAGGCTGCAGCTACCCAGGTAGCAGGGGCTTTAGCTTCCCCATCTAACGGCTGCACAGATTGTGGAGAAATGGGAACAGTCACAGGCAAAGAAGGGGATCTATGCCCCTTAGCAGCTTGACTCACTGTACCTCCATGCTGAGATCAGTTTTCCTTGGGGGAGAGACCTATAGAAAAAAGCCCCACAGTCGATCCTTTAGGAGAAGCAGTTGAAACAAAAGCAGTATCAATCCCCACAGAACCAGCAGTCAGATGTAACAGTGCAGCAGTAGATAAAACTGTAGACTCACCCATTCCTGCCCATAATTCATCAGTGGAGCAAGAAGGTTGTACAGGTATCAGCTCCATGGGGTCCATAGCTGGTGTTACAGCAAAAAGGTCTGGTGTAGTGGTGATACATGACCCTTCCTGTTCCAGAGCATGGGGAACATCCTCATGACACTGCTGCAATTCCTGCAACAAAAGGTTCCATTGACGATCAAGCTCAGAACGTCAAGAATGAATTCTGACTGCATCATGGGTCAGCAAAGCTGCTTTTGCCTCCAAGGGGACATTGCAGGAGCAATCCTCATCAGGTAACTGTGGAATATCAGTAGAATCTGCATGGTCCAAAACCAAGTCTGAGGCCATCTTGATCACGCCGTCCATTGGGAGCTGAGGAGGTGATCGGCTCCTCAGCCTCCCTTATGTCTGCTCACTCCAAAAACTCCCACACACTGAGGAGAAATCACAAGGATGCAGCACCTTCTGTCTCACAGAGTAAGGGAAATTCTCCGATGTTCTGACCAAATGTCCCCCATTTACTAAAAATGCCACTAACAGCTTAATCTGGTTCAATTTCAGTTGACATCCATCTGTATCCCCCCTCCCCCAGGATGAAGCTTAAAATAGGCGGAATTGTCTAGTCCTCCTTTCCCGGTCAACAAAAAGTAAATAAAACACACAAATAAATAAATACATAAGTGGCCCTCACATAGCTTTAGATGCTCATTATATCTTGACCTTTGTGGATTTAAATACTGCCTTAACAGTCTCCACAGCTTGTTAAAAAAAAAAAAACCTGCAAACCTGTGATGTAAACTCTGTTTAAAAACATTTGTTCCCATTCTGGAACCAGTTCCTCAGTCCATGTAAACTGTCATATCCCAAAGTCCTTGCTTGTGAAGAGCGTGAATTTTGCTCTATAACTGATCTTGGCTTCCAAATGGAAGGCAAAGATCCAGAGTTGTTTTGTCAACCCCATGCAATCCTAGGTGCCTCTGCAAAGCTCCATGTACATGGACAGAGGTGGGTGGAGATTGTGAATTTCGGCAGAGATGTGTCAGCATCGAGGAGCTGAGCTACTGTACACAGGCCAGTCATGTGCAAATCATGCATACGATGGCTCAACACTGGATTAGTTCTTAACCATCTGATATGATAATACAGTTGGAGCAATACACAGATATGTCCAAATATTTCTAAAGAGATTCTCTGGTGGCACTATAGCAGTACTGCAGACAAGAAGGAAATTTCTCTTGAGAAATCACAGACCTTATAAGAAATATCTGACCATGGAAAATGCTTCATCTATACCTGGGAGGGCCATATGATCCACTATTCAAACAGTAAGTACTAGTAAGATAACTGAAGTGTACTATTTTGGGGTAAAAAAATGTTTTAGGTAGGTCTCAGCTTGTGGAATTGTACTGACAGAGTGCACAACTTGTTTGTTTGAGTCAATCTGGATCCTCGAGACCTACCAACTACAGAGTTAAATGAATCAAATCCCCAAATCTTAAGAGTTTGATTCTATTTTAATAGTTTTTCATTTCTCTGAGGCTGTAAAATACTTGCTAGCTTATTAAAAATTATTAAAGTTGAGTCAAACCACTGCTGTGTAAGCAGATCAATGTGTTACCTAATTGGAGATGGGTTTGTAGTTGAACCCATTATTCCTCTCTAGTTCTGGCTGGGGGCCAAACATTTTATTGTGGTGAAATGGTTGGCTTCTGCTGGCCCACCAGTACAACAGTAGAGCTACTGCTTGTGATGCCAGTGACCCAGGCTCAGAAATGAGCCTAGGGAGGAGGATTGAGAATCCTAGGGATGCTGTCCTCCTCCAGGGAAGGATGCTTGCTGTACCCACTGTAATACTGTGACCATGGTGATCAAGGATGGCAGTGGAGTTAGGGATGACACAAGGGAGGGGAGAACATTGGCTGTAGTCTTATGCCACAGCACATCTTTGGGTGTGCATGCCCCCTTGAATGTCATAACTGCTGTTGTCCTTGGAGATTGGGGACTAACTAAATAAGAAAATCCTTCCATGCCTCAGGACCTCCTTGATCAGTCCTGACCCCATGCATGGCCACCATAGGAGCACAGTGGAACAGAACTGTCCCTTGGGATGCTTCCACCATGAACAGGTGAGCTTGTGGGGTTGACTTCTGATGGTCCGGTGCATTCTCTCATGTCAAGGAGATCCAGGAATGAAGCCACTGACAGGGTGATAAAGAATACATTTTTTTAAAGTGGTCAGCTCCAGTAGAACATTCATACTTGATTGTTTCTAACACTCAGCAGTGGCTGTTGACTACCCACCCACCCACCCTTTCCCCAAACCCCACCCCCAGGAGTGGCATTTCCTTTATAGCCAGGGAAGGTTAAGGAGAAAAAGGCTGCATTCAAAAAGTATAAGGAATCACAGAAGGAGCACAATAGGGAACTGTATCAATTAAAGCAGAAAGACGTGGAGAAGGCAGTCAGAATAGCAAAGGCCCAAACCGAGGAAAAAATAGCAAACTCAGTTAAGAAGGGGGATAAAACCTTTTATAGGTACATTAGGGAGCATAGAAAGGTTAAGGGAGGGATAGTGAAGATTAATAAAGGAGAGGTGAGGTGGGAAGAGGGAGACAGGGAAAAGGCAGATATACTGAATGAATACTTTTGCTCAGTATTCACAAAAGAAGATGAGGAGGAGTTACCTATACCAGACAATAGAAGCACTCTGGGTAGGGGGGTTGACACCAGTCCATTCACAGAAGAAAGAGTCCTGAAATAACTCCTAAAACTCAAGGTGGACAAAGCAATGGGGCTTGACAGGATTCACCCCGGAATCCTAAAAGAACTAAGGGAGGACCTAGTGACACCACTGACTATGCTTTTTAACAAATCATAGCAGGATGGGGTGGTACCTGAGGACTGGAGGAGGGCAGATGGGATTCCCCCTCATGAAAGTGGGAGCAAGGCAGAAATAGGAAACTACAGACCTGTAAGTTTGACCTCAGTGGTAGGGAAAATGATGGAATCACTTCTGAAAGAAAGAATTGTTGAGTACCTAGAGGCCAGTGGGGCACAGGACCCAAAGCAGCATGGATTTACAGCAGGAAGGTCATGTCAGACAAATCTAATTGATTTCTTTGACTGGGTGACCAAAGTAATAGACCAGGGAGGGGCTGTGAATATGGCCTACCTAGACTTTAGCAAGGCATTTGACACAGTCCCGCACAAAAGATTAATAATTAAGTTAGCCAGCCTGGGAGTGGGTCCCAGGGTGGTACCCTGGGTAGTGAACTGGCTGCACAACAGGACACAGAAGATAACAGTGAATGGAACACATTCCGAAGAAAGGCGGTTTACTAGTGGAGTCCCTCAGGGCTCAGTACTGGGTCCAGTCCTCTTTAACATCTTTATAGGTGACATTGATGAGGGTCTGAAGGGAAAGGTATGCCTCTTTGCAGATGACTCAAAGATCTGTAACAGAGTTGATACACAAGATGGGGTAGAAAAGATGAGAAAGGACTTGGCAAGGTTGGAGGAATGGTCAGACATATGGCAACTTAGATTCAATGCAAAGAAGTGCAAAGTAATGCACCTGGGAAACAAAAACCCAGGAGAAAAGCACACAATAGCAGAGGAGGTACTAACAACAACAAAAATGGAAAGAGACCTGGGGGTAGTCATATCAGATGACCTAAAGTGAGTAAGCAATGTGAGAAGTCAGTAAGGAGAGCCAGGGGGATACTAGGATGCATAGGAAGGGGCATCACAAGTAGAAAAATGGAAGTGGTTATCCCTCTATACAGACAATTGGTGAGACCCCATCTGGAATACTGTGTGCAGTTTTGGAGACCTCATCTATGCCAGGACATAGACAGGATGAAAGTAGTCCAGAGGAGGGCAACTAAAATGGTGCAGGGTCTGCATCAGAAACCATATGAAGAGAGACTGAGAGAGCTTAATATGTATACCCTTGATGAAAGGAGCAACGGGGGGGGGCATGATAGAAACTTTCAAGTACCTCAAGGGAATCAACAAAGTCCAGGAGGGTAGCATCTTTCAGAAAAAGAGATGTGTAAGAACAAGGGGGCACAATTTAAAGATAGAGGGGGGACAGCTCAGGGGTAATGTGATGACATTTTTTTCATGGAGAGAGTGGTGGATACATGGAACCGCTCTTCCTGGGGAGGTCGTTGGGTCTAAAACAGTGGGGGAATTCAAACATGCATGGGACAGACATAAGGCAATTATAGTGGGGGATTGCAGGAAGTAGGCTGTTGGTTAACTAGAATCTGCAGCTTATCCTGTAGGTAGGGAAATGGACAGACTGGGTGGGCCAAGTGGTCCTTATCTGCCGTCAAAGTCTATGTTTCTATGTTTCTATACCCACTCCTTTCCAACAGATCCACATGCTAAAATCAGTATTAGCTGTGAAGCCAGACACTTTCCCATCCATATGGCTGGAGGAAGGTTGGAAGAGTAATAACTCTGATCTATCAGGCTGGTGTATGGTGTATATTTCATTGTTTTCAAATGGGTTGCTTGGGCAACTTTATAGAAATGTTTGCATGGGCATTCTAAGGACTAGCTGTAAAAGTGACAGCACCACTGTTACCCTATATTTTGATCATTTATCATGTTCATAGTGCCTACATTATCTATTTTGTTATGGAGCGAGACACACAAAGAAACCTAATTTTCATTTTTTTATGAGGATAACTGATATGTATTTTTATTTAACCTACTGTTCACTGTTAAACCTTCCCAGCACTTTTCAATGCAATGAACGGACAGATTTCTAAATCTAAACAAGCATTTATAATCAACTAAAGTATTCATTTAGGTTAGTTATCCATCTGTACCTTGTTTATTTATAAGTAAGTAAAACAAATGAGGATGGCAAAAGGTTAAAACGAAAGAATAGCACTAACAATGTCACTGACTAATAGATTTTGAATTTTCACATCCTGTATCATTTTGATGTGTTGCATCCCTGTGGTAAACCCAAAGTGATGCTGTTGTTTTTAGCTTAACAGCTGATCAATCTTCTTTTTTCCAAGGGAATTCTCGTAAGCCTTCTGCTTTCTACTCATCCATCAGGCAGGCAAAACAAAGGTAAACTTGGCAGACTCTGACTGCTGAGGGTAAGCATTAATCTTACTAGCTAACTGTAATTAGGAGTTTAAGTAGGTGCAATGAAAAAATCTCCAAATCAGAAAAGTGGCATGATTTTTTTTTTTTAAGTCAGAGGATATTCCAGTAATTGACTGTAGTGGCTTTGTGCAAAGATCATAGGCAAATCTATGTTTCAGTTATATAATCATATGTCTCTGGTGTTTTAAAACTTTCCATGTAACATATACTTTATTTCCTATAACACCACATAATGGAATCTATGCATTAATAAGTAGATTGCCTACTCTCCATGGATCCACAGCCCATAGGCAACATTAAGTGAGAATGCTGCAGATGGGGCAGGGGGAGACCCCACTGGAACTGACGGAAGGGATGCATGCCCCCTCACGTACTTAATTCCCTGGCAGTTCATGAAGGTATGCAAGCAGATGGTCCAGGAGCATGTCAGTGAGCATGGCTACACTCCATGCCATTCATAAAGGCACAGAATGCTGGGCGAGGGAGCTGCAGGCTATCTTGTCAGGTAACCTACCATAGCTGCTGCATTCCCCCCACATAGCATTCCTGTCAGCCACGGTGGGTCCTAAACCACCCCCTCTACATCTCCCCCACCCCTCCAGATAAACAGGGAGGGCCAGGGTGGCCATTCAGCCACATGCCTATTCTTTATTATAATATCAGACTGGCAGTGTCCCAGAGTCCCATGCTCTGTACTGAGCAGGAGATCAACTATGGGACCAGGTTGGGCATTCTTGGGTGGGAGCAGAAGTGAAAATAGGCACTGAATGGTGGAATGCATCAGTGCATGCCATGCCCCACATGTCTCTCGATATGTGTGGAGCTGCATGGCCTGGGTACTGGCCTTCGACACATACCCGGCTCACATTCGTGCATTGCCCCCAATAAAGGCAAATCTGCAGTAAAACCTTTTCTATGATGTGATATCACTTTATGTGACAGATATTGTATTGACAAACTCAACCACATAGTCTGAACAGTTAATATATGGAGGAAGACAAATGTTTTTAATTAGACAAACAAGCATGTTTTAGGTATGGAAAGGAACAGTAGTTCTCAATTGGTGGGGGTGTGTGGAAGAGGTGCAGAATTTGTCTGGGGCAAAGCACAATTGTGTTATAAATCAGTACTGAACCCCTTCTTGGATGCCAGCTCTGATTGCAGAGGATCTCTTGGTGGCTGTCAGAAGTCAAATGCTTTTTTCACCAATCATTATTGTCATACTTCATCAAATATGTAATTAAAACCTGGGCACTGGTTTTAAGTCAGTTTGCATTTCTTACAGTGCATGAGCATCTCAAATTCAGACTTTTGAGTTAAATGTATTCCTCCATGGTTTCCACCTGTCGAGCCACAATAATGGAACACACATGGCATCTAACATGCCACTGTGTGCCTAGACCTACACCAATAAATTGTATGGAGTACAAATGGGAGGTGGGGCACACTCTGGAAATCTAGAGGTGGTGCACAGAGGTAGCCTGCCTACTAAACAGAAGAGCAAAAAAAAATAAATTCTGCACTTATGGAGCCTGGAAAAAACACACTTACAGCTTTGGAGTCATTCTCAAAGTTGGTTTATTGGCACCATGAGGAAGGCATTCATTAAAACCCTCTGCCTACAAAATATTTTAATAGCTGTTTTCCTCATGGTGCCAATAAAGCATCTTTAAAGATGACTCCAAAGCCACAAGTGTATTTCTTTAGGCTCCATGAATGCTCAATAGTTTGCATGCCCTGATGGTTTCTCTACCAAAGTTGACCACATTCTCAAACTCGGTGTAGTGTACATGGCTAGTCATCTCACAGTATGCCTTACATCTGCATCCTTGACCGACAGTGTGTCAGCAAAAAAACTTGCCAAGTTATTCCAAGCACAGCTGCTAATTATAAACACTAGAAATTAGAAAAAGAAATGAATTAAGAAAGAGAGATGGAGATGGAGGGAGAGAAACATAAAAAGTATGTGAGAGACAGAACAAGAGAACGAGAGTAAAAATGAGAAAGATGAAGAGAAACAGAGAGAGAGAGAGTGGGACAGTCTTAAGGAGTGGGAGAGATAGAATGCAAATGACTGAGAGTGACTACAGTAAGTGACAGAGAGCGACAGTGAAAGAGAGAACAAGAGAGGGGACGAGAAAGAGAAAAGTAAGTAAAAAAAATGACGGGAAACTAGCAGTAGCAAATAAGTAAGAAATAGGTAAATCACTTAATGATTTCTTCTTTGCCTTGTTTTAAGTTGTGCTTCTCACTTTCTCTTTTGTTTTGCTGTACATTACTTTAAGTTTCCTTTACTTGATTAGTTTCCAAATTTCATTTTTACCTTTTCTTCTCTATCTATAACACGTATCATTTTTTTTTTTACTTTCTTTCTAGAAGAAAGATTTTCTTTTTAGTTGATTGGAGTCATAGTTAAACTAATAAAAAAAGTCATCCATGCTTTGTAACAGTAAGTTAGAACTTCACATGTAGCTCTCTAGGGAGTCTCGCTAGTATCATAAAGGAAGGAAGAAAGAGACTTGAAACATGTGACCATTCAATTTTACATTGCTTAAGCAAGTTACAGTATACAGGTAGCACTGCTGTTCAGAACTATGATGCTACTCCTCAAAATGAAAGAACTTGGGACATGCATGTTAAGCCTCCAATTACAGTAGACTGATGGGTTCATAGGTTCATAGGAAAATTACGAGATTGAGGGACTAGCCCAATATGATCTTGTCACCTACCATTGGTGGTAGCCATATTTTGATTCATCCATATATGAGTCAAGATTCTGTTTAAACTGAGTTAAGTTGATACTATGGACGACCTCGAATGGAAGAGAATTCCAAGTAGAGATAATTCTCTGTGTAAAGAAATAATTTCTCTTAGTAGTCCTATTTATATTAGCCCTTAATTTCAGGTCATGAGATCTTGTTGCACACACTGAACGGTGCCATTCCAAGCACAGTGACTCAAATAACATAATATCTTGAGTTGCTTTAAATACTAAACATAAATCATCTCTCAAATAATGATACTCAAGTGAATAGAGATTTAATTTTTTTAATCTATCTTTATATGAGAGCGTGTTTAGGCCTGTAATATGTTTAGTAAATCTTCTTTGTACTTTTTCTATAGATTGTTTATCTTTCAATACTGTTGGAGAACAAAAAGATGAACAATAATCAAAGTTAGATCTCACAATACTACAATATAAAGGAATCAGTACCTCAGGCTCTCTACTGCTTATATTTCTCAATATACAGTTTATTAGGCGATTACATTTTTTTACTGTATGATTTGTTTGTTCAGAGAATTTTAAATCATTAGTAATAAAGACACCTAGATCCCTTTCAGAACTTGTTACATTCAGCATATTATCATTGATGTAGTACTTATAACAATTGTTATGTTTCCCAAAATGCATAACTTTGCATTTTGGATAATTAAATGTTAATTCATGCTTTTTAGCCCAAGTAAAAACTAAATCCAGGTCTGTAATTTTTGAGCAGAAAGTGCATCATTGAGAAGACCTCCCATTTTAGCATTGTCAGCATATTTACTTAGCCAAATTCCATCTACAGTATTCATACTTGCAATCAAAATGTTAATTAGGATTGGGCCCAAAACTGATCCCTGAAGAACTCCACTAGTAATTTTAATCCAAGGAGATTTAAATCCTCTTATAACAACGTGTTGTCTTCTATCACATAACGACTTGGTTATCTAAGTAACCATACGCTTATTTTTTGGACAGACAATCTATAAGAATTTTATGTGAAACTGAATCAAAAGCTTTTTCATAGTCCAAAAAAATTACATCTACAGAAATACCTTGATCAAGTGCTTCACTAATTGGTTCAAAGAAGTTGATCAGGTTTGAGTGGCAGGAACGTCCTGGTTGAAAGCCATGTTGTGTAATATCAAACTGTTCATTATTCAATATACCTGTATAAGAGTTGATTCTGTTGGAAATACGTTTCTCCATAATTTTACACAAACATGAAGTCAGGCTAATAGATCTGTAATGTTTGATTTCCTGCTTTAATCCACCTTTATGAATGGGGATTACTAAGGCTTCTTTCCATTCATTAAGAACAACCCCTTTTTCCATGGACTCATTAAAGAGTAGTGTCAAGGATCCAGCTAATTTGTATGATACTTCTTTTAATAAAGCAATAGGGATACAATCAGGTCCTGCAGATGTTGAGTTTTTAAATGAATTAATGGCTGAATAAGTTTCAGCTATGGTAAAACTAACCTCTGAATCCATAATGTCAAAATCTAATGTTGGAATAGAAGCCTTTTTCTGAAAAATATTTGCAAAGTATTGATTAAACTCATTTGCCATGAGTTGCTCATTGTCCATAATTTCTTCATTTCATTTTAAAGGACCCACTTTACTTTGTAGCACATTGGTGTTTTAAAAGATTGGTCATAGCTGTTCTATTTAGTCTCAGAAAACTAGATATTTGTAGCTGGAAAGGTCAGCTGATCACTTCAGTTGTTTTGCTTTTGAGGACTCAAGTAGTGTCACACTCAGACTCAAGGCTTTTATATAACTGTTTCTTTCTTTCATCAAAACAGGCAATTATTGAGGCAATAGGACCAATAATACTTAAACCATAATTCAAGAAATCTGTTTGCAAGAATAGTCACTGCATGCAAAATTAGCTACTTAGAAAAAGAGGACACACAATATGTTTTCAGGATTGTGCACTAGGTCCCAAAATAACATGAGTGTAAGTATGTCCTGAAGTGACTCCTCATAAAGAAGGAACTTGAGACATGTATATTTAGTCTCCATTTTCAGTAGACAGCTGTTTCAGCATACATTACATTGCTGTTGTTTTAAATGATTGATCATAGCAGTTCTATTTAGTGTCATAGAACTACACCTTCTGTAGCTGAAAAGGTAGGCTGATCACTTCAGTTTTTGTCCTTTTTGGGACTTGGGTAGTGTAGCATGGCATTCAAGGTCAAACTTGTCTCAGGGCTTTAGTATAACTGTTTCCTTCGTTCATCAAAATAGCAATTTTTGAGGTAATAAGACCTATAATCCGTTTGAATAATGCAGGAACCATAGTTGAAAGAAATCTGTTTCCAAGAACAGTCCATGTATGCAAAATTAGCTACTTAGAAAGAAGAGGACACACAATGTGTTTTCTGGCATTTATTCTAGGTCCCATAATAGCACGAGTGTAAGTACAGATAGTTTAAGAAGGCAGTTACACAGAGGCCTGCAAATTAAGGACATGAACTTTACAGAGGTGCATGGAAAGCAAACTATGGATGAACAAAATGTAATAGTTATCCCATGACAGCAGAAACTGACTTTATATTTCAGTGTAATCACTGAGGTACTTTGTATTATCACTGTATCCGAAATGGTGATGTGTTCCTAAACACATTAAAGAAAACATATGTATTTCTTCTGTAAGAATGGTAGCATGGGTAAATAGTACTTTACTGGAAATAGCAACCTAGATGCAATAGGTAAACATTTCACAAATCAAAGTTAGTGATGCCAGGGTATTGGAAGTAGTTCTATATTATGTTAAACTATTTGTTCTATTCTGAATAATAATTATGAATTTCTTTCAATTGATTCTAATTTGAAATTAAATTGTACTACTGTCTATCACAGAGCATACAGTAGGTACAGTATGCAACCACAACATTCAGTAACTTTATTACTGAAAATATATTATAATATATTATATTGTATCTCAAATTTTATTTAGAATTCAGGTAGTTTGTATTGCTATTCTATGTTCCTTGCTCATGCTAAGTAACGGGTGACCTTCTAGTTCCCAGCTGTCTGAAACGCACAATAAGATATTTTGAAACAGAAAGTGGAACAGTTAACTGAAAATACAACAGAGCTAGCAATCCAAATGTTTAAGTTCAATAAAGTTGTAAACATAATACTGTTAAACATAATTCAGTGCATACCCTTAAATATCATCTATTTATTGAAATAAAAAGTTTTAAATCACCATGTTTAAAAGAATTTCATTTACCAAGGATTTTAGATATGACCAGTTATCAACCTTATACAATGGCAAGAAAATGTGCTAGGGTCCTATTGGTTGGTGCCCTCATTAACAGTGTTGTTATCCCAGCACTACATCACTGTATGATGGACAGGCACACAAATGACCTGATGACTCAGTACTATATATCTTGGAGCCTATTCTGGAACTTCACTTCCACTATGTCACACAGAATTTCCCGTCACATTTTCATATAGTTTACCTGGTCACGGTAGTTCTCTTTCCTTTTGAAGCTCTTCACAGTCACCACTCAGCTTGAGTCAGCATCTTAACAGCAAACAGTGCAAATAAAAAGTAACAAGCATTTGTCAATGTCAGATGTTCGGCACTGGTATAGAAGGCCTGGGTTACTAGATGCTTTGTGGCGTACTTTGTGGCTCATGTTGAAGCTACATAACATCTCTGAGCAGTCCTGGTTGGGACAGATTTGCCTAATTTCACTACAATTGTTCATGAAGTAGGGTCCTAAAAAGGGCATGTTAAAAATTTGGGGCAAGCATATTCAAAAATGGTCAAGTTATGCTACTAACTTCAAAACTCCACTGAAATATATTGAACCACATACTTGATTTCACACACATACACACACACACGCACACACACACTTACACGCACACACACATTCTCTCTCTCTCTCTTGCTCTCAGCACCAGACAGTGCTGGTTTGTGGAGGAGGTGCCTCTTTCCACACAGGATTATCAAAGGCAACTATATGGCTGGCAAGCAACATAATTTACAACCATTTAGACTCTTACTAAAACAGGTGGAGCTCTGTACTGGGGAAATCTTGTTTTGTGAAAGTTGTGATAAATTCCACAGTGTAGCTCTGGCTAGGGATTTAAAAACTTCATTTCATGACTGAGTGAAACATACCAGATGACAGCTGGAGAGGGGAGGTGTAAAACGTAATAATGAGCTTCTCTGGAAGTATCAGGCAGTGGAAGTGGTAAACATTCAAAGAGATACGGCTCTGGATGTTTAATATTCCTCAGCAGGCAGATCAGCATGCTTTGCAGTGTAGATCAAAGGGAAGAACTAACCAATGATTGGATCATCTTTTCCTTTTCAAGTACATGACAGTTTCCGGCCAGCAAGCCACAACTCTGTCATTATTTGCCTTGATGATGATTAGTGTTGCACTAAAACGCCCCTACCAGACTACTCTGAATTATACTGACAGTGTCATACCCCTCAAAAGACACTCTCATATCAAGATGTTTTGCTTGCGCATATGCACAGGGTGAACATAAAAATGAAGCTGTCATTGTGATTGACTTCAGTATTACAGCAAGTCCCATGCTCAGTCTGACTAGAGAGAGCATGTGTACTTTACAAAAGAACACCATGCTCCACTACTCACTGCTCTGCTTTTTTGTTCCTTCATCTCCCGGTACAAACAGCTGCCGAGAAGAACAGACTAAATCATATCAATTCTTTATTAAGAGTTCAGGCTCTAGCAGCTCAGTAGATTGAATAAGAACAGCACATGAGCTTTTTAAAACATGCTGAAACTGAGAGATAACTTTCCCTTACCAATCGCCAGCTTCAATTACTCCCGCTTCAAAATCATAGCACCCAGTAAAACTGGCATTTTACAAATGGCAGGAACTGACAGCATAAAGGTCCTTGAGATGAAAATACAGCAGCTAGCTTAGAACAGAAATCAAGAGAGCTTGTGTGTGTGTGTGTGTGTGTGTGTGTGTGTGTGTGTGTGTGTGTGTGTGTGTTGGGTGTGTTCAGTAAGGCACCATCTGCAAGAAACACCACCTACTGGACATAAATGAAATTGTGGACTTTTGTCTTTCAGGTTAATGGCCATACAAAATTATGTATAAAATCTTCACAGTTTTGTTTTCTTTTTTCTTCAAAAAAAAAATCCATTGTACTGTATAATAACAAAAATGCACTTTAGAGTGTGTGTTGTGGTAGGATAACATCACATATTAGGTGCTCGATGCACTCATCCTTTGGGCTTGAGCCCAGCCACCCAAGTCATGACTTTATCCCAGCATAATACATACCCTGCTGTGCATTATTATTCTAAACATTACACATTAACAAGTAAAACTTATTCCAGGATCATTACATATATACATAGAAACAGAGAAGTTGATGGCAGATAAGAACCTCAAGGCCCATCCTGTCTGCTCATTTTTTTTACCTTATGAATGTGCCATTGGCCTTTACTCTGTCAATGGCCTATCTATTCATACTTATCTGTATTGCTCCCTTATGCCTATCCCATGCCTGTTTGAAGCCATGCACTCCATTCCTATCCACCACTTCCTGAGGTAGGCCATTCCATGCAACCACCACCTCTTCTGTGAGAAAGAACTTCCTCACATTACTCCTTAATTGGCCTCCTTCTACTCTCATGCTGTGTCCTCTTATCATACTATTTTTCTTATATTGAAACATGTTAGACTCTTTCACCTTGTCAATGCCCTTAAGATGTTTAAAGGTTTCAACCATAACACATTTCTCCCTCCTTTGCTCTAGGGTATACATATTGAGCTCCATTAATCTGTCCTCATATGTTTTCTGATGCAGTCCCTGTACCATTTTCATTGCCCTTCTTTGGACTGCCTCCATTTTGTTGATGTCCTTGTGCAGGTGCGGCCTACAGTACTGCATGCTGTACTAAAGATGGGGCCTAACCAGTGTCTTGTAAAGATGGATTATTAACTCCCTCTTATGACTTGTGATACCCCTACTAATACATGCCAATATCCCCCTAGCCGTACCTACTGCTTTAATGGTCTGCTTGGATGATTTCAGGTCATCTGTGTTGATGATGCCCAAGTCTCTTTCTTCCCTTGTGATTGCCAGCAATTCCCCTCCCAACCTATACGTGGCTTCAGGGTTTCTTTTCCCCATGTGCATGCTCTTGCACTTCTTTGTGTTAATCCCCAGTTGCCACTCTTCTGACCATTTTGCCAGTTTATCCTGATCTCTTCTCATTCTGCCCACCTCATCTGGATCATCTACTCTGTGGCAGATCTTGATGTCATCTGCAAATAGACAAACCTTACCCTCCAGTCCATCTGCAATGTCACTAATGAAGATATTGAAGAGGACTGGCCTCAGGACTGATCCCTGAGGTACCCCACTTGTGACTTGCATCTCATCTGACTGTATACCGTTTACCACCACTCTGTATTCTTCCCACCAACCAGTTTGCCACTGAGTTGACCAACTTCTGACCCACCCAAACCTACCCAGCTTATTAATCAATCTTCTATGATGAACAGCAACGAGAGCTTTGCGGAAGTCAAGGTAGGTGACATCAACTGCACCCCCTTGGTCCACCACTGTGGTTACCCAGTCAAAGAAATCTATGAGATTAGTTTGATAGGGTGTTCCTGTAGTAAACCAATGTTGTCTTGGATTCTGTGCTCCTGTGGATTCCAGGCCTTGCACTGACCTTTCCTTAAGGTGTGCTTCCATAATCTTGCCCACTACTGAGGTAAGACTAACTGGTCTGTAGTTCCCTGCCTCCTTCCTGCTTCCACTCTTGTGGAGTGGGATCACATGAGCCCATCTCCAATCTTCTGGGACCTCTTCTGTGCTCAGAGACTCACTAAACAGTTCTGATAATGGCTTTGCTAGTTCCACCCTTTGCTCCTTTAGTATTCTGGGATGTATGTCATCTGGTTCCATTGCCTTGTCCACCCTGAGCTTTTTTTTTTTATTTAGTTGTTTAACCAGGTATAGCACACTAAGCTGAAAGCTTTTTTACAGGAGCGACCTGGGAGTACAAGAAGATTAAGTGACTTGCTCAGGGTCACACAGTATGCAAGTGGAAGCTGTGGGATTCAAACCCAGGTCTGGTCTGCTGGATGTCACCAGATTTGCAGCTCAGAGCCTTAGAACACTGCGCTATACTGCCTCCTGCTTAGCAAGCTAGCTTAGCAAGCTCTTGTAGGGCACCTCTCTTTCTTTTGTGAAGGGACTTGTGCACACCCCCCCGTGTCAATGGTGCTGAGCTGTGGACCCTGCCCTACCTTCTCCTCAGTTTATACTAAGCAGAAATATCTATTTAGGTTAAATGCTTTTCCTTGATCCTCCTCCACACAATGCCCCCATCCCCTTTGATCTTAGCAATACCCCCTCTGGACTTTTTCCTTTCACTAATGAATCTATAGCAAGTCTTGTCCCTTTCTTTTACTGTTAGCGCTAGTGTTTCAGCAGTTTGGGCCTTTGCCTACCTTACTGTCTTCCCTGCTTCCCTTAGGGAAGTTTGGTATGCCTTCCTATCTTTATCCCACTGCATTCCCTTATGTTTCCTGAAGGCCAGCCTTTTGGCTATGACCTTTTCTGTTACTGTTTTTGAGAACCAGCTTAGTTTCCTCCTTCTTTTGCTCTTGCTCTTCTCTTTAATACAATGGGATGTTGCTTTAAGTATTGCATCCTTAACGCTTGCCCACTTTGCCTGTACCCCCTCACCTGTATTTCTTCTTGCCAGGCCTAGCTTAACTCTACTTAGCCATCTTATTAAAGTCAGCTCCTCTGAAGTCCCATATTTTTGCCTTGAAATGGGATGATTTAGTTCTAGTGGCCAAATTGAACCATACCATGTGATGGTCACTGGTCCCCAGGTGACCTTCTACCTGGAGATCTGTGATCCTTTCCCCGTTAGTCAGTACTAGATCTAGGATGGCCTTTTCTCTCTTTTGGGTTGTTGTATCAGTTGTTTGAGGCCCTTCCCCTGCAAGGAATCCACTATCTGTCTAGTTCTGGCTGATGTTCCTGCTGTTATTGACCAATCTGTATCTGTCATGTTGAAGTCTACCATTATCAGAACCTCCCCTTTAGCTGTCATGTTTTGTATATCTTCTAACAGTAATGTGTCTATGTCCTCCCCCTGTTCTGGAGGTCTGTAGACAACCCCAGTTTGTATGGCTGTCCCATTTCCTGTTTTCCTGGTGACCCACAGTTCTTCTGGCTCCTTATGTGTATTCTGAATTTCTGTAGTTTTAATATTTTCATTGACATAAACAGCTACTCCCCCCCTTTTTGCACCTCTGTCTCTTCTGAACAGTACATAGCCAGGTACTGAAGTCTCCCAAGTGTGGTTAGTGGTGAACCATGTCTCATTAATGGCTACTATGTCCAGTTTAGCCTCTGTCATTTTTTGCCTGTAAGTCTGGGATCTTGTTTCCCAGACTTTGGGCATTAGTGTACATGATTTTCATTGGCCAGATTTTGGTACGTTAGTTGCTGGGTGAGATCTGGCATTACCCCTGGGCATCATGTGGGAAGACGGACCCTTTTCCTTACCTAGTGATGCAAATGAACTACAAATAAGCTGAACTTCTGTTTGATCACTAGCTGAGGGGGGAGGGGTGTTTTTCCTGTTAGATGTATTGGGTGCTGACCCCTCTCCCCATTGGCTAGTTTAAATATTCTGAAGACGTCAAACTTCTGCCCCAATGCACTGACTCCCTTCTTAGTCAGATGCAGTCCATCAGATTTAAAAAAATGTTCACTCCTAAAACTGTTGCCAGTTACCTACAAATTTGTGTCCTTTTTCCTTTCACCTGCTCTTGAGCCACATGTTTAGCTCCCCTATCTTCCCTTCTCTGACCTTCCATCCATTTGCCCCCCCTCTCTCAGACCCATAGGCCCTAAAAGAAGGAGATGCTGGATGAAATGGATGCCAGTTTGTCTCCCAGCCTGGTCAGGTGTTCCTTGGTCTCCATAACTGACCTGCTGTCAAGATCATTAGTCCCTATGTGTACCAGGACATTGATGTTTTCTCCTGCTTCCTGCATAATTTTAGCAATTTGTTCAGTGTCTCTCCATGCTGATGTACTGGGAGACATCTGACCATTACCCACGGGTGGAAGTAGTTATCAACTCCCCAAATCATGGAGTCTCCTATGATCAGAAGTGGTTTGGATTTCCTTTTTGCTTTTTTCTTGTTTTGGGTCCCTGTTTTGGGCATGTTTTGCAGTGCTAGCTCCTGTGCAGCAGTGTCCTGCTCTGCAGTGTCCTTATCTCCTTTGTTTGATTTTGGAGATAGAGACAGATACCTGTTTGTAGTTTTTATATGATTTGTGTAGGTGATACGCTGGAGAGCACTGAGTGATGGAGCACCTGATTTGCCCCTCCTAACCACATGCCAACCTCCCAGACCAACTACCCTCTGCAGTTGAGGTGCTTCAGTTGGATGTTGGGGAAATGGCAGGCAGTTCTTATAATATATTTCCTCCTGAATATGTGATTTGAGGAGTGCAATCTCTGCCCATGCTGCCTGAAGCTGAGTCCTAAGATCTCCAATGATCCAGCTTGTTGGACAGCATCCTAAATCCTGTATAACAGCCCTTTTGAAAAGTGTTCCACAGCGCATGCAGTTAATAATATCCATTCCAGTTGAGTTGCTGAGTTTATAACCTAGTCCAAGTAATTAGAAGGAGGAAAATGAAAGCAAAAGTATGATTTTTTTGTTTTATTTTGTTTAGTTTTTTGTTTCTATATAACTTGTTATAGCAAGTTAAATTACTTGTGTCCCTGTAAGTGAGGTCATTGTGTGGATACTCCTCTGATCCTCCCCTTCCTGCTTTGATGCAGGAAATGTCATGACTGTACTACTCTATAAAAGGAGTGCAGCATGGGGTGGTTGGGGATGGTGGTGGGTGGTTAGGCATGCCCCCTGCTGAAAAAGAAGAACCATGGACAAAAGAAACAAGGAGGTAAGAGCAGAAATAATCAATCAACAACAAATGCAGTAGCCCTGAAAGCTTAGCCTAATGATAGATAAAACTGTAAAACCTGTGAGCACCACCTGTAATAATTACACAGAAGATATACCCTGCAAAAACACTTTGCTACAGAGAAAAATAAAGCAGTAACAGAAGATACACCTTTAAAAAAGCAATTTGAATCAGAGGAGATTACAGCAGTAATCTGTAAGCACAAAACAGTAACAAACCTGTAGGCACACCCTGTAATAATGCAGCAGAAAGTATACCCTGCAACAGCAATTTGAATCAAAGAAGATTACAGGAGCAAAATGTAAACAAAAAAAAAAAAACAGTATCAAACCTTGAGAGCACAAAAGAAAATAATAACACACATTAAATCTACATAGCAAAAAGAAGCCTTAATCTTTTTCCTTGCTCTGATAATGTTGTTCTTTGCTCTGTCCTTACAAGCAAACCTTGAAGAAAAGAGCAGAGGTGAAGCTAGAGTGTCTTTGCCAGCAAACCTAGTCTTCCACCTCACTGAATTCCTGCTGCTTTTTTGCACTTTTGCATAGTTATTTGTGTATTTATTGATTGCTGACTTGTACAATCCTTGTCATGCATGTGGTCTCATAGTTTTGCTATTTTATGCTTGTACTGGTCAATATTTTGTTCCACCTTGATGGACTGTGTCATGCCGGTAAATGGTTCCTAGAACTAGTGCACCAACCAGGTTAGCAAATAAATAAGTAGGTGTTAGATTACTATCCCAATGTTTTAATAATATGTCCACTCTTATTAAGGGGGAGCAGTGAGTCAGCAAAACATGATAACTTTTTGGTAGCAATGACATAAACCCACAATCAGTGGCATTGTATAACATTTCTGTCATTACTGTGAATGCTCTGCACTGTGTTATTATACTTATAAAATGGTTGTCTGTAATAAAAAATAATGATAGGTAGACATTTTTAAAATTTAAATTAAATATGTTTTTATTAATACATTTTTGCACCTTGAAAAATAATCCTATAAGTTGGAAGAGACAACAAAACACAGAAAATCATGAACCACACCAAGTAAGTATTTGAGAAAATAAAAAGCAACCAAGTAAATGTTTTACTGTATCCATAATTTGTGAATTTGACAGGCATTATTAAAGAACATTTTGGAGGTTTATTGGCTGCTGGGTAAATTCTGTTTGATGTCCTGAATGTGGCTTAGTCAAGTCAAAGTCAAAAAGGAATTTATTTGATAATCAAAAGCCATTACAAAATGCACAAACATACGGGATTTCAATACAAGTCTCATTGAATGTGCAAATTGCATCAGTTGATTTGACATTTGCAATGTCAATAGATATTTTTTTTTACTTGAGACAGAGATTCTCCTTCCTAAAGTTATTTCCATTGTCATCAATTCTTTATTTTAAAACAGCACAATGATACCTTAAAATGCTTCCAGAAGCTCCTTATAGTTTTAGAGTTCATATAAAGCAGAAATTATTACAGAAATTTAGAACATTGAAAGCATACTGTATTTCATCTACATTCCTTACAGGCTAAATAATCTTGTCTGCAAATATACACTAATATGAAATATAGTTAGCTGTTTCCAGAAACTCAGAAATAAAAACCAGAGTTAAAATATCTGACCATCAAATGATTAATTTTCCATACAGCTTTCTCCAGAAGTCTTCTATTAATCATTCTGATCTTATTCAAAGCTACATAAATTTATCCAGTTATTCAGAATTAAGTAAAAAATTCAAGGATTATTAGACCCCATGTTGAGCCCACTTAAATGTATTTGGGAAAGGCTGGACACACCAAAAGCCATTGTTTGGAGGGATAGCCCAGACTCATCCATATCTATAAGGCATCAAAAACTTTTCTTCAGTCTCTTCAGAGAGTACCAGGTGTAACACATCTGTGCCCTCCATTAGGGTTCTGCCAAACATAGAAGCAGCCCATAAAAGGGTAAAGCACTGAAAGCCACCCGAGCACTACATAATGATAACATCTAGGGACTAATCCCTCATACTTCACCTTTGGAACCTTTGTAAAAGAGCCTTGGCTCAAAGGTATTGGTTCCTAGAATACAATAAACAATAAACAATAAACTTGCAGTTCCTAAGTCTGGACCTGCTTTCCACGAGGCTGAAACTGCCATCTGGGCCTTTAAAAGTCCCTCATCACCCGTAAATTGCATGGGGGGAATTACATAAGTACTAACCTACATTTATATGCCAGCAAGAATCAGGTCCTACCCCGATTTTGCGCACCTGCATCATGTACAGTACATGGGATTACACCATGAAGGGCAATACTAAACCATTAGTGCCTAATTATCAACAGGTTAATCCCAGAGAATCCTTTTACTTAATAGGCTTAACCCAACTTTCATTCATACATTTGCAGGCAATTCCTAGGCTCTCATCTCACTCTCACCAAGCTCAGTGAATCACTCAACCATATGTATATTAAGGAGAGATTTACACCTGAAAGCAGTCTAGCATCATTCAATGTGTAAACAGTACTATAGCAGTGATGTAGCAATTACAATCAGTCAGACAACATAAATCCAGATATCATATAAACTAAAACAGCCATTTCTAAAAACAGTTCTGGCACATGAAAAAATATTAAACATAATCAAAGGAGAACACATGTCCATGAAAATATGGGGTTTAAAACTCCAATTGGCCCCCCAAAACCCAAAGCCAGTTTTATCAGCTTTTATAGTAGTTCATTTTACAGTTGCACCTGGATAAGTATTTTCCTTTGCTTATATCCAGGAGTTCCAAGCCATAGCCTCTGTCTAGGTTAAATGACAAATTCAGCTCCAGAAAGGAGTCCTATGAATTAGCTCATAAATTTTACTTCACAGAAATAAATTGGTTAATTGGAAAATTTAAGCTTTACCTCCTGCAGAAGCTGCATTCAAAGCCGTACATGAGTTTGATGTTTGGCTCTGGAACTGGCGCTCCTATGGTTTAGAAAATACACATCAGGCAGAAAACACTTGACAGACCTCTGGACCACAAAGGGCCCACTTAGTGCACCTCTTCCATAGTATCATGAAAGCATATACAGTATGTAAATTTATCAATTGGGCCTTACGTCACTTACAAAAGTGCTCTCTTTTCTTATTCTGGGAGTTCATTAATGTTTTTCTCCATAATACATCCATCAGAAGAGGTGCAAAAGAAATCCAACACTCAATAAATCAAATATGAGTAATATTAGACCAAAACCAGGGTGGTACCTCTATATACAGAGTATTGAGACCAGTCATCTTGAACAGAAGTTTTCACCACAAATTACCCTTAACTGATGGTGATCAACTCTTCTTTACAGGCAATTTAAATCTTTGCTGTCTTTCTGAGAGTTATCCAGTCCTCCTACTCAGGGATTCTATGGTATATTTCTCAGCACTTATTCACTATCCTGAATGTTCCTCCAGCAATCTCCCAGCTCCCTTCTCCAGCTCTGGATCTGGCAATACACACCAGGGATCCATGACAGGTTGTCAACTATTCTGCATAATTTTCATATTATTCCCTCCAGTAGTCTCCTTCACAGTCCAAGAAACAGGGACACCTGTAGAAATAAACAGAAAATCACTCCACTGAGTGTAATAACTCTGAGGTCAGCAAGGCAATAATGACTAACAACCTGACCGCCAAGACAATGTTAGCCTATCTTTATATAAAGCAGAGCAAGCATATTGGCACTGAAAGTGTCTTCTAAATTCTAGCAGTCCTCCTCTCTTCTCAAGAGTTCCAAAACCAATTTCAGTAAAGGAATAAAGTCCATGAGAACTATAGGACATAGTAAATTCTCGCTCCATCTGCCCACGGGGCAGGGGCCATCTGCCCCAGTACTGAAAAATGCACCAGAATGGCTAGAAAGGCCAATCTATTGTATTCATTAAAAGCACCATTTGCTCAAAATTTGGAGAACTGCAGCAGAATGGATTTGAATAAAAGTTTTTTTACTCCAACTGTATAAAATCCGGCAAAAAGCTGAAAACTAATGGCCAGTCAGTCTATTTAATCGTTTGATGCGAAGAACGTTTTGCTACAAAAAATCACATATTCTGATACTGTGAATTAAACTAACCAAAGTTTCATTCATGAAAACACAACCACAACTTTGCTAAGTGGTAAACAGGGAACAAGTGGAGAGCAGCATAGAATGGAGCAGCACTGTGGTCATCATGCCTCTCCACCTCCAAGGACATCCAATGTGGCTCAGTGATGCTTTGTTTGCATCTGCTTGCAGTTGATTATTCCTCTAGGTTTTTTTTTCTGCAGAGAGGATTTTGACCCATTTTCTTCTGTCTTCCAGGGGTGTTGGCTAATGTGAATGAAGACTGTCTTCCCAGATATGCTCCATGTCTAGTATGATTTTACATGACTTCAATCTTGCATCAGACAGCAGCTGCTAAGCAGTGATTCTGATGATGTGCTTTGTGTAGCTTATAGATCGACATGCTTATTTGCTCATTCCAGCCAGTGATGGAATTACAGGGGGGCTTGCCATGGCTCAGTCCCCCCAGGCTCTGATGTGAGCCCTGATAACTCAGGCATTACTGACATTGACTTATAATGGGTAGGGGGCTCAATTAAAATATAGGACCTGCATAAATCTGCATGGCTCCCAATGCTCATGAAGCGTAATTCCAGCATTGACCAGCCATCACAGATTATTGGCTCCTTGGTGCACAAAATATGCACAGTACCAGAAAGTGGTGAGAGAGCCTTTTGGGGACTAGCTAGAAGGCTGGGCTGTCTGCAGGGATATTTTCTAGATACTTTTTAAAAGCTAGGAGATGGCATAATAAGTTACCAGGCTGCAAGTACTTGAAGACAGCTTACTTGAATCAAGGTAGATTCATAGAATTTGTTGGCAGAAAAGGACCAGTAGACCCATCCAGTCTGCCCTATTTTCCCCCTGCATATTCCAACACCTTGGACTCTATTTACTTACTGGTGTCCTTCCCATCTCTCTCTTTCCTCTACTTTTTATGCCTGTGCCCATCCCATGCATGCTTGAAGTTCCCCAATATATTTGCCAATATTTTATAGGTGGTTCCATACATCCACCACCCATTCTGTGAAGAGATATCGCCTCATATCCTTATTAACCTGCCTCCCCAGGTTTATTGTATAACCCCACATTCTGGTGTTTTTCCTCCTCCTCTGAAACAGACTCCCCTCCTGCACCTTATTGACCCTGCAAGGTGTCTATAGCTCTCAATAATGTCACTTCTCACTGCTTTCTCCACCAGGGAGTACAGGTTGAGATCCTGCAGCATCTCCTGGTGTGACTTGTTGTGCAACACCCACACCATTTTGGTAGCCCTGCACTGGACTGCTTCCACCCTGGCAGTGTCCTTACAGAGGTGTGACCTCAAGAACTGGACACAATACTCTAAGTGTGGTCTTTCTAGTGAGTGGTATAGAGTCAAAATCGCCTTCCTTCTTATGCTAGAAATCCCCCTCATTATGCACCCCAGCATCCCACTAGCCTTGCTTACTGCATTGCCACACTGCCCAGCCACCTTGAGATTATCAGATATGATTACTCCATGGTCCCTTTCTTACTTGTTGACTGTAAGTACCTCCTCCTTCTTATACACAGCTTCTGGGCTTCCCCATCTCAGGTGTATGACTTTAAACTTTTTGGCACTGAAACTCAGCTGCCACAGCTTACATCACTCCTCTAGTTTCCCCAGATCTCTTTGTGTTCTCTCCACTCCTTCCTGTGTGTCCACCCTGTTGCTGATTTTTGTGTCATCCACAAAGAGACACACCTTCTTCTCCAGTTACTAAGCAATGTCACTTATGAAGATATTGAAGAGGACCAGTTCCAGTCACAATCTCTGTGGCATCCCATTAGTTACTCTCCGTTCCCCCAGTGTCCACCTTAAACTAGTTTGATCCTCACTTGCCACTTTCTACCCAATCCCCTAGCTGCTTATTTTCTTTACTAGCCTCCTGAGTGGCATAGTGTCAAAGGCCTTACTGAAGTCCTGATAGGCCATATTCACTGCCCTCTCCCAATCCACAACCCTTGTCACCCAGTCAACAAAATCTGTAAGATTTGTTTGGCATGACATCCCCCCTGTGAAACCATGCTGCTGGTGGTTCTGCAGCCCATTTGCCTCCAGATACTCCATCAACCTCTCCTTCACAGGGTCTTCATTAATTTCCCCACCACTGATGTGAGACTGACTGGTCTGTAGTTGCTAGCCTCCTCCCAGCTGCCACTCTTGTGCAGAGGGACCACATTGACCATCCTCCAGTCCTCTAGAACTACCATTGTCTCCAATGAGGTGCTGAATATTGTTGCCAGAGTGATGTCTAGAACTGTACTCAGTTCTTTTAGAACCTTTAGGTGAATTATGTCTGATTCCATTGCATTTTTCTCCTTTTGGGCATCTAGTCACTTTTGGACTCTTCACCAAAAATGGACATGTGTCCTCTCCCCCAAAAGGTACATCAATATTTATGATTTTTGTGACTTTATTAAAGCATTGGTTATATTATCATTACTGTTGTTGTCCATTTTCACCCAAAATGAGTTGACCTGAGATCTCATAGTCCTTCCCAACTGTGCCTGGCCATGTAAAGCTGTATATATATATATATATATATATATATATATATCAAACACACTATTCTGACTAGGCCAGGTGCCCTCATAAGAAAAATAGTTTCTGAACATTACAGTGTTTATGGTCCTCCCTATTTTTTAATTTTTTGTTTAAAAGTTGCATATATTACGGGAAAGGTTCTATGAGAAGTAAGTCTTGCTTACAGAATGTTCCAAATCAAAAGAAGTAACTACAATGACAGAACATACACAAGATCAATTAAAACAAGTACAAACAGATTGTACCTGTAACAATAATTTCTTTAGCCCATGTTTAAAAATACCAAGGGTGGATGAAATTCTGTGCTGAGGAGAGAGGTTGTTCAAGAGTGGAACAACATAGAAAAAGCATTCTTTCCCAAAGTGTGTTTGAAACTTAGGTAAAAAGAGGCCACAGTGGGACACATCTCTAAGACTGTATTTATGGGTGGGAACTGTAAGCCTTTCAGATCGATAGGAGGGAGTTTTTTCATGATTTTGTAGATAAGGGATAACCAATGGAAGATGTGTCTGGAGGAGGGGGACAGACAATTTAACTGATGCAAAAGGGTGCAATGGTGTTCATCTAATTAAAATTAAAAATGAATCATAGTAGCTGGTATCAAACAGTATTCAAAGGGTGAAGAGTTGAAGCAGAGTCATGGTGGTAAATAGTATCACCATAATCTAAAATAGGGAGAATGGCTTGAGTAATAATGTATTTATGATTGAAACTTGACAAACAACACCTAGGTTATTTAAGGTGACCTAGGCATTGGCAGACTTTTAAAAATAGTTTTGTCAAAATGAGGTTTAAAGGTCAAGGAGGAATTGAAGGTAAGGCCACAATACTTGAATTCACTTGTGAGCTCAATAGGATTATTTAGACTAATAGAGAAGGAGGAATTTGCCAAGGAGACTGCAGACTGAGATCTGAACAGCATGGTTTGAGTCTTTTTACTGTTCAGAAGTGAGGGGTTATCAGAAAACCATTTCATGATTTTGTTTAAATCTCTTTGGAGAATCAAGAAAAGGAAAGATGGATTCTTATGAGCATAAAAAAGAATCATTTCATCAGCATAAAGTCAGACTGAGCAGTGATCCACAACAGAGGGTAGGAGACTTACAAAAATATTAAAAAGAATAGAACCTAGTATAGACCCTTGAAGAGCCTCAGAGGAAACAGGGGGAGGAGAAAAAAGGTAGCCATTCCATAACACAGTCTGAGTTTACTAGGTTTACTAGGTTGATATGTACAAAAGTAGGCTGAAGTCCATCTAGATTGTCCTCCACCCTGTGGGTTACTGGATTGGGGATAAATTCCCCAGAAGTCATGCATCAAGGCCATTTTTTGAACTGATTTATGTTGTCAGTGTATGTTAGCTCCTGAGGAAGAGAGTTCCAAAGTTTTCCAGACCTAAATGTGAAAAAGTTATCCCTTTTGTTTGTTCTTGCTTTCATAACCTTAAATTGCCTGTTGTGATGTCTTGGTACTATGCTTCTTTTTGAGTAGGTAAGTCCATATTGGAGAATACATTCCAGAGACTTTAGTATTTTATCAAAAAATAAAATATCCCCCCTATATCTTAGTTGGTGTAATGAATGAAGGATTGTTTCCTGAAGTCTCTGTGAACAGTCTAGAAGGACAAGATGAGGGATCATTTTGGTTGCTTGCCTTTGTACTCTTTCAAGACATGCAATGTCACTTTCTAGGTATGGACTCCAGTATGGGGATCAGCAATCCATATATGGTCTGACATAAGCCTGATATAGTGATATCAGAAATTGCCCTGATCTTGTAAAGAAGGTGCATTTAATTCTTTTCAGAGGTCCATTGGCCATATGAGTGACTTTTTGCACAGTGATCCGATGAGGAAAGTTTATTAGTTACCAAAACACCTAGGTCTCTCTCCCTTTCTGATTCTTTAAGAGGGGTGTTATTCAGACGGTACATTTGTTGAGGGTTATTTTTTCCAAAGTGCAGAACTACACATTTATCTATGCTGAAGAACATCAAGTTGGTTTCTGCCCAATGTTCAATGGATTTCAGATCCATACTTAGGGCTGATATATGTTCAGAGGTATCTACCCTACCTCTTAATTTAGTATCATCCACAAATTTTAATAAAATGTTACTGGAAGTTAGCTGCATGTTGCTAATAAAAATGCTAAATAAAGTGGTTCCCAGTATTGAGCCCTGGGGCACTCCACTGGTGACTGAGCCTGTATTGGACAGAAAACCATTAATTTTGACCCTTTGAGACCTATTAGAGAGCCAGGTTCTAACCCAATTAACTAGACACTTAGAAAACCCAAGTGAGGAGAGCTTGTTTACCAGCTTACCATGGGGGATTTTATCGAAGGCCCGACTAAAATGCAAGAGGACAAGATTCATTGGGGTACTGGTGTCAATCTTCTGACTTATGTGATTATAGAAGGAAATTAGGTTGGACATGCAAAAGTAACCTTGCCTAAAACCATGCTGTGTTTGGTCAATAATATTTAATAGTTTGGCTTCTTCTTCTAGGTGGGAGTTAATGATTCTTTCCATAATTTTGCAGATAATGGAGGTTTAACTAATTGGGCAGTAATTTTGGGCATGGCATCTGTTACCTTTTTTGAATATAGGAGTGTCAGTGGCTTGCCACCAATGAGAGAGAATTCTATTATGATTGAGCGAATTGTTAAAGATAAATGATAAAGGGTACGCTGTCTCATTTGCTGTTTCTATTAAGAGTCTAGCATTAATATAATTGGGTCCTCGGTTTGTGTTCTTCAGAGTATTTAAGGCGGAGTCTACCTTTTCTGCTGTAATAGTACATTTCCGACTAGGTCTATCTTCAGTTGAGAAAACTGGATTGTGAGAATCGTTTTGTGAGAATACCGAGCAAAAATATTAATTGAAATGATTTGCTATATCCAATTCAGATTTAAGGGTGTTCATATTGCTAATTATGGGACCAATAACTCTAGAGTTTGCTTTTTTTGTTACTTAGGTAGGAAAATAATAGTTTTTGACTATATTTTAAGTGTGCCAGCCTAAATTCTAAGTTACTTTTGGATTTTTTTAAATCATGTTTTTCAATGGGGATACAGACATTTTATAATGAGCATAAATTCCTGCCTTATCTATAGATTTACTAGATTTCAGTTTTTGAAATAGTTTTTTTTATGGATTTGTGCCATAATGAATTTATTCATTCATGCAGGATTTTTACCCTTGTGTCATATCTGTTTTTATTTGGTACATTTAGTTTTTCTAGATTACAAAATGGTAGTTTTAAATAGGGTCCAAGCTTCCTCAACTGTGAGGTTATGGAGGATACTATCCCAATGAATATTGGCTAAAGATACTATAATTTTATTAAAGTCTGCCCTATCATAGTTTTTAATGGATGAATGATTTACCTGGGGCCTTAGTCTATACAATACATTAAACAGGAATGAATTGTGGCAACTGTTCCCTAGTGGAGACGTTATTTCCAAGCTAGATAGTTTACCTTCTATATTTGTAAAAAGAAGATTGAGTATGTTATTCCCTCTAGTTGGCTGACTAATAAGTTGAGCAAGTCCCGAGTCAGTGAGGGTAGAAACTATTAATCTTTCATGTTGATTAGATCCTGCTAGTGTGTGCCAGTTGATGTTGGGCATATTAAAATCCCTCAGAATAATGACATCTCCCTTATCAGCTAGATGCAAGATGTCATACAAGAGTTGAGTAGTTTAGTCAGGGTCAGTTGAAGGGGAGGGGTAATAGCAATTTCCCAGTGTGATTTGAGGTTGTCACTCAAGTTGAATATTTACCGATATACTCTCAATGGCTGATTCAACTTGAAGGTCATAGGAGGGAATCTCTTGGTTTACATACATACAAACCACACACCCCCACTCTTTCTAGTCAATCCTTGTGGTAGAGTTTATATCCAGGTATTTCCCTCATCCAAGAGGAATGTGGGGTCCCACCATGTTTCAGTAACAGCTATTATATCTATGTCAAAATCAGTACATCTTGTTGTAAGTCCTGCTAGTTTAACTACACCTAAGGATCTTGCATTTAATGCAAGGATTTTACAGTAGTTAGAATTACTGATAAAAGTATCAAGTGCCAGAGTGTTGAGAACTTTCCCATGCTCCTCATTATTTAATAGTTTAAATGGTTCTTAATGTGTGCTTGAATACACCTTCCAAATATGGTGCTGGACCTATGGCTAAAGTGTAGTCCATCCCAGCAAAACAGGGAGGGTTTGTCATATAATTCTTCCCAGTGAGTGATGCAGGGAATGGCTTGTTTTAAGCACCATTTTCTAAGCCATGCATTAATTAGTTTTATTTTCTGCATTTTACGTTCACTGGCTCTAGGTACATGTAGAATCTCTGAAAACTAACAGTGCAGCCTTTATCTGGTAACAGGTTATTTAGTGCCACGTAGTCCTGTTTTAGTTGTTCATAAGGAGTTGAATCAATATCATTAGTACCTATGTGGATAACAACTATTGGGTTTTGCCCAGCATCCTTTAATATGTCATGCACCATGGAAGTGGTATCTGCAAACTCACCCCCCCAAAGCTAGAAGTGGTTTGATTTACCTTGTCCTGATAAGAGATTATTCTATCTATATGCTTGGTGATAGAGTCTCCCAGCACAAATGTCTGCATAGGAGGGTTGATGGATTCAGGTGCTAGATTAGACTCAGGCTCAGTTTATAAACAGGCAGTTCTCATTTGTAAATGTCTGACTGAAGGTGTCGCCTTTTTTCTGATTTCTTACCTTTGGTGGTAACCATAGGGATAGCACTTGTAGTTAAGGTGGAACACTCCTGAGGGATAACTGCCTTGCTGCCTGTACCTGACAGATTTGATGTGCTAAGTGATTCATGCCTATTTCATAAAGGAGCAGGGGCACTATGATAGATTTGCCCTCCCCTATGCTTTTTAGTGTTTCTGGTTATTGTTGTCCAAGAATCTTCATCATCTGTTGTTTCATGTAAGATATTTCCTGTGATATTTGTGTTTTCTGGGCAAAGGGTTAAGGGTTTTGGTTCCAACTGATCTACCATATGATCAATGAAGTTTTCAAGACTCTGAATGAGTCTACCTCATTTTTGCTTAGTAAACTAACAATTTCTTCTTGTAAGGTAGCTACCAATAAGCATTTGTCAGAGGTAAACCTTAAGATTTGTTCCCCAAAACAGAACATGAGACATGTACTACACATGTTTAGTGGTCCCTCCCTTGTATCCTGATGCGACCACAGTGTAACCAGCTTAAGAAACACACAGATATAGTACTCACTTCACAGATCAGTAATGTTAGCATGTGTTCCCAGTTACCCAGCTTCACCAGCAGACACTGCTGACATGCACAAGATGCACGTGTCTCTGCACACATCTCTACAAGGGGCCCCATGCATGCTCACCCCTCCCACTAGCCTAGAATCTGAAAAGGAATCCAAAACTTAAAGTGCTTACTGCGTACTTCCAATTCAGTGAAATTGCGATTTGTTTGAAAATATTAAATGCAGCAGTGCAACACAACAAGCCCCTCTCATATGAGGGGTCTTGTATAGGACTGCTGCTAAAATGTGCCCAAATAAAGCAGTTCGATGGAATTATATCATGAGAGGGATACCTGGAGGACTTATAGGAACCTCCAGTATCCCAGAATTCCTTGGATCACCAAAGACAACCAGCAGAGAGGAGGGTACACCTACCCCACTACCTCCTCTGTCACAATATCCCCTGTCACTGATCTGCTTCAAAATAGCACAGTACAGTGTAGAACACTACACTACCTCTCACCAGAGGCTCACTGTAAAACTAAGGTGTGTCTTCCTTAGTAAGTAAGATGAAAACCAAGTGACAAAATGAAAGTAAAAGCCATAGGATAGATGAGCTAAGAGCAAAGAGTAGTTAATTACATCAAAGGCTTTAGATAGGTCAAAAAAAAATGACAGAACCATCAAGAACTCCTTTATCCAAGAGCCTGGAAATAGAATTGTGAATATCAAGCAGTGCTGTTTGGGTAGATTGATTTGGTCTGAAGCCTGACTGCAAATTGGAAAGGATTTGGTAATTGGCCAGATACTCAGAAATCTGAGAGAGGATGATTTTTTTTTCATTAATTTAAAGACTACAAGGAAAATGGGTGATAATTTTCAACTAGGGTTTTGTCTCCCCTTTTATGCAGGAGGATGACAAAACGTGTGTCCATGCTGAGGGAAAAATTTGAATATTAAGAGCTAAATTGAAAATGTGAGTTAGGAGAGGGGCCAAGATATCAGTGCAAGATTTAAGAAAAAAGTTGTCTAAATAGTCGATTCCCTTAGCAGTATCATCTTTCAGCGAAGATAGTAGTTTCAATACTGAAACAGTTTTAATCTACCTGAAGTAGAATTTGGGCCTTGAGGAAGGGGGACTGCCTGTGATCAAGCCAAAAAGGTACAAGGTCTTTAACTAGAAGGTGACTTGGTAGGTAACTTTCCAGCTGAATAAGGAAGAATTAGTTGGTTTTGTAAATGTAATACAAATTTTATTTTAAAGCAGTATTTCATATGTAATGGACTTATTACAATGGCATCTGAAAATCCTGCAATCTTTAATTTATCTGCCATTTTAAATGTGCTAATTGCACACAGTGTGGCAATACTAGAAAAACAAGGACATTTAATCCTACCCATACTGGGAAAAAAATAACCGAACAAGGAATTTACAAATTGTAATACAACAGGGGTTATTTATATGTTGCTTATTCTGTGTGGACTTGCCAACATTAAACAGACAAAAAGAGCCCTTAAGAATAAAATAAATGAGGACAAAATGGCAATCTGAGTGGACGACCCAAGTTATGCCATGATGAATGCATTACAAAGAAAATAGACATTGGTCTGTGGGCACCTTCAAACACATAGGAATGGAACAAGTGAACATTTCAAAAGGAGGGGGGATTTACAAAAGAAATTATTACAAAGAGAGGCATTTTGGATACATGAGTTAGATACTTTGTACCCACGGGGACTCAATGATGAAAGTGGCCTCAACAGTTTCTTGACACTTTCTAATGATAGCCTAACTTTTCACATATTCTTAACTTTTCCTGCAGTATTCAAATAATAACTTCTAGGCACTGAAATAGTAACTATTTTTTTTCAGGATGTTGTAATGTATTTTTGATAACTTACACTGCTTCTTGTGTAAATTTGCTAACCTTGTAGGTATAAACTAAACAGATAAGAAATGTGACAGATATGAAGTCAAAACATTGTTTTAACTGGCTTTTGCACATATGTATTAAGGGATCTATTAATTCTAAGTTTTGTTAATTTAAGTTATTTATTTATAATATTGATGTATTATGTCACTGTTTATGCACTTTATTAATCAGTATAGTTTTTGAGCATTCTCACAGTGAGATGGTCATTTTGAAAAGAGGGAGGAGTCCCCATTTTTAGATGATCAGGTTGTAAGTTATACCTAGCAGTGCTAGTCTCCATGGAGACAGGAACAGGTTAAATACCTGTCACTAGCCACAGCAGACTAGCTGTAAGGAAGGAGTGATCTTTGTTCTGAAACACCATCACATTTTTTATGCCAATCGGTGTAGTAACTGCTCCAAGTAGCTGCCCCTAGCCTGGGGAGCCTGTGGAAGCTCTTCTCAATTTCTTTTGTTGAGTTAACTTTAGAATCATGGTATAGTGTTAGCAACTGGTAGCACAATTAAAGAGATAACATTAACATTGTCTAGGCAACTAAACTGCAAAGAACATTACAATTTGATATGGACTGTCTATGTATGTTGCTATAAGAGTTATCACTTGTTACACTTGGTAGTTTTGAATAAAAATGTTGCAATGTGTAAGTTAATTTATTCTTGGTAGACTCTGTTCATGGATGTCTGCAACAAAATTCTGTTGGGACATTTTTCCTGCTAATATGAATTAATATAAAGTCTGTAAGGGATCATATAAATAATCCAGATGGGCAGAACAAAACTGTTTTACAATTTGTGGTAATTCTGCAATCTGATTGGTTAAGAATGTTGTTCAATACAGAACACCCTCACACTTTGTTTGGGGTTCCTTTAAAGTTTCAAGGAACCCAACTATAATACAGATTTCCTTGAAACTTTCTGGGAACACTAAATACATTACACATTATACAATGGGGACATAAAATCCTGTAACCTGATTGGTCATCTTGGTCCTTGCCCATGCGTAGATCCCACCATAACCCACAGGTAAAGTCTGAGCCAACCTCTTCACACAAACAAAATTATCGCAAATAACTACACAGTTTTTAATTTAAATAAAATCCTGCTGCCACCTTTAAACTGCCTTTTAGTGGGAAAACAAATTCAATAGAAACATAGAAACATAGACAATGATGCCAGAAAAAGATCAAAGGTCTGTCTGGTCTGCCTGACCTTATTTAGCCCTGGGGCTTATTGTTCCTCCAGAATCCTAACCCTCACCCCCTCCATATTTCTTCACAATTTTGACACCCTGAGAAAGACATTACCCTTCATTCTGTCCCACACATGTCTAAAACCAATTGCAGTGTTTTGTACCAACCACCTCAGCTGGCAGCCTCTTTCTCAGGTCAACCAACCTTTCAGTAAAATAATATTTCCTCACATCCTCCTGAACCTCCCTCCTATTAGCTTCCACTCATGACCATGTGACCAAAAGCTGGTACTCAAATTAAATAGTTCCCCCTAGTTCACCTTGTTCATTCCTTTTGGGAATTTTAAGGTCTCTAAAATATCTCCATCTCTAATCTGGTCTCCAGCGAGTACATGTTCAGTGTATTGGGGTGCTCTTCATAAGACATGCCTTCCAGGACCCGAATCATTTTTGTTACCCTGCACTGCATCATCTCATGCCTATACCTATCCTTCCTGAGGTGAGGGCCCAAGAACTGGGTGCATTACTCCAGGTGTGTCCTGAACAAGGATCTATACAGGGGAAATATTACCTCCCTTTTTCTGCTAATAATATCCATCCTGATACAACCAAGCATACAACTTGCCTTGCTATAAGCCTTGCTGCACAGACTTGAATGCATAAGAGAGTGGCTGATGATAACTTCAGAGTCCTGTTCCTTAGCCGTGTTACTGATTCTCACCTCTCCCATCCAGTACTCTGTCCTGGGGTTCTTGTTCCCTAGTTGCATCAACTTGTACTTACTGGCGTTGAATTTCAACTGCCAAAACCTTGACCACCTATCCAGCTTTTGCAAGTCTTTCTGCATTTCTTTTATTCCCTCATCAATAGCCACCCTCCCACAGATCTGAGTGTCGTCTGCAAAGAGACACTGCTTGCCCTGTATCCCTTCACCAATGTTGCTGATGCACATGTTGAATATGACAGGACACAGAATAGATCCCTGTGGAACCCTGATCATGACCTCCTGCTCATCTGATTTAATCCAATTAATCACTGCTGTAACAAGGGATAAAGAAATGTTACAAGTTTAATTAACTGAGCCACAACTTGTAATATTCAAGTGTCTTTTGATATCTGTACTGACCATGTGAGTAATAGAAGACAGGTGTCTTAAGTGTCTGCAAAGACTGAAATACAGGGAGAGAGTTCAAGTTACCCTTTTGACTATTATTATCAGGAGGATAGGCCAGAATAAATGCCTGTATGCACATTCCTAAGTGCAAACCTATTTCTTCCATCTAGATCTTAATAACTGGTAATGACCATTATTACTATCCTTATATAGTAGTATAATTTATACTATCAATACATTTATGCTGACAAGAGATTAGCTCATGCATGTACTAAAAGGAGAATTGCCTTGTCATGCAAGAACTAAAAGGAGAATTGCCTTTTAAAGTTAAAGTTTATATTTGTCTTGGACCAATCATAGACAACCATAGTACTGTCTTCCACTATATAAGCAAGCCACTATACACTGTTAGTTTGAAGAATGAAGAATGAAGGATGTACCACTTGTAATCTCTCGCTGTGATTATTGTTATAATCATTAAATTCTTCCGCCTTCAGCCTCATCTCCTTTCTAAGTATTTGTAATAGATAATTTACTAATGGTAATTTTTTCACAACGTTACAGCTACCCTCTGCTGTCTCCCCTTTAACTAGTTACTTACCCAGTTTACTATGACCTTATCTGCACCCAGATCCTCTATCATCTAAAGCAAACATCTGTGAGGTACCGAGTTGAAAGCCTTGCTGAAGTCAAAGTAGATTAAATCCACAGCATGGATGCTATCCAATTCCCTCATCATGCACTGAAATAAAACTATCAGGTTAGTCTGTCAAGACCTCCCTGCCATGAATCTGTACTGCTTTCTATCCTGGAGACTTTTGTTCTCCAAGTAGTCCATGAGATTCTCTTTGATCAGTGACTCAATCAGTTTTGCCACAATTCAGGTAAAACTGACAGGTCTGTAGTACCCTTCTTATTCAATAGAGAATCTTAAAAGTCAGGCATTCACCACCTTATAAAATTAGGCACTCCAGTTCTGATTAACATAAACACAAAAAAAGTCATTTTTCACACATAATAAAGTACATATCAGCAGACAGACATCCTTAAATACACCCAATGTGTTTCAGATCTGTAATGATCATTTATCATTACCGATCTGAAATGCGTCGGGAGTATTTAGGGACATCAGTTTACTGATATGTATCTTATTTGAGAATAAAGGTGTCTTTTTGTGTTTACATTAATCAGAGTCAGAGTGTCTAATTATAAAAGGTGGTGAGCACCTGACTTTTATGATTCTTTATTAGTTTAGTTTGTCGTTGGCACCACCTTCCCAGTGCAGACAATCATTTGTTTCTTTACCCTGCTTATTCCTTGTCTCCCCCCCCATGGAGCAGAACTACATCCACCACCCTCCAATCCTTCGTAACCACCCCTGTCTTCTGAAAGCTATTGAGAGCTATCAAATAGACCTACCAGCAGATGAGCCAGTTCCACTGCCAATTCCCTCTGTGATAATCATGTGTGATACTCATATCCTTAGATGCAACCCATCTGGTCCTGGGGCCTTATCAATCTTTAGGGCTGCCAGCCCTTACAGCACTCTTTCGGTAGTAAATGTTGACTGCCTCATCTACCAGACCCCCTTAATGATCACTTTGTTGCCACTCTGTTGCAAGGGACAACCATCCTCCCTAGTGAAAACTGAGCAAAAGTGATTGATAAGGACAGCTACCATTTGCCCATCCACCTCAGTCACACTTATCCTTTTCTCTTAGCATCATAATTCCCCATCCTTTCTTCCTTTTTTCACTAATATGTCTGAAGAAAGGTTTTTCTCTACTCTTGACCCCCTCCACAACATGTAGCTCTGTTTCTGTTTTTGCATCCCTAATCCCTAATCACACTTTTTGCCTCCCTATTTTTCAGTGAATATTTGTCCCAGTCTTCCTTCACCTATTTTTATTTAAATGTGTAGAAGGCCTTTTCATTGGCCCTAACTGCTTTCCTGGCCTTTACGTAGAACCATAGTAGATACTTAAACCTGTTCTGTTTGGTCACTGTTCCTGTGCATACCTTAGATGCCCTGAGAATTGTCCACTTAATTTTCCTCATCCCTCTTCAACCACTTCTATGTTGGCCACTCCTGCTAACAAAGCCTTGACCAGCTCCTTCAGCCTATTGAAGTCTGCCCTTCTAAAATCAAGGACTTTGGCTCCCAGATGCAGTTTACCAGACATAATAGCAAGCTCAAACAAAACAGTTATGGTCTCTGTTCCCTAGTGGCTCCCTATTTCCACAGCTCTTAACACTTGTAAGTTGGTGACCACCACATCGAGAACTGTGTTCTGCTTGGTGGGCTTCTTAACTAATTGCACCAGCAGAAAGTACTGGCATGAGTCCAGTGTCTGCCATAATTGGCTGAAGCTCACCGATTTTATTACCTAGCCTCTTGACATTAAGGCATTCCCCCATCCAGCTGAACCCTGATCTTGTTTGCTACTACCCCTGCAATTTGCTTGTCCTTTCATCCTTTTGTTTTTCTTGGTGCTTGCACACTTTGTTTTCACCCCTCCAAAGCCCCTTCACCTAGTCCAGTATGCACCACAGCTTTTCTGTACCTGCTATGCTGCTACAAGCCCCCAGATGTGGGGGACTACTAGATAGGATCATCTTCTTCATCTTCTTTTCCACTGCCATTGGGATTCCCCTAGACCCAGTCTCACCACAGTGAGTTTTAATATCCGATACAGGCATCAGACATCTATAATCTGTGTAATGCTCTGTAAATATCATAGCCACTTTTAACAAATGACATACATAGTGCTGCTGCACTTCTTAAATAAACAACCATTGTTCACAAATGCATGTTATCACTTTTTAACTTTTTTCTTACATCAACCGATTCCTGTTATCTCTCAACCTTCCATGCTCACTGACGCTACACATGGATTTTTCCTGTCCATCCAACAGCCTACTGAGAAAACAACTGCTGTGGCAATAATATTTAAAAACAAAACTGTTCTCTCACCAAATACCAGTGCTCACAAAAAAGAAAACAGTGCCTTGTTTTTTTCGACAAGTTCTATGGGCAGTGCTTGCATTGCACTGTGAAGCTCTGTGGTCTACACAGAGATTCACTGTCCACTCACATAATAAAGAACTGCTGTAACTCCAGTATTTAAAAAAAGCAAACTAAAAAACCTCTCTTCTCTCTTCCAGTACTGATGTTTATAAAAACAAACTCTGGTTAGAGCTGATATGGCTGTGGAGAGCTTTTCAGATGCTTTTACCCATTATTTCTAATAAATGTGCACAGTGCAGATCTGCTGAGAGGCAGTTTCAATGTGGTCTTCCTTTTAGACATTTTCACAAAGTATTTTCCTAGAATATGCCTGCTGATTGAGATAAAATTAGCCTGGATAGTTCACAAAAGACATGGCATCTTATTTTCATTGGGGCTCTACATGTACACAATATTAAGCTGCATTGCGTTTAATCAGAACACACTGAAAACAATATTTTACATCTTGACTAGGCTATCCTGAATAAATTATATATATATATATATATATATATATATATATATATATATATATATGTATTATTACTTTATAAAAATGATAAAATCATGACCCCACTGAAAACAAGACATTGCATCCAATCTGGAACATCCTGAGTAAATACAGTGCAAAAATGTGTAAAATGAAGATCCTTATGACAATGAGATATAGCATCTCCCTTGCACTATCCAGGATACAAGATATAGGATAAGAAATATTTAAAGGAAATCTACTGTAATGTGTAATGGACTAGGCTACCCTGAATAAAATATATATATTTATTTATACCATGGAAGTGAGAGCTTTCTCAGTAGAATATCCTGTGTTATTTCCACTGGAGTGAGGACAAATCTTGATGGCATCAGCAGAGTGAGGATATCGACAAATATTCATACTCTGCTGATGTCACCAGAGTGAGAATATCTTCACTGCAGCTTGCATTCTAAATGAAACTGCTTCAGAAAACAGTTTTCCGTTCTCTCTAAAACTGCTGCTTACTCAATTAGCTTTGCAAAGCACTCTTGCCTGTGTCCCATTGTGTTTCTAACACTCCTAGCCCATTACTGTGCTGATCTCAGTTTCCAAACAATCTGAATTCTAAATGAAACTCCTTCACAAAGCAGTTTCTCTTTCTCAGTGCTACCTGCAACAGTTTCGCTTTCTTACTGAAACCTATAACTTACATTCTAAATGAAACTTCTTCAGAAAAGTTTCTCTTTCTCACTGAAGCTGCAACTTACTCAATTAGCTTTGCAAAACACACTCACATATGTCCCACTGTGTTTCTAACTCCCAGTCCATTAAGAACAACTCACACCACACACAGAATGAGCAGAAAACACACAGAAACAGAAAAAAGTTCCTAAAGCTTTCACCCCATTGTATAAATAGCACACATGATGTGCAGATCGTGGAATATGGAAAATATTCTCAGTCCTGCAGAGTGAGCTGTGCATTCTCACTCATGTCTTCAGCACTCATGAGAATACAGAGCTCACTCTGCAGGAGTGAGAATATTTTCCATATCCTACTCCTGCCCATCATGTATATATATATATATATATATATATATATTATAGTGGCATGGTAGTGCCACTATAGTTAGGGTTGGGGAGCCATTTCTATTTTAAACCCCAAAACTTTGCACCTTAATAACTTTGCAACTGTTTGATGGATTTACCTGAAATTTGGAATACATGATCAAGAATCATAGGCCTTGGGGTCTCCCAAGTTTCGTACCAGTTGGATATACAGCTGCGGAGTTATTAAGCGTGATCTGCGCACACGTTTACGCTTTTCTGGAATTCTACGGTCACGCCTACAGGTCGTAAGGTTTGCGCGACCGTCCCGAAATCTTCAGGGAACATGCGGCCAGGGTCCGCGATGTGCCTTTCAAAGATTTCGTGAAAAAATATTAAACAGTTCAAAAGTTATTCAAAAAACAATTTCCCATTATAAGTCAATGGGAAAAGTTAACAAAAAGTTCGACAGTGTCGCAAATGCACTTTTTACTGTCGCAAATGGCCCTGTTACTGTCGCAAATCCGCCATCTTGTTTTCAGTTAATGATCAGAAATATGCTTGGCATTTAAAATTAAGACCCTCTAGCAACCTAATTCTTTTTGTATTCACCTAGTCGGGCCCTGAGGATGCTAGCCATGTCTTTATTTTGGGGTAAAACACCCCAGAAATATGTTTTTCAAATTTCTGGAAAAAGTACTTTCACAAAGTAGTGTTGCACTCATGAAAGTGTCACAAATTTTTTTCCGATACTTTCGCAAATTGCGACACTACTTTGCGACACTATACCCAAAATAACAGTTATTCTTTGGCACTCTGCTGCAAAAGAACGGTTTGGAGTTTTGGGCTGAAATTTGAAGGGAACGCAGATGACATCTCACAGATGTTCCATTTCAGTGTTGTATTGAAAAAATATTACACGGCGGCAAAGTTACGGCACTCCAAAGTTGACGGTTTTTCCCATAGGATAACATTACGGCGCCCGACGCATTACAGGAATCCTTTGGCACCCTGCTGCAAAATAACGGTTTAGTCTTTTTTCCTGAAATTTGGAGGGAAGACAGCCAAGAGACCACAGATGTGCCTTTCAGTAGTTTGGTGAAAAAATATTACAGGGAGGCAAAATTATGGTGCTCCGAATGTCTCTTTTTTTCCCATAGGATAACATTACAGCATTCGCCGCTCCTTTCAGGGTCTGTATCTCGGAAACGGTGCGAGATATGGACTTTTCATTGGAAAAATGCAATGGGGGCTAAGTACAAAATTAGCCAGGACAGTTGTAAATCATACGACTTTTAAATTTTTTTTCTACGTCATACGGTTCCTGAGATATAATGTATTTAGTATTCCAAGTACTCATTTTCTGCTCCGATACTCATTATTATGCATACATTATTTGTACTCACTGTCTTTCTCTATGCAGGTTGTGGGGAAAACCAGCCTGTGTGGTTACATTACTGTTACTGTTGCCCTTTCCGCTTGTGGTTCCGTACCCATTTCACTTACCGTTGACGTCTGCGCCACCGTGTGCGTTATCCTTTGCATTTTCATTTGCGCTTGTGTTACTGTTATTTTTTGCCATTTGTGTCTACAGTACTGTTTCTCTTTCTGTTTCACTTTGCATCACCATTCCCATTGACATTTCCATTTGCAGGCACCATGTTACTATGTGACAACACATCATGTGGCAGACTGTTCCTGTCTACACCACCATGTGCGTTACCCTTTCTGTTCTCATTCACGCCACTGTTAGTGCTTCTGTTTGCATTGCTGTTCCTGTTACTATGCCACAAGACATCATGTGGCGGGAGCGCCGCTGCATTGCATTCACTATTTCTTGTTATCATTCTCAAAAAGAAGGGAAATTAGAGGCAAAAAACTCTGTTTAATGCATTAGTTAGGGTTGTTCCACAGCGACAAAAGTGAGGAAATTCGCTGTTAGGGTTGAAAACCCCCTTGGACCCCGCCCACCCCCCAACCGGCATTGGGGTGCACATTGGTACGTGGGTCCTAACTCTCACCCCATTCTCCTATACTTCTGCTGCTTTACACATGTCATGGGTGAGAGTTAGGGCTGATGATCTCAATGCACACCCCAATGCCGGTTGGGGGTGGGCAGGGGGTCCAAGGGGGATTTTCAACCCTAACACCGAATTTCACTTTTGTCGCTGTGGAACAACCCTAACTAATGCATTAAACAGAGTTTTTTTCCTAATATATATGTGTGTGTGTGTGTGTGTGTGTATATACTATATATATATATATATGGTAGCACGGTAGTGCTACCATAGTTAGGGTTGAGGAGCCATTTCTATGTTAAACCCAAAATATTGCACCTTAATAACTTTGCAACCGTTTGACGGATTTGCCTGAAATTTGGCATACATGATCAAGATCCATAGGCCTTGGGATCTGCAATGTTTCATACCGGTCGGATATACAGCTGCGGAGTTATTAAGCCGTGATTCTGCGCTGCTTACGCTTTTTCTGAAATTCTATGGTCGCGCCTACAGGTCGCACGGTTTGTGCGACTGGCCCAAAATCTTCAGGGAATGTGTAGCCAGGGTCCCCAATGTGCCTTCCAAAGATTTGGTGAAAAAATATTAAACAGTTCAAAAGTTATTCAATAAACAATTTTCCATTATAAGTCAATGGGAAAAGTTAACAAAAAGTTCGACAGTGTCGCAAATGCATTTTTACTTTCACAAATGGCCCTGTTACTTTCGCAAATATGCCATTTTGTTTTCAGTTAGTGATCAGTAAAATGCTTGGCATTTAAATTTGGGACCCTCTAGCAACCTGATTTTTTTTGTATTCACCTAGTCGGACCCCGAGGATGCTAGCCATGTCTTTATTTTGGGGTAAAACACACCAGAAATATGTTTTTCAAATTTCTGGAAAAAGTACTTTCACAAAGTACTTTTGTGCTCCACGAAAGTGTGGCAAATTTTGCAGCTTTACATAAATTTACGATAATGTAATTTTTCTAGTCTGTGGAAAATGACAGCAATTCTTTGGCACTGCACTGCAAAAGAACGGTTGGAGTTTTGGGCTGAAATTTGGAGGAAACGCAGCCGACATCTCACAGATATGCCATTCAGTGTTATGTTGAAAAAATATTACATGGTGGCAAAGTTATGGCACTCCAAAGTTGATGTTTTTTCCCATAGGATAACATTACGGCACCCAACGCATTACAGGAATCCTTTGGCACCCTGCTGCAAAATAACAGTTTGGTCTTTTTTCCTGAAATTTGAAGGGAAGACAGCCAACAGCCCACAGATGTGCCTTTCAGTGGTTTGGTGAAAAAATATTACAGGGAGGAAAAGTTATGGCGCTCCGAACTTCTCTTTTTTTCCCATATGTCACAAGATTTCAGGCCCGTATCTCGAAACAGTGCGTAGATACGGATCTTTTCGTCGAAAATACTTAGCCCCCTAATGGGGGCGAAGTACAAAACTAGCCAGGACAGTTGTAAATCATATGACCTTTAAATTTTTTTCTACATCGTATGGTTCCTAAGATATAACCTATTTAGTATTTCAAGTCCTCATTTTCTGCTCCGATACCCATTATTATGCCTACATTCTTTGTACTCACTGTCTTTCTCTATACAGGTTTTGGGGAAAACCAGCCTGTGTCTCTTACATTACTGTTACAGTGTCCTTTCCGCTATGTTCCGTGCATCTGCTTCACTCTATCAATGATGTCTACGCCACCATGTGCTGCTTATCCTTTGTGTTTTCATTTGTGCTTGTGTTTCTGTTATTTTTTGCCATTTGTGTCTACAGTACTGTTTCTCTTTCTGTTTCACTTTGCGTCACCATGCCCATTGACATTTCCATTTGCAGGCACCATGTTACTATGTGACAACACATCACGTGGCAGACTGTTCCCGTCTACGCCACCATGTGCGTTACCCTTTCTGTTCTCATTCACGCTTTGCGTTACCATGTGCACCACTGTTAGCGCTCAGGACCCCGCGCTCCCGCCGCTGCATTACATTCACTATTTCTTGTTATCATTCTCAAAAAGAAGGGAAATTAGAGGCAAAAAACTCTGTTTAATGCATTAGTTAGGGTTGTTCCACAGCGACAAAAGTGAAGAAATTCAGTGTTAGGGTTGAAAACCCCCTTGGACCCCCCGCCAACCCCCCCCAACTGGCATTGGGGTGTGCATTGGGGTCATCGGTCCTAACTCTCACTCCATTCTCCTATACTTCTGCTGTTTTACACATGTCATGGGGTGAGAGTTAGGGCTGACGACCCCAATTCACATATTTTTCCCAAAAAATGCCTGCTAAAAATGCCTACTGATTGCTATATATTTTGCTTGGATTAGTTCACAGAAGACCTGGCATATGTCTGAGACAGTACTTATCAGATAGTGTCTTAAGAGGTTAAAAAACAGTGTAAATATTTTTAGATTGCTGGGAAAGGGTGACATTTATGAGGTATGAATCTTTCTTGAAAGACAATGCCTGCCCAACTGAAGCTAGTAATAAGAAAATGTTTAAATGCTAAGTATTTAAATGTGCAAGCTATTGCATTCCGAAGAAGGAAAACAGATCTCCAGTGGAACCAATATTTAACAAGCTGTTTCAGTTTCCTAATGGCCATATGATAAGCAGCTTGGAGTTCTGTCTCCAACATTATAAACAGAAAGAAGGGAGTGTTTTATTTCAGCTGGTATAGTGATTTACAGTTGTGAAAGGATACATTGAAAACTCCAAAAATGTGTTCCATGATCTTTCATTTTTCCAGCTACAGATGCCAAGCTCCGCCCACAGACATAAAAAAATTTGTGTTGTTTTCTTTCTCAACCCATTCTTTGACTGCTGAGGGGCACTGTGGGAGAGGCCAAAACACATTTAACAGTCTTTAATTGCCCTTGATCAGATTATTTCACCAATGGTCAAAGGGTATTATAACAAAATCAGCACAAATGTTGCAGCAGTAGTGCTATTTCTCACAATGTTTCCTATCCTGTTTCAGGAACAGACCAGGGCTACTAGATGACTGGCAAAGGGGAGGTTGGATTGAGTGTTCTCTGGATGCTCTCCGCCTCTGGGGGAGTGGGTGGTACTGTCTCTGGTGCAGTGCCCCTGTGTGACCACAGGAGGTATTGCAAGCAGGAGGCTCAGTTAAGTTGGGTAGATGCTAGCATGAGAGCAAGTGTGTCATGATGCACACACCTCACCTTCTGCCAATGTTGAGGTGGGTTAGTAACCATTGGAAAAAGGCAACCAACAAGGATGCAAGATGATGTCCACCTTGTGCTGCAGGCCCTGCACCACTGACTGCAACACTATCTCCACCCACTGAGGCTCAAGTCCCTTGGGGGGTTGAGGGGTACCCCATGTTAGTCCCACCTGGTGGGGAAGCTAGGATGGAACTGGCATGGAGAGGTAAGTCCCAAGGCAGATGAGCAATGCAGCAGGGCCTGAGGCTGGGACAATGGTCAAATGCTGGGAAGGGGAAAAAGTAGAGTTAGTTAAAAAAACTTATCAAAAAAATCTTTAAAAAAAAAACCCTATAAATTTAATATTTTCATAGCATTCTTTAATTATATTTTAGACACCATTGCATAATTGCAATAATGCGCTCCATATTGTGTAGTTTATAGTATTATTTACCCACATCTCACATGGTATGTAACTCTGCATGTGTCCTCATGACACACCACAGGAGTCATGGATAAATCCCACCATAACCCATGCCCTTTTGGGCATTACTGCTTAATTAAATCATCTAGATAAGTACAACCTCCAACTCGGCTTCTACAAACACTGCAGCACCTCTTCAGCCTTGGACCTTTTCTTCAACCATGTCCTTCGAAACATGGACATGGATATGGCCACAGGTGCAGTGTTTGTGGACCTATCAAAGGCCTTTGACCTTATTGACCACCACCGTCTCCAATCCAACCTGCTAAACCTAGGCTGCTTCCTGGATGCCACCGCTTGGTTTATCATCTACCTTGCTAACAGATTCCAGTCTGTTCTGATAGACAAAGATACCTCTGCTGCATTACCCATCCATACTGATGTGCCCCAGGGCTCCCTACTGGAGCCTCTATTATTCTCACTGTTCATAAATTATCTTCCTGCAGAAAGCATAAACTGTTATGCGCTCCTCTACCCTGATGACCTCATCATCTACCATAGAGCCAAGTCCCTCAAGCCTACATCTTCTACACTCACTACAAACTATGAATCAGCTCAACATTGGTTCCTCTTCAAAAAAACTTCTTGTAAATGAGAAACAAATAAAGGCCATGCTCTTTGGCTCAAAGCCATACCTTGCAAAGGCTACCAAATTAAAACCTTGCTACACATAGTCACCTCTGCAGGTCCTCCTCTTGACACTGTATCCTTCTTCAAATACCTAGGATTTACTCTTGATCCCTTCCTTACTTATAATGACCACATTTCTAACACTACAAAGAGAGTCCACTAGAAACTGGGGGCAGCCTACTGTGTTAATCACCTCCTGATCCCAGAGGCTTGTCTTGCAATTGCCAAGTGAAATCTACTGCCCCTACTTGACTATTGCTCCCCAATGTTCTCCTCCATGTCCTCCTCACTTCTTTCTCATCTAAATATCACATACAACTCTGTTGCTTTGCCTTCAGGTTACTTCCTTCACTCATCACTGCTCTCTATATCAATCCTTAGGCTGGCTCCCTCTGCAGGGCCATTTTGAATATGCTATGGGCTGTCTAGTTGACACCTCTCTCAGGAACTCACATAAGTCCCGTACTCTTTGCTTCTCACTGACAGGGTGATAACTCAGTGTGTCAGGGTCTCTTCTGTTCCCTTCTCTCTGGTAGTCCCCTGTGTAACTACTGTCATGGGGAGCAAGACTTTCTCTGTCTCTGCCCCCTACCTCTGGAACAGAATACCTCCTGCTATCCTTATGTTACCCTCACATCAGTCCTTCAAATCTAAGCTAAGAGATTGGTTCATGTCTCAGGCCACCTGTGCCTGCTCCCTTGGAAACACCCTCACCAGAAATCCACATTAGGGGCCCAGTGTACCATTTGACTTACCTCCCAAGTACTGGCTACTACATATACAGTGCAATTGACACATTTTTGACTCCATTGTGAAAATGTTGATTGCTATAGTGTAATCCATTATGCACTGTATTGTATTGGTCTGGCTGAATAATGTCTTGATTTGCAGTAAGTATATGTCCTAGTTCTCTACAAGCAGTGAAGCCTCACTTTATTTGTCATGAACTTGTTTTTTATGTCCTTAACCCCTATTTTTAAGATATGATGTTTATGTATTACTGTTTCTGATACCACTGAACTCATTGTATGATATGTACCTACTGTATTATAACTTATGCCTATTGTCTGTGCTACTGTATGGCCTGGGTCGGAACTGAAAATGGTCCTTTGGATCAGTTTGCTCATCCGATTACCAAAAACATACATAAATAAATAAATTAATAAATAAATAAAGCACTTCACCTGAGCCACTGTTTCAAGTCACTCTGACCCCCAGCAATAGAAATAAAAAGTTCACTTTCATTATTTTTCTAACAGTAATGTCTAGATTTTTATTCCTTTTGTGATTTTTTTTGGCTATTGCTGCCAAGTAGAAATTTTGGTTTTATAAGTGCAAAAGGACACTCTAGTGTTTGTGGGTTGTGCACAATATACCACGGTTATTGGTTATTAATGCTGCTCATCTTCACCTTGTGGCTGCAACACCCATGACCGTGATATCTTGAGTACAACCTATACCCTGTTGTTGCTTATGTATCCCTTTTTAACCACATATAAGTTGTCTTCTTCTTTTCTTTTTAAAGATTTATAGTAATTATGGGGTACCAATTGTGTCCAGGACCTTCCCTGTGATTTTCAGATGGTCTCAGCCATTTAAAACAGTAGAATGGGCTTTGTAGCAGTTTGTGTTAAAAAATTATACAAATCAAGGCTTGGGTAATTTTTCGATGCAGTTTTGCATTTTTGGGACATAACTGCATCCACATTACGAACAGTAGTAAATCATAAAACAGATACTCTAAGCAATTAAAAATAAGGGAACCTGAACTATCCATCCTAGCTTCTGAAATAACTTCAACAAAAAATTGTTAGTGCTAAAGCTGCCACATTATTCTACAGATAGTATTTCCATATCTACTGTACCACTAACAACATTCTGTCCCCCATGAAAATACAACTATTGTCGCAGTACTCTGATATGGATCTATGATGCCGGTTCGACAAAAAGTTTGTTGGAGTTGATTTGGGGAGGGGTGCAAGACCCCAAGAGAACAATACCAGGGTCCTGTGGGTACATTACAGCAGCAACATCGAATTGCTGCTGAAATGTTGTTCAATATAAAATGTCACTGTTCAGTCGGCATACCCTCCGATATGTGTGAGTTTTTTTTGTATCTTAAAGCCTGTAGGATACACAATCAGTGACACAGCCATCTCTCTTCCTGGATAAGCTTTCTACAGACAAGATCAAAGTATGAGACATGGGGCTGTGACCATGTATGTTACCACCTACCATCGGTATGAAATTGTACACTGCTCTTCCATCCCTTCTTCAAATGAACTCCTGGAAGCCAAATTTTCCATTTTCTTCTCCATTATTCTATGCATCACTGGTGCATTCTACATTCCTTGCTCCAAGCCTGGTGCAATTCTTGATCTCCAATCAATGTTTCCTCTCTAGATTTCTCTGGCAAACTGCTATTGCTGGGAGGCTTAAATGTTGACTAATCCTCCCATCCTCAAAAAGCTTGTTTAGCTAATTCAGTGACTTGACCTAATGCAGCATATTGAGTTAAAGTAACTAACTCAGCACCTGCAACTCAAGGCACTCCCTAGCTGACTGTGATCTCTCATCTTAGCCCACCACATGTACAATACAGGCCTCTTTTCAGATGTACTTAGAAACTATTGTATCATCTAATATGTATGTAAATGTTACCACCTCATAGCCGTCCCAAGGACATACTGCTCAGGCCTCTCAGGTCACTTGACATATCTACACTGCTGGTTGACCTCTATGCTACTAACTGGTCTTTTATTGTATATCTACTGTATGTCCATGAATATAGGCAAAGCTCAACACATTTCGTGCCACTTCACAGCAGGCCAGGGCAAGCAGATACTGTACCTCTCTGGAGGATCTATGTGGAAGGCTCCCTTCTCCCATCAGACTCTGCCATGCTCAGCACTTGCTTCAAAGCTCAGGATTTGCTTGCCATCTTTACAGAGCCTCTGTCTCCCAAGAGGATCTTGTGAGGTAAAAAACACTTCATAACACTTGCACTAAAGTTACCAGGCTGCACAACTTGGAATATGTTTGTACTAATCACTGCAATTTTAACAGTCCATCAATATTCTGGAGGGTCATCCACTCCCTATTTGCCCCCCAATCATTCCTCCACCCCATCTTCAAAAATGGCAATTCCTTATTTCTTACACATTTACTGGTTACTTCTTTTTTAAATAACTTCCTCATGTGTGCTGTTTCACTGCATCCCTCTGCTCTCCAATTATTTTCCCTCTCTACCCCAACATATCTCTCAACCTGCCTCTTACTTCTCCTTTATCATTCTGTTTGCTACCCTCTGAGCTCTATTGACTCTCAATCCCACCAAGAGAAATAGCTCTCTTTGTTTCTGTTGCTGCCTCTCCTATTTCTGCTTTACTGAGCCTCTCTTTCCCATTTGGCACAATTTCTGGTGCTTGCATGAGAGTTAAGGTCCTCCCCATTCATGAGGGTGGTGATTCCAGTGCCCCAGAAATAACTGCCTTATCATTCTCACTCCTGCTCCATCCTCAACTTTAACCAGACTGGATGCAGTAGTAGTAATAATATTTATTCATTTGTGGCACCCTTCCCCAGAGGCTCAGGGTGGCACTGCATACAGTAACTAACTGAGTTGCACACTTGAGCAGACTTGACAGACCATAAATTTGTTAACCTGAAAAACAGAAAATAGAACTACAGAAATATAGAATATGACAGCAGATAAAGGCCCAGTGGTCCATCAAGTCTGCCCTAGTCTGCCTAGTTTTGGGACTGTACCCCTGTTAGTCCTCTGAACCCACATTCTAAGTGTTTCAACACTGTTGCCAGTCCCCAGCTATTTAGCAGGCTTATGAAGCCTACTATATTGTGTCTCACTATCAAATGGGCCAGCTCCCCATTACCAGCAGTTCTGAAAACTGCCCTCATCAGTTATTTCATCTCTCACCACCTCCCAATCTGGTAAGGAGGTGAAGAATTCCCAAAAGCTCTTTCCGTGGTCCCATCCTGTTCTCTGTTTTTTTCTAAACACTCTCCCAAAGCCATGTGGCTCTTCATGCTTTCTCACGTACAGAGAGATAGACAACACCATGATTTCTGCTTTTGGACCCTCATACCTGAAATGGAAACCCAACTCCAGCCAGAATTATACCAATTACAGCCAGTTCTGGTTTTGAGCAAGTATGCTCACCCGTAATCCCAAATGCTTGATTTCCTTAACTTTTGGCGCCAGGAAGGGCCCCTCAAAAATTCTTTCTCCCTTATATTCGTGACCTGGATAGTTCTTAGCCAGATGATGTTCCCTTCTTTAAATACCTGTTTGTCTGGATAGAGAATTGTCTTGACATTTCTTGCTACATCAAAGCCCCCCTAAACTTGATGAACTATTTAGGGTTAAAGAATATACCTGACACACCTGCTGCAACATTGTTTTGAAAGTTATTCTTCCACCATTTAACTATAGGGTTGTGGTATATAGTGCTGCTCACAAATAAAAAACATGTAAAAAAGTCAGTATTCTCATGTTGTAGTAATGTATGTAATAACATTTCCTGCTACTGGATTGCTAGCATGTTTGCATTTTGGAAAATAAATGCATTTGCAACTCATTGCAGAGAATGCAGGAATGTGCTGGAAATACAACTGAGTAGTAATTTGTAATATACCAAAGGGGGATTAAAACAGGCATAACAGTGCAATTCAGACAACTGTCTAATAGCTCATAGTTCTATACCTCTTTAACTTTAGCACTGTATATACTGCTCATATATAATGGAATTAGTGGTGAGTTTACTGTACATGTAATCAGCACAGTTCTCTCCTCCCATGATTAATCATGTAAATTATACAAGTCAGACATGAATAGAATGAGATTCAAAACAATTGCTTGGTTAACAGCATCAGATATTGCCATTCAGTCTAATGTAATGCACAATAGTTACAACAGATCACGACCATCCATGTAATAACCATCTCTCACCCTGGCTAATGTCCATTTTATAGTTTATACTTAGCCAGCACCCATGTGAAGGCCCATGATCTGCAGTTGGTGGCTGAAAACATGAAAGGTACAGTATATCATTTTCAAAATTATCAAACTGGGAAATATGTGTGCTTGAAAGTAGAAACATAGAAACACAGAAACATAGAAACATAGAATTTGACGGCAGATAAGGACCGCTTGGCTCACCCAGTCTGCCCATTTCCCTACCTACTGGATAAGCTGCAGATCCTAGTTAATCAGCAGCCTACTTCTTCCTACCCCCACCCCTAGAATTGCCTTATGACTGTCCCATGCATGCTTGAATTCCACCACTGATTTTGACTCCACAACCTCATCCGGAAGGCCGTTCCATGTATCCACAACCCTCTCAGAAAAATACTTCCTTAAATTACCTCTGAGCTGCCCCCCCTCTATCTTCAAATTGTGTCCTCTTGTTCTTGCACACCTTTTTTGAAAGATGCTACCCTCTTGGACTTTGTTGATTCCCTTGAGGTACTTGAACGTTTCTATCATGTCGCCCCTCTCCCTCCTTTCCTTGAGGCTATACATATTAAGCTCCTTTCGTCTCTCTTCATATGTCTTCCAGTGCAGACCCTGCACCATATTAGTTGCCCTCCTCTGGACAGCTTCCATCCTGTCTATGTCTTTGCGGAGATTGGGTCTCCAGAACTGCACACAGTACTCCAGATGGGGTCTCACCAGCTGTCTGTACATAACTTCCTGTTTTCTACTGGTGATGCCTCTCCCTATGCATCCCAGTATCCCCCCAGCCCTCCTTGCTGCCCTCTCACATTGCTTGCCCACCTTTAGGTCATCTGATATGACTACCCCCAGGTCCCTTTCCATTTTTGTTGTTGTTAGTATCTCACCCCCCATTGTGTACTCTTCCCCTGGGTTTTTGTTTCCCAAGTGCATTACCTTGCACTTCTTAGCATTGAATCTAAGCTGCCATACATTTGACCATTCCTCTAACCTTGCTAAGTCCCTTCTCATCCTTTCCACTCCACCCTGTGCATCGACTCTGTTGCAGATCTTTGTGTCATCTGCAAAGAGACATACTTTTCCTTCCAGTCCTTCTGCAATGTCACTTTTAAGGACATTGAAGAGGACCGTTCCTAATACTGAACCCTGCGGTACCCCACTAGTAACCCCCCTTTCTTCTGAGTGGACTCCATTTACTATTACTCTCTGTGTCCTATTCTCCAGCCAATTCTTTACCCAGACTGTCATCTTGGGACCCACTCCCAGGCTGGCTAACTTGTATATTAATCTTTTGTGTGGGACTGTGTCAAATGCCTTGCTAAAGTCTAGGTAGGCCATGTCCACAGCCCCTCCCTGATCTACTACTTTGGTCACCCAGTCAAAGAAATCTATCAGATTCATCTGGCATGACCTTCCCACTGTGAATCCATGCTGCCTAGGGTTCTGTGCCCCTCTGGCATCTAGATACGCGACAATTCTTTCCTTCAGAAGTGATTCCATCATTTTCCCTATCACTGAGGTTAAACTAACAGGTCTGTAGTTTCCTGCTTCTGCCTTGCTCCCTCTTTTGTGAAGGGGAATCACATCTGCCCTCCTCCAGTCCTCTGGTACCACCCCATCCTCCCATGATTTGTTAAAAAGGGTAGTCAGTGGTGTCACTAATTCTACCCTTAGTTCTTTTAGAATTCTGGGATGAATCCCATCAGGCCCCATTGCTTTGTCCACCTTCAGTTTTAAGAGTTCTTTCAGAACCATTTCTTCTGTAAATGGGCTGGTATCAACTTCTGTATCCAGAGTGTTTCTACTGTTTGTTTTAGGTACCTCCCCCTCTTCATTTGTAAATACTGAGCAAAAATATTTGTTTAGTATCTCTGCCTTATAACAGTCTCCTCTGCCCACCCTCCCTCCCCTTTATTAAGCCTCACTATCCCTCCCTTGGTCTTCCTTCGCTCCCTGATGTACCTATAAAGGTTTTATCCCCTTCTTAACTGAGTTGGCCATCTTTTCCTCAGTTTGGGCCTTTGCTGTTCTGACTGCCTTCCCAGCCTCCTTTTGCTTTAACTGATACAGTTCTCTGTCATGCTCCTTCTGTGATTCCTTGTACTTCCTGAATGCTTTCTTTTCTCTTGAACCTTCACTGCCACTTCCTTTGAGAACCATACTGGTTTCTTACATCATTTTGTTTTGTTTATTTGCTTCACACAAAGGCTTGTTACCTCTGTGATGGCAGTTTTTATTATTCCCCATTGTTCTTCCACCCCTCCTTCCTGTCCATTTGCTAATGCATTCCTTAGGCACTCACCCATTTTGGCAAAGTCAGCCCTCCTAAAGTCGAGTACTTTTGTCTTTGTATGGCTTGACTCTATTGCTGTGTTTATTGTGAACCATACTGTTCGATGGTCGCTATTTCCCAGATGGCTACCCACTTCTACATCTGTAATCCTCTCTCCATCTCCATTTGAGAGAATCAAGTCTAATATTGCTCCCCTCTCGAGTGGGCTCCAGTACTAGTTGTCTAAGGCATTCCCCCTGTAGGGCATCTAGAATAACTCCACTCTTCAAAGTGGCAGCTGCAACTGCACTCCAGTTAACATCTGGCATATTCAGATCACCCATCAGCAATATCTCCCTTTTTTCTGCCATTCTAAATATACTTTCTATCATTTCCTTGTCCATTTCCTCCCCCTGAGAAGGGGGTCGGTATACAACCCCTGTGCGGATTGTGGTGCCATTGCCTGTCTCCAAATTTACTGACAGTGCTTCTTCTCCTCCCTGTTTACCCTTTTGTTCTGTTGCTTTTATTCCTTCCCTTACGTAAAGAGCTACTCCTCCTCCTCTTTTACCCTCCCTGTCCCTCCTGTAGATAGTGTATCCTGGTATGTTTACGTCCCAGTCATGGTTTTGTGTGTGTACCATGTTTCTGTGACTTCCACTATATCCAGATGTTCCTCCTCCATCAAGGCCACTAATTCAGGAAGCTTGTTACCCAGACTACAGGCATTGGTACTCATTGCTCTCCATTTTTTGATGGCTTTACCTTCTGTTGCAGCATCCCCCTCTGACCGTTCTACCTTGGTCTTTTTCTCATTTAGTACCCTGTTTTGTAGGGAGAGGCTGGGATTTTCCTGCTGCTTGTCAGTGCCTCCCCCTTTGACTAGTTTAAAAGCTTGCCAATGAAGCATTTAAACCGATTGCTTAAAAGACTTGTTCCCTTCCTGGACAGATGCAGACCATCCTGCCAGTATAGGCTGGTGTCCCTCCAGGTGGAACCCCAATCCCCAATGAAGCCAAACCCCTGTGCTCCACACCATTTTTCAACCATTCATTAAACTGCATGGTGCTAATTACCCTCGCCTCCCCATGCCTTTGACAGGCAGCACCTCTGAGAAGGATACTGTGTGCTACTTGTCTTAGGCCCTCCCCAACTCTGCAATGTCCTCCTGCACTGCTCTAATCTCATGATGAGCCAAGTCATTTGTCCCTAGGTGGACAATTACATCCAGCTCAGACTCCTTGCAGCTGTTCTCGTGATCCTGAGGATGCGCTTCCTGTCCCTCAAGCCATGGCACCAGGCAGGCACCTACTTCAGTTTTCCCAGCTCCCCCAGTTCTATACCCTAATAATTGGAGTCCCCTACCAGGAGCTGCTTCCTTTCCTGTGGTGTCCTCTGCCTCCTTCCTGTGGGCCTCCCTTGTGACAGTTGTCATCAGTCTTCTCTGCGGGTGCATCCATAGGGGAGCTATGCACCTCCAGAATGGTGTATGGATTGTGGAGTGGAACAATTGACTGGGTGTGCCTCTGTTCCACCATCCTCACCCTCCCTGAGCCTACTGTGGTCCAACTGCTGTGCTTTCTTTGCAACCTCTGAGGTAGTGGTGGTGGTGCTAGTGCTTCCTGGATGGGGGAGGTTCCCTTCCTACTGTCCAGTGTGGCTTGGGGAAGGTTTCCTTACTACTGTCCAGTGCAGCCTGAAGACAGGCAACTTCCTCCCTCAGGGCAGATAGTTGTCTGCAAATAGGGCAGCATCTCAGCCTCCAGAAAGACTCCCGGAAGACTGCTGCCCCACAGCCATTACACTGCACTACTCCCCACATGTTTATCTACTTTTGTGTGTGTGTGTGTGTGTGTGTGTGTGTGTGTGTGCATGCGTGATTGGTTATATAGAAATATATATATTATACAATGTGTATGCTTATATTGTCAGTGCAGTGTGCTAGAGAGGATATGACAGTGATATGCACATTGCACTCTTGAGGAAATGATGTCAGAACCTCAGGTATAAAGGAACTATTTCCAGGGGTGGGTGGGGTGAGGGGTGGGAAGGTGTTGGGCCTAAACTGTGCCCTCACAAAACTATCAGCTAAAAGCTCTCACCCATCACTGCGATGAGTGCCTTCCTGTCAGCAAGATACCCTGCACAACAATTTGACAGAGAAAGTACCCTGCTAATCAAACAGAAAAATCCAGACATCCAAGTCAGACACAGGTAAACCTCTCCAGCCCCAAAACAGCCTGGTGGTTTGTTAGCCACAAAGGAAAATCAAATATGCAATTATTTCAGCCCTTCTGAAGATGCTGACAAGATAAGCATTTTGAAAACCCCCCTTCCTGAATTAAAAACTAAAATAATTAAACACAAAGCAATACCACTGTAAAAGTGAGGAAAACTTCTTTCAGATGTAAGCAAGAGAGAGAGAGAGATTAGTTACAGATATCTAGTCCAATATAATATATCCCATGCAGCTTCTCAGTTGTTTCAAAGCACACCCAGTACACAACTTGGAAGAAGATGGAAGGTAGGTAAAGTTTGGGTTATAAACAATGTTGGGTGAGTAAATGAGACATGGATGCACTACTATTGGTCTGATGAAGGGGTTTCTCCCAAAATGTCACCGTGTTTGTTCATTTCAGTTGGCATGCTAGTTTAGTGTTTGGTGTTCTCTGTTACTCACTAACATGGATTTTTGATTACCAATGCAGTTTCTTTCTGTCTTTCTGCACTAGCAGCTTCTAGCAACACTGCACTTATGGTAATACTGGATGATAGACCTGCAAATTTGGCAGATAAGTGATTATTCATTTATAACAGTGTCAGTGGCTCAGTAGGTAGCACACTCGCCTCAGAGGCTGGGAGATCAGAGGGCTGTGGGTTCAGTTCCCACATCTGGCACTTGGGTTAATATCCCAGTACTGACACTGTAGTGCAGCATAAGAGGGGGTGCTGCACTTCTGAGGTGCCGTCTTTCGGATGAGACATTAAACTGAGGTCCCATCTGCCTGGATTGGTGGTAGTTCAGGTGGATGTTAAAGATCCCATGGCACTTATCGAAAAGAGTATGGGAATTTCCCCGGTGTCCTGGCCAAATTTCCCTCATTCACTAAAAATACCACCAACAGCTTAATCTGGTTCAAGGTCAGTTGGCATTCATCTGTATCCCCTTCCCCCTGGGTCATGCCTGAAAATAGGCAGGATTTGTCTAGTGCACTTACCCGGTCAACAAAAACTAAATAAATAAATAAATATTCAGTATCAGTGTCAATTTGACCTTTCATGGAGAAATTTGGTTCCGATTGAGGTATCAGCATCAAATATGCTGATTTGAACAAATACATACTGCCTGTTTGTGGGTACTATTGTTACATAAGGGATATAGATAAGAGACTGTAGTCTTTTTTATGTCTACCCCTTAAAAATAGACTCTGTAATTTTCTGTCTTCAAGAAGTTGAGCAGTATATGTTGTAGCTGAGCAGTTCTTGAGCACTGACACCTGACAGTTGCCTGATGAACATGTCAGCTGAGATACTTTAACACAAATGGGGATGACAAAATGCTCTATTAGTGCACAGTGGCTCAGCAAGGAGCTTTTTTTGAGGCTTCCACCTCTCTGTGATTAAACAAAATTCACTTTCCCTCGTTTGTCTATTTCAGTAATACAACGTTCTGGCTATCTGCCCCTTAGCTTACCATTTTCTTAAAAGTGAAACTTGCATATCTTATTTTAAAATCTCTTGGGATTTCCATGACATATTTTCTTTGTATATGCACAATTGACTGAAAAATTCCAGCAAACTGTTTTTTATTCATTAAGGCCCAGATATTCAAAAGGGTTGCGTCATGCACAACAGGGATGCGCCAGCACAAGTCCGGAAATGCACCATTGTGCGATATTTAGCAGAAGGCAGATGTGTCCCCCAAATCACAATGCGCAAGAGCGCAATGGTAATGAATGCATGTGCAACTGAAGGGGAGGAACCATGAATAAATGGCGCAGTGCGATATTCAACAACATGCGCCATGCGCAATAGGGGAGCAAGCGGAAGTTGCGTGATAGCAGAAATGATCCCAAATAAAAAGGAACAAGAGAGAGGAGCAAGAACGCTACAGGGGAAGCCACAGGTTGGTGAACTGCAGGCAGGCACACAGGCACACAGAAACTGTGAGCAGGACAAGGCAGGAGCAGGACAGAGCACCTGGATCCACCAGGAACAGGGAAGGTGTGGAGAGCCTGTGCCATAGCACAGGACAAAATTGGGAAGTGTCACACAGCACTGAGGGCACAGACAGTGGGCAGTATGGCCACTACAGGGAGGTGCTCCCGTAGCAGGGGGATTATCAGTAAGGACAGCAGGGGGAACAGTAAAACAGCTGCCAGGAGGGTAACACAAGACAGGGACATGGCCAGTGCCACCACCCAGATGGAGGCGGTAATGACGGGGGTGAGAAGGCAGGCAGCAGGGGGGCATGGCCGTGGAAGGGCCTGTCAGTGGTATGCCCCCAACAGGCAGTACCGAGCCCTCACCAACTTCAAGTTGTACACTGATACTGAGATTATGGGCCGATACCGCCTGAACTGGGCAATCCTGAGGTGGCTCTGTGAGTTGTGCAGTAATGTGATGCAGGCACCCGCACAACGGAGCCATGCTCTGTTAGTGGAGACCAAAGTGACAGCTGTCATGTGCCTGCTCACCATGGGTACCTTCCAGAGACCAACAGGGGACATGACAGGCATAACCCAGTAGGCCACATCATGCCTTCTCACCCAATTCCTCAGTGCACTGCTGCCACATGCTGCGGAGTACATCCGTTTCCCCAGCACACTGGCGGAGTGCACAGCAAACATACAGGAGTTCCACAGGGTAGCACGTATGCCTGGTGTGCTCAGGGCAATAAACTGCACCCATGTGGCCATCCACACACCACCTGGCCCCAAAGGGGCCGCATACATAAATCGGAAGGGGTAAGCAAGCATCAACTGCCAGGTGGTGTGCATGCCAGGGGTCACATAATGTCTGTGCCACGCACCCTGGGGGAGCACATGATACCTTCATATGGCACCAGTCTGCACTGTGCCACAGGTTCTAGAGTGGAGACATCCCCACTTGCCACCTAGTGGGTGAGTATGCAAATCACACAGAAAGGCATGGATCTTGGGAGGGGCATAGTAAGAGGTGACATGGTTACTGGCCTAGATGGCCCATGGCAGGGCAACGCTGATCACCAAACTAATTTCCACCCTCTACACACAGGTGACAGTGGATACCCACTCCGTCTCTGGCTGCTCACACCATACCGTCGGCCCGTGACCCCATTGCAGCAACGCTACAATGAGGCACATGCCACCACATGCAATGTCATCAAGCGGGTGTTCGGGTTGCTGAAGGCATGTTTCCATTGCCTGAACACGTCTGGCAGTGCCCTACAGTACAGCCCCTCAAAGGCCTGTGGGCTATTCCTGGCCTGTTGAATCCTGCACATCATGGCCAACGACTGTGGGATAGCCGTACAGGTCAAAGAGGGTGACAGTGATGGGGACGATGAGGACGCTGGTGAAGATGGTGATGGGCAGCTCCCCCTTGGTCAAAGGGACCCCCAACTGATCCGGATGGCACAGCTGCACCGGGACACCATCACAGAGAAGCACTTCAACCAACCCAGGTAAGTCATGGGGCCATGTGCAACCACCAGTGGCAAGGGCACAACCCACAAACACAAATGTAAAAACCCCAGGGGTGCATGTTGTTAAGGGAATTGGCTGAGCATGGAACCTCACATGCCGTCAGGGATGGGCAAGGTCTAACACGGCAAATGGTCATACACACACACACACCCCACAAGACATGCACAAAGGGTGAGAGGCACGCTGATCCCAACCGCCACCCCTAGCCACACACATGTCCACAGATCACCACGCCCAGTGCCTGTCATTGTGCATGTGTCAGACGTTGGGCACCATTGCACAGTGGCAGACAGTGCAATGCAGGCATCATCATGCACATGCCACAGCAGACAGCAGCTGGGAGGGTGTGCAGATGGAACGTGTGTGTGTGTGCAGGGCCGGGTACCCCACCCGTGCATTACCCATTGAACGACACACTGCACACAGGGCAGCATCAGACAGTAGCCTTGGTGGGAGACAGGTTAGTCACGTGCCACAGTGCCACGGCTGCCACAGATGCATGGGCAGCCCCCGCTGAGACCCGCCAGCAGTGACAGGCTGACCAATGGCCTCATGGGGTGGCACCGACGGTCCCCCAGGGATTCCACTGCGTGAATGCGACCATGCTCACGCAGGGGTCTGCAGAACACCAAACATGCCTGCGCCAGGCGTGCTCGGGATGCCCACAGCTGAACCTGGTGTCGACAAGGAGGGTGTCACACAACGCCGGGAACAGGGGGTGGACAGTGCACTGTGCGGTGTTTGCAACTCATGGGCAAATAACTGTGTGCCCACTGTGGCCATGGCAGCTGTGATTGTCTGTGTCAGCCTGTCAATGGCAGCGGTCACATCCTCCCGCATCCGGTCCATCCCTGCCAGGAGCAGACTGGTGTCCCTGCAGCACCACTCCTCTGCCTGGCACAGGGCCACACTGAGTGCATTCACTGCCATCACAAGCCGCAACTGCTGATCGACTGAATCTTGGGAGTATGCAAGTGTACTCTTCTAAGAGGTCATCTGCCTGATCGGCATGCTGTCCTTCACAGTGTTCGCAGCCCTGATGGGCAGCACCCCTTGAGGCTGGGCACTGCACAACAGGGCCATGCCTGGGCATGTCCACAGGTGGTGCACTGATGCCACCCCCTGACACTGTATCCCCATGGCCATTGGCTGACTGCTGACACTGCCCCTCTGGCTGCTGCTCTCCAGGGCTCAACAGTGCTGCTGCAGCAGCCACAACAGCCCCACTGTCCTGGACACACACATAAGTGCTGCCCCACTGGTGCAGACAGGAACAGGCTGGGACTGTGATGTCATGCAGGCCTCCACGGTGGCACCACCTATGGCCATGCCCGTGCTGTTACCTGCTGTATGGCCATCCTGTGGCCCACACGTATCACTGTCCATGAAGTGAGCTCAATCATCATCAGTGACAGATCCAGCACCAGTCCAAGTCTCAGCATGATGGCATCCATGGATGCTGGCATGCTGGGACATGGGCAGGGCTTCCTCCACCTGCTCCACCAACATCAGTCCGGACAGCCAGGTGGGCCCACTGTCGCCCTGACCATCGGACACCTGTGGAGGTGGATGGGCCCTCCTCTATGTCCATGGTATTGCCCTCAGTGAACAAGCCCACCACCGCTGACCCATGTAGATGCTCAGGAGCTGTAAGGGAACACAGTAGCATTATTGTATCTACCCTACCCTGTCTCCCCCCATTGATAGATCAGGACCTACCATGCAGTGATGGGCTACCACCCATCTGGAATCCACCACCTGGAACACCCTCGATGGCACAACACCTCATGCTGCCAGCAACCCACTCTTCTTGTGGGGTCAGGCATTGCACGGCCGACTGTCCCCCACCAGTTGCAGCCCATGCTGCCCTGATGGCAGCCACCTTGTCCTTAATCCTCCACCTGTCCATGCCCATCTTCTTTTTGCACTCCTGCACGGACCGCTGGTGGCTGCCATGCAGGTTGACAGCATGTGCCACCTCTTCCCATGCAGCAGCATGGGCCTGTGGTGTTCCCCGCTGTCTGCTGAGTAGCAGCTCCTGGTCAAGGTATGCCTCAAACAGGGCATCTGTTTCTGCCTTGGTGAAGTTAGGCCTCCTCTTCCTCCCACGTCTCTGTTCCTCTTCCTCCACCTCACGATCGCTCATTCTTGATCCTGTAGGAATGACAGGTGTTACCTGTGACTGTGCAGTCCCATGCATGTCTCACACACCAAAGTCCACACTCCCAAACAGCATGCAACTCACCACAATAGACTGCAATAACAGACTATGGCCACTGCAGCCCAATGTCACATTTTTATAGCGCAACACATGCAAATGAGGTGAGGTGCAATTTTAAGTGGATGCTAATGCAGTATCTGCACCATTGAATAGCTGATTAGCTGATTTGCATATGCCGGCTGAATATCGTGCCATTGTGCTTTGTGCAATTGTGTTGAATGTGCTTAGGCAAGGGCGCATTTCTGTGACATGTGCAGTGGACATCGAACGGTGCATGCCCGGGGTGCTGACGTGGATGCCTGCCACACTGCTGACATGCTGTGCATGGGTGGCAATGCAGGGCATGGCCACCATTGTGCCAGTGGCACTACTGCGCTGTTCACATGTATGGCACTCTGGCACTGGGGCGCCATAGGTGCACTGGAGCCACAGCACGGTAGGCCACTACAGGAAATGGCACACAGGTGCCCTACCGCACTACATGCAGTGATTACCAATTGCGCTGTGGTGGTCCGTGCACAAGAGACCCTGACCCTGTGCCAACCTTTGCCCCTAGGCACCATGCATCCATATGGGTGTACCTCTATCACGCTGTTCGGTAACAGCGTGATGGGAAATGACAGCGCAGTACTGTGCAGCATCTGCACATGGCAAACGTGCTCTACAGAGCACCATTTTGACACTGAAACAATACAGGATAGCATGGAGACTGACACCCATCTGAAGCCACATGGAACTGGCTAATCTGGTTCAGTTAGTGGAGCCCCATGCTGCTGCCCTATTTGGGGAGGCACCCCTGGACAGGGTCAGGAGTGTGGTATGGGAGGAGGTGGCAGTGGCCCTGGAGGAGGCCACTGGCATGGAGAGGACCGCGGAGCAGTGCAGGCACTGCTATAGTGATTTTCAGCTCCGGGACCCAGAAAGGCTTGCCCGCCTGCAGGCACGTGCCAGAATGGGCACAGTGCCATGGGCAGGTAGGTGCCCCATCCATACACTGTTAACGTCCATACGGGTATCACGGTGGCATGTGTGCAGCACATGAGGGGGCCATCCAGTCTGGGCCGTTGTGGTGGTATCGGGGTGGAGGGAGCATGGGTATGGCTGTGTGGGATTTCACACACATGGGGTCGGGGGGGACTTTGCTACTGGATTGTACTGATGTTCCTCTCTCCATGTTTGCACCCTAGGCCCAGAAGAGCGCCAGCATGCGAGGGAGGGGAGGCTGCTCTGTGAGTAACAGCAGGTCGAAAGGGTGGCTGGACCAGACAGGCGCAGGGACCAGCCTGATGATGGTGAGTGCCTTACATCCATGATTACTTTTGCATGCTGTGTAACAGGGTGGGCAGCGGGGCATGGCCACCATGCATTTACACCACTGCCATGCACGCAACTTGGTACAGTCAGCAATGTCCAGTGGCACTGCATGTCTGGGAGTGCGTCAATGGTGGTTCATGAGTGCACCGGGTACATGGCTGTGCCACTGCCTTCGCACCGCATAGCCATGTCACTGAACAGCCACGGTGGTGCTGTGTAGGACTTGGCCAGTGGGTGTGTGCAGTGGTCCGCATGGCTGTGTGTGCCTGAGTGGGCAGGTCTTATGGACGCGATCACTGTGGGTGGTCACACACCATCACAGAGGCATGTCCCATGACTGTATGCCATGCACAGTGGGTGGGCTGCATGGGGCTGTGCATTCACACCTATTGACTCTGTTCCCTTGTCCTAGGTTTACGGCAGCTGCAGGCTATCAGAGAGGCACTGCGGGAGATCCTTCATGTTGCCAGGATGTCACTGGAGATCCTAGAAAGGATAGACAGGCTGGGAGTAACATGGTAGCATGGCAGGAGGAACAGCTGGAGTGGGGAGCAGGGCTCCCACTGAGCATACTGATGCCCCTGATTTCCCCTACCCCACTGGACCCACCATCACACCCCTCCTTCCCTCTACCATTTGTTCACCCCTGTCCCTTACCTACCCCCACCTTATTTGTGGCCCTCCCCACAACCTTTTGTAAATATTTGTATATAGTTTTGTTTGCTGTTTTTCAATACATTTGCTTTGATATTCCTACTGTGGTGGTCTCTGATTTGCAGTGGGCTATAGGTGCTCAGCTGCAGTGGTGTGCACGGCGTCCAGGGTGGTGCAGTCATGTGCCTGTGTGTGTGTCCATGGGGAAGTGACTATGGTGTAGGAGTAGCTATCAGTCACTGTCTGTGGTGTGTGTGTTATTCCCTGTGCACTGGATGACTGTGTGCAGTGGTCCACGGTGCATGCTCTGTATTCATGGCACACCTGTCAGACCATCCATGGCCTGTGCAGCTGACACCCTTGCAAGTCCGTGACCTGCACGGTCCGCTGGCATGTCAGTGGTGGCTGTCCATGCTGCACAGCCACTGTACCCGGCACAATGCCGGGTTGCCTCCTGTCACTGGTGTGGTGCATATCTTCCTCGGGTGACACTGTGGCCTCCATTGTTGTTGGTCCACCTCCATGCTGTCACTTGTGTGTGTGTCACAGGGGATGTGCACCACTGTCTGTCGTTTGTACTCTGGGGGCATGCTGGTGGCTTACAGCTCCATGGTGCCTGTGCAGGGTGGCTGGCACTCCTGTGCCATGGAGGGGTGCTGGCCATGTGTACCCGGTTTCTGTGGCCACACGCTGGGGGCTCGGTTGCCCTGCTACTGTGTCCCTGTGTTGATGTGCCCTTGGGTATGGGTGGGTGTTTGTCCATGCACTGTGTTGCATCCTGTGTGTCGCATGCTTCCATACACCACTGTGGGCATCTGCACTGGCTGTTGTGGCCAGTGCTGGGTCAGGGTATGTCCTTGGGATGGTGAGCAGGGTGATGTACCACTGGTGGTGGGGTTTGGGGCATGTCCTGTCATGTGTGGGGTACCTTGTGTGCTGATGCATGGTCATTCTCTCAGCTGTACCTTGGGACGGACGTGCATGGTGGCACTGTGTATGCAGTCATTGCATCACTGTGTGCTGACACCCACTGACGGGTGCTCATGGTGGGGCTGCCTTGCATAGTTCTGTGGTGCACAGGGTTGCATTGTCACAGTGGGTGTGGTGGCATGCATGGGGTGTCCTGCACTGGTGGACGCTGCTCCTGGGCAGGGTGTCTGGGGATCACAGTGCAGGGTGTGCTCTGCATTGGTGGGATGGTGTGGCACGGGGTGGTTGGCCCTCCTTGTGTGCCAGTCACAGCTAGCCAGGGGATGTGCTGGGGCACCATGCCCTGGCTGTGGGTTTGTTGCTGGTATCCATGGGCCGGTAGTTATTCCAGCTCTCCACTGGTTGTGCAGTGCATGGGGTGTGGGGGGCAATGTCTGTTCTGCTGTGTGCTCCTCTGCCCATCTGTGGCATGGGTAGTGGGCCCCTGCATCCTGTCCCTGTGCATCCCTGGTTGTGCTGTTGCACTGCTGCCCTGTTTCACTGAGCATCCCAGGTTGCGCTATGGTGCATCTGAACTGCTCCACTGAGCATCCTTGGTTGCGCTATGGTGCATCTGGACTGCGCAACTGCACATCCCTGGTTGTGCTATGGTGCAGGTGGCATGATATTCAGTCGTGTGCTGCAGGCACATCTTGACCTGCGCAGTTTTTGAATATCACGCTTCTTGCGCATAGGCACAGTGGACTTGTGCTTGCTCCTGCAGTTACGCACTTTTTGGGCGCAGTTTGAATATCTGGTCCCAAGTATTTATTCAGCACACAGCAATTTATTCTGTCCACCCAAGGATTGGTCAGTGCTTATTGTTCATAGTATTGGTGCTATTGGGGTGTTTTTGCATATGCACTTTATGTGTTTTGTGCCATTTATTAAATGCATTTACAAGCAGATATGCAACTGATAATCTAGTATGGGAAAATTTTACTAACTTAAGAAGGTGAAGTGGAACAAAAAGAAACAAGTGTATTAATAAAGAAAAAAAAACTTTAAGAATTGAATCCTGGTCTGGTGCTGGTGTGTTCTTCAGGTGGATGGGCTGAGTTTCACCTGTTCTCTCCAGGGCTGGGTGAAATTAGCACATTCCAATTTTGTGGAATTTTCACAAAATTCCATGAAATGTCACAAACATTTGCAGTATGTTCTATACTTCTTTACTTGGTTGTAACTTGGTCAGTATTATAGCTAGAGATCTGATATTTGGCAGGCATATTGTTTTAAAGAGGCCCTAAAAGAGTGCCACTTTTCATGACATTAGAATTAGGGACAGAGAAGTCATAGGGGCTCACATTATGGCAATGTATTCAGGTGAAAATGTTTCTGTGCTTACTACTTTGCCAGCTTTGAAGCTAGATGATCGAATATATATGTATACTTTCTTGTATAAGTCATAAGAATCGCTAAACAGAGAGGTACAGTAATTGGTTGTGTAAACTGTAAGTTAAAGAGGTTCAAAATAAAGCATTTAATTATTTATTAAACTGTGTGAAGATTTTCAAAAATATTTGGATGCTCATTGTTCCACTTATACCACAGGTATACATGCAATATTTGGCATGCACACCAAAGAACTGTAAATATGTCCTGGAATCATATTAAGCTTGATAAATATGCTGTAGTAGGTTAACATTCATTGTGGATTCTTTACAAATTAGTAATTGTCAAAATTTGCTCAAACATTCATGGACATGTAATGCCACTAGAATTCCACTTGTGGAATTTAACTTTCTCAGAGTACTTTTCACCATGGAATCACCTTACCTGACCTAGCATCATGACCCTGCAATACCCCTCAAACACTCCTGTGACTTGATGCCTAGCATCATTCTCAATCATGACTAAAGACATTCACATACGTCTGTCATAATGGACCAAGTCATAGCTAGTTCTAAGGTTTGGTGTCTCTTCTTGCCACTGTTTTCAAATAGTACAAATGTACATTGTTATCTACAAGGTTGTTAAAAGTCAGCAGGTGGTATTGTACAAAAACAATGCTGCATGTGCATGTGCTTCCACAAGTCATTAATGCTGCATGTGCATGTGCTTCCACAAGTCACTAATGTTGCACTTGCATGTGAAGTCATTAAGTCAGTGAGCTCTAGTGGTTATCTGGCATTTTGCAAGTATTCAGGCTAGTGCACAGTAATGTCCATGACTATTCTTCATAGCTCATCACTCAAGACAGCAACCTGACACTTGGCTCCACTATACTTTTATTATGGAGCCTCCTGTTAATGCTACCATATTGCCACTGCACCCAGCATTTACCTTCCTCTACACTGGCAATTCAAGTGCATGACTGGGCAAAATGTATGGGCATGACTTCGATAAATGCATCACAACATTCCACACTTTCACAAAAGCTCATGAAATTCAACTTTAATTACTGATATTATTGTTGAATTTTTGGCTGCTTATAACTTGGCCAACATTGGAGCAAGAGATTAGATAGCTGACTCCAGAGAGTCTCTTTTTTCCCCATACTGTTTTCTCTGCCTTTTGGCAGCTTGTCTCTCAGTGATTTGCTGTACTTTGTTCACTGGGATATACCCTAATCAGGCTGAAAACAGTCATCATGCTACTGTTTTTTTCTCCAACATTTTTCCCCTTCCCATCTCTCCCGGTGGGTGTCGTGCCTCTTTCTGCAGGAGGAGGAAGTTCTCTGGCCCAGCTGCAGGGGTTGCTGTGTTGAAAGAACTCACTGCCAACACTCCCTTACTGAAATGCACTGCCATGTGGTAGATGTCTTGGTCATGACCTTCCTCCCAACGTGACTTCCCAGCTCACTTTCAAACCCAGGTAGGCAGCATGGCATCTTGATGCTCTAATGCTGGGCGATGGGGTAAACTCAAAGCCTTATATTTAAGGTCAGTGAACCGAACAAAATTGTTGGTATTCCACTCTCTTAAAATTATAGGGGCTTAAAATTCTGCAGTTTACCTAACTACAAAATGTAATTTTTAAATGTCCAAACATTTGGAGGCTTATAACTTAGTCACTTTTAAGAACAGAGATCTGAAACTTGATAAACACATTTGAAAAAAGTTCACAGAAATGTTGTGAATCTTCATGGAAGCAAAACTGGAATTTTGTCAGAATTTCACTGGCAAAAGATACATTTCTCCCATCCTTATTTATAAATTATAATGGCTTTCTAAGATTATCTAGTTTAACAGTGGTTATACAAGTGGAAAAAAATAATATGTGTATATAATTGGGTGGGGGTGGAGTTAGTTCCATAATTCTGTACTTCCACGACTACTTTCAGTGATAACATTGGCAGGAATCAATTAAAACTCAGTTCCCCTACCTCATGTATGAAAGTGTGTTTCTTTTTCTTTTTTTGCTTTGTTTGTTAGTTACAGGTGAATGCCTAACTGAGATTCTGCATCTTAGTTTCAGTTGGATCCCACGTCTATCTAATTTCATTCTTTGGAGTGTTTGCAGCACAAGGAGGGTCAGCTAACTTATTCAAGTTCATGCAGTGAGCCAGTGGATATGGTGAGATTTAAGCACCTGTTATCATTGGAAACTAAAGGGAAGTCATCTGCTACAGAATATGGTACACCCTCCTTCTAATCTACATATATATGATAGTTTCATATTCTATTATATGTAACTACTGTCTACTAAAATTCTTTAAAAGTTTACTTTATTTATTGTGCATGCCTTAGTGAGCCTTGTTCTCTTCTGCTTCTTAATAATAATTTATACTATGGTTTATAGTATATATAGACCATGGGCAGAAGTAGGTCTTGTAGCCCCTCAAGACTACACTTCCTTCATTCAGTGGTAGTACCTTGATATAAGACTTCCCCTAATTACGTTAACTATATCAAGTTTGCATGGATTTTTATTGTTACTATCTACATTATAATATGCTGTGGCTAGCAATTCCAAATACCGATCACCCTCTGGGTGAAAAAAACACGTTCTTCTTTCAGTGTTAAATTGTTGTTAAATTGTTTTGTCTTACAGTAGGCTGTATACCTTCTAATTCTTGAAATTTCATTTTCATATAAAATCTCATGTGCAGCAATAAAACAAAATATATAACTGGGAGGTGCCTGTATCCAAGACAGGCTATTCTTTACTCCAGGTACTGTACATCTCGGAAAGAGTAAATGCTGCTCAACAACAATTATTCATTCTATTTCAGATTTTATTTAGAACACCAGAACCTATCCATCAATTGACACCAACAGCAAATCAGTGTTTCACAATTAAAATAGCTTCATTGAGATACGTCAACTCCTTTTAAAATATACAAGAAAAACTCTAACTAATAGACTTGCTGTTCTACTAGTATAAGTGCAATTAATATAAAGTACTGCAGCAGACATCCATTTGTCTGTGTACCCTCCACTGTAAACTGTAATTAGGTAGGAAGAGTCTCTCTACAAGGGGTGGGGGACAAACCCTGGCACTACCCCAGAGGAGGAATCACAGGAGGAACCTCAGGGGCTGCCCGTAGGGCAGTGGCCATCTGGAAGGGGTGGAGAGAGAATGGTTAAAAAGAGTTGAAGCCAGCAGCTCCCCTCTATTCTGCCTCATTCTTCAGATAAACAGGACGGACCCATCAAGAAGGACCCTGACATCCAGCTTTGTTCCTTGAGGTGAGGTCAAGGCTCCCAGATAGTATGGCACTAGTTTGAGTCAAGGTCCTCCTTGCTGGCAGGAGAGTGCCTGAGGAGGCATGTAAGAGCTGGGACTAAGTACAGGTCAGTGGTGGACAAACCAGGTCCTGCTCACCAAGCAAATTTCAATGGGGCTGGCAGCATAGCTTGGAGATTAGAACAACAGACTGCACAGAGGATATGAATGGTCAGTGGGCCTGGGTTTCACTCCCACAACCTCCACTTGCATGCTGCCAAACTCTGAGCAAGGCACCATTGTTTTGTAAATCTGGGGGGAAGAAGGATTTGGCAAGTGATTTTGTATTTAGTATTAAAACCTAAATTGGACATGATAACCACAAAGGTCATTCATTTGGAAAAGTGTATATTCTTGTGTTGCTGTCTATCAGTGTGTCATTGTATCCAGGTGGTGTGTCCATATGGGATGTGGCACCAGTTCCACCTGAGAATCAGGGCCCTGCAGGGTGGGTAGTCTAGAGGTTCTTGCTTTACCTCAAGCAGATTTCTGATGGGATAGCAGAGGGCAATTTACTTAAAAAATAGAAAAAGAAATGGAATAATTAAATAGACATATGACAGGGTTAGTACCAATGGGAGATCAGGGTCTCAGTTCCTTCTCCATACCTCACATACCATGGAGGATTGGGGGTTGTAGCTCAGAGTGGCTTACTGAGAGTGAGCAATGGTAAATTGAGTGGCCAACCATGTTGCAAAGTGACTCCCTTGACTTACCCATAATTTCAATGGTTCAGGGTTGGGGGTACTGCTGACCAGTATGTGTTTTCACCTCCCAGGAAGCAACTTGACACCTCCTCATTTGATTCCTGTGTGAACCTTAATCCTGGGATTCAGTCATAGCCTGCACTGGTTGATGATTATCTTTGAATGAGTTTCATCTCGAAGAGTGCTCAAAGGGGGGATTGCAGTCAGAGGGATTGATCTCTGAGGCTGGGTCGGGCCATGTGGTGGTCACCACTGCCCCCCTCATGCTCTGTCAAACAATACAGATCATGGATATTCATAGCTCACAGCCATGGGCCATGGGGAATTGATTACTGCCAGTTTGCGCCTTCATCAGAGTTGTCTGTTACTGGAGAAAGAATGCTATCTGGGACTTAGATGTGCTCGATGGTAAATATGGAGGGCAGCTGTTAAGGGCTGCAGCAATTTACCATTGTGTGGGGTAGTCCAGCAGCAGCCTACCTTTGCCTTCTCTGTAGCTGCTTCAATGAGGTGAGGGGAGAGCAGCCAACAGTGTAGAGTGGCAGGGTGGCGGGTTGTTGCTCAGTACATGCTGATGATGTGGCTCTTCAGCAACCACTTTCCCTTAATGAAGGGCTTTTCAGGGAGTGAGACACTGACTATGCAGGTCAGGTCTGGGCTGCAGAAGTTCCAGAAGTCACACTATGGGGAATAGTTGGAATGGTAATGTGAGCTGGTGGCAAACTGATTGGTGACAAGGGACAAATATTGACAAGTAATTAAAGGTCAGTACAGAAGGTGATATAATTTCATTACTGCTTGTAGCTAGAGCAGCCAGCTGACCCCACCCTATAAGCCAACATTTAGCTTTCCTATTAACTCCTGTAGATAGGTAGGTAACAAAGTTGAGAGACTGTTATTTTGTCACTCATTAAGATGTCCATGCTTTTTAAGACAGGTAAACATAGTTCTCTAATTTGAAGCAATTGATTAGGACACATTTTAATTTAGATTTCATATAGAAAATGTGATTTCTTGGTCAGTAAATTACATTATTAAACAAATTACCCAGGCAATGGTTCTGATAGGACAGCTGTGCAGTGGGGTACATAGTGTGAGGAGGCAACATCTTAAACTGGTGATATGGGGGTAGGCTGGATTTGCTGAGGGCAACACCCCTCTAGGACCCTGCACAAGTGAGCCCCGAGGAGTACTAAAAAAAATACATTAAAAGAGAATTTGCTGGGCACAGAGGAGAGCATTAGTAGCAAGCTGGGCAGCCACAACAAGGCCCCGCCTCATGTACCCTGTTTGCAAGTCAAAGCTTTAATAATATGCTCTTCCTTTGGGGGGCAGTAATGTTGTCATTACAATGCTCAGCAATGCACAGCAAGACTAAGACCACCATCACGGAGACCATGCCAATGGTGGCTCTGGAGGCAGAGCTCTGAGAGAGACATAAGGAGAATGGGAGTGAATGGCTCAATGCATGCTTGTGGGGGGACCAGTACTCCTAGAAGGATCACAGCATCGATGAACAAAAAATGGCCAGCAAAGGAGCCAGTGGAACCCTCCTTCAAAAGTTGCCCAAGAAACCTCAGGAAGGTATGAATAATAAAGGGATTACGCAGATATTGGAAAATTTTTTAGAAATATAGTGATTAGAACATTCAGCAGTGTTCCTCATGGATTGCGTATACCACCAAACTCAGGGAGGCATCTAATTAAGTGGCACCATCAGGCTTGGATATAGCGATCAGGAAGGTGAAGGCTCTCATCCCACCTGCTTCCAACTGGATGTTGGAAGACCTGGCTCCACTGGGCCTGAATCAGAAGCAGCTGGAAGCCAAAAAGGTTCACTGTGGACATGGAGTTAAACAAGCTCATGGACCTGATGACTGGGTTTGCAGCATCAGTCCAGGGCCAGATACAATGGAGTAGAACAGACCAGGTGCCTACAGGTGCGCAGGCACTAATGCAGCTCTGAAGCCTACAGCATCGGAGGGTAGCCCCAGTCACTACATCTGCATGGCACAACCTGTGAATGGAAAAGTTCCAGCATCTGATCCAGAGCCGGTAATGCATCAATATATTTTCCTTGCTCAACTGCTCAGGTGAACAGGAAGATAAAAATGACAAGGACAAGGACACTGAGAGGAAGATGGTGAAGGTGTCACGTGCTTTCAACAACTGGATAGTGGAATTCATCAAGTTTCACCAGCACCATAATCCAAACAGCTCTGAAAATGGTTAGGTCTATTTAATTACTTCAATATAATCATGTTGGCCCATAGGCACGGGGGGGGGCATGATTAGAATATGATGAGGAATGTAGGTGGCAAATGAAGTCCAACCCATTCACTTGATTGGAGCATATTGGTTATGCCTCTGCTAGTAGACATAATGCACTGAGTAGGAGTTGACCACACAGATAGTAGATTGCCTATTATGACATCCCAGACACTGTGGTCCCACTCCCTGGTGTGTTTCATTTATAACCAGGGGAGTTGTAGCAAAACCAACTGCAGGTATGGGCACAAATGTATTGCTTGTGGGCAGCATCGTCCCCTCATACAGTGCTCCTCCTTGAAGTCCCACAAACGAGGCAACCATTTGAAGAGATGTGCAAGAACAAGGGGACACAATTTGAAGATAGAGGGGGGACGGCTCAGAGGTACTGTTAAACATAGAAATCATAGAATTTGACGACAGATAAGGACCGCTTGGCCCACCTAGTCTGCCTATTTCCCTACCTGATGGATAAGCTGAAGACTCTAGTTAATCAACGGCTTACTTCCTCCTTCCCCCCACTATAATTGCCTTATGCCTGTTCCATGCATTCTTGACTTCTCCCACTGTTCCTGACTCCACAGCCTCCTCAGGAAGGCTGTTCCATGCAACCACAACCCTCTCTGTGAAAAAATACTTTCTAACATTAGCTCTGGGCCATCCCCCCTCTATCTTCAAAGTGTGTCCCCTTGTTCTTGCACATCTTTTCTTCTGAAAGATACTACACTTTTGTACTTTGTTAATTCCCTTGAGATACTTGAAAGTTTCTATCATGTCCCCCCTCTCCCTCCTTTCCTCAAGGGTATACAAATTAAGCTGCTTTAGTCTCTCCTCATATGTCTTCTGGTGCAGACCTGCACCATTTTGGTTGCCCTCCTCTGAACAACCTCCACTCTGTCTATATCTTTGTGGGGATGGGGTCTCCAGAATTGCACGCAGTACTCCAGATGGGGTCTCAGTAACTGTCTGTACAGAGGGATAACAACTTCCTGTTTTCTACTATTGATGCCTCTCCCTATGCATCCCAGTATCTCCCCAGCCCTCCATACTGCCTTCTCACATTGCTTGCCCACCTTTAGATCATCTGATGTAATTACTCCTAGGTCTCTTTTGATTTTTGTTGTTGTGATTAACTCACCCCCCATTGTGTACTCTTCCCCTGGGTTTTTGTTTCTCAGATGCATTACCTTGCACTTCTTTGCATTGAATCTGAGCTGCCACATAATTGACCATTCCTCCAACCTTGCCAAGTCCCTTTTCATCCTTTCCACCCCACCTTGTGTATCAACCCTGTTGCAGATCTTTGTGTCTTCTGCAAAGAGACATACCTTTCCTTCCAGGTGCTCTCCAATGTTACTTACAAAGATATTAAAGAGGACCGGTCCCAGTACCGAACTCTGCTGTACCCCACTAGTTACCCTAATTTCTTCACTGTGGACTCCGTTTACTATTACCCTTTGCGTCCTGTTATCCAGCCAGTTTTTTATCCAGGCTACCACCTTGGGACCTACTCCAAGGCTGGCTAACTTGTGTATTAATCTTTTGTGTGAGACTGTGTCAAATGCCTTGCTAAAATCTAGGTAGGCGATATCCACAGCCCCTCCCTGGTCTACTACTTTGGTCACCCAGTCAAAGAAATCTGCCCACATTCCCTCCCCTTTATTAAGTCTCTGTATCCCTCCCTTGGTCTTTCTTTGCTCGCTAATGTACCTATAAAAGATTGTATCCCCCTTCTTAACAGAGTTGGCTATCTTTTCCTCAGTTTGTGCCTTTGCTATTCTGACTGCCTTCTCTGCCTCCTTCTGCTTTAATAAAAAAGAAAGTATTTTTTCACAGAGATGGCAGTGGATGTATGGAACAGCCTTTCTGAGGAGGTTGTGGAGTCAGGAACAGTGGGAGAATTCAAGAATGCATGGACAGGCATAATGCAATTCTAGTGGGGGGGTAGGTGGAAGTAAGCTGTTGATTAACTAGAATCTGCAGCTTATCCATCAGGTAGGGAAATGGGCAGACTAGGTGGGCCAAGTGGTCCTATTCTGCCTTCAAATTCTATGTTTCTATATTTATATCTCTATGTGTAATTGCTCTATATTTTTTATTTACCTTATGTCCCATACCATTGCTTTCAAACTGATGCATGCTCTCCTACCCAGGACCTCATTGCAAATGAGTTTACTCAATGGATCCTTTTCCTGGTGAAATAAATAAATACAAATCTGACATTTACTTGTATGTTAAATTGGATGATGAACTAAGTGAGTAAATTGCTAACTGGGATACACATAAGATATAAGAGACAAGAGAATTTAAAGGGATGAGACTAAAATAGTTATAGAGATTATTACAAGTTACTTTATCACTGGATGGAAATTATATAAGCTCTTAATAGATGCTAGGAGCATATAGTAGCATTTATGGGTTTGTAGAAAAGATAAGAAGTGTGCCTAGCCATGTTGATTGAAGCATCTAAATAAAAGAGCAGTTATTGGATATATTTGTTTAAATTACAGTGACCGACATAATGAAAAAAGGGAATTTACCCCATCCAAAAGAAAGAATTTAACATACAGCATAACAGAGAAAAATCAGGCTACCACCATGTGATTCTTTCAGTTTGATTCATTTTATAAACCTTTTTAAAACTATGCAATCAATGTAATAAGAATAAATGAATTACACTGATACTAGTAGCACCATATTTTATCGAATGTAGTGTCAATTTTTTTTTATTTCTTGTGTAGTTTAAATAAGAGTTGACATATTATCCTGAAGAAGCAATATTAAATTGCAAAACATTGATTTGCAGTTTATGTCGGGTGACTGATGGTTTCTGGTGTTCTAAATAACATTTGAAATGGAATGAAAGATAGTTGGCAAGTAGAGTTTACTGTTGCCAAGACATACAAAGATTTTTTATTTTCGTATTCCATAGTTAGACTTTTTCTTAGTACTACATCTTTGTTGATATATGACATATACATTAATAAGACTCATCTTTGGCATCTTCTCTCCAAAACGAACAGGCCAGTTTCTTTTAATCATTCCTGATAATTCATGGAGTTCATAACCCATATAATTTTGTGACCCTCTGTGCACCCTCTTCACTTCTTTGATGTCACATTTTTTTTAAAAGATGTCCAGTACTGCCCACAATAAATCTTTCCATTTCAAATGTGTCTGATACTTGCCCATCATTTCAAATGCGCCACCATCAAAAATGTCTCCCCACAACATGCAGCGTATTGCAGTATATCATTAGTCGCTACTCTCTTTGGTACTGTACTTGTTATCTTATTGTCTCATTGGTATTCCGATTATGCTCACTATGAAATGCTATTTCCTCCTGTAATTGTATTGTAAAAAGTTACTATGCTTTATCCACTGTACGATATACTAATATGTGTTGTTCTACTGTTGCACTATTGTTCTGTAACCTCCCAGGTTGTGGCTGAAAATATTCAAAGTCTTGTCCAGTGCAGTTACCCATTGAACAAAATACATAAATAAATAAACAAATAAATAAATTGATTGTCTCTAATCCATATTATTACTTTTACATTCTGTACTTGTATACTGTTACCAATATGTAATCTCTGCAAAAGTCCCACAGTCTTAGCATCTAATCAGATAAGATGAGGTAAGAGCTTTACCCACATACCGTATGTCATAAAAGTCAGTATGAAAAGTAGAAAGATAACACAAACACTGTTTGTTTGTCAGACCCTACCTTTATGAGACAATCAAGAAAATTATATTTTTACAAATATGCTTTGCATATGAGATCCCTGAGATAAGTTTTGTTTTATTATTGAAATCCATACAGAAGTAGCTGACTCTGTTCTGAAATGTGGATTATATTGCCTTTTCAAGTCAGAATGGGTTCCTTTAAAAAGATTAGGCTTTTATTATCCCATGTGTTTGATTTAAGGCACTGCAAAAAAGTAAATAGATGCTAATTGGAAGCTATTGACCACACAAAAACTACATTAATCTGTGTCAACATAGCATTTTTTTCTCTTGTTAGGTGATCAAATCATCTAGCTACTGCAATAAATAAACAAATTGTTGTAATACAAATACAATTTGAAGAACCCATAGGAATACACTTAATGAATTTTAATAACATGTAGCCTTTTCAAAAGAAGTATATTGTCTCAGTGGAGGGCCATATAATTATAAACTCTGGTACTATGTGCTGTAATGTAAGGATGTATAAATACTACAAGACAAATGTTCACTGAAAATTTGTGTTTGGGATATAAACATACTAATTTTCAATCATTCATATTTATTATTTATCTTAACTGGTCCTCTTCAATGTCTTTATAAGCGACATTGCAGAGGGACTGGAAGGAAAAGTATGTCTCTTTGCAGATGACACAAAGATCTGCAACAGAGTTGATGCACAAGGTGGGGTGGAAAGGATGAGAAGGGACTTGGCAAGGTTAGAGGAATGCTCAAATGTATGGCAGCTTAGATTCAGTGCTAAGAAGTGCAAGGTAATGCACCTGGGAAACAAAACCCAGGGAAAAGTACACAATGGGGGTGAGATACTAACAACAACAAAAATGGAAAGGGACCTGGGGTAGTCATTTCAGATGACCTAAGGTGGGCAAGCAATGTGAGAGGGCAGCAAGGAGGGCTGGGGGAATACTGGGATGCATAGGGAGAGGCATCACCAGTAGAAAACAGGAAGTTATTATCCCTCTGTACAGACAGCTGGTGAGACCCCATCTGGAGTACTGCCTGCAGTTCTGGAGACCCAGTCTCCACAAAGACATAGACAGGATGGAGGCTGTCCAGAGGAGGGCAACTAAAATGGTGCAGGGTCTGCACCGGAAGACATATGCTGAGAGACTTAAGGAGCTTAATATGTATAGCCTTGAGGAAAGGAGGGAGAGGGGGGACATGATAAAAACTTTCAAGTACCTCAAGGGAATCAGCAAAGTCCAAGAAGGTAGCATCTTTCAAAAAAAGAGGTATGCAAGAACAAGGGGGCACATTTTGAAGATAGAGGGGAGAAGCTCAGAGGTAATTTAAGGAAGTATTTTTTTCACAGAGAGGATTGTGGATGCATGGAATGGCCTTATGGAGGAGGTTGTGGAGTCAAAAACAGTGGTGGAATTCAAGCATGCATGGGACAGTCATAAGGCAATTCTAGGGAGTGGGGGTAGGAAGATGTAGGCTGTTGGTTAACTAGGATCTGCAGCTTATCCATTAGGTAGGGGAATGGGCAGACTGGGTGGGCCAAGCGGTCCTTATCTGCCATTAAATTCTATGTTTCTATGTTTCTATGTTAAACTATATTTTTAGAACATCTGCTACAAAGCATAGTCCCCTACACCCTTTCCTTGGATCACTCACACCGAATTAAAATCACCAAGTGCCCTGTGAGCCCCTACTCTGCCTAACACAATTTTATAAACATTTCATCCTCTAGAACCTGACTGCTCATTTCATTAGTAAACAGGGGTATGACACGTTAACTGTATTTAACCTCTTATTTCCTAATCAATGATGGCATGGGACAGCAGATGTTTCAATAAATGCCCAGTGCTAATAGTCTTCAGCCCCATCCCCTAATCCATGATAGGAGCAATGACTGACATTGATCCTTGCAGCTCAGCCAGTCTCCTCTTACCATGAAGCCAGAAGCAATAACATCTGAGGTGAATGTGGGGATAAGAAACATTCTGCCTAGCCTCATAGAGTGATTCTAAGCAGAATGTAATAGACTAATGGATAACAGCTCCCCCCATGCACCTCAGATGCTGTCAGTGCTAGAGTTGAGGAGTGGTGGGACTGACTCAACTGCTTGTATGTATGTAAGGGTAGTGCCCCATATCATACTTCAGGGTCTACAGGGATGCTGAAGAATATTGGTATTGGTGATGTGCCCCATAATATACAGGGCTGAGAGATCAGAATAAGTATGAAGATGGCCTGTTTTAGAAGGCTTTTGTGGGTGAAGGGGCTTACAGAATACCAGATCTATTGCAAGGTATGCTCACTGGAAATTTATTGGAACACCTGCTCCCCCCTCAACCTCAGCATGGATCAGGGACTGGGGAATGAAGACATTAAAGGAGCCATGTCCTTATCTACCTTGGGACTTTAAGGGGTTGGTTTAAAAGGGAGTGGTTTTGAAAAGATGTGCACAGCTGAGCTGATGAGGGTGGGGGTGGGGGGCTGGCATAACACTAGATATTTTTTTGTGATGCATGGAAGGACCAGAGATGGGATTAGGAGAAAGAGATGAATAAGAGTGTATGGTGGCAGTGGACTAGCAATGTTTACCTGAAAATGGATCTTTAATGGAAAACTACACCTTCATATCATGTAAATTGTATTTGTTTCCTTGTCAATAGACAACTCTTTTCCAGTAGATGATGGGGATGTATGTGTTTGCTTTAGTTTCTTTTCACTGTTCATGCTAGTTCCCTGTAACTATCCTGGGGATTTCCATTTTATGGTTGTTGAAATCTTATTGTGCCTGAATACTGCATTAGCATACGAGAACATGATGTTAATTCAATCACTGATACCATGAATCTCTATGCTGAAAGTACAAGTATCCTGAAATAAAAACCTCCAAGAACACACAAATTGAAAGTAATTTGATGGGGAAAACCCAGCATTACAGCTCAAATAGTTTGCAAAGCTAACCAAAGGTAAATGTGGTATTTCACACCTTGCTACTAGTTTTGTTGAAATCTAATTATGCAGAAAAGCATACTGTAGAGTCTAAAGGGTGATTTCACATCCTGTTCTCATATGTTAATAAGGCTCTCAGGGACAGTGAGATTTCAACAGCCATAAAATAGAGATCTGCAGGGTAGCTATGGGGACTAGTATGAACAGTGAAAATAAACTAAATCATTCACATATATCCCTAACACAGCTACAGGAAAAGAGTTGTCTGCTGATATGGAAACTAACAAAATTTACAGGATGTGAGTGTGTAGTTTTCCTTTGGTTTTTTAAATTGTGACATGCGTAACATGCAAATAACTTGCAAAACTGACTCCTGGCTAACCAATTCATTTTTCAACTAATTTTAAACCAGAAGAAAAGTATCACATTTTTTATCTCCAGACATTTCCTGCATGATACCCCCTCTCTAAACATGTGCTCCCTATCCCTTGAGAATTTCACCCATTAGAAATAACTTAGCTTAACCCTGGATCAAAACCTTTACTTCTCAGCCTACACTGAAAATTGTCCTCTGCACTTTATCCCAAGTTGGGCACTCTATATCACATCAAGGATTGCCTCTCCTCCAGTCAAGGAAAACTGATAGCTTTGCAGATGCTGCTCTACTCCATTGTCTATGGGAATGTTGTATAAATGTTCGCATCAAAATCGCAGCTGGCCAAATGGGACATGCTTTACAACTCCATGTGTACTTTGCACTGACCTACCTATTCATTACTAACCATTGGCTATGTACATGTGACTGGGGTGGCCCTCCATAAGCAAGAGATGCACAATACAAGTTTAGGTGCACAGTTCTGGAAAACAAGCTCATGCACTGTCTAAGCAACCTTCTGACCCCTGCCCCTCATATTGCATAGCAACTAAGATCTTTCCAGACTCAAAAACTTCTGCTTCCCAGCTGCAGAGAAAAGGCAGGTCAGGCTCCTGTTCATTTTAGGATACCACATACAGTACTTGTAACAGCCTCCCAAGTGATATCAGGGGTGCATATAATATTCAAATCATCAAATTAAACTGTACCATCACTTCACTCCAGCCTTCCTGTATAGTCAATAGGTGATCTACACATCAGTTTATTGTGCCTCACTAGCATAAAGTCCTATAACTGCATGTTTTTACCTTACGATGTCACCCGTACATGACTGCCATATATTGTTTGTCTGCACATAAGTATATATTGTTTACTACTGTGAGTATGTTGCCCACTGTTGTTATTCTGCTTATATTTACTTACTGCTACCTGTATCATATTTGCATTGTATTGTACTTAATTTATTGCAATCCCTTTCCCCAGGAAACATCTGCAGATGAGATTCCTTTATATGTCTGTATGTTTTCTCCTGGATAACACAATTTAATAATATAAATAAAATACCAAACATGAAGCTTCATAGCAATAATAAGATTTACATAATTAACATGCTATCATCAGTGCAGTATTTGGGGATTATAATTTGTCATGCACACTGCCCTAGTGCATTGCTTTGAAGCACAAAGGTGCTGTGAAAATGTATTATTGCTGAAGAACATGACTAGATTATTCCAATTCAGTACTGATATACTGCAAAATACCATTGTTGATTGAGTACACTTTAATCATAAGAACACACTTATGAAGGTTTCTGGTTCTTCAAGTGATTATGAATACTGTGTATATGCTGAGATCATAGCTAGAGATGCAGCAAAATTAAATTCCGCCGGTGAAGTGAACACAAAGTGGCAACTTTACGTTGTCCCAGCACTACGGGGAATGACCATTTTAAAGTGCTCACTTTGCTTTGTTATTATGACTTTGCATTATCATTCCTCCTTAACGCGAAGTAAGGTGGAATGACAACAATATAGGCAGCCCCCCCCCCACACACATCACATGTCTTACAGTATTGTAAGTCACATGCTTTTCCAGGCAGGAAGGAAGTGAGTCATAGAAGCAGATACTTTCACTTTCTCCTTTGCAGAGGTAGAGAGAGGAATCATTTTGTGGAAAGGAGAGTTCTTGGTTGCTTGTTCTGAAAGCTGATCAGATTCAAAACCCAAAAGCTTTTGTAAAAGCTAATTATTAAGTTTTGTTTTGGTACTGTTTTGTCAGTTCATATTTTTCACATTCTTTTTGGTGACTGATTTTTTTGTCTTATAACTTTTTGTGTGTGTGTGTGCATGTGTGTGTGTGTGTGACTGTGTGTGTGCCCGTGTTGAGTGAGTGTTTGTGAAGTTGGGACTCATCGGAGAGGGTTGGAGTTTTTAATTTTTTTTTGTAATGGAGGATCAGGGACAGTATGTGGCCCATGGCAGGAGGGGAGCAGTGTGCACACATGGGGGTGTAGCAGGTGGTGTTGGACTGGTCCAAAGTGTTTGGTCATCTCCCCTGGAAGCAGCAGCTGCAGCACCACCAGTGCCATGTCTAGCAAGTCTGCCATCATCACCACCACCACCAGTGGTAGCTGCAGGAACTCCAGCAGCACTGCCTCCACAGCAGCAGGTGGAGCCCCAGGTCCATGAACATGCTGCTGGCAATGCATCTGTCCTTCCTGTGCCTGCCTCCCCACAGCTCCCCAGTTTGGCAGTTTTTTAACTGTGTCAGGGAGGGCAGCAGCCTTGTGGTGTGTCTGCTATGTGGGGTGCAGGTGTGCTGTGGCCCTTAGGGGACACAACTGGGGACTGGGGGCCAGTGCACCCATATGTTGAACCGCCACAAGGTGGAGCAGCAGGGTACCACAGAATGGGCCAGGCCTCTACCTGCTGGCCATTCTGTGGCAGTGGCAGAGGGTTCTGCTATTGTGCTTCATTGCAGCCAGAGGAGGGCCACAGCAGCAGTTGCTACAGTACCACCACCAGCACCATTCTCAACACTGCATCTACCTGGTGTTCCCCCATCAGTGGACCCCACAATGCCTGAAACTCAGGCAGACATAGGACTTTTGTGGGCTGCAGTGGAAGAGAATAATGAGAGGGTGGGTGCTGCACAGCAGCAGTTGAAGCAGATAGAGCAACACCAGCTACAGACTGTGTCGATGCTCCATCTGCTGCTGGGCCATCAGGGAATCCCCCATTAGCTTTTTTCTCAACACCCCCCCACACTGCAGTAGTGTTTTGTCTTTTGTTTATGTTTAATAACAGATAGAGGGAAGGCCACAGTAGTAGGTTAAAGGGAAGCAGTCAGTAACAGCAGCTCCCACCCCTTGCAAGGCTTATCCTTCAGTTAAGCCTTTGAAGTATGTTGTGGTGATTTGCTTGTACTGCAACATACTTTATTTTAATAGAGAAAAGTCCATAACCCGGAAGTATGGTGAACGCTATGGGGGCTCCATTAGGTGTAAAGTTATGTCAACACACCATGCGCTTCAATACTTTTGCATTGAAGCACATGGTGTGTCACCGCACCTTTACACATAATGGAGCCCCCATAGCATCTGCCATACTTCCAGGTCACAGACTTTTCTCTATTAAAATAAAGTATGTTGTGGAGTGAGAAAAATGGTGCAACATACTTCAAAGGCTTAACTGGAGGGTAAGCTTTGTAGAGAGCAGGAGCTCCTGTTGCTGACTGCTTCCCTTTAAATATATACATGCACATACATACATACATGCTCCTTATTTCCCTGTTATTATAATCCGGTGCCTCGGTAATAGTTACTTTCTATTGTGGAGTGGTTGTGGAAAAGCAGGATTGAGCAGTGCAAGTATAATGTGCTAAATTGCATGTCTGCAGTTAGTGTTGTTTCTTGTCTGTGTGTGACATTAGACATATATATATATATATATATATGCTGACTTGTTGCAGTGTTTATGGTATAAAGAATAGAGATAAGAACATATAATGTATAATTTATTGTCACCATCATCATCAGTGGACTAAGTGATATGATATTTTTTCAGAGGTGTCTGGCTAGAGTGCACCTAAGTCATATGCTGCACACATGACTTTTAGGAGAGCATGTATTTTTTGTGCCATTATCTCCACAAAGTCATGTGTGCACTATGAGTGACTGAGGTGCACAGTGACCCAAGACCTCTGAAAAAAATATCATATCAGTTACTCCGCCGGTGCTGATGGTACAAATAAAATATACGTCATATATTCTTTCTTATCTTTATGCTTTAACTACTGCAACAAGTCACACCATATATATGTTTTCACGAAGCAGGATAATGTCTGCACACATAGGAAAGAACACTGATGGCACACATGCAGTTTAGCACAGCATACTTGCACTACTCAGTCCTGCTTTTTGACAAACACTTCAAGAGTCCCAACACAAAGTAAACATTACTGAGGCTCCAGAAATATTTATTTTTTGAAATAGACATTAAAGCAGCAGTGCAACAATCTGGTGAAAATTATGACCTATACTTTTTCATGCTATTTTACATTGCCACTTTACTTACCTCCTGACTTGTATGATACCATTCTTTCCAGTATTTGAGTCTGCTTTAGTACTTTTTTCATGTCTGTTTTTGTCCATCAGTTGTTTATATATCACTTCTGTTGTAAGTAAAATTAACAATTATGCAGCAGGCAGTGTTTTCTGATGTCACAGAACAATATTTGTCCAAAGACAGCTGCAAATAGTGATGAAAACCTGGTCCAAGCCATATTAAAAGGAGTGCTCCTTTTATTTTTTCAGACATGAGAAAAAGTACTAAAGCAGACACAAATTGTGAAAAGAATGGTATCATACAAATCAGGAGGTAACTAGTGCCTGGCAATCTAAAATAGCATAAAAAAGTATAGGTCAACATTTTCACCACATTATTGCACTGCTGACTGCTGATTTAATTTATAATTTAATTATGACATTATGTGCTCACAATCACAACACACAAAATGCAACTGTCTTATGTCCAGAAAATTCCCAAATGCTGATGAACTGAAATAGAAGTGTTACACCACATGCAAAGTCCTCCAGGATATATTGCACTGTCACTCATGTGTGCAGTGGTCACACAGAGTCCCCAGAATTTTTCTGCAAAATGCAACTGTCTTGCGTCCAGAAAATACCCAAGTGCTGATGAAGTGAAATGGGAGTGTTACACCACATGGAAAGTCCCCCAGAATTTATTACACAGTCACTCATGCACTCAGTGATCACACAGAGTCCCCAGAATTTTTCAGTATCCCCAAAATGCAACTGTCTTGTGTCCAGAAAATTCCCAAGTGCTGAAAAAGTGAAATGGGAGCATTACACTACATGCAAAGTCTCCCAGAATTTATTGCGCAGCCACTCATGCAGGCAGTGGTCACACAGAGTCCCCAGAATATTTCTGCATCCCCAAAATGCAACTGTCTTTTGTCCAGAAAATTAACATACTGTGATGATGATGTCATGATGCACAGTATCTTGCCAAACTGTGTGAAGGAGGGTTAACATGACATGAATCCATTCAGTGTTCCATCAGAAATGATGACCGTGAGAGAATTGTTGCTGTTCCCAAGTGCGCTGTGATTCCTGTGAATGCGATGCCATCACCTCAACCGGATGGAAGGGTGCTCTTTGTGTGCACACTAATAGTAGCCTTGGTGAGTTTATATATATATATATATATATATATATATATATATATATATATATTTTCTAGGTGGGGTTGACACACAGATATATAGATATATATATATATATATATCTATATATATATATATATATATATATATATATATATATACATATATACACATGTACTCATTGTATTGTTTTGTATCACAGTTCACATACTGTTGCTTTGCACTTGCAGTGCTTGAGATATTTTGGCATTGAAATTGGAAATGGAATGGTCTCAAGTCAATTAAGGTAAGTATTTTTTTGGGGGGGAGGGAGCATATTTGCAAGTAGGTCTCATTAATAGTTTATTATTTGGTTACTTCTTCATAGATTTCATCTGCAGCCTTCTCCAGTCCGATAATGATGGTCATGGTCATCGATTGAAATTACTTCCGCTTGTTGCATGTCTGCCACAGCACGGGGGGGGCATGATGTTGAAGAAGTTCTTTGGATAATGCAACTATGACACAACAAAGCATCTGGAAGTCTCCTAAATAAAGAAATGAAGGACTTATTACAACTTGATTGCAGCAGTAAGACATTATGTTGAAGCCGTGGCTGTTCCACCACGGGTATCTGGATTAACACAGATAGCAAGTTGCCTCACTGCAGTCATCAGATCACAAATAAATTTAGTACCAGGCTGTGTAACAAGCACACTGTGTCTGTATCCCTGCATCTCAACTCCAGTTACATTTTAAAACCACATCTTGTCAAGTAACATGACATGGGTCTAACTTTTTCAACACTCTCATGGCTGTACAGCTGCAACTTTGGAATACAGTGCATGATATGTTGCAGAAATATTTTTTGTGATGTACATGTCACCTAGTTTATGAATCATCAGTCAGATTTTTTGCACTATTATGAAAAAAAGGAACAGATGAAATAAAATTGATATACATATCAGTATGGATTGGGAATGGATATCTCATAGGTTCCTGTAGAGAGTACTGCTGCTATACAATTGATACAGACATTCAGCGAAGGAGACTTATTTGTTGTTTACCTGTAAAAAAAACAAAATAAGTTGATCATATGTGTTTGACCATTGCAGCTCAGAAAAACAACAGAAAACAAAACACACAGCTAAAGGAAGTTGAATAGCATGAAAAACATTAGTACAAATACTCACATTATAGTTTTAATAGTAAGAAGCCTTGTGCCTATGGCTGATGGATGTGGTCTCCTGTTCGACTCCCTCTGCCTTGGCATGGTCAAGACATGTAATGGAAAACATTGTCACAATGGTGGTGGTGGGTGGTGGTGGACTGGTGGTCATAGCTGAGGCACATGATGACATTCCCTCTCACATCTTCCTACATCTGGTGGTGGTGGTGGCAGTTGTGAGCAGTGGTCTTATCTCTTATGATGGTGGATGGGTGGTAGTCCAGGGGGACACATGGTCACATTCACTATGCTGGCAGTGGTGAACAGGTAACAATGGTGTTATGGTGGTAGTATGCAAGTGGCCAGGATATACTGTGCTCTGTGTTATAAATGTGATGTGACATATGGAATTTGAGTCACTATAAGTGGGACACAGATTTAACTTTATGAAAAAGAGAACCTGTATCGTACAAGAAATGTGACAGCCTTTTAACCATTTAAGTTACAACCTGCCAACATTAACCTCATCATCATTCATCATCATCCTCATAAACAAAGCTGCCCTCGCAGTCTTCTATGTTTGAATTCTGACCACTGGGAAATTCTTTCTCCATTGTATTATTATCTACGCCAGTGGTAGGCCGTTTCATGCTGCCACTGTCACCAGGATGGTCCCTTTCTACAGCATTAGCTAAACCATGACTATGCCGGGGTACAAATACTGAGATTGCAGTCTGAGCTGGTATGTGCCTCTCATTCATTTTTATGAATGTCAGCAAACTGACATTTGCAGGAGAAAGGTTTGTACAATGATCCCGAGCTATTGCACCTACTGAGCTGAATACCCTTTTGACACTCACACTGTAGGATTAGCATGTCAGGTACTTCAGTGCCATAGCGGTCAGCTCTGGCCATTCACTGACCTTTCCACTCCAGTATAAAAGGGGATCATAAGTGATTGACAGATGCCTGTTTTCAGACACATATGACTCAACCATTTGCTGTGCTCCTCTAAGTTCAGTGTCTGATGCATCATTCGCTTCTCTGGAATCATTTATGTCACAAATGCCGACTTGGGACAAAGTCTCCCAAAGTGGGTTAATGCTAACCGCTGTTGATGACAGACCACCTGGAACTGCAGTCCCCTTCCCCTTACAGGATATGCTTAATACTACTCCTCCAGGTTCACCTTCAGCCTGATTATGCTGCTGAGGTTTCTGACCTTGACATGTGATTTCTGTGCCCCATGAACCAAGCACACCAGTTGCCCACTGACAGTTTTTATCTGTTCAGGCCCACCCTCCAGTACTGAGGCAATTCCATGTTTGTGTCATGGGTCCAGCATTGTTGCTATTGCAAAGTTGTCACTATACTGAATGCTCAACATGTGACGATTCTGGTCAAATACATCAGCATGTATTTCAGCAGCACACTGATAGCACTGCCTCTGGCAACATCAAAGCTACATTCACCAATGTCTGCCTCAGCACCCACAGCAGTGGAATTGATTGGCTAATGGAGGCAGACTTGCCACTCACTGCCTGTGTGGCATGTTCAAAAGGCCTCAATATTGTTATTACAGAGTCCATGAGACACCACTGTTCAGTCATCATAAACATGGAGGCCCCTGGAACTATCAAGGCTAGTGTGCATCACAAGATATTCTGAGATGGCTTTGTACTGTTCATACAACCTATTTGTTATGTATAAAGTGGAGTTCCACCAGGTGACAACTTCCAGCTTCAAGCAGTTCTGCAGGAGGCTGTTTCACATCTGCAACTGCCAAAGTTAGTCACGGGCCTTTGCTGAGCGTGAAAAGTGAGAACAGATATGGCATGCAACTGTCAGCATTTCCTTTATATCAGGGTGCTGCAGAAACTCCTGCACCACAAAATTTAAACAGTGGGCCATGCATGGAACCTGAAAAAAGCCACCATCCATGATGCATTTCACCACATTTGATCCATTGTCACTTGCTATGAACCCAGCTCTCAGGGACAGGAGTTCAGCCACTTGTCAATTTCAGTCAGTACCACATCAAACATGTTTTCACCAGTGTGTGAACAGGTCACATTGTGCATTGCAATCATTGCATGCTGTTGAATTCCTGGAAGATTGCTACCAAGACACTCCAACTTACTGCACTGATTATTCACACTACCAACAGCACAAACAACCCCTAGCACCTACGCCCAGTGTGCAGTTACACACAAATATGAATTCCCTACTTGTTTGCCACTTGTCCACATATCCATACTTAAATGGATGAATGGAGAGGAGGAATGTTGAAAGGCATGTCTTACTGAGTCAGACACAGTACAGTACAACTTCGGGACAGCATAGGTCGAAAACTATGTCCTGTATGGGACTTTCCATTTTGGACATGCACGTGCAGCAAACTGCCAGAACCCATAAATCTCCACAAAGGAGAAGGGCAAAAGATCAATTGCCAGCATTTCAGCTACAGCAGCATTAAGTTCATGTAACACTGTATGATTGGGTGGGTACTTCAACTTATGCTCAAAAACACTCTGTAACGTGGGCTGACTTAAACGTTTTACATGGGTTGTGATGACAAATGGGGGTGGATTGTGGACGTGTGATGAAGATGGTTGCACAGGTGATAACAAACCTAGAAATGCAGTCATTTTCCCACATTTATCAACTGGGATGTTACTGGGGAGTATGACTTCATCTACACTGTCACTCACTGGCACTGCTTCACACTACACTATATATTTGGATATGGTAAACTGGTCAGAAGTGGAACTTAAGGCAGCAATGCTCATACCACCACCAGCAACTGCACTAACACCACCAGATGGGACAACATCATCTCCTTCAATTATGAGTGAAGCTACTGATTGTGCTGTAAAAAATATTGAAGGAGAAATACCTTTCCTCACATCAGCAATGCACTACTGTGACTGTGTACTACCATGGCCACAGACAATCTTACCACTGGCAGCAGTGCCTTGGTGAGAAACAGTTTTGCTTGCATGTCTCTTTGCGGGTATTTTGGGGAATCAATAAGAATATTCTAAACAAATTTAGATTCTGGAACATTCACTCTGGGTGGGGGCCGGGGGGGGGGACGCTGGACGTGAAGCCAAAAAAACAACTGTGACTTCAACAAGAGATACAGATGTAAAGTCACAACAAGTTCGACAACTAACCAGTGGTGCTCTCAAGTCACAAAAAATCCAATCTGGAAAAAAATACCTTTTTTGGGGAGGGGAGAAGCACTGACTGCAGATTACAGCAGTACAAAATCAAGAAAAGACACCACAATAGCAGTACAAAATCACACAGGTGCAGTGGATGGCAGGTTCACACTGCTTCACCTGCAATTACACTGTGGCACAATAAAAGGGGTAATATTTGATGTCACGCGCCACACACACACACAATTTGTCTATAAGTAATGCATAGAAAATTGAAAACTTCAGTAATATACAACGTATTTTAAACAAGCTGAAATTATGCACTTCTGCACCAGGTCCTCCAGACCACAACACACACAATCAACAAAAAAATGTCAACAATTGCTGAAAATATTACTGCGTGTATGGTAACACAGTCAGTTATACAAGAAAAATATAACCAAAAAACAAAGAACTCCCTATTTCTCCTACTTAAGTCTACGTACACCACAGATATGCCCTTCCCCCAAAGCACACTTCCACTGTCTCTCAGTACACAGACTGAATGTTGTACATTAACATTCAAAATGAACACACAAACAATAAACACTCGATGATATGAGCACAGGAGGGTTTCCTACAATTGATGAACTAAAGTTTCAGAAAAAAAAATACACAAAAAGACTTTTTTAACAGCTTTTAGAAGGTTTGAATCACAGAGAGCTCTCAGAGCAGACTGTCTCCAACAGCTTCCTACATACACTAGCCAGAACTGAGGCTGTGCAGAACAATCTAGAGCCCATGTGACCTGAAATCCCATGAATCACTGCAGAATCCACGTTTGAAGCTTAAAACAAGGCAAACTGAGGCAAAGTACATTGGCGGAGTAGTGGTTTGGGTAAGGTGGAATAACACAAAGACATTGTTTTCAATGGACTTCGCATTACCTCCTATGACACGAAGTACTCTGGTTTGTGCTGTGGAGCACTCCACGAATCCTCCTTCACTCCACAAATCACTCCGCTGAGTGAATTGCGGCCACTACGCCAACCACTAATCATAGCATATACATGTATGTAATTTCTATTATTCCTGCATGTTGAATGGTTGGGTTAGAAAAATTAAAATACTTATAGTAGTAAGGAATGGAAGTGCCTGGGAGGTGACAGAATTCTGTCACTTACACATCAGTAGCAATTTAATCCCAGGTCAAGCTGTATGATGGGAACTTTCTAGAAATCAAAGGCTGCACAACATTCTGAACAGTTTCATACTTTGGTGTGATTAGGTCCTTATCTGGAAACTGAAAACTTGTAATACATAAATTCAGTCATATCCCTCATCCCAAAAATCAGCTGCATCCAACCTTGAAGAGGGTAAAAACTAAAGGTATCCAGATGGGCTGGTAAAGTTTTGCATACATCATGTTTTAGATGTAGGAGTCTTGGCACAAACTCGTCATTTACTGTCTCACCATCTGGGGTATGCAGTTTTGTTCATTTTTACATTTGATGTGCCTGCACACCAAATGTTTTGTTATGAGTGCATAGGGATTTCGGAGCTGTGTCACTGCAGAGCCCATTGCATTTCTTAGTAGCAGTGGCTCGGCAGTCTAAACCAATAATTACTCACTGTAGTTGTGACACCATTTGTTGCTTGCTGGGCAGAAACTTCATGTACTTCAAAAGACTAAAGCTGCTACAGTCAAAGAGGTCTTCAATCCTTTGATTTGCATGAATCCACATCAGCAAACAGCTGAGAAGCTTTCTACATCAGGAGCCTGTCACTCATCACCTTTACATGCAAGCTAATTCCAGCTTGTTCTGTTTCCATGTGGTGGCTACTACTCCCCCCACCCCAATCCATCCACTGATGTCTGTTTCTGGTGCCCCGTTAACTTCCCCCCACCTGACCCTCCCTCTCAGCACCCCCCAAGAAACAAACTGACACTGGGGGTGCCCAATCCATCAGAGACACCACTTCATAGGTTTTTTTAATTATTTTATTATATACAGCCTGCAACAAAGAAAATGTCCGTTGATGTCTGTTGCTGGTGCCCCATTATCTTTCTCCTCACCTGACCCTCCCTCTCAGTACCCTCACACAACAAACAACACTGACACTTTGGGTGCCCAATTCCCCAGTGTCACCACATGATAGTGTTTTTTTTAGTTTTAATTTTATTATGTGTAGCCTGCAAAAAGAAAAACATCCATTGATGTCTGTTGCTGGTGCCCCATTAACTCTCCCCTGACCTGACCATCCATCTCAGCACCCCCCTGCAAACAGTACTGACACTGGGGGTGCCCAATCCCCCAGTGTTACCACTTGGTCATTTTTTTTTACTTTATTACATGTAACTTGCAACAAAGAAAACTGTCCATCTATGTCTGTTGCTGGTGCCTGTGTAACTGTCCCCCTCATCTAACCCTCCCTTTCAGTACTCACCACCCCTCACATCTCCAAACATAATGCTGACACTGGGAGGGCCAAAACTCCCAGTGTTACCACCTCATATTTTGTTTTATTAGCATAAAGTCTGCAACAAAGAAAACTTTCCATCAATGCCTTTTGTTGGTGCCCCTGTAACTCTCCCTCCACCTGACCTTCCATCTCAGCACCCACCACCCCACACACACACACAAATAACCTTGACACTGGTCATGCCCAATCCCCCAATCTTCACTTGAAATATAGAAATCTGTCCCATTCCATGTTTTTTAATAAAAACTCTAAAAAAGGAAAATCATCCATCAATGTCTGTTTCGCTGTTATCCCCCCACCTGACCATTACACTCAGCACTCACCTCTCTACCCTCCCAGCCCTTACTTAACCACCAAGCATCAAATGTTCAGCATCCATAGTGTCCATTATATCTTTTAAAAACAGCTGTATCTGGATATAGCATGCATTCTGGTCACTTGGGTTCAAGAGTAAAGGCAAGCTCATTTTTTTTCCTCCCTTTCCTCTTCAAAAAAAGAGAATATGCATAATTTATCAATTTATAGACCTTCTAACAATTGACACCATCAGAAATGCAACAAAAGAGGCATTTGTCATGTTTCTAATCTATATGGCCACTTAGAAGCATGATCTTACATGCATAGCTGAGTAGGGAAGTTCACAATATCAGCAGCACTGTATTTCACCAAATGTTCTTCAAACACTCTGAATAAATGATGCACTTCATAAATTTTACACAGCACAGCTGTGTCTGAACATATCTACATTTGGAGTTCCACAGTGCCACCTGTTTCAAACATGTGCTACTTTATGAGCTAAAACAAATAAGCTAGTTGATTGTTTTAACCTTGTGTCTGGCAAGAAACTTTGATTTCTTTTCTGACAATCATCTGACTCAGCTGATTTGGAAGTCTAAATAAAAATTGATTTTCCTTGTAGATTATTAATAGCAAAACCTTCTCTGAAAGGTTAAAAGCACTATTTAGCAACACATTACCTTCTTTTTGGACTTTATTTGCTTTGATAAAACTATGCAGGAGATAGTAAAGTTATATACATTGCAGATGGATACAGTCACAGGGCAGGATTTTCTGGTGCTTTAGATCACTGCAAGCCCTGGGCATGCTGACAACATGGTGCATGGGGCTTGTGGTGACCTAACAGGATTTTTTATCCCCTGCGGCAATTGCCACAAGTCAGACTAACTTGTTGTGGTCTAAGCTGTGACAATCTTGGGGGCCTTTTTTACAGAGCTTGGGCCAGTTATTTGGTGCAAGCTACTGTAAATCATGATAACTGTTGCACCTGTGCCCGAAATTGTAAAATCAGGCACAGTTGCAGTGACGAGGTTTGGTGCACTGCCACAACGTAAGTATCGTCGTACAGGGCTTGGTGCAAGCCCTTCACCATGCTTTAAAAATCGGGCACCTAATGTAAATAGTAGTCTGGCAGATCCAAACAGTGGACTTCAAGGACATTTTTGTTATGAATGCAAACTGGTAACATAACGGGAAACTGATTGCTTCTCTTCATACATAGCTTAACCATTTATATTCCAGTACATCCTTAAATGGTTTCTCCCTGGAAGCAATGAACAGTCCAGTTTCATAATGGAAAGTATATTTGAGAAAATATAGCCAGACTGTAGAACATCATTTGGCATTTTATATAACAGGTACTGTTTTACTAGGCAGGGATACTAAGCACTGCTAGCTCTACAAGTGTGTTTGGGGTATCTGTTGAATCAGCTAAAAGAACAGCATTATAGCACAACTGCAGTCTGAGTGGACATATTAAAAGTACAGTAGTTATTGATTTTGCTTTCAAAATATAGCTAGCATTCTGCAAAAAACATTGCATGAAACTTGGCATATATTTAATGTAAAGTTGTGTAAGTTTTAATTATTAGCTATTAATAATTATTGACATTGTGGAGGGACTGAAAGGAAAAGTATGCCGCTTTGAGGATGACACAAAGATCTACAACAGGGCTGACACACAAGGGAAAGGTGGAAAGGATAAGAAAGGACGTGGCAAGGTTGGAGGAATGGTCAAAAGTATGGCAGCTTAGATTAAATACAGAGAAGTGCAAAGTAATGCACCTGGGAATCAAAAACCCAGAGGAAGAGTACACAATGGGGGGGGGTACTAATAACAACAAAAATGGAAAGAGACCTGGGTGTAGTCATATCAGATGACCTATAGGTAGGCAGGCAATGTGAGAAAGCAGTAAGGAGGTCTGTGAGGGGATTCTGGGATGCATAGGGAGAGGCCTTATCAGTTGAAAACAGGAACCTTGTTAGCCCTCGGTACAGAGAGTTGGTTACACTCCATCTGGAGTACAGTGTGCAGTTCTGTAATCTCCACAATTACATAGACAGGATGGAGGCAGTCCAGAGGAGGGCAACTAAAATGGTGCAGAGTCTGCACCAGAAGCCATTCAAAGAGAGAGAATAAAGGAGCTTAATAAGTATACCCTCGAGGAAAGGAGGGAGAGATGGGACATGATAGAAACTTTCAAGTACCTCAAGGGAATCAACAAAGTCTAAGAGGGTAGCATCTTTCAGAAAAAGAGATGTGCAAGAACAAGGGGGCACAATTTGAAGATAGAGGTGGGTCGGCTCAGGGTCAACGTGAGGAAGTATTTTTTCACAGAGAGGGTGGTGGATGCATAGAACAGCCTTCCTGAGGAGGTTGTGGGGTCAAAAAAAATAGGAGAATTCAGGAATGCATGGGACAGACATAAGGCAATTATAGTGGGGGGTAGGAGGAAGTAGGTTGTTGGTTAACTAGGATCTGTAGCTTATCCAATAGGTAGGGAAATGGGCGGACCAAGCTGTCATTATCTGCCATCAAAGTCTATGTTTCAATGTTAGGGTGACTGTTAACCCTCTTAGGCTTCAAATTGTGACATGTTTGAAAAAACGTTCTATAATTTCTATAACTGCTCAACTTCTGTATAATTTGTTGATGTGGGTATGTGATTTCTATCTGTTTCCCTTTTCTTTACAAAACATAACAACTGACTGTCCACCATATTGGTGTTATCATGCAGAAACATTTTTGTTTATAGTTCTTAATACACACCCTTTCTTCCTGACACATGAGATTACCCTATTGTCTAGCCACTCATGTTACATTGGAAGGAGACTACTCCATCATGCATGGCTGGACTGTCTTGGGCATTTCCAAGATTCAGGAAGTACTGTATAAAGTGAGAGGAAAACAAGGACTATGAACAAAACAAGTTTTGGAGTACACCAAAAATAAGTCTGTCAATTTTACCAAAGAAAAAAGAATCAGATAAAAATAACAAGCAATGCCAACAAATTCTACAGAAGGTGAACAATCATAAAATGTGTTTTCATCAAACAAGTGCTACCCCTTGCAACACTGGTGATACAATGAGCCTGGCTCTTCTAGGACCAGCATGGAGTAGGAAAATGTAAAGTCCCAATGGAGGTCCTCCTCTATGGGGGGGAATACCGCTTTTCCTTGCTGCATTACTGCCACCTGTTGGTGACCTGGGGGCACTGTGGCTGTTGAGATGTCAGGAGTGGGCCATTGTGGAGCATATAGCAGGGTATGCATATGACACCTTTGTCCTAATGCCAACTTCCCCATGGGAATAGAGAACACAGCAAAAGGAGAAAATTAAGGGGTAATTTCCCTATGTCCATGTTTCATGATGGTTGACAGGGCTAGATGGCAGTATTTCCTCTTCTCCACAAAAAGAGGTAAAAATATTTATAAAAAAAAAAGAAATGATATAATTCTTAAAGGGATGACACGATTGGGGAAACTGCCAAAAATCTAGAAGCATTTCCAACTACATTTTGGGCCCTATTAACAAAGAGATTCTTCTGTTTTCCTTTATGGTAAAACTAATTTCTATTTTGCATTCAAAGTACATTCAATGTCTCAACTGCAATCACAATAATTGACAAGGACAGTACAACATCCATTAAACCATTAAAAAATTGAGTGCAATAATGACACTACAGACATACATTCACTTCAGTTATATCTAATTTGTTTAACCAGTGTGAAGCATAATTATTACCTGGATGGACTTAATGTTGAATCCAAGTACAGCAAGTTCATGCCCCCCCATGTGCATGAGATCTGATTGCCTTTCTCTTTTGTTCCCCTCTTTTGCCTTCCATGCCCTCTGTTCTAAAGAGTGAACCCTCAAGGCAGATTAGCAAATTGCTCTAGTAAAGAGACATATGGGAAATTATCATTCCTGATAGATTTCAACAAATATTATACCAACTTGGGGTACCATCATTTAATTACAGTCCTAGATCTGTTCAGTGCATTTGCAGAACAGAGCAGCTGTGTTTTTATGCCACGTTCTTACTTTTGTTTTATGGCCAGTCTATGAAAATGTCAATTTTGTTGGCTGATGCAAGTATTTAATGCAATGCAGAACTAAGCAATACAGTTGGTATGTTGGTTATATTTAAGATGCCTATGGAAAGTCTAAAAGGCAGTCAGATATAAATATTTCACAAGGCACCATTCTGTGTTTGAAAGAGACTGATTACCTTGTATGGATCTGAAATGGGCAAGACTGAAACAAAATATGCCACCACTTCAGAATGCAGCCTTTGCACTTATCCTTAAATTTATGCTTTTCTTGTATAGTCAACTTTAGTGTGTTCTTCAAATTGTAATATTGAGGTGAGTGACTATGCCTGTTTGTGGAAAGGACTGGCTCAGTATTTAGGCCTTCAGGTAGATGGTGCCTAAGTTTAGGGTGGTGCTGGGATTTGGATGTGCCTTGCTGCCTCGACCTGCAGTATGGTATTATTTCTAAGAGAAGTGGGCAGATGCTTCCCCACAGGAAATTGTTACTCCCACCCACAGATAGAGGGAAACCAAGTAATGTGCTCACAACAGATAACATGCTTATAACTCAAACAGTATGATCACAAACTCTAATGTAACACTCTAAACAATAAAATAGGCAATACAGAACACAGCACAATGCAATATTTATAATAGGGAAGTAAGATAGTACAAACTACAGGAATTTATTGAAGGGACAAGAACAAGATCTAGAGAGAATAGTTAGGTGTCACTGTTTAACCGAAAGTTTTATAAAATGAATAGAAAAGTGCTGTGTACAAAGGAAATAATACAAACTCAGTGGTTAAAAGAGCTCACAAATCCACTTCCCTTCAAGCTCCTGATCTGAGAACTGCTCAGCCACCTCAATGGTATTACCAGTATTTCCTTGTACACAACACATTTATGTAAGTTTAATCATTGCAAAATACTGCATTTTTATACACCAGTTAGGGCTTAACTTAAAGCAACAAAAGTATGCAAATGTAGCATTATGGCTTCCAACCTTAACTCCCCATGCCCTCAAAGCAGCAAAAGGACAAGATCAAACAAGCAACCACAGAGATCCATCATCAGGTAAGACTAACAACATACAACTGTTTCCAGATGACACAAATGCAGCAACACTGATGTGCTACTTTTCGAAGATTTGTATCTGCAGTTGCATAAGAATATGCCCCATAGGTGCATGTACTTATGCAGCCACACCAGTGTGTGTATGTCGTGCAGCATGTTCTGCAGACAGAAAGTCCCATGGGGCCTGTGCCTCTGCAGACAGAGGTACTCATGCACACTGCACTGGGTACTTCAATAGATAGCATAATCTGCCACTACATGGTTTTATAGATACAGCTGTGTAATTGAAAGCCTGAAACCCCTTGAACAATTTCTGGATCAGATGCTGAAATCATGATACTCACATTGCAACAGTACTTCCATCTGCATAAAGGAAGGCCCCCTGGAGCCTGCCTTTCTGGTGCCAGAAATTGGTGGGTATATCTTACACCTGTGGGTGAAAAAGGTGCTGGTCCCTCAGGGGCCTGCTCTTCAGCAGACAGAAGTACTGTTGCAATTTTGATATCATGGATTTTGTGGCTCCTGCGCTTCTGCAGCCAGAGGTCGGTGTGTGTGTGTCTTGCATCTGTGGCTGCAGATGAGCATGCGCATCAAGTGTGTGTGTGTCTTACAGTTTGTATGAGTACCCCTTATGGGCCTGCACTTCTGCAGACAAAAGAACTCTTGTAATTTGGTCATCATGGATTTAAATATGTGGCTGCAGGGGCATGTGCTTCTGCATACAGAGTTGTGTTTTGATCTGAGTCTCTTGGATTTCTATCTGCAGTGACTAGTGAATGTGTTTGTCTTGCAGTGTGTACAGTGTGTCTTGCACAGTGTGCAAAGTGTGTCTTGCATTGTGCATGTCACAGATCTAAATCCACGATGGAAGCCCATCAGTGCTACTGCATTTATTGCATCTGGAAACAGTTGTATGTTTTTTGTCTTACCTGATGATGGCTGCCTGTGGATGCCTGTGTGGGCTTGTCCTTTTGTTGCTGGGGGGTTTCGGTTGGAAACCGTAACGCTACAGCTCCCTACTTTTGTTGCTTTAAGTTGAACCCTAACTGGTGCATTGATGCATTTTTTTGCAAAGAATTTCCTTTCTTTTTGAGATAGTGAAATTGTATCTTTATTCACACAGGTCCCTTTCAGATCAACATGAACAGATCCATCTGGCTTCAGAAATGCAGGGTCCTCCAGGACCTGTGCTTCCATGTGGTTAGATATACTGATGTGCAGGGCCCTTGGGAGAGCCTTTGAGAGTTTCCTTAATTTCTCTCCTTCCCAACTGAAGAACAATAAGAAAAAAGAATAATGTTTGGAGGGAGCTCTGAATTCTGCAAACCCCCACTCCAACTACAACCACTCATTGCACATGAGGTAATAGCAGATTACGCTCCTCTGCTGCTTCAATGGTACCAAATCCTCAGATGGAGAATTTTCTTGTTTATTTGCATTTTTATTTTATACCTTTACAAGGGTGTTTACCTTTTATTTCATTAGTTTTGACTTTTGCTCAACAGGGGCTAACATATACAATACATGGACGGCCCTTAACTCTTCTGGTTTCATGTATTTAATTGCTAGTCAGATGTCAAGCCCTTATAAATTAAAAAAAAAAATGTGTTATGGGTATTCCAGACAGAACATTACCTGTCCTTTGTATCACTTGTTACATAAATCAAAGTTCTGTTTTTATCACCAGACAGACACTCTGTGACTCACTGAAACAGTGGAAGAGGCAGGCACCTATGAACTGTATCAATGTACTGAAGTGGGAAATAAGAACTGAAAACACCAAAACACTTTATTTACATTATTTGGAGCATTTATATTGTGTACCTGGGGCTGCTGACTGGTTAGCACTACTGCAAAAATTAATTTATATTAATACTGTAGGTCATCTAGCTCGGGAGAACTAAATTGTGTTATTATTTAACTGAGCTAAGCATGTGGTACTTTTGCTTAAAATCCACATTAAATAATCAGTCACTACAGTTAGATATAAAGAGAACTGTCTTGAACAGAGACAGTCAAACATACAAGGCAGACACAGATCCTGATGTTGCTTACCAGGTAATAGAAAAAATACTACTTTTAGTGACAGTTAATGTTAAATGAAAATGGAGTAAATTGGGCAACATGGTAAGGAAAAAAACATAGTAGACAGTATATGAATAATGCAATTGGTGAAATACTAAACAAGCATTTGTCAATACCGAATGTTGGCTTGCTGGCATTGGCATTGGTAGTGCAGGAGTTAGAAGCATAATAGGAATGGCAGTGATGTATTGAAGTGATGCCAACCCCACCCCCACCCTGCAGAGACTGACAGGTGTTGGGGGTGTGCCTTTGGGTCATCAGCCATAACGTTCATGCAATTTCACCTCACCCTACCCTGCAGACACAGACAGGTGGCGTGGTGTGCCTTGGGGTCTTCAGGCCTTAGGCTCACCCCATTCCATAAGGAAATACACTGAGATGGGTGCAGTATAAGGGAATGGGGTGAACTTTGGTGCTGAAGACTCCAAGGCACACCTCGATGCCTGGAAGTGGCTGCAGGGTGAGGGTGGAGTGGAATGGTGTGAGCATTACAGCCAACGATCTCAAGTCACACCCCTAACGCCTGCCAGTCTCTATAGGGTGGGGCATTACAGTTGGAAACCCTAATGCCCAGGGCATTTTTAAGTATTCTAACCCAAATTTTCAATGTGGACTTTTTGTGACCCCATCTCATAAACAGTGGCACTATCAGTTTGTTAGCCGAAAGGTGATTTTGCACAGTGACTGTGCCAATTGACGCCACAGGTGCAAAAACACATTTTGGGCAGGGTGTGAAAAATGACAGCTGTACTGTTCATGAGGAGTTGTAAAAAAATGGCAATGTTGAAAATCTGGAGTGAAAATATGAAACATTGGTGAAGTCATGAGCGTGCATAGAAACTGTGCAATGCACACCCATAACACAATGATTTTTTGGATTTATTTTACCAAATTTTCAACATAGGCATTTTGGGACCTCTGCTCAAAAACAGTGGCACTGTGATTTGGTTAATCTGACACGGAAGTTGATTTTCCACAGCGACTGCGCCATTGTGTGCCACAGGTGCTAAAACATATTTTGGGCAGGATGTAAAAAATGAAAGCTGTACTGTTCATAAGGAGGTGTTAATAATGTCAATGTTAAAATTCCGGAGTGAAAATATAAAAAATTGGCAAAGTTACAAACGTGCATGTAAACTGTGCAATGCACTCTCCTAAAACAGTCATTTCATGGAATTTTCTGCACCAAATTTGCAGCATGGATTTTTTGGGACCCCACCTCATGAACAGTGGCACTGTTGTTTCATTTCATGATCGTGAAAGGTGATTATGTGCAGTGACCGTGAAATCACCTTTTGGGACTGAGTAACAAAATGACAGTCACATGTTCATGAGGTGGGGTCACAAGAACCAACCCCATGTTGAAAATTTGGAGCCAAAATTTTAGAAAAATGGCTGAGATAGCCACCTAAGTTGAAACACCCCATTGATGTCATTATAAAGCTTATCACATTTTGTTCAGTTCCCTGTCAGCTTTTGAAGAGTTCAGAGGTGTCCTGCTCCACTGAAGATCACAGTGCCAGACCTCCACAGGAAAGTATGGGGTGACGGGTGTGTGGGGAGGAGGGTGCACAGAGGGTTGGTGAGGGTTGGGGGAGGGGCAGCGGGACTATAAGTCACCATTTTCTTTTTTACAGGGGCAAAACACAAACCAGATATTGGGTAAGGTTTTCTTTTTTGACAGGTTTAAAAAAAATACTTTGGAGCACACTGGAGTGGGCTCCCAGCGTGCCACATGAGTTTGGGGCAGGGGGACTGATGCTGATGGGGATTGGGCAACCCCATTGGCAAACAAAGTGGGGGGCATGATGCCGATGGGGATTGGGTACCCATAGACAATGAAATTGAACTGGGAGGACATGCCAACAGGGGGATTGGGCACCCCCGAAGTCGGCTTTCTGGGAATTGTGTGGCAGATGGCAGGAGCTACCATATTTATTACAATGTTTCACCAGGAAAGACATGCAACAGAATCTTGTCATCTGACACTCCAATGAGGAAACTATACTTCATTGGGAGAGGCAGATATCTTTCAACTCCATGGCTCTCTTTGAAACTGCTGTAATCGGCAGCATGCTCACTAATTGATAGCTGAGGGACATACCCACTAAAGCATTCCCTGCATGGGTGACAACACTGACACACCTTTGAAATGCACTACTGCCACAAGATATTGCTTGCGCAAGCGCAAGCCAACATAAAGATTAGTAAAACATAAGAAAGCCAAAATGACCAGTGTGCCTGTGTGTGGGTTGGTGGTGGTACTAGTGGTGTGGTAGTGGTGGTGGTGGGGATGACAGTACATATGCAGTGAAATTAAACAGCTTGTAAATTAAAAAAAATAAGAAAGTAATATTTCTTGTATTGAGACATCAGAGCATAAAATGCATGTTAAGTGTGACTGGAGATTGGAGGAGGGGAACAAAATCGAGCAATACCCATTACTTAGCTTTAGCACATCTGTTTGCCACATTTTACCGAATGTGAACTAGTGGATCACCCTCTGTCTGTAGCAGGTTATTTTAATAAGTCAGAGCATATGACGTAACACCAAGCCATCACAGATGTGGTAGTAAAAGTAATGTACTCTCTTGCGATAAAATAACTGCACAATTAGAGGTGGGCAAGGAAGAGCAGGCTCGAGCCTGGTTCGAGCTTAGTTTACTGGCTTGCTAGACTCGATCTCTATAAGCAACTGTGAGCCAAGGTCAAGCTTAGCCAGTTATGGTCAAAGTGAGCATTTCTGTCTGCTTAAGCAGTTGGTGCATTTTCTGAAACATTCATCTCCTACAGTATGTAGAGACCAGCCTGCAGTAGCCAGGGCTTGGCTCAAGTTTTGGCTTGTACAGTCAAGCCAGGTCCCTGGCTCAACTCTGTCTTGGCTGAAAGTGAAAAATTCCTGGTTTTCCCACCTCTATGTATCATACCAAACTATCATTAATATAAAGTGAATATAAAATAATTTTAAGCCAACACCCTCCTCACTGGACCCAAGAAGCAAAGCCAGCACTGGAGCCTGCTTTCTCCTGGTTCCAGAGGGATCCCCAGACAACCTGAGCAAGTGTGAGGCTCCTGATTGGGTGCTCAACAGAAATAGCTGTAGCTTGTGATTTTAAGCCACCACCCACCTCATCAGACCCAAGTAGCAAAGCCACCATTGGAGCCTGCTTTTACCTGGTTCCCGAGGGATCCCCAGACAATCTGAGTAAGTGTGAGGCCCTGATCGGGTGCACAACACCACTGACAGTGTGGCTTGTGACTTTAAGACACCACCCACCTCACTGGAACCAAGAAGCAAAGCCACTGCTGCAGCCTGCTTTCACCCGGTTCCCAAGGGATCCCCAGACAGCCTGAGCAAGGTACGGTAGCCTGATCCGCTGCTGCATCTCAACTGCTGGCACCCAAATAAGACTTTTATCTGTTTGGGTACTTTACTGGGACAGTGGCTACAGATTTGCTGGTTTCACTAGCCCTCTCTGTTTTCTTTGCTCTACCTTACTCAAATGTCATGGCTCTCTTGGACTTTGTATACTGTTAAACTGCATTTTATGGTTACAAAAAAACTGTTCAGCAATTACTGTTTAAACCAAAACTGTATTGTTAAAATTCTCTCTTTCTACCTCTGCCATCTGTAAGCTCTCTCTGCTCTTCCACTGCTAGCCCACCCCTCCATTCCCACCTATTCTATCTAATTGCACATTTGAATGCTCTTCTCTGCTAACCCACCCCCTCTGTTTTTTTTTTGTTGTGTCTAGTTTTCCATTGGTAAATTATATGCATCTACCACTAGAGGGCCTCACTATTTTTCTACTGTAATACCTATCTCACTTCCCTTGCTAACATCACTTTCAAGAACTGTGGGATTATGATGCCTCACAACCCTACCATGCTACCAAAAGCAATGGATTTTCTTCATTCCACATTAGAAATACTTCTCCTAATTGCTGTGTTCAGCCAAGGTACACCACAAGAACCTATGCAACGACAAGGAATTACCTTCCAAAACAACATCCACTATGACCAAAGCATTGTAACCAGTAATCTGTTATACACTTGCAAAGTTGCGTGGACTCCGTGGCTCCTGGTGCACCAGCAAACCATCAGGGAATTTGCACCCAGCTCACCACTGTCATTACCACTTAGGCTTACTGTGATGCACATAAAAAGAAGGAAGAGCTCAAACCCATATCAGTCTCACAAATTGAATTTCAAACTAATGAAAGGTTTCATGCTTATACTCATCCTAATGTTGTTGTTATTGTCTGGAAATGTGCACCCTAACCCTGGCTCAGCAAGATCTGCTTCACCTAGCAACACAAACAAGACTGGTTTAATTGTGTTGGCTTCTATCAATATCTGCAGCCTGTTATGTAGGATAGATAGACTTCAAGCTTGGGTCATGCAGCAAAACCCTGACATTCTGTCTGTAGTGGAAACATGGCTTTCCCTGAAGATCTCTGATTCAGCTGTTGCTATTCCTGGTTACGCCATCTTTAGACAGGATAGACTCACAAAATGAGGCATTGGCTGTGTCATATACATCAAGGATACACTCATGGGACATACTTTATCAATGGACAGTCTAGGCAATGCCACCCAGGTGTTAGCAATCAATGTTCTACTTGGGGCCCACAATAAAGCCCTAACAATTGTGTCCATCTACTGTCCATGTAAGGATTAAATCACAGGCTTCCATAGCTTTATGGAGTACATTTGGAACCTGCCCCATAATGCTGAGAAGATAATTATGGGTGACTTCAATGTCAATTGGAATTCCCCTGAAGTAGGTTCCTTTAAGGATGCAATCTGAGCACTCAACTTTACCCAGCTCATTTTGTCACCTACTAGGGCTAATTATAAGACGGGTATGAGTACCCTTCTTGAATGGATACTGTCCAGTCATCCAGATCATATCACAAATGTGAATGTTCTCCCTGATGCATTAAGTGACCACTCCCGTATTACCTGCAACTGGTCAAATAAATTCAATAAACCTCCCTCCGAAACAATTTTCAGCAGGGTGCTAAAGTGGGGACACCTGGAACTCCTGAAACAACACCTCCATAGCATTGACTGGTCATTACTTGATGACACAAATGATATAAATATAGTGTCTAGTTTTCCATTGGTAGATTATATGCATCTATCACTAAAGGGCCTTATTATTTTTCTACTATAATCCCTGCCTCACTTCCCATGCTAACGTCACTTTTAAGCACTGTGAGATTGTGATGCCTCACAACCCTATCATGCTACCAAAAGCAATGGGTTTTCTTCACACCACACAAGAAATACTTCTCCTAATTGCTGTGTTCAGCCAAGGTACACCACAAGAACCTACACAACAATAACAACAACAAGGAATTACCTTCATACACAACATCCACTATGACCCTGACATTGTAGTCAGTAAGCTGTTATACATTTCAAAAGTTGTGTGGACTCCTCCATGGATCCTGTTGCCCTCAAACCATAAGGGAATTTGTGCCCTGCTCGCTACTGTCATTACCTTAGCCTTACTGTGATGGACCTAAAAAGAAGGAAACGCTCAAACCCATGTCAGTCTTACAAATTGAATTTCAAACTAGGGAAAGGTTTCATGCTTATACTCATCCTAATGTTGTTGTTACTATCTAGAAATGTGCACCCTAACCCTGGCCCACCAAGATCTGCTTTGCCTAGCAACACAAACATGACTGGTTCAATTGTGTTAGCTTCTGTCAATATCTGTAGCCTGATAACAGGCAGAGAACAGCAAGAGGAAGAAGGTGCTGCTAGAACTATACTTCTCTACTGGGACTATGTTGCCATCCTTCCTTGCCCTCCACCCCCCCCCACACTTAGCCAGTTCTACTTTTATAGGCAAAGGATTTTACTGACAGCAGGAACTTCCTGTTTAGGAGCAGAAAGGGAGTGATCACAGAGCCACAAAAGACTCACCATCCTAGAAGGAAAAGAGTACCTCTCTGTCCCCCCTAGCTGCTGGAGGTCTGACTCTGAGCAAGGAAGGAGACTACTGAGAAATAGAGGAACTTCCTGTCTCAGAACAGGAAGATCAGGAGCTTTAAGAGCATGGAGGCAGTAGGTAATTGGGGAAAAATATACATACATATATATATATATATATATATATATATATATATATAGATATATCTATATATGTATATATAGATAGATAATAAATAAATAAACAGAGGAAGGAGTAAGTATTCAAAACTACAGTTAAGGGGCCAGAAATAAGGCATGATGGAAGTGGTGTACTGCAGTGACTGTGGGGCAGCAGTCTTCTGAGATACATTATGGAGGATGCAGTGTTGTCCCATCTGCAGACACCTCTCTGGGCTGAGGGGGAGGTTGTTCATCTCCAGGCTGAGTTGTCCTGGATTTGGGTGACCTTCTCTCCAACCCAGGGACCACCAGTGAGAATGCCGCTGCTTCAGAGGTTGCCAAGAAAGAGGAGTGGTTGGACCACAGTGGGCTCAGGGAGGGTGAGGGTGGTGGAACACAGGTGCATCTCTCCAGTTGTACCTCGCCACAATTCATATGCCACTCTGGCAGAGTGTGGTTCCTCTATAGAGGCACCCACAGTAGAGACCAAGGAGGATGTTGGGAACCTCCAGAAAGGAGACCCACAGGAGGGTGGCATGGGATCCCACAGGGGAAGGAATCAACTCCTGGTGGGGGACTCCATTGTGAGGAGGGTAGAACTGGGGGAGGGAGGGGAGACAGAGGGAAGGTGCCTGCCAGACACCATGGCTTGGAGGGACAGGGAGTGAATCCTCAGGATCGCAGGAGCAGTTGCATGGGGAGGGAGCTGGAAGTCATTGTCCACCTAGGGACAAATGACCTGGCTGGGAAAGAGATCAGAACAATGCAGGAGGAATTTGTGGAGTTGGGAAGGGGCCATAGACAAGTAGCATGCATGGTAACCTCTCAGAGGTGCTGTCTGTCTATGGTATGGGTGAGGCTAGGGTGCTCCACACCATGGGATTCAATCAGTGGTTGAAAAACTGGTGCAGATCTCAGGGGTTTGGCTTCACTGGGGACTGGGGGTCCACCTGGAGTAATGCAGGTCTATACTGGCATGATGCTCTGCATCTGTCCAGGAGGGGAACCAGAATCCAAGGTGTTAGGTTTAAATGCTTCATTGGCAAGCATATAAACTAGCCAAGGGGGAGGCACTAGAAAGGAGCAAGGAAGTCCTAGCACCCCCAAAAAAATATCAGGGTAGTTAGTGAGGTAAACACCAAGATAGCGACATTGATAGGGAGAAGGGCAAGGGTAAATGGAGAAAACAACAAAGGTAGTTAGGACAGGGATGGGGCAAAAAGGGGTAAGGCCATCAAGAAATGTAGGGTAATGAGTACCAATGCCCATAGTCTTGGCAACAAGCTCCCTGAACTGGTGGCCTTGATGGAAGAGGGATGCCTGGATATCGTGACAGTCACAGAAACATGGTACACAAAGAACCATGACTGGGATGTTAACATGCCTGGGTACATGACCTACAGGAGAGACAGGGAGGGCAGAAGAGGGGGAGGAGTAGCTCTCTATTTAAGGGAAGGGATAAAAGCAATGGAACAAAAGAGTAAACAGGGAGGAGAGAAGGCACTGTGGGTCACCTTAGAGACTGAAAATGGCACCACAATCCGCACAGGGGTTGTATAAAGACCCCATCTCAGGGGGAGGGAATGGACAAGGATATGACAGAAGGCATCCTTAAGATGGCAGAGAAAGGGGAGATATCATTGATGGGGGACTTGAATATGCCAGATGTTAACTGGAGCACCTTTGTTGCAGCCACATCCAAGAGCAGGGTCATTCTCGATGCCCTACAGGGGGCATGTCTCAGACAGCTAGTGTTGGAACCCACTCGGGAGGGAGCAATCTTAGACCTCATACTCACAAATGGAGACAGTGAGAGGATCTCAGAATTAGAAGTAGGTAGCCATCAAGTGACCACCAAACAGTGTGGTTCATGATACACTCAGCTGCAGAGTCAAGCCATACAAAAGTAAGGGTACTGGGCTACCGGAGGGCTGACTTTGTCAAAATGGGAGAGTCCCTTAGAAAAGCACTAGAAAACAGGCAAGAAGGAGGGGTGGAGCAACAATGGGAAACATCAAAACTGCATCACAGAGGCAACAAGCCTTTGTGTGATGCAAATAAACAAATCAAAATGAAAGAAAAAGCAACTATGGTTCTCAAAAGAGGTGGTGGGGAAGGTTAGGGAGAAAAAGATAGCATTTAGGAAGCATCAGGAAACACAAAAGGAACAAGACAGATAACTGTACCAGTTAAGGCAGAAGGAAGCAGGGAAGACAGTCAGAATAGAAAAGGACCAAAATGAGGAAAAGATAGCTGCCTTGGTTAAGAAGGGAGATAAAACCTTTTATAGGTACATTAGGGAGCGTAGAAAGACAAAGGGAGGGACAGTTAAGCTGAATAGAATGGACGGTGGGTGGGCAAAGAGGAACAGTGAAAAAGCAGGGATACTGAATGAATACTTCTGCTCAGTATTCACAAAAGAGTAGGAGGGGGAGGTACCTAATCCAATTAACAGAATCACTCTGCATAGTGGGGTCGATCCCAGTCCTTTCACAGAAAAAAGGGTTCTGAAAGAACTCCTAAAACTGAAGGTGGACAAAGCAATGGGGCATGACGGGATTCATCCCAGAATCCTAAAAGAATTAAGGGGAGAACTAGTGACACCAGTGACTATCCTTTTTAACAAATCATGGAAGGATAGTGAGGTACCTGAGGACTGGAGGAGGGCAGATGTGATTCCCCTTCACAAAAGTAGGAGCAAGACAGAGGCAGGAAACTACAGACCTGTCAGTTTGACCTCAGTGGTATGGAAAATGATGGAATCACTTCTGAAGGAAAGAACTGTTGAGTACATAGGAGTCAGTGATGCATAGGACCCAAGGCAGCATGGATTTATGGTGGGAAGGTCTTGTGAGACAAATCTAATTGATTTCTTTTGACTGGGTGACCAAAGTAGTAGACCAGGGAGGGGCTGTGGACATGGCCTACCTAGACTTTAGCAAGGCATTTGACACAGTCCCACACAAAAGATTAATAAACAAATTAGCCAGCCTGGGAGAGTCCCAGGGTGCTAGCCTGGGTAAAACATTGGCTGGACAACAGGACACAGAAGGTAATAGTAAACAGAGTACACTCTGAAGAAAGGGGGGTTACTAGTAGGGTACTGCAGGGTTCAGTACTGGGTCCAGTCCTTTTTAATGTCTTAATAAGTGAGATTGTAAAGGGTCTGGAAGGAAAAGTATGCCTCTTTGCAGATGACACAAAGATCTGCAATAGAGTTGATACACAAAGTAGGGTGGAAAGGATGAGAAGGGACTTAGCAAGGTTGGAGGAATGGTCAGAAGTATGGCAACTTAGATTTAATGCAAAGAAGTGCAAAACAATGCACCTGAGAAACAAAAACCCAGGGGAAGAGTACATAATGGGGGGAGGTAGTAACAACAACAAAAATGGAACAGGACCTGGGGGTAATCATATCAGATGACCTTAAGGTTAGCAAGCAATGTGAAAAGGCAGTAGGGAGGGCTGGGGGGATACTGGGATGTATAGGTAGAGGCATCACAAGCAGAAAGCAGGAAGTTGTTATCCCTATGTACAGACAGTTGGTGAGACCCAATCTGGAGTACTGTGTCCACATTCTGGAGACTCCCATCTCCGCAAGGACATCGACAGGATGGAGGCAGTCCAGAGGAGGGCAACTAAAATGGTACAGGGTCTGCAAGAGAAGCCATATGAGGAGAGACTAAAGGAGCTTAATATGTATACCCTTGAGGAAAGGTGGGGGAGAGAGAGGGGACATGATTGAAACTTTTAAGTACCTCAGTGGAATCAACAAAATCCAGGAGGGTAACATCTTTCAGAAAAAGAGATATGCAAGAACAAGTGGATACAATTTGAAGATAGAGGGGGGACGGCTCATGGGCAATGTGAGGAAGTATTTTTTCACAGAGAGGGTGGTGGATGCGTGGAACTGCCTTCCTTAGGAGGTTGTGAGGTCTAAAACTGTGGGAGAATTCAAGAATGCATGGGACAGACATAAGGCAATTATTGTGGGGGTAGGAAGAAATAGGCTGTTGGTTAACTAGGATCTGCAGCTTATCCAGTAGGTGGGAAAATGGGCAGACTAGGTGGGCCAAGCTGTCCTTATGTGCTTTCAAAGTCTATGTTCCTATAGTTCTATGTTATTTAAGATAGATAGACTCCAAACTTGGGTCACGCAGCAAAACCCTGACATCCCGTCTGTAGTGGAAACGTGGCTTTCCCGGAAGATCCCTGACTCGGCTGTTGCTATACCTGGTTACACCATCTTTAGACAGGATAGACTCACAAAACGAGGAGGTAGCTGTGCCATATTCATCAAGGATACACTCACGGGACATACTTTACCAATGGACAGTCTAGGCAATGCCACCCAGGCGTTAGAAATCAATGTTCTACTTGGGGTCCACAACAAAGCTCTAACAATTGTGCCTGTCTACATTCCACCTAAGGACCCACTGACCATAGCCAATGCATTTAATAATGCATTCACTGACCTGGGCAGTGTTCTCCCACCAGACTTCTTTGAGGACACCACTGAAGACACTGAACAGCAGGTAGATGATTCACTCCCTGCACCACCTCCTTCTACTTCAAAGAGGTCCCGTTGTATATAGTCAGGAAATACCTAGTAAAAGTACTAGGGAAGTCAAGGCATAGCGGTGATTCCTTAGATCTAAAATTAGTTGCACTTACCGTTGAAGAAATACTGGTGCACATTGCAAAGATTCTAAACCTCTCACTGAGATTGGCACAATTCCTCCACATATGGAAGTCAGCCCTTGTTACCCCATTCTCAAAAGTGGAGATCACACTATACACACAAACTATAGACCTATCTCTATATTTCCACCTCTGTCTAAGGCACTTGAGTGCATAGTTGTGGATCAGCTGGTGGAGAATATGGAACAATACTTGATTCAATGCCCCCCCTGCAACATGGATTCAGAAAGTGACATAACTTTACCACAGTACTGCTAGAATTCACTGGTTTCATTCACCAGTCTCTGGATCAAGGTAGATTGGTGGGTGCGACCTTCATAGACCTCACAAAGGCTTTTGATACAGTGAACCACAAACAGATTTATAAATATTTGGAAGGGAAAGATATGGAGAGAATTAAAAACCTCTGGGTTGCAAGATGACTAGTTAAGGACACAAAGGAGCATATAGTAGGTTAAAATTCTATCTTAATGCTATCCGTCAGCCAGAGCTCAGAATGATTCTAATGAAGTTTAGATTTGAAATTTTCCAGAGTAATATTCTTGAGAAAAGATACAATAAAGAAAGTATAATTGGAACTGAGTGCTATTGTTATCTGAGAGAAGAAGAGTACCTGATACACGTGACCCTTAGGTGTCCATGGTATGATGATACTAGGCATAAATATTTGGGGCAATATTTAAAACGGATGAGTTTTCCAGCTAGATATATTCTGAATCTGATATTTAACTCTGAATGTATTAAAGTATTGGCTAACCTATCAATATTCCTGACAAAAATTACCAGTATTAGAAAGAAATGCATACATCAATATCACCATCTAGAATAGAGATTAAGGTTTTGAGCTGCATTTATTATAAAATAAGATAGAGGGTAAGTGCAATATGAGCATTGCACTTTTAATTAGGTAGCTATGATAGGAGTTGGGCTATTCTTGGAAATTTGTAATCTGTGTAAAGATTAAAATAGGCTAGTTTTATTCATTGGATATATCTATGTACTACTGAGACATGAATTTTTGCAAATTGTAATTGTATATTGTGATTTTTATGGTGATATTTATGTAAACTTCACTTGAATGTTATGATTTTCCTTTTAATGAATACTTATTTGTTGTAATGACAATTGGTTTTGTTGAACATTAAGAATAGACAAACAAACAAACAAACAGTGAACCACGCTCTACTTCTCAAGCAACTGTCCTCCATTGGCATCTTGGCAGATACTGTGTCCTAGTTCAAAAGCTGTCTTGTAGGCCACTCTCAATGGGTGAAGATAGCTAATGTCGCCTCTGACCATCAACATGTCTGCTCTGGAGTACCACAGGGCTCCATACTGGGTCCACTTCTCTTTAGCATCTTTCTTAACAATCTCCTTCGCTCCGGTCATCAGAAGATCCTGCTCAATGCAGATGATGCAGTCATATACATTAGCAACACTGACCCTGAACCTCTCGAACACCAACTTCAACTCAGCTTTGAGTAAGTGGAGGACTGGTTCAGGAAACACAAGCTGATTCTGAACTACTAAAAAACAAAAGTCATGTTGTTCTGTGGTGCACACAGCAAACACAGATCCAGTGCCCAAACCATCAGGAACTCCTCTGGTGTCCCAATTGAACAAATTCAGCATTTCAAATATCTCGGGGTAACTGTGGATAACCCAATATCATATGGCTAGCATGTTGAGAATGTTGCCAGGTCTGCCAATATCAAGATAGGGTAACTCCATAGACATAAACACGATCTAACGCCTGAAGCCCTTAGTCTAGCTATCTATAGCTCCATTGTATCCATTGTTGACTATGGTCTGGTTATCTATGGCTCAGCTTCCACCACTGCCCTCCACAGAATATCACTGGCACTCAATAAAGCATGCCAACTTTCTACTGGAGCAGCACGCCTCACCAATACATGTGAACTGTATGCACAAACAGGTTGGCTTCAGCTAAATGGGAGGATTCACTATCAAACCTGCTTGCTAACAAAAAGGCACTTCTCGGGCTTCTGCTTCCTGGTGTTACAGACTTTCTCAACCCCTCTTGCAGCTCCCAGCACATGCGTAACTCAGTCAACAAATTCTTCTCTGTCCCAAGATGCCAGACTGCACAAGGGCAATGACCATTTGCATATAGAGTATCATTATGGTTTAATGTGCTGCCCAGAGATATCTCTTCCTTACCAAAATTGGGACCATTTAAAGGCACTCTTCATCAGCATCTTACAGCTAACAGTTCCTGTGAATGTTTCAACTGACATGGCACTACCTCAGCAGTACTGACACATCCTAGTGTACCTACTTCTCTCCCTTTCTCTGCAAATGACCACTTTCACCGTAACCACTCTGCCCTATTTCCTGCCTTCTTCCCTGATCCTCCTTTCACCTCACCCCTCACCCTCCACCTTCTTTCCACTGTTTATCTTCACTTACCTGAATTTTTGTTCACCCAGAACTACCAATGCTTATTTGACAAAGCACCTTGAGCTGCCTCCTTTTATTACTTTTATTAGGTTATTTTTGATTTCTTACTGATTTATAGTTTTCATTTTATTTGCAATGTTAATGCCATTTTAAATACTTTCTTGTCGAAATTTTATATAGTACCATCCTTTGTACTGTATGTCTGTCACCTTTCCCACTGATGTGGAACCTTTTTAAAAAAAGCGGTTATGTGCTCAAATGTATTGTAATCCGAGAAGGAATAAATAAAATAAAAATAAAGAACAGAAACACTTATTTGTATCTCATCCTTACTTATAGTTTGCAATATATTGTTTGTACAACCATACATTTTTAACCATGCATAAATACTGAAAAGGGAGGGGAGCGACCTGGAGGGGAGAGGGCAGAAGGAACTGTTACCAGGGGTGGCACCCATGTCCACTTAAGAAGTAATTAAAGGAGCAGTGCAGTAAAACACATTTATACTATAAGCTCTGGGTTATGATTGTTAGAGTAGTGATAAATGATATCAGCATTTTTATACAAAAAAAAACCCTCAATGATGACCCCTTTGACACAAAACAACTCTAAATACATTTAAAGTAGCACTACTGTCTTTTTTTGTCACAAATGCATTGACTGTTTTACCCTGTCAACCTCTCCACCTCCCTCCCCCTTCCTTAAAGTAATAACATGATGCTTAAAGAACCACTGCCATTAATTGAATGTGCCATGTTTTCTGTATAATTTTGTACAATCAAATTGTGTTTTTTTAAACCTATCAAGTTTATTAAACCCCAATATCAAGGTACACATAAACAGTACAATGTAACCAAATATTATGACAAGCATTCAGATCCCATTTAGAAACCATTACGAGAAAGACTGGGTAAAAACTGTAAATAGTTACAGTCTCTCATGCCTGCCTTTCAAGGACCCAGTAAGCACTGTGTGTGTTGAAACAGTAAAGTGAATCTTCTAAAACAAAAGGTGTACTCCTAATAAAATAACATTTCTGCACACACAGTCACAATTCTTGCTTCACTTTCCAGTCCCTCCAATTTACTGGCACACAGCCCAAGACATCTAATAGCACCCAGTCCCCCCCATCCTCTTGGCATCCAAGTAATTTCAGTAAGTCAGGTCATGGCCGGGTAAGACTAGAAAAGACATTATTTTATTAATTGGTCCCACAGTGGAGCTGTGAGTGCCCATCTTCTGAGTAGGACAGGTATGTGAAGGAATGCTGACATCATCCTGTAGTAACACCTGATTGGTCAATAATGTTATTCTAGGATGATGTCAGCATTAATTCACATACCTGTCTTAGAACTCGGGCACAAGCAACTCCACTGGGGGAATATGCATGACAATCACTAATTTATCTTTCATCCAGCCATGATCTGACATTGTCAATAGCAATAACCTGTGTGCTGGAGACAGGGGAAGGAGGTGGATGCAGTTTGGTGTGTGATTGGTCTGCATGGGGGGGATCATCATTGGTTGACTGGTCATGACACCAACTAGTGGGATGAGGGGAGGGGAACAAGAATACTCATAGCATCTGAAACATTTGCACATATTACAGATATTATGTAACAAATATTATGGTTGTGACTTAAAATTTGAGTTACATAAATTGTTACTGCACAGCTGTTTTTTATACATTTTATTTGAATCTGTAACTATTAAACTAACTGTATCTTTTTATAGCGTGCTGTGGGATACTGGCTTGTTTATAGACAGTTTCAAATGCTGCAAATTATACAAAGATGTCTAACTAGAGACAGAGGTTTGAATCCCAATGGGCCAGGCTGCCATCTCTACCTTTTTATGGTAAACTTAATGACAGTGAGTCTGGAGCTGGCACTGCTGAGCTTCGCCTGGAACATAGTGACATTATTGATCACCTTCACACCCACCATCATTCCTAAACACACAACTACTGTGGGCGACGGTAGTATTTTCAGTTGCTTCTCTAATAAAGCCCTAAACCAGGAAACTCCTGGCTCATTTGAGATCAATCATCTTTAGGATACAGTAGCCAGGAGGCCAAAATGGTAAAATTAAAATCAACATAAATTCCCTCAAAGCCCATTTTCTACTGCTGTTATTGCATTATGGTTTCCATTTCACCTTTTTTCTATCCAGGGCATGACCCCCCTATGCCTAAAATGTTACCAAAAATGGAAGAAAGTGTAAAGGATCTGGTCAAAAGATTCACAACATGTCTTTGGGGTTAGTAAAAAAAATGCAATGAGCAAATTTCCACATCCTACTGAAAAAATATGCTGTTAGAGCATTGCCACCTATATATGACCCATGAAACTAGAATTCCAAGCATCCGAGTATACCACCTGATGATTAAGGTGGAGCTGAGGAAGGAAAATTTGAATTTAATTTTATAGTCACATTACAAGATTTCACATATATAGATATCAGATAATTAGTGTACCCTTGACTGGAAACTGATGAAATAACTCAAAAGTGCTGAGAAGTGTAAAGGCAGCATGTAACAAAAAAGAACACGTATACACTTGAAAATTATAATGGCAGATACCGAGAAAAGACCTACATAAAAAAGTAGCTGAATGTAAAGGAAGCATGTAACAAACAAGGACATGTATACACATGAAAATGATAATGCAATGCCAGACACTGAGAAAAGTCCTACATAAAATAGTAATAGAATCTAGTAGTAGTAGCATTGATAATGATTGCACACTAAATATCTCAGTGTGCTGTAAATCGCTACATTGCTGGAAATCATAAGGCTACTTGAATACACAATATCACATGCATTTGCAGAGCATCTAAATTAATGAAATGACAGCAAATCTAGTTTGAACTATAAATTCTGCTGTGATATTTTGTTGTGGGGGGAAGCTGGACTAACATTGCCAAACAGTAACTTTATGTGTGGTGGGCGAGGGGACTTCAAATGCTGCAGAGTGGATCTGAAATGGGGAAGGGGGAGGTGGTAATGGGTTTACGTGTGCTGAAATGAGGATCTGTATTGGGGAGCTGGTGTGGGGACTACAAGTGATTGTGAGTGACACTATATGTGGGGTGGAACTGAGACTACATGTGCTACCCAGCCCAGTAGCTCTGTATCGTGGGAGTGGGAGCAGACTTACAAGTGCAGGTTTTGTGGAGGTGGCAGTAGGACAATTTCCACCTAGTGGCTTTGTGATGTCAAGGATGGTGAGGTTTGGATTGGAACTTCCAGTGCCACAGAGTAGCTCTGTATGGAGGAGATGATGTGGGACTACAAGTATTGTCTATTCACTTTCATGCAGAAAGTAGGACTTTAAGTACCACCAAGCACTGGAATGTGTACTGCAAGAGTTGCCAAATGTCTCTGTACTCATAGAAACATAAAATGTATAGCAGAAAGTGACAGATTCTTAATGTTGAGTTTAACTGAATTTAAAGACTGAATTAGTGAAAGTAATTGAGTGCAGATCTGGGATGCGGTATTAGGGAATCGAACCAGTGTGCTGACTGCAGTACCAGACAATTATAACATTTGTTACTGGCTTCATTTCTTGTGCTGACCATAGATAATGTCCTTTATTAAAACTTACAGTGTAATGGAAGCATATGTTCTAGACAGTGAAACTGACTTCTAAAACACAGGCATAAAAACTGTCACTGACATTCAAACAACAAGATCTTCAAAACACTATCATAGTGCATTGATATTATCAAAACAATAATACCATACAATTCAAGAAATAAAGATTCAGCCATAAACTTTAAAAAAAATATTATAAAACTTACCTAAGACAAGTGTAAATCAGAGGTTAAACTAGAAATGTCAAGTTGGGGGAACTCTCACAACTATATTTCTAGGTAGTGATAGTGGAGCTGTAATGTTTTAGGAGGTGGAACACTTTTGTAGTATCCATTAGAGAAAGATGACAGAGGTGATGGAACAATCATATAATTTTTCAAGCAGTGGGGGAATTGAGTTCCTGTGAGCTCCTGTTCAATTTAACCCCTTGTGCAAATAAAAAGTTGAAGAGATACCAGTTTTCTGTGTGCCTCAGGTTATTACCTCAGCTCTGAACACTTACTGTAGGACATGCTGGATTAAGACTGAAGAAAGAAAAGCTAGTCCACTGTAAGTACAACTAGGATGATCACTGTGGTTTTTAAAAAGGATTCTGGAAAATGCATATAAATGGCTTTTTTAATCAATAAGACTCAGAGACACTTCGTATAGGTAACTAAGGCTTCATTTCACAAAGAAATGTCATGTATACTCATATACTATCTCCCTACCAATCAAAATCATCTCTTAAAAATATAACATAGTTCACTATCAAATCAATTTTTCTTTTGTTATTTACTGGAGGTCATCCTAAAGGTTGCTGAAGTCTTGATTTCCTTGTTGATCTGTGATGAGTTGAATATATCAAACTGAATTCAGGCTGGTATTACTATGGTAATGGTGCAGTGTGCACATAGATTAGACAGATAGATAGGATAGATAGATAGATAGATAGATAGATAGATAGATAGATAGATAGACAGATAGACTAGGGGATCAAAGGCTCACTACTGTGATTGCAGCCCACAGCATGACTTTCAGCTGCGGCTTCAGAACTCAAGAAAGTTCCACTGTTCTCATACAGAGAATATGGGTGAATGGTTCTTCTCACTAAAGTGGGCACCCTGTATTTTGGGGTGCTCAGAATAGGTATTTCTGGCAAGCTATTAAAAAAACAAACAGCACTATCTAGGCAAATGGGTCCCGTTTATCTAGGCTCAGAAGATTGTTTTCCTTTTTTTTAAAAGACAGAATTTTATTTGCATTTTTAGTGTTTGTGAGTTTAAAATGGGAAACAAATGGAAGGTGACATGATTGGTATTTTTTTCCAGCATGAGAAGAAAATCATGAAAATAAACAGTTGTGATCCTTTTTAATTTTTTACCATTTAGGAGGTAAATCATGAAAATAAGTAATCACTTTTTTTTTTTACCATTTGTGTCAGGACATTAACTCTAAAATTGTTATAACTCTGGAACCCTGTAATATTTTTTCACCAAACCTTCCAAAGACACACACTTGGCATGAGCCCCTTCATCCCTGAAAATTTCATGAGTAAATTCCACACCATCTAAGCTGTAGGTGAGAGCAAAAATGCATAATATTGAGTATAGGAAAACCAAATGTGGTGTGTGTGTGTGTGTGTGTGTGTGTGTTTTTGGTTCTCCATATCTCAAAAAAACAAACAACATGCCTTCACAAAATATTCACATCTTCAGACTCTCGCCATTACAACCGCCCCCCCCCCATGCCAAACATTGGGCTATTTCATTGAAGGAACCCAAAGTTATTAAGGTGCAAAAATCTGTATTTATCACAAAACAGCCTACTCAACCCTAACTTTAAGGGTGCTACTGTGCCCCTATAAAATACATGTAACATAGAAACATAGATATATAGAAGTTGACAGCAGATAAGGAACGCAAGGCCCATCCAGTCTGCCCATTTTTAATACCTTATGAATGTGCCATAGGCCTTTACTCTGTTAATGGCCCATCTATTCATACTCATCTGTATTGCTCCCTTATGCCTATCCCATGCCTGTCTCAAGCCCTGCACTCTATGCATAGCCAGCACTTCGTGAGGTAGGCCGCTCCATGCATCCACCACCCTTTCTGTGAAAAAGAACTTCCTCACATTACCCCTTAATTGGCCTCCCTCTAATCTCGTGCTGTGTCCTCTTATCCTGCAAATTTTCTTATAATGAAACATGTTAGACTGTTTCACCTTGTTAATGCCCTTAAGATGTTTGAATTTTTTTCAATCATATCACCTGTCTCCCTCCTTTGCTCTAGGGTATATATATTGAGCTTCATCAATCTGTCCACATATGTTTTCTGAAGCAGTCCCTGCACCAGCTTAGATGCCCTTCTCTGAACTGCCTTCATTTTGTTAATGTCCTTGTGTAGGTGTGGCCTCCAGTACTACATGCAGTACTCCAGATGGGGCCTAACCAGTGTCTTGTACAGAGGGATTATTACTTCCCTCTTACAACTTCTGATACCTCTACTAATATATCCCAACATCCCAGTGGCCTTACCTACTGCTTTAGTGGTCTGCTTGGATGATTTCAGATCATCTGTGATGATAGTACCCTTCCCTTGTGATTGCCAGCAACTTCCCTCCCAACCAATAGGTGGCTTCAGTGTTTCTCTTACTTATGTGCATGATCTTGCACTTCTTTGTGTTAAACCCCAGTTGCCACTCTTCGTACCATTTTGCCAGTTTATCCAGATCTCTTCTCATTCTGCCCACCCCATCTGGATCATCTACTCTGTTGCAGATCTTGGTGTCATCTGCAAACAGACAAACCTTACCCTCAAGTCCATCTGCAATGTCACTGATGAAGATATCGAAGAGGACTGGCCCCAGGACTGATTCCTGAGGTACCCCACTTGTGACTTGCATCTCTTCTGACCAAATACCATTTACCACCACTCTCTGTTTTCTGCCTGCTAACCAGTTTGCCACCCAGTTGACCAACTTCTGACCAACCATGAGCCTAACCATCTTATTAATCAATCTTCTATGTGAAACAGTATTGAAAGCTTTGCTGAAGTCAAGGTAGGCAACATCAACTGCACCCCCTTGGTCCACCACTCTGGTTACCCAGTCAAAGAAATCTATGAGATTAGTTTGACAGGACCTTCCTGTTGTAAACCCATGCTGTCTTGGATCCTGTGCTCCTATGGATTCCAGATGTTGCACTATCCTTTCTGTAAGAAGTGCCTCCATAATCTTGCTCACTACTGAGGTAAGACTGACTGGTTTGTAGTTCCCTGCCTCCTCCCTGCTACCACTCTTGTGGAGCAGGATCACATGAGCCCTTCTCCAGTCTTCCGAGACCTTTCCTGTGCTAAGAGACTCACTAAACAGTTCTGATAATGGCTCTGCTAGTTCCAACCTTAGCTCCTTTAGTACCCTGGGATGTATGCCACCCTGTCTCATTGCCTTGTTCACCCTGAACTTAGCAAGCTCTTGTAGGACCCTTTCTTTTGTGAATGGACCCTATGTACACCTCCCTCTCCCCTGTGTCAGTGGTGCTGAGCTGTGGGCCCTGCCCTGCCTTCTCCTCAGTAAATACTGAGCAGAAGTATCTATTTAGGATATATGTTTTTCCTTCGTCCTCCTCCTCCACACATTCCCCCTTATCCCCTTTGATCTTAGCACTACGGGTCTCTAAAGAAAGTCTTGTCCCCTTTTTTTTACTGTTCATGCTAGTGTTTCCTCAGTTTGGGTCTTTGCTTGCCTTACTGCCTTCCCTGCTTCCCTTAGGGAAGTTTGATATGCCTTCCTATCTTTGTCCAGCTGTGTTCCCTTATATTTCCTGAAGGCCAACCATTTGGCTCTGACCTTTTCTGTTACTGTTTTTGAGAATCAAAGTAGTTTCCTTATTCTTTTGCTCTTGCTTTTCTCCCTAACACAACAGGATGTTGTTTCAAGTATTGCATCCTTAATGCTTGCCCACTTTGTCTGTATCCCCTCACCTGTATTTCTTCTTGCCAGGGCTTGCTTAACTCTGTTGGATATCTTATCAAAGTCAGCTCCTTTGAAGTCCCATATTTTTGCCTTGGAACAGGATGATTTCATTCTAGGAGACAAATTGAACCATACCATGTGATGGTCACTGGTCCCCATGTGACCTTCTACCTGGAAATCTGTGATCCTTTCCCTGTAAGTCAGTACTAGATATAGGATAGTCATGTCTCTTGTGGGTTGTTGTACCAGTTGTTTGAGGCCCTCCCCCTGCAGGGAATCCACTATGTGTCTAGTTCTGGTGGATGTTCCTGCTGGTATTGATCAATCTGTATCTGGCATGTTGAAGTCTCCTATTATCAGAACCTCCCTTTAGCTGTCATGTTTTGTATATCTTCTAACAGTAATGTGTCTATGTCCTCCCCCTGGTCTGGAGACCTGTAGACAACCCAGTTCATATGGCTGTCTCATTTCCTGTTTCCAGGGTGACCCACAGTTCTTCTGGCTCCTTATGTGTATTCTGAATTTCTTTAGGTTTGATATTTTCATTGACATAAAGGACTATTCCCCCTCCCTCCCTTTTTGCACCTTGGTCTCTTCTGAACAGTACTGATGTCTCCCAAGTGTGGTTACTGAAGAATCATGCCTCGTTTATGGCTACTATTTCCAGTTTAGCCTCTGACATTTTTGCCTGCGGGTCTGGGATCTTGTTTCCCAGACTGCGGGCATTTGTGTACATGATTTTCCATTGGCCAGATTTCGGTGTGTTAGTTGCTGGGCAAGGTCTGGTGTTTCCCCTGTGCGTTGCATGGGGAGCCGGACCTTTTTCCTTACCTGGTAATACAAATGAACTACAAACATGCTGAACTCCTGTTTGATCACTAGCTGGGGGGGAGGGGTTTTCTTCCTGTTTGTTGTATTGGGTGTTGCACCCCTCTCCAAATTGGATACTTTAAATATTCTGGAAAGACATCACACTTCTGCCCCAATGCACTGACTTCCTCCTTAATCAGATGCAGTCCATCAGATTTAAAGAACTTTCACTCCCAAAACTGTTAACAAGACCATTATTGTTAAAAGCATATTGCTGTTCTGTATATGATTATGTAACAGTGTACTAACACATAGAAACTATAAGAGCAAGACAACATTATGTTGCTAATATTTAAAGATTTCATTAAAAAAATAACTTTCTAGTCCTAATAGTCCAAAGTTAGCACTTTCCAAAGAAATTGTCAGGATTTTCAAGGGGATAATACAGGTCCATTTCCCAATTTTGTCTATTCCTGCATCCTCTGAGAAAGAGATGCAACAAAATGTTTAAGTACTATTTTCAAATGTCTTGAAGCATTTGCAATGTTGACTGCTTGATAACACACAAATAATGCACATGTCATTTGGTGATTAGTTTTGAAAGTTACAACAATAGCTCCAAAACATTAGACCACTTATGAGGTGGTCTACCTTTTGGCAGCAATTCAAGCAAATGTTAAAAAAATTACACAAGACACCCACCCACAAGGTCTTTGAAAATCCAGCCCAGTTTTCAAAGGAGAGGATGCATGTGCAACATCCATTTTTGAGCTGAGTTTGTGTCCTCTGAGATATGCCCAAATATATTATTTACAAATGCTCTGATGCCTTTGGGCAGGTACATAGAAAAATACAGTACCTGTAGAATTTGTTCACAGACAACAATCACTTGACCCACTTAATCTGCCCATTTTCTCTGCCAATAATGTTACCACAGACCCTATCTGATCTCTGGTTACCTTCCCCATCCTGCTTTCCTACCAAGATTCCTTTAAGCCTATCTCAGGCATACTTGCAACTCACCACTGTGTTTTCCCCCCACCACATCTGTTGGAAGACTGTTGTAGGCATCCACCACCATTTCTGTGAAGAAGTACTTCCTCACATCCCTGCTGAAATCCCCCCTCCCAGCTTCACTGCATGCTGCCTTGTTTTCATGCAGCTTCTCTTTTGTAAAATAATCCCCTTCTGTACCTTATTTGTCCTTGTGAGGTATTTATAGGTCTCTATCATGTCCCCCATCTCCCTCATCCTTGCAGAGTGTGCATATTGAGATCCTTCCATCTCTTCTCATAGGACATTTGACGCTCTCCCCTTAGTTGCCCACCTCTGGACGTCTTCTATCTTTTTCTTTGTCTTCCTGAGATGTGGTCTCCAGAACTTGACACAGTACTCCAGATTGGGTCTCATCAATGATCTATCCAGTGGTAATACCACCTGTCTCCTGCTGCTGGTGATACCCTCCCTATACACTCCAGCATCTTGCTGGTCATTCCTATTGCCTTGTCACATTGCCTTGCCACCTTGAGGTCATCAAATATAATTAGCCGAAAGTCCATTTCCTGTTTAGTGACTGTCAATACTTCTCCCTCTATTTCATATTCTACTTCTGTGTTTCTGTGCCCTAGGTGCATGATTTTGCCATTTTTCACCACTGAATCCCAGCTGCCATGCTCTTTGCCAGTCATTGAGTTTCCTCAGATCTCTACACATGCTCTCCATCCCCTCTGGCATGTCTAACCTATTGCTGATTTTAGTGTCATCTGTAAAGAGGCATACATTCCCTTAAAGTTCTTCTGAAATATCACTTATAAAGATATTAAGGGGGACTGGTCTCAGTACTGAGCACTGAGGTACCTCACAGGTCACTTTCACTCTCCAGAGTGAGTACCATTTACCACCACCCTCTGTCACCTATCAATAAATCAGTTTTGTACCAGTTTTCCACCTTGGGACCCACCCACAGACTGCCCAGTTTCCTTTTGAGGCTGTCATGTGGGGTGGTGTTGAAGACCTGCTGAAGTTTAAGTAGGTCATAGCCACCCTGATCTATTTCCTGGGTTACCCAGTTAAAGAAATCAATCGGGTGTATCTGACATGATCTCCACTCCCCATAAATCTGTGCTTCTTCAGTTCTTTTAACCAGCTGGATTCAAAATACTCCACCAGCATTTCATTTTGAAGCATCTCCATTAACTTCCCACCACCGACCTTAGGAAGAATAGCCTGTAGTTGCAAGCCTTCTCCCTGCTGCTGCTTTTATGAAGTGGGACTACATTTGACCTCCTCCAATCCTCTGGAACTACTTCTATTTCCTGTGAGTTGTTGAATAGGGCTATCAGATGTGCAGCCAGTACCACCCTGAGTTCCCTGAGCACCCCTAGGTGTACCCTGTCCAGTCTCATGCCTTTACCCATTTTCAGATTCACAAGTCCATTCAGAACACTTTCCTCTATGAATGGACTTGTGTTTACCTCCCTCTCCCAGTGTTCCTGCTGTTTTTATGTGCTCCATCAACCTCCCCTTCCTCTGTGAAGACTGAAGAGAAGTATATGTACAGGATATCTGCTTTTTCCTGATCCTCCTCCTGCCCTTCTTAACCTCATAATTCCTCTCATTGTCAACCTCTTATCATTCATATACTTAAAACTTTTCTTGCCCCCTTAGGTACCCCCTGTGGATATCCTTTCCTCAGTTTGTGCCTTTGTGCCCCCACAACCATCCCTGCTTTTCCTGGTATACCTCCCTATCCTCATTCCTCAGCATCTCTTTCTAACTCCTGAATGCTACCCTTTTAACCTTTACATTTGGAGCCACATCCTTAAGAACCACAGTGGTCTCTTTTTTCTCCTGTTCCTGCCCTTATCTTTTGTGTAGAGGACTGTTGCCATTGGTATGCCATCCATTAACTTGCCATGCTGTTTCTCCACCCACCCAGGCAATCCCCACCTCTTGCTAGGTAATTTCTGAGGCATTCACCCACTTATTTTAAAAATATGCCCTCCTGAAGTCCAGACCCTTGACCTTGTGTGGTTTGTCTCTGCTGCCACCCTTATGTTAAACCACACCGTACAGTGACTGCTGGTGCCCAGTGGCATATCCCACCTTTATGTCTGCAACACTGTCCCTGTCTGTTAGCACCAGGTTCAGTATTTCCCCATCATGAATGGGCTTCTTGGTGGAGGGCATCCACTTGTGTAGAGAAATTGTTTAAAATGAGTGACATTTTATGACAATGATGTATGACAAAGTATAAGTTATACTATCTATTGTACATATGCAATGTATTTGTTTGACCGGATTACCTCTGAAAATATGCAGTTGTTGCCTACAGGTATTTTCCCAAACAATAAAATCTAAAAAAAAAAATTGAGGTGCTTGTTCAGTTAGACCCAAAAGTACTTAAGGAGGAACTCTGGCCCAAAGTGCTACATTGCAGAACTGGAATAAGCATACCCACAATAAATCTCATACCAAAAATTAGGTTTTTACATTACTTCACTTTAAGGTTATGAGCTATGTTGTAACCCTGATTTCACTACCTGTTCAAAAAAGCCAGTGTCAGTGAAGAGCTGCTGATGATGTCATCCCCTGAATTCACAGTCTTGACCTCCCTGTCAGCAATCTTATTGGAACTGTTTCTCTATAAGGATCATGTACAATTGTTTTCGCAAGTAAAACTGGCTGTAAGAAAAATAGCTGGAACTAGATATGTTGTGAAATTAAATTTCACAACATCTCTACTTCTGACTAATTACCATTGATGCACAGGTGAAATTTGCTTACTCCTCTTAACTTTGTTTTGCAATATGTTATGTAACAGAATCACTGGTGCTTTTTACTGATTTTGAATTATAGTGAAATGCTTGCCCCTGCATTTATCTATTTAGCACAAAGCACTTTATCTTGATATGAGGGAGTGTCATTGTAAATTTAGTTTGAACGTTGGTGCAATTTCTTTGCTGCACTTGCATTTGACATCGTTTGTGCCTCTTAAAGATTTTGAATGGATTTACAGCAATACTGAAGATGGAAATTTAATGCGGTCTATGATGAAAATAAATGAGAGTGATTGGAACTAAATATAGGAGAAACATCATATTAATAAATATTTATTAAGTAATTTATATCCTGGTCTGGTGTTGGTGTGTTCTCCAGGTGGGAGGAGCAGGTGTCACCTGATTCTTTGTGATTGAAGCCACTTTAAGGCACAGTTCTTGTGCACTGTCTGGATGGATCCTTGAGCTGGGACCACCCTCCATTTTCTGGCAGAACCCTCTATAATAATGTTACAAGAAACCTGGGCTACCAATCAAGAAGACTGCTATGTAGAGGGTTTTCAATGTTGAAATATACCTGCTAGGAAGTTAAATAAATATGGTAGGGCACGGGGTCATAATGCTGCTAAGGAAATCACACGGCAAAAGAACATCACAGACAAAACTGTGCAAGGCAAAATAATGTCTGCAAAAACATTGACAATGCAATGACTGTGAACACCCTATTGACTACAATTTTTTTAAGGAGGCTCCACCACCCACACCCCCCCCCCAGAATTAATATAACTAACTCCGAGGGGGAGTGGACTTCGGGGATGAGGTGAAATACTGCAGGCAAAAAACAAATCCTTTTAAATAAACAAATGCAACACTACGTGACCTATGAGAAAACAAACTGTGGCCCCAGGATCCCTATGCTGCCGGGTGCTGGTGCTCTAGCCACTCTACCATGGGAGCAACTCAACCAGGCACTGCCCCGGCAGACTACTTGACACTTCCCCATTTGACCATACAGTGTCAGGGGTAGCAGTTATTCCTGATAGCTGTAAAACCCCTGTTGCTGTACTGCCTTTAGCACTTTCTCCAGTGCAGTAATCCATGCTCTGTTTTAACGGCACTATATTGGCCCGGTACCATGTGGTAGAGCATCTGGTGCAGTGTGTATGCTTATGAAAATCAGCCTGTGACTTAAAGCAAAGAGTATGCTAAACAATGACAATTATGATATTTTGTGCATTGAAATAACAAGACAGAACATGCCCCTTGTATATTGATTAATGTATATATCCCCCCACATACAGTAGCATCACTGACAACAAAACATTTGACAATCGTAAAAGATGTGATAATACAAATTCAGCTTTGCTTCTCAGAGGCCATGTTTATACTGGTAAGAGATTGTAATGCTCAAACAGGTTCAAAAATGGAATATAAAAGTAATAAATGGAATTTGAATGATGCTTACAAAAGTCCAATAGAGACTCATTAGATGCAAAAGTCAATAAACAAAGGTTCATGTTCTTGGACATATTGAATATGTTGAATATGAGAATAATTAATGGAAGATGTCAGGGAGATAATCAGAGACATTTTACATGCAGTTATCAAAAAGGATTATTTTATTGTGGACATCTTCTCCTTCGGGAATATTCTTCAGTTAGATGCAGTGAAACAGTGGGATAGTGACCACAGACCACTGAAAATTGCTCTGAAGGGGGTATGGGAAATGACATCTGAAGATACAAATAAAAAGGTAATGGCAGACAAGAATATGATGATATATAAAAAAATCAAATGGACTTATCATTCTGCAAATTTAGTAGAATTAATATTATAGGCAGATGAGGTACATAAACTAAAACAGCAATGTGACTGCTCCACTTAGACACATGTTGGTCCATGCCCAACAAGTGGTTGACCAACTCCTGTCCAGTCATCTTATCCCCAACGCCCCATCCCTATACTCCCATGTTTCATCCTGACAAAGCTTACTCAGGCTGCCACTACCCCATTGTCTTGCACTAAGTAACTCAAGTGTTTCTATAGCATAATAACTGTGTATCTGCACCTCAAAACTACTCTGTACTGCACATATTGTTGCTATTGTTAACTCATTGTATTTCTGGAACTGTCAATGTAATGTATTCATGAGTATTTACTCTTCTGTCTTGTGAATGTGCCTGTACCCTATGTCTTGTACTGCATTATAACTGACTTAGAACCTTTGTAAAAGAGCTCCAAGGCTCAAATGTATTAATTTGAATCTAAAATAATGAAATCAATAAATCAATGAATACATAAATAAATAAATATTGTATTGTATATTGAACCTTGGCCCCAATTTGGAAAAGGAAAAAAATCCCCATGAACTGCATGGAACAATAGAAAAGTTTATTGTACAGGAAATTATTAAAAATCAGAAAGTAAATAAACATAATAAAGCATACAAGGCTAAGTGGTTTGATAACAAATGTATGAATATGACAAAGTTAATTCTCTTGATTGGAAGAAGGATTAGAAGGTTTAATAATGTAGAGAATTGAGTAGCCTTAAAACATCTTAAAAAGGAATACAGAGATCTGCTGATGGGGAAAAGAACAAAATACCAAATGGGACCATGGGACACATTACAAAATGCAATTTAAACCAAGGACAGTATAACATTCTGGAACGTAGTTGCAGATGGTTTAGGAAAATTGAGATTGAATGTTGAAGCAGTTATTTCCAAGGAAGATTGGCATCATCAGTAACAAAATATATTTGGAACAAGAAATGAGAAAAATGCATTACAAAATCACAGTATTAATCCATTAGAAATTGATAACAATAGGAATGAAGGAGAAAAATATGGATGGTTGGCAATAACTAGACAGGAAGTGATTCAAGCCATATTGGATCAGAAATGAAATAAATCTAAAGGGGAGGACAACACTGGAGTGGAAGACTATCAGGCTGACCCAAAATGGTGGGCAGATTTATTCCTCCCCCTAATTGAGTATATTGTAAACTATAGAATTATTCCAGAACAGTGGAATATAGGAATAATAGTACCACTTCATAAAAAGGGATTGGCCAATAATCCAGCAAATTACTGTTCGATTACCTTATTGAATGTAAGTTTGAAAATTTTCTCGAGAATACTTCTAAGCAGGATACGGTTTTGAATGGAGGACTACAAGATTTTGTCAGTTTACCAAGCAGGTTTTTGCAAAGGGAGGTTCACAGATATTTGTTCTGAATTATATACCAGACAAATATGTAAGACAGAAAAACAGGAAAATATATGCTGTCTTTATTGACATTAAAACTGCATTCGATTCTGTAAATTGAAATACTTTGTGGAGCCTCCTACAATCTTGAGGTATGGAAAAAAAAAACTTAGTATGATAATATTGCTGCATAATGATACCAATCAAAGTTAGAGACAGTAAGGATGGGGCTTTGTATGATCCAATTATGACATCTACTGGTGTAAAGCAATGATGCCTATTGGCACCAACACTTTTTAACATATATATTGATACACTAGTTCATGATATTTGTAATATAGATACTTCCCTCCCAAAGTTAATACAATACCTGCAAAAATATTAATGTATTCAGATGATGTGATTCTTTTAACACGGACTCCACTTGGCCTCAAGAGGGCAATGACTTCAGTAATGAACTCCCGGGAAAAACTAAGTTTATTATTAAATGTTGAAAAAACAAAGATAGTAACATCTGTAACTACAAAGAAAAACCTAGATATATGGAATATTAATGGTATACATATTGAGGAAGTAACTGAGTTCAAGTACCTAGGGGTAACATTCAGTAGAGACCTTAAATGGAAATCCTAGCTCAATAAAGTGAAGGAAAGTGCGATGAGTACAATGCTAGGAATACATGAGTTTGCATATTCATTCACAAAACATTCTTATGTAGCACAGTACAGGTGCTTCGAAGCAAATGTTAATGCCCAAATGCTCTATGGAGCAAAGGTATAGGGTTTATATAGTAATTTAAGGGAGCTGGAGATAGTACAAAACCTATTTTTTGAAAATGCTCTGGGAGTCCCAAGATATGTACTGAATGCTGTGGTACATGCAGAAACTGATACGCTGTCAATACACACTAGAATAAAAAAAACGTGTGTTTGGTATTGTGAGGAGATTTACAATTCGTGATCAAACAGTTTGTTGGCTCACTGTTGTGCTGATATGATTAATGCACAAGAAAGATACACAGAATGATGATTTGTGAAACTAAATCAGGAGCTTAATAAAGCAGGATTATTATATAATGCAGTGTATAAAAACAAATGGACTCTAGAGCATTTGTAAAAACAGCTACTCAGAGAAGTGTTGATTTCTCTATATAAAAGGATACAGCTAGCATTATATATTTATGGAAATATAGAGCTTTAAAACAAGTTAAAGATACATTTTACACTGAAAGGTATTTATTATACTGTGAAAATATTAAACACAGAAGAACCCTCACTAAACTGAGATCTGAAATGTTTGGAAACATCTGGAAAGTTGATAATCGGTGATTGGCAGGTATACCATGCTGTTGCAATGAAAATATTAAACTAAGTGCAATACATCTGTTGTGGGATTGTCCCATTTTTAAAGATGAAAGAGAAACATTGTTGCTACCAGGGTTTAAAGAAAATATGAAGCAAGAATCCAGAATAATTACAATGTTTACTATGGATACAAAAACACACATCTTCACACTGGCTTATTTTGCTTATAGGGCAGCAAGCACGTTAAAATGGAAAAGTTGACAATTTAATGCAATGAAATGATGATATAAGGTATAATATTAATTGCATTAATATGCATAACTATTGAACTATTGAACTATTGAAAACAAATGTATAGTGTAGGAATTTTGTGCTGCTGGGGAAAAACCTTTTAACTTTTACAGAGAGAGTCAATAGTTTGTAATAAGCCAAAAATATAGCAAAGGTGTAATGTAGATATGTATATTTGTATGTCTTTAAAAAATGTTTGCATGTAACAATTTGATTTTATACATACTTAGAATCAATAAAACCAAACTGAAATGAATGCAGGACCAGGAAAGCACCCTTGTGGAATTCTTGTGATGATAGGCAGTGGGGATATGGATTCTCCAATCAAGACAGCTTGAGACCTATCCTCAAGGTAGAAGCAAGACCACATGACTGAGGGGTGAACGAGCCCTGCTGCCTTGAACTTGTCAAGGAGAAGGTGATTGGCCACACTGTTGAAAGCTTTGACCAAGTCAGCCAAGATGAAGGAGGTGGCCAGGCACTGATCCACGACAGACAGAATGGACTCAGTAAGCAGGAGGAGGGAGTTAGAGGTAGAGTGGGACTTCCAGAAGCCAGACTGGTAAGGAGTGAATAAGACAGAAGAATCTGGAGGAGGGAGACCTGGGATAGCACAATTTGTTCCTGGAAGTAGTCCGGGTTGGGGTAGAGGAAAATAGGACAGTAGTTGCCAGGAGAGATGTAATCATCCCCTTTAGGAAAGTAGGTAACTGTAGCCTGTTCCAAGAGTCAGGGACAGTGGCTAAGGAGAAGGTGAGATTGAGAAGGGAGGTAATAGGTAATGTAATAGGAGGGGCAGAGACATACCAAACTTTGGAGAATAGACCATTAGGGTTCATACCCTTTGGGGGGGTGTTGAGACAGAGGTGTCTTAAAGGATGCAGTGGTTGTGGTAGGTCTGACAGAGAAGTGGTGGTGTAGTGCAAGGTGGGAGAGAGTAAGAAAAGGGCACAGGAGGTGAAGAGGTAGTTGAAAGCTGAGTCAACAGAAGAGGGGTCAGATATAGGACTGCCACCCATTTTTCTGACAGGGAGAGGGGAGTGGGTTGGGAGCGAGAAAGATGCATGGATGAACTTCCAGAACTTAGAGGTGTGATTAGGGTTGTTCTGGAGCATGAATGTGACATATTTGGACTTAGCAAGCCTGGTAGCTCTGATACAGGCATTATGGAGGGTCCAGTACTTGAGTAATTCAGCAGAAAATCCAGAGGACTTGGGAGTCCACCAGGCAAGATCTAGCATGGGCAGACAGGCCAGCAACTCTCATGTGATCCATGGAAGGTGGGAACATCAGACCCTGTTTTTTGTAAGAGGAGCATGTAGAACCCAGGCAGACATAAATGTGTAGCTGAAATATTGGAGGGGAGAATTTGTGTTGCTGGCTGTACAGATGGGCGACCAGTCGCTAGCCACCAGATCAGCATACAAGGAAGACAAGTCTGGTGACCTGAAGGACCACAGCTGAATGAATGTATGTCAGCTTTTGGACAATAAATCTTGCACACACAGTAGACCATATGATGATCACTGAGGGCTTGGTGAGGGTATCAGCATCCACAATATGGTGTGGATGGGAACAGAACCCAGTCTATTGACTTATAATGGGAACTTGTTTTTTTTGAATAACTTTTGAACCATTCAATATTTTTTCACAAAATCTTCAAAAGGCACATCAGCCTCCCTGCCACATGTTTCCTGAAGTTTTTGGACTGGTCACACAAACCGTGCAACCTTTAGGCGCGAGCAAAGAATGTGCAAAAAAAGTAAATGCACACACGGATGTCACTTAATAATTCCGCAGCCATATATCCGACTGGTACAAAAGTTGGCAAGTCCCAAGACCTATGGTTATGCCCCATGCCTGCCAAATTTCAGCCAAATCCATTGAAGAGTGGCAAAGTTATTAAGGTGCAAGTTTTCACCATTTAACATTAAAAGGGGTACTTAACCCTAACTTTGGTAGCACTACGTGATACTATAATATATATATATATATATATATATATATATATACACACACATGGAACAAAAATCCATTTAATGCTTCAGTTAGGGCTGACGACCCTAACGACATCCCCGATGCCTGTTGATGGGGACAGGGTGGGAGTGGGGTGCAAGGGGTGGCAATCCTAACACCGAATTTCCTCACTTTTGTCACTGTGGAACAACCCTAACTGACGCATTAAATGGATTTTTTTCTACAAATTTTTCTTCTTTTTGAGAATGTGCAATATAAATAGTGAATAGAATGTGGTGGTGGGAGCTCGGGGCTTCCCAACATGTGATTTTTTTGTCACTTCTCTACGCAAAAACTGTATGACTGACTGAAATGAAAAGTGTTAAATGAAGACATGTACCATGGCACACTGTGTGTCTAGAATTGTGTGTACATCCGTTCAACGATCACACAGCACGATGAGCAAACAACATAACATGCACAATTCAGCAACTGTAAGAGCCAGCAATGTGAAAATTGGCACAGTGAAAGACAAATTATAAGTCTTTGTATAGTACAAATGGCAAGTACATCAGATACATGGTTCAGAAGCTATTGAAGCATAATGAACCAAATTTTCATTCGTTGGAGTGGCATTATTCTGCACCTGTAAATGTTTTACACATGAAACCACTGTAAGGAACCTCCATGCCACTAGGGCTACCTACGCTATAAATTTAAAGGCAGTAGCACCATGCAGAATGCTATGTGCAAGACGTTAACTGCGTCATGCAGTATCTCCATAATAAATTATTTCTCAGAACATGTAAACAGGATAATTCACATCTCCAGGACATCCACTCAACACCCTCCAAATTGCATGTGAAAAGACCAAACCGTTCAAGAGATATTCAATTTTTATGTTTTTGTACCTTTAAGAAGACTTCCACCACAAAATGGCAGAAATCGCATCCCAAAATGCACTAAAATGGTGGACCTAGTGGTGAAAAATCAGTAACTGCAAAGCGGGCCAACTTCAAAAGGCCATTACCCTGGAAAGGAACAACATTTTTTCACCAAACAAAAACTGCCAAGTTTCTTGAACAAACGTCTTTCCACTTGCCAAGTTACAGACCAATCAACCACACACTGGCTGTGCTATGCATCACAGAAGACAGTGTAGAAAAATAGCAAAAACAATGTTTTGCACTGCACTACATAAACAGAAAAACAAAATGGTAATGTTAATGCAAACAGTGATGGAAACAGTGAGGTAAAATAAAATAGTAACGGTAACGCAAATGCAAGTGCAAACAGTAATGCACATGGTGATGCAAACATAAACGATAACACAAACTGTAAGAGAAACTCAAGAGCAAATGTTAATGAAAAGAGAAATGGTAATGTAAACAATAATGCAAATGCTAACGGCAACAGAAATGCAAATATTAAAGGAAAACTACACCCAAAACCTGAAACAATATATGTTGTGCAGAGTGTTTTAATTTGTATGTGAAGTTCTAGTGTTTCCTTCCCTCTGACTGGTATTAGGAGTTTTTCACAAATTAGCCTGCTAGCTTTATGCTAGTTTTATGACCCCTGGGGATCTCCATACTTGATAGTGTAATTGTATTTCTGGTTCCCACAGTGCATTTTGTCTCATGTGACTGTGATGTAAGAGAGACCCAACATTCAGCACACGCATGCCAAACAAACTAAATATCTTGGAAGCTTTACAAGCTGCACAAAAATTACCAGCAGCAAAGTTTTTCAGGACAGTAAAACCTTTAGGATGAGGGTGGTCACCAAGCTGAATTCTACAGAATTTAAAATATAGCCATCTCTGTTGTTGTGAATTGATTGTACTGCGATGCTTTCTGCTGGATTTATGGGCTCTGCTACATCACCATCACATGAAACAAGGTGCATTCTAGGACAAAATAATGCAATAAACCTATTTGATATGGTGATCTCCAGGGGTCGTAAAACTACCCTTAAGCTAGCAGGCTAATTTAAGAAAAACTCCTAATACCAGTTAGAGGGAAGGAAACACTAGAACTTCACATACAAATTAAAACACTCTGCACAACATATATTTTTTCAAGTTTTGGGTGTAGTTTTCCTTTAATGAAAACAGTATCACAAACGCTAATGCCAACGGAAACACAAACGGTAACAAAAATGCAAACGGTAACACAAACGCAAACAGAAATGCAAATGGTAATGGCAACGGCGATGCAGAAGAAAAGAGTAACACAACTGATAATGGAAACGCTACCAAAAACTCAAACACTATGGCCAACAGAAACGCAAATGGTGATGACAGCACAAACAGTAATGGTAGCACAATTGGAAATGCAAAAGCTTACTGTAACACCAACAATGACACCAAAGGAAACACAAACGCAAACAGAAACGCATACGCAAACACAAATGGTAATGAACACAGTGACACAAAAGGAAATGCAAACAAAAACAGTAATGGAAATGCAAATGGTAACAGTAATGCAAGTGGAAATGCAAATGCAAAGGAAAAAGCACATGGTGACGTAAACGGTAACGCAAACAGTTATGGAAATGCAAGCGGAAATGCTAACTGTAACAGTAATGCAAATGCACACACTTTTTTTCCCAAAAAGGTGCATTCAGAAGCACAGTGAATAGAAAGAATGTATGCATGATAATGGCCCTCGGAGCAGAAAATGAACACTTGGAATACTAAATTGTTTATATCTTAGGAACCATATGACATCGAAAAAATGTAAAATGTATTTATTTATTTAATTATTTATTTATTTAATAAACTCTAGGATTACAAGTACCTTTGAGCAGAATCTGCTTCTTTACAAAGGTTCCACATCAGAGGATGAGGGGAAACATACAACAATGGTAAACAATGGTAACAATAATAACAAAATAGATTACTTGTATATAGTGTTAAGACAAATGCGCTGCAGTAGAACCAACCAAGCTAGCTTCTATAAGAGTTCATGGTAAAAACAGTATACTTGGTAGGAAAAGGTCAGGAGGAAGTTGTCAGATAGGTGCCGTTGTCAGATAAGGATTAGAGGAGCGAGGGGGATAGGCACCAGATGGCCATTGATATGAATGAGTCCATACAGAGGGGATGGGTGGGTAAGGGGAAGGGCAAGAGGGAGGGGCTGGTGCCAAGGATGCAAGGCTGGAATTGCATTTTACAGTTACAACTAGGGTAGATGGTGATGACCATGGCTTAGGGGAGGCAGTCACAAAGTGAGGTAGAGGAGAGGAATTGACGCAACTGCCTTTTAAAGAGGCTCTCATATTATTTATGACTTTCTTGGCTAGTTTTGAACTTAGCTCCCTAGTGGGGGGCTAAGAATTCTTCCAACAAAAAGTCTGTATCTCGAAGCATTTTCGAGATACGGGCCCTGAAAGGTGTGTCGGACGCCGTAATATTATCCTATGGAAAAAAATCATCAACTTCAGAGTGCCGTACGTTTGCAGCCCTCTAATATTTTATCACCAAACCACCAAAAGGCACATCTGTGGGATCTTGGCTTTCTTCCCTCCAAAATGCAGCCCAAAAGACCAAACCATTCTTTTGCAGCTGGGTGGCAAAGATTCCCTATTGTTTTGGGCATAATGTCGCAAAGTAGTGTCGCAAATCACGACACTTTCGCAAAAGAAATCACAAAAGTGTCGAATGTGCAACACTACTTTTTACAAAAATTTTAAAAACATATTTCTTGGGTGTTTAACCCAGCATTTCTGTGACCATCAACTGAAAACAAGATGGCAGATTTGCGACACTACAAGGGTCATTTGTGACACTAAAAACTGCATTTGCGACACTTTCGCATATTTTGTTAACTTTCCCCTTTGACTATAATAGGAAAATAGTTTTTTAAATAACTTTTGAACCATTTAATATTTTTTCATGAAATCTTCAAAAGGCATATTGGGGACCCTGGCTGCATGTTCCCTGAAGTTTTTGGACCAGAGGCACAAATCGTGTGACCTGTAGGTGCGAGCAAAGAATGCGCAACAATGCGTAATTTGTGCTTTTTTCGGCACTGTGTAGCTCTGCAACCGTATGTCTGACCATTACGCAACCTAGCAGATCAAGGGATTTATGGAACCAGACTCTGTTTTCTAAATTTCAGGCAAATCCATCATACGGTGGCATACTTATTAAGCTGCCAAATTTCAGATTTAACCTTAAATGGGGTACTCAGCCTAAATCTATAGTGGCACTACTGTGCCACTATAATATATATATATATATATATATATATATATATATTTATTTAATTAATTGGTGACTGCCCTAAAGGACCCCACTACAGCTGGGCTGCTCACGTAGGCCCATTAGAGAGCATGTATTTATAAGAGAGGCTGGAGTTCTGGATTGACTGGGCACAAAAAAGTTCAACAAGCAGCTTCTGCTGCTTGCAAATGGGTGTCTGGCAATGAGGACAAGCTAGGGAAGCCTATGTGTCAGCAGGCTCAGCAGGCCCAACTACCCCTCCTGATGGTGTCCTCCTCATGGCTGCAGCTGGCAACAATTTTTGGCTTCCAGCACAGATTTGGCTTCCAGCACAGATTTCTAAGTCCCTCCTTCTTGCAAGCATAGGAGTCTGGTATTGGCTGGGTATAACAGAGTTCAATAAGTGTTTCCTGCTGCTTGGAAATAGGTATCTTGAGATTGAGGCAAGCTAGGGAGAGACTACAGGGCAGCAGGTTCAATGACCCCCACTGATGGCATTCTAATCATTGCTGTGGCCACAGTGAAAAACTGGTGGGGTTGTTCAGCTGCTGCAAACGTAGACTGTAGGAGGCAGAACAGCAGAATCAGTGTTTAATCATAGAAGGGAGCTCAAAGGTCAGAAATGCAGATGATGAGGCAGGAAGTAGAAACAATCATTGAAATCTTTTACACTACATTTTGTTTGTATTTGTTTTGCTTTTCTCTTGGATGAGGTCTGCAAATCTCTAGCAATTATCTTTGTCACCCACTCTAACACTAAAGCCTTGCTGCCACTCACTCACCACCCCCCACTCCCACAACCTGTGCTGCAAGACACTCAAGCCTAGTATCTTATCAGGCCTAAAACACTGTCACAGTCAATGGCTCCTACTCTTGCTCAGATCTACATACTTTACCACAGTCCGTGCATACACATCTGCACCTGTTATTTTTTTAAACATTTAGGGCAGCAGATCCACCACATGACTACATAAATTATTTAAGTTAGTACAGGTGGTACAGGTGGGAGGTGTCCTGTCCCCCTTCTCCCAATCCTAGCCAGAGTCCCACAGGGCTCCATCCTTGGTCATCTCCTCTCCTCCATTTTCCTCAATGAATTCCCCTCTGCGTGTGTCACCTCGCACATCTACATGTACATGGGCGACACAGTCATCTACATTTCCAGTCCCACAGCCTCTGCCATGGCTAGGTTGCTCCAGCAGGACTTTCACAACATACTGCACTGGTTTTATGACAACCAGCTCAATGTCAACACCAAGAAGACAGTGTCCATGACTTTTGTTACCTGCTAGAAACTGGTCAGGCTCTTGTGCCCCCCTACTTTACCATTCCAAATGGCACCCCTTTGGAAGTGGTCCCTGCCTTCAAGTACCTTGCCATGTGGCTTGACAGTAAGCTTGACCTCTCTGTCCAAATAGATGCCATCCACACCAAACTCCATCCCAAACTAGGCAACCTGTGCTTCCGTAAAGACTGCCTCTCCCTCCAGGTCCTCAGGGAACTAATAACCAAATTGATTCTCTCAATCTTTGATTATGCAAACATAGACTATGGTTTCACCCCCCCCCCTTGCCAGACTGGATACGCTGTGCAATGTCTTCAGCCATTTCACCACCAATTTTCCCCTGTGTACCCATCACAGTTCTTTCTATTCTTCCGTCTCCATCTTTCCCCTGCCATCACATCGCCAGGCCTGCTGCTGCCTTTATCACAAATACTGGTTTGGGTCCCTCCCCTCCTACTTTTTATTTTTATTTTTATTTTGGTCTTTGGTAACTGGGTAAGGCCCACTAGGCACAAGTGTCGGTTTTCAGGGGCGACCTGGGAGCACTGGGTGGTTAAGTGACTTGCTTAGAGTCACACAGTATACAAGTGGAGGTTGTGAGAATCAAACATAGGTCTGGTCTGCTGGATGTACCAAGCTCATTCACACCTCATTACTCTAACCTCTAGGCTTTACTGCAAGTCCTTCATCCCTGCTCTGCTCCACTCTCACTCTTCCTAATCACATTACTCCTGGGATTTCTGCCCCTTCTCCATTCCTCACCCTCTCTCATCTGCTGGCCAAGCTGCCTTCTCCTATCACCTCCTTTCCCTCAGGAATCTGCTCCCCCTCCTCCCTCTGCATCTTCTCATCTCTCCCTACTTTCAGACATGAACTAAGGCAACTTTCTGTACCCTCCTCTTCCTGTCTGCTCCCTCCCCAACCCCATATCCTCTTCTTCTATCCTCTCCTGCTCAGCCCCCTAGCTTGATGCCTTTCACATTTTAGCCATACCACAACACACACTGTGAACTTTGCTTCATACATGATTATTCACCATTCACTGCTGTATGAAAGCTTTTATAGTGCACTAGCTGATTTAGGCCCTGTCCACACTTGAGTTCTTGTAACATTACCGGCAGTCCGTAATGTTACAAGAACAGCAAACACAGTTCGCGTCCACATTGTAGCATAGTAAAGCAGTGCAACAAACCGTGTTCCAAAACTGTGCTTGAAACCTGATTGGAGCAGGTTTTGAGCATAGTTTCAGACCAAAACAGTTGTCTTAAACTGTGTTAACAGCAGTGTGGATGCAAACAGTGCTGTAACATGGTTTAAGGCAACCTCCGTGGACTTCTGTGGTATTTTTTTAATTCTGCCTAAAGGAAAAGGGATCATTTACTTACATCCCTGACCTCACAATGTTCTCCTGAGTTCAGTGATGGCATTTTTTAATGGAATCTGTTACTCTGCACATTTGTAGGTATCCCAGCATGCATTGTGGTGTCGCAAGCCTGCCTGGGACCTCAAAATGGCTAGCACGGTGTTGGATCGCAGTATGGAAGCACCGACAATCATGCTCCACCACAGAACTCAAAACATTTTGAAAAACATTTTGAGAAATGAAGATCAGTGTGCACAGGGCTTTACTGATGCCTCTGTATGTACCCATTATCCTGTAATGTAATGCTGCATCTGTATTTGTTTTGTAAGATGTTACTCCCTACATCCCCTTCCCCTGGTTGCATCTGGAAATGAGCCTCTGTTTAGTATGTCTTTCCCGGTTACCAACTTTTAAATAAATAAATAGTGCTTACACCTGCCCAGTGGTGCGAAAATTTTCATCCAGCACCCTCAAAAGCAAGCTCAGTGTCTTTCCAAACCAGAATGTTTCTCCATATGACAATCCTGCTCCTGTTTAGGCCATGACCTTTAGAACTCTTACACGCTTACTAATTTTACAGTAGTCTGGGATGTTTATAAACATTTTCTTACATATCTACTCCTCTTCTCTCCCCATTATTGCCCTACTACAATACTGGTTCTAACTGTGTTTTGTTTTTATATTTAAGAATCGGGGGAGAGGGGACCAGAAGCAATGGTACCAGGTCAATATGTTGTTACCTGAACAGCACGGCTAAAACTGCACTGCAGGAAGTGTTAAAACATGTACAGCAACGGGTATTACAGCATTCAGGCATTACTGCTACCCCTGTCACCATACACTCCAATGGGGGAGTGGTGAAGTAGCTGCAGATGCAGGTGCCTGGTCAAGCTGCTCCAGTGGTGGAGTGGCTAAGGCACTAACACCTACAGCATAGCAGCAGTGGGGACCAGGGTTCTGCTCCCAACTTCTTGATGTTGCAGCTGTTTTTTTAATTTTTTAAACATATTTCTCCCTCCCAGGATTCTCCTTGCCCGTGAGGTCCACACCCCCTCTGAGTTGATTATAAAAATTCTGGGGTAGTATGGGGGTTGAAGTGGGCAGAGCCTCCCTCAGAAAGAAAAGCCTTAAACTTCCCCCGTTGATTTCTTTGGTGTGTGCGTATTTTGTCTCGGTCGGTGTTTTTTCTGACCTTATTTGTGGACATGCCATTTTGCTTGCAACTTTCTTTGCCATGCTGTTTTTGCAATGGCATTATGACCCCATGCCAAAACAATAATCAGTACTCTCACTCTCAGCTCACAGCTCCCTCCAGTGGCAGAACTCCCCTATGTCTATGCCCAAAGCCTAATCATTGACTCTTCTGACACTGCTTTGTAATATTTCCCTTCCAAAATATAGAATGTCTAAAAACATTTATAATTTTCCATTTGTGTACTTAAATATTTAATTTTGTTAGGTACCCATTTTATAAGTGGAACATTAAACTCCTGGGTGTGGGTTACAGATCCTGACCTGTACTTCCAGGTGATTGAAGGTGCTGGGCACAAGTGTTTCATGCCTTACAATGCACTTCAACATATGGTTTAGGAAGAGTAACCCACACCCTGTTGTGTTGCATGGCTAATTGATTGTTTGCAATATTCTTTGGAGCATAACGAGGTATGGCCTGCGGAGTCATGCTGTAGAAAAGTTGCATTGTATTACAGCATATTGTATGTCATTATTGTACCCTAGATATGTGCCATTTTCTAACTTATTCCTTCTCTGTAGTATTTGGCTCTTTGTTATTAATTAGGTTCTGAATGTCACCCAATCCTGTTAACAGACTAAATGAGTGTAAAGAAACAGCCCTGTAATAATTTCTGGAACATGCCCACTTCCTTTGAATTAGCACAGTTGTGATCTCAGACAATATAAGGCAAAATTACCCCATCACCCATTATCATGACCTAGTCCTTTCATACTTAAGCCTTAATTATCCATATTGTTTGTTGATTCTGTGATGTGCATAGTTACCTGAAGTTCTGAGACTACAGCCATCATAATAAAACAATGACAGATATAATTTAGTTAAAAATTATCCTGTTCATCTACATGAGGTCTCTTTCAAGCCTGCAGCTTCTCACTTTGGCAGGGTGACATGGGTAAAAAAGATGGTTTAAACCAACTGTATAGCATCATATTATACAGTATATTGAGAGATACATATCACATAATTTGGCTCCTTGTTATTAATTAGGTTCTGAATGTTCTGACTGAATGAACGACCTAGCTGGGGAGGAGTCTGAGATAGTGCAAAGTAGATTCATGGAGTTAGGAAAGATCTGCAGGGAGGAAGGAAGTTTGCTGGCCTTCTCAGAGGTGATACCAGTGCCAAGGGACAGCACAGCTAGGAAAATAAGAATGGAGGATTTTAATGACTGGTTGAAGAAATGGTGCAGGGAGGAGAGGTTCATCTGTATTGGGACTCGGAGGAGACCTGGTCAAACAAAGCACTCTTTTAACCAGACAGGCAACACCTCAGTAGGGAGAATTTGAGGGTACTCAGGGACAAACTGGGGTAATACATAACCACTACACTTAATTTAAACTAAGGGGGGGCAGTGGGAGTGCAGGCCTGCAGACTCTGAGAGGAGGTGGCCAGTGAACCCCCCCACAGTGGTGGAAGAGCTCTGGAGGGAGGAGGTGGAAGGGCCAAAAACACAGCAAAGGGTGGTGGGGTGAGGAACACACAACAAGGGTATGTGGAGGGGTGCATACAGAGAGGTTAAATGTGAATAGAAAGAAAGAGGCAAGAGAAGAAAGGTCAGCCTCTAGGTGGAGGGTGGTGTCTCTGAATGCATGGAGTCTTAGAAACAAGATGGACAACCTGCAGACACTATTATCAGACAGGAGGGTGGACATAACTGCAGTAAACGAGACTTGGGCAACATCACACCATGACTGAGACCTTGTGATTCCTGGATATAAACTATACAGGAGGGACAAGGTAGTCGGGAAGGGGAGATGGGTGGCAGTTTATATCAGGGAGGGAATAATTTGCACTAGAGATGAGTCAGAGGAAGGGGAGGTGGAGACATTATGGGTTCAATTAAGGTCCAATAGAGGGAGAAAAGTGAGGTGGGGTGGTTTACAGACCACCCAGTCAAGAGGAGGAGAGGGGCAGGGAACTGATCTCACAAATATTGGAAGCTGTGGGGAAAGAAGAGGTGATAATTGTGGGGGACTTCAACCTGCCCAAGGTGGACTGGAGCATGCCATCCACAACATGTGCTAAGAGGCAGGTTATCCTGAAAGGACTGCAGAGTGGGATCCTGACTCAGAGCATCACTGAACCAACAACAGCTGAGGCAATTCTTGATCTGGTGTTAACAAATGGAGAACATGTACATGAAATAATGATCAGGGAGCCACTGATGGAAGTGACCATTGCACAGTGTGGTTCCAGTTGCATATGGGCAGGGAAAGCATCCTAACTAAGACCAAAATCTTGGATTTCAGGAGGGCGGACTTCAGGAAAATGGGCAAAGCGCTAAGGAGCCATCTGGTGGGCATCAGAGCAGATATGGGGGTGGACCAAAGGTGGTCCGTCATTATGGAAGGAATACTGGTTGCCACAGATAAGTGCGTTAGGTGAATGGGTGCGAGATCTGGGTGTGATTCTTGATGATGATTGACGCTTAAACATCAGGTGTCATCCGTTGTCAAGACTGCCTTTTACCGTCTAAGGAATGTAGCCTGGACCAAGCATCTAGTGCCGCCCGATGACCTACCAGTTTTGGTTCATGCCTTTGTAACCTCATGCCTTGATTACTGTAATGCCCTTTACCTAGGGCTTCCAGGGGTTGATATCTGCCTCTTGCAGTTGGTGCAGAATATG